>CM057782.1:4805000-7205000 GCA_030064435.1 Trapa incisa
ACTGAGCAATATCATTACTGTTTTGCAAGAATTTATGAATGTTTTTCCTGAAGAGATACCGCTAGATTTGCCAGCCATTCGAGAAATTGAACACCAAATTGATTTCAACCATGGAGCGACAATTTCGAACCATCATGTGTATAGAAGTAACTCTGAAGAAACAAAGGAACTTCAACGCCAAGTCATGGAACTAATGGAAAAATAGTATATTCGAGAGAGCATGAGCCCACATGATGTGCCTGTGTTACTCGTCCATAAGAAGGGTGGAAATTGACAAATGTGCGTCGATTATCGAGATATTAACAATATAACGATAAAGTATTGACACCCTATTCCTCATTTGGATGATATGTTACATAAGTTGCATGGATCTTGTTTATTTTCGAAAATAGATCTTAAAAGTGGATATTATTAAATAAATGTTATTTTCAGCACGTACTCAAAAGGTATACAAATTTCATTTCCTTAATTCATAAGGTTTGGATAATCAAGCAAGCTACAACTTGTTTTATTACTGGTTAAATTCACTACTTGTATCTCATAAACTAAAATTTGTTCCTTCCTACCCATAAGAATTTTTACTTTGATTTGTTTGTGGTTAATTTCCCATAGGTTCGTATTAGACAAATAACAAATCAACCACACTTTCTCATTAAATGGGTCAAACATTTGCAGAACAGACCTGGTGAGGCTACTACCTCGATTTATCCCACTTGTGGCCCGGAGCGCATTTATCGTCCACCTTGGTGAGAGGCATCTACCACATTGGTGTGAATCTACAACCTCAACCATTTGTTTGTGTGAGCATCGTTGCCCAACCCCCCAGACTTTCTAAAATAAGATTTGTCCACTATTGAGTGACGAGACCTCTCTCCCTTCTTACTCGGTCTCAATGTGCATGAAGTTCTAAGATATATTGGACCAGTGTAGCTTCCCTTGTACCAACCTTGTAGTCTAATAGCCTTTAGAACTAACACTTCATCGTATCGAACATCTCATTGGTTTCGAATGATTGCAATCACGCACAAGTGTATTTTGATTTAAAATATTTCTCTTTGCGCTGCTAGCCCAACGGGCTGCAATCCGATTTCGGCTCATTAGCTTAAGCAAATATTATCAGTTGTTAATAATTTTATCAAGCTCTTAAATCCAAATTTATCTATGAGGCTTAACCTGTTTCCATTGGCCTTGGACCCACTTCTCTTTTCAAAATTATCGCCTTAGGCCCACTTTCACAGAACTAAATATAACCAACCCTTATCAACCATGTATCTCATTCATATCCTGCATCGACGGTTGAAACTAGATCATTCCCTTGGAGTGTATCCATATACACCGTTCAAGGTGGTCATAAAATTATGATTCATGATTTTTTAGAAATATATCCCAAAATAGTTTGAGTAGTTTCATACATTCAAGGGATTATATTTATGGAAAATAGATTTTCTAAGCAATCATGCTTTTAAATTGCGAGTAGTATCACGTCATCGGTCCATTTAGACTTGATGTTAGAAATCTCACTCACCCGTATTATAAGACTTGTTCATCCAAGATTTCCATGTTTGGCGCGCCTTTCCTTCACATGAACTTGTAGGTGATCTATTCCTACAACAAATTGGACAATTTGGTCCTTAATTTATACCTGATCTCTAATTAGGTCTCAATTATTCTGAAATCTTCTTTTTGGTCCATAATTTCTCCTTATTTTCAATTGGGTAATTTTCACTAATTGTATAAAAATCCTCAATTTTTGAAAAATACAATTTAATCCCTAAACATTCAAAATTTTCAATTTAGTCCTCTAACCTTGATTTGCATCAATTCGATCTTAAATCTTCCCAATTGAGTCATAACATAATTCTAATCATCTTCCCTATGTTCCCATGATCATTTTAAGCTTTGAAACATCCAATTTCGCTTAGAAATGAGCTTAAACAAAGCTTCGTTGAAAAATTATTATATAGAGAGAAAGATTTGATTACTCACTAGTGAGGATCCGATTGTCAATGCTTTTGATACTAACGAATTGCTCTCTTCCTAGAGATCTTTCTTGGATCAAATCACGTATCAATTGATGGCCAGAGTAGTTCAAATTCATTGGTTTAGTTTTATGTTAAAATACACTATGAACAGTAAATTCCAATGAAGGGCAACGGTGTGGACTTACCACGACGGTGTAGGGAAAGTGTGGACTTACCATAGGAATGTCTGGAGGGCTTGGTTTGATCGTGGGTGGCATGAGGACAGATTGAATTGAGCTTGAGTTATTTTGGTCGCAAATTGTCGAAGGAGTGACGGTACTTTGTGAGCTTGTTGGCGCTTTGTTGGCAATTCTTGAGGTGAATGGAGAGTGTAGTCATGTAGAAGACTTTCAGAGGTGAAAAAAAGTGTCCAAGTGGGAGTACCAATTTGCAAGTGATTGGAAAATGGAATGATGTGGGTTCTCTAAGTTTGCTTGGTGTAGAGAGTATGAATTTAAGAGAGCTCTTTATATAGGAAGCTCTGGAATTTCCGTTCCTACCTGGTCATTCATTGGTTAGTCATTAACTCTTTGATTTACTCCATTATGGGAGAGATATATTAGTTGTCAGAGTTATGGCAGCCATTTGGCCCTTCTCATTCCCTATTGATCAAAGGTTGAAGATAATACTATGCGCGCGCATGTGAGCTTCACATGTGTGAACTGCCACGTGGCGTGCTGTGATTGGTTGGTGTTGTTGACAATGTGTTCTACTCATCATACATGTGTGATTGGTCGCTATTACAAAAATATGGAAATCAAAATCTCTCCGTAACTCCGAACCCCAAGTGTTTATTTAAGTACATTTGTGTCAAACCACTCCAATAATTTAATTATGGTAAGAGATCATGATACTTTTGCATCCTACCATCAAAAATACTAAAACCACTTATATTCATACATATCTAGTAGGATAAAGCATTTCATGGAAGACCAATGATGAAACATAAAATGATGTAACCAAAACATGAATAAAATTGAGACTCATGCAGACCTTATAATTTTAACCTCCACATATTATATGTAATTATTATATAAACATACACCAAAGGAGGGTAAGGCTTATTCATGAACGTATGTATACATACTTCGAGGTAAAATGGGACATATAAATTAATGCCATTTTGAAGTCGATTGGATTAAGAGTTTCAGAAATTAGCTAAATCAAAACCTAAGCCTAATGGGGCAATGAACATTTCTTGTTTTTTTTTATTCACATGTACTAAGAAGCTTGAGACATGATTATAGCTGACGATGATGTGTATATCTTCCATACAGATGCCTCAGCCATTGTGGAAAGTCATTCCATAAGTGATTTGTCTTGATTTCATCCTAAGGGGTAGTAAAGCAAGGGCTCTACATTCCCTATTTGAGGCTCTATTGGCTGTTGAAATTATAAGATTAATTTTTTAGTGGTTCACCCATCTCCTTGTCTGGTTTAGTCGTTTGAATCTGAGTTGAGATCATTAAAGTGAATGAGAGTGGGTTGAATGATCTAGTGTTAAGTTACTCTCCATATATTTTCCTTTGATGAGAACTCTTCTTCATTATGTATTATAAACTAATCAAATACAGACATTTCTGGGAAAAATAAGGTGCAAGCAAAGTTGTTCTTATACACTGACTAACCAGTAATTACACACATCTATTTATCATCCTCTTAACATTGTTCACTTATTCATATGAATTGATTACATGCATCATAAATGAACATACGTAATTGACAGAACATAACATAAACAAACGAAGCAATATGGCAACTAAAAAGTAAAAGGCCCTCTCCATCTATTCTCCCCCAGATTTAACCTTCTTCGGCCCGATATATGTATGTTTGTGTGCAGATTAATAAATGTAGAATTCAAGCGTAATTGCACATTCCATAGACGCACTTGCCCTTCTTCTGCATGGTGCAAGGGTTGTTGCAGCCACCGCAGTGCTTCTTGTCACTCAAAGGGTTTACGCACTTGCCTTTGCAGCAGATCTCCGAGTACTTGCACCTTTGCCCGCACTTGCCACAATTTAGCTTGTCCGCCTTGGTGTCCACGCACCTCTTCCCGCAGCAGTCCCGACCGGGGCTCCCCTTGACCTTGCACACCTTTGGGTAACGGTCGCAAGAAGCCAGCTGGGATGGAAACCGACCCGAAGAGTATGTCGCCCGTTGGGCAAGGAAGCGACCAACCCCTCGGAGAGGGACAGAGTCATCGTCATCATTTACGGTTGCTTCTGCGGCGGTAGCCCCATCAGTAGTGTCAATCTCATACTCTTCTTTGCCGGGGAGGAGGTTGTATTCACGTGAATTGTTATTAGTGGTGCCATGACCATGAGAGGGTATAAGAGATAATGAGATGAGAAGTGCTAGTAGTAGTAGGAGGTTCATGATGGAGTAATCCACGATAATTTTGAGAGAATTAAATGGAGAATAATGAAAATATGAAGGAATATTTGTTGTTTGATATTGGAGTGTGTGGAAGAGGAGAATGTGGGAGAGGTATTTATAGTGGTGACAAGGAGGATCAATCAATCAACACGCATGTTTGGTCATTTTTCATTTTATATATATATATATATATATATATATATATATATTATCTTTTCATGTTATCCAAAAGAAGATGATGGAGAGATAAATGGAATGGATGAAGGAAGTGAGAAAGAGACTACCCATCTGTCAATGTTGACTCATCCATCAATTCCCATCTATTATGTGTTGGCTGCATTAGAGTGTGAAGTGTGATATATGCGTGGATGATAATGCAAATGACATTCATATATATATATATATATAGACATATATGCTCTACCTGGTATAACAATTTGAATGAGACCAGGATAACAATTTCAATTTGGATTTCACTCGTTTAGATGTTTATAACCAACTGGGGGTACAATTGTCATGTGGATCATCCTATAGCCAAACTTAGACATATGATCAAAGGGTTGACCCATAGGTTATTAGTTGGTGAGTCAAACCTATTTTGTAGAAGGTGAGTGGACTGGTCTAATTCCAGGGGCCTCTTACAAAAGCCCGATAAGTAAACGAAAGTTAGGCTTCGGTAGGGAGGAATGTTTGGATCATTAGTCATTATTATGGATATCAGCTCGGAAATTGATTAGGACACAACGGCTGACCATAGTATTATTCTATTCTATTTTATTCTATTGTGCTACGCACACACTCGAATCTAAATAGAGCCAGCTTACATTGCATTTTCCCCCGTTTTTTTTCTTGAAATGTGGGTTTTCAAATTTACCAGCAAACTCTATTAGTGGAGCCATCCAATTAATAATGTCAAGGAATGATCCTTCCTTTTCATATTGAGAAGAGTAAGTTTTATCCAAATCAAGATTAGAAAATAGATCAATATGTGAGGAAGTCAGAGACGATTTTCTGCACCAAAAACCGTTAAGAGGCCACTTTGAAGTGTCCGACGACGATACGAAAAAAATCCAGCTTCCAAGCAGTCGTACAAAGAATGCCATCGAATTAGACCAGACAAGGGAAGAAGACGATGAAGTAATCATGACATAGCAAAATAGGCCCTTCTAGATTTTATTTTCTGGTCACCAAAATTCATGTAATTCAAGATTGAGTTCGAGCTTTTGGCTCACTTAGCAGCCCCTCAATCGCCCGGAACTTCTCTTCAAACAGGCCTATCTTCTTTCTGTATGGGATGATGTGAACTTAGTTGGCCAAGTAATTGGATAAAGATGAAATTGAAACTGTTAGCTCTCTTTATACTTAATTCCAATAATTATAAAAGTCGTATACATGATAAATAGAACAAAAGGCTATTATTTGTAATTATATAAATGAACAAAAAAAAAACAAATTGAATAAAAAATTCAAAAATATAATTGAATATTTGGATAAATGATAGAGGTATGAGCGGTAAGAATCATGATGAAATGAGTACCATCGTATCCAAAAGTTAAGAGGTTGGGCTACAGCTAGCTACAGAAGAACAAATTCCATAGATCCAATAGCCATGTACTTGTCGTCATGGTTGGACCTCGCAGTCGGATATAATAAGATCCGGGTATAGGATGACAGGCCCCACGGAAGTGACCTACATGTCATTTTTTTGCCTGAAAATATACCAATTTTTTTTAGTATATTTGAACAGTAAATTTAAATCTATTAACAAATAAAATAAATATTTAAAATATAAATATTATATTATAAATTTTGATTTAAAAAAATTAAATTTATTTTTTTGCAAAAATATTGTAACAAAAATTTATTTATCTTAAAATATTTTTATTTTAAATAAATAAAAAAATTAATAATAGTGAAAATTGAGAGAAGTTACGGAAATACAATATTTTGATAAAAATGTAAAAATAATATGAGTATACTAATGGTGTTGTAATTGAGTCAATGATATTAATATATTTCTTAGATCCTAATATCTAATCAAAATATATATGCCACCAAATATTTTATAAGTTATTACACATATATTTAGATATTTTTAGGTAATTTAAATCTTTCAATTAAAAGTTTTTATTTTTTTAGGATTTAATATAAATCTCTTATATTTGGAGGATGAATGAATCCTTTATTTGATAAATTTTTTTGAATTGGTTTAAAAACCTTTCCAAATCTCTTCAAACCTTTTAATTACACTAAAAATAATTCGTCCAATTTTAGGGATTAGAAGGAATGTAATTTTTTTAATTAAAATAATATTAAATAACATTAATATCCTTATCTTTTTTCTATATAGTACCAAAATTATCTTCTTTTTTTCATTCCTATTTTCTTGATACTTTTTTTTCTTATTCTTCTTGGGGCTTCTTCTTCCGGCCTTTACACTATTTCATGTCAATTTTAATTTTTAATTAAATAAAATTAGTTAGCTATTTTTGAAATATATTTGTAATTTTTTTATTTCATATACAAATATTTATGTTTAATAGTTTTTTATATACTATATTCTATATTTGTAATTCAGTATATATTCATTATTTTTTTGTATTTTATATTAGTTAATCTTTGTATTTATAATATATTCTAGATTTATTGATTAGTTTATATTTACTGTTTTTATATATTATAAATTAGTTATTTTTTATTTTAAAACTATTATATTTAATATAATGTTTGATAATTTTGTAAGTGTATATTTATTTGAATATATATTATATTGTTATTATTTTTTTTATTTTAAAATATTCCATTTATGGAATTTACAAATAATATTATTGTAGATTAATGACAAAAATAATGATGAACGACTCATCATTTGAAAGGGAGTGTTAGATTAATAAAATAGATGATATTTTTATATATACATTCTTGCATCAATATAATACATACAATCGAGTTTACTTTTATAACTATTCCATAATAGTATTGTTTCTGAAATAAATTTAAAATTTGAAAAGATATTAAAAAAAATTATATTAAAAATCATTCTAAGGTGTTAAAATGATATTTTTTTAAAATATTTTGATATTTTTAAAGTGGCGTAAGTGAATTTTCATGGAATTCAACTAATAAGATGGGATGCTAAACTTCAAATCTGGAAGAAATTAATTGAGTTATGATATAATTTTGTACTCTATTAAAAATTTTGTTATTGATATTTTATTTTTTTCAATTATATATATTTATTTATTTTCTTGATATTAGACATATCATGAGAAGTGGATGAATAAGTCAATTTTAAATTATGATAAAATGATGGTATTATATGAAAATGATAAATCCAGATAGCATACCAAAAAACTCAAATAGAGATGAAATATTGTCAATCTTCTACTATTGTTGAAGAATTTATAGAATTTATATATAAATATGGTTTCTCAAAATAAAGTTATTTTTTATAAGAAAATGTAATATATACTTCAACAAATTTGAAAAAAAAAGAAATTGATTCTGATAGAAAATATGTGAAACCAAAAAAATGAAATTGATTTGGGTAGAAAATATGTGAAATTAAAAAAAAGGGAAGCATATTAAAATTGATAAGGATGTCATGTGCATTAAAGTGTAATAAATGGTGTTGCTAATAAAGAAAGCGTAATTATATTCTCATTTAAATAATTTAGGTATTGATTTAGAGTATTTAAGTAATATTTATTTTTATCTTATTAGGCATCCTGATATACTAAGAGAGTATTTGACACTAAATTAGAAGTCGTAAGCAAATGATCATTAATATAGTGTCTACTCATATTTGAATAATTTTATGTTAATTTATGTTATAAATAATATTTACTAGTAAATTTGAAGAAGATAATTTTTTGTTACTAGATTGTATATAAAGATTTTGGATATTGTTTGTTTTATATTAAATATATGTGAATTTTATATTTTAAAATAATATATTATATTTTATAAATTATAGATTATGTATAATACTAGAGAAATTAAATTATTAAAAAAATAATATAAATATGTCATATCTCTAAAAAGTTATTTATGGACCATTTGAGTTCATGGGGTGTGATACCTTACAAAATATTTGATCGAAATTCTATAAAAATATAATTTGCAAAACACAACACAAGAGTTGTGCCAATCATAAAAATGTTAGTGTACTCATAGAATATTCACACACATTAAGGACGTACTTAGTCATTAGTTGCCATAAGTATATTGGTACCCTGCCTTACTTCTACTTAAATATTGGTTAACCTATAATATAAAATAAGTGTCTCACTATTATTGGTGGCTTCTAATTAATGTCTCCACACACCATATTATAATTGTTGTGAATGGTCTATATCATTCTCACAAATAATAATTATAAAATATATGCATAAAATGACGATTTATAAAAAAAATAGAAAATTCACATAGTTTGAGTATTAATTTGCTATCTAAAGGAACTAGTGAGTTGCATTTCTTAATAATCATTACTAACTCGTTATAATTTACTTTTGACCTTAACCTTTATTTATAAATTATAATCATACCTTAAAAATCTCATTTTACAAGTATAACTTGATATTAATACTTTTTTTAGTCGATTTTTTTAATTTATATAATATTTTTAAATATATACACACATTAACATAGTTCATAGAAAATGGTAAAATACATTGTTCAATATAATCGTAATTAGAGTAAGTAATCTCATTTGGCTTATGGGATTTACACTTGATTCAAAATAAATAATTCCATAGAATAATAAATTAATCAAATCATATATTTGTGATTAAATTTGGTTTTGGTTGATAGTAGTTTACCGTCCCGTAATTATAAAATACGCAAGAAAACTGAATTGGATTGAATGATGGTCGCGCGTGCACATTATATCAATTGGATATGAATTAAATTGTCTCCATGAGATTAATACATTAATAGTATGTTTATTATTAGAGAAATACAGTATCTCATATCAACCGTCAAATACTCTTTTTTGGATGTAAGCGAGTCTGTTGGGTCAAGCACAATTGCCCATTTAATTTATCCATCTGTGCAGCCAACTTATTCTAGCTTGAGCGAAAAAAAATACTTATATCTCACATATAATAAAATATGCAAATGTTGTTAATTTAAATTTATAAAAATATGGTTTATATTTATGATGTGATGTAATTATTATATAAAAATACATTATAGGAGGGTAAGGCTTCTTTATAAACGTATGTATACATTAGTTGGAGGTAAAATGGTACACATAAAAACATGTCATTTTGCTGTGAATTGGATTTAGGGTTTCAGAAATGGGGTAAGCCTAAACCTAACCCTAATGGGACAATGAACATTCTTTTTTTTTTTTCCATTAACATGTGCTGCAGGTTGTGAAAAAGCTTTCACAATGCCTGTTTTTAGGATTTGTTTAGGTTATTTTATTTTTAGAGTTTTTTTAGGTTATTTTATTGTTAAGCCTTGAATTTCATCGGACTTTCTTCCATACAAGCGCCTCAGCTTTTGCAGAAAGTCAAACATTTGTGGGTTTATTGGTTGTTGGAATTAAGAGATTAATTTTTGAGTCCTTCACCCATATCATTATCTGATTTTGGTAGTTTGAATCTAAATATCCAGCTAAGCACATTAATGTGAATGAGGGTGTGTTGAATGAGCTAGTCTTAGGTTATTCTCCATATAGATAAGAACTCTTCTTCATTATGTATTATAAACTAATCAAATACACACATTTCTGGCAAAAAATAAAATGATACATAATTGTAACATGACTCAAAGACAACAAAATTACAAGTGATGAAACAAGGTGTGAACAAAGTTGTTCTTATACACTGACTCGCCTAGCTAGCTAGCAGCAAGTAATTACATACATCAATCTATTATCCTCTTAATATTGTTCACTTATTAGTATTAATTGATTACATGCATGATAAATGAATATATATATATATATATATGTAATTGACCGAAGCAATACGTCAAGCGTAGATAGATAAATAAAGAATTCAAGCGTAGTTGCACATTCCATAGACGCACTTGCCCTTCTTCTGCATGGTGCAAGGGTTGTTGCACCCTCCGCAGTGCTTCTTGTCACTCATAGGGTTCACGCACTTGCCTTTGCAGCATATCTCCGAGTATTTGCACCTCTGTCCACACTTGCCGCAGTTTAACTGGTCGGTCTTCGTGTCCACTCAGCTCTTTCCGCAGCAGTCTCGACCGGGACTCCCCTTGGCCTTGCACACCTTTGCGTATCGGTCGCAAGAAGTCAACTGGGATGGAGACCGGCCGGAGGAGTATGAAGCCTGCTGGGCCAGGAAGCGGCCAACCCCTCGGAGAGGGAGGGAGCCATCATCTTTTATAGTTTCTTCTTTGACGGGGAGGAGGCCGTTTTCATGTGGGCTATTATTAATGGTGCCATGACCAAAAGTAGGTACAAGAGATACTGAGATGAAAAGTAGTAGGAGATTCTTGATGGAGTAGTACATGATGATTTTGGGAGAATTAAAGAGAGAAATGGAAAGATGAAGGAAGATTTATCGTTTGATATTGGAGTGTGTGGAAGAGGAGAAGATAAGAGAGGCTTTATAGTGGTGATAAAGGCATAGAAGTAAACGATAGTTAGGCTTTGGTAGGGAGGAATGTTTGGATCATTAGTCAATATTATGGATATCACCTCCCAAATTGATTAGGAGACAAAGGCTGACCATAGTATTCTATTCTATTCTATTGTGGTACACACACATGAATCTAAATAGACAAATATGTGAGGAAGTCGGAGACAATTTTTTGCACCTGAAAAAACCGTTAAGAGGCCACTTTGAAGTGTCCCACGAATACGAAAAGCCAGCTTCCAAGCAGTCGGACAAAGCATGTTATCCAATTAGACCAAACAAGGGAAGAAAGAAGAGGATGGCGCAATCACGACATAGCAAAATGGACCCTTATAGATTTTATTTTCTGACCACTTAATCAACCAGGGCCACCGAAATTCATGTAATTCAAGACTGAGTTCGAGCTTCTGGCCCATATACTTCGGATTTGGGAGCAGCCTAGGCGAACGAATTTGGAGTCCACCTGTAGTAGCTCGAGTCAAACTTCCCCCCTTACTTCTCTGAACTTCTCCGTATGAAGTAGCCCCCTCAATTCCCAGTAATACAATACAGTAATAGTATGTTTATTATTAGAAAAATATAGTATTTCATATCAACTGTCAAATACTATTTTTTTAAATGTAAGAGAGTCTACTGAGGCTAGTGCACAAATGCTCCTTTAATGCAATCAACTTCTTTTGGCTAGTCAACAAAATCAAGCATTTGCTTAATGCTGAATATTGATGGTAAGTGTTCATTTTTTATTATATCCCACATTTAATAAAATATACAAATGTTTTGTGAATTTAAATTTTAAAAACATGCTATACTGCCATGGAATTTTTTGTAAACTTGAGATTACAAGGATTAATTACTCTATTAGTGATTCTCCCAAGCATCATGACGTAGTACATCTGAAAGTGCATTCTTTATCTTTATGTCCGTTAGTTCATGTTGTTCTGATAATTAATGCCGTTTAGAGATTGGAATATATAGTATCTGGCCGATGTGAGGCTCAGATGAAAGAAAGTCAAGACCCAAATTCCCAAGTTCTCTATTTAAAATAACCACCCAAGTTCCAGATGAAAGAAATATTGTGAAATGGGGCGAGATAAAATAACCACCCAAGTTCCAATTCTCTATTTAAGCACTCCTTTTCACCTTGCATCATATGGGAAATCAAATCTTACTGTAACAGGCATATCAGTGGTAGCCATCATCAATGGAAGTGATAAATATTACCTCTTCTATGGGTTTGTCCTTGAGGATCTCGGTGACTTTCATAGACTTGATCTCGCCCTGTTCTCTACTCTTCTCTGCAGCACAACCTCCTCAACACAGCATCAGTAAATTAAACAATTCGGATGGCCAAGTAGTCAAGAAAAGAGCTGACAGAAGAAAGGAAAATGAGGTTAAGTGCTTGCCTGTGGGGTGGTTCCGATGACGGTCGAGCTCAAGAACAGGTGGGTCAGGCTGAGGACCTTTGGTGCTGATCATCTCCTCCCTTCACTATCACTTATACAAGCAAGAAAGAAATACAGCCTAAAGGGGTGCCTCAAAGAGAAGGCCTTTGTAGTTGTTTGAAGAAACCAAGAGACAACCTGCATATAAATATATGGCCTAAGAGACAAGAGGGAATCAAACAGCAAAGGAAGAGGAGGAAGAAGAAGAGGAGAAGAAGCAGGAGAAGGAGGAGGGAGAAGAAGTGCTTCCCATAATCTGAAGCAAAAATCAGTGTCATCCTTTCATGTCAAAAGAGCCCGCCCAGCTGGCTGAATTCTCTCCTCCTCCTTCTACCAATCCCATCCGCAGCAGTCTGTCAAAGAAACCCTTACTTTCTGTTACTTTTTTTTTTAAATTCAAATTGATATTCAATATGGACGGTTAAGGGCATAAAATAATCATAATCAGCTAATGCTTGGTATGCTTGTATTAATGCCCACTTATCCTCCTCCATTTTGCCATGTTAAAACTGAGTTGTGCAATTTGGTGGTGTCCCATAGCTCTATTGGTTCTGGGTCTTCTCCCAAGGCAAATCAGACCACCAACTGCCATATTGCGATTAAGATGTGGAAGGCATACCAAACGCTCGAAATCTTAAAAAGAAAAACCGGATTCTCCCATGAACATATGATCAAAAAAGATGCTGGACAATCTGCTTATGATGGATGGGGGATCATCAGGTGGTGTTGATATGGATTTGGGTACAAAATTGTGGGGTTGTTGACTTGTTGTTGTGCCATATGTGACAACGACAGATGAATATGATCAAACTTTGAGCCATTTCAACCGAAAGGCAATCGATATCAGATGATTTTTTTTTCAATCCCTTTAATATGTTGACATCATTGTCAATAGCAGATGATGATTTTGACATTTTTTCTTTCTTCATTTTTCTTCTCCTTCTCCACTTGGATTCTCTCTATCCCCTTTTTCCCTGAATAATCTTATTGACTGTTCGACCATGTGAAGGCAACATTTGTGTCCTTCATGCACTCCATTTTGGGAGAATGAAGCTTTTTTAATTGCTTAGACGCCAAATCTTGCTGAATGGAAGCTCTTCTTTCTAAAGAAGTCATTCTGCACACGGAATTAGTTTTTGCACTCAAAGTAAGAGGCAGATTAAAATGAGATAATTATGGGATGCTTAAATACACTCACACTCGGGTATGAAGTGTGTTGAAAGATGATTGCCTCATCATCATCAACACGGTCATCTTTCCTTTAAAGTATATATAATATATGCTATGCCGTGTAAGTATGGCCATGAACTATATTTCCCGATGAGTTAATGCGTGTGACATGAAGTCTTCCATTGGAAGGTGGAGGCTTCGTATAGATAATTTGGAAGGGATGGAGGAGTAGGGTATGAGTTTCTCATAAGATATCACGTGCATTATGCATTAGCCCTTTTAAATTCAAAAACTTATTATTATAAGTATAAAAATTATTAATTTTTCTTGAATTTATAACTTATATTAGACCCGGCTAGCCCGAGAGATAATCTATCTCTTACCCTCGAGCTCCTATCATAATGCCCACTTGTATTAGGGTTTATATATTATATATAAACTCTATAAAATGTTTTTATTTTGAAATATTATTTTCTTAATAAAATTAAATTTCTTTACCTATGGACCAAAATCTATTGTTTTCCAGTTATTTCGCCCTAAATGTCACATTAACCAAAATTGGCATACAAAATATCACAAACTTATTATTATTCTCGGTTGGGGCCAGTTTTCTAATAATAACAAATTGATCCTTGACACAGCCATATCTTGGCATATTAATTACTTATAGGCTTGGCAAACTTTGTGGCATGTAACGTTCATAATTAATATTTAATATTAAATAAAATAAAAAATGCAGTTATTATATAATACTAATATATATATATATATATATTACTTATAAATTATCTATTTTAAATAGATATTAGTACATTTATTAAATCACAATATCTTTAACACTATCAATATCAAATTTAGTAAACTAATATTTGTACATGACTCGAAATTGTAAATCCGACTTGTGATTTGTCTAATTATAAAAAAAATAACTAATTCGAGATTGTTGTTCTCTAATGATCTAAGTCATGTCTCAATTAAATTTCAAAATTTGTGATTCAATAATAACCGGTCATGTACATTCAATATTATAATAGTTGATAAATTCACTAAATTATTATCGATAAAATTAAAACTTATAATAAAATACTTGCATTTTCAAGGGAAATTAAAAAATTTTCTTTCATAAAATGGTGTACAAAAAATTGAATACAAAATTTTTGGGAATACAACATCTGCAGTATAATATTAAACTTTTGTGTATGTATTTGGAGATTAATATCTCAAGTTGCACTAGTGTTAAGGCAATACCCCACTAGTACTTTCATAAGCTTCTACTTTGATATTTAATTATTTTGAGTAGATGGGTGATTTAATAACTTATCTGAATGAATTTATTAGCATCGGACCAATACATAATTTATGAGATGAGACTTTATTCAAAATATCTATATATGAATAATTATTTCATATATTTTTTTTTAGATTGTTTTCATATATTATCAACACTTAGAACTCATGTCTTAAAGATCTCACTCTCACGATATTTCAGGTAAAACACTCACTAAATATTTATCACTTCATTCAATTATATAATATCTAGGTAGAGTATTCACTCATCGTTTACCAAATAATTAATCATCAGTATATACAAACCACAACATCATTATCACACCATGCGTCCAAAGCCATACATATACGCATTCGGGTATGTGAGTGGCATTCCCGCACTCACTCAGTATTATAGCTGACATGAATCCATTCGCAAGACCCAATCCTAAGTTCAATGGCTAAAAGAACTAAACAAGAATTGATAGGCTCATTGTAGAGATTGTATAAACTAAATTGAAATTACAATAGAAAAGTACAACAATAGCCCAAAAGAATACTTCAATTCGAATAGAAGATTTATTAATATAATAAATTTTTTATAATATTGAATAATAAAATAATATATTTTCTATATATGTTTGAGATAATATGCTAAGTTTAAAATATTAATATCTTACACCTATCTAAATAAATGTATAACAAATATCTTAGAAATATTTTATATATGAATAATTAGTGGTTGACCTATCAACCATAATATTTTATTTTCTTAATTATATGATATCTAGTATTAATAAGTGCCTATAAATGGTTAAATTCATAGTATTATAAAGATAAATATTTGATTTTAATAATATTGTAAAATTTATATATTTTTTTCTCTTTTTAGAACTTTAAACTGGTAAAGTTTTTAGGGTTTTTTACTTGTGATATTCAATCAATGGGAGTTATCACTATAATTTTCTAATAGAATTTGGGTGTAGTGTCTATAACTACCCTATACCTTATACAAGTTTCATACTATTATTTTAAATTTTATTTTATTTTCCTTATACTCTACCTATTTTTATTTAGTATATAAAAACTAATAAAAATCTTTTTTATTATATCTAGTTCTAATTTCATTATCTTATTTCTATTTATTGTCTTTATAAAAAAATTAATCTTTTTTATCTACTTTCTTTACATTAAAAAAGTTCAAAAAAAATCAAAAAAGTGCAAAAAAGGCAAAAAAATGTGCAAAAATGTTAAACAAAAGAAAAAAACTAAGTGTAAAAAAAGAAGCACAAAAAAGTAAAAAAAGAGAAAAACACAAAATTCTATACTCAATATCTTATTCATTATACTTTATTAGATTTTTATTTTTCCTAAATCAATTTTATTATCTTCACATCTCACAATTAAATCCTTTTTAAAATTGTCTTTTGAAATTTTGTTGATTTATCTTAATTGTTCTTTAAGTTGAACAACTTCCTAAAAATGATTTATTTTTAAGTTCAATTAAAATTGAAAGAAGAGATACGAGAGAAAAAATATAAAAATGTTTGAATTTATAAAAAAAAGTCAATTAAGTGTGAAACACGAGTGAATGAGAGAATGGTAAGGGAGTGTTGCGAGGTTTTTTTTTTTTTAACATTTGTAGGAACACATGGTTCAACGAAGAGGAGACGACCCAAATGGGGAGGAGCCTCCACAACCCATTCCAAACTTACAAATGCAAGCTATAATAAGTGAGATAAGATAGTTGATGATGTTTGAATTGAAGCCAATTCACGTGTGGATTGATCAATTGGAGAAATGAGTGAATGGTTCACGTCAACATACCCATACTAAAAAATGATTTTGAAGCTTTCAATCTAGGCATCTTGATCCACAAGAGCTCCAAGAGTTCGATGAAATTCAAGGTAATCACAACAAACTCGGACGCGATTTCATCGATCAATATGCTCATAGAGAACAACCACATATTGATTACAACTTAGACAACATTAAACTGAATATACCCTATTTTCAAGGAAAAACTTACTCAAAAGCCTACCTTGAATGAGAAAAGAGTATGGAGATGGTTTTTAAATGTTATAATTACTCTGAGATAAAAAAAAAAAAAGGTACGACTTACTACTGTCGAATTTACTGATTATACTATAATATGGTAAGTTCAGTTGGTGAAGGATAAGAAAAGAAATCATGAACGCCCTGTGAAATTTTGGGATGAAATGAAAGCAATCACGTGACGATGATTTGTTCCCAGCCACTACCACCGGGAGTTATTCAATAAACTTCAAAAGCTTACCCAAGGATCCAAAAGTGTCGACGAGTACTTCAAGTAGATGGAGATTGCTATGATTCGAGCTAACGTGAAGGAAGATAGAGAAGCTACAATACCCAGATTTTTGCATGGTCTAAACCATGAGATAGCTGATGTGATGGAAATGTAATATCATGTTTAGCTTCAAGACATGGTGCACCAAGCTATCAAAGTTGAATAACAACTGAAGAGGAAGAATTTACACAAAATGGGATTAAATAATGGTCCCTCAAACACATGGAACTAACCCCTAGGTAAGTTGAGATGTCGTCAACTCAATCTCAACTCACCCTTCCAAATGAGACAACCAAGTAAGATGTGACCCAAAAATAAGGTAACACTCATATCACAACTCCCAAATATCGTGATATTAAGTGTTTTCGATTCCAAGGTAGGGGTCACGTATCAAGTCAATGCATGAATAAGCGGGTCATGGTGATCAATTTTAATGGAGAGATCAGGACTGAGGATGAAGAAGAAGAAAATGATCCTGATATGCCACCACTTTATGTTGCTGATGAGTATGCTGAAGGAGAGTTATTAGTAGCAAGGGGAACTCTCAAAGCTAATGCCCAAGAAGAAAAAAATAACTAGCGTGAGAACTTATTTTATACTTGTTGTTGTGTGAAAATAAGATTTGTTGTGTTATTATATATGGAGGAAGCTACACTAACATAGCTAGCACTAAGCTTGTGGAAAAATTAGTATTACCGACATTAAAACATCCAAAGCCATATCGACTTCAATGGCTGAACTATCAAGGCGAACTCAAGGTAACCAACCAATGCATGCATGTCAAATTCTTTTGGGACAACCATAACAATTTGATCGTCAAGTTAAGCATGATGGATTCACCCATAAGTACTCATTTGTGATGAACAAAACACCAACATCTCTTGTACCATTGACTCCAAAGCAAGTTTTTGAGAATGAAATGAAAAATAAAAAGGCGAATGAAAAAAAGATGGAAGAAGAAAAGAAAAAAATTAGAGTTGAAAAAAAGAGAGAAAAGTGTGAATTTGAAAAAAAAGAGAAAAAATAATTTTATTGCTAGAAAAATTGAGATTAACGGAGTTATTCATTCATAACAGGCTCTTATTGTACTTATGTACAATGATGCCTTTTTAAGTAATAACGACCTTGTTAGATCTTTGCGGAACAATATTATTACTATTTTACATGAATTTATAGATATTTTTCCTGAAAAGATACCGGTAGATTTGCCACCAATTCGAGAAATTGAAAATCAAATTGATTTAATCCCTAGAGCGACAATTCTAAATCGACCTGCGTATAGAAGTAACACTGAGGAAACAAAGGAACTTCAATGCTAAGTCATGGAACTAATGGAAAAATGGTATGATCGAGAGAGTATGAGCCCATGTGATGTCATGTGCTACTCGTCCCTAAGAAGGATGGAACTTGGCGAATGTGCATCAATTGTCGAGCTATTAATAATATCATGGTAAAGTATCGACATCCTATTCCTCGTTTGGATGATATATTAGATGAGTTGCATGGATCTTGTTTATTTTTGAAAATAGATCTTAAAAGTGGATATTATCAAATAGATCTTATTTTCAACACGTACTCAAAAGGTATAAAAATTTAATTTCCTTAATTCATAAGGTTTGGATGATCAAACAAGCTACGCCTTGTTTTATTACTAGTTAAATTCACTACTTGTATCTCATAAACTAAAACTTGTTCCTTTCTACCCATACGAATTTTTACTTTGATTTGTTTATGGTTATTTACCCATAGGTTTGTATTAGACAAACAACATATCAATCACACTTTCTCATTAAATGGATCAAACATTTGTAGAACAGATCTGTTGAGGCTACAATCTCGATTTATCACACTTGTGGCCTAGAGCGCCTTTACCGTCCACCTTGGTGAGAGGCTATAACATCTACCACATTGGTGCGGGATTACAACCTTAATCATTTATCTGTGTAAGCATCGTTGTCCAACCCTCATACTTTCTAAAATGAGATTTGTTAGCTATTGATGGAGGAGACCTCTCTCACTTCTTACTCGGTCTCAATGTGCACGAAGCTCCAAGACATATTGGACTAGTGTAGCTTCCCTTGTACCAACATTGATGTATAATAGCCCTTAAAACTAACACTACCCCGTATCGAGCGTCTCATTGGTTTCGAATGATTGCAATCACAAACAAGTGTATTTTGATTTAAGATATTTCTATTTGCGTTGCTAGCCCAACAGGCTTCGACCTAGTTTCGGTTCATCAACTTAAGTAAACATTATCAATTGGTGATAATTTTATCAGGCTCTTAAATTTGAATTTATCTACGTGGCTTGACCCATTTCCATTGGCATTAGTCCCACTTCTCTTTTCAAAATTATGGCATTGGGCCCACTTTCACAGAACTAAATATAACCAACCCTTGTCAACTATGTATCTCACCCATATCCTGCATCGACAGTCGGAACTAGACCATTCCCTTAGAGTATATCCATATACACCATTCAAGGGTAGTCCTAAAATCATTATTAATATTTTTTTTAGAAATATATCCCAAAATAGTTTGAGTATTTTCACACAATCAAGGAATTATATTTATTGAAAAGAAATTTTCTAAGCAATCATGCTTTTAAATTGTGAGTACTATCGCGTAATCGGTCCAATTAGACATGATGCTAGAAATCTCATTCACCCATATTCTGAGACTTGTTCATCCTGGATTTCCGAGCTTGGCGTGCCTTTCCTTCACACGAACTTGTAGGTGATCAGTTTATACAACAAATTGGGAAATTTGGTCCTTAAGTTATACCTTATCTCCAATTAGGTCTCAATTATTCTGAAATCTTCTTTTTTATCCATAATTTCTCCTTATTCTCAATTGGGTACTTCTCACTAATTGTAGAAAAATCTCCAATTTTTGAAAATTACAATTTAGTCCCCAAACATTCAAATTTTGTAATTTAGTTATCCAACCTTGATTAGCATCAATTTGATCTTAAATCTTCTCAATTGAGTCCTAACATAATTCTAATCATATTTCCTATGTCTTTAGGATCATTTCAAGCCTTGAACCATCCAATTTGGCTTAGAAATTAACTTAAACAGAGGTTCTTGGAAAATTATTATAAAGAGAAAGCTTCGATTACTCTCTAGTGAGAGTCCAATTGTCATAGCTTTTGATACCAACGGATTGCTCTCTTTCCGATGATCTTTCTTGGATCAAATCACGTATCAATTGATGGCCAAAACAGTGCAAATTTATGGGTTTAGTTTTATGTTAAAATGCACTGTGGAAAGTAAATTTCAGTGAAGGGTAAGGATGGGGACTTACCACGACAGTTTAGGGAAGGTGTGGACATACCTAGGGAATGTCTAAAAGGTTTGGTTCGGTCGTGGGTGGGTGGCACGAGGACAGATTGAATTGAGCTCAAGTTATTTTGGTCGTAAACTGCCGAAGGAGTGACGATACTGTGTGAGCTTATTGGCACTTCTCTGGAAATCCTCGAGGTGAATGGAGAGTGCAGTCATGTAGAGGATTTCTGCAAGATTCTAGGGAACCTGAATTCACCTTTAGAGGTGAAAAAGAGTGCCCAAGTGGGAGCACTGGTTTGCAGGTGATCAGAAAATGGAATAGTGTGGGTTTTCTAAGATTTTGGGGTGTGGAGAGGATGAATGGAAGAGAGCTATTTATATAGGAAGCTCGAGAACTTCCGTTCCTATCCGGTCATTCATCGATCAGTCATTAACTCTCTAATTTACTCAATTGTTGAAGAGATATATTGGACGTCAGAGTTATGGTAGCCATTCGGCCCTTCTCCTTTCCAACTAATCAAAGATTGAAGATAACACTATGTGCGCGTGTGAAGTGCCATGTGGTGTGCTGTGGTTGGTTAGCGTTGCTGACACAGCATTCTAATCAGCGTACGAGTCATCCGTTGACCCGTTGACTAGACACATGACAACCTCCCATTGGTCACTCCATCCTACATGGTAGTTGATCGAATATATTTGTTCGATGATCGTGCCAGGTGTCCTCTGATTGGTTGATTTAAATTCATTAGTTTCCCACCTAACGTGCCATTGTCATGTGTCCTCCTCTAATTGGTTGTGGTTAACCAACATAGCCTTGCCACTTGTCGACTCCTTATTGGTTGACCTTTCTCGGACATCCTAGTCGGTCGCTGACCTCGCACCTTTGCCATGTGTCAGTCTCTCATTGGCCAGCTCAGCTGAAGGAGATTTTTCTCAATTGATCATTGACTAAAGATATGTATCACGCTCCCATCGGTTAGTTTCTAATGACATAATTTTTTTTCGTTTGACCATTTACCAAGTACACGTGCCACACTTTAATTGATCAATGGTTTCAGACGTTGATCTAGCGGTTGATGAGGTGTACTTCACCATGCGTCATGTGCTGATTGGTCACGTGCACTGACTGAGCGCTGGCCTTGCAGGTGGTCTGTTGATCGGTTAAACCATTGACCGATTTAGTTGTACCGGGTTCGGTGACCAAAAATTGAAAATCTACCGATTCAGACTCGATTCGACTAATTTTCTAAATATTAAAATTTTATAAATTCTTTTTCTACATAATAGTTATTTCAATTTCCTACATTGACATTTTAAAGTGTATTCTAAAAATAAATTTTTGAATCAGTTCACGTCCAACTCACCCTGAACCGGTCCAATTCTCATATACAATTTAATTTTTAATCATTTTTCTTGATTTTTAGATTTTTATTGATGAGTTAAGATTATTCAAAATTTTATTTTTTTCTATTTATTAATTTTGGTTCACTTTTAATAATGGAATTTTTTTTACGGTTTTCATTTTTAACTTTATTTTTTAAGAAAACGAGTTTATAAACTACGATCAACTACATGACAAATCGATATCAACCTACTCTCAATGAGTGAGTTCGCTCTTCTCTTCCTAATCACTTAAAAGAGAGAAAAGTATTAGGAGAAGAGAAAGATAAGAGGAGTAACAACTCTATTAAAGATGAAGTTATAAGGCTCAAACATCATTAACAAATATGTTTTCTTTCAAATATGATAATGATGTTCATTTTGTTGTAGTATGGGAAGTTACAATTAGTTGTTATATTACTCGATCCAATAATAAAGTGGAAAAATGACAACTTATATAATATCCCAACTTTTTCACATTTATAAGTATGAATCTTTACATTTGTAAGTCACTTAATGGTCGGAGTTGCATACTTCTCACCACCAAAAGATCTACAACCCAATTGTGCAAGCATATAGGTACATCGAAATATCATAGATTTTCATCTTACTAAAGGTGCCTTTCAAGGTAGTGTATTCTTGAAAAACTCTCTTCTTACCTGAAATGATGGTGCCTTCCAACTTGTGGAACTATGCCAAAAATTCTTAACTGAGATTAAGGTGCTTTCCAACTTGTGGGACTATGCCAAAAGTTTTTGTGCAGATATTATACAATCACAAGTATTCCCTCTAATCTCTCCATTTCTCAAGATTCATTAGATGTTTTTGAGATTTATTGATATGGAATTCCGACTCTCTCATACTTGCCCTCAGCCTCTCTAAGTTCGGTAACCAGCGTACTTTGAAGCGTGATTCTCTTGGGTTGATGGCCAGAGCAGTCGTAGTAGTACATCGTACTACTCTTTTCATATGGCCCATTTTCTAAAATGATTTTTATCTCTTAAGTATTCTTTGTACTTAATTTTTTATGGTAAAATAATATTTTCCATATTAGTTAAAATAAAGAAAGGTGTATAATTGATAAAAATATCAAAATTAACGCTCAATTATGTTTAAAGAAATAATTATATCCCAATTCATAAATATGTTGTAATGATTATCCAATTAAATTTAAAATTATTTATATCAAAATTTATACTTATTAGTCTACATTATGTAAATAATTGTGATTTTCACTATCTAAAAAGTTATTAATAAATCATTTTGAAGCTTTTTTATCACCAAAATATGGGAATCAAAATCTCTCCTTAACTTCGAACCCCAAATATATATTTAAGTACATTTATGTCAAACCACTCCAATAATTTAATTATGGTAAGAAATCATGATACTTTTGCATCCCTACGATAAAAAATACTAAAACCAATGATGTAACCAAAACATGAATAAAATGGAGACACATGCATACCTTATAATTTTAACTTCCACTTATTATATGTAATTATTATATAAACATACACCAAACGAGGGTGAGGCTTATTCATGAATATATATACTTGGAGGTAAAATGGGACATATAAATTTTTTTATATCCATTTGATTTAGGGTTTCAAAAATGGGCTAAGCCTAATGGGCAATGAACATTCCTTGTGTTTTTTATTCACATGTACTGCAGGCTGTCGAAGAAGCTTGAGACATGATTATAGGTGAAGATGATGTGTATATCTTCCATACAAATGCCTCAGCCATTGTGGAAAGTCATTCCATAAGTGATTCGTCTTGAATTCATTCTAAGCGGCAGTAAAGCAAGGGCTCTACATTCCCTCTTTGTGGCTTTATTGGCTGTTGGAATTATAAGATTAATTTTTGAGTCGTTCACCCATCTCCTTATCTGATTTAGTCGTTTTGAATCTGAGTTGAGCTCATTAATGTGAATGAGAGTGGGTTGAATGAGCTAGTGTTAAGTTACTCTCCATATATTTTCCTTTGATGAGAACTCTTCTTCATTATGTATTATAAACTAATAAAAAACAGGCATTTCTGGGAAAAATAAAGTGATACATAATTGTAACATGACTTGAAGACGACAAAATTACAAGTGATAAAATAAGGTGCATGCAAAGTTGTTCTTATACACTGACTACCAGTAATTATACACATCTATTTATTATCCTCTTAACATTGTTCACTTATTCATATTAATTGATTACATGCATCATAAATGAACATATGTAATTGATAGAACAACATAAACAAACGAAGCAATATGGCAACTAAAAGGTAAAAGGCCCTCTCCCATCTATTCTCCTCAAGATTTAGCCTTCTTCGACCCGATATATGTATGTTTGTGTGCAGATAAATAAATGTAGAATTCAAGCGTAGTTGCACATTCCATAGACGCACTTTCCCTTCTTCTGCATGGTGCAAGGGTTGTTGCAGCCACCGCAATGCTTCTTGTCACTCAAAGGGTTTACGCACTTGCCTTTGCAGCAGATCTCCGAGTACTTGCACTTTTGTCCGCACTTGCCGCAATTTAGCCTGTCGGTCTTGGTGTCCACGCACCTCTTACCGCAGCAGTCCCGACCGGGGCTCCCCTTGACCTTGCACACCTTTGGGTAACGGTCGCAGGAAGCCAGCTGGGATGGAAACCGACCCGAAGAGTATGTCGCCCGTTGGGCAAGGAAGCGACCAACCCCTCGGAGAGGGACGGAGTCATCGTCATCATTTACGGTTGCTTCTGCGGGGGTAGCCCCATCAGTAGTGTCAATCTCATACTCTTCTTTGCCGGGGAGGAGGTCGTATTCACGTGAATTGTTATTAGTGGTGCCATGACCATGAGAGGTTATAAGAGATAATGAGATGAGAAGTGCTAGTACTAGTAGGAGGTTCATGATGGAGTAATCCATGATGATTTTGAGAGAATTAAATGGAGAGTAATGAAAATATGAAGGAATATTTGTTGTTTGATATTGGAGTGTGTGGAAGAGGAGAATGTGGGAGAGGTATTTATAGTGGTGACAAGGAGGATTGATCAATCAACACGCATGTTTGGTCATTTTTCATTATATATATATATATATATATATATATATATATTATCTTTTCATGTTATCCAAAAGAAAATGATGGAGAGATAGATGCAATGGATGAAGGAAGTGAGAAAGAGACTACCCATCTGTCAATGTTGACTCATCCCTCAATTCCCATCTATTATGAGTTGGCTGCATTTGAGTGTGAAGTGTGATCTATGGGTGGATGATAATGCAAATGACATTCACATATATATATATATATATATATATACACATATATGCCTGATAACAATTCCCGTTTGGATTTCACTCTTTTAGATGTTTATAACCAAGTGGGGTACAATTGTCATGTGGATCATCCTATAGCCAAACTTGGACAGATGATCAAAGGGTTGACCCATAGGTTACTAGTTGGTGAGTCAAACCTTTTGGCAAAAGGTGAGTGGACTAGTCTAATTCCAGGGGCCTCTTATAAAGCCCGAGAAGTAAACGAAAGTTAGGCTTTGGTAGGGAGGAATGTTTGGATCATTAGTCATTATTATGGATATCCCCTCGGAAATTGATTAGGAGACAACGGCTGACCATAGTATTCCATTCTATTCTATTGGGGTACCCATACACATGAATCTAAATAGAGACAGCTTGCATTGCATTTTCCCCGTTTTTCTTCTCCTTTTGAAATGTGGGTTTTCAAATTTACCAGCAAACTCTATTAGTGGAGCTATCCAATTAATAATGTCCAAGGAAGGATCCTTCCTTTTCATATTGAGAAGCCGAAGTCTTTTCCAAATCAAGATTAGAAAATAGACCAATACGTGAGGAAGTCAGAGACGATTTTCTGCACCTGAAAAACGGTTAAGAGGCCACTTTGAAGTGTCCAACGACAATGCGAAAAATGTCAGCTTCCAAGCAGCAGTACAAAGAATGCCATCGAATTAGACCAGACAAGGGAAGAAGACGATGGCGTAATCACGACATAGCAAAATAGACCCTTCTAGATTTTATTTTCTGGGCAACAAAATTCACGTAATTCAAGATTGAGTTCGAGCTTCTGGCGCGTATACTTCGGATTTGGGAGCAGTCGAGGTGAAGAATTTTGGAGTCTAGCCGTTTGCATATATTCTCTGGCTCACTTAGCAGCCCTCAATCGCCGGAAACTTCTCTTCAAACAAACGGGCCTAGCTTCTGTATGGGATTATTTGAACTTAGTTGGCCAAGAAATTGGATAAAGATGAAATTGAAACTGTGCTCTCTATATACCTAATTCCAATAATTATAAAAGCCGTATACATGACAAATATAACAAAAGGCTATTCTTTGTAATTATATAAATGAACAAAAAATGAACAATTTGAATAAAAAAATTCAAAAATATAATTGAAAATTTTGATAAATGATATATTACTCAAATTGTACTTGATAAAAAGAATTAAATTATGTAATAATGAGAATAAGAATGAACTCCACTATTTTATTTACAAAAAAAAGAACTCAATATTTAATAGGATGAATAGGGATATGAGCGGTGAGAATCGGAATGGAATGAGTAGATCGTATCCAAAAGTTAAGAGGTTCGGCTACAGCTAGGTACAGAAGAACAAATTCCACAGATCCAATAGCCATGTACTTGTCGTCATGGTTTGACCTCGCAGTCGGATATAATAAGATCTGGGTATAGGTTGACAGGCCCGACAGAAGTGACCTACATGTCATTTTTTTGCCTGAAAATACACTAAATTTTATTTTAGTATCAATTATTTGAACAGTCAATTTAAATATACTAGTTTTATTAAATAAAATAAATATTTAAAATATAAATATTATATTATAAAATTTAATTAAAATTTTAAATTTAATTTTTTGCAAAATATTTTATACCAAAATTTCATTTATCTTAAAATATTTTTATTTTAAATAAATAAAAATATTAATAATAGTGTAATTGACGGAACTTAGGGGGATACAATATTTTGATAAGAATGTAAAAATAATATTTATATGCTAAGTAAATGATATTACTAACGTACAATTACTATATTATTTCGACCCAACATGCACTCAAAAGTTATTTCAAATGTGTTTACATATTTTCTGATAATTTAAATCTTTCAATTAAGAGTTTTTCCTCTTTTCGTATTCAACATAAATCTATGTGATGTCTCTGAAAATTATTTATCCATCATTTGAGTTCATCGAATCGAATGTGCGCATCACACTCGAAAAATCCTATAAAATATTAGATCGAAATTTTATAAGTGTATGAGCGGATAGCGCATTTGTAAAACATTACACAACTTGTCTCCATAATAAGGATATTAGTGTATTCATCGAATATCCACACACATTAAGTACGTACTAAGTAATTCGTTGCTATAAGTATATTCAGGCCCCTGCATTATTTCTACTTGAATCTTGGGTAACCTAGAATATAAAATAAGTATATCATTATTTTTCGTCGCTTCTAATTAATCTCGTACTTCTTCGACAAACCATTAGTTGTTGTTAATGGTCTATATCATCCTCACAAGCAACAACAATAAAATATATGCATAAAATGACGATTTATAAAAATAGTAAAAACATGTCATTTTGCTGTGAATTGGATTTAGGGTTTCAGAAATGGTAAGCCTAAACCTAACCCTAATGGGACAATGAACATTCCTTGTTTTTTTTCCATTAACATGTACTGCAGGTTGTGGAAGAAGGTTTGAGACCTGATTCAATTCAAGCTAATGCCTCAGCTTTTGCAGAAAGTAAAACATTTGTGGGTTTATTGGTTGTTGGAATTAAGAGATTAATTTTTGAGTCCTTCACCCATATCATTATCTGATTTTGAGGTTTGAATCTAACTATCCAACTGAGCTCATTAATGTGAACGAGGGTGTGTTGAATGAGCTTGTCTTAGGTTATTCTGCATATAGATAAGAACTCTTCATCATTATGTACTATAAACTAATCAAATACAGACATTTCTCTCAAAAAATAAAATGATACATAATTGTAACATGACTCAAAGACAACAAAATTACAAGTGATGAAACACGGTGTGAACAAATTTGTTCTTATACAGTGACTTGCCTAGCTAGCTAGCAGCAAGTAATTACATACATCTATTTATTATCCTCTTAATATTGTTCACATGCATGATAAATGAACATATATATGTAATTGACAGAAGCAATACGACAAGCGTAGATAGATAAATGAAGAATTCAAGCGTAGTTGCACATTCCATAGACGCACTTGCTCTTCTTCTGCATGGTGCAAGGGTTGTTGCAGCCACCGCAGTGCTTCTTGTCACTCATAGGGTTCACGCACTTGCCTTTGCAGCATATCTCCGAGTATTTGCACCTCACCCCGCACTTGCCGCAGTTTAACTGGTCGGTCTTTGTGTCGACGCAGCTCTTTCCGCAGCAGTCTCGACCGGGACTCCCCTTGGCCTTGCACACCTTTGGGTATCGGTCGCAAGAAGTCAACTGGGATGGAGACCGGCCGGAAGAGTATGAAGCTTGCTGGGCCAGGAAGCGACCAACCCCTCGGAGAGGGAGGGAGCCATCATCTTTTATAGTTTCTTCTTTGACGGCAAGGCGGTCAGTAGTATTGGTCCCATACTCTTGTTTGATGGGGAGGAGGCCGCTTTCATGTGGGCTATTATTAATGGTGCCATGACCAAAAGTAGGTACAAGAGATACTGAGATGAAAAGTAGTAGGAGATTCTTGATGGAGTAGTACATGATGATTTTGGGAGAATGAAAGAGAGCAATGATAAGATGAAGGAAGATTTATTGTTTGATATTGGAGTGTGTGGAAGAGGAGAAGATAGGAGAGGCCTTTATAGTGGTGATAAAGCCATGGAAGTAAACGAGAGTTAGGCTTTGGTAGGGAGGAATGTTTGGATCATTAGTGAATATTATGGATATCACCTCTTGATTAGGAGACAAAGGCTGACCATAGTATTCTATTCTATTGTGGTACGCGCACACACGAATCTAAATAGACAAATATGTGAGGAAGTCGGAGACAATTTTCTGCACCTGAAAAAAACCGTTAAGAGGTCACTTTGAAGTGTGCGACAAATACGAAAAAAATCAGCTTCCAAGCAGTCGGACAAAGCATGCCATAGAATTAAACCAAACAAGGGAAGAAGCCGATGGACATAGCAAAATGGACCCTACTAAATTTTATTTTATGGCCACCTAATCAACCAGCGCCACATAAATTCATGTAATTCAAGCTTGAGTTCGAGCTTCTGGCCCATATACTTCGGATTTGGGGTCTAGTGGTTTGCATACTCTCTGGCTCACTTAGCAGCCCCTCAATTGCGTGGGGGCTTCTCTTCAAACAAACGGGCCTATGATCTGAACTTAGTACGCCAAGGAATTGGATAAAGATGAAATTAAAACTGTAAGCTCTCTTTATAGTTAATTCCAATAATTATAAAAGCGGTGGTATACATGACAAATAGAAAAATACTATTTTTTGTAATTATATAAATGAACAAAAAAAAGAATCATTTAAATAAAAAATTTTTAAAATAGAATTAAATATTTGATGCTCAAATTGTACTTAAAAAAAATTAGATTACGCAATAACGAGAATAAAAATAAACTACCCTATTCTATTTACAAAGAAAATAACTTAATATTTAAATGCATAACTAGGTGGGACAAAAATGAGCTTGAGAATGGAAAGTGAAATTGAACGAATACCATTGAATTTAAAAGTTTAGGGTTCCAATACTCTTAATCAAATAATAAATCTAATAAAAATTTGATAATTTATTATTTATCGATAAAATATTAAATTTGTCAATATTATAAATTTATAATATTTATTTATTTTATCAATTATTATTAATACTAATATTCAATGTATATATTTTTAACGTGTAATAATAATTATATATAATTCGGAGTATTATTTTTCTAAGAATAATAATTTTAAATTGGATATTTTTTCTTCATAATTATACAGATTATAATTAGGTACAACTGTAACATTTAAAATTTATAAATTTATAATATTTATATATTTTATTCAATATATAATTATATTTTTAATACCCACATTTATGTAATTTTAAATTCGTATTCAATAATTATTTACAAGCTAATTATTATTTTTATAGTTTGTAACGAATAGAAAAAATAGAATTAAGTTGAATATTTTTTCTTTATTATAGGGATAAAATTAGTCGGATTTAAAGTATTAAATTGTATACGAGTGTAAATCCACTTACACCAAATAAAAATATAATATATATCGATAATTGATTCGGTATATTTTTAATTAAAATTTATAATTTTTAAGTAGTATAATTATTAAAACCTTATAAATATATTTTCTATTTTATTAAATGTATTATATTATTTTTAACAATATCTAAAATTTATATATTAGTAACATTGTTATATATTGTACGAACTACGGTTCTTAAAATTTCGAATTGGGACGGATTTTGACAGACCCACGTTTGATTCAATGGTAGGTTCGTAAACCTAAGGCTTGAGTTCAGATTCTGAACCCGAAATTAGATTCTTAAAAAATGTAATATCTCTATAATGTCTCCATCCCTCGCTCTCATTCTTAACTTAACATGTGCTTTCTTACTCTTTGTCCAAGTATTTTTTTTTCTCTCTTTCTTTCTTATCTCAACATTTTTTTTTCTTTTGGTTGGTTCTAATCACACAAACTCTATAATATGTGCAGGTAGTGAGTTATGTTGAGTAGAGCCTCTGTCGACGCCAGGCATGAATCCCACAACGGAGCTGCCAATCCCTCAGCTCCAATCTCTGCTCCCCATACTGCCCCACCGTCACTCCACTTATCCTAATGATAATTTTATAAACTTTTCCTCTTTTTACCTTTTCGGAGCGTCTCGCCCATCTAAAGCAGAGCTATTCATCCTTTTGCAAGTGCTCTATTATTACCATCACAATCAAGTATATTTTTAGGCCGCCCATTGGATAACGTAACCGAAGTCGAAATAGTAAATCGTAAAATTATTCATCTTTTTGCAAGTATTCTACTATTACCATCACGATTAAGTACATTTTCAGGCCGCCCATTGAATAACGCAACCATCGAAATAAATAATAAAGCGTAAAATTATTCATCGTTTTACAAGTGCTCTACTATTACCATCACTATCAAGTACATTTTTAGGCCGCCCATTGTATAAATCAACCGAATTTGAAATAGTAAAGCGCAAAATAGAAGAAAAATCTGAAGAAGTTACACTTTTCTAAGAAATACGAAACTCCAATACATTGTAAGATAGTGTCGAAATATTAATAAAATATTAATAATAGTGTAATGGATAGAACTCACGAAAATACAATAATTTGATAAAAATGTAAAAATAATATTTGTATGCTAACTTCTAAATACATAAAGTACTCCTCACTCGTTTCACCGAAATTATTTTAGAAAGTACAATAAATTTTTAGGTATTACTACCGTCCAATCATTAGATTACTTTCACTCGAACGTCTACTTAAAATATATATAACATCAAATATTTTATTAGTAATGTTAGGTATATTGACATATTCTTGAGTAATATAAACATTTTATTTAAAAGTTTTCCCTCTTTTGGCATTCAACATAAAATCTCACAAGTGTTATGTTAAAAAATAATACGAATTTATCGTACCTCTAAAAGTAATTTATGGACTATTTGGTTTCATCCATTTTATATGCGCATAAGGGTACAAGTATATTGCGCATTTGCAAACCCCTACTCAGTAGTTGTCCACGTCATAAGAATGTTTGATAGTGTGTTCGGTCGAAAAATCTTATTTCTAAGTTAAATATTGGGTAACATGTAATATAAATTAAACATCTCACTATTATTTATTATTTCTAATTAATTCCGTAGACACACCATCCTAGTCCTATAGGTGTTGATAATGGTCTATATCATCCTAACAAACTAGTATAAAAGGACGATTTACAAAAATAGTAAATTTAAATCATTTATTTATTAGTTCATTTTTAACGGATTTACTCCCTTCCATTTTTTAAGAAACAAAAGCTATAATTTACTTTGGTCTTTCTTAACCTATTATTTATAAATTATAATCACTCTTTTTACAAGTATAATATAATATTAATACTTTTTATACTAAAATATAAATTTTAATTATTTTTTGAATTTATATAATATTTTTCAAAATATATGCAGACATTAAAGTAGAAAAACCTAAAATACAGCGTTTAATACATTCTATTTACTTATAATTAGAAATTATTTGGGTACACGCATTTACACTAATACATGAATAAAATAATATATTTGTGATTAAGTTTGGTTTTGATTGGCAGTAGTTTACCATCCGTAATTATAAAACCGCAGCAAGTAAACTGAATTGAATTGAATGATGGTCGCTCATGCACATGCTAATTGGGTATGGATCTCATGTCAACAGTAATACAGTAATAGTATGTTTATTATTAGAGAAATATAGTATCTCATATCAACTGTCAAATACTATTTTTTTAAATGTAAGAGAGTCTACTGGGCACAAGTGCTCCTTTAATGCAACCAACTTCTTCTAGCTAGTCAACAAACATTAGTTCATGTTGTTGGGATAATTAATGCCGTTTAGAGATTGGAATATATAGTATTGCATTAAGGTGTGGCAGGTGTGAGGCTCGATGAAAGAAAGTCAAGACCTGCACCTTCATGGGAGTTACAGAGTTCATAATCTCCTGCGCCCTGAGAGTGTCCCGTCTACCGCGCACGGCTGACTATGTATTAAAACGATAATTATATTACATTATTAATCTTGTCAATTTAACTCGATCAAGATAGCTATAGTAATTTAATCTATATTATTTGTTCATTTTGAATTTAATCAAATTTCATATTTACTTTTTAACGCTCATTATATATTTTTAAAAAAAATTATTGTGAAATAAAATATTAATAAAATTTTATAAATAAGTTAAACTTTTTATAATATTTATTTTTTAAATATTATTAATAATTGAGATTAGAAACCTCAACCTTCTATATATTCAACTTTTATTTAGCTAACCTTTTCTTGTGTAGGGATAGAAACTGGATTTTCTATTGGAAGAGAGGCAAAAATTAGGGCTCTATTAGACAAAAGTGTAAGACGAGGCAATAGAGCCATGGAGAAGACTATCAAGAGCATAAGAACTTTGAGCTACCAAAGAATTATCTCTATTTTATATGTATTTCTTTTCTCTTTCCCCTCTATGTTTACAAACACAATCACAACACTCACATATCTATAACTACTTATTATTATTATTATTGAAAAAAATAATATTCTCCCCTAAATTGAATGATCAAATACTTCAATTTATTCACTCCCTTCTCTCCGTAGGAACAAACTTGAGTTTCATCCGTGATATCTTACACAACAACAATAAATTCAATAAATATTCGATTTTCCTAAAATTAAAGAGTTTCAGTTACATAAAGCACAAATCGGGGTTAAATTGTCCATTAAGGATGAATAGGAGTATGAAACCGTGATAGATCGCAAAATTGATTTAAGTTAGAATTGGGGATGTTGGGCAATTGATATTAACTTTAAAGTACCTTATTGATCAACTTATAAAATTAGATTGAACCGACTCAAATTAAATATTTTGAAAACTTTTTCAATTAACTTTAAAAATAAAAAAAGGGTGATTATTGGGTCTAAATTCAAGAAAATGAGATGAATATGTTTTATAAATTTTAAATTTGATCAAAAACTAGTTAAATTCAGGATGAAATTAATTGAACTAGCTAATAATTTTGCTGAAAAGTAGTTCGGAATAATGTTGAACTGGCTTACGGGTGGGGCACCCGCTACAATTGTGTGCATGCTTGCCACCCTATTCGCCAAACCTTGATCCGTTGATCCGCTGCACTCTTAACTTTTTTATGCTAATACCCTATTAACTAAGGTTTAGGGCTCACATTCTCCCTTAACCCATTTTAGATACTTGTTCCTTTAGTGACCTCTGCACTATCTACCATTGCTGCTTGTGCCAGACCCAGGTCAGCTTCTGCAGCAACCCCAAGTGCATCCGGTATCTCTGTTATTTGTAGCAGAGTTGTTGTGTCTGAGAGTTTTATGGGCAGCACATTTCCGGGAAGAAGGATACTTCCGCCACCGAGTTATGCAGCAACAGAGAATAAAAAATGTGGGCCGATCGATCCATCAATTGTGAGAAGGCAGAGGATTCACATCTGTCGGGCATCAGCCAAAATCCCAATTAGTGTTACAGGTATACCTTTATGTATGTCTTCAGATCATGACACAGCTGCATATTTCTACCATTTCCCCATGAATGGAAGGAAATTCAAGTCTCTTCTGGGTTGGGCTGGGACCCATGCAATCAAATCGAGTGAGAAGCATGTCCAACACTAAGATCAGACTTAGATTGTGATCGTAATGCCACAATTTTTCAGTCACAAATAAATAAAAGATTCATCCTATCCTACCAGTATCCATCTAGTGAAATTTTCAAACCCCCTCATGTAAAACGGGAGAAATACTTTCTTGTGCCAGCTTAACCATAGCATGCATCTCGGAAATGAACTTGGTGACCACCAATCTAATGAAAAAAAAGGTCACAGATAAAATGAAGGCCGAGATTGGAGGGACCGTACCTCTCCTTTCCAGCCACCATAATGAGGAGCTGTGCTTGCTGTGCCCCAAAATTCATCATGCCTCTGCATCAGCTGAGAGTTGGTTAATGGCTGAGAATGCTTCCATGGTCTTGGTTTCCTAATCTCTTTGGCAGCCCCACCTCTGTGTACCATTGTCATAAGCAAAGAGAGGTCAAATGAGGAAAGACGAAGGCAGTGGGCGGAGTCTTTGTATATTCGAAAATTTCCTCTGGAGAACAGAAGATAGATACGAGGCCCTCATCAATTCCTTTGATTTTCATTCTTTGCGAATCAAAGGGCGGATAGTTTATAATAAAGATCAAAGACGCATTTTCAAAGTCATGGATAGCAACTGAGTTGTGATCACAACTCTTGAGAGGCTCCAACACGAAAGAAGGCAACTTGTGTCCGAAAATCAATGACTGGCTACGAAAATTGAAACAAATTCCCAGAGTGTTGGCTGTGCTACAATTCCAAGCATTTCAAACCTTTGGAGAGATCCCTCCAGAGATTGGCAGGTACTCTTTTAGGCTCTTGCAACTACTTCATCAACAAGTTGGAACCATTTGGATTGAATGTAGTTTCAATGATAAAGTGAGACGAGAACATCATCATATTTCCATTTTTACCAGAGAAACTAATGTTACACAACAAAGAGAGAGTCAAGTAAAGTAATTATCAAGTGAAGAAATCGACCTCATAGCGGCAAGGGAGGCGAGAAATAAGAGCCTGGTTGTCGAAAATTAGTTACCTTGTTGAAAGGAGAGCGGAAACGCATCCTTTGGAAAATGAGAAACGTGGAAAATTCATCTTCGTTCTAAGCCACCTACCTCTCTCTGCGATTGTCCGAAAAGAGGCAAGAAATTCCGCCCGTTTGGAGCTGAGCTTCTACTGCAGGTCCGATCGAGGCAGCTCAGGCTGAGAGGAGGGAGAGAAGAGGTAGGGTGAGAGAGGGGGAGGAGGTGAGGCTGAGAAGCTGCCTTGCCTTGGACATTATCGTTTATGTTTCTACCCGTCGGCGTCGGAGTCCGACTCCGACTCCGAGCTATGCTCTATCCGATTCCGAGTATGGGTATGCTGGGTTGCCCTCCCTCTTGTCTACACTACAATTTTCGGCCGGCGCCCTCTAAACTACATGGGCTAATTTCAATTGGGTTTCTTTTACATATTTGGGGGCTGCGTGCGCAAAATCGGGCTGGAGTCTTTGTGGGCCACATATCTTTTAATGGTCCAATAACATGCTGGCCTGGAGAGATTGGAAGAAAAACTTTTGTCCCACACTGGCTGCACAAGAGAAATTATGTGTGTTTATATAATCCAGTGAACATAAGAAGGTTGTCCCTTCGGGGACATCCGATAAAATTGGAACGATACAGAGAAGATTAGCATGGCCCCTGCGCAAGGATGACACGCATAAATCGAGAAATGGTCCAAATTTTTTTTACCATTTTGCCCTGCACTACGAGTCTTTTTACCATTTTACCCTCGTATCAAAGTATAAAATATTGTACCCTATCATCATCCACTCTAACGTACTACCCATATATAGTATTTAAAATACTTATTTTTTATTCACATATCTTTGATTATTTAACTCTTAATTTTTATGTTAAAATTAAAAATACATTATAATTTAGTGAGGTATAAATTGAAGTTTGATTAAATTCAAAAAAATTGGGTGAATATTTTAAAATACAAATAAACTATTTATATTTTAATTTAATTAAATTAAAAATACCTATATTCAAATTAAACTTATTACATATATAATTTTACACTAATTTAAAATTTTAGGATAAACCCAAATCAATAATACTAAAGTGTTCTAAAATAAGAAATGTGTACACAATAATTTGAAACTTTAAATACAAATCTACGTAATTAATTAATCCCTTATTTATATTGAATTCGGACCCACTCCGATACTACACTTGTTTCATTTACATTAAATGGTTCTATTTCCTTATCTACCCAATAGCGCTAATTTCTTTTATATAATAATAATAATAATAAATAAATAAATAAACAATATCTTATCTTGTTTAATTTTATTACATAAAGTGTTTTATTTAATTTTAAAACTAATATAAAATGACTCTTTATATAAAATTTACGGTTATCTATACCTCTTGAAATTTTATATAAATAAAGTTTAAATGAGTTTAAAAGTGAATAATTTTAGAAAAAAATTGTGTTTGTGCTTATTTTTACACGAATATGTGAGTTACATGGAGTAGTTTTTATATTTGTTTACCATAATATAAGTTAATGACCGTAAAAATGAATATGATATTTTTTAGTATATAATATCCATATGACATAAATGGGACTATAAACTAGTGTTCACGAACTAATTTAAATCTTTGTTTTCAATAGAGAAGTAATCAATCCCACAAATAATGTAGCGATCATTGAAAAATTAAGCAAGTAAAAGCAATTTCTCTTTTTTTTAATAAAAAATATTAAGAATGGATGTATGGCTTTCAGATTTATAAAGTTAAATTATATATTTTTCAAATTTATTAAATTTAAATTTAAAATTTGACGAGTTGTAAGAACCTCATCTTGCCGGGTATACATACATGGGTTTTATCCTATTGCCATAGCCTTGAGAGAATAGGATACATATAGTCTGCTTGGTAGGTTGCCCCAAGTCGGGGATGGGGCACTCAGGCTCACATGCTGGTCGTGTTACCGCCAAAAGTGGGGGCAGGGAATTAATAATTGTGTGCAGTCGTTTAATTTAGCTTTAAACTTTTTCATTAACTTAATTAACAATATTTTTTCATTAATAATTTAAATTATATAGAAAATTATCATAAATTATTAAAATGATAGACAATGGTTGAATTAAAGTATTAATTAAATTTTTATATGTAAATTAAATCAAATAAAATATTTAACAATTACGTAAAATTTTGTATATTATCCTGGATTTTAGCATAGTTATCTCATTTATTTAATTAATCAATAAATTTTATTTACAAAATAAAAATTAAGCCTTTACTTGTATTTTACAACTTATTACAGCAATCTAAATATTTTTTTAGGGGTTAATATTTAATTTTTTTTATAAAAGGAATAATAAAATTGAATTGATGCACATCGTACCAATTGGGTAGGAATTAAATTAAGTGGTCTGTCAAATTCTAGCTAGTCAACAAAATCAAGCATTTGCTTAATGTTGAATATTGATGGCAAGGGTTCATTTTCTTTTATATCCCACATTCAATAAAATATACCAATGTTAATTAAAATTTATAAAAATATGTATACTGCCATGTGTCTTACTTGCTAATCTTGTGAGCTATCATTGACACTCCACAGGAGCTCTTCGTCCTCCATGTCTTGCATTATCCCTACCAGAGAACCGGCACTCACCCAGTGAGATTTAAATGGTATCACCTCTGTGAATTGGTATCAAAGAGTTTGGTCAAGGGAACTTTTTCAATCAATTGGATAGTTGCCAACTTCCTTCTTTTACTTGTAAAATTATGACGTGGCGACCACACGCCTTTGCATTTGGTGTGTACGACCGCATGGGAAAATATGTCGATATTGGAAGGGTAAAACTTTAGAATACGCGGCAACTACAGCGTTAATTGTCAAGGACAGTTGCACACTCGTGCACCGAAGATTAACCCGGATTATTCTATACAGTAAAAAAATCTGATTGGATAATCGGCAACAGATCCGGATGTGGGACTGATGAAACTTGGCCATTCTCGGTCAAACTCAACGTCAGCGCAGAAAGGAAGAGTTGGCCCCTGAAACTCAACCCTAATCAGCTGCTCATCCACCTTCCATCCACCCATTCAGCCTCAACTCTCTCCGAACTAATCATTTTGGCTGCAATTGCGGACTCGGGTTCTTTTTGGAAGGACCAGACTCGTTTCTTCCAAAAAGGACCGGAGTCCGTCCTTCCATCCAGATGGACCCGACCCTCGGTTCCGGAAGACCCGAGATCGGATCGGATCTTGATCCGACCATGTAGACCCGAGACGGATCCATTCGGACCCGAGTGAAAACTCCCCCCACCCATCTAAATTAGATTTTGATGGGGTGCGACAGCCTACCCTGCTGGAGATGGGGAGTTGGAGTTCACGTACTTCGAAAAGGTCAATAAATCGAATTTATAGGGAACCGATTTCTCCATTTTTTGGAAATTTTCTTATCAGCCCTCAAACATTTTCAGGCATGCAATGCAACAGCTCTCTAAGGGAAAGTTCCAATGGCATGTAGCAAATTTATTATAGCATGGACTAATTTTTAAATAGAAAAAAGACAAAGGAGCTCTTGTGCAATCATTCTTTTTACTGCTTAGATATTCTCTGTCTTACATTATCCACACTGTTCGTCTACGTTAGTTTATACAGTTAAATTTGTTGACTTTTTACGCTAATTAATGTTTGTTAATTTTTTAGGCTAATCCAGTCTACACTACACTATACCCAAAGGAAGGCTTGGGCGAGTGGTAGTAGTATGATAACATATGATTTATTATTCACTAAATTAGATTTTGCACATTAACTTCTCCACTCGATCCCAATTAAGTAAATTATAGAATTGGCAAAATTGATCCGTTGGACGAATTTCGGACACAGACATAATTTTTGTTTAGAATGTTCTAGCCTGTCCAAAATCTTAGGAATGGACCCATACGTGGTGATCGATCTGGTACTATTATGATTAATTCATCCCATATATATAATTAAAATATTACATTAATGAATATATAAATTCATAATATATATGATTAATCTTAATATAATATTACTTAATTTATTATGATAATTTTATAATTTTTAACTTGATATATATATATATATATCATATTTATACATTTAAGAATGCGAGATCACAGCAATCACAGCCATACAAATTAACCCCTAGTAGTAATAGATAGTAGTAGATGATGGACTCTTTTTGAACATGTGACAAAATAAGTATCCTAGCTATCAAAACCACTTATGTTTTCGTCACCAACCAACCGAGTTAGAGTAAGTAATTAGATAAGCCATTCAACATCCATAGAAAGAAACACTTAAAAAGTTTAGAAATCTATTTGACATCTCCACTATTTCTCAAAGGTAAGAAATTTTATATACAAAATAGTATGTAATGACTTAGTTGTTGATGCTAATAGGAGATTGCATAGAGTTACTTCCTATGACAACCAAAGCCTAGATTAGACCAACTTCAATAGGGGAGACATCAAGATTTAATTATGAGGGAATAAAAAATAACAAAAAGATAATTATGAAATAAATATGTAAATAAATAAAAATCTTAAAATAAATAAATAATAAAAAGAAAAAAAAAAGAGTCGAATAGGGTTAGCTGACCAGTGACAACCAAGTCAGGTCAACTCCTCCTTCCCCACACGACTCACCTACCTCATGGCCTTGCCATGTTTATGGTTTACAAAAATAAATCAATAAATTTACTTTCAAATCCTCCCTTTTCAACTAAATTATATGCTATAAAAATAATGAAAAAACTATCTAATCCTTTAAAGAATTAGAATTACGAATTAGGGTTCAGAAAAATAATGAAAAAACTACCTATACATTTATAGAATTGGGATTGCGAATTAGTGATTAGGAATGGACATTATTGATAAACACTTACAAAAATCTCATTTTTTTACCAAACATTACCCACAAAAGGTATAATTAAAATTGTAATTTTCTTTTCAATGTTTTTGCTGAAGGAAATAACCATGAATAGAATTATATTAGTAAATTGGATCGGTTTAAAGTGAGTCAAACTTAAATCAAGTTGAACCGAACTAAACTGGAAGTAACCAATTCAAAAATTCATTTTTATAAATAACTAAAAAAATATCAAATTGAGAAATTTAACTTACAAAAATGTAGACAATAAATTCAAACAAATATAGAAAATTTTAATTTTTAGAAAATCGGTCGAATCTGACTTACACCAGTCGATTTTCGATTTTGGGTCACCAAACCAATCAACGGTCCAGTCAAACAAACATACTTTCTCATTAAATGGATCAAATATTCGTCAAACATACTTTAAAGTATTTAACCTCATTATGTTCTACTAGTTGCCCAAATGAATCATCAATGGATGTGAAAAATTTCTTAGAAATTAAAAGGGAAATAATGTATTTTGGGAAACTTACATGTTGAAGCACAATTGCATTTCCATCTTCCATTGTGACAATCTTGATTGCCTTCAATCTTCCATCTTCATTGGTGGGTAGGAGAGTGCATCAATTAGGTATTCTTGAAACCCTACCATTCATTTTTAGAGAAGTTACATTCAAATTTAAGAAATAAAATAGATATATATTCTTTAAATTAAATACAACGTTTTATGTTAAATGACAAATGTGGGTTCAAAGTGATTTGATCCTTTAACTAAAAGATGGAAGAAAAATATTATTTATTGTATAAGAGTATAAAAGATCCCATGAAAAATATATTGTCCTTTGTTTTATTTTTTCTTTATATTGCTTGGTTCTTAAAAATCTTATAGGACCCTCAAAATTATAAATTTAAAAATTAAAAATTTTGCGCATTCTAATTTACCTAAATTTAATTGAAAACTTTATTCGCTAAAAACAATTTTAAATACTTATAAAACTTGAAGTTTCGGATGAAACTAATTAAATAGACCCGAAAATTTTGAAATAGCTCAAATTAAAAGATTTTAAAATAAATAATTTCTTGTTTCAAATTATGAATAGAAGTATAATTGAAATAATTATAAGCACAAACACAACAAAAGGAATATGAGATTACTTTAAAAACTATTTTAAATAAAAAAAGGGAATATAAAGAACATTTAACAGAAAAGTTTAACTATGTTATACTTACAATAAAAAAAATCAAATAAGGTTATTTGATTCATTTATTGAGTAACTTATTAATTTAGGAAATAAGGTTAGAAAGTCAAGAAACTAATGAACAATCACTCAAATAGGAAGAGGAACTTCAACTTATCTAGAGTAGGTTATGTCAATTATGATATAAATACGTATGGGCTAGGAAGAGTAATGATACATGGGTACAAAAGGGGATATAGAGAATATAGGTAACATTAACTGAACATTGAATGATAAGAAAGGGGAGAAATATAATTTCTCCTAGTAAGCTCTAGAGGTGCAGGTAGATTTTCTTTCAAAGGATGAGAGGATGAGGAAAATATATAAAAAGCAAGAACTTATTGGAATGTTTCAAATTTAATAAAACATATCATTTTCAATATAAATTTCCATTGCAAATAATAAATTTTACAAAATATTATGAGAAAAAAAGACTAATTATCACAATACAATAAGGAACTGATGAAATGTTTCATCCCAAAAAAGAAATTATTTTTTAGCTAAAATGACAAAAATAACTTCTTTCTAATTAATACAACACTAAAAATATTAGATCAGTCAACATACTTTCATACCACTCCAAATAGCTTAGCAATGATATGGCAGTATAGATATGAACATTGAATTATGCAGGTCTAAGGACACTAGCAACAAAAAATATGGTTAGAGATTTATCATTCATTTCTATTATTGAATAATCTTGTACATTTTGTTTAATTGAAAATTAACACATAAATCCTACCAAACTAACTCAGAGAAAAAAAATATTTTATTGTTAATACATTCAAATATTTGTGGTGCTTTCAAATCCGGATTAATAGGGGAATATATATATATATATATATATATATATTGATATTTATTGATAATTTTAATTGAAGAATATGAGTGGATTTCTTTCTAGCAAATTCTAAAAATTAGAAACATTATTTTTTTTTCAAAATTTTTAAGAAGTTGGTGGAAAAATAAGTAGGCATAAAATATTTTTATGATTAACTTATACTCGGGGTAAATTTCGGTAAAAAATAAAGTTTATATCTTTTTATCAACCATCAAAAGTTAGGTTAAAATCAAAATTACTCTAAAGTTTATACTTCAACTAATAGCCCTTTTATTTTTGGATTTTTTATTCTTTTTTCTGACTTAGGCATGAAACATGGTGGATCTAAAACATCCATAATGTGGATAGGGAGGACGTGAGAATGAGAATAAATTGGTATAAAATTTTATAAAAAAAAAATCAAATCTTCATCTTATAACTTAGAAATATGTTATCTAATCATTGCAAGCATCTGTTTTCATTTAAATAAAAACGACGAGTATGGTTCAGTGAAATTTTAAATTTTTTGGATGGACTATAGAATGAAATAACTCACTATCACCTACATATAGCAACAAAATGATATAGTATAGAGAATAAACAAGAAACTATTAAATATGGTAACATATTTATTGGAAAATCATAATTTATCAAAAGTTTTTTTGGCCACAAGTTACAAATTAAGGAGTAGCTATTAGAGGAGGTAATTATGATAAAAATATACTAAGATTAACAATATATTTGAGATAGTTAGAAAACGGTTAAAATTGAACCATATATAAAGATACATAGGGAATCATTAGTGTGAGTGAAAATCTTATAAGAAATCAAAAGGGAAAGGATGCATTAAGTGAAACTTACATTTTGATGCATAATTGTATCTTAATCTGCCTCTTGGTCAATATTGCTTACCTTCATTCGTCTGATCGACCGAGCAAGTGCAAGCAGGACAACAATTAGGGGTTCTTGAAATGCTACCATTAGGAGAGAAATAAAATAAAAACAATATAGCAAAGAAGAGTTATATATTCTTTAAACTAAAGGTAACATTTTATGGTAAATCACAAATGTGCGTTCAAAGGGATTTAATCTTTTCACTAAAAGATAGAAGGAAAAGATAAACCATGAAGTATACAGTATAATAATGTTGATATAAAAAGAGACATAAACCTATTAATATCATTTCAAATTTTATTATATCACGAGTTTAGAATAAAATATATTTGGGAGTATATAATAAATGGGTGTAGGTAATCTCGCAATAAAAATTGAATATACAATCTATCTTAGTTATTCAATGAAATGAAGGGAATGGTGTCATACTAAATCATTTTTAATGTGAGGGAAAGTGATATGAAGCATATTATGTAATTTTATCTCCCTTTTCTTTTTCATTTTCAACCATCTAAACGTAAATATTTTGGTTATACTAATAGCCATATTCAAAGGGAATTGGTTTATTTAATGGTTAAGCACTCGCTATGTATATTTTTTTCAATTAGCGTGATGTTGTGCCAATGGATATATTGTCTAAATAATCATATAGAAAACATGAATATGATGAGCCAAATTTAATATCAAATTCAAAATTTGATAAAAAATATTAAAATTAATGCTCAATTATGTTAATAAATCACTTTGAAGCTTATTGATCAATAAAATAAGTAGATCTAATCTTTATAGAGTGGAAAAAATTATTTTTACTTAACTAATCCAACTTAAGTTAGATGGGTCTAAGTAAATGGGGTTGAGGTGGAACATTTTTAATTCTATAAATTTTTAGCAAAAAAAAATCTATAAATTCAATATTTTTATATTTTATTTAATTTGTAATTATATTTTCAATAATACTAAAACCAGTTTATATACATGGTTGGAATAAAATGGGACATAAAAACATGTCATTTTGCTGTCGATTGGATTTAGGGTGTCAGAAATGGGCTAAAGTCTAAACGGAGACAATGAACCTTCCTTGGTTTTTTTTTTTTACCATTAACATGGTCGAAGAAGCTTGAGACATGATTCTAGCTCAAGATAAGATGGTGTGTATATCTTCCATACAAATGACTTAGTTATTGCGCAAAGTCATTCGATATATAGTCATTTCATAGTTAATTATTGAACTTCATTGGTAGTAAAACAAGCTATACATGGCTTTATTGACTGTTGGAATTAAGAGATTAATTTTTGTGTCCCTGAACCCATCGCCCTATCTGATTTAGTCTGTTGAATCTAACTATCCGGCTGAACTCATTAACGTGAATGAGGGTGGATTGAATGAGCTAGTGTTAGGTTTCTGTGCATATCATTTTCTATATTATAAACTAATCAAAGACGGAGATTTCCTGGAAAAAAAATAAAGTGATACATAATTGTAACATGACGTAAAGACAACAAAATTACAAGTGTTGAAATAAGGTGCTAACGTTGTTCTTATACACTGTAGCTAGCACGATAAATGAACATATGTAATTGACATAGCATAACATAAATCGACGAAGCAATTAGACAACTAAAAGGTAAAAGGCCCTCTCCATCTATTCTCCCCCCAGATTTAACCTTCTTTGGCCGGATATATGTATGTTTGTGTGTAGATAAATAAATGAAGAATTCAAGCGTAGTTGCACATTCCATAGACACACTTGCCCTTCTTCTGCATGGTGCAAGGGTTGTTGCAGCCACCACAATGCTTCTTGTCACTCAAAGGGTTTACGCACTTACCTTTGCAGCAGATCTCCGAGTACTTGCACCTTTGCCCGCACTTGCCGCAATTTAGTCTGTCCGTCTTCGTGTCCACGCACCTCTTACCGCAGCAGTCCCGACCAGGGCTCCCTTTCACCTTGCACACCTTTGGGTAACGGTCGCAAGAAGCTAGCTGAGATGGAAACCGACCCGAAGAGTATGTTGCCTGTTGGGCAAGGAAGCGACCAACCCCTCTGAGAGGTACCGAGCCATCTTCATCATTTACGGTTGCTTCTGTGGCGGCAGTCCCATCAGTAGTGTCCATCCCATACTCTTCTTTGACGGGGAGGAAGTCGTATTCATGTGGATTGTTATTAACGGTGTCATGACAATGAGAGGGTATAAAAGATAACGAGATGAGAAGTACTAATACTAGTATGAAGTTCATGATGGAGTAATCCATGATGATTTTGAGAAAATTAGAGAGGGAGCAATAGAATAGAAAGATGAAGGAATATTTGTTGTTTGATATTGGAGTGTGTGAAAGAGGAGAAGATGATAGAGATATTTATAGTGGTGACAAGGAGGATTGAAAGATGTGTGCAATTGATGAAGGAAGAAAGAGGCTACTCATCTGTCAATGTTGACTCATCTCTCATATTTGGTTTATTATGATTTGTATCATTGTACTGACGGACCTCGGGGTGCCTAAAGATGATGCAAATGACAAAAACATGGTGCGAATATCCACTCGATTTCAGGCTGACTTAGATGTTTATAATCAAGTGGGGGTACAATTGTCATGTGGATCATCCTATAGCCAAACATGGACAGATGATCAAGGGGTTGAACCATAGGTTAAAAAAATTGATGAGTCAAAGGTTTTGGCAGAAGGTACGTGGACTAGTCTAATTAATAAAGCCCGATAAGTAAACGAAAGTTAGGCTGTGGTAGGGAGGAATGTTTGGATCATTAGTCAATATTAAGGCTGACCATAGTATTCTATTCTATTCTATTGGGGTACGCACACACATGAATCTAAATAGAGACAGCTTGCATTGCATTTTCCCCGTTTTTCTTCTCCTTTTGAAATGTGGGTTTTCAAATTTACCAGCAAACTCTATTAGTGGAGCCATCCAATTATAATGTCCAATGAAGGATCCTTCCTTTTCATATTGAGAAGTCTAAGTCTTATTCAAATCAAGATTAGAGAATAAACCAATATGTGAGGAAGTCAGAGACGATTTTCTGCACCTGAAAAACCGTTAAGAGGCCACTTTGAAGTGTCCAGCGATCTCTGACTCCATCGGGAATACGAAAAGTCAGCTTCCAAGCAGTCGGACAAAGTATGCCATCGAATTAGACCGGACAAGGGAAGAAGACGACGGCGTAATCACGACATAGCAAAATGGACCCTTCTAGATTTTATTTGCTGGCGAAAGGCACTCAACCATTCCCTTAGTAAAGCCCTTGCCAACCATGGGGCAATTGAGCAAGCAAGAAAGCAAGTAAAAGTTAGATGGTAGGAGCAGGAAGTTCGAGCTCCAATTCAAGCTCATAGCTGCATCAACAAGACGAGCAAGCCAGGAAAGCTGCTAGCTCTCTCTCAAATCTTTGCACGACTAAGTAGAGTTCCCGACCATTTTTTTCTGGAATATCATATTTGGTACTAATGTCCGAGAATCTGACACTCGAATCAGTAATAAATAACAATAGCATGAAATAGTTGCTTGAGATAGGATTCCTCCACTGACTGCTTAGGTGATTTAACAAATCGATCATTTGAAGGGTCTCTTCAAAAGCGAACAGTTTCCATGGAGTCCAAGCCACATTTCTTTCTCTTACTCTCAGAATAGTCTTTTCCCTACACCTCACCATACCAACACACAGCATAGGCATTCCTCAAAATGAAAAGAGGCTATAAAGATAACAATAGATAGATAGATAGATAGATAGAGAGAGAGAGAGAGAGATGTTTGTGCTGCTGATGGAGATGCAGGCTGTGCATTCTCCTGGCAGTGGTCATCATTGAGCTCATCTATGTCTTTGAGCAGTTCAAGCATGCCACTCCCAGCACCTCCAATGGCTGCAGCTTCAGCATTGGCACGGCCACTGTCAGCAGGCCCTTCTTTACTCCTGCATCCTAGTTACCAAACTGACAGATGATGATCAACTTTTCAAGCTGATTGATTTACAGTACAAGGGGTCTACTGTTATCTCTTGAGAGGACTGGCCTGCAGTATGATTTTTGCTGGGACAAGCCTGCCCATCAATCACTTAATTGAATGGGGGGGGGGGGGGGGGGGGGGGGGGGGCGTAATTTAATGGGAAACCAGTCCTTAAGTTCATTCACCAAATTGCAGGTGAATGGCCTCAGATGACCGTATAATAATTTTTCTCGTAACAAAATTTGCTCTGGTCTACAGAGTTGACATTATCATGAAAGAAGAGACATGCCTCCATCATCTTGTAAATAAATAATGCGCACAATAAATGTAAATCACACCTATTCACGCATTCCGTTCAGCCTTTGATCACTCTTAGCAGATCTCTTCTGCTGGTCAGCATCATAATGTTGAAAGGCAGAATCTAGGGCCTGTATTAGAACAGAAATGCAATTGTAAGATAATAGGCCTTCAGGTTGCAAAGTCGAGCACTCATTTCTTTCTTTCTTTTTTTTTTTTCTTTTGGCTCAACTTTCTAACTCAAGAAATACAAAGTCTAAAACAACCTAAAGTGCTGGCTTTTGTATATGGAAAAATCAGTAAGATGTTGAAAGTTAGGTGACATCTATTTAGATCTAATGGTCACAACAATTTCTCACTGCAGATTCCATGTCAACTAATTTAGGCTCCAAAAATCAATAGATAGAAGTGATCAGCCCCTCAGGATGGGGTCACCCTAAAACAAGCTTTGAATTATTATTGACATTTTGTACCTGGTGCATTTGACGAACAAGAACTGAAACTTGTTGCTTGTGATTTGCTGGTACAGATTTCTTTATCTCCTGTATACCATCCAAGAAATAGTTAATGATATTTGCATCAACCTTCTCAGGGATACTATCCCAAGGGCCTTTTTAACATGGTTATTTACAGAGGGAGAGATGGAAAAAAGCACCTCTAGCTGGGGATAAATCTGCGACATGGCCTCCTTCAGTCTATCTACCTGCATGTGACCGTGATTTGTTATATGAGCAATAAAAAATGTTCACATAGAATAGAGATTCTGAGGATTCATTGTATGGAAAGGGATGTTTACCTTTGCATAAAGGTAAGAAGTCGTTATTGGATATGAAGACCAAAAATGCTTCAGTAGTTCCTGAATAGAGGCCCAGTGCTGTAGAAGAGAGCCACTTTAATTATTATCAAAATAAACTAAGAAACCATACCTCTTATAAACAAAAAACATTTGGAACATAGATAATGATATCGATTTACATGGAGAATCTGCTCCTTCGTTGTGCTAGGCAACTTGTCCAGAGCACTCTCTTGAGAAATTTTCCCCACATCGTACTTAGTTCGTGATATGTCGTGGGCCAGTGCATTAAATACCTGTACCATTAATCACAATTGAAATCATTGCACTAGGAGGAAATCCTAAACAAGCTTATCCTGGCTATTTACCTGAAGGGCATCTTTAGACTTAACTATAGGGTCATGCAAACCCACAGATTTAACCTGAGATATGCATTCCCTAAGGAACCCAAAAGCTTCATTTGAGTTTACAGCACTCTTCCTTTTCGCTGTTCCTAACGGATCCTCCCCCAGAATCTTAACCGCATTAGCTTGTTGAGAATCAAAATAATCTCGAGGGTCCTGATGTTTTAAGATACAAAGAACCAATTAACTATGGTAAAAGGAGAACTCACAATAGCATTTTTAAAGAAAGTTGCCATAAGAAGGTTCTTGTCCTTCACCTTGATACAAAGTGGAGCTACTGGATGATTATGGGGTGCTTGAAGATCTTCAATCTCTGTCAATCGTGAAAGTCTCTTTAACCACTCCTGATCAGCATTTGCAGCAGAGTCCTCATTAGCCGCCTCGGCTACATAAAATAATCGATGTTAGGAACTACTTTTTCAATTTTCAGAAGACATCATAGAGTATAAAAATAATACTACCTTGTTTTGACCGCGCAAGTGCCTCTGCAACAGTCTTAGTGCCTTCCAATTCCACTTCTACACGGACAAAGGAGATATTCAGTTTCATATACTGATGTCTCATACAAGTACTAAGAATATGGATGAGAAGAAAAAGATGCATCAACATACATTTACTTGGAAAGAAGGGTCAGTAGCAGAAAACTCACCAACAGATCTCCCTTCAAGCACAACAGCAGCATGCCGATTGATGTCATGAGCTAAAGTCCTTTTATACAGCTCATATTGTGGTTCGCTTGTTTCCTTGGCTTCGTCACAAAATATTCCATGATCCTACATGTATGATCTCAATGAAAAGGACAATAAGAGAAAACTCACATCATTCCAGCATAGTCAATGTTGTTCCGTTAAATGAAGACAGCATAACTACTAAAGCCATTATACCGGTAGATGAGTGTAATCGTCGCCTTGATCTGCCTCAATGTTTACAGTGGGATCCACTCGCCTTATCTATACAGGAAAAAGATTGCACTGATCAAAGAACAGGGAATAAATACTTACCACAGTAAAGCATTCATCAGAAATGTAGTTGTGTAAAAAGAAAGTTACTTTTCGTAGAGCTTCCTCAGCCAATATGTCATCATGCTTTAGGAAAATGGCAAGTTCTTCATCTTCTGCAGCCTCAGCTGCAGCAGCAATAGCATTTTTTGTGCTGTGAAGATATTCTGCTCTAAAATATTTGGTCCAAAAGTCCATTTCTGTCATCTGAAAATAATAAAAGATGTTTATAAAGAGTAACAAAAAATGTGATGACTTTGACTGAATGGAACATCATACTACAAACAGTGGGAGCAATTTAAAGGAGGTGCAAAACTAGAAGCAACAGTAATATTACCTTATTAGGAACAAAACTCAGGAATGCCTGATGGACTGCAGGTTTCTCAGCAAAAATCTGATAGGATAACAAGGATCAGCATTAGATTGATTATCAAAGATCATGCAGAGCGGAGTTGATATCACCAGAAAGAAAGGCAAACAATTTTTCTTGTACATCAGCATGCAACAAGACATATGTGTGTGATAACAGCAGATTTCTTCAACAAATCAAAGATATCTATTGTTGCCTTTCCTGATGATCACTTACAACTACAAACGAGAGATCATTAATCACACAGTTTCTAGTTAATTAGTGACTTGAATTCCTCAATAAGTTATAATATTGATTAAACATAGAAAGAACTCCAATATTCCAATTTTGTTGGCTATATCAGGTCAGGCATTTGCATCTTATCGTGCTATAAAGGAAGCAATATAAACATATAATTGATGAAAGAATGCGGCGTCATATGAAGTTGTAATGTTTAGCTGTACCTGAAGAATTATTTCCGGTGTCAAACTGAAAGTGACTCTGTTAGTCTGTGGAAAAGATAGATAAATATAATCATCTATAATGTTCTTCTCCCGCTAATGCCATAAGGGCAAACATAAAAGGTGGGAAGACATGCACCCGGCCATCAGTTGCTGGTTTGATGTCCGAGATCATGGCACTTTTGAAGCCTACACGTTGCTTTCGTTTATTGCCATATTCTCTCTCAAGTAATCTCTGCAACGTGAGATAAGCAGGCAATCAGATAGTTAAATAATGCTTGGCTAGGTTTCGTCTGGTCAGAACCCCGTGCTTAAGTTGCAGAAGAGACCAGTACGAAGACATGGCTGCACGAACTAACAACCTAAGCACAATTGTGTGAAGATCAAACTAACCTTCCTTGTTGCCCAAAATTCAGCCTCTGTCAAAATACCACCAATCACAAGTTGCTTGTGCAGTTTCTGCAACTCACTGTGATGGCAAATTTTTGCGAAGTCAGGTAATTCTAAAATAAATTCCCCATATATTATGAGAATATAAGCATTCTTAATACAAAATTTAGTTAAACATTAAACTGAAAATACTATTCAGATCATATAATAACATTATCCAGAAAAACAAACAGCTATCTCTGTTCCTTGTATTGCATTTTGGAGAATAATCTACAACAAATTTATGACATATAAAATCCTTAAGGAAGAAGAAAAGTGAAGATAGAGAAAAATAATACCTGTCCTCTCGCAAAAGTTTGATGCGGACCTCCAGCTCTGCTGTGTTAATTTGCTCATCAGGAGCTATCATATCAGGCTTTGCAGGAGCAGTTTTTGCAGGTTCCCCAGATTTTGCAATAATCTTGCCTGTTCAAGAAGTGCCAGCTAAAGTTCAGTTTAAGATAATTAACTAATGAACTCGACAAGCAAGAAAAATAATTTCAACTCTACACATTTCAAGTGAACCTCATTGTAGTACAATACAAGCACACTGATAAAGTAATAGACACATTGGTCTTACTAACCATACATCCCCAATAAAGAAGTAATGTAATAAGAAGTCCATTCAAGCTTCATGACAATATAATAGACACACTGCTGCATTTCAAGTGATATGAAGAGTTGAGCAAAAAAATTGATATGAAGAAATCCATGCAAGTTTCAAGACAGATAATAGCTACTGCACTTAACTTTCATAGAAAGTAATATAACTCCACATACCCGTGCAGAAGCACTTCATCAACTGAATGAAAGTTCATTAAGATAGCAATTACTTTAGTATGGTTCTATAACTCAAGCAAGAATGATGAAGGTATAGACATATACTTCTTTAAGTAATAGAACAGCAACAAAAGTGATGTTGGAAATCTTATTTCACATCTACACATTATTTTTCCTCTTTTCTTTTGGATATGGATCTACTTCTCAAAAAGAATAACTTTAATTAAAGGGTTTATTTTGAATATGAGACTTATTCTTACCCACATAATCTCTGCAAATATGCATATCTGGATAGCTTTCAAATTCAAAAATATAACTTCCACCCTGTGAAAAGGGGAAAACAGTGCCTTATCATCAATAAAGAGCATGGAATAAATAGCTGTATCTGACAGATTACCAAGTGTAAGAACAGTTGTATCACACCACAATAAATAACATATATTTGGAAAAGCTTCAAAATATATGTTTTCTTTTCTTATTTTGCCAAGCGAGTGAACAAAATATATGTAAAAGCAATAAATCCGAGTTATATCCATCAAAATAAAAAGAAAGATGAATGTCAAAACTCTAACCTGGTCATTGGTAAGGTTAAGCCATGGAGGTTTATTTGATCCCTCCTTGGTATTCTTGTGACCTGGTATATGAAGTCCAAAAAGGGGGGAAATGCATATCATATACTATCCTCCATGACTAATAGATATGCAATACATTCTAACGCCCTTCATGCTACATCTAAGAGGGAAGAAAGATATTGCTTCCAAGTTCCTCCAAGGGTCAAAGAGTACTCGCATAAAACAAACTCATAAGAACGCCGTAGCTTATACGCTCATAGTAATTTAGATGGATCTTAGCTAACTAATCCATCCCAAGTACCTTTAACGCTTCGAAAATTCACATCAAGCTTGGACGCTGAATTAGGATTGTGAGGTATGAATGCAATTCTATCTCCACTCTGCAAAATCAGAAAAGAAAAAAAAAAAAGATAAGCATCAGGATTCGAAAATAGAGAAAAAGATGTCAAGCCGCACATAGATATGCACATTGCCACTAACGCATTTTGAAAAACTAAGTCACTGAGCTGATATTTCATAGATACAGGTTTTATTCCCTTCATCTATTCCCCAGATTTCTGATTTCCCACGAGCTCCGCCAAAGGTAATCCGACCGATCGGGAACGAAAAATCATCTCAATCTGTTTCATCCTCATCAGCATCATACGATCGGATTCAATCAAATCGAAGCAGCTCCCTACCATTTTCAGAACCCCGGGCGTCCCAGGGTCCTTCACTGAGGTCTTGTACTTGACGCGCTTCATCACATGGCCGCTCGCCATCCACCTCTGAGAAAGAAGCTGCCCCCAGGGATCAGCAGAAACTGGATTCAATCGATCGCGATCACCACGAACTCAATCGAAGATTCTCCAGAGAATGAAGAAGAGGAGACTGCTGAGAGACTGCAAGAAAGTTGGGGTTTTAAAATGCTCTCAAAAAACAAATCGTGAAAGAACCGTCCGGTTTGGAGAGTTGAACCGGGATTTGATGATCAATTGGCTTCTGTCGACTCGAGCAATTGGTTTGCTGCGGTTTTTTCAGCGGAAGCACTGGAAAGAGAAGTTTGCCTACAACTACTGATCGCAGATCTACAGGGTGAAAAATCGGCGGCTATGGCGTCAGGATGGGGGATCAACGGGAACAAGGGGAGGTGCTACGACTTCTGGATGGATTTCAGCGAGTGTATGTCTCGTTGTAGGGAGCCCAAGGACTGCGCCCTCCTCCGCGAAGACTACTTCGAGTGCCTCCACCACGCTAAGGAGGTTCTCTCTCTCTCTCTCTCTCTCTCTCTCTCTCTCTCTCGCTTGCTCGTCGTGCTTCGAGTGTCACTGATGCCTCACTGAACAAGTGATATTTCGGTGATTGCGTAGAATATTGCCACACCTACGTTGCTGTGATTTTCGCGAAAACCCTAACTGATGAAATCGGCAGCCCCTAGTTCTTATTTTATGGGCCAATTTGGTATTTATTAGGTGAACCTTGGCGTGAGCCCGTAATTAGGGATTTCTCGGTAGCACCTAGTTCTTATCTGATACACTGTTTGAAGTTCTAAAGAAACAGCATATTAGCGTCCCGATGGATCGGGAGCTACTCTGGAATCCCTTTATATCAATGCATAGTGCTTGAGCATTTTGTCATCTTCATCAAGAGTATAGATACATCAAGTTGTGTTCTATAAATTAGGATTATCCTCTCACTCAGGGTACGATTCGTGGATCTCAGCCTCTGAAATTTCACTTTTAACAACACTTGTTTTCAGAAACCTTCCCAAGGAGCTGCATTACTGGATTCAGTTCCCATTTGTCTATCTAGATATACCATGTTTTGTTCTATAAATTTTCAGCCTTGGACATTTCACGTTGAAGTGGTTGCAAGAGACACAAGTGGGAGCTGAATCCACTAATGTAGATCTTTCTGGTGTTTCCGTGAATAAGAATTGCTTAAAGAGTTACTGTGGCCTGCCATAGTGAGAAGGTTTCTGTGAATGCAGCTCTTTGGGGATGTGTATGTGAATAAGAGTTGTTTAAATACTCAGTCTCTGTGGCTTTCCATTGTGATAAATTTCATCAATGTCTCACTTCATTCACTCTTTGTGGACTTTCATTCTTTATGCAGTTTCAACGTAGAAACCGGATTTACAAAGAAGAGCAGCGCAAGCTCAGAGCAGCACAACGGAAATCTGGAGATGAAGATGGTGGAGCCCATCATCATTAACCTGGAGTATCACCTTTTTCACGAGAATAAGTATGTATTCAGATACCCTGTTGCATCTATGATAATCATTGAGCATTTTTGAAGACTCATTTTATTTTTTCCTAGAGATTTCATCTTGTTGGTTTTATGAACAAAGGAAGATCCTACTTTTTTCTTCCCATGAATGTTGGTCAAGATGTTCCTGTTCTCGTTACCATAAGAATAAGAAGCTGACTGATCTTTCCATGCTAGTGATGTTAGATTGCCATTAAAATATCACAGCTCTGTGATACTTTCTTTGCAGTAATTCTTGTGACTCAATTTCAGCTGTTTGTGCCCATCATCCTTTAATTATCTATTATCATATTATTAGTAGTTGTAAATAACTATATTATCACACAATTTAACTATCATGTTTAATATTAGTTTTACGGAAATTCTTGAATGTCATTACAAATTTTCAGATATAGTCAACAAATCTGTTATAAGTTTTGAGTTAGAGATTGACTTCATTAGAATTGCAAGGGTAAAAGTAAAGGTAATTATCATTTTCATTATCTGATTCCAGGAACATACATAATTGGATCCTGGGAAAAAATGTGTTCCATTGGTATAAAAGATTTCAAGTGTATCTGGCTGACATAACCTGTAACAAGGCCTTGGCCAAAAAAAACTTGTCCTAACGCTATTAATGAGAGCTGATAATGTTTTATTAGAATGTTTTAAATTAGTATAAAATAAAGAGTGAATATATGAGGAATTTACTGGGTGGAGATTTTTGAAAACTTTTGTACATCAAATACGACCCTCTATACGATCCAAGGTTATATATCAGATATATTCAAAATTGTAGACGCTAGTTAATATCACTAATTAATACTTATTTTATTAGATTATTTTCTATTATTATCATTTAGGCTTCTAATATTGTCTTATTTCCTTTTGTTATTATTATTATTTTATTTTTTACAAATTAACAAAAATAAAAAATAATAATAATAATTGGTTTTTAATACCCTCTCCCATCCGGCTTCCCCTATGTGTCCATCTGTTTTGCCATTATTCTCTCTTTACCTCTATCTCGACTGAGAGAGATGCAAGATAGTGATAGCAAGAGCAGTGGCCAGTGGAGGTAGGTGATGATAATAGAAAATTCAGGTTTATTCGCCTCTGCTCTAATCTGTAGGAAATCGATTGGAGATCCCTTTTCCTCGTGCGCGCGTTTTTTTAATAATTTATTTATTAATATTATAGTTTATATAATCATCCTAATTAATTTGACTAAATTAAAGATATACGTGACACACAGACAGACTAATTAATGTATCTGACATTTGATCTCCAATTTATTTTGACCAATGTTAAAATATATTTTATTTATTTCATTCCATTAGCACAAACCAATACATTTTAATTTTTATATCGTTTTACTTTGATTGCACTGTGTAGACGTATGGGCGGTAGTTTCATATTTAGTTAAATGGATAAAATGACTAAATTATTATATTGATTAAAGGTCTGAAAATTAAGTATTTTTTCTGTTGAAGTACTAGTACCCAGTGACGTCATTAAAACTCATTTCCAAGTTGTCGTTATTCTCAAATTGTGACAATTATTTTCTCGTAAAAAACTCAAATCTCTATTTTGCTCATCTATTTTCCATCAATTTTTTTTATCTATTTTCCATCAATTTTTTGTAATTATTTTCTCAGTCAAATAGAAATTCCAGATTCTCATTTCAGTTATTATTAGATACTTTATAAGGTATAAATAATATTAGGAAATTCTTAATTTTACTATTACAATAATAATTTTATTTTATATATAATCTAATATTCGATAATATTTTATTTTAACATTGCATATCACCGATTAAGTTAATCATGGATACTTCTATAAAACATCTTCTTGTCTTGTTATCAAATTAAATATGGTCATTCTTTATATATTATATGGCTAAAATTTCAAATAAGATTAGAAATTTAGGACAATTATTTAATTTGGGTGTAAATATTTTATTTAACTTAATTTAAGTACAAAATTTTCATTATCTATAATTTTAATTATTAGTGAAAACTTTATCTGTAATTTGAAAAGTAAGTGGAGGATCTGTATATGAATTAAGCAAACCAAAAGATTTCTACTTGTATTACCCTATGGTAAGAAAATTTGTATATTATTTGAGATTTTAACCAAATCATTTAATCACACTTAGATGTATATTAATTTATTTATCAATTTACATCAATTAATATTAGTCCAGTTTTTATCATTTTACAATGTTACATGAATCACAAAAATCATTATTTGAATGGGTCCCTAAATGTAAGGCCAAACTCTCTCAAAATGCATGTACACAGATCTTGGGCAGGTCAGGACCATCTTCCAAAAGGAGAAGGTTAAAACAACAAAATGGTTCATTTGGATAGCAATATCAATACAATCTCTAAGCACATATTCTTAAGTTAGAAAGAGAATAATACCGAGCACGGGCAGGAGATATGCACCTGCAGTTCCCCTCTAGACAGTATAAGAGCTGTTTCTAGAACTTCTGGATCACGACTGAATTGGCGAGCCCTGCCTGATCGATGGTCTGGTTGAGATCAGCGAGGACCTTTGGAGGGAATCCCATCATCTGGAGCTGGTAGGTTCGGGACGTTCCAGGCCTGGAGGAATCGATGAAGCCCCTGATGTGGTTGATTGTGTGGTGATGGTTGAAGCGTGCTACCAGGCGAGTCCCATCTGCCAATCGCAGCTGGATTGAGGTCATTGGTTGGGATTCGTCCAATTTGAGGCTCCTCAGCGGGGATGGAGCACTAGTTAAGGCAGCATGGGAAGGCTCATGGGTTGCAGAGCTGCTGCTTCCCAGGGTTCTTCCAACACCTTGAAATGGGAGATGGTGCTGCTCAGGCTCCTAAATCATCAAGCATCAACATTGAGATTGTGAAGTTTGTCTCTTAAGGCCACTTAAATGAGGGGTTTTGGCATTACAAAAAAGAAGTGGAATAGTTAGGGGAAGGGGTTGGAAAATCATGAAAATCTTCAATGAGAAGACAAGCAAACAGATTATAAGGAGAACAACAGTCAACAAACATATTATATTAGAAACTATATTTAGAGCATAGATTTCTCATAATGATTTAGCCATTAAGATGCTTTCCAGATGCCTTCATGAGTTCAGCAACAAGAATCTAAACAGATTTACACAATTCATTAAAAATCAGCTTAGCAAAGAATCTATTGTCTAAACAGCTTGTCTGATCCAAAATAAACTGATTACCAGATAGACAGAATGGGTCATAAAGTATAATGACCAATTTACAAAGAACTGTATAACAAAAGCCATCCATATCTTTGTTAAATACATTACAATGAGCTTAAAGCACATGAAGGAAAAATAACTCTTTTTAAAGTGAACATGATTATCGATTGAATCTCATTCTTTGTAATATAGTAAGAGTCAATGCCATAAATATGTTTTTGTAAAAAATGTCACATATATGTGAGATCATATTTCCTCTTGAACGGCCTCTAGAATGACGACAATAGATACTAGAAAGGAGACTCACAGGGTACTTTTCACCCTTCCTTATCAGATTAACATGTACCGAGGACCTTCTGTCAGCAGGGTTGAGCTCTCTCGGGCATTCAGATTTTCTGATACTCTGCATGTTAAGACAGGCCAAGGTTTCACATATACTAAGTTAGAGTTAACATCTCATGGAAATAAATTATAACAGTCAAGTGATTTATATATAGACACACAATAACTAGCACAGTTATTCATTTGTATCATAAATGCTGGATTTTAAAATACCAAAAGCATTGACTTTGAAATGAAAAATCATATCATTGACCCCATGTAATTCTTGGAAAAGCTTATTTGCAGTGCTAAATGGCCTGAAACATGAAATAAAAGTGATGCAGTAATATTCAATTCACATCCATCAGATTGATGAAACACATAACTATCAATTTTTACAGGAAAAATAAAATCCATTTACCATAACCAAACCATGTTATAGTTTCATGGGTTGTAGAAATAACCATACTGCTTTCTAGAATTAATATAGTTTCTTGGGTTGTGTATTCAAGTGAAAAAAAAATATCAAAATAGTCATCTACCTCGAGAAAAGGTGCACTTTCAGGATCATCCAATCTCCTTAGAGGGCCATCATTCACAGTGAAACCATTACTCCAAAAGACAATGTTATGAATAACATTCTCTGGTAGTTGCAGAGATGATTGAACTGTTTCTCCAGAAAGAAGACGTCCAGTCCCAGTAAAGCTTCCTGAGTTTGAAGATGGGGGATGAATATCAGCAGGACTTTCTACAGCTCGCAGCTGCCTAGCTTGATCAAAAATAGAATCCACATCATTGAACTTCATAGGATCCTGGACAAGCATTCCACTGCAGGTTGACACTATGATTGTCAGCAAAAGTATCTCCATTTTAATATCCAGGCCTAGATAATTGAAGTTGTAAATATTAACAATACCATTCCTACAACTAATAGAAGCTATGAATTATAGCATCACTGAATATAGTAAACAAGACATTTTAGTTAGTAATAGCACTTACATATACAGCACAAGTTGCAATGTCATTTGTGATCCTATCTAGCAGATACAACACAAGATAAGAGCATTACATCCAAAGTTATAACTTGAATATACTATCACAAAGTAAAAACGGGACCAAGGGGTTTGTGTATGTTTTTATAGTAAAAATAATATGTAATATTATCTATTCTCAGGTGTATTTCAGTTCTTCCAATAACAAATAAAATGTTGGCTGCGACCCTGGTAGGTTTCAAATGTTATTCCAGATTGCAAAAGTTTCCATTTAGGTATTAACTAGCTTGAACAACAAGCTCAAAGATATTCTATTAGTCTCAGAAAAAAGAGAGAAAATGAGGAGATTAATATCCATTTCCTTCCATCAGCTAGTCTCTCTCAGGCCTTCTACTTTAAAATCTGTGTATCACACATGTGGTTTGAAAATCATATTAACTGAAGTTGATGATCACCATACAAATAATATTTTCTGTTAACATGTAGATACCACTGAAGATCAAATGGCCGATTTCCACATCGATGGGAAATCATAAGTAACAAAATGATCGATTTCCGTAAAAACAGCTGAAGTCGACCCAACCAAGCCTGTTTGCTTAAATTATTCAAGTCCTTAGAGAACTGCAGTACCCGAGCCAGACCATGTCAAAAGATGCTGATCAATGAATTCGAGCTATAATTTACACATCTGCAGGCCATCTGACCAAGTGGCTTCAAACCTTGTACTAGACATCAAGAGCTAGGTTCCATTACTAATCTATTTGAGCAAATAGACACCGATTTGTCCATTCATTCCACCGAAGTACGGGAGGGCAGATCACAAACTGGTACGGACGATTGAATCGGAGAAAATAAACTAAACTTAGAAGGACAGGAAAGAGAAGCAAACCTCTTTTCTCCGCCGGTGTAGTATTCCGGAGGACCGTCAGAGTCGCTGTCTGAATCGGGGCCTGAATGGCGGTTCAGATCGGAGAGAGTCCGGATTCCGCCGGCGCGGCTACCGCCGGGTTTCGCCGATTTCTTGTCACGGGAAGTCATCTCCCTATTGCGTGTTCTAGAGATCAAATTGAAGAATTCGGGGAGAGAGAACGAAAACCAATTACAATTTTCCTACTCATTCTTTATATTTGTTAATAATGAAATTTACTAAATTACTAATTTTTATGGTTAATACATTTAAAACATCATTGTCGTTCACCCTAAAATAAAATTTCCACCAAAGATATTTCAAATAATATTTATTTTTTCGACTCGAATATTTTTTTAATATTTATATAATAATTCATATCATATAAATTTAATTTTAAATATCGCAGATATATTTATAAGTGGATAAAAATGAATTTAATAAGCGAATTCAAAAAATTGTTTGGGTTAAATTAAAAATATTAATATTTTAATTTATATTCTTATTTAAAATGAAAACTATTAATGTATTATTTAAATTTTCAATAAAATATTAAAAGTTTTAGCAAAAAAAGTATGATCTATCTAACTCTACACATTACAAGAATCTAAATTAATTTAAGGGCTGTTCCTCTTGAAGCGTTTAGTTAATTTATAAACAATTACATTTTTTAAGTTAATTATATACAATTATGTTAAATGATAAAGATATAATTTGTATAATTCATATCACATTTGGGTTTTCACTTCTGGTTCTCCTTTGATTATTTGTCAATATAATAACAAGAAATTAATGAGCATATCTAAATGTTCGCTGCTAAAATCTCAATTAAATTACAAAAATGAAGTCGTTCATGAATTTTTTTTATAATTTAAATAGTTAATAAAAATATATATTAATTGACACATAAAAGATTTATAGATAAATTGATTCATTAGAATTGAATACCTTATTTAATAAAGATAATAAAGAATACAATTATCTTTTAATTAATAAATATAAGATTATTTTCTCCTATAATTCCATACTCGTTAAGATTATCAAAATTAAAATTTCCATTATTTCACCCTTCCCTTCACCTTCACCTTCACCTTCACCCACACCCACACCCACACCCACACCCACACCCACACCCACACCCTCACCCTCACCCTCACCCTCACCCTCACCCTCACCCTCACCCTCACCCTCCGAATCTCAATCACCTATGATGATTGATACTGGAGTTGGATAAGCCAGACCCAAGACAAGAAGAATAATGCACAGTATACAGGCCTATGTTCAAACCGAAAAAAGTCTCTTTAAAGCATATTCATGTCCATTCATCTTCAGTAAAAAAACAAAAATAGATATATCTCCTAATAGAAGGATTGTATAGGTTTCTTATGAGCAGAATTCAGTTCAAACACCGCGGACAGGTACGTAGATTTATCAGAATACCAATTATCAATCCAAGACAAGGAAATCTACCTCTGGATCAGCTAAAATCTAACTTGAGTTTCTTTTTCGTAGTCGCAGCATTTTCTGCCTTCTGTTCTCCTATGCTTAGTAGAGATTTTTGCCTATTCAATGCACTGTCGATGTACTGCTCCAGAGGCGGAAGCTGTCCCTGTTCGTCCCTACTGGCTTGCCCCCGAATTATCTGAATTGCCACCAACGGATGAAATCCATCACCACATGCATGACCACCTTATGATATGATCTGGACATAAGATTGAAGTAAAAGGTGAAGTTTAAGGTGGAGGGTATGATCTCAGTACCTTTGAAGCCCAGGACCTCTCTGCTTGCTGACAGACATCTCTAATGTCTCTTCCAGACATCCTGAAATAAAGCAGTTAACATTAGGGAAGAACAGTGATGGATTCCCTCAACTTATGAGAGATGAAGACAAACATGGAACCTATAGAAATTCAAAAGGTGGTCGAGTAATCACTATATGGAATAGTTTCTCTATCTCTTTCTGAGCATGAACCATCTTTGTTTTTAATGGCGATGAGTGGAAAAGGTAATCCAACAGAATAAAGAAGTAGCTCACCCCTGTGTAGCAGCAGCAAATTTAGCCAATTCAGCTTCTGTCAAATGCTTGGCATACTGAGCTGCTATCTCCCGACGGTTTTGATGGTCAGGGAGGTCAAAGGTGATCATGGAATCAAATCGACTATGTGATAGGCAATAGAATCAAATTATTTAAGTTAGTCGATGTTCCAATCTTCTCACAGAAATCTTTTTAACACCAAATAACCATCCTTAAAATACCTTATTAATGCAGGATCAAGGTCTTGCTTTCTATTTGTTGCAGCTACTATTATCACCTTCTTATCCTGTTCGAATCCATCAATCTGCCACATGGAAAGAGAAATTTATCTGGATCTACTTGATGGCACTGAAACAGAAGAATCGCCTCTTTTACAATGAACTACCATAGACCAATGGAGATCCAGTTCAGCTTTTAAGGTATAAGCCAGGCTACCCGAGGAATTACAAACAAACCAGGGTTTTTTGGCCAAATCAACAGATCATGTTAATGGAAAAAAACAGATCAGGTTAGAGTGCTAAAAAATCGTAAAATTTGGATCCATGCAAGATAAAAGTTCAGAAGACGAGTCATCTTGGATAAATCAATCTTACAGCAAAATAACATTGTACCTGTCGTAACAACACTGACAAGATCCTCCGTGTAGCTTCATGTATTTCACTATCTCGGGCAACAGCAAAAGAATCAACCTTTAAAAAATCAAATCCGGAAACTTAAAAGCTTAAATATGTTTTATTGAACTGAAAGAGGAATAGGCTGTGATCATGGCTCTGAGAACAATAAAATTGGCCCCTCCCACTGACTTAAGGTATAATGTACCTCATCTAGGAAAATGATAGCTCCTTCAGGAAGATCATTAGCGAGGGAGAAAACTTGACCCAACAACCGTTCACTTTCACCATAGTACTTTGACATCACCACCTCCAAAGGCACATACAGCAAGGGTACACCCTGGAGACATTTTCAGCACCCCATCATCTTATTTCAGACATATGCTATACTATCCAATAGCATATATAACTCAAGGGTGAGCCATCTAGCAGAATGGGCATTAAATGATGGAAAATGCAAAAAAAAACAGGGAGATTATTTCACGTATAACATTATATCCCACCATACGTACTAAGATAATTTAGTATGTGTACAAAAATAGCCCGGGATTAAATATTCTGCTAGTTGATGACTTACTGTTTGAGTATTTCAAGTATAACATTATGCTCCCACTCTATGTACTAAGTGTACAAAAATATTTCAGGACCAAATAGAACATTCTTCTGGTTGATGACTTACTGCTTGAGTGGCAATTACTCGAGCACAGGATGTTTTCCCTGTACCTGAAATTTCAAGTGCATTATAATAGTACAATTGCCATATAGAGCAAAAACGTAAATATGAGAACTAAGACAATCAGATCACATGATTAAAAATGAGAAGAGTAGGTGAAGTATAAATAGTAATTACACACTTGAAATTTTACATTGCACATACAGCAGTTCTAACACAATAAAACATTCAGAAGCTAAGTTTTTTACCATGTGTTCCTTGGAACTAAGTTACAGTTCACAGTTTCCATAATGCTGAGCTAATAAGTAGCAACATGTAGAGAATTGCTAGCAGTTAAGGCATGAAATGAATAAGGGATTTTAAGGACAGTTACAAAGCAAGACCTTGATCCTGCATTAATGTATTTTAAGGACGGTTCAGGTATGCTATAACTGCTCAATTCTCTCTGACACCCTATGAAATACATCACTGAATTCAATATGTATGAAATACTATTGCTTTTGATCAATAAAACATTTATTCCATTCTCCTACAGATGTGCTCTCTGACATGAACCCAAGGGCACATACACACCAGTAAATAGAAAACCATATCCATATAATGAAGAACTTTAACATGTGTGAATGAATCAATGGAATTACTTCACACAAGATGCTTAATATTTACTTTAAGGCATACCTGGTGGACCCTCAAAGAGCACTGCCCGAGGTCTGTTAGACTCAAACTTACACCTTGTTCCACGGGCAATGTCATCATATATTTCAGGACTCTGCAATGCTAACAGTATTGTATCCTCTATTTCTCTGCACAAAATACAGCTATATTACTACATAGAATGAATCTGCTTGATTATAGCTTCATGAATCAGGCATTCAGATAAAAAACTGGAGTTTTAAAATAAATCATGACACATATGGATTAGTTTAACTAACATAATACACTATCAAAACTGGGCGTTATTCCCAATGATACCTAACAATGTACACCAATAATTAACTTATCTAATTGGAAATTTGCATTATTCAAGAGGTATCTAACCTAAATCACCCAAATAAGAAACAACTACGACCATAAAACTAGCAATTCCAATACCTTTTCTGCTGATCATAACCAGCAATGTTGTCCCATGATATCACTTTCTTTGAGAAACTATCATGAGGTTCGTTAACCCCATATATCCTAACACCCATTGACTCAAGATTTGCAATTGCCTTCTCGGGTGATGCCTTCACAGTGTTACTGTCCCTTGGTCTTCTTTCCATTAACTTATTGTGCCCCAACTTTCCTCCAGCTAATTGCAAAACAGATACAAAGGCCTCCAACTCTTTTTGAGTCAAGGTTCCTGCCTTAATAAACTCAATTTCCTACAAAAATAAATAGATCTATTTAGAAGTTAAAATAAGATGCAGAAATAAAGACTAGGGAAAACAATTAAACCAGTGTTAATGTCAAATGAATATTAACTGCTTTCTCCGAGCTAATGAGTGAATGGAATATTAGAACACATAAATCTCTGTCTAGATGATTTACGCCCTGATGATGCTTCTCCAATTTGGGCTCCTGTCCATTTGGATTATTGAGAGTCAACTGCCAAGCAACTGCACTGGATATATGAATGCAAAGAGAACTGTAGATAAGCATCAGTTGCATAATTAAAAAGAAACCAAGATGTCAATGGAGAAAGAAGGGCAATGCCAATGGATAAAAAAAAGACAAAAGAGCACAAACTTTAGTCATTCAAAATTAGATGGACCTGTCCCAACCACGCATTAGCATATCTGAACCACCACCATTCTCTGCAGCCTTTGATCCAAGATTGGAGACAAGGTTTACAATCAAGTGAGATATTTCACATGTAGGAGGAACTTGGAATTTGAAGGTCACCTGCAGAATCATATATATGGAAATGAGATGATTCCTGTCACATCAAAGCAAAAACCTCAAAAGAAAGAAATAAAAAGAGAGAGAAAGAATGGTTCTTGAAAAAACCACAGCCCGTATTAATTCATCCCCAAAAGGTGATAAAATACATGAGGATAATAGATAGCAGCTCAATTAGAAAGTTTAGTGCAAACAAATCAAACTATTTGTTGAGATAACCTTTGAGCCTTTAACTGCAACACTGAACTTAGGGTAAGAACCATGCTGCATTCCTTTACTTTTGAGCAAATCTTCAATCCGTAGTCTCTCTTTTTTTGCAATATCTTCAATATTTTCTCCTCCTGAAGTAGAATCTGATGGTAAATGGGGTCCAACAACCTGAATAAGTGAACTCATCTCCGTAAGGCAATTATTGCGCTACCATGAAGTTATATATAATGCATAACAGTCAGCCAATCAAAGATAGGGAGACATTCATCCAATATGTCACAATTCCATAAAAACTTTAGTTTTAGGGTGTTCCTAATAATCAATAGTTTAACCTGAAAATTAGCTGCTCATCATTAAAATGAATTGGAGATCTATTGGCACAATTCACTTTAACACAACTCCCTAATAGTACAGTCTTTTGGAAAATTAATTCAACAAACCTCCCCAGAATCTGCATACACAGTTTCAAGTGATCCAACTCCAAGCATTCCAGCTAAAAAAGCTGGAAAGTAATAGTTTGCTCCATGGCCTTTAGATAGCCATTCCAGCATTTGGATTTCATGTGTACTGGAATGGGAGACATGTACCAGTGACCCTGCAAGGATGGACATATTATAAGCAAACATGAGCTACCATGTATAGCTTATTTATGATTGCACTGCAGATGCATGTTAGTACTTCCTATCATCCCACCAAAGTTTCCAAAAACAAGAAGAAAGTTCACGATTACCACATGAAACCAGTGCAAATCGGACTATAACATAGGTATTCAGCTAGATGTTGCTGCTCAACTCAAGAGAAAATGAAGAAAATATCCTAGCCACACCCCAAAGAGATCAATATCAAATCAATCATACAAGATTTCAAGGAAAATAACCACCTAAAAGGGAAATTCCATTAGCCTAACTTGGTTGCTCAGGTACACTTATGCCAGATATGAAGAAACTCGAGAACAAGACTCTGGTACGTGTCCAGTAAAAATGCTGTTAATCTGCTGCTACCTAAATGCTACAATTTCAATCAATTCACGCGAGCAATAAAACAAGGAGGAGCATCTTGAATAGTAAAACAGAGCAGGCGCATCTTAAGCCACGGAATTCAAACAAAAAAAATCAGAGTCAAACGCTAGCCAAGCATTTAAACATAGAAACAAGAAAAATCGATTGTACACGGCATCAACTAACAACTGGAAGCATAACGAGACCGAAAGAGCATAAACAAATACAGGAGAGAAACGTACGGGGTGATCTAGCAGGATCAGGTGAAGGATTAGGTCGGGTATTACTGGCGAAAGACGCGCGCCATAAGCGAGCTGTTCTCTGGATCCTGCTGCGAGTCGCCATGCTTGGTAGAGTATTGAGACCCCCGGGGCAGCATACGTAGGCAATGGGACTGGCAGAGACTTCGACCGGAAGTCGGCCCGGTCTGCTACAGAACCAATTTGAAAGACAGAAATGCCCTCAATCCGTGAGAAGAAAAATATTTGATACAGATTGGAAAATTATAATTAGCTAAAGTACAATAATAATATTTTTATAAATATTTTTTTCAATTTAAAATTTTTAACTCTATAATTTTTTATTAATATCCTTTGTTAAAAAATATTTATTTTTCAGTTCAACGTTATTAAAATATTAATTACACGAGTAAAGCTACCCATAATATCGAAAGGGAGGCATATAAACTGGACTTAAATAATTTGATAAAAATAAAATTTAAAAATTAAAGAGTGAGGGGGTGGAGGCGGATATTTTAAAATATAATCCAACTTGTATGAGAAGGTGTTAATGTTTCATTTGCCGGTCGAATTTTATATATTAGTTTGACTTAAATATAATTTTTTTACAAACAAATTAATTTACTGATAAATATTTTATTAATACTTTAAATTACAGATAATTTAATTTAATTATTAATATATAAATATTTACACTTACCCTAAAATATCCCACAATCAGTTATAACTTACTAGATTTTAGCCCGTTTTTCCTCTGAGTCACCGAGAAAGAAGGACAAGGCATATGACGTGGCGCTTAAATTAAAGCATAGGTCTTTCCACCGAGTCAGCATATGACGTGGAGCTTACCGGGGAAAAACTGAGCCTTTTATTCTCTGGAACAATCAACCCAAAACGTGCAAAGTGCAGTCTCTGATTTGTATGCAAAGTCAACCGTGCTTCTATTTGCAACTCCCTCACTCAACTCAAAACTCCTCAGAGTCCCCCGAGAAAGAAGGACAAGGCAACCTTGCTTGCAGACTAGGGCTTCCATTGCATCTTGATTGCCAGCTTGCTGAAATCAGACCCCATGGAGAGAATCAGGAGAGCCTCCCACGCTGGATTGTGGTACACGGACAACCGTGAGTTCCCCCACCCCATGGAGACAACCTTGCTTTCTCAAATTCTGCTGCTTGGCCTTCGATTTTTCGTTCCTCTCTTTTCTCTTCTCGGAGAAGGAAGACCCGCTAAAAACCAGTAGTGATAGATGAGCTATCATTGATGATCAGATTAGTAAAGCGGAAGAAAGGTGCTATTTTTCCCCTTAAAAAAGTAATGGTATGAATTATGGTTCCTAGATGATCTGAGGGATACCACTTGAACTTACAGGATCTAGAAATTTCTGGTAAAGTGGCTCGCTCAGAGACTCGAGCATATCTTAGTTATATGCGCCGTATCTCTGGTTTATGGTGAAAGTGTCCATCTTTGGCGACTATTGAGAAAATTTAAAGGGCTATAGCGCTGGGTGGTAGTAGCTTCTACCATGCATGCATCAGTCCCTTGGTTCCCATAAACTATGTGCTTATTTAGGCCGTAGTAACAAATAAGAAAACCTCCATTATCTGCGTGTAATGATTTTCCTACAAAATCTTGTGAGTCTTAATTTATGTTCTTATATGAAATAGGACTTTCTCCTCTTTTCTTAAACCTTCAAGAGGAGTCAACAGTGTACATTGAATAAAGGTTTTGGCATTCTATGATTTGCAAATATTTAGACAAATTATAAATATTTAAATGCCTGATATGTGCTGCCTGAGGTGCAAACTTAGCTTCAACTCCAACCAGCATATAGTTTCCATGAAAGTAACTTAGCAGTGGTTTACTTTATAGTTTCCTTTTTATCTGCATTTTGTTTCCAGCTAAGAAGCTTTCAGAAGAGCTTGAAGGGTGGCTCCAAGCTTGCGGCCTTGAAAAGTCTCCTGATGTGAGAGGCGTAATTGCACCGTAACTATTTTGCCTCTATACTTTTGAACTTGTTATTTTTGTCTTTATTATCCTAATATCATTGGACTGGACAACAGCCATGCTGGTTATTACTATTCTGGGAGAGCTGCAGCATATGCATTTGGAAATATTGACCCATCAAAGATGTAAGGTTTTTTCTTTACTATAGGTCATTTTGCTGTAACTGATAAACCCACACCATGCCAATAGTTCTTAAAACTGGGTTACACATAGAAATACAAGTTAATGTTGAATATATAGTGCAAAAGATTATGAAATACGTTTATTAACGTCTGCCATGAAGTGGTTGAATGCTTATATTTTGTTTGGCTGAATTCTTTGTTTCAGATCTAGAATATTTCTTCTTGGGCACTCTCATCATCATTACACCTCTTGGTGTGCTCTTTCAACTGCTACACTGTACAAGACACCCATAGGGGACCTGCCAATTGATTTGGAAGGTATTATAAATAATAGCATAACACCATTGTGCCATAGAAGTATTTTTTTTTCTGAGCCAATGGATACATCATATGGTTGAAAGAAATCGTATTCTTGTAGACATAATATTGATACTTCATCAAGCAGTATGTCTATTTGTACAGTGTACTACTACAAAGCTGTCCAGATGATAGTTAATCTAGCCTTTAGACATTCTTCTCCAAGTTTATGGAAACATTTGCTATGGAAAATTAATTTGCTCCACTTGCTTTCCCTGCCTCTCAGTTATTGAGGAGTTAAAGGCAACTGGGAAGTTTGAATCAATGAATCTTCAAGTAGACGAGGATGAGCACAGCATGGAAATGCATTTACCTTTTCTTGCCAAAGTATTTGAGGGGTAAGCTGCTTTTCTTTTTGTATAACTAAGTTTCTCTGTCTCTGCTTCTGAGGATGCTTGTTATTCTGGTAATGGGTTCTTCAGATATGCATTATTGATTATGCAGATTCCCAGTAAAAGTCGTGCCCATCTTAGTTGGTGTTGTTAAGCCTGATAATGAAGCCATGTATGGCCGATTGCTTTCCAAATATGTCGATGACCCCAATAATTTCTTTTCCATCTCCTCTGACTTCTGCCACTGGGGATCTAGGTATGTTTGACTACAAATCAGTTGTCTTAATATGTATTTGAAAATTGTATACTTGTGCATTTGCAAGTTTTTTGATATGGGATAGTCATGGAAGTGGCTAGTCTTTGGGTACACTCTTCAATTCACCAGTCTGGCACCTTGCATGATATTCAAGACCTAACAATTTAATATGAAATAGTCTCCTATAAGATCAAGCAAGATGCTATATTATCCCAGTTATTAATCAGATGCCCTGACTTGCCTTCATCATAATTGCTGCTAGACAAGAACCATGGTAGATCTATCTTATTTATCCACCTATTGTGGTTGTAGGTTCAATTACCAGCACTATGACAAAACATATGGAGCCATACACAAATCCATAGAGGCATTGGACAGGATGGGAATGGATATCATAGAAATGGGAGATCCTGATGCTTTCAATCAGTACCTTTCAAAGTATCGAAACACAATTTGTGGAAGGCGTCCAATCTGTGTTTTTCTTCATGTAATGCCTCAGTATGCAAATTTACTTTCTCCTTCTCTCACTCTTCACTTGCTTTGCTGTTTTTGGCTGTGATTGCATGTGGGTACCATGGAAGTAATTGGTCTGATAACTGCCTTGATAGTATGCATGTGTTAGCAGCCTCTTAGTCACAAGCCCTAGTGGGGTTTACATGCTCTCTTGATTCTGTTCTTCCGCACTTCATAATGGGATCTGAATGTGTCTCCTTGGAGGAGACCCCTAGTGGTTGCTTTGATAGTTCTCAACTCAAAAAAATCATGATTTATAAATGTTTCCCTTTGATATGCACAGAATATTGTCACTTTTTTCCTTCTATTTTCTTGGTTCTCCCTGTACAACTTCAATCTTTATAGTTAGCTGATCTTTCTAACACTCTCTGCTTCTGTGTTTATCAGATGTTAAAGAACTCTTCAACTAAGATAAAGATAAAGTTCCTGCGGTACGAGCAGTCAAGTCAGTGCAAGAGCATGAAGGACAGCAGTGTGAGCTATGCATGTGCTGCAGCAAAGGTGGATCCATGAAGCTTGCTGCAAGAATTTTTGACTATTTAATGCCTCCTTTACCACCAGTACAATTTGGGCAATATAATGTTTCATTATCATGAAATGGCAAGTTAAACAATAATCTAACCAAGATAAATGGATGTTCAACCCCATATTTTTTATTAGATTTTGCTGGTATTCCTGGATGGGATATTTCTTCGCTTGCTTCTTTGTCCATTATGTTTCATTCAATCGTGGTGGACACCTTGGGAAGAACATAATGATGCCATATATATATATATACATAACTTCTTAGATTACCATAATGATCATCCATAATGAAGCCCGAGTGATTTAATAATTATATCATTTATTTATTTTTAATAATTTATCCATCAATTTTATTATTTGATAATTTATTTATCCAATTAAATGAAGGGATTAAGTGAAATTAGATAATTAAATTATTAAAAAATAAAATTAATTAATAAAAGTTGAATGGCTACAAGCCCACTTTGTATTATCGCTGGCTCGACCAAAGTCTTACAATTCCTGCATCCAAACATACCGAGAAAAGAAGGGGGCGAAGTACACTACCCAGCCGGACGAGTAAAAGGGGGACTGGCGCCGCCGCCATGGCTCCCGGAAAGAAACCGAAGAGGAGCGGAAAGAAGGACCCCAAGAAATTGAAGAAGCGCAAGAGCATCTCTGTGGCACCTGTGGACCCCAGGGCGGTCGACACCGAGTGGTGGGACATTTTCTGGCACAGGAACTCTTCTTCCTCAGGTTTCAGTATCCCTTTCATCTCTCCTCCGAGCTCCTACTTACCTAAATGCTGATTCATTTTCTTAAGAACAGCTACTACTTGGACTTTGATGGTTATTAGGACTCTGCTAATCAGCTCACGCTGCATCTTAGACCGCCTTTTTGTTGTTATTCGATTCGCATCACTTTCCGAGATTTGTGTGGCGTCATTTTGCAAGCCTTTCTCTATGACATAGTGTGGCTTGTATCACTCAACACCCTGTGATCCTAAAATTTCGGGTTGTGTTGGCTGCTCGTCCTAGACAATTGCACGATATTTTTAAGGTCTCTGTCCCAGTAGTGAACTTGAAGATTGTTAATGCTTGATCATCCATCTGGTAGATTTAGAAAGCAAATCCCTTCTTCCTCTTTCTATCAATAGAAATCAAAGCTCTTCAAGCCTTCTCATATGAATCTCAAATTTGTGGCAGGTTTGGTACCTGACAATGAGGAGGAAGGATTCAAGCACTTCTTTAGGCTCTCGAAGCAAACCTTTGCTTATATATGTTCCCTTGTGAGAGAAGACCTCATATCTTGCCCACCTTCTGGGCTCATCAACATCGAAGGGAGGCTCCTCAGTGTTGAGAAGCAAGTGGCAATTGCTTTAAGAAGGTTGGCTTCTGGTGAATCCCAGGTCTCAGTGGGAGCTGCCTTTGGGGTTGGACAATCTACAGTGTCCCAGGTGACCTGGAGGTTCATTGAAGCCCTAGAAGATCGTGCAAGGCACCATTTAAACTGGCCTGATCCCAATAGGTCAAGGGTGATAAAATCTCAGTTTGAGGCGTTGTATGGGCTGCCCAACTGCTGTGGAGCTATAGATGCCACCCACATTATCATGACCTTACCAGCAGTTCAGACATCAGATGATTGGTGTGACCCAGCTAATAATTACAGCATGTTTCTCCAAGGAGTTGTTGACCATGATCTTAGATTCCTTGATATAGTCACAGGTTGGCCCGGAGGGATGACAGTCTCCAAGCTTCTGAAGTTCTCAGGGCTGTTCAAGCTCTGTGAAAGTGGTGCTAGACTTAATGGGCCTGCAGAGAAGACACAAGGTGGTGAATCTGAGGTGGCCCGGGAGTACATTGTTGGTGGTCCTTCATATCCACTTCTCCCATGGCTCATAACCCCTTACGAGAGAAGTGAAATCTCATGCTCTGCTGCCTCTAATTTTAATGCTGCACATGAATCTGCAAGATCGCTGGCACTAAGGGCCTTCTTACAATTGAAAGGAAGTTGGAGGATACTCAGCAAGGTCATGTGGAGGCCCGACAAGCAGAAGCTTCCAAGCATTATATTGGTCTGCTGTTTGCTCCATAACATCATAGTCGACAATGGCGATAAATTGAACCCTGATGTTGCTCTTTCAGGTCATCATGATTCAGGTTATGTAGAGCAACATTGTAAGCAAGTTGATCAATTAGGGAGGACTCTTCGGGATGAACTAGCCGAATATTTAAAGCCTGTCAAAGAGAGCTTAACTGCAATATAGTAATGCATCTAGCCATTATGTAACCCAATATCTTGTATGGATAGAATTTAATGTTAATTTCTCCTTGTAATGAAGCATCTATCCCTGCATAGATAGTTGTAGTGTAGAATGAGACATTTCATATTCCAGACAAGGTTGTATATTTGGCAATGGATGTTGAGAACTCAAGCTTGAAATGGGTTGAAGCAAATTAGATGGAACAATGCAATGGATTCTTTTTTATTGCTTCCAAATATCTGTCTGAAACATGATTCATGACATAAATTTATTACATGAACCAAATCAGTTAGTGCTTGAGGATGTACAGTAATTAGGATCACCCTAAATGAGTGCCTCCTGCTTCCTATTGAGAATGAATAGCCTAGTGGTCAAACAATTAACAATGAGTACACTAATCCTCCAAGAGACAGTCTCACTCTCACTTCCCTTGTGTAGGAAGGTCAACACAAGCAAAGAACTGCCCCTTCTTCCTCTTCAGATTGCTCTTCATTCGAGCGTGCAGAAAATCCTTAAATAAGACACTTACCTTCCTCTCATTAACATGGGATGTCCTCAAGCTTCCCCTGTTCTCCTTGACCTTATCTTCCATGTCCCGCAGGAGAAGCTGTATCTTTTCAACTTCAAACTGAAGGTCTGCAATCTCCTCAGACCCTCTAAGAGCCTGTTCTGTGATCTTCCTCTTTACATGATCACCATTATTCATTTCTATACCACTTGATCTAGACAGAAACCCCCCCTGGACTGTCTCCGTCAGCATATGATTCACATCAAATAAGTTTAAAACTGCCATCTCAGTTTCTTCCAGCTGCTCCTTCACTGACTTGTATTCTGTTGCTCTTCCCGTTCTGCTCCTCTCAGCAGTCTCAACCTTCCTCTTCAAGTCCTGCACAGTTATCTGCAAGTTTATCAGCTTCTGAGCATCTGCGTTAAGTCCTTCCAGAAACCTCCCGACTTTTTTACCTCCACAATGTTCAGTGTAACTATTCTCATACGCTTCCATTTTATCAACCCCAAGCTCCTTCCCCAAGAAGGATTTTCCAGAGTGATGAACAGCATTCGGATATACACCTCCTTTCAAATCAATGCTCCTGCTGAAATTAGTAGCTTCCCACAGCTCAGACATTCTCTCATCAGATTCAGAAAAAGCATCTCCTTGGTTCAACCTGAAGGTGGAGTCAGACACCTGATCAAGCACAATATCTTTTGTCAAAGCTTCAGGCTTGGGGTGAAGTGGATGCTGGGCTTGCTTCTTCACATGCCTGTTCATATCCATCATGACTTCCTTTCCTCGAGAGACAAGTCCATCTTTGGTATCATATCCATGATCTGAATCATGGTGCTTAGACCTTAATCGATCAATCTTTCTGGCTTCATCCTCTGATTTGAAGCCAGAACTTGAATTTCCAGGCTCTGTTCTTCTCTGAGTGTGATGTGTAGTCACATTGGGCAGCACCGTTACAGATTGCAAGTGCGTGATCAATTTTATATCCTGGAAACAATAGAAATATCATGTAAAAAATGGGTGATTCGCCTCTGTAGCAACTAGAGACATGAATTATGATATGTGGGGACACCAACTGAAAATGCAGACAAGCAACAATACTGCATCAGATAGAAGCAGACACAGACAGTTAAAGCTAACACTATACCGATAAAGGAGATAGCTTGCCTATAAAATATTTTGGAAGCCCGGCACGTTTATGACTGGGGGGCTACAGAGACAATTTACATGGACAGAATTTACTTAATGATGATAGGGGTACCTGCATTTGGCCACCATCTGCCCCAAGTCGCTCTTCATAACTACTGCATTCTTTGCTATCTGCGCTAAGACACTCCTGAACACTTGTGGAGTTCTGTGATTCTGCCCAATCCTTAAACGGAACTTCAACAGATGTGTGAATATCAAACATAGACATTAGACGAATATTTTCTCCTTCAAAAAAACTTGTTCTCTTTACAAGAAGTTCATTTTCTTTGGTTTTAGACTGAATAAATTCACGAACTTTCTCCTCAAGTAGTATTTCTTGGAAATTCAAGCTCATCATCTTGCAAAAGTAATCTGTAGCTTGTGCCACCCAGAGCTCTACTTCATGCCTTTCCTTTTGCAAATCACATAACAGATTCTCCTCTCTTAGTTTAGCTTTTCCAGTTTCTTCATGCAATAAGTTAAGTGATAATTCATAATTCTCACATTGAACCTTCAGGTTCTCATAAATGGTATCCTTCTCCATTGAAATTTTCTTTGCCTCTAGGTGCATTTCCCCAGTGATGATACTGAGGACTGACTTCTCAATATTAAGCTGAAAATTATCATCCATTATTCTCCAAAGAAACTTCTGCAACTCCTGAACCCTTCTGGATATACTATTTTCAAGAATGAATGTCTCTCTCTCAGAGGATTCACAAGCCTTCATGAAGCTCCAACAATCAAAAGTACGCATTGAGTTCTTCTCTTCAAGATCTTGCGCGCAGTTGTTCATAATGAACATCTCCGAGAGATTATTCAGAGCCTCTTCTAACTTGTCCATAAATTCTCGATTTTTTATCAAACCTTCCTGCTGCAAGAGGACCTGACTCTCAAGTTCGGCTACTCTGGTTCTACTTAGCTTAGCATGAATGGCATTCTCTGATGTCTCTCTATCAAGAGAAAGGCACTTCCTCTCTAGATTTTTGGACTGGAAGGCAGAGTCCTCAAGCCTCCTTTTGGTCAAATCTAATTGGTACAAGAGGCTCTCCTTTTCTGTTAGAAGGGATAATTTCTCATCAAGAATCAAAAGCTTCAAATCTTCTGATTTCTTCAACGTGATCCTTAGCTGATCATTCTCTGCCTTGGCATTACATAATAAATTTTGTGTATTGTCACTTTTTCTCTGTAGCCTCTCCAAATTCTCGTTGGCAATCTGTAACTGACTAGTCACAGAGGCCAAAGATTCTTCAGATAATTTTAGCTTCTGTCGAACTTCATCCAACCCTTTGTTAGAACAGGAACGTGAATTCTCCAGGAGAGCAGTCCTTTCAAGAAGAGCTGTATCTCTCCTCATATTTTCATCATTGTGTTCCCTTGACCATGCTTTCTCACCCTGGGGATTCTGTTTGAATACCTCCAACTCTGAGTCCAGGCCTGAAACAGAGTTCTTCAAGAGGGCATTTTTCTCAAGAATACCAGCGTTTTCCTGGAGGTGATCCTCACTGTGTTTCATGTTCTTAAATTTCTCATCCTGCAACTGCCATTTGACTTCTTCCAGCTCTTGGTTCAAACTTGAAAGTGAATTCTCCAAGAGGGTATTCTTCTCAATAAGAGTCGCACCTTCCCTCAGTTTTTCGTCATAGAGTTCCATCAACTTCAATTGCTCATCTTGAAGCTTCTGTTTGACCTCATGCAACTGTGAGCTCAAGTCTGAAATAGAAATTTCAAGTGTTGCATTTTTCTCAAGAAGACTTTCATTTTCCATCAACTTTTGATCAGAAAATTCTCTCAAGTTGGTGACCTCATCTTGCAGCTTTTTCACAAATGATCCTACTCCATCAGGATCAATACCAACAGATTGCACTTGTTCCATCACATTATGATATTTCTCATTTAGCATGTCAAATTTATCCTTGAAGAGGCTAATTTCCTGATGGAGAACATTATGTTCCTCCACCTGGATTCCAACCTCCTTTTCTAGATTACGGATTATGTCCTTAAGGCTAAGGCTCTCTCCTCTCAAGACATCTATCAAGGATGAGGATAAGTTCGATTCCTTCAAGGTCCTGATCTCATTCTCAGCCCTTTTGATTTGTTTCTGCAGATCAAAATTACAACTTTTCAAAACCTTCATCTTCTCTTGCGATTGAAAGATAATACTATGCAGGCTCTGAAGAGCAGTTTCAACCTCCAAGGACTTTGGGTGCTCCTCTTGTCCATAACTCAAAAGCCTTCCAGTCTCCTCCTGGGAGATTTCCTCGCCCATTTTCTCCACCAAACTCAAAAGTTCCACAACTTTGGCTGACAATTTCCTGCATTCAAGAGACGAAGATTCCTTCTCCTCTGTCATTTTCTCTAATGCATGTTTCAGTATTTCCATCTCTATTTCAACTCTGTTAGACCGCTCAGTAACCTCCTGAATATTTTGGTCAACATCTGCCAGCTTCTTCTCAAGGCATGATATTGTTTCCAGTGACGTCTCATATCGGCCCATCACATCCTCCTTTTCCTCTTCGATCCTCTTGAGCTCTTCTTTTATTTTTTGAGCCTCTGCTAGAGCACATTCAATCTCCTTTTCTGCTTGAGCCTCTAATTTGACAAGTTCTCCCCTAAGAAGCTGCCCCAGGAAATCAACATCAAACTCTGTATCAACAAGAATATCTCCATGCTCAGAAGAAGCAGCAGCTAACACTGAATTATCGAAATTTGAAGGAACTTGATCAGGGAACGCCTGTGCCACACTATTATGAGCCTGGCGTAGAATTTCAGTGGTATGGTCATATCTCTCCGCCAAAGAACGGTAAGCTCTATAGAATTCCTCAATCAACCTCAGGAGGTCAGGCCGTTTCATGTAGTACATCTCTGCCCTCTTAGCAAAGGAATCTGCATCTTCTTCTATGAGCTTAATCATGTTCTTTATCTTATTATCCATGTCTGTGTTAGGAGGAAGATACAATACTAGTCAACTCAATAACATGGAAGTAAGCAAATCAGTTGAACAATGAATGCATTTGATGATTCCACTTATAGGACTCACCTAGACCACAGAATTTAAAGCCATTTACTATCTTCAATTCCAATATTAACTCATAAATCAGAACAAGGTTCTCCACAAGTTATTGACAAGATAAAACTAAAGTCCCATTTCAGACAAAAGGGTTTTCATAGCAAAACAATATACTCCATATATCCCAAATGTTTCATGGTAGTATTCATTGGTTCAGCGTGCAATGGTATTCTTTTTCATGAACGGAAACCTTTGCAGAAATCAGAAATTTGCAGAAGACATTTTTCTCTTGTTGCCCAAAATCTGGAGACAGGAAAGGAGTGGTGGAATAGTTGAGAGACACGTGAAGCTATACCTGAAAGATTTTCCTGAAGCCATTTGGAATTTCTCGGGCTAATATGGCTGACCCACCACCAAGAATACAAGCCCCTCGAATTAGCGCGTGCAATTGGTGACATTTCTTGAGGTCCAAAGAATCGAGTTCAATATACCAATCCTACTATCGGGTTTAGGCGTCCTGATTTTTTTGAACCTAGTAACAGAAGTGCAAAGAGGCGAATCCCATTAGTTTGCCTTTCAAAATGTCCATCCTATTTGACATTGATCCATCAAGATGGTGAACAAAAGACAGCAGCAAGTAATAGACAAAAAGAAATCAGAAGAGTCACTGCTCTTGCTCTCTGAGTAGAGCACTGAGGCAAAGGCAATGACCAACGAAACCTACAGGATAAAAAACAGAGAATGACCAGAAAAAAAAAAAAGCATGAATATGCGCGACCATCGGCTGGTCCATCCCACTATGAATATGCGAGTTCCAGAAAATAGAACTGAACTGCAGACACACGAGGGGGTCTATTTGGAAATGAAGGCCTCTTAGAAAAAAATTCCAGGAAATTTTCCAGAATGAAAACTGAATGTCAGGCACATGTAAAGACCGCATTTCCCGGGGATCCAACACCGAACTCAATAGAATCCAACCGAACCGTTGGCTTCCTTCTTGCATTACCTGCTGGACTTTCACGTACTGGTTCACGGCCCGCTATCTTCTACTTTCTGGATATCTGTCTCTCCCCTTTCTTTCTATCTCTCTCACGAGTAGATTGGTCTCCGTTTACTGAGAAAGTAGGGAGGAGGAGGAGGAAGCGGAAAGGGCGCCAAAAAAAATCTGGGCTGGCAGAAAGAGAGGTGCCATTAGTTCTAAATTGCCATCAAATTAATGAATGAAATTCATCATTAATTTAATATTCTTTCCTAATTGTGTTTCCATCAATAATGTTTTTTTTACACTAAATTCCATCAATAATGTTGGGAATTGTCTTTTTCTAAACATTTAGTCAAAACGACGTAATGTTTGCACATTTGAAAATTAAGAGAAAATATCCATCAACATAATAAGAAAATATTTACTAAAATTATTTATGGCAATTTTGAATAGATTTTCACACTTCCTTTTTTATATTAACAATATTATAATATTTAAATAATATATTATATTATCTTTAATGGACTTCATGTACATATATTAAAATAAAATAATATAAAAAGTTGGATAGAAAAATAATATGAAAAGTCTGATGATAAGAATCAAGCTATTGATTGGATTGAGTAAAAGCATTCTTCAATATTTGTACCAAATATGAGCATGTACTATGATTTTGTTTCAGAAGAGATGATGGGCAATGAGTGAAAGAATGAAATGGGTTTCATTCCATCATGGCAGCAACACATGCCCAGCAAGAAAAGTGACAGACATTTTCCTTTATTGCTGGACTAATTAACACTTATAGATAATTTTCTTACCATTTTTGAGGACATGATTTCAAATGTTAAAATTCTAATTATGTGTGCCTCATTTATTGCTTGGATTCATCCATCAAATCCCCTTCTTCAAGAAATCTGAATATCCTCATTTATCTTGTGATTAGATTTAACAGAAGTTTTTTTTGGGGACAAGTTGTGCAATTAGACATAATCATAGAATGGTATATGCAATTGCAGATGCTTGAAATTCATTCATCCCATGTCTAAAGCTACACCATGACTCTGAACCAAATCACAATCGGGCCTCACGTTGATTGATGATGCAACCCCTCTAAGTTGAGCATCATAACACAAGCATTAACTTCGTTGTTTCTGGGTGGCTACAGCTTCCTGTCATAAAAAACATGGTAAATGTCCACAATAGAATGAATGAACATGACCGCAGCAATCAGGGAACCATGTTGATTGACAAGTCTTGGTGGGGAGCATTGACCCTTGCAGAGGGGCCGTGTCAGAACCAAAAGCATAGCTCCTGATGGAAGGTGCATGAAACACTGTCATTGTTGCATGCATGATCCCTCAAACATCGACTCAGGCCTTTGCCCATCTTGAAATATTCACAGTTTCAGTAGCCACATCCTCCTGGAGATGGTTTCTGATCCATTTTCCCCTTCCAGAGAATGATCTGTTCATCTTTAAATAAGATGGGAATGCAAGGCACCAAATCCTGCATATAATCATCCAATAGTGTATTTGGCTACTGAGATGAGATAACGTATAAAAAGCACCAAAAAACGTCAATGCCCAAGACTCATACTCTCAGCTTCACTCCGATTCTTTTGCAGTCGCTTGTTCCTACATATTTGCAGTCCAGCCTCACAACCTCTTCTGCCTCCAATGCCTCCCTCACCTTGTCCACTACATTAACGTACACACCGTTCCTCGCTGGATGCATAGATTATCATTAATAATTATATTTATAAAGAAAAAAACAGTTCTTTTTAATAAAAAAACCAAGTTGACACTCACTCAACTTCATTAAAGGGACAGAGTTGAGTCCCCTGCTCCTCAGTTCCTTCGTTTCCTCAAAGGATAGCCCTTCAGCTGCACTCTTCACAAGCTTTGGATATATTGGTGGGTATGGCTTCCAAAGCATGAGAGGTATCAATGGTCGAGTCTTAGGATCATAATTTCTTCCCCGGAACAAGAGAAGGATATTAATCTCTCGGTGGATTATCTTCCCTCCAGATTTGTCCTAAGTGAACGACTGCAATGGTTCAGTCTAAGCTAAAGAACATTCAAAAAGATTCCAGGCTTGCTGATTGACAACAATTCCATGCACCTTAACGGGCTCAAGTCTCATACCTCAAGGTGGAAACAGAGGTTGTCCATGTCGAGTGTTGGGACTCCGAGGCACTTAATCCTCACAGCTTCGGCTCTCTTCCAATGGTTGTGGATATCATCGAGCAAGTTATGAGTAACTCCACCTTTCCCTGACATGCAGCAAAGAGTGAAGCTACTGTGGGTCAAGATAAGCGAGCTATTCAGTTCTTTGTTTATAAGAATCTTGTTACTCATGTAGTTCTTCATCATCTCAACAGTGTTGTTCTACAGCTAATGCAGCCCGATTGAGTCCCTGCTGACCCAAAAGATCTGTTCATACTCAAAATCTGAACTTCCCTACAGTTAAGAAAGTGCATCATAGTGCAATTCTAATCATGCATCAGTCAGATCCCACAATTCAACCTGCCACAGTATCAAGCACCTACATTTCTGGATCGCATTTGCTTCTACAATTACATTAACAAGACATTCTATGGCAGAACAAGCTAAAATTTCCAACTGAGAGCGAGAGAGGAAGAGTACCTAAATTAATTTGACGGCTGCAATCGCTGTGACGATAACGTTCCACGAGCTCTACCACTTCCTCCTCCGAGAGGGCATCCCCTAGGACCCGATTCCTCTGCTCTGCAACCTTCTCCATGTCCGCCTCCGCCTGAACCGGAGCTTCGGTCCCTGTCCACTTCCGGTCAAGCCGTCCCGGCCCGAAAGGTGAGAACTTTGGCGGTTCCCGGAACCCGATGGGCTTGACTGCGGGATTGGTCTCGGAGTAGGAGTACCTGAAATCGAAAGGCAGGTCAGACTTTATTGGACGTTTCGGGCCCGCAGATTGTTTAGGAACCTCTTTTTTCTTCTCCTTATGCTTCTTCTCATGGAGCACGTCGGCTTGGCGTTTGAGGGTGAAGGGAGGGTCGTAAGCAGCAGCAGCAGCATCATATATTGAGTGGGATAGGTGGCGGAAGGAATTAGGAATCAAGATTAGGGCTTTCCTGGTCAGCCGATTAAGGGGGACCATGCCCGCCCTTATCATTGAAGGAGACGATGCGGTTGTATGGAGAGGTTTTCATTTTCGAGTTTCGACCGCTTTATATTATATCGTCTCTGTTCGATCTGTTAGGAAGCTAAAGCCAGTATTTTTCTTCGAGGCCCAATACAACAGACCAGGCGTATGATCTCTGTTCAGTCTTCTTATCATGGTAGATTGCTAATGGATGAATTCCATTGTCTCCCAATTCCAAAGCGGCATAAAAAGAGCACAAAAAACGTTAACTCTGAAATCGTGGGCACATCAGTCACCACCGGGCTATCAGACCCAGCGGGCTGAAAAGATTTCACTTAGTAGACTTTTATAGACTAATTATAATCATCCCAACAAGTATCATCAAGAGAGATGGCGGTGAGTAAGTGGAGCATGGCCCTGAGTTTGAGCTGAATGGATTTATCACGGGTCGGATCCCCGGAGTTCTCGGCATTGTCCCAGTTTCTGGTGCATCAGCAGGCTTCGTGTCGCTTGGAACATCAAATCCTGGAGAGAAGGCTAGCTCTGGCGCTGGTGCTAGCGTCAGAGGTGCTGCTGATGCCGGTGATGGAGGAGGTAGGGTTGATGCTTTCGCTGCTTCTGAAGCTGCCCGGAGAAGGTTCATAAGACAAAACGATAAGATCAGACGTATTAATATATTATGCTTCTTTGATGCCAGTCAGTACAATTGGCTTGTTTTGATACCTTGAGAGCTGAATGGAGACGGGGCATGGCTCGGAGAATCAGCAGTCGTGGTGGGCGGAAAGGCTATAACTGCAGGTGGAGGCGGCGGAGCGAATAAGATTGGACCTGCATCAATATATCATCTTTTTCATAATTGTAAGTCAACAGGTGCCCTTGGTTCATGTCACTGCTATGTTTAGATGATCAAGATCGAATTTTGACATGGCTGGTCAGATTTTTATTTGCTAGACTATATCACAATGATCGGTAACAGAGCCTGAACTCCACAAGCTGTTAATCCCAATATCGTACCTGGAGGAGGCAGTTGAGTTCCAGAGGCTACAAAAAATAAAAAAACATTTAAAGCAGATGGATCAGCTTACCGCATTCCAGTGAAACCCAAACCAGATCGACTTAAGAGACAGCATAGAGCAATATTGGGGGTACCTTTGCACTGAATAGGGATGCCTCCCGTGTTACAGGCGCGTGGGAGGGAGATGGTCAGGTTCCGGTTGATCAGCGGGATGGGTACATTGGCAGTGATGATGAGGCAGGTGCACTCGATGTTAGTCCGCATCATCGACCTGAACGACTCACAGCAGTCCTCGGTGGGGGAGCCGCCATTGGCGCTGCTGCCCGTGATGAAGTTGAAGCAAGGAGTGAAGCTCGTGATCATCGATGCCGTGCAAGGTGTGCTGATCTGAGCCCAGGCAGTGGAGGCAGCACCGGCCAGAACTATCACACCAAGGAAGATGGCTCTTGAGAGCTCGGCCTCCAGGCCCTGCAGCTCCATGGATGATCGAGGAAAAATGCTTTTGAGTTCTGGGAAAGCGGAGAAAGATGATGACTTATAAGAGGGGTTTGTGGCATGAAGTTGTGGTAACTTGAAGGGAAGAGCAAAGCAGGTAGATTTGAAGTTGGTCAAAGTGTTGCAACTACTTTGACTAGTGTGAGAAAATGAGAGTATTGTCCTGCAACTACTAGAAAGATTTCCAAAAGAACCGCTCATATAACTTCTGCAACTACGCTTAGAAGATGGATTCAAGACACAGCTAACGCTGTGCCGATTATTGCAGGATCCTACCAGCAATGGCCACAATGTTTCTCATGCATATTCATATACTAGCATATGGTTGATTTAACAAAACAGGTTGGCAATTACTAATATAACTATTGATTTGGATTTTCCAACAGTGTTTTCGAGTATATATATATATATATATATATGTGAGGAAGATCTCAAAAATAAAATTTTAAAAAATAATATAATATTATTTTCTATCTAAGACTTGTGAAGTTGGAGCATATATCTAACATGCTCATATACTACCAATTTGTGTATTTTTAGTACTTTAATATGGATATCCTCATGGTGAAGATCTCCCAATACATTAGATGCACCCAATTCTCCAAGAAAACGTTTTTTTTTCATATGAAGTATTTGTAATTAAATGATACTCTAAGCTCTTTACTAAATCAAGGCAAAACTATGTCTCTTATTATTGGAGAAAATAAGATTATAAGGTAAAATTATACAAAATTCAGGGGTGTACTTTTGTCCTCAATCTGCATCATCAGTTGTTCTGATTAAAATATGTTTATTATTATTTTTTTATAGAAACTGTTGATATATTCAAGAATAAGAAATATAGCATTCTAATAAATAATATGAGCAGTTAACATAAATTTACCTATCAATAAGTAATTCTCATTCTAGTATAAATTTAGTACTAGGATTATGGGTGAATTAATATGTTTACATATAGATAATTCACTCTAGAGATTTTAAATGCTAATAATCTGCAATTGTCAACACAATAATATCTATAATAATGTCCTCTTCATCATTACTATCAATAACATTATCTATATATAAAAATGTAGTAAGAGTTTTTCCATTCATGTGTGTCTAAAAAAAAGTTTGAGTGCTCACTAATACATAACTAATTGAGAGATTATGATAAACAACCAAATCAAATAAAAGAAGATTGCATAAATCATACAAATATTTTCTTAAGCGATAAATTTTAGATTTTTCATCCTAAACCATAAATTTAAATAGTTAAGTTATATATATATATATATATATATATATATCTTTTTTTCAATAATTTCATGAAAAAATATTATTGATATCTAGTTAATATAATGAATATTTTTAAATTATTATATTTATGAACAAATGTCAAATTATTAGCAACGAGAAAATATTTTTCATATTCAACGTTATATGATTGCAAGGAACCTTATACAACTAATCGAGTTTTAAGTCGATGAAAAGATCCATTAGAGGTGAACTTTGATCATGAAAGCCATTTTGCAACTAACATGTTTACGAGGAGAAAGTCTACTAAGGTTCCAAGTTTCATTATTCAAAATAGTTGACATTTTTTGTAATATTTCAACCAATTTTGGTTGAAAACTTGTAATTAACCTGCCACCATTCCTTGTATTATAATTGTATTTTCTACCGCCATAGTTCAATGTAAACACTTATTAACTTAAGTGTTTTCCACAACAAAAATTAAAAAATAAAAATAAAAGTAGATAACTTGTCTAGTAGAATTCTCATTTATTGAAATCACAACTTTCCTAAAATGGGTTTAGGGAGAGAGTGAGTTTATAACTCACTGAGAGGGTTCTATTAACATAACGAAATGGTTTATAAACATGTACTTGAAATAAAACTTTTCCTTTTCTTTTAAAATAAAATGGTTTATATAATTTGATAAACAAAATACAACTTGTCTTATTTTCTAGAAAATTATTCTTTTTTAAGTTAGCTTATTCTTTCAAGCTTAAGGTATTTTCCTTTTTAGTTGAAGAAATTTTCATAATTTAATTATGGTAGATCTAACATATTTTATATCAAACAAACACACTTTTCAATAAAGGAATCAAACAGTTATAGAAGAGACCCTTAGAGGCTATAATCTCGATATATTCCACTAGTGGACCAGAGTGTCTTTACCGTCCACCCATGTGAGAAGCCACAACCTCTATCACATCATCTGTATGAGCACTATGACTAAATCCCAAACTTATCGATACTTCGATCTCCATATAGAGGGATGAGACCTCACTCTTTTATCCACTTGGTCTCAATGCACATGAAGCTCCTAGAGCTTCAAGATATACTCGAACAACATGACTTCTCTTGTACCAACTTTACTGTTCAGCAACCATTGGAACCAACACTACCCCCTACTGCTGTCAGAAATGGTTCGGGGGCCATACAGATCCGCTGTTTAACGCTCTCCTTTCATCCTCTCCCGCCGGTGACATCCATATTCTAGTCCTTTCACTATGTTTCTCCATTCCTCGTTGGATTAGGCCAACTCCAATATATTACCTAATATCTTTTTGGGAGAGGCATTATTTAACTAGAAGAATGAACTTGAAATTTTTTTGCAAGAAAAAGTGGAGCCCTTGCAGCATGAGATACATCAAGGGTTACGGAGGAAAGAGCTCAAGTAGAGTTCAACTACCAGTGTTGTTTGGATTTGTTGTCAGTTCCTCGTGTACAAAAGGAAATATTCACGAGTTCAAAAATTACTCAATTCTGATGGCGATGAATTTGAAACCTGGATCGAGAATTGTAGCTGGAAATTTGAAATAGTATAAATGTATTTCAACTCTCTCAGGATATCATAGTTTAGATCGCAAGAAGAAAAGGGTTTCACATGTGATGCAGATGGAGATCGTGAAGGCCCTTGACAAAGGTGAGAGAACTAGAGCTTCAAATTTGCTCCAAAGACATATTCAAAGGATGCATTGTAAAACCCGCCCTTTTGAGCTAAGGAAAACCAGGAAAAGAACTGGTTAAACCAAGTGAGGATTCAGAATCGGTTCACAAACCCGATCATTTCTGAACGGGCAATTTGGGAATTTACAACTCTCGGGTGATCCAAAGGGTTCATTAAACCTTGGAAAAGAAATTTACGACAAATTAGAAGAGAAAAACCAAATTGGTTCATGTGAACAAGAATCTATAAGAATTTTAAAGTTAAGCGTGCTTGCTCGAAATATATTTAATTATTGTAATTAATACCGATAATTTATGGCAATATTAATACTAGTAATAAATTTCTCCCATTTAATATACGGTTTTACACCTATATAAAGAGGTTATCCCTATTCATTCTCCTCACCCGAACACTTCTCTCTCTCTACTGCTCTATTTCCCGGTGAGGCTTAAACTAGAGCTTCGACTTGAAAATTTTTCTTAACCTCGGAAGGAGAGGTCAGGCTCTTTAGAACCGGGGAGAAGTTTGCTATCTGATAGCAAACTCCAGTCAATTCGAGAAGCGCTGACATGATGGAATAGTGAAGCAGCTCCGACGGACTGAAGTTGCCCTATTTCGGCTGAGTTGAAATTGGCTATTTCGAGCCCTACTTATGACAAACCAAGCCATCCCAACACTTCCTCTGCCCTCCCACGGCCGATTTAGGACTGAAAGGTAAGCCAATTCGGTTCCACTCTACAATTTCCCATTGGTGTTAGAGAGAGAATCAGTAGAATTTTAAATAATGAAATTCTAACTCAATTAGGCATCAATTGATGTGATTCTTGATTTTAGGATGAACCTCAAGATGAGAGCTATCTTCCTAGATCAAAAGCTCGGACCATCGTGCCCTCACCGGTGAGAAATCGAAGCTTTCTCTCTCTACAGTCTATTTTCCGGTGAAGCTCCGTTTGAGCTCGTTCCGGCGTTAAAATCTATGATTCAAATTTTCTTAGAATTGTATGAACATGCAGTAACTCAATTTCAACTTCAATTTCAATAATTAGAAGAGTTTGATTGTTCAATTTGATGAAATCAAATTCGGTAGTGTTGAAGAGTTGAAATTGGGGGAAAATTTGGGGATTTTCGAAATTCAAAGGGATAAAATGCAATTTTATGAAATTGAGGGTCAATTAGGCATGAAAATAATGTTAGAGGACCAATTGAGGAATTTTGGAATTTTTTGGGCAAAACTTACCATTTTTGTAAAGGAAGGCTAAAATGGTAATTTTGGAAAAATTGGGGGACCAAATTGGAAAATTTGGAAATTAAACTCCTTTTTGGTGAAATTGAATAAATTGAGGTCCCAAGATAAATTTTAAAAGTTACGGGACTCAATTTGAGGAAAAACCAATATTAGGGACTTAAAGTTAAAGAGAAATAACTTTAGGGACCTAATTGCAAATAACTAAAAGTTTGGGTTTTCTCATTCATTGGAAATGAATGAAGGCTGTTATGCCGAGTAATAATGAACAAGTATGTTCATATCGTGTAGGAACGCGAAATACCGGGAACACCAGCATGGATAAGCTCGTGTGAATACAAAGAACCGGTCTAGTGGAATTTACGGCATTAACGGGTGATTGGGTTTGCTAGCATCATACCTAGTTGGTATGATGAGCACAACTTAAAATTAAAAACCACTTATCGGTTGTGAGTGGAAATTTTATATCATACCCAGTTGGGAATGATAAGTACCTCGGTATGAAAACCCACTATTAAGTGGTATTTTAAACATCACTACATAGAGGAAGTGATGTGAAAATTATGCGGAAAAATAAATTATTGGTTGTAAGTAGATCATACCCGGTTGGTATGATGAGACTTCCTCGAAGGAAGTTGAAAACCCGTTCGTCGGTTATGAACGGAGGTGTCCTTATACCGGACGGTATAATGGATAAAGAAAACATATGTTTTGTCGGAAGTACTCTACCTTGACTGTGTGTCATTGCTTAAACAATTTGGGAGACCTTCTCGACGGGAGCTCGAATAGCTCTGATAGGTCGGGGGCCTCGGTTTTTGAACGTGGGGCTAAATGCCCGATTTTGAAAATCTCGTACAATGGGCCCAAGGCCAGTTGGCACGAGCAAGAGCTCGTTAACGAACATCATATATGTGCCATAAAACTTAATAAGTGAATTGTTTGACCATGGTATCAAGATAGGACCGACGTGCTCAGTCAACTAGCGGCAGTGTGACATGATAGGTCGACAGACCAGTCAAGACAAACAACTGCGAGTTGAGTTGAAAGTCGGGGCCGTTGGACGAGTGGCACCACAAATTACATGGCAATATGAGAAAACATTGTTTGTGTCACGCCCCGACCTGGTTTGGTCGGATCCCCATGAACAACCTGCCACTCTCTCGGTTTATTAAAGGGTTTCCCCTTATTATAATCCGTAAAGAGTAAGATGTCCTTTAAACCTGCACCATTTCCTGGAATAGCATAATTAAAACTGCATGAAATTTTAAACTTTACATACCTGTCTTATAGGCATCTTAGTTGATGGTCTTTCAAGGTAGGCTTTCCGAGATTTCCTGAAAGGGATACAAGAGAGGGGGTGAGTACGACTACTGAGTGAATGAGTTTTTAAAGATCTACTTTTAACTTTTAAGAAAAATATTTATATGGAGTGTGTCCGACTCCTTTCTTTTCAAAATATCCCTTCATTTAAAAATTTGGGTTTTTCCATTATTTCTTAGTTATGAGTGTGTTATCACCCAACACACATCCTTCATCATGAAAGTTACACACATTCGCAAGTCAGTATCACTACTGAACCCGCTAGTGGCTTCGAAGCGACTTTTCCTGCCACCCGGATAGAAGTACAACCACTTTTACCCTGGAAATGAGTGGATGTACGTGACATCCGACCCACAATCCCGAAATCACTTCTTCGTGTCTGTATGAGGACAGAGACCTCATCCTATCCCCACCCCGGTCTCATGCTCTTGGTGCTACTCCAGATTTCGCACAGACACCTGGAACGACGAACTGCCCTTATAGCCACCAAGTCGTCCAGTGCCCTTAGGATGCATCATTACCCCTCATGGGCATCTTGATGATCCCGTACTCATAGTGCATGCACAAACTGTAAACCCGCACTTTTGAGTTAAGAAAAACCGGAAAAGAACCGGTCAAACCGAGTAAGAAAACTGAGCCGGTTTACATTTGAGAGCACACAATATGGAAATTTACAACTTTCGGGTGATCTAAAGGGTTCATTAAATATTAGAAAAGAAATTTAAGAAAATTTAAAAGACAAAAACCAAATTGGTTTAGGTGAACAAGATTTCATAAGAACTTTGAAGTTAAGTGTGAGGATGGGTGACCTCCTGGGAAGTATGAATTTTTTTTGTAACCCACTCACAACCGGTAAGTGGTTTTTAACTTTAACCTCATGGGTATGATGTTAGTAAACCCACTCACTTGTTAATGTAGTGAATTCCACTTGACCGGTTCTTTGTATTCACGTGAGCTCGTCGATGCAGGTGTTCCCGGTATTTTGCGTTCCTACATGATATGGACATCCTTGGTTCATTATTACTCTGCATAACAGCCTTCATTCATTTCCAATGAATAAGAAAACCCAAACTTTTAGTTATTTGCAATTAGGTTCCTAAAGTTATTTCTCTTTAACTTTAAGTACCAAATCTCGGTTTTTCCTCAAACTGAGTCCCATAACTTTTAAAATTTATCTCGAGACTTCAATTTATTCAATTTCACCAAAAAGGGGTTTAATTTCCCAAATTTCCAATTTGGTCCCCTAATTTTTCCAAAATTACCATTTTGTCCTTCCTTTACAAAAATGCTAAGTTTTGCCCCCAAAATTCCAAAATTTCTCAATTGATCCTCCAACATTATTTTCATGCCCAATTGACCATCAATTTCATAAAATTGCATTTTGGCCATTTGAATTTCGAAAATTCCTAATTTTTCCCCAATTTCAACTCTTTAACACTACCGAATTTGATTTCATCAAATTGACTGATCAAACACTTCTAAATTTTGAAATTCGAGTTGAAATTGAGTTCCTGCATGTTCATATGATTTTAAGAAACTTTGAATCGTAGATTTTAATGCTGGAACGAGCTCAAACGGAGCTTCGCCGGAAAATAGACTGTAGAGAGAGAAAGCTTTGATTTATCACCGGTGAGGGCACGACAGTCTGAGCTTTCGATCTAGGCAGATAGCTCTCATCTTGAGGTTCATTCTAGAATCAAGAATCACATCAATTGATGCCGAATTGAGTTAGAATTTTATTATTGAAATTCTGTCGGTTCTCTCTCTAGCACCGACCGGAAATTGCAGAGGGGAGCCGAGTTGGTTTACCTTTCAGTCATAATTTGGCCGTGGGAGGTTGAGGAAGTGTTGGGAGGGCTTGGTTTGGTGTGAGGAGGGCTTGAAATGGTCATTTTTAGCTTGGCCGAAATAGGGCAGCTTCGGTCCACTGGAGTTGCTTCACTATTTCATCATGTCGGTGCTTCTCCAACGATTCTTGGATTGACTGGAGTTTGCTATCAGATAGCTGTATTCTCCCCGATTATAAAGAGTCTGACCTTTGTTCAAGTCGAAGTTCTAGTTTGAGCTTCACCGGGAAATGGAGCAGTAGAGAGAGAGAGAAGTGTTCGGGTGTGAGAAGAATGAATGGGGATAACCTATTTATATAGGTGTAAAACCGTGTATTAAATGGGAGAGATTTATTACTATTATTAATATTGCCATAAATTATTGGTATTAATTCCAATAATTTAATGTCGGTATTAAATTATTTATATTAATTTCAATAATTTAATTTGGGTAATAAATTATTGGTATTAATTACAATAATTAAATATATATTAATTTAAATTTCTTATGGAATCTAGTTCACTTGAACCAAATAGGTTTTTATTTTCTAATTTGTCTTAAATTTCTTTTCCATGGTTTAATGAACCCATTGAATCACCCGGAAATTGTAAATTTCCATATTGCTTGTTCTCAAATGTAACCCGACTCGGTTTTTTTTATTCGGTTTGACCGGTTCTTTTCCCGATTTTCCTTAACTCAAAAGTGCAGGGTTTACAAATAACATCTTCATATTTATGGGTTGCACGGGGAATGTTCAAACACGATGGTGCGGGAAGAACTACGTGCACTCAGGATCCCTCCGAGATGAACATGTCCTCGGATGAAAGGTGAGTGGGATTTCTGACATCGGTACTAATTGGACCGATGATGCAATAGTACTCGTAGTCTTCTATCTTTTATTAATAAAAATATTTTGAGAATATATTTTCCCTTTACTGAGTGAACCAAGCTAAAAAAATTATTTTGTGGGGAATATACCTTATATGGGGATTATAATGTCCTAATGGGCCTAAGGCCATGTTCTGGAAATTTCGTGAAATTGGGCCCAAGGTCAATAGGCACGGGCGTAGGCCTATTGACAAGATAAGGCTTTTGTGCACGAAAACTCTCATAAAAATTGGTGAATTGTGTGTGATCTAGTTATAGTGCCAAAGCCGGACAAACGAACTCGTTGGGTTAGTAGCTGCTAAGCCGAAGCCGGGTCATTGAACTCGTTGAGCTAGTAGTTGTGAAGTCGAAGCTGGGTTGTTGGGTCCGTTGGGCCAGTTACGCCAAAGATAATGGCCATAATGAATAAAATTTCTTGATTGTGCATGCATGAGATGTGAGACCATCGAGATGCTCGGTATGAGGTAGTGGTGGTTCCGAGGGCTACTGGACGACCCAGGAAGCATAAGGGCGGTCTGTCGTCCAGTATGTTAAGAAGCTCTAGAAGCTTCCTGTGCACAGAGACTGAGATAGTAGGGGAAAAGAGTTCGCGTCCCACAAAGCGAACACAGAGAATGAATTGGGTTTGAGGGTCGGACATGTGATGTCCACTCAAAACCACAGTAGAGGTTGTTAACCTCTATCAAGGTGAATGGTAAAGGCGCTCCTATAAACCCCGCCCTTTTAAGTTAAGGAAAAAAACCGGTCAAATCAAGAGAGAAACACTGAATTGGTTCACAAACCCGATCATTCGAGAATGGGAAATTTGGAAATTTACAACTTCCGGGTGATACAAAGGGTTCATAAAACCTTAGAAAAGAACCTTAGGACAAATTGGAAGAGAAAAACCAGACCGGTTCAGATGAACAGAATCCAACTAGATTGAACCAGTTTATGAACCGAGTTAGTTCATGAACCAAAACCGATAGAGAAAGGACAAATCAGGAAATTTATGGATCCTAAGTTACCCAAAGAGCTCCAAAAGTCATGGAAATGGACTTGAGAATGAATTGGAGATGAAAACCAAACCAATTCAAATGAACTGGATTCGAACCAGATTAAACCGATTTGCACCGATTTGAAACACTATTGAACCATATTCTAAATTTATTTTTCTAGGTGGTTTAAAAAATTCATATTTAAGATTTGAGGCCACCATTAAATTGAAAATGAATTTTGAAATTTTTAGATTTGAAAATTTTGGTTAAATTGGGGGTGAATCGACCGGTTTAACCTTTGAACCTAGTTTGGACCGGTTCAGAACAGTGTCGTCTTCTTCCTTTAGATGATAGCACTATTCACTCGCCGAAAAATCACACAGCACCGACGAAGCTAAAAAGTTTATAGCCAGAGAGTTTCAAGCAATGAATGGCCGCCATTAAGGAAGCCGTCCAAGCTTCCTATATAAAGAGTCCCTCCTCATTCATCCTCTTCACACCTGAAAACTCCTTTCTTTCTCAATTGCTCCATTTTCCGGTGAAGCTCAAACCAAAGCTCTGACTTGGGCACTTTTCTAAGCCAAACACAGCCAGGTCGGGTTCTTTAGAATCGAGGAGAAGTCAGCTACATGCCTATAGTTTCCATTTTCTCCGAGGGTAGTCGGAGAAGCGCCAGTGTGATCGAACAGTGAAGCAGCTCCGGCAGACTGAAGCTACCCTATTTTAGCCGAGTTGAAATCAGCCAATTTGAGCCCTTCTCAAGCTAAACCAAGCCCTCCTAACACCTCTATAACCCTCCTACAGGTGAATAAGAGTTGAAAGGTAAACCAATTCGGTTCCCCTCTATAATTTCCAACCAATGCTAGAGAGAGAACTAACAAAACTTCGATGATAAAATTCTCATTCAATTCGGAATCAATTGATGCAATTCTTAATTCAAGGATGAACCTCAGGACGAGAGCTATCTGCCCAGAATGAATGCTCGGATCGTTGTGCCCCTGATGGTAAACTTTCGAAGCTTTCTCTCTCTAAGTTAAGTTTTCAGGCGGAGCTCCATTTGAGCTCATTCCCTTACTAAATCGTGCGATTCAAAGTACAATTGAATCATATGAAGGTCTAGGAACTCCAATGTAACTTCAATTTCAACAATTAAACTCATTTGATCGGTCAATTTGATGAAATCAAATTTGGCAGTGTTAAAATGCTGAAGCTGGGGGAAATGTGGTAATTTTGAAAATTAGATGGACTAAAGTGTAATTTAATATAATTAAGGGCCAATTGGGCATGATAAAGATATTGGAGGACCAATTAGGCAATTTTTGGGGAAAAACTTACCATTTTTGTAAAGTAGGGGCAAAATGGTAATTTTGGAAAAGTTGGGGGACCAAATTGGAAATTTGGGAAATTGAACCCCTTTTCATGAAATTGAATAAATTGAGGTCCCAATGTGAATTTTAAAAGTTTCGGGACTCAATTTGAGGAAAAATCGGCATTAGTGACTTAAAGTTATAGAAAAATTACTTTAGAAACCTAATTGCAAATAAATAAAAAGTTTAATTTCTCATTCATTTGGAATGAATGAAGGCTTTTAGGTCGAGGGATAATGAACATGGATGTTCATATCGTGTAGGAACACAAAGTACTGGGAACGCCAAGAAGGACAAGCTTGCGTGAATACAAAGAACAGGTCGAGAAGATTTCACTAAATTAACAGGTGAGTGAGATTTTTATATCATATCCGTTTGGGATGATAAGTACCTCAGAAATGAAAACCCATCAGTTAGTGGTATTTTAAACATCACAACTTAGAGGAGTGGTGTAAAAATGACACGGAAAAACTACTTACTGGTTGTAAGTAGATCATATCCGATTAGTATGATGCAACTTTCTCAGAGGAAGTGGAAAACTCGTTAATCGGTTATGAGCAAAGATATCCTCATACTCGGTTGGTATGATGGATAGTGAAAAATATATTTTTGTTGGAAGTGCTCTCCCCTGATTGTGTGCCACTGCTTAAATGATTTGGGAGACCTTTTTGACAGGAGCTCAAATAGCTCTATTAGGCCGGATACCTCAGTTTTTGGAACTTAGGGGTTATTATGCCCAATTTTGAAAATCTCGAACAGTGGTGTAAACCTTGCACTTTTGAGTTAAGGAAAATCGGAAAAAGTACCGGTCAAACCGAGTAAGAAAATTGACAAACCCGATCATTTGGGAACAAGCAATTTGGAAATTTACAACTTCCGAGTGATCCAAAGGGTTTATTAAACCTTGGAAAAGAAACTTAACACAAATTAGAATAGAAAAATCAAATTGGTTCAGGTGAACGAGAATCCATGAGAATTTTAAAGTTAAGCATGCTTGCTCGAGAGTAGTGTGACGATGGGTGACCTCTTGGGAAGTATGATTTTTTTTGTAACCCAAAATTTTGGTCAAAAATTTTTATGCGAACGTACCATTATCATAAATAGCCATAAATTAATATATATTTAATTATTGTAATTAATACCAATAATTTAATACCTAAATTAAATTATTGGAATTAATACAAATAATTTAATACCAAAATTAAATTATTGGAATTAATATTAATAATTTATGGCAATATTAATACTGGTAACAAATATCTCCCATTTAATACACAATTTTTACACCTATATAAATAGGTTATCCCTATTCATTCTCCTCACACCGAACACTTCTCTCTCTCTATCTACTGCTCCATTTCCCGATGAACCTCGAAGTAGAGCTTCGACTTGAACAAAGGTCGGGCTCTTTAGAACTGGGGAGAAGACAACTATCTGATAGCAAATTTCAGTCAATCCAAGAATCATTGGAAAAGCGCCGACATGATGGAATAGTGAAGCAGCTCCGACGAACCGAAACTACCCTATTTCGGCCAAGCTGAAATCAGCCATTTCAAGCCCTCCTCAGGCCAAACCAAGCCCTCCCAACACTTTCTCAACCTTTACACGGCCGAATTAGGACCGAAAGGTAAGTCAATTTGGCTCCCCTTTACAATTTTCGATCGGTGCTAGAGAGAGAGTCGACCAAATTTCAATGAGGAAATTCTAATCCAATTCTGCATCAATTGATGTGATTCTTGATTATAGGATGAACCTCAGGACGAGAGCTATCTGCCCAGATTGAAAGCTCGGACCGTTGTGTCTTCACCGGTGAGTAATCGAAGCTCTCTCTCTCTATAGTTCATTTTCCGACGAAGCTCCATTTGAGCTCATCCTGGCGTTAAAACTTGCGATTCACATTTCTAAAGAATCGTATGAACATGTAAAAACTCAATTTCAACAATTGGAAATGTTTGATGGGTCATTTTTATTAAATCAAATTCAGCTGTGTTAAGAAGTTTGAATTGGGGGAAAATTGAAGATTTTTGAAATTCAAAGTACTAAAATGAAATTTTATGAAATTGAGGGCCAATTGGGCATGAAAATAATGTTGGAGGATGAATTGAGAAATTTTAGAATTTTTGGGGCAAAACTTACATTTTTGTAAAGGAAGGGTAAAATGGTAATTTTGGAAAAGTTGGAGGACCAAATTGGAAATTTGAGAAATTAATCCCTTTTTATGAAATGGAATAAATTGAGGTCCTATGATAAATTTTAGAAGTTTCGAAACTCAATTTGAGGAAAAAACCAGCATTTGGGACTTAAAGTTAAAGAGAAATAGCTTTAGGGACCTAATTGCAAATAAATGAAAGTTTGACTTTCTCATTCATTTGTAATGAATAAAGGCAATTAGGCTGAAGGATAATGAACCAAGATGTTCATATCGTGTAGGAACATGAAGTACTGGGAACGCTAGCAAGTACAAGCTCGTGTGAATACCAAGAACCAGTCTAGTGGAATTCACGACATTAACGGGTGAGTGGGTTTACTGACATCATACCCGGTTGGGATGATGAGTACAACTTAAAGATAAAAACCACTTACCGGTTGTGAGTGGAAATTTTATATCATACCCGGTAAGGGATGATAAGTACCTCGATATAAAAACCCACTGTTTAGTGGTATTTTAATCATCACCACTTAGACAAAGTGATGTGAAAATTATGCGAAAAAAACTACTTACCGGTTGTAAGTAGATCATACCTAGTTGGTATGATGAGACTTCCTCGAAGGAAGTTGAAAACCCGTTCATCGGTTATGAACGGAGATGTCCTTATACCGGTTGGTATAATGGACAGTTAAAACCTATTTTGTCGGAAGTGTTCTCCCCTGACTGTGTGCCAATGCTTAAACTATTTGGGAGACCTTCTTGACGGGAGCTCGAATAGCTCTTATAGGCCCGGGGCCTCGATTTTGGAACTTGAGGGCTAGAATATCCAGTATTTTGAAAATCTCGTGCAGTAGGCCCAAGGCCAGTTGGCACGAGCAGGAGCTCGTAAACGAACATGATATATGTGCCATAAAACTTAATAAGTGAATTGTTTGGCCATGGTACCAAGATAGAACCGACATACTCAGTCAACTAGCGGCAATGCGACATGAGAGGTCGACGGACTAGTCAAGACAAACAACTGCTAGTTGAGTTGAGAGTCGGGGCCATTGGACTAGTGGCACCACATATTACATGGCTTGATAAGAAAACATTGTTTGTGCATGCACTACGAGTATGAGATCATCAAGACGCCCATGAGGGGTAGTGATATGTCCTAAGGGCCCTGGACAACCCAGTGAGTATAAGGGCAGATCGTCGTTCCAGGTGTCTGTGCAAAATTTGGAGTAGCACCAAGTGCATGAGACCGGGGTGGGGACAGGATGAGGTCTCTGTCCTCATACGGATATGAGGAAGTGATTTCGGGATTGTGGGTCCGATGTCGCGTACATCCACTCATTCCTAGGGTAGAAGTGATCGTACTTCTATCCGGGTGGCAGGAAAAGTCGCTCCGAAGCCACTAGTGGGTTCAATAGTGATACTGACTTGCGAATTGTGTAACCTTCATGATGAAGGATGCGTGTTGGGTGATGACACATCGGTAATTAAGAAATAATCGAAAAACCCGAATTTTTTTTAATGAAGGGATTTTTGAAAAGAAAGGAGTCTGGCACACTTCATATAAATATATTTTTTTAAAATTCAAAAGATTTGAATCCTATTCTTTGAGTAGTCGTACTCACCCCCTCCCTTATATCCCTTTCAGGAAATCCCGGAAAGCCTACCCTTAAAGACCGTCAACTAAGATGTCTTACAGACAGGTATGTAAAGTTTTAAATTTCATGCAATTTTGATTATGCTATTCTAGGAAAAAGGTGCAGGTTAAAGTACGCCTTACTCTTTACGGTTTATAATAAGGAGAAACCCTTTAATGAACCAGGAGAGTGGCGGGTTGATCACGGGGATCCGACCAAATCGGGTCGGGGCGTGACAAGTGGGCCATAGGACAGTTGGCACGAGTAGGAGCTCGTAAACAAACATGAATTATATGCCATGAAAACTTGAATAATTGAATTTTTTGGCCATGGTACCAAGATAGGACCGACATACTCAGTCAACTAGCGGTAGTGCGACATGACAGGTCTCTGGACTAGTCAAGACAAATAGCTGCAGGTTGAGTTGAGGATCGGGGCTGTTGGACTAGTGGCACCACAAATTATATGGCATGATATGAAAATACTAATTATGCATGCACTATGTTTACGGGAACTTCAAGACACCCAAGAGGGGTAGTGATGTGTCCTAAGGCCTTGGACGATCTGGTGGGTATAAGGGCAGTTCGTCGTACCAGGTGACCTTGCGAAGCTCAGAGTAGCTTCAAGCCCATGAGATCAGGGTGGGGACGGAATGAGGTCTCTGTCCTCATATGGATACAAAGATTTGTTACGGGATTGAGGGTAAGGTGTCGCGAACATCCACTCATTCTCAGGGTAGAAGTGGATGTACTTCTATCTAGGTGGTCGGTAAAGTCGCTTCGACGCCATATGTGGGTTCAGTGAATGTACTAGCCTGCTATTGTGTTATTGACCTTCATGATGAAAGATGTGTATTGGGTGATGACACACTGTGATTAATAAGAAATGGTGATAAAAACTGAAGTTTGAAATAAAAGGTTTTTAAAGAAAAATAAGGAGTCTGACACACTCCAAAACAAACATTTTTCCTAAAAATTAATTTTTTTAAAACCCATTCACTAAGTTGTTGTACTCACCCCTCCCTTATATCCCTTTCAGGAAATCCTGTAAAGCCTACCCTTAAAGACTATCAACTAATACGCCTGCGAGACAGGTATGATAAATTTAAAATTTTATGCAGTTTTGATTTATGTTATTCTAGGAAAGGCGCAGGTTTAAAGGACGTCTTACTCTTTACGGTTTATAACAAGGGGAAACCCTTAAATAAACTAGGAGAGTGGTGAGTTGATCACGGGGATCCGACCAAACCGGGTCGGGGTGTGATAGCTCTGGTCTACAAGTGGAACAATTAGGGACTGTTTTGTGAAAGTGTGATTCCTTTGATGATAAATGGCATATGATTGTGTGTGCTAAACTTATAATGTAAGGTGAAATGATAACTTAAGATCGTGTGAAACTATTTTCAATAAAAAAATAAGTGGTAACATGTTAAGTGAAATCCTGACTAATAGGGTGTGAGAAGATATTGTGGACCGATAAGGGGTCGGGCCCATGTCTACTTAAAAGCCATGACTTATAAGTAATGGAACCCCTCCAACCTTATAAACCCACAACACTTCTCTATTTTATCCAATGTGGGATCTTATTCTCAATACCTACCCTTATCCAATGTGTAATTCTCAACACCTGCCCTCAACACCTGTCTATGAGCTGGGTATTATCCTTACAGTCTCGAATGATGGGGACAATGGCCTCAAGTTGGGTATTTTTTTCCTCCTCCATCCATACTCCGGGCAAACCACGAGCCGGATTCCTAGTTTCGGGTCAAGTACAGGTGCAAGCCCACTAGTTCCGATACCATATGAGATGGTATTGTGGACCAATAAGGGATCGAGCTCATATCTACTTAAAAGTCATGACTTATAAGTAGTGGAACCCTTCCAATCTTATAAACCCACAACACTTTTCTATTTTATTCAATGTGTGATCTTATTCTCAACATAAGGATTTATGGAAAAGTGGTATGTATGAACATAGTTGTTAAGCCTTCGAGACCTGTTATGTTGGACCTAAGAATAACTTTCTTCTGATAAAAGGAATGGATTTCAAACTTGTCAAATATAAGTCAATTCTTTGAATCTCTATAAGCTTATTTATGGTGATCCCTGTTTTACCCAAACCTTCTTGAAACCCTATTTGGAGGGTGAGCTGAATCATGGACATGAAGTCACAATGTCAGCAAAGCCCTCTCACTGAGTTTTCGAACTTATTCCCCTCTGATTACCCCTTTCAGGTAAAAATGATGAAGAAGGACATGTGTTGATGGGGAAAGACAAATCTAAATCAAAAGTATGTCTTAAATTCAGTATATAGTCCCAATATATGTTTTTCAAATTTTATTTTCCTAAGGTTCAATTTATTAATTTAAAAAATAATTTGAGATATTTTGTTTTAAGCCTTGCACCCTATCAGGTTTACAATGATAAGGTGCTCATTGTTGTAAAATCGGGAGGATGCGGTGGTTATTTGTAGGTCTGACCGGGGCAACCGGGTTGGGGTGTGATAAACGAGGCCAAATGAAGGGTAGGGTGCACCTGTGTAATAATTAGAGGACCAATACAAGATAGGAGGAAAGCGAAGAGAACGTGATACAGAGACCCAGGGAAATTGGGCCAAAAACACTTGAAAGGACTCAAGCTAAGGATTTTTGGCATCCCATATAGCAGCTACACCTTTTAGAACTGCCTATCCGGTGATTGGGGTTAACAATTGGATGAAAACTAGGGAGAGACCTACCCCGAGAGACATATGACATGGGGCCAAGAAAATACCCCTAGTAAATGGGTAGAACTAGCCGTTTGGAAGAGTCCCATGGATGGGATAGACATTTGGGGCAGATAAGGGAACTCCATTAAGCCGTCGCTTAAGGAATTAAGGGAAGAAGTCGCCTTAGGGATGTGTTACCAAAGAAAAAGGAATGCGTAAGAAAATGCCAAATAAAAGGAAATGGGAGTCGAATCATCCCAAAATTTCCTTATCACGTGACAGGAACAGATCACTCCATTAGGAATAAGGAGAAATAGACAACGGAGTAATACATGACCAAGACCTGGAAAAAGAAAGATGCATAAAGATCGGACAGGCATGAGGGATGCAGCCAAGATAGGGATGTGCCCGAGACCTCACGTTGGAATGGGTCCCAAGTTGACCATAAAGGAGATCGATCCCTATGTGAGGTACGAGTTTTGGGGACAAAACTCCTAAAAGGAGAAGAGAGATGTAAACCTCGTCCTCTAGGACCAAGAGAACTCGGAAGGAGAAGCAAAAGTTTTCAAGAGAGAGAGAAAGAGAAACTGAGAGCATAACCGAAATGGAAGTAGGTAAATAAGGGTCGAGACGGGAATTTGTAAAATCCCTACTAGCCAATAAATCAAAAAACTCATGGGGAAGAACCATGAAGTGGATTGGGTGTGAAACCGGACCGGTTCAAGGTTAACCAGACCCGAACCAAATTGAACCAGAGTGAATTGTGTTGAACCATGAACGACCAGTTCCAAAATTTATTTTTCTAGGTGGCCTAAAAATATCAAATTGGGAAGTTGAAGCCACCATTGGATAGAAAATGAATTTAGGTGAATTTATAAAATTTTAATTTTTAGAAAATCAGCCGAATCGGGCCTAAACCGACTAATTTATCATTTCGAGTCACTGGATCCGGTTGGACTAAACTGGTCAACACTCCAACCGGTCAACGGACCAATGCTAGGTCAGCGCCCAGTCAGAATACAAGACCAATCAGCGCGCGATACATGGCAAAGTGCACCTAGTCAGCTGCTCAGTTAACGCATGAAAGCGCTGGCTAATTAGAGCGCGACACGTGTCCCAGGTCAAGGAGGAAAATCCACTCGGCGATGACCGACCAATAGGAGAGCGACACGTGTCCTACTCAACGGTCAATGTCGAAAAGGCCTCATCAGCAAACATCGACTAATGAGAAGCTGACATGTGGCAAAAGTGTCATGTTAGCATCTGACAAGGATGTCGAAGAAACAACCGGCCAATCAAAGGCCAACACATGGCAGTGGCACTATGCGTCAAGAGGAAAATCTAACGCATTTAAAATAACCAATCAGAGAATGCCACATGTCATGGTCAGCGGTCAAAGGAAATTCAGTTAACAACAATGTGGGTTGGAGCAGCCAATGTGAGGCTGCCACATGTCCAATGAGCGGGTCAAAGGCTGAAAGGGTCACTGAGTGGGACGCTGCGTCAGCAAAGCTTGCCAATCACGAAGCGCCACGTGGCACTTCCACACATGTGAAGTGTTATGCATTGATTAGTCGTGTGCGCTTACTAGGCATTGACCTGACAGGCGGTCCTTAACTAGCTAAACTGTTGACTGATTCAATTGGACCGAGTTTGATGTCCCGAAATAAAAAATCGACTGGTTCAGACCCGATTCGACTGATTTTTCTAAAAATTAAAATTTTCTAAATTTATCTAAATTTATTTTCTATACTTGGATGAATTCAATTTCTCAAATTAATGTTTTTATATTACCTAAAAAATGAATATATGAACCGATTATTTATGATTTAATCCGGTTTAGGTACAGTTCACCCTAAAGTGGTCCGGTTCTCATATCCAATTTGGTTCATGATCCATTTTCATCATTTTTGGATCTTAATTGAACATTTGGGGTTTTCCAATTTCTTGTTTTAACTCTTCTTTACCTATTTCGGTTCACTTTGATCCTCGATTTCTCTTAAAAATTTTCGGTTCCCATTTTCGACTTCTTATTTTGAGAGAACATGATTTACAAAAAGTATAGGTTGTAAGTAATGTAATGGCTCGACGTCAAAGTCCTACTCACCAATCTGTGAGCTCACCCCTTCCCTAAATATCTTGTAGGAGAAGCTGAGGAAGTGCATGCAGTAAATAGGGAAGGACTTCCCAGGACACACCCCTGATTAAGGTAAGGATGCTCACGAAGGTTCGATTTCCCTATAATGTTACTACTATTTTCATTATATTTTTATAGAGTATTTCATGAGCTTACATGAGAAAATTTAAAATAAAAAGTTCAAAATTTTCGCTGCATTTTTAACAAATTATCTACAATTCTGAGTATTGATCTCATCGATGTTAATTTAATAAAGTTCGAGTGAATTAGATTGGAGTGTGATAGGGCAACTGCCATTTATCTCTAAGAGCTCCCTATAAAGAGGTAGTACCTCTTTCTTCTTCTCACGTAAGATATTTCTTTATTCCTACTATCTTTGAACCAAAATTTTGATAAAATTTTCAATGTTTTTAAAAAAATGGGATAAAATTAAAATATTTTAAAATTTTAGCAAGTAAGATTGGCAGATTCTCCAAATATTTTGAAAAAATGGGACAAAGTTAGGTATCTTTATAAAAAAAACCAGTTATAAATCAAATAATTATGCTACATAGCTCCTTACATGTTGAGACTAAGCTATCGTGAAAGAAGGCTATGGAAACAAAAAATTACTTGAAAATGTTACATAGCTGGCGATAGAGAGTTATAGGGAAATTTTCTAATTATGACCTTTAGGAATTAGGTGGTCAATGACTACCTTCCTAGATGGGAATGACATTTGGGAAAAGTACTTTTGCAATGTACAACATTTGAATAAGTAGTTAATAATTAACTATGAGCCTCCATGTAAATGAATTGCACTCTTAGAAAAGTTAATATGTTCGACTTAATCAAATTTAGTTCGGAAGAGAATATTTGAACAATATAATTTGTTATTATAAGACGAATTTGAGTTGTTCATATCCATAATTATTAACAATGAAGTAATTGTTATTTTATCAAAGTAAGTTTTAATAAGTACACCGTAGTACCGTGTTCATCTCTTAATTTCTATTGGTCGGTATCTGATACGGTGGTGACCAGATTCTAGGCGGTTTTGGGCCTGTCGTAACAGACCCACAAAACCCGCTAAGGAAGCTGCCGGGCGGTTGAGCTCGGCCGCTTTACCTCGGTCATTGTGTGTCCTTACCCATATTTGTGTCTCTGATATAATGCGTGATCTTTATGTATAGATCATAGGGCGGCCCCAAGTACTCCGATCAGTTCACTTTCTGGAAGAGTACTTTGGCGATGTGAAGCTCGATAGTCCCAGGATCACAAAGGGCACCGTAGTAGAAGCTCTTGACTACCATAAGAAATGTGTCACTCATGTTCTTCTCCGTTCGGCCGATCGAGGCCGAACCCTTAAGGACCGATTGCACGAGCTCTCGCATGGCTGACTCTATTTGGGGGTCTGTGATGGTGCCGGCACAGCCGTTGTACGGGCTCCCGTTTTCCTGCATGCAAGTAGTAAGAATGTGACTTTATTTGAGAGATATTATTGTTTTTAGGATTTTATTTGGATTTTAAAATAAATAAATAAAAAAGAAGGAAATACGAATGGACTGACCTGGTGGCATTGGAGATGACCAAGCCGACGGCAGAGTTCATTGGAGAGACCGGAGAGGTGGGCGTAGGAGGGAACTGACTCGAGCCCCTCTGCGCAGCAGCGTCCGCCGGAGAGGCAGATGGTCTGCACGAGCAGCTCTGCAATACCCTTGTACTTGTCCCCTTCCTCTCCCCATCCCAGCAGCCACTTTTCCCACTTTATCATCATCACCGTGTCACCAACAAAATAGAAAGCGGTTGAGAAAAAGGCATAAGCAGCAGGACACACAACACATGGGAATCTGTCAAATACCTTTCCATTTGTTTTTTAGCAGCAAACCAAAAGGACAGGCAACATAAAATCCACCACAGGCCAGATTTACTTCATGTACATTGGAATGCATGTATGACATCTCACAAACTCTCTCATTCTCTTTCATCAGTAAAGTTGCATTATAAGTACAGGAAAGTGGAATTACCCCTTGAAAAAAATAACCAAAAGCTGAGACAAATCATCGATCATGCAACCCAGCCGTACAGCAAAAGTATCCATTGAATGATACGATAAGATCACTCGCCGATTCCGTTCATGAATCGCTTTAATTTGTTTCCTTTTTTCTGCTGTCACTAGACTAGAAGCTAAAGCATAGATGTCAAATTAATTCATTTCAAGTTGAGGGAGACTCACTGCATCGCGTAGAGGAGAGTAGATGTCTCGGGAGTGGGCCACTAGCACGTCGAGTGACAGCTGATTTAGGGTTCCGAGCAGCGCCTCGATCAGCCCTTGGCCCGCCGCCTTCTTCGGTATCCACCGACTGCGTAGAACCATTCCATTCTCTCAGTCAGCTTAAAACATATGACGATGATGGCTATGACAATGGCTTAACGTATCATTCAATGACTGCCAAGTCCCACTTGCCTTCCATTTACATAGTCACTGGCCCCAGCAGTGCTCTGGAACTCATGGACAAAGGCCTGCCTCTGGTGGCGGCTGGAGGACCCCTCAGGGCCGAAGAACGAGTCGATGGTCTCCACAAGAGCTAGCGTCTTAGCCCACGCGAGCCTCTTCCCCGCCCTCTCGGGCTCGAATATGCTCGCAGCAGCCACAAAGTACGCAAAGAGGAGGGCCTTCCTACTCATCCCCAGCTCTCCCGTCTCGCTCTCCGTGTACCACCTGCACAGAATATAAACAACAAACTTTAGAATGCTCGGACTCAGAGCGGAAACTGCCACGGCTTATTGATCAATATCAATCTTCAGATGTCGAGCTATGAACCTCTGGATATTGTCCCACTCTGAAAGATGGCATGCTTGGCAGACATTGTAATCTAGCTTTGCGAGCTCCAGATACAAGTTGTTGTTCACGTGGGGCATCCTGCGATGATCAAATTAAAATAGGGTTCAAATTGAAATTGACATTAGCTAGTTTTTTTTTCATCGAACAGTCTAGATACCTGTAGAGAGTCTTGCCGATCCAGACGTCCTTGTCACCTCCGTATTGGTCGATGTAGAATCTTGCCTCTAGACGAGGCAGGCACGCGTACCAAGGGATATCCAATGCGTACCCCACCTGCAAATTGCAACCATTTTTTTTCTTTCCATTTATTATTGGAATTAATTCTCGTGTCGTCAAACTTCCAAAGAAGAAAGGACACAGGTGGAGGTTATTGTTGTCAGTTGTCATCAATTCTACCCTAAACCTAGTCAATGCCATGTCAATTTCACCGACCCTGTATCTGTATCCGACGTTACGTGGATTGAAAAGTTGCCGCTCGAGAATATCTCGTTTTTCTCCCACGCCAAGGTCTCACAAGAACCAACCAGTCAATAAACCGTGACAGAAATATACCTCGCCAGGTAAGTCCTTGGTGATGATCCATTTATCAAGGAGCTGACCGGCTGCCCTCTTCCGAGTGAGGAAGCTCTTGGAGTATTCTCTGGCATCGTCCAGGATGGTCTCGCCGGGGAACTGCAGCTGAGATGCTCTGTAGAGGTTGAACATCCCCGTCACAGCCTCCGTCGACTGCCCCACGAACGTTTGGAACTCGCTCCCACTCTTGAAGTTCTCGAACACACCTGCAGAAAAATACCATAAAATCGTGTGAAATTTGAATGTTAAGCAGAAAGGATATAACTGCACTAACCTAAATTTCTCAAAATAAAAAGAAATTTGATCAATTGTTTTATTTTTTTGTCGCATTCAGTCATGCAAAGGAAAAGGAAGTAGGCATACTGGCAGAGACATGGTGGCCATGTAGTCTCAATAGCCTAAAACCCATGGCCGTGTCATCAAGATCACTGATCCGCGAATCCCTCGCCCAGCATATTCCTTTGTCGGACCAATATCTGGCATCAATAGCATACCCCCCAATAAAGGAAAACAAAACAGTCACACTAATGAATGAAAAACTGAAATTTGAAACTAGTAATACTAGATGCATCCGTGACTAATTTACCTTGACACATAGTCCATGCATTTCTTAATCTCCTCATCAAAATACCTGCTTATTCCAAGCCGATGTAGCCGGTCGACCGTCCACAGATGCTCGAACAAGTCCACTGGGTAGACATTGGGCACTGAGACACCCATCGAGTACTGCGTTTAATTTAGTTAATATATTGAATGTTATACTCATGATGGATTTGATTTGTGTTGTACCTCCACCATTGAACCGGTCAACAGCTTTCTGCAAGTAGTGGAAGCATCTTTGATCCCCTGTCCGCATGAGGGCGTAGGCAGTGGATGATGGGGAGAAGAGAAAAGACCCATCGGGGCTTTGCAATCTCAGAAGCTTTTCCCAATCCAGCCCTCCCATCCCTTCCAAGCTGTGCAGCAATGTGGTGGGCACTTTGTGCAATATTTCATTTGGTATCCTACATGATATGCATGCACCTATTCCTTCATTACAATATTCACGTAGCTGAAAAATAATGTAAGGCAATGTCAAAACTTTCTTAAATTATTAAAGTATGTTTAAAATCCTTACATTTTAGTATAAAATATTTTTAATTATGATTCACATAGTTAAAAATCTCATGGGGCAAGCAGACTTTTATAACAAATAATAATTATTATAAATATATGATAACTATAAAATATTTTTTATTTATGATAAAATATATATATATATTATTAAATATAGTTTTTATTAATATTTAATATTATAAAAATCGTATTATAAAAAATATATTTATATTAAAAAATATGTTAAATTATTAATATAATTTTTTTGATAAAATATAAACAATTATTAAATTTTACAATAAAATTGTTTTTGTATTAGGAAATATATTTATATAATATTTGTCAGATGAGAATATAAGTGATATATATTTAATTATATGTTGTATATTAATAATATTAATTAATTTTATTTTCTTAAATTAATATAAATATGTTTATTTTATCAAATATTTTAATACAAAAATGATATTTTCATCAATTAGTAAAATATTTGCTATTATTATAACTTGACTTTTATAATTATATAAATAGTTTTATTATTTTTGTTATATAATTCTGCTTATTTTATTATCTATATAAATATTTGAAAAGGGAAAATTATTCAATACTATTAATATACAATATATAATTATATATGTCATATTTTTGTATATATTTTCTTATGTAAAAGTATTATATAAATAAATTTATTATGTTATAAATATTTTATCGTAAATTTTAATACATTTTTAAATATTATCAAATAAAGTTATTCCATTAATTTGACATATTTTTATTAATATAATTATATTTTATCAATTATATATATATATAACTAAATATTAAACGATAATATGTTTATTAATAAATTCTTTTATTATATATAATCTGTTTTTATCCATCATATTTTATTATATATATTTTATGAAATATTTAGTACTAAAAGTATTTATTTTATCGATGCTAAAAGTAATATTTAAAAAAATGGGTACTTATTTGCCCCAAATATTTAGTACCACTTTTTTAATTTTTATAAAGTTTGTACTTTTGTGAGAATCCTAATTATTTTCCATTAAAAATAATATTAAGATGTGAGTATGATTCCTCCAAGGCAAAATTATTTAGTTAAAATGCTCGAATTTGGAGGAGAAATGCACCATTGTACTTAAATATTTTATATTTAAATTTTTTGTACGAGAAATTTATATTTTAAGTGATTTTTTCTATATTATATATTTATAAAATTGACTTTCAATATTATATTTTTTTGATGTTAATGGTATTACTTTTATTAAATATATACAAATTAAAAAAATTAAATATATGATATGTTATTTTTATCAAATACATAGAACCAAAGAATCTATTTTTAAAAGGTGCAAAAAATCAAAGATATAATCTCCTTTAATGTTGTGACAAAACATATTTGATATCAAACATTAAAAAAAATATTATTTCAGTGTTAAGTCATTTCACTAAATTACATTGATGTTCTTGAGAAAAAAATTACATTGATTTTTTCAAACATTTATAAAAAAAATAAAATTTTAATGTTAAATATTTATTAAAATAATCTCATATTTTTATTTTACACTAAAAACAATTCTATTTTATCAAATATTTAACATTAAAATATTTTCAATTTTTTTTATATTAAATTATTACTCTTTACAAACATTTTGCCCAAAAAATATTTTTAAAAATCTTAATACAAAATATAACTTTTTTTGAAAATATGACCATTGATGTTAGATTAAAGTATGGAAGACTCCCACCTTTTGAGCTTCAAGTTTCGCTTGCGGTAGATATCCTTCAAGATGGGTGAGTCACTGGGGATCTCGATCTCCAGTTTCTTGGCCATCTCAAGGATGGACGGGAAGGCCACTTCAAACCCGATCGGCATGTGCTCGGCTTTCTCATCTTGGAGTTTGCACAAATTCTCCTTAAAGAAGAGCATGCCTAATACAGGAAGAAACAACAGCAGATTTAGTCCCATGAAGGCGACAAGGGAAAAAAGGCCCTCTTCTTTTTCTGGGATGTGTAACTCCACTACTGGAGTGAAACTACAAGAAAACGATTAACTTGGGTGCATTCGATGAAAAGAATAATCAGAGAAATGGCAGTGACCCTACGGGGGCAAGTGCAATCTAACATCAGAAAGATATGTTAGCAATGGCGAGATCTGTTTGTCGTGCACGTTGATGGAACTTTATTGTTTTTTTCTCTTTTTCACCAGAGAAGACGCAAAATGTTTTCTTAAACCCAGTTGAGCTTGTGGCAGAAAAGAAAAAACAAACAGTTGAACTACCATTATAATTTGCACTAATGAGGACATGATAATGGACAATATATAGAAACATTATCTTATATTATTTATTTTTTTAGAACTTGAATTTTATATATTTAAAATGTTTTTTTAATTATATATATATTTAAAAATAATATTTATATTTCTATATATTTTAAAATAAATTTATAATTTTTTTTATAGATACAAGATTTTAAATTCTAGACAACGAGGTAAAGAATATTTTTTCAAGTATATAATACCAATTTTTTCAAATATATATAATTGAATTTTTCAATTTTTGGATGGAATATAAAATTAATTTTAAAATATAATAATTAAATAAAAATTTCTATATATATATATATATATGTATGTATGTGGGTCTTTCTAGGTAGGTACACATTACCCTTTTCGCACTTGTCGAGGTGAAGGTCCCATGACTTGAGCGCTACCACGCAGGCGATGGTGCTTATGATTCGATCGTGGGCCGAGAAGATCTCGGAGTCGCCCCACGACCCATCGGGAAGCTGATTATCCGCGATCCACCGCAGGCTCTCCGGAAACTGAGGCTTGCGGGTACTAATGCTACTGCTAGAATTTGCTATGGACTCGGTGGTGGTCTCCTCGGCCTCCACAAGTGCCACCCAGGCAGTGTCATATGCTGAGATGCTTATCTCCCCGTCGTTCATGGACTCCAGCAAAGATTTGATGGCATCCACAAGTTTCCCGGTCTCTTCGCACAGTGAAACCTGTTCGATCACAGCAATGTTTAATCACCCAAAAAGCCAATTCAGCATAGGGTCGACCATGATATAATAATATCAGTTGCAAAATCTGCCATGGTATACACCTCCACTCTTCATCACATTTTCAAGAGCATGTAGCTAATGAATAAAGGTCCTGCTGTTGTTTGACTTTCTCGAAAGACCCAACGGAGACATATGGGACCGCATTCATGCCATATTATGCTATACTCTTTTTGGTTAATCTCTACTTTAATTGCACTTAATTTGTATATTTTCATTAAATTTCATTTTTTTCTATTATAATAGAAAGTAGAATTTCGAATGACATTATAATAGTATTAGTTTCCATGCTATCATATATTGTATGATCAATAAATTCCTTTTTTGGGCCTTGGCCTGTAATTTTTTATCAAAGGGATAATTGGAAGATGATACAGTCGAATCAAGTCATCGCAGTTCCCCACACAGCAAACTCCAAACTCAAATTGGATTGCCAATTCGTGGGTACTGATCAAAATAGGGATTCCTGGCCGACTTGTCATTGGCACTCCTAGTCCACATAACTCTGAAATATTCTCAGTGGGTCAATCTTCCAGCAAAAGGCTTGTCCATTAAATTAATCCATGCCATATTGACATGTAATGATAAAAGCGAGATGGATTTGAAAGTGGAAAGCTAGCCTATATAACTTTACCTTGTTATCCAAAGACTCATCGTGGAGCTGATCTTCTTCCTCCATCTCTTTCCACTCGATAAATGGCAGATCATTTTGAAACACTTCATACCCTGTTGTCCCAATAACATCAAGAATAGTGTCATCTAAAGCTAAAGAATATAATGCAACTCTCCCCTCATCCTCTTTCTCTATATATAATGAAGATAATGTAGCAAAATAAGATATGGATATTCTATATCATAATTCAGAACTTCCAATGATTATTCTTCAAGTGCAATATATTTGATTCAGAAAGGGGGGTCCATTAAACCCAAAAGCAGCAGGTTGTCAATGGTGATCAAGAATAACCAAAGCCTAGAGGTAGAGAGATGAGGGGTACCCACCTTGAATTTGATGCTTAAAAACAGCGCTGCAACTCGGGCTGATGTCGACCACGCCATGCTTCTTGTCATTTTTTGGAAAGAAAAAGACTCCTGTAAAGGTTTGAATGGAAACGAAATATAAACAGCGCCCACAAGTAGCGATGGATAAAGATTTAAAATTTTATATATCTAAATAATGAACAAAGCCCCCCGGTGGCATATAATTAAACTGGTTTCTTTGGAATAATCTTCCATGGCCACAAACACATCCATTCTCTTCTGTGCGGGGTAAATTTGGGACATGGAACATGGTGAGCCATTGATACCATAGAGGATGGACCAGGAGACCTCGAGAGGAGCACACAATATAAAGTGATAAACACAAAAGAGAGAGAAAACAAAACTAAAGCTACATGCATGGTTGATGAAAATTAATAAAGGCCAGCTATATATATATATATATGTATTGACATGCCAAATCAATCTTCCTGCACTAAAAACAAATAATTATCATGGATCCATCAAGAACCTTCCTACCTAGCTGAGAATCTCGTTTGCTGATCTGAGACGCTACAGAGCATGCTTTGTGATGGACGAATATGGAGGGATTTTGGAAATCTATGCATTATTAGTTCCCCTTCTATGCATTATTAGTTCCCCTCTGGAAGATGTTCAGCTTTATCTCTATATTTTCTGAGAATCTGGCCGCTGACAGCACTTCTTTGGAGACCCCTTGAGTTCATGCATGTGCTATACCATTCCTTAAGGTTTAAAGTTCAAAATCATATGAGTTGTTTCTGCCAGATAAATAAGCTGTAAGCCGTATTGTGCTGTATTTAGAATGCGTTTTTTTGGGTATTTTGATCTTCTCGATCCGTTGTGAACAAAGAAGAGAAGGGCAGTGAGAATTTAGACCGTTGGCGGAAGAAAATTAACGGACTAAAATTATGTCGAGCTTACAATTGCTTTCCCGTTACCCATGAGATCAAAATTCTGAAGCAGAAAACAAATAGGGGGAAGCGCATGCAGAACACAACTCACCGAGGAATAAGCTATTACGATGATGAGGAAGAGAAGTGTGGTTGGTGGCCGTAGCGGTGATGATGGCCGTGGACGGGTGAGGAAAGAGAGAGAGGCCGGCCGAGAAGTGCATAGGAGACATGGTTGCCCGGGTGTCCTGCTCCTGTCTCCGAGTGTTTTGTTTTCCTTGAGAAGCTAAGCTATGTGAGTAAAAGGGGGGGACCGCAGTTCATGAGAAAGCAGAGAGTGAGAGAGAGAGAGCAACGCCACTTATATAGTCATGGAGTTTCCAATCATATCTACTAACCCTCCAATAAAAAATCTATAGACATTATCTTATTAAAATTAATAAAAATGATTAATATCCTATTTAAATAAAAAAATACATTTTTATTAAATTGAGTAAAAATCCAAGTGTCACAACCCCATTAGTAAAATACTGACTATTTACATATTTTTAATAGCATAAAATAAAGCATATATCTACATCGTGATAAAATAAAAGATGAATTTTATGAAAATAATACTAAATTGTATAAATAAAAATTTGTGACATTTAATAATTTAACATTATTGACATAAAATTAATTTTTAGGCATTGTTGATAAAAAAAATACAATTGTACAATATTTGATAAAAACTTAAAAAATTGCCTATATTTAGTATTAAACTTGATAAAATAAATAAAATTTATTTTTACGTTAAAAATTAAATTAATGCGGGTTCCAAGTTTCTGGGTTTACGTGCACGAGATCATCTCCTTTTCTTTTCTTTCCTCTATTATTTTTCAGTCGTAAGTTTTTTTTCGGCCAAATCAGTCGTAAGTTAACTCCGTCCTTTTCCATCTCCCCACCTCGGCTCTAACATCGAACGCTGGGCCGCAAAATTCGCCGGAATTTCGATCGCCAGAGGCTTTGTTCTTGCAAGGCAAGACTGCTGCTGGGCAAAATTTTCACTGTGGGATGACTGTATCCTGGGTGGAATTCACGTGGGCCGTTATAACGGCGACAATTAGTTTCTCGTAAATAGGACAATAATGGTAATTATTTTTTTAAAAGAAATATTTTTTCTTCTTACTTGTTAACACTTTGCTGTTTTCAAATTTTTATTTAATTTAGGCATCGGAAATATAATGGTCCTTCTTTTGAGAAGAACAAAAAATATTGAAAATGGTGATGGCATTCAACCATATGTATATAAAAAGGAAATACACCGATATTATATTTTTATCATAATTATTTTACGAAAGTTATAAAAATAAAATTTCATTCATAAAAAATGAAATGATGTTCGACGGATCGAGTTAATTATATAATATATACGAATTAAATGAATTAAGGATAAAATATTATTTAATGTCAAATTTTATAAAATTTGAATAAGAGTCGAGAACAACGTTAATACATATTAGCAAACTTAAACTAATTTGAAGGTAAAGTGTTTTTGCACTATTTAATTTAATGATTTGTATATGTTATAGTAAGAGCTATTTATAGAGATGTTAAGATCTTTAGAGTATGGGAAGTTGATGTAGTCCGAGAATTTGTCGTTTAGCCGTAGGTTTACCGGAGGTTGGGCCTGAATAATAAACACGTGAAATTAAAAATATATCTTAAAGATTAAGTTTTCACATATGCACACGTTAATTGATCATGTGCTAGGCAGGATGGAACCATTTTGAACTCTGTTAACGTGGAACATTTAGTGGATGAGCTAAGTTAATGTAACATTAAATATGTGCCAATACCCCCATAAGCATAAGAGAGGTATGCCCAATTTGAGCTTGGAGCATATGGAGAACTTAGTTTTTAAAAAATATTTTGTTAAGATATTATAAGTTAATAATTTTTCACGGTAATCTTAATACGAATACAGATGGATATGCTCACATATAAAATAAAAACCAATTTTAATATTCTTTGTTCTTGCTTAAAAGAGTGAATTTACGGTTAAGTAAATGATGGATAAATTATCGCATCATAATGTCAATGAGATTAAATAAAAAAAATACTAATATTATTAAGAAGAGACTCAATTTATATTAATTTAAATTATTTTTATAACTTTAAAAGATGAGATTTTACCCCTATTAAAGGGACGAAACCTTTCCCCTTCATCAAGTCTATTGCACGTGAGACTCCTAAATCCCAAAGACATATTAGACCCGCGATATCATCTCTTGTTCCATCCTTTTTTTACTAGAATCCCTTAAAACTATCACTACCCCATATTATACGTCTAATGGTCCTAAACAATATTAATAACAAACAATATTATTTTTGTTTAAGACATTTCTATTTGTACCATTGGCTCAACGGGCTACAACTTGACTTCGACTTAGTAGTTTAAATACACATGATCAATTTATGCTATATTTTACTAGCCTCATAAATCAGAAGTTGTTTACGGGATTGCACCTGTTCCCCATTAGCCTTGGACCCACCATATGAGTTTTTAAAACATGACATTGGTCCCACAATAGCATCAAAACTTATAATCCATTGATAGGGTTCATACTTTATGCTTTCATAAAAAAATACCTACAAAAAGTTATTTTAAACAGCTTCACACAGTTAAGAGAGAATATTTTTTAAAAAATAGGATTTTTACTTTCATGTACTAAGAGAGTTACGCTTATCAACCCAACTGAGCATAATGTCAGAAATCCCACTTACCCGAGATTCATGACTTATTCGTATTAGATAGATTTTCGAAGTTTCTAGCCTGTGTTACGTGCGTACGTAAGGGGTTTTTGTACCTAAATCATTATAGATAATTGAAATATTATAAAATGTAGAATTTACACTTATATCCCTATACTTTCCTTTATTTACATATTAGTCCCTAACTTAATTTTATTTATAAATAAAACTCTAAGTTTACTTTATTTGACATTAGGCCCCTAAATTTACTTTATTTATAATTAAATCCTCAAATTTAACTTATTTATAAATAAACCTCTAATTTCATCAATTTATAAATAAATCTCTAGATTTATTTTAATTACAAATAAATCCTAAAATTTATTTTTATTTACAATTAAATCCCTAAATTCCCCTTATTTACAATTTGGTCATTGTTTCTAAATAATTCTACAAAAATGCTCAAATTTTCAAAAATCCCAATTTTGCCTAATTTTTTCAAAAATTGCATTTTGGCACTTGATTCTTAAATGATCAAATTGACATGCTAAATGTCACACCCTAACTCGGTTTGGTTGAAACCACCCCTCCGTGAACTTAAGATGGTATTCCTATCAAGATAAACTAGAAAAGGTAAATGCTTACTAGCATATATATTTTTCATAACAAAATTTACAAAACAACTAAATGAAAATTGACCTCTTTGTGAAAATCTTAGCTTGCTTGTCGGGCTTTCACTATTCTTGATATAAAAGCTTCCTTCAAAGGGGTTTAAGTGAGGGGGGTGAGTTCAACAACTCACCGAGTGGGTAGTAAAGGAAATAAGGGTAAGAAATTGTTCAAGTTTCACATTTTATCTTCATACTAATTATTGGGTAAATAAACTTCCTTATTTCCCTTTATCATTAAAATGGATAATTTAACATTTTCCCTTTATTTATTTGGTTTAACAATCAAACACATGCCATTTATCATCAAAGATATCATATGTTCGCAGAACCATTCCACTTATGAGCCGGAGTGACTTTACCGTCCACCCTTGGTAGGAGATTACACTTTCTACCACAACTGTGTGTGAGCATCAATTGTCCAATCCCCAGACTTAGATTGAACCTTCGTGTCCGCTATTGTGGGACGAGACCTCTCCCCTTTCTTCCTCGATCTCAATGCGCATGAAGCTCTAACAGCCTCTTGATATACTCACACGACAAAGCTTCCCTTATGCTTCGTAGATCGTCCAGTAGTCCTTAAAACTAACACTACCCCACATTGGGCACCTCGATGGTTCCGTATTTCAGCATGAATAAGCAAAGTCTTTTTAATTTAGACCTTTATCTTTGCTATCGGCCCAACGAGTTCGATGACCCAACTTTGGCTCGGTAACTACTAGCCCAATGAGTTCGACGACCTGACTTCGGCTTAGTAGCTACCAGCCCAATGAGTTCGGCTAGGTAACTACTAGCCCAATGAGTTCGAGGACCCAACTTCTGCTCAGTAGCTACTAGCCCAATGAGTTCGGCAACCCGGCTTTGGCTTGATAGCTTTATCACACAATTTAACCATTTAGGAAAGTTTTTCCATAGGCTCATAAATATAAAATTTTCTACTGGTTTAATCCTATTCCCATTGGCCTTGGGCCCACTTCACAAGTTTTTTTTTCAAAAACTTGGCCTTGGGCTATACTAGTTTAAAAAATCGAGGCCTTTGGCCCACAAGAGCAATTCTATCTCTTAGTATACTTGCTTCATGCCCTCATCATAAATATCTCCCAAAAAGTTTGAATGGGTCCACACAGTCAGGGGAGACTATTTCATGATCCTTACAAATAGAAAGGTGAACATTAGGGAGGAAAATATCCCGTAAATATATCGGTTGAAAGCATCCTACCTTACGAAGGACACTTAAGTCCGAACCATTGAAAATATTGGTTTCACACGAGAAACTTGTTTGTCGGATCAGGACTATGTTCAAAGAAAGTCTTGAGAGGACTTAATGCCTATAAATGAGACAAGATGCCTTGAGCTAAGAAGCTAAAATAAGCAAAGGGATAAAGTAAAAAGGCCCTTGAAGAAATGACCCTCGAATAAGGAGATTACTACACATAAGGGTTATTCAAGTTAGATAACCAAATGCTTATATTTGGATAAGGCATGCAATCCAAGAAAAAATAATATTCTACTCACACCAGATGAGTGAAAAATGGAAAGAGAGGATCCCAAACCGGTTATTAGGATGAGGATTTAAGAAAAGAGAATGCTACTTGAAATGGACTGTATGTGCAATTGACACCCCATATGGAAAACACCTGTCAAATCTAAAGGAAGATCTTGATGTGACAATGAGACAAGGAGTGTATGAGAAGGTCCTTGGAAGGGAATCCTACGCTTGATAATGCCTTTAAATAACTTTTGAGTGAGTGAGATAAAGAAGATCCCTAAAATATAAACAAGGAGTTGGATGGAGAACTGGAGCTAAAAAGATGAAAGAGAATAATAATCCATCATATAAGATAGAAACTGTTCGAATCATGGATCGACGTCAAGACTATATAACATAAGAATTAAGGGAGAATTTTTAAAATTTTCAAATGGCTCCCAAGAGAAGAACCAAGAAATCTAGGACTGACGTCACCAACATCACCCTGTCCTCGTAGGAAGACAACCCTAGAAGCTATTCACTGTCCGATGCATAGTAGAAGTCCCAAATGACCAAATGGGGAAGTATCTAGTACCACCAAGGAGTATGGTGCCAGGATATGCTGGGGTCTGAGCCCTGAGTATGAAGGGAGCCAAGCCTGAAGCCAGGAATGCCAACAAGGGCTTATAACCTTACTAAGGAAAGCGCTTATCAAGAAACTAGTAGCTCCCGATCTACTTTATGACCTCATTTTTGTAATAGGGCTGAAACCCTAATGTATTGTACTCCTTCTCCATTAATGAAGAACTCTAAATTCCTAAAACCCTGTCTCTAAAAAATGATGTGATATTGCACCTCAACTGTAGGAAGATTGCCCCAAGAAAAGTAACCAAACAAACCCACATTACCCTAGACACCACGGAGACCGGAGAGAATCCCATCCCAAATAAGGAAATGAACTAGGGGACTAAGGAGTCTAATAGAACTCTTGGGGGAAAACTATTGGGCAAAGAAGGCTCGACAAGAAAATCGACAAGGTGACTAAGGAGTCTAGGAGAACTCTTGGAGTAACTATTGGGCTAGGAAGACATGACAAGAAAACTATCAAGGTGATCAGGCTCAAGAACAACAAAGCACATAACTACCATCAATCCCCTAGAAAGGCTCCCCAATGCACGAAGTATTGGAGGAACCACAAAGGACCACACAAGGAAATGACTTGCTACAAGTGTGGATGATGAGGACACTACGTAAGAAAGTACCCACACTACTGAGGACAGGTACTAAGATAAATTGTTATAGGAATAGGACATAAGATAAAAGACTGTCCCAGACCCCATGAATTTAGGGCAATACCTTCTAACAGCCATGTTGACTACCAGAGACCAAATGGACAGAAGGCAAGAAGGACCGAAGGTTGGGCCTGGAGAAAAATCGCAAATGAAGTAGAATATAGATAAAGGGAATTCTCTCTTAAGGAGATCTCCAAGCCATCTAGGAGCAAAGAAGGAAGCACCTCCACTAGAGAAGACAAGCCCCGGATGTTGAAATACAAAAAGGATGTCTTGGGATAGCAAGGTGTAACCTACTTTGGAAAGTAGAGGAGCCAAGACGAACCTAGCAAAAAGATGTAACTAGTAACTATGGGAGGAGACGCCCTAGAGAGGACTAGAAAGTAGTAAAGACTACACTCTAAAAATGGGCGACAGGATAGGCACCAAGGACGAGTGAAATCAATGGACAACTGTCATAAGACAAGTAAACAAGGAGAGTAGTAGGGACAAGACAGTTAACGAACTAACCCTTGTAAGAATTATGGATTTAAACCTAGGTGAAAATGGGAGAAGTGAAAAAGGCCAAATGTCGGAAAAGAAGGATGAAAGAAATCCTTAAAGAAATCAATGGCCGAAAATGGATTAACGACCAAACTCAAGCCATGAGAAGGATTAAGTATGCCTCTCGCAAGGTGATCAAAAAATTGTGAAATAAGGAGAATTTGAACCCTTCCCTAAAGAAATAGACTTGTACTGGGATACATGTGGGAATGAGGATAGGGTACAGAAAACGTGCCCGCAAGATTTCAAAAGTAAGGATAAGTAGGAGAGGATGGCATCAAAGGATATCATTTAAGGTTAGATACTCTCAATGACGAATGAAAAAGGAATTCCGGGAGAAAGGGGAAGAATCCTACCAAGGAAGGAAGCCCTAGTGAGCCACACATATCCCAACTAAGTGGTAATAGAACTAATTGAAGTGGATAAGAAGATGAACCTGCAAATGAAATGCATGATGATGTGAAAAGACCGAGGGAAGCATACTAGTAGGGCACAAGGAGTAAGTTAAAACCAAGGAATGAGTAAGTTTCAAGATAGCATAAAAGGATGCCGTAACAAATAAAAATGGGTGGAATACCCATAATAAGGAAATAAAAGAAAGTATATCTGAGAAACCTTGGAGGCAAAAACCTACTTACCGGTTGTAAGTATAGAAAATGCAGTGAGATTTGTCCTGTGTAAATTCGAATCACATATTTTTTTTTTATATTTTTGAATAAAAAATTCTTAAAATAAATTGTTTTGAATATATTATTAATTTGTAAAATTCTAATAAAATCAATATAACTAATTGGCTAAGAGTATAAACTTAATATTTAAGTTAGAATATTTGTATACACAATTTTCTTTTATTTATTAAAATTTAAAAAAAAACCATCAAAATTGTATCAAAGTTAATATAACTGAGTAATTTGAATAGTTCAAATATAGAAAAAATTATAATTTTGTACGGAAAATGATAATTTTGCACCGAAAATAGTAATATTTGTCTAATTATGGGTAAAATAATATTTTTTTTTTGTTAAAAAATGAACATAAGGTAATTTTACTAAAAAATAAGTAAAATAATATTTTTTTCTAAATCTAGAATGATAAATTTTGTCTTAAAAAGAGATGATGATAATTTTGTAATAAGAGAAAAAATGATAATTTTTGTCTAAAAATAAGTAAAATCGTAATTTTTGTCTAATATTGGAGAAAAAGATAATTATTTTCCAATGAGCTCCTAATAATGTGTAAAATGATATTTTTGTCAAATTATTAGTAAATTGATAATCTTTAGATAATTAGTGGTAAAATAATATTTTTTTAATAAGAAGTTAATAATTATTATTAAAAAATATGGGTAAACCCGATAAATTTAGAAATATTTGAGTGATATAATTGTTTAACATATTTATTTATAACAATAAGAATAAGGTCCAATTGTTTAGAAAAAGAGCAGTGTACTAATTATTTAGTTCTCACATCACTCCAATCAGATGTGATGTTAAAATTCCACAAATAAGTGGTTTTTCATTTCCGAGGTGCTCATCATCCCAACTGGGTATTATGTGAATAAACCCACTCACCCGTTAACCGTGACGTGTTCGTCCTCGGTTGGTTTTCCAATTTTACGTGAGCTTCTCTTGCTGGTATTCTGATCACACTTGTCCATACATGAATTGGGCAGCCTTTTCACTTAAGGTTTGACATAATAGCCTAGGCTCACAATTTATTGATAAATTGCATTTAGGTATCTATAGTTAGCCCTTCAATTAAGAAGTGATTAAGGGAAAAACCACAGACATCAAGACTAGTTGTCATGCCCTGACTCAGTTTGGTTGGATCCCCGTGATCAACCCGCCACTCTCCCGATTTATTAAAGGATTTCCCCTTATTGTAAACTGTAAAGAGTAAGGCGTCTTTAATCTGCACCTTTTCCTGGAATAGCATAATCAAAACTACATAAAATTTAAAACTTTACATACCTATCTTACAGGCATCTTAGTTGACAGTCTTTAAGGGAAGGCTTTTCGGGATTTTCTAAAAGGGATATAAGGGAGGGGGTGAGTACGACTACTCAGTGAATGGGTTTTTAAAAGTATACTTTTGACTTTTAAGAAAAAACATTTATATGGAGTGTGCCAGACTCCTTTCTTTTCAAAAATCTCTTCATTTAAAAATTTGGGTTTTTCCACCATTTCTTATTTACCACGGTGTGTCATCACCCAACACACATACTTCATCATGAAGGTCACACATATTCGCAAGTCAGTATCACTACTGAACCCGCTAGTGGCTTCGGAGTGACTTTTCCTGCTACTCGAATAGAAGTACGACCACTTCTACCCTAGGAATGAGTGGATGTACGTGACATCTGACCCACAATCCCGAAATCACTTTTTCGTGTCCGTATGAGGACAGAGACCTCATCCTGTCCCCACCCCGGTCTCATGCGCTTGGTGCTACTCCAAATTTCGCACAGACACCTGGAACGACGAACTGCCCTTATAGCCACCAGGTCGTCTAGTGCCCTTAGGACACATCACTACCCCTCATGGGCGTCTTGATGATCTCGTACTCACAGTGCATGCACAAACAATATTTTCTCATATTGCCATGTAATCTGTGATGCCACTAGTCCAACGGCCCCGACTCTCAACTCAACCCGAGCTGTTTGTCTTGACTAGTCCATCGACCTGTCATGTCGCACTACCGCTAGTTGACTGAGCATGTCGATCCTATCTTGGTACCATGGCCAAACAATTCACTTATTAAGTTTTATGGCACATATATCATGTTCATTTACGAGCTCCTGCTCGTGCCAACTGGCCGTGGGCCCACTGTACGAGATTTTCAAAATTGGGCATTTAGTCCCCAAGTTCCAAAACCGAGGCTCCCGGCCTATCAGAGCTATTTGAGCTCCCGTTGAGAAGGTCTCCCAAATTATTTAAGCATTGGCTCACAGTCAGGGGAGAGCACTTCTAACAAAACATATGTTTTTTCTATCCATTATACCACCTGAGTATAAGGACACCTCCGTTCATAACCGATGAACGGGTTTTCAACTTCCATCGAGGAAGTCTCATCATACCAACCGGGTATGATCTACTTACAATTGATAAGTAGTTTTTCCACATGATTTTCACATCACTTCCTCTAAGTTGTGATGTTTAAAATACCACTTAATAGTGGATTTTCATACCGAGGTACTTATCATTCCCAACTGGGTATGATATAAAATTTCCACTCACAACCGATAAATGGTTTTTAAATTTTAAGTTATGCTCATCATCCTAACTGGGTATGATGTTAGTAAACCCACTCACAATCGGTAAGTGGTTTTAAAATTTTAAGTTGTGCTCATCATCCCAACCAGGTATGATGTTAGTAAACCCACTCACAACCAGTAAGTGGTTTTTAACTTTAAGTTGTGCTCATCATCCCAACCGGGTATGATGTTAGTAAACCCACTCACCTGTTAATGCTGTGAATTCTACTAGACTGGTTCTTTTTATTCACGCGAGCTTGTCCTTGCTAGCGTTTCCGGTATTTCGCGTTCCTACACGATATGAACAACCTTGTTCATTATTACTCAGCATAACAGCCTTCATTCATTTCCAATGAATGAGAAAACCCAAACTTTTAGTTATTTGCAATTAGGTCCCTAAAGTTATTTCTCTTTAACTTTAAGTTCCCAATATTGGTTTTTCCTCAAATTGAGTCCCGTAACTTTTAAAATTTATCCTGGGACCTCAATTTATTCAATTTCACCAAAAAGGGGTTTAATTTCCCAAATTTCCAATTTGGTCCCCCAAATTTTCTAATATTACCATTTTGCCCTTCTTTTACAAAAATTTTAAGTTTTGCCCCAAAAATTCCAAAATTCCTCAATTGGTCCTCCAACATTATTTTCATGCCCAATTGACCCTCAATTTCATAAAATTGTATTTTGGCCCTTTGAATTTCAAAAATCCCCAAATTTTCCCCCAATTTCAACTCTTCAACACTACCGAATTTGATTTCATCAAATTGATCGATCAAACACTTCTAATTATTGAAATTGGAGTTGAAATTGAGTTCCTGCATATTGATACAATTCTAAGAAAATTTGAATCGCAGATTTTAATGCCAGAACGAGCTCAAACAGGGCTTCGCCGGAAAATAGATTGCAGAGAGAGAAAGATTCGATTACTCACCGATGAAGGCACGACGATCCGAGCTTTCAATCTGGGTAGATAGGTCTCATCCTGAGGTTTATCCTAGAATCAAGAATTGCATCAATTGATGCGGAATTGGATTAGAATTTTGTCATTGAAATTCGATCGACTCTCTCTCTAGCACTGATAAAAAATTGTAAAGGGGAGCCGAATTGGCTTACCTTTCAGTCCTAATTCGGCCGTGGAAAGGCTGAGTAAGTGTTGGGAGGGCTTGGTTTGGTCTGAGGATAGCTCAAAATGGCCGATTTCAGCTTTGCCGAAATAGGGCAGCTTCGGTCCGCCGGTGCTGCTTCAGTGTTCCGTCATGTCGACGCTTCTCTAGTGATTCTCGGATTGATTGGAGTTTGCTATCTGATAGCTGACTTCTCCCCGGTTCTAAAGACCTCGACCTCTCCTTCCGAGGCTAAGAAAAATGTTTAAGTCGAAACTTTGGTTCGAGCTTCACCAGGAAATGGAGCAATAGAGAGAGGGAGAGAAGTTTTCAGGTGTGAGGAGAATGAATGGGGATGACCTCTTTATATAGGTGTAAAATCATGTATTAAATGGGAGAGATTTATTACTAGTATTAATATTGATATAAATTATTGGTATTAATTTCAATAATTTAATTTCGGTATTAAATTATTTGTATTAATTTCAATAATTTAATTTAGGTATTAAATTATTAGTATTAATTACAATAATTAAATATATATTAATTTATGGCTATTTATGATAAGCCGTATGTTCGCATAAAAATTCACCCTTCCTCACACTACTATCTAATAAGCACACTTAACTTTAAAGTTCTTATGGAATCTAGTTCACCTGAACTAATTTGGTTTTTGTTTCCTAGTTTGACTTAAGTTTCTTTTTCAAGGTTTAATGAACCCTTTGGATCACCCGAAAGTTATAAATTTCTATATTGCTTATTCCCAAATGTAAACTGACTCGGTTTTCTAATTCGGTTTGACTGGTTCTTTTCTCGGTTTTCCTTAACTAAAAAATGCGGGGTTTACACTGGTTGTGATCCACACTTAATTAATTGAACCTAAAGATTGGATGGCTGAGCATAGTTTGAAGTACATGAAATAAAACCTGATAGTCGGGATGTAAACCCCGCACTTTTGAGCTAAGGAAAACCGAGAAAAGAACCGGTCAAATTGAGTGAGAATTTACAACTCCCGGGTGATCCAAAGGGTTTATAGTACCATGGAAAAAAACCTTAGGACAAATTGGAAGAGAAAAACCAGACCAGTTTAGATGAACCGGATCCAACTAGATTGAACTGGTTTATGAACCGAGCCGGTTCATGAACTGGAACCAATAGAGAACGGGAAAATCAGAGAAATTCAACTGCCTTATGCTCCAAAGAAATTCATAAACCTTGGGAAGGAACCTTAAAATAAAGTGGGAGAGAGAAACCAGACCGGTTCGGGTGAACCGGACCCGAACTGGATTAAACCGATTTAAGTGCCGAACTGGTTTATGAACTAGAATCGAAAAAAAGATGTTAAACTGGGAATTTTATGGATCCTAAGTGACCTAAGGAGTCACAAAAGTTATGGAATTGTATTTGTGAAGGAATTGGGGATGAAAACTAAACCAGTTCAGGTGAACCGAATTCGAACCAGTTTGGACCGATTTGAACCACTATTGAACCGAATCCTAAATTCATTTTTCAAGGTGGCATAATTAATTCAAATTTGAGATTTGAGACCATCTTTGGATAGAAAATGAATTTAGATGATTTTAAAAATTTTTAGATTTGAAAAACTCGATCGAATGGGGGCTGAATCAATCAGTTTAAGCTTTGGGCCCGGTTCAGACCAGTACGATCTGGTTCGGAACAATGTCATCTTCTTCCTCAAGATGACAGTACTGTTCACTCACCAGAAAATCGAAGCAGCACCGGTGAAAAAGAAATGTTTCCGTTCGGTACATTTCAAGTCTTAAATGCTTGTTATAAAGGTGCCAAACGGATAGCCAACGAGTCCCCGAGCTCCCTATATAAAGAGCCCCTCTCCATTTGTCCTCTCCACACCTGAAAACTTACTCTCTTTCAGTTGGTTAGTTTTCCCATGAAGCTCGAACTAGAGCTTCAATATAGGGTCAATTCTGAGCCAAAGAAGGTGAGGTCAGGTTCATTAGAACCGAGGGAAGTCAGCTACATGGTGGTGACATCCGTTTGTTCCTAGAGTCGCCGTAGAAGCGCCGACATGATCGAACTGTAGCAGCTCCGACGAGCCATAGCTGCCTTATTTCGGTTGAGTTGAAATTGGCCATTTTGAGCCCTCCTTAGGCCAAACCAAGCTCTCCTGACACCTCCCTAGCCCTTCCACGGTCGAATTAGGACCGAAAGGTAAGCGGATTCGACTACACTTTACAATTTCTGATGAGTGTTAGAGAGAGAGTCAGTCGAATTTCAATGACAAAATTCTAATCCAATTCGACATTAATTGATGTTATTCTTGATCCTAGGAAGAACCTCTGGAGGAGAGTTACTTGCCCAGATAGAAAGCTTGGACCACCGTTCCCTCACCGGTGAGAAATCGAAGCTTTCTCTCTCTACAATTGTATGAACATGTAGAAACTCAATTTTAACTTCAATTTCAATGAATAGAGGTGTTTGATCGGTTAATTTGATAAAATCAAATTTGGCTATGTTAAATAGTTGAAATTGGGGGAAAAATTGGGGAAATTCAAAAATTCGAAGGACCAAAATGTAATTTTCTAAAATTGAGGGTCAATTGGTCATGATAAGAATATTAGAGGGCCAATTGAGAAATTTTAGAATTTTTGGTTCAAAATTTACCATTTTTGTAAAGGAAGAGCAAAATGGTAATTTTGGGAAAATTGAGGGACCAAATTGAAAATTTGGGAAATTAAACCCCTTTTCACGGAATTTAATAAATTGACATCTTAAGATAAATTTTAAAAGTTTCGGGACTCAATTTGAGGAAAAACCCGACAATAGGGACTTAAAGTTAAAGAAAAATAACTTTGGGGACCTAATTGCTAATACATATAAAGTTTGGTTTTCTCATTCATTGGGACGAATGAGGGCTATTAGGCCAAAGAATAATGAACAACTATGTTCATTTCGTGTAAGAGAACGAGACTTCGGGAACGCTAGTTGAGGTCCAGCGTGCAAGGGACGGAACTCGACTAAGTGGAATTTCACTGCACGATTGGGTGAGTGGGTTTACTAATATCATACCGTTTGGGATGATGAGTACAACTTAAAGTTAAAAACCACTTACTGGTTGTGAGTGAGATTTTATATCATACCCGGTTGGGAATGATAAATATATCGGAATGAAAACCCACTACTATGTGGCATTTTAAACATCACAACTTGGAGTAGTGATGTGAAAAATATGCGGAAAAACTACTTACCGATTGTAAGTAGATCATACCTAGTTGGTATGATGAAACTTTCTCGAGGGAAGTTGAAAACCTGTTCATTGGTTATGAGCGGAAATGTCCTTATACTCGGTCGGTATAATGGACAGTTGAAAATATAATTTTGTCGGAAGTGCTCTCCCCTGATTGTGTGCCATTGCTTAAACTATTTGGGAGACTTTCTTGACGGGAGCTCAAATAGCTCTGATAGGTCAGGGGCCTCGATTTTGGAACTTGGGGGCTAATATGCCAATTTTCAAAAATCTCGTACAGTGGGCCTAAGGCCAGTTGGCACGCGTAGGAGCTCGTAAACAAACATGAATTATATGCCATAAAACTTTAAATAAAGGAATTGTTTGGCCATGGTACCAAAATAGGACCAACATACTTAGTCAAATAGCGGCAGTGCGACATGACAGGTCGATGGACTAGTCAAGATAAACAACTGCGGGCTGAGTTGAGAGTCAGATCCGTTGGACCAGTGGCACCATAGATTACATGGCTTGATAAGAAAACATTGTTTGTGCATGCACTATGAGTACGAGATCATCAAGATGCCATTGAGGGGGTAGTGATGTGTCTTAAGGGCCCTGGACGACCCAGTGAGTATAATGGTAGTTTGTTGTTCTAGGTGATCGTGTGAAATTTGGAGTAGCACAAAGTACATGAGACTGGGGTGAGGATGGGATGAGGTCTCTGTTCTCATACGGACACGAAAAATTTATTCGGGGAATGAGAGTCGGATGTCGCGAACATCCACTCATTCTTAGGGTAGAAGTGGACGTACTTCTATCCGGGTGGCACCTTCATGATGAAGGATGTGTGTTGGGTGATGACACACCGTGATAAATAAGGAAATGGTGATAAAACTCGAGATTTTTAAATGAAGGGATTTTTGAAAGAAAGGAGTCTGACACACTCCAATATAAATGTTTTTCTTGAAAGTAAAAGTATTAAAAACCCATTCACTGATTAGTCGTACTCACCCCCTTATATTTCTTTTTGGAAATCTCGGAAAGTCTACCCTTAAAGATCATCAACTAAAATGCCTATGAGATAGGTATGATGAAGTTAAAATGCTATGCAGTTTTGATTATGCTGTTCTAGGAAATTGTGCAGGTTTAAATGACGCCTTACTCTTTACGATTTATTATAAGGGGAAACCCTTTAATAAATCAAGAGAGTGGCGGGTTGATCACGGGAATCCGACCAAACATGATCGGGGCATGACACGAGAGTTCTTTGGAGAGGGAATAAGGGGCGAAATGGGAATTTTAAGACAATAAAGGATTAAAAGTGAGCAAATGCCCCAATATAAAAAGGGTGTAACGAGATGAAAAAGGAAACCTTTAAGGAATAGTAAGGAGGTTAAACATGTAATTCCTAAGGTGGAAGTCTCTACTTTGAAGGAAATAGTAGAGAATAAAGCCATTGAAAGGGATCAACTTGGAATAAAGAATTGTGAAATGGTCATGATCGAGTAAGAGTAGATATAAGAAAGGAAAGTCCTTGAGTAAAGGACGCCATTGGAAATGAGGAAGGACATAAGAGGGGAAAAATCCCAACATATCGGTAAGTCATTAGGAAACCCGATGGATTGGAACTGGGGGAAAACCAATAATGAAGTTGGTAAGAGATAAGTAGATAAGTCAAAACCTCCATGATCATGATGTCAAAATGTAAAGGGAGAATTAATTGGATAATGCTAAAGGTAGTCAGGGAACACTACTAGGTAACAAGAAGGAACGAAGCCACATGACTCCTAATGGTTGGAAAGGAATGAATTGTTATCGAGAAAATGTTCTAGAACTATAATGAACAAAGAAATTTCTAGGACATGTCATGTTGTAAGGGACATGTAGGTCCAATAGTCCCATGAAAATGTGACTCAAGTAAGAAAGAGTCCATTAGTCAAATGTGATGGAGTCAAACCTAAGAACTGAAACCAGAACTATAGTAAACAAAAGATGGAGGAAGGACCAAAATAAGATAAGGAGGAAATTGAATCAAAACCCATGGGGTTAAGGATGAAAAGTCCGAAAGGATGCTGAGCTAAAGAGCATCAACGACTAAGGGAATAAATGGAAGTGAGGACGATTAGACGTGTATAGAACATCTAACCCAATGACCTTTTATAAGAACCCTAAAAAAGAAGAGTCTTACCCTAAGCAGAGTAAGAAGTGGTCCCAAGGGTGTACTTTTGTACTTGTGGATAAAACATACCTAATCAGAATACACTCTATGGAGTGAGTAAACAATGGAAAGGAAAAGAAATTTCTTAAGCACATGGTTTAAAGGGCTAAGTAAAGGAACAACCAAAGTAGTAGCATGTCAAGCAAACCCCAAGTAGACATAAAGGGAAATATATTCTTGATGCGAAGGATGTCGATTATATTTTGGGGACAAAACTTCTAAAAGGAGGGGAGAGTTGTGAAACTCGTCATCTTGGATCAAGGAAAACTGGGAAAGAACCGATCAATTTAATGAGAAACCGAACCACTTAAGGAACCGAGAATGATAAAGAGGGGCTAAAATGGAAATTTGGAAAATTTCAAGTGACCAAAAAGTTATAAATGTCATGGTAAAGAACCATGAAGTAAAATGGATGGGAAAGTTGGACCGGTTCAGGGTGAACTGTACCTGAAACAGATTGAACCAGTTTGAACTATACTTGAACTGGTCTCTAAATTCATTTTTCTTGGTGGCTTAAAAATCTCAATTTGGAAAATTGAGGCCACCATTAGATAGAGAATGAATTTAGATTAATTTAGAAAATTTTAATTTTAAAAAAACCAGTTTAATTAGGCATGATTTGACCAATTTTCACCATTGAACCTCATTGGACCAGTACGGTCCGGTTCAAAACCGTGTCATCTTCTTCCTTGGGATGACAACACTGTTCATATGATAGAAAAACTTTTCTTCTTAGGTGAAGGAATATTCCCTCCGATTTGGGCATTTTTTGAGGAGGATAAGCTCGACCAATATGGAAACTGGTAGGGCAGAGGTTCCTTGAGCTCCCTATATAAAAAGCTCCCTCTATTCATCCTCCACACACCTCAAATTACCATTCTCTCTCAAGTGCTCCATTTTCTAATGAAGCTCGAGCCAAAGCGCCGACTTGGGAAGTTTTCTTAGCCTCCGAAGGCATGGTCGGGTTGTATAGACTTCGGGAGAAGTCAGCTACTTGACAACAATCTCCCTTCGACCCGTGGATTGCCGGAGAATCACCGAGGGAATCAAACAGTGAAGCAACTCTGACGGACCGAAGCTGCCATGTTTGGACGAGCTAAATTTGGCGAAATTCAAACCTCCTCTAGCTAAACCAAGTCTCCCCAACATCCCCATGGCTATCATATGACCTCCACAAAGGTGAAAGGTAAGCCAATTCAGCCCTCCTCCATCGTTGCAGATTAGTGTTAGAGAGAGAAAGTACTGAATTTCACTAACAAAATTCACCCTCATATGAACTTCAAATGTGGAAATTCTTAAACGTAGAAGGAACCTAAGGATAAGAGCTACCTCCTAGATCGAGAGCTTAGACCATCGCACCTTTGATGGCAAGCTTTCAAAACCTTCTCTCTCTACAAACAAATTTTCGGCGAAGCTCTGTTTGAGACTCAAAATCTGCAATTCAAAGCTCCATTTGATCATATGGAAGTGTAGGAACCGATCCATGCCATCCATTGGAGCAATTAATCCCAATTAAATTGCCAATTTGAAAAAAAAATAATTCGATTAGTAAATGGGGAAAAATTGGGGATTTCAAAAAATTGAGGGACCTCCATGAAATTTATTAAAATTGAAGGTTAATTGGCAATGAGAAAGATGCTAGGGGACCAATTGGTCAATTTTCAAAAGATTTAGGGCCAAATTGCTATTTTTGGAAAGTAGGGGCAAAATCATAATTTTTGAAAAATTATGGACCAAATTGGAAATTTGGAAAACTTGAGACCCTTGCACAATTTTGAGTAAATCGAGGATCCAATGAGGATATTGGAAACCTTGCGACTCAATTTGGGGAAAAGTTAGCATTAGGGACCTAAAGTTAAGAAAAATGAACTTTAGGGACCTAAGTGCAATAAACCAAGAACTTTGAGCCTAGTCGCTCATACGTGAGAAAATGAAGGCTATCATGCAAAACCATAATTAATAATGATACCCAAATCGTATAGAGACAGGAGAGACCGGAACGCCTGCAAGGAAAAGCTAGCGTGTACTTGGAAGCTGACTAAGGACGACCGCGTCATAGTCAACGAGTGAGTATAATTATTTATTGTTATACCCGGTTGGGATGATGAACACTATTTTTAATGGATAAAACCTACTTATCGATTTTTATTAGGAATAAATAAACATCATACCCGGTTGGTATGATGAGTTTCCTTGAGGAAAGGAGAAAACCGCCTACCGGTTGTAAGCGGATTCATTATCACACCCGATTGGTGTAGTGAGATAAAAATATAATTTTTGTTAGAAGTGTTATTCCTTGACTATGTGACAACTGCTTAAAATATTTTGGAGATCTTCTTGACGGGAGCTACAACAACTTAGATAGGCCAGGAGCCTCAGTTTTTGAACTCATAGGGCTTAATGCCTAGTTTTGTTAAACACGTGCAATTGGCTCATGGCCAATGGGCACGAGCAGAAGATTGTAAAAAAAAATTGATTAGGAAGAGCCATTAAAACCTCTAATTAATGGAATTGATTGTGTGTTGCACCACGATACTGGTGGCAGTGTGTCATGGCTAGGTTGACGGACCAGTCTATACAAACAGGTGCATGTCGTTGAGCGTCGGGGCCGTTAGACCGTTGGCACCAAAGAGGATGGATTACTATATGAAAAATCTTGTTTATGCATGCACTTGTGGTACGTGACCATCAAGACGCCCTAGAGGGTAGTGATGGGTCCCAAGGGCTATTGTTCGACATGGTGGAGATAAGGGCAGTTTGTCACGCGAGTCAGTCTTGAAGCTCTAGAAGCTTCTTGAGTATGATACTGTGGTGGGGTTAGGATGAGGTCTCCGTCCTCATACGAACATGAAGTGGCATTCAGGTTTGAGGGTGAGACGTCTGTGACGTCCACTCAGACTCAAGGTAGAAAGGGGATGGGCTTCTATCATTGTGGACGGTAAAGTCTCTACGATCCACAAGTGGTTGCATTGGACGTGCTGCACCTACAAATGTGTGTACCCTTCTTGATGAAGGGTGTGTGTTTGTTTGCTAAATGCCTCCCGAAGCCAGGGGATGACCTTAGAGAGGTAAACACACCCAATATGGAAATGGAAAAGGTTTTGGAAACCTGAATTTGAGGAAAAATGCCTTTTAAATAGGGAATGATAACCTTGGCATGATTTTTATAAACTAAATATGTTTTGAAAACTCACTCCCAACGCCCGCTCACTAAGCTGTAGAACTCACCCCCTACCTTTTTACCCATTTTCAGGTAACCGAGAAAAACCAACCCTAAAGACCCTTCTATAGTTGAACTATAAGATTGGTATGATGATTTTAATTTATTTAATTTTGTATAATGTTATTCCAGTAAAAAATAGTAAAAATGACGCCTTACTCCTCACAATTTAAAAAGGGTGAAACCCTTGATAGACGAAAGGGAGTGGCGGGATGCTCACAGAGATCCTACCAAACTGGGCCGGGGATGACACCATGCGTCATGGTCAACCAATGATCATATTCAATCAAATGCCACATCAAACAAATTGACCAATGGGAGGTCACCACGTATCTGGTCAACGAGTCAACAGACGACTCAGATGCTGAGTAAGATGCCGCGTCAATAAAGCTAGCCCATCATAGACCGCCATGTGGCATTTCACACGTGCGAATCTCGCACGCGTACGCACACTGTCATCTTCAACCTCTGAACATGCACATAAGAGAAAGGCCAAAATTGTAAACCCCGTTTTCTCAGACTAATGAACCGGAAAAAGGGAAATTGAAAAATTTTGAGAGAAAATCAAAGATCTAAGTGAATAAAAAATGGTAAAGAAGTGTCAAAACTAGAATTTAGAAAATCCTAAGTAGCCATTAAATCCCAAAAATCATGGAAAGGAGCCATGAAGTGGATTGGATATGAAAATCAGACCGGTTCAGGGTGAACTGGACCTAAACCATGAAGTACCGGTTCAAAATTCACTTTTCTAGGTGGCTTAAAAATATAAAATTGGGAAATTGAAGCTACCATTAGATAGAAAATGAATTTAGAAATTCATGCCACGTTAGCATCCCACAAGGATGTCGGAGAAACGACTGACCAATCAGAGGTTGACATGTGGCAGTGCCACGTCGAATGACCTTTGCCAATCAAAGGTTGACATGTGACCATGCCACTGTGCATCAAGTTGGAAATCTGGCGCATTTAAATCAGCTAATAAGAGGATGCCACATGTCATTATCAACGGCTGACCGAATACGGTCAGCAGCCACGTTAGAACGAACGTATAGTGGGAGGCCGCCTTGTGTCCATTTAGTGAGTCAAAGGCTGACTAGATTTCTAAGTAGGAAGCCACATCAGCAAAGCCAGCCAATCATCGAACACCACATGGTAAGTCTGTACGTGCGAATCTCACACGTTTAGCATTGTGCCATCATCTACCTCTTGACGAGTAGGAGAGAGAAGGCCAAAATAGACGCCCTTTCTCCGACGGCCAATAAGCTCCTCCAAGAAGGCCTTAAATTGGAGAGTTAATGGCATATTGATAGAGTAACGGATAGAACAATCAGTCCCCGATCTCCCTATATAAGGAGCTCCTCCCCATTCGTCCTCCTCATCCCTGAAACGCTTGGAGAAGAAGAAGTGTTCATTTTCTGATGAAGCATGAACCAAAGCTCTGACTTGGGCACTTTTCTCCACCTCTGAAGGCAAATTTAGGTTCTCTAGAATCTAAAGGAGGTCAGTTACCTGATTGTATACTCAATTCAGTTCGATGATCACTAGAGAAGGACCGACAAGCTCGCATAGTACCGTCGCTCCTTGATGGTCTTCAACCTAAACTAGTTGAGCTCAATCCGAGCCACCCTCGGGCCAATTCTGCCCAAACCAAGCTTCCTAGACCACCCCTATAAAAGTCCCGACCTTCCCTAAGCTGAGTTGGTAAGTCCTCTTCGTTGTCCTTCGTCGGAATTCACTGTTCACAGTCGATTTTCCTTGAAATCTAAGTTGCAAAATTCCCACTGTTCAAGCCACCAATTAAGGCTCATTTTGATCCAGGAAGAACCTCCAAGAAGAGAGTAATCCTTTGTAATCAAAAGCTCCGATCATCGGATCATCACCGGTGAGTAATCGAAGCTTTCTCTCTTTAGGATGATTTTGTAATGAAGCTAGGTTTAAGGTCATTTATAAGCCAAATCAAGTGTTTTAAAGCTTGGAATGAACCAGGGGACATAGGGGAGATGATTAAGAACATGATTGGGGATAATTATCCATGTTTAAGTGGTCAATTTAATGAAATGAGATTTCGGGGGTCAAAATGAAATTTTGGAAAAAAATGGGCAATTTGGGGATTTTTTGAAAATTGGTGGGTGAATTGCAATTAAAGGAAAATTGGGAGACTTTATGAAATTAACTCCCAATTGAGGGCCAATTGGTAATTTTGAAGAAGTTAAGGACCAATTGGTAATTTTGGGAAGATTAAGGACCTAAGAGGAAAATTTGGAAACCTTAGGGACTTAATCAAAGATAAATTTAGTATTAGGGATATTAAGACAAAATTATGAACTTTAGGGACCTAAGTGCCATTGAGGCTTAAATTAAGGGCATATGTGCAAATACATGAGATCATGAGGTCTTTTATGCCAAATCGTAGTTTTGTGGATACTCGAACCATGTTGGAACTGGTTATACGAGTACTGGTGCATAGGAGCCCTTTGGAGATTAGAATCCAGCCGTGATGAATATGTCATAGAATCGGGTGAGTGAGATTTCCAACATCATACCTGGTTGGGGTGATGATCACCGTTTTAATTTTGAAAACCATTTTTCATGAATGGTCTCCCCTGACTATGTGAAATTGCTTAAACATTTTGGAAGAAATTTTTGAGAGCTGGAATTGCTCTAGTAGGCTTGAGGCCTCGGTTTTGAAACTAATAGGGCCCAAGGCCCAGTTTTGGAAAACTCGTGAAGTGGGCGTAAGTCCAATGGGCACGGGCCGAAGCCCGTAGACAAATAAGCTTATGAGCTAAGAAACATTTTCATAACTGGTTAATTGTGTGAACTTGTATTGTGCTGAAGCCGGGCCATCGATCGATGGGCTAGTAGTTGTTGAGCCGAAGATAGGTCGTCGAACTTGTTGGGCATATCGATTATAGAGTAGAAGCCGAATGTCGGGCTATTTGGACCGGTAGCACCAAAGATGATGGACATAACTCTGAAAACTATTATTTTTGCATCCTATGAGTTTAGAACCATCAAGACGCCTAATATGGGGTAGTGTTGGTTCCTAGGGCAATTGGATGACTTAGGGAGTATAAGAGAAGCCTGTCATCCAACATGTCGAGAAGCTCAAGGAGCTTCATGCACACTGAGATCGAGGGCGGAGGGGGAGAGATCTCATCCCTCGACAGACACGGAGTATTCTTTGGGTAAGAGGGTCGAGTAATTTATGTCCACTCAGACTCAGGGTAGAAGTCACATACTTCTATTGGCTAGATGGTAAAGACGCTCTGATCCACATGTGGAGTAGTCAGAGATATGCTCTACGAACGTATGAACCCTTTCTAATAAAGGGCATGTGTGGTTGTATGCTCAACCAATCCTGGGCAAGGGGAAGCAGTGATATGTTTTTCTAAAAAGAAGAAAACCCCACAAACCTATGAACAAGCAAGAAAGATGTTATAAACCTTGTTTTGAAAACTCACCCTAACACCCACTCATTGAATTGTAGAACTCACCCCCTCCCTTTAAAACTTTTTTTTAAGGAAAGAAGACGACCTTTAAAGAAACCGCCACCAATCCTTTAAACCCATGTGATTTATTTTTACGCTATTAATTTTGCATAATGTGATTCTAGGGAACGATGGCAAAAATTACGTCTGACTCTTCTTGCTCAAAGGAGGAGTAACTCCTTTAGGCCTAAGGAAGTGGCATGTTGCTTATGGGGTTCTGACCAAACTGGGTCGGGGCATGACAACTTTAATGGTATCAAAGCCAAGTTCCCTTGAATTTATTATCAAGATTATATAATCTAAAAACTAAACGAAAACTACCCAACCTTCCATAGATGCCCCCTCATAAGAGGAACCAAGAGAACCAGAGCAGCAACCACTAATGCTACCAGAAATAGTAGCGTTGAAGGAGAGTCTAGAGGGGCTTAGGTGACCCCACTTTGACTAAGCTCGGAACACCATAAATTATTTGAGGAGTTTACACGGGTGTTCGAAAAACCCAACCTCTCCCTGAAACTGATACCAACTCCTACACCGGGCCTGAGGAAGTACAATTCTACTCCATTTTCGTCTCTACAACTCCGCTAATTGACATCCCCATGTGTCTCAAAACACTTTGTTAATTGAGGTGTAAGTCCTTCCATGGAGAAAAGGATGCTAGGGCATTGATGGATTGGTTGGCCATCATTAAAAAATTATTGTGAATAATAAGGACGCATCTGAAGGAGATGGTGACCCTAGCGGAGTTTTTCTTGGAGGCTAGTGCCAAAAGGTGGTGGGAGAACGTAAGGAGTTTATCCAACACCGTACCCATGTGGGAGCAATTTGAAGAGAGGTATTTGGGGGAATACTTGCCGCTCCATCTAATCAACAAGAAGAAGCAAGACATTCCCTGCCATTCATGTCATAAGTTTGGATATGCTTTGCATTTCCAACCATCCATACAAAAGATGTGTATACATTACTGTCACGGCCCAACCTGGTTTGGTTGGAACCCCGTGAACAACTTGCCATCCCTCCCTATACTAAATTGGTATTTCTGTGGAAGGTAAATGCTTATGAGTAGACATGTTTTCCACAACAAAATTTAAAAAAATAACCAAATAAAAGTTTACCTTCTTGTGGTACCTCCAATTTGCTCTTCCCGCTTCCACTTTTCTTGATAGGAGGTTTCCCTGAAAAGGGTTTGGGGGAGGGGGTGAGTTCTACAGCTCAATGAGTGGGTGTTAGGGTGACTTTTCGTAAAGACATAAAAGGTTTAAAATTACCACCCTTTTTGTTTACGGGTTTTGTGGTTTTAACTCCTAATTAGAAAGGGTTTTTAACATTTTCCCAAGCTCGGGTTTGTTTTAGCATACAATCACACACATGCTTTATCATAAAGGGTTCACACATTCACAAGGTAGTCTTCAACTGCTTCACTTGTGGCCTAGAGTGACTTTATCAACCACATTGTTAGGAGGAAATTCCTTCTAACCCAAGTCTAAGTGAGTATCAATTGTCCAATCCCTAGACTTGAATTCTTTCGTATCTGCTATGGTGGGATGAGACCTCTCCCCTTCGGCCTTGGTCTTAGTGCGCATGAAGCTTCTCCAAGCTTGGAGACTTACTAGATGACAAAACTTCCCTTATGCACCTTAGGTCGTCTAGCAACCCTTAGAACCAACACTACCCCATATCGGGCGCCTCGATGGTTCCGTATCTTAGCATGCACAAACAAAAGATTTTTGGTTTAGACCTTTATCTTTGGTGCCACCAGCCCAATGAATTCAATGACCCAACTTTAGCACGGTAAATACCATCCCAACGAGTTCAATGACCTGGCTTTAGCTCGGTAGCTACTAGCCCAACGAGTTCTATGATCTAGTTTTGGCTAGGTGGCTTGATCACACAACTTAACCATTTTTGGTAAATTTCCATAAGGCTTAAAAATTAAGATTTTATCTACGGGTTTTAGCCCGTTCCCATTGGCCTTGGGCCCACTTCACGAGTTTTTCCAAAACTTAACCCTAGGGCTCTATTGGTTTCAAAATCGAAGACTTAGGCACACTAAAGCAATTCCAACTGTCATTAGAAACATCTCCCAAAATGTTTAAGCAGGTTCACACAATTAGGTGAGACTATTCATGGAAAACAATTTTTAATTCGAAAACATGCTCATCATCCCAACCGGGTATGATGTTGGAAATTCCACTCATCTGGTAATAGTGACGTGGTCGTCTCGGTGAGATTTCAATCCGTGATGTGCTCCTCTGCACATGTACTTGGACAACCAACTCCTACATGGCTCGAGTATTCACATATGGAGAATTGGCATAAAAGACCTTATACTTTTGTGTATTTGCACATAGGTCCTCACATTATGCTTCAATTGCTATTAGCTCCCTAAAGTTTATAACTTTACATTTAGGTCCCTAATATTCATTTTGTCTTCAATAAGGTTCCTAAGGTTTCCAATATCTCTTAGGTCCCTAATGTCTTCTTATTTCCATTCAAATCCTCAATTTTTTGTTAATTACAATTCGACCCCCAATTTTCCTAAAATCCCCAATTTGCCCAATTTTTCCCAAAATTTCACTTCGACCCCAAGATTCTCATTTCAACAAATTGACGGCTTAAACTTGGTTAATTACCCCATAAGACACTGATAATCATTTTCCCTATCTTCCTACAAGCTTCTTGCCCTTTGAACAACATCAATTGACCCAAATTTGAGCTCAAAGTGAGCTTTGTTGGAAGAACTTTTTAGAGGTAGAACGCTTGGTTTTCTTATCAACAAGGGATCAACGGTCGGAGCTTTGGATAGGGGCAGCTAGTGCTCTTTCAAGGGTCCTCCTAGGATTAAAGAGCGAGTCAATTGGTGGCTTGAGCACAAAGAATTCGATAAGAGAATTTCTAGTACTTTAGTTTTTGAAAACTTACTATTCCGGCAGAACTGGGCAAAATTGGCTTACCTTCTAGGTTCCATGGGGTCGAGGGTTGGTTGAGGAGGGCTGGGGAGGTTTAACAGAGCCGCAGGAGGTAAGAGGCAACCATAATTTGACTTGGGGTAATTTGGCTTCTTTACGACCACTAGAGCATCAACAATGTTTGAACTTGCCGGTGCTCTTATGGTGGTTTTGAGGCCAAATGGGGGGGGGGGGTGCAGTTGGATGGAGAACTTCCTTCCACTTCTAGAGACACCAAATGTAGCTTCGGAGGTTGAAGAAAGGCCCGATGTTAGAGCTCTGGTTTATGTCTCACCTGAAAATGGAGCACCTCTTCTTCTTTGCTTGTTGGTGGGGTGAGGAAGTCAAGGGGAGGGGTGCTATTTACATAGGGAGCTCGACAACTGACAGGGCTACCGATCGGCATAGGACTCGACCCTCATCTCGCTTGCCGGCAGCCAGATTGGAGCATTTTCCAGGTTTCCGAAGACTACCCCTCTCTCCCTTATCCCTTTTTGTCAGTATCCTAATGAGGAAGATGATACTATATCGTGCGTGCGAGTTTTGCATGTAAACCCTATCCTTTAATAATGAGAAAAACCAGGGAAAGAACCGGTCAGTTTGAATTTAAACCGAATCGGTCTACAAGCTCAATTGATAGAAAACAGGCAAATTAAGAATGTACATCTTCCATGTGACTCAAAATGGTTCATAAATCTTGGAAAAGTACCTTAGGGCAAAATGGGGAAGAAAAGCTGGATCGGTTCACGAGAACTAGGCCTGAAATGGATAGAATCGGTTTATGAAGGAACATTAGAACAAAGTGGGTGAACCGAACCCGAACCGGTTTAAAGACCGTGTTGGTTTATGAATCGGATTCGATAAAGAGATGGTAAACCGGAAATTTTATGGACCCTAAGTGACCTAAGGAGTCACAAAAGACATGGAAATGAACTTGTGAAGGAATTGGGGATGAAAACTGAACCAGTTCAGGTGAACCAGATTCTAACCGGTTGGGACCGGTTTGAACCACTATTAAACCGAATCCTAAATTCAATTTTCTAGGTAGCTTAAATAATTCAAATTTGTGATTTGAGGCCACCATTGGATAGAAAATGAATTTAGATAAATTTTGAAACTTTTAGATTTGAAAAACTCGGTCGAAAGAGGGGTGAACTGACTGGTTTAAATTCTGAACCCGATTCGGACCGGTCCAGTCCGGTTTGGAACTGTGTTGTCTTCTTCCTTTAGATGACAACACTGCTCACTCGTCAAAAAATCGAAGTACCACTAGCGAAGAGGAAATGTCTCCATTCAATATGCTTCCGGCCATCAATGCCTATCATAAAGGTGCCAATCGGACGGCCAAGAAGTCCCCAAGCTTTCTATATAAAGACCCCCTCCCCATTCATTCTCTCCACACCTGAAAAGCTCACTCTCTCTTAGTTGCTTAGTTTTTCGGCGAAGCTCGAACCAAAGCTCTGATATAGGGTCATTTCTGAGCCAAAGAAGGCAAGGTTGGGTTTCTTAGAACTGGGGAGAAGTCAACTACACGGTGGTGGCATCCATTTGTTCCGAGAGTCGCCGGAGAATCGCCAGTGTGATCAAATAGTGAAGCAGCTCCGACGGACCGAAGCTGCCCTGTTTCAACCGAGTTGAAATCAGCCAATGCGAGCCCTCTTGAGGCCAAACAAAGCCCTCCCGACACTTACTCAGCACTCCCACAGCCAAATTAGGATGGAAAGATAAGTTAATTTGGCTACCCTATGCAATTTCCGATCGGTGTTAGAGAGAGAGTCGGCCAAATTTCAATGATGAAATACTAATCCAATTTGACATCAATTGATGTCATTCTTGATCCTAGGAAGAATGTCTAGAGGAGAACTACCTACCTAGATAGAAAGCTTAGACCGTCGTGCCCTCACCAGTCAGTAATCGAAGCTTTCTCTCTTTACAGTTTATTTTTTGACAAATTTTCGTTTGAGCTCGTTCCAACATTAAAACTCGTGATTCAAAGTTATGGAATCTTATGAACATGGAGAAACTCAATTTCAACAATTAGAGGTGTTTGATCGGTCAATTGGATGAAATCAAATTCAGCTATGTTAAAGAGTTGAAATTTGGGGAAAATTTTGGAAATTGGGGGTTTTCAAAAAATTTGAAGGACCAAAATGAAATTTTCTAAAATTGAGGGTCAATTAGGTATGATAAGAATATTAGAGGGCAAATTGAGAAATTTTAGAATTTTTGGGGTAAAATTTATCATTTTTGCAAAGGAAGGGAAAAATGGTAATTTTAGAAAAGAGTTGAGGGACCAAATTGGAAATTTGGGAAATAAAACCCTCTCTGTGAATTTGAATAAATTGAGGTCCTAAGATAAATTTTAAAAGTTTCAGGACTCAAATTGGAGGAAAAACCCGACAATAGGGACTTAAAGTTAAAGAAAAATAACTTTGGGGACCTAATTTCAAATTTATAGGAAGTTGGGTTTTCTCATTCATTTGAAACGAATGAGGGCTAATAGGTAAAAAGAATAATGAACAACTATGTTCATTTCGTGTAGGAGAATGAGACATTGGGAATGCCAGCAAGGACAAGCTCGCGTGAAATCAAGGAACCGGTCTAGTGGAATTCACGACATTAATGGGTGAGTGGGATTTTATATCCTACCCAGTTGAGGAGGATAAGTGCCTCGAAATGAAAACCCACTGCCAAGTGGTATTTTAAACATCATAACTTAGAGGAGTGATGTGAAAATCATGCAGAAAATCTACTTACTGGTTGTCACGCCCCGACCCGGTTTGGTCGGATCCTCGTGATCAACCCGCCACTCTCCCAGTTTATTAAAGGGTTTCCCCTTATTGTAAACTATAAAGAGTAAGGCGTCCTTTAACTTGCACCTTTTTCCTGGAATAGCATAATCAAAACTGTATGAAATTTAAAACTTTACATACCTGTCTTACAGGCATCTTAGTTGAGGGTCTTTAAGGGGAGGCTTTCCGGGATTTCCTAAAAGGGATATAAGGGAAGGGTGAATACGACTACTCAGTGAATAGGTTTTTAAAAGCTTTTGACTTTTAAGAAAAACATTTATATGGAGTGTGCCGGACTCCTTTGTTTTCAAAAATCCCATCATTTAAAAATTTGGATTTTTCCATTATTTCTTAGTTACCACGGTGTGTCATCACCCAACACACATCCTTCATCATGAAGGTTACACACATTCGCAAGTCAGTATCACTATTGAACCCGCTAGTGGCTTCGGAGCGACTTTTCCTGCCACCCGGATAGAAGTACAACTACTTCTACCCTAGGAATGAGTGGATGTACATGACATCCTACCCACAATCCCAAAATCACTTCTTCATGTCCGTATGAGGATAGAGACCTCATCCTGTCCCCACCCCGGTCTCATGTGCTTCGTGCTACTCCAGATTTTGCACAGACACCTGGAACGACGAACTGCCCTTATAGCCACCAGGTCGTCTAGTGCCCTTAGGACGCATCACTACCCCTCATGGGCGTTTTGATGATCCCGTACTCATAGTGCTTGCACAAACAATGTATTCTTATATTGCCATGTAATATGTGGTGCCACTAGTCCAACGGCCCCAACTCTCAACTCAACCCGCAGCTGTTTGTCTTGACTATCCGTCGACCTATCATGTCGCACTGCCGCTAGTTGACTGAGCATGTCGGTCCTATCTTGGTACCATGGCTAAACAATTCACTTATTAAGTTTTATGGCACATATATCATGTTCGTTTACGAGCTCCTGCTCATGCCAACTAGCCTTGGGCCCACTGTACGAGATTTTCAAAATCGGGCATTTAGCCCCTAAGTTCCAAAACCGAGGCCCCTGGCCTATCAGAGCTATTCAAGCTCTTGTCGAGAAGGTCTCCCAAATAGTTTAAGCATTGGCACACAGTCAGGGGAGAACACTTCCGACAAAATAGGTTTTCACTGTCCATTATACCAACCGGTATAAGGACATCTCTGTTAATAACTGATGAACGGGTTTTCAACTTCCTTCGAGAAAGTCTCATCATACCAACCGGGTATGATCTACTTACAACCGGTAAGTAGTTTTTTTCGCATAATTTTCACATCACTATCTCTAAGTGGTGATGATTAAAATACCACTAAACAGTGGGTTTTTATACCGAGGTACTTATCATCCCCTACCGGGTATGATATAAAATTTCCACTCACAACCGATAAGTGGTTTTTATCTTTAAGTTGTGCTCATCATCCCAACCGGATATGATGTTAGTAAACCCACTCACAACCGATAAGTGGTTTTTAACTTTAAACTGTGCTCATCATCCCAACTGGGTATGATGTGAATAACCCACTCACCCGTTAATGCCGTGAATTCCACTAAATTGGTTCTTTGTATTCACGCGAACTTGTCCTTGCTGGCATTCCCGGTATTTAACGTTCGTACACAATATGAATAACCTTGTTCATTATTACTCGGCATAACAGCTTTCATTCATTAATGAATGAGAAAACTCAAACTTTTAGTTATTTGCAATTAGGTCCCTAAAATTATTTTCCTTTAACTTTAAGTCCCTAATGTCGGTTTTTCCTCAAATTGAGTCCCGTAACTTTTAAAATTTATTGTGGGACCTCAATTTATTCAATTTCACCAAAAAAGAGGTTTAATTTTCCAAATTTCCAATTTGGTTCCCCAATTTTTCCAAAATTACCATTTTGCCCTTCTTTCACAAAAATGGTAAGTTTTTCCCCAAAATTTCCAAAATTCCTCAATTGGTCCTCCAACATTATTTTCATGCCCAATTGACCCTCAATTTCATAAAATTGTATTTTGGCCCCTTTGAATTTCGAAAATCCCCAAAATTTCCCCTAATTTCAACTCTTCAACACTACCGAATTTGATTTTATCAAATTGACCGATCAAACACTTCTAATTATTTAAACTGGAGTTGAAATTGAGTTCCTATATGTTCATACGATTCTAAGAAACTTTGAATCGTAGATTTTAACATCGGAATGAGCTCAATTGGAGCTTTGCCGGAAAACAGACTGTAGAGAGAGAAAGCTTCGATTACTCACCTGTGAAGGCACGACAATCCGAGCTTTCGATCTGGGCAGATAGGTCTCATCCTGAGGTTCATCCTAAAATCAAGTATTGTATCAATTGGTGCGGAATTGGATTAGAATTTCGTCATTGAAATTCGGTCGATTCTCTCTCTAGCACAGATAAAAAATTATAAAGGGGAGCTGAATTGGCTTACCTTTCAGTCCTAATTCGGCCGTGGAAAGGTTGAGGAATTGTTGGGAGGGCTTGGTTTGGCCTGAGGAGGGCTTGAAATGGCCGATTTCAGCTTGGCCGAAATAGGGCAGCTTCGGTCCGTCGGAGTTGCTTCACTATTCCATCATGTCGGCGCTTCTCCAACGATTCTCGGATTGACTGGAGTTTGCTATTAGATAGTTGTCTTCTCCCCGGTTCTAAAGAGCCCAACCTTTGTTCAAGTCGAAGCTCTGGTTCGAGCTTTACCGGGAAATGGAGCAGTAGAGAGAGAGAGAGAGAAGTGTTTAGGCGTGAGGAGAATGAAATGGGGATGACCTCTTTATATAGTCATAAAACCTGTGTATTAAATGGTCGAGATTTATTATTAGTATTATTATAGCCATAAATTATTGGTATTAATTCCAATAATTTAATTTCGGTATTAATTCCAATAATTTAATTTTAGTATTAAATTATTTGTATTAATTCCAATAATTTAATTTAGGTATTAAATTATTGGTATTAATTTCAATAATTAAATATATATTAATTGATGGCTATTTATGATAAGCCGTACATTCGCATAAAAATTTTTGACCGAACCAATTTGGTTTTTGTTTTCTATTGAATCTAGTTCACCTGAACCAATTTGGTTTTTGTTTTCTAGTTTGTCTTAAGTTTATTTTCCAATGTTTAATAAATCGTTTGGATCAACCGAAAGTTGTAAATTTTCATATTGCTTATTACCAAATGTAAACTGGTTTGGTTTTCTTATTCGGTTTGACCGGTTCTTTTTCCGGTTTTCCTTAACTCAAATGTGCTGGGTTTACACTGGTTGTAAGTAAATCATACCCGATTTGCATGATGAAACTTCCTCGAAGGAAGTTGAAAACCCGTTCATCGGTTATGAGCGGAGATGTCCTTATACCTGGTCGGTACAATGAACAGTTAAAAACATATTTTTGTCAGAAGTGCTCTCCCTTGACTGTGTGCCAATGCTTAAACTATTTGGGAGACCTTATTGACGGGAGCTCGAATAGCTCTTATAGACCGAGGGCCTCGGTTTTGAAACTTAGGGGCTATTATGCCCGGTTTTAAAAATCTCAAATAGTGGGCCATAGGCCAATGGGCACAAGCAGGAGCTCGTAAAGAAACATAAGATATGTTCCATAAAACTTAAATAAATGAATTGTTTGGTCACGGTACCAAGACAGGACCGACATACTCGGTCAACTTGCAGTAGTGCGATATGATCGGTCTCCGGACTAGTCAAGACAAACAGCTGTAGGTTGAGCTGAAGGTCGGGGCCATTGGAGTAATGGCACCACATATTACATGGAATGATAAGAAAATATTGTTTGTGCATGCACTGTGAGTATGTGACCTTCAAGACGCCCATGAGGAGTAGTGATGCGTCCTAAGGGCCCTGGATGACCTGGTGAGTATAAGGGCAATTCGTCGTACAAGGTAACCGTGCGAAATTTGGAGCAGCACCAAGCGCATGAGATCGAGGTGGGGATGGGATGAGGTCTCTGTTCTCATATGGACACGAAGAATCGATGTTGGGATTGAGGGTTGGATGTCGCGTATATCTGCTCATTCTCAGGGTAGAAGTGGATGTGCTTCTATATAAGTGGCCGATAAAGTCACTCCGAAGCCACAAGTGGGTTCAGTGGTCGTGCTGGCCTGCGAATGTGTGTTTGATCTTCATGATGAAGGTTGTGTGTTCGGTGATGACATATCGTGATTAAATAAGGAAAATGGTGATAAAACTGAGATTTTTGAATGAAATGATTTTTGAAAGAAAGTAGTCTAGCACACTCCAATACAACTCTTTTCCTTAAAGATTTTTTCTTGAAAAACCCATTAATTGAGTAGTCGTACTCACCCCCTCCTTTCTATCCTTTTTTTTAGGAAAATAAAAAAATGACTAAGAATAATACCGAGCCTTACCCTCTATCAGGTATACTTATATTTCCTTAAGCTTGCATTTTATTAGATATATGTTTTCCAGGGAAAAAGGTTGAAATTACGCCAGGCTCATCTCGAGTTAAAGTCGGAGAAACTCCTCTTGAACCGAGAGAACGACGGGTTGTTCACGGGGATCCAACCGAACCAGGTTGGGGCGTGACATTGCACATGTGGGCTTGCCACAAGGCGCACTATGATTGGCTGGCTTTGCTGACACAACTTCCTACTTAGCATCCTAGTCGGCCTTTGACTCACTGACCAGACATGTGGCGGCATTGGCTGCTTATTCCAGCGTGGCTACTGACCGGTTTTCTATTGACCGTTAACCGTGACACGTGGTATTCTCTCATTAGCCCATTTAAATACATTAGATTTCCCCCTAACACAGTGCCACTGTCACGCCCGACCTGGCTTGGTCAGATCCCTGTAAGCAACCCACTACTCCCTCGATTCTAGAAGGGTTTCCCCTTCTTTTAGACAAGAGAAGCTAGTCATAATTTCTAAACCTGTTCCCTAGAATAGCATAAATCAAAATTAAAGCAAAGCTTAAAAGAACTTTAAGCATGCCTATAAACCTCGTCCTTTGATAATAAGAAAACCAGAGAGAGAACCGATTAGTTTCGAAAATCGAGTTGGTCTACAAATCAGAACCGATAGGGAAAGGGCAAACCGGGAAATTATGGATCTTGGGTGACCCAAAGAGTCCCAAAATTCCTAAAAAAGGACTTAAGGATGAATTGGAGATGAAAACCAAACCGGTTTAGGTGAACCAGATTGAATCAGTTTGAGCCACTATTGAACTGGATACTAAATTCATTTTTTTAGGTGGCTTAGAAAATTCAAATTTGAGATTTGAGGCCACCATTGGATAGAAAATGAATTTAGAAATTTTTAGATTTGAAAAATTCACTCAAATTGAGGGTGAACCGACCAGTTTATGCTTTGAACCTGGTTCGGATCGGTCTGATCCGTTTCAGAACAGTACCATCTTCTTCCTTCAGAACACTGTTTACTTGCCAAAAAATCACACAGTGCCGACGAAGCTGAAAAGTCTCAGGCCAGGGAGTTTTAGGCAATGAATGACCATCATTAAGGTCCCAACCGAATGACCAAGAAGACCCCAATCTTCCTATATAAAGAGCCCCTTCTCATTCATCCCCTCTACACCTGAAAACTTCATTCTCTCTTAGCTGCTTTATTTTTCGGTGAAGCTCAAACCAAAGCTCCAATATAGGGTCTTTTCTAAGCCAAAGAAGGTGTGGTTGGATTCTTTAGAAGTCAGCTACGCGTCTGTAGTCTCCATTTGCTTTGAGAGTCACCGGAGAGCAGCGTGATCGAACAGTGAAGCAGCTCCGATGGACCGAAGCTGCCCTATTTCAGCTGAGTTGAAATCAGCCAATTCGAGCCATTCTCAGTACAAACCAAGCCCTCCCAACACCTCCACAACCCTTCTACAACTAAATTTGAGATGAGAGGTAAGCCAATTCAGCTCCCCTCTATAATTTCTAACCGGTGCTAGAGAGAGAACCGACAAAAGTTCGATGATAAAATTCTCACTCAATTCGGCATCAATGAATGCAATTCATGATTCTAGGAGGAACCTTTGGACATGAGCTATCTGCCCAGATCGAAAGCTTGGACCGTCGCGCCCCCGATAGTAAGCTTTCAAAGCTTTTTCTCTCTAAGTCCATTTTTTCGGCGAAGCTCTATTTGGGCTTATTCAGACACCAAAATTGTGCGATTCAAAGTGCAATTGAATCATATGAAGGTGTAGGAACTCAATCTAACTTCAATTTCAACAATTAATCTCATTTGATCAGTCAATTTGATGAAATCAAATTTGGCTTAGTTAGAAGGTTGAAATTAGGGAAAAATTGGGAATTTCAAAAATTTGAGGGACTAAAGTGCAATTTCATAAAATGATGACCAATTGGGCATGATAAAAATGCTGGAAGATGAATTGGGCAATTTTTGGGGTAAAACTTATCATTTTTGTAAACTAGGGGCAAATGGTAATTTTGGAAAATTTGGGGGACCAAATTGTAAATTTGGAAAATTAAACCCCTTTTTGAGAAATTGAATAAATTGAAGTCCCAAGGTGAATTTTAAAGGTTTCGAGACTCAATTTGAGGAAAAACTGGCATTAGGGACTTAAAGTTAAAGAAAAATAACTCTAGGGACCTAATTACAAATAAATGAAAAGTTTGGTTTTCTCATTCATTTGGAATGAATGAAGGCTATTAGGTCGAGGTATAATGAATAAGGATGTTCATATCCTGTAGGAACACAAAGTATTGGGAACGCAAGCAAGGACATGCTCGTGTGAATACAAGGAATCGTTCGAGAGGAATTCACTACATTAACATGTGAGTGAGATTTTTATATCATACCTGATTGGGATAATAAGCACCTCGAAATGTAAAAACCCACTGTTAATTGGTATTTTAATCATCACACCTGTGAGGAGTGATGCTGAAATCAAGCAGAAAAACTACTTACCAGTTGTAAGTAGATCATACCCGATTGGTATGATGAAACTTCCTCGAAAGAAGTGGAAAACCTGATTATCGGTTATGAGTGGAGATGTCCCCGCATTCGATTGGTATGATGGATAGTTGAAAATAATTTGTCAGAAGTGCTCTCCCCTGACTGTGTTCCATTGCTTAAAATTTTTAGGAGGCCTTCTTGATGGGAGCTCGAAAAGCTCTGATAGGCTGGAGGCCTCAGTTTTGGAACTTTGGGGCTAATATGTTCGATGTTGAAAATCTCGAACAGTGGGCGCTAGGCCAGTTGGCATGAGTAGGAGCACGTAAACAAACATGATTAATATGCCATGAAAAAGTAAGTAATGAGTTGTTTGGCCATGGTACCGAGACAAGACCAACATACTCAGTCAACTAGCGGAAGTGCGACATGATAGGTCTCTGGACTAGTAAAGATAAATAACTGCAAGTCGAGTTGAGGGTCGGGGCCGTTGGACCAATGACAACACAAATTATATGGCATTATGTGAAAAATGTTGATTGTGCATGCACTGTGTTATGGGTCTTTCAAGACGCCCAAGAGGGGTAGTGATGCGTCTTAGGGCTCTGGACGACCTGGTAGATATAAGGGCAGTTAGTCGTACTGGAAATCTTGCGAAGCTCGAAGTAGCTTCAAGCACATGAGACCAAGGTGGGGACAGGATGAGGTCTCTTTCCTCATACGGACATGGATATTTTTTTATAGGAATGAGGGTCGAATGTCACGAACATCACTCATTCTCAGGGTAGAAGTGGACATACTTCTATCTAGGTGGCTGGTAAAGTTGCTCCGACACCACAAGTGGGTTCAAGAGATGGGCTGGCTTGCGGTTGTGTGTTTTACCTTCATGATGAAGAATGTGTGTTAGATGATGACACACCATGGTAAATAAGAAATGGTGATAAAAACCTAGAAAGCTTATCCCAAAGACCACCAACTAACGCACCTGTAAGACATGTATTAATAGTTGAAAATTTTGTGCAGTTTTGATTTATGTTATTCCAAGAAAGATACAGGTTTAAAGAACCTCTTACTCCTCACGATTTATAAATGGGGGAAACCCTTAGAAAATCGGAAGAGTGGTGGGTTGATCATAGGGATCCAACTAAATTGGGTTGTGGCATGACAGTGCTTGACTTAGAGTTCATCTTCTCGAGTTCTCTCGGTTTGATCTCCTTTTTCCTAAAAAGGGATAAAGGAAGGGGGTGAGTTTCTACAACTCAGTAAGTGGAGGTTGTAAGTGAAATTTTAGTTAAACTTATTTTTGAAATCCATTCATTTGTTTTCACAACCTTTGTGTGTCTAGCTTTTTTAGCAGGTCCCCTTACCTCAGGAGGCATTTAGCAAATAAACACACTCCCTTTATCATAAAGGGTACACATGTTCGCCGGTGCACCACGGCCACTGCAACCACTTGTGGATCAGAGCGTCTTTACCGTCCACCATGATAGAAGTCCCAAATTTCTACCTTGATTCTTAGCGACGCCCCAGACTCAGACCCTTAGACTCCACATAACTTCGTGTCCGTATGAGGACGAGACCTCATCCCATGCCCTTCACAGTCTCAATGCACAAGAAGCTCCTACAGTTTCATGACTAATTGGTCCGACGAACTGCCATGATCTCTACGATATCGTCCAGTAGCCCTTGTAACCCATCACTACCCACTTGGGCCTCTTGATGGTCTCAAATCTATAACTGCATGCACAAATAATAGTTTTCATAATTTAGCCATTCTCTTTGGTGTCAATGGTTCAACGCCCCCGACACTCAACCTTGCCTACAACTGTTTGTTTGTCTGATCCTTCGACCTGACCCTGACGCATTGCCACTAGCCCAACGAGCTTTGTCGGTCCTAACTTGGCACCATGGTGAATCACACAATTAATTTCACTTTTAATCAGTGTTTTCATGGCTCTTCCTATTCATGTCTATTTACGGGCTTTAGCCTGTGCACATTGGCATTGGGCCCACTGCACATGTTTTTCAAAAACTAGGCCTTGAGCCCTATGAGTTCAAATTCGTGGCCCCTGGCCTATTAGAGCTATTCTAGCTCTTGTCAAGAAGGTCTTCCAAAGAGTTTAAGCAATGGCACACAGTCAGGGGAGAACACTTCTGACAAAATCTCTTTCTTAGCTTAAGGTACTCATCATACCAACCGGGTGTGATGATAGAGGTAGGTCTGCTTACAATCGGTAAGTAGGTTTTTCCTTTTTTAAAAGTGCCCATCATCCCCACTGATATGATGTATAAAAATTCCTACTTACAACTGGTAAGTAGGTTTTCAGTTAATAAAGGTGCTCATCACCCCATCCAAGTATAATGTTTAAATTGTCCCACTCACTCGGTGACTATGATGTGTTCATCCCTAGCCGATTTTCCAAGTTTGATTCTAGCTATTTCCTTGGGGATTCTTGATTGGTGCTGAGCTAACTATAATGCAAAGTCGTAAATTATAAGATTTTTCTTTATGTTTACTTTCTAAAGAAGATAATAGTCGTAGGGAAAATGGAATTTCCACAATGACTGCAAATCCCTCTAAAAGAATTTGCTCACTTGTTCGTGTTATGTTCTCAAGAGTCCCTACATGGTTTGATCACTTTTATATGTTAGGGTTTGGTGTGAAAACTTTCTAGCTTTTCAAGCATTGGCCACTAGGCCCAAATTTTTTGTTTATTGCACTTAGGTCCCTAAAGTTCATACTTCTTGACTTAGGTTCCTAGTGTTCAACTTTTTTCCCAATCAAGTTCCAAGGGCTTCCAATGTCCTCCTTGGGTCCATAATTTACTTAAAATTGTATTCAGACTAAAATTTTCCAAATTTCCCAAATCGGTCCCCAATATATCTAAAATTACCATTTTGCCCCTACTTTCCAAAAATGGCCAATTGACCCCAAATCTTTCAAAAACTGACCAATTGGTCCCCCAACATCTTTCTCATTGCCAATTGACTTTCAATTTTGAGAAATTGCATGGAGGTCCCTCAATTTTTTGAAACCCCAAAATTTCCCCCAATTTCTACCCTCTCTATTGACTAAATTTGATTTCTCCAAATTGGCCATTCAATCTGGGTTATTTTCTCAAATTAATGAGAGATTAATTAGTTTCTACACTTCCATACAATTCAATTGCACTTTGAATTGTAGGATTTGGGTATGAAATAAGATTAAATGGAGCTTCGTCGGAAAACTAGACGTAGAGAGAGAAAGCTTTGTAAGATTACCGTAAAAGGTGCGACGACCAGAGTTCTTGATCGGGAAAGTTCACTCTCATCCTTAGGGTCCTCCTAGGATCAATAATTGGGGCAATTGCTGTCAGGATCAACAGGAATTTGATCAAAGAACTCTATCACTTTCTGTCTTTAAAACCGAACTATGACAATGCAAGAGGGCCAAATTGGCTTACTTTTCACCTCTAGAGAGGTCGTGTGGTGGCCGAGGAACCATGGGAGGACTCAATTTGGTTGTAGGAGGTTGGAACTAGTCGAATTCTGTTTGATCAAAATAGAGCAGCTTCGGTCCGTTGGAGCTACTTCACTATTTGAGCTCGCCGGTGCTTCTCCGATGATCCTCAGGTCGGTTAGAGGTAGAAGTGAGGTAGTTGACTTCCTCTCAAGTTTATAGGACCCAAAATTGTCTTCTCAGGCTAGGAGAACTACCCAAGTCAGAGCTCTAATTCGAGCTTCATCGAAAAATAGAGCACTTTAGGGAGGGAGAGGAATTGAGGTTTGTGAAGGATGAATGGAGTGAAGCTCTTTATTTAGGGAGCTCGAGGACCCTCTACTCGACCAGTTTCCATACTGGTTATGCTCATCCTGATCAGAAATTGCCCAAATCGGAGCAAATTTCCTTCGTCGGAAAAGGGAATAAATATCTTTCCTCGATGAATAGTGTCATCGAATGGAGGAGGAAGATGACATTATTCCGCAAGTGCGTACAGGCCATTTGGTAGCATGTGATGGTCGATCTAGATGACATGGTGATCTGACTCAGCTGCCATGTGTCAGCCATTGACCGGTTGACCCGACACGTGGCAACCTCTCATTGGCTGGGTGTGTCCGTGTGGCTGCTGATTGGGCACCCACTGCCTGTTGACCATTGACTGGCTGACAGAGTGCTATTTGCCACGCTTTGCACACTAATTGGTCATGTGCGTGCTGATTGGGCGCTGATGGGTCAGCAGTCCGTTGACCGGTTGGACCATTGTCCGGTCCGGTCTGACCGAGTTTAGTGACCAAAAAATAAAAATCGATCGATTCAAGCCCGATTCAACCGATTTTTTCAAAATTAAAAATTTCTAAATTTGTCTAAATTTATTTTTTATTCAATGGTGGCATCAATTTTCCCAAATTAATCCTTTTAAGCCACCTAGAAAAATGAATTAAGAGACCGGTTCTTATATAGATCAACCCAGTTCAATCCGATTTAGTCCAATTAAGGTTCGGTTCACCCTAAACTGGTCTGGTTTTCTCATCCAATTTCCTTCATGACCCTTCCCCATGATTTTTATGACATCTTGGTCAATTTGGATTTCCCATTTCAACCCTTCTTTATCATTCTTGGTTCATTAAGTGGCTCGGTTAACTTCTTAAATTCATCGGTTCTTTCTCGGTTTCCTTGATCCGAGGAGACGGGTTTCAGAGTCACAGCCACGTGTCAGCCTTTGGTTGGTCGAGGTAATTCGACGTGGCTCTGCCATGTGCCAACCATTTCTTAGATATCCTAGTTGGATGCTGACGTGACAACTTTTCCACATTTCTGCTTTCCATTGGTCAGTCCTATTGACTAGGTGTCATGCCCAACCCGGTTTGAATGGAAACCCATGACTAACCTGCCACCCTTCCCCATATTAAATTAGTATTTCTACGAATTTGATCGGGGAATTTAAAGGCATAGAAGTACACCTGTTTTCCATAGAAAAATTACAAAATAACTAACTAAGGGTTTACCTAATCGTGGTACCTATGACTTGCTCCCATAGCTTCCGCTTTTCTTGACAAGAGGTTTTTCCTAAAAAAAAATGGGTTTAGGGGGGTGGGTGAGTTCTACAACTCAGTTAGCGAGTGTTAGGGTATTTTTTTTATAAAGGCAAACAAAGTTTATAATTTCTTTCCTTTTTCGGGTTTAGTGGGTTTACTCCTCATTAGAACAATGATTTAATATTTTCCCCTTGCTCGAGTTTGCTTTAGCTTACAATCACACACACGCCCTTTATCACAAAGAGGTTCACACATTTGTAGAGCAGTCTCTAACTACTTCGCTTCTGGCCTGGAGCATCTTTACCATCCACCTCAGTGAGAGGCCCACCCTCTACTGCCTGTCTATGTGAGAACTATCGCATATCCCGTAGACGTATCGCTGAACTGGTCCGGTTTTCACATCCAATTCACTTCATGGTTCTTTTTTATGAGGTTTAAGCATTTCTAGGCCACTTGCAATTCTCCAAATTCCAGTTTTGACCCTTCTTTACTGCTTCCAGTTCACTTAGATCCTTGATTTTCTCTCAAAAAATTTTTGTTCCTCTTTCCCGCTCCTTATTACGAGAGAATAAGGTTTACAATTCTCCCCACCTTTTAAGAGTTTTGTCCCCAAAACCCGTTATGCATCCCTTAAATAGTGAGTGATTTCCTCTTCCCTTTTCCTCCTTTCCTTTCCCACTTCGGCAATACAGTTAGCATGTACTTGCAAGTTGAATTTAGTTGGAGCTTAAATTTCCTTTCATGTCACTTGTGATTCGATCTGATATGATATCATGGGACACATCCCCATCTTGGTTGCATATCCTTTGGGGCATCCTTCGTGCCTCTCCTTCCTTTGGGCATCTTTCATTCCCATGTCTTAGGGGGTCTATTATTTTTTAAATTATTTTTCCATCGCCCTTAACAACGTGATTTAGTATTACCACTTGAGAAAAAGATCCTATAGCGACCTGGTTTCCCACTTCCTTTTCTTTAAGTGTTCCCTTGCTCATACGACCTTTCTTGAGGCAATATGTCACCATGCTTACTATTCTACTTAGTCCTTTATATAATGCCCTTAAGGGATTTCTCTTCTCCTCAAACATCCATCAATTCCATGGAACTATTATTATCGACTTGTCTTACCCACTGCACCAAAGGTATTTTCTTAGGTCCAATTCTTATGTTGCTTACGGGTAAGATTCTTACTCTTGAGGATTTTGTCCAAACGTTAATCCATATCACAAGATTGGGAGTCCCAAAAGTGTTTGACCATCCCCGTGTCTGGTTATTCCCTTGGTCATTGAAAATATTTAGCTTGACATCCTTTTGAGCTTTTCGTTCTTATCTTCGCGGGTTTTGGTGTTATCCCCTTTTTGCCTTATATTGGTCCTTTAATCCATTTCTTCTTTATTATAACTTCGGTCCACCAAAATTCTATTATTTGACCTCATCATGCTTAAATAACTGACTCTTCCTTATTTGAGTCACACCTTCTTGGAACTGTTGGACCTACATGTCACTTACAGTACGACTTGTTCTAGAATTGTCTCTGTACATTATACTTCTAGAACATTCCCTCGATAATTGTTCCTTTACTCAGACATCATACTTTTCATGACCGTTTGGGTTTTTCCTTATTTACTCGTCCTTCACTAATCTCCTTGTTGGGCATTCTCGGTTCCAACCATCGGGTTTCCCTAACCACTTCTTGACTTATCGACATACTTGGGATTTTCCCCCCTCATGTCCTTCCTAATATCTGATGGTGTCCTTACTTAAGGATTTTCGTTCCTTAGTCCATCTTTACACATTCGTGACCATTTCATGGTCTCCTCCCTTCACTCCCCTTTTGGTCCTTTACTGCATACGTGTTGACCCCTTAGACTTATCTTGGAAGTTCCTTTTGTTGATCCTATTCCCTACTCTCACCCTTCGAAGTAGAGAATTCTATTTTGAACTTTATTCCCTATCAGAGGAATTTTCGGTTATCGGGTTCTCATGAGTACATTTCCTCCTGTATGGGGCCCTTTGCCTCAACCTGCATTCCCTTTGCCTTATTAAGGGAAGTCTGGGTATTTTGCTCTAAGATTTCCTAACTTCTTGTCAAGAGTATCAAAAGCCCTTTCTTATCCTTCCTTAGTTTATAACAAGTCGATTACCATTTTGGTATTTCTCTATCTTGACCTTTAGCGGCCTAAAGGATTTCTTTCATCCTTCCTTTTTTTTGAGGTATAACCTTCCCACCCTTTTTACTAAGTATGAAGGTGTGGAGTCACATAGACTCCTGATTGGACGTATCACGATTAAGAGACAAAAGTTCTTGAAACATGAATATTTATTCATTATCAGAAAGGAGTATAATACGTTGTGGGCTTTTTTCCCATCTTCAAAGAGATAGTTATGCAGGAGGTTGGGAAGTGCTTGTCGTCATCCTAGGATCTTGCTGAGTTTCCCCCTAGATGAGATTGTAAACTCGGGTTGGTGTTCTAACTTTTGTGGCAGATTTTGTCTTCTATCCTTTTGGACACTTGTAGTTGAGGAGGTGTTGTTCATAGGAGGTATTGCCATAAATCCTCGGGGTGTAGGACAGTCTCTGTAAACCCCGTCCTCTCGGACTAAGGAACTGGGAAAGGAAATCGGAACTTTTCGAGAGTAAACCAAGAAATTAATGAACTGAAAATGATAAAGATGGGTCAAAACTGGGAAATTTGAAAGTTCAAGTGGCCAAGAAAAACCTAAATACAATGGAAAGGAACCATGAAGAGATTTGAGGTAAAAACTCAACTAGTTTAGGGTGAACCGAACTCAAACTGGATTAAACCGTGAAGAACCGGTTCAATAATTCATTTTTATATGTGGTTTAAAAATATCAATTTAGAAAATTGAGGCCACCATTAAATAGAAAATGAATTTAGATGAATTTAAAAATTTTGAATTTTTAGAAAACCAGATGAATCGGGCCTGAATCGACCGATTTTCGATTTCGGGTCACCGAACCCGGTTTGACTCGACCGGTCAATGGTCTAGCTGGTCTACGGACTGCTGCCAGGTCAGCACCCAATCAGTAGGCACAACCAATCAGTGCACAATGCGTGGTGAAGCATGTTGATTCAGGCACTCACTTAGCACCTAGAAGCGTTGCCCAATCAGGAGGTGACACGTGTTTTGAACTTATAGGGCCTAAGATCTAGTTTTTGAAAACTCGTGAAGTGGGCCTAAGGCCCATTTTTTTAAAACTCATGAAGTGGGCCCAAGGCCAGTGGGCATGGGTTGGATCTCTAGACAAATATGATTAAAGAGCCATGAAAACTTTTATAATTGGCTAATTGTGTGAATCGCCATAGTACTATGTTTGGACTGACACACTCGATGGGCTAGTAGTTTTTGAGCCAAGTTTAGGTCGACGGACCAGAGGGGCTAATAGCTTTGAAGCCAAAGCTGAGAGTCAGGGCCATTGGCACCAAAGATAATGGATCATAATCCTAAGACTGTTGTTTGTGCATGCACTGTGATACGAGACCATTGAGATGCCTAGTGGGGTAGTGTTAGTTCTAAGGGTTGCTGGACGACTAGGATACAATAGGTGCAATTTTGTTGTGCAAGTGAGTCATGGTGCTCAAAGTAGCTTCCTACGCATTGAGACTGGGGTAGGGTTAGGATGAGGTCTCGTCCCACATAGCGGACACGAAGTATGTCATAGCCTAACCCGGTTCGGTTGGATCCCCGTGATCAACCTGCCACTCCCTTGGTTTAAGAGGGGTTTCCCCTTCTTTTATTCAAGAGGAGTCAGACGTAAATTCAAACCTTGTTCCCTGGAATAGCATAAATCAATCTAAGCAAGCTTAAAAGGAACTTTAAGCATACCTAATGGAGTGTACATCTTCACGCTCTCTTTCACTTTATCTCCTTACTCCTAAAAAAGGGGTAAAGAGAGGGGTGAGTTTTACAACTCAGTGAATGAGTGTTGAGAGTGAGTTTTCAAAACATCTTTAGTTTATCATGCCAAGGTTAACATTTTCTTCTCAAAGGGTTTCCTTAAATTTAGGCTTTCAAAACCTTTTTCCCATTTCCATATTAGGTGTGTTTAGCTCTCTTAGCCCATCCCCTTGCCTCGAGAGACGTTAAGCAAACAAATACACGCCTTCATTAGGAAGGGTAGACACATTCGCAGGTGCAGCCTATCCACTGCACCCACATGTTGATTGGATCGTATTTACCATCCACCAAGATAGAAGCACGTCCACTTCTACCTTGAGTTTGAGTGGCATCCCCAGATGTCCGACCCTCAGACCTAAATGCCACTTCATCTCCATACGAGGATGGAGACCTCATCCTAACCCCTCCCCAGTCTCATGCGCAAGAAGCTCCTAGAGCTCCATGACCGATTGGCATGACAAACTGCCCTTATCGCCTCATGTCCTCCAATAGCCCTTGGGACCCATCACTACCCCATAGGGCATCTTGATGGTCCCGTACTATAAGTGCATGCACAAATAAGAGTTTTCACATAAAAGCCATCATCTTTGGTGCCAACGGTCCAACGTCCCAGATGCTCAACCCGACCTGCAACTATTTGTCTAGGCCGGTCCTTCGACCTAGCCCTAATGCACTGCCGCCTGTCCATCGAGCACTATCGGTCGTGACTCGGTACCGTGGTGTACATAGAATCAATTTCATTAGGAATTTTCATGGCTCTTCTTAATCTTGTTTATGAGCTTCTGCTCATGCCCACTGGCCTTGGGCCCATTGCATGTGTTTTCCAACACTGGGCATTTAGCCCTAAGAGTTCAAAATTGAGGCCCCTGACCTATCTAAGTTGTTCTAGCTCCCATTAAGAAGGTTTCCCAAATGTTTTAAGCATTGGCACACAGTCAGGGGAGATTACTTTTGACAAAATTCACTTTTTAACTCATCACAACATTTGGGGTATGATAATAACTCTACTTACAACTAGTAGGTGGGTTTCTCCTTTCCTTAAAGAAACTCATCATACCAACCGGTTATGATGTTTATTTTTTTTCTACTCACAAATGGTAAGTAGGTTTTCCTTTAATAAAGTGCCCATCACCCCAATTGGGTATGATGTGTAAATAAGCCCACTCACAACCGGTAAGTAGGTTTTCTTTTCATATAGGTGAACTCATCATCCCAACCAGTATGATGTATAAAATTCCCACTCACAACTAGTAAGTAGGTTTTCTTTTCATATAGGTGAACTCATCATCTCAACTGGTATGATGTATAAAATTCCCACTCATAACGGGTAAGTAGGTTTTCCTTTAATAAAGTGCTCATCACCCCCAACGGGTATGATGTATAAAATTCCCACTCAGAACCGGTAAGTAGGTTTTATTCGTTAAAAACCATGCTCATCATCCCAACCGGGTATAACATTAAATAATCCCACTCACCAGGTAACCGTAACGCGTTTATCCCCAGTCAACTTCTAAGCCAACACTAGCTTTACCTTGCTGCCATTTCAGTCTCTCGTGACCCGACATGATTTGGGTATCCTTATCAATTAAGGTTTGGCATGACAACCATCATTTTCTCACGTATGAGGAACTAGGCTCAAAATTGTTGCTTTACTGCAATTATGTCCCTAAAGTTCATTTTTTCTTAACTTTAGGTCCCTGATGCTAACTTTTCCCCAAATTGAGTCCCAAGCTTTCCAATAATCTCCTTGGATCCTCAATTTACTCAAAATTGTGTGAAGGGGCTCAAGTTTTCCAAATTTCCAATTTGGTCCACAATTTTTTAAAAATTACGGTTTTGCCCCTACTTTCCAAAAATAGCAATTTGACCCCAAATATTTCAAAAATTGACCAATTGGTCCCCCAACATCTTTCTCATTGCCAATTGGCCTTCAATTTTGAGAAATTGCATGGAGGTCCCTCAATTTTTCAAAATCCCCAATTTTCCCCAAAAATTTCCTCCAATTTCTCCCCTTTATACTAACTGAATTTGATTTTTTCAAATTGGCCATTCAATCGGGATTAATTGCTCCAATTGATGGTATGGATCAGTTCCTACACTTTCATACCATTCAATTGAGCTTTGAATCCCAACATTTGGGGTCCAAAATGAGCTTAAATGGAGCTTCGTCGGAAAACTGTTCGTAGAGAGAGAAAGCTTCGAAAGCTTACTATCGGAGGGACAGTGGTCCGAGCTCTCGATCTGGAGAGGTATCTCTTATCCTGAGGTTCCTTATAGGGTCAAGAATTGCTACAATTGAAATCCAAATGAGGGTGGATTTTATAAGTGAAATTCGACACTTTCTCTCTCTAACACCGATCTGCAACGATGGAGGAGTGCCGAATTAGCTTACCTTCAAGCTCTGTTGAGGCTGTGTGAGGGCCATGGGGAGTGTTGGGGAGGCTTAGTTTGGCTGGAGGAAGTCTGAATTTGGCCGAATTTAGCTTCACCAAACTAGGGCAGCTTCGGTTCATCGGAGTTACTTCATTGTTTGATTTCGCTGGTGCTTCTCCGATAGTCCTTGGGTCGAAAGGAGGTTGCTCTTAGGTAGCTGACTTCACCTGTAGTCTGTAGGACCCGACCTTGCCTTGTTAGGCTAAAAAAATGCCCAAGTCAAAGCTCTAGTTCGAGCTTCACCGAAAAATGGAGCAGTTGAGAGAAAATGACGATTTGGGGTGTGTGGAGGATGAATGAAGAAGAGCTCTTTATATAGGGAGCTCGGGGATCCTATGCCCGACCACTTTCCATTTTGGTCGAGCTTATCCTTGCCCGAAATTGCCTTGATCGAAGCAAATATTCCTTTTCTGGAGATGGAATGTTTTGGAACCGATGAATAGTATTGTCATCTTGAGGAAGAAGACAACACTATTCTGAACCGGACCGGTCCGACCGGGTTCAATGGCGAAAATCGGTTGGTTCAGGCCTAATTTGACCAATTTTCTCAAAATTAAAAATTTCTAAATTAATCTAAATTCATTTTCTATCTAATGGTGATTTCAATTTTCCAATTTGAACATTTTAAGCCACCAATAAAAATGAATTTGAAAACTCGTTCATGTATGGTTTAAACTAGTTCAATTCGGTTCAGGTCTAATTCAATCTGAACCGGTCCAGTTTTCTCTTTCCATTTATTTTAAGGTTCTTTTCCATGATTTTTATGACTTTTTGAGTAACTTGGGATTTTCAAATTTCCCATTTTTCCCTTTCTTTACTGGTTTGAGTTCGTTAACTTGCTCGATTTTCTCTTTTGAATAGACTGGTTCTTTTCCCGGTTTTCCTATCTTTAAAGGAACAGGGTTTACATAGTACATTTGAGTCTGAGGTCGAACAGGTAACATCCACTCAGACTCTAGGTAGACGTCGAGGTCTTTTATCAAAGTGGACGGTAAAGACGCTCCGATCCATAAGTGGGTGCACTCAGCATATTGTATCGACGAACATTTGTACCCTTTATGAAAAAGGGCGTGTGATTGTTTGCTAAACACATACCAAGAAAGGGGAGGTGTTAAAAAGAACTAAACTCACATACTAATGAACTAAAATATGATATGAAAGATTTTTTTGAAAACTCACCCCAACACTCGCTCACTGAGTTATAGAAACTCTCCCCCTCCCTTTAAATCTTTTTTAGGAACGGGGACAACCCTTAAAGAAATCTCAAGGCTAAGCCTTTAAGTTAGGTATTTTAAAATTTTAATCTATTAAGTTTTGTATAATGCTATTCCAAGGAACAAGGACAAAAGATACGCTTGGCTCCTCATAGTCTTGGGAAGTGGTGACTCTTCCTAGACCAAAGGGAGTGCTGGGTTGCTCACGGGGTTCCGACCAAACCGAGTTAGTGCATGACAGTCTCTCACAACATGCCCTACTTGTCTACACCCTATAACAGGTTCTTCCAATACATACTCCTACATGGTTCTTTTGGCATTTAGGGCATTGGAAAATTTTCTTTTCTTCGTCGAGTTTATTAGACCATGTCCTCCCTTCCTTTCTTACCCCTTTTCCTTGGGGAGGTTTATTACGAGGTTGGAAGAATTCCCTTTCCTTGCGAAGGAGGCAACATCATTCTTCCTTCTTGCCAATATTCTCCTCTCTGTGACATCTTGCTTGTACCAATCATTCACACTCGTGTGCCATGCTAATAATGGCCGCCAAATCAGTGGGTCTCCCGAGCACTCTCATCTGGTCCCTTATGTCCAAGTTGAGACTATCCACAAATTTCTAATAGATTTTAGCTGGTCCTACCAAGTCTAGGGTGAAAGGTCTTAATTCGTTGAACCGAGTCTCGTAATTGGAGAAAGAACTCAAGCCTTGGCGGAGTCGGAAGAACTCTTGATTCTTTTCATTTATTAGGTGGGGGGCCAAATACTCATCTGAAAATCCCTCTTCAAACACCTCCCATGAGGGTGTTGTGGTGGTGATGTTCCTTATGTTCTCCAACCATTTTCTAGCATTTCCTTATAAGAAACATTCCGCCATAGTTACTCCCTCTTCACGCGGAATCCTTATCAATCCCATCATCTTTTTGCTATTGGCGAGCCAATCCATAGCAGCTCCAACATCTTTTTCCCCTTTGTAGGTTTTACACCCCAATTTCCAGAGTGTCTTAAGGTACCTAGGGATATCGAAAAGGGATGGGTTAAATTAGTAGTATTTAGGGATTGTACCTCATCCTCCTTGAGGTGTGCACTTCCCGTATGGAAATTGCCCTCTCCCTACGAAAAATTGGATTCCCCAAACACCCTAACAAATTCCTCATAAAATTTCTTTTGTACGGGAGTCATTCCAGGTGTAGTGCTTTGAGTCCCACTAGACTCCTAAGCTCTTAAGCTAATTCTATCATTTGGGGTAGTATCTTCTACGGGTCCCGTGGTGGAAGTGGTAGCATGGGTATATTTGACCCCTCTTTTAGGGGCTACATCTACAACGTGGAGGGTATTATTGCTCATGCTCCTAGGATTTAGTTTAGAAAACTCAGGCTTTGATACCACTCAAATTGTCATGCCCCAACCCGGTTTGGTTGGAACCCCATAATCAACCCACCACCCTTCCCCGTACTAAATTAGTATTTCTACCAATTTGATCGGGGAAGGTAAAGGTGTAGAAGAATACCTATTTTTCATAATAAAATTTACAAAATAACTAACTAAGGGTTTACCTATTCGTGGTACCTCTGACTTGCTCTCCTAGCTTCCATTTTTCTTAACGGGAGGTTTTTCCTGAAAAAGAGGGTTTAGGGGGGAGGGGTAAGTTCTACAACTTAGTGAGCTGGTGTTAGGGTGATTTTTCGTAAAGATAAACTTGAGGTTTATAATTTCTTTCCTTTTTCAGGTTTAGTGGGTTTACTCCTCATTAGAATAGTGTTTTAATATTTTTCTCATTGCTCAGGTTTGGTTTAGCATACAATCACACACATGCACTTTATCACAAAGAGGTTGACACATTCGCAGAGTAGTCTCCGACTACTTCGCTTGTGGCCTGGAGCAATTTTACCGTCCACATAGGCTTAAATTTGTCTACAGGCTGAAGCTCGTTCCCAATGGCCTTAGGCCCACTATATGGGTTTTTAAAACATAACATTGGGCCCACTTTATTTTTTTTTCAAAACCATGGTCTTGGGCCCACTTGAGTAATCTAGCTCTACCCTAGCATGATCCATGCCCATACCAGAAACGTCTCCCAAAATGTTTAAGTTGATTCACACAGTCACATGAGATCATATCCGGGGAAATGGTTTTTAACTTGAAACGTCCTCATCACCCCCAACCGAGCATTATGTCAGAAATCTAACTCACCTAGTAATACTGAGGTGATCTTCCTAGGGAGATTTCGATCCTTGATGTGTTCGGACAATCAGCTCCTGCATGGTTCGAGTATTCTCATCAGGAAAAGTTAGCATAAAAGACCTTATAATTTCGTGTATATGCACATTGGTCCTCGCATTATGCCTTAATTACAATTGGGTCCCTAAAATTCATAATTTTGCCTTTAGGTCCCTAATGCTCAATTTATCTTTAATTAAGTCTCAAAGGTTTCCGATTTCCTTCTTAGGTTCCTAATTTTTCAAAAATTACCAATCGATTCTTAATTTCTTGAAAATTACCAATTGGTCCCAATTTTCCTCAAAATCACCTATTGGCCCTCAATTGGAAGTTAATTTCACAACAGTCTCCCAATTTTTCCTTTAATTACAATTCGGCACCCAATTTTGCCCAATTTCCTCAATTCTTTGCATTTTGACCCCCGAATATATTTTACATCAAATTGACCACCCAACTTAGTTAATTGCCCCTGTCATGATTTTAACTATCTTCCTTAGTCTCCCTCGTCATTTTAAGCTTTAGCACACCGAAAATGGCTTAAACACAAGCTCGAACGAAGCTTCACCGCAAAATCTCCTTAGAGAGAGAAAGTTTCGATTACTTACCGGTAAGGATTCAATGATCGAAGCTCTTGCTTCCTCTGAGTTGCTCTCTTCTTGGGTATCATTCCTAGATCAAACTGTGCCTCAATTAGTGGCCTGAGCAATGTGAATTTCATAATTTTTTTTTTCAAGCAAAACCCATTGTGAACAGTGAATTTCGACGGAGGGAACTTACCAACATAGCTCAGGGAAGGTCGGGACTCCTCTAGGGGTGGTCTCGGAGGCTTGGTTTGGCCATGGTTGGTTCGAGGGTGGTTCAAATTGAGCTCGGCCAGTTGAGGTTACAAATCTCCAAGGGAGCGATGTGACTGTGTGAGTCGCGGCGCTTCTCCGACGACATTTGAGTTGAGTGGAGTGTGCAGTTGTGTAGTTGACTTCCTCATGATTCCATGGAACCTTAATTCTCCTTCGGATGGTAAGGAAAGGCCCGATGTCAGAGCTCTAGTTTATGCCTCACTGGAAAACTAAGTACTTCTCCTTCTTTGCTTGATGTTGGGATGAGGAAAGTGAGAGAGAGGGTGCTCTTTATATAGGGAGGTCGACAACTGTCTGGGCTACTGGCCGACATAGAACTTGGCCCTAGAATCGACCGCCAGCGGTCATACCAGAGCTTTTCCCGGGTCACCAGAGATTGGCCTCCCTTTCTCCCTCCTCCACCTCTGTCAGTCATCCTAAGGAAGATGGCACTATGCCACGCATGCGAGCTTCGCACATGCAGACTTTCCACGTGGCGCTCTGTATTAGCTAGCTTTGCTGGCACAACTTCTTACTTAGCAACCTAGTCAGCCTTTAACTCATTGACCGGACACATGGTGGCCTCTCATTGGTCACTCGTTCCAACATGGCTACTGACCGTGCTTGGTCAGCGTTTGACCATGACACGTGGCGTCTTCTGATTTGTTATTTTAAATGCGTCAGATTTCTCTCTTGGCGCACAGTACCGCAGCCACATGTTGGTCCCTGATTGGTTGACACCATCCAATGTGGCTCTACCTCATGTCGACCTCTGATTGGTTGGTCATTTCTCTAACATCTTGGTTGGATGCTGACTTGGCGTCCTTGCCATGTGTTAGCTCCACATTGGTCGGTCGTCACTAAGGTGGATTTTCCTTCTTTGACCATTGATCGAGGACACGTGTCACCACTAATGGGTTAGCGTTGATTAAGCGGCTCATTGGGCACACTTCACCACGTGTCGTGCACTGATTGGTCGCACCTACTGACTGGGTGGTAACCTGGCAGTAATTCGTTTACCAGCTGGACCATTGACCGGTCCGGTTCAACCAATTTTAGTGACCCAAAATTGAAAATCGGACGGTTCAGACCTGATTCGACCAGTTGTCCAAAAATTAAAAATTTCTAAATTCATTTTCTCTCTAATGGTGCCTTTCATTTTTCAATTTGATATTTTTAATCCACATAGAAAAAGGAATCATTGAAATGGTTCTTCATGGTTCAATTTGATCCAGATCTAGTTCACCTTTAACCGGTTCAGTTTTCACATCCAATCTATTTCATGGTTCTTTTCCATGATGTTTAGGCATTTCTATGCCACTGGGATTTTCCAAATTCTAGTTCTCACCCTTTTTTACCAATTTGGGTTCACTTAGATCCTCGATTTTCTCTCAAAATTTTCTAGTTCCCCTTTCCGACTCCTTATTCCGAGAGAACGGGGTTTACACTAGGCTTCTCAGACATTGACTGTTGACCAGAGACGCGTGTTGCTCTCCTATTTGTTGCTCATCACTAACGTGGATTTTTCCTTCTCTGACCGTTGATTAAGGACACGTCTCGCACTCTAATTGGTCAACACTTCCAGGTACTGACTTAGCGTTGACACGGCGTACTTTACTATGTGTCGCTCGCTGATTGGTCGTGTCTGCTAACTGGGCTCTGACCTAGCAGCGATCCGTTGACAAGTTAGTCTGTCACGCCCCGACCCGATTTGGTCGGATCCCCTTGATCAACCCGCCACTTTCCCAATTTACTAAAGGGTTTCCCCTTATATTATAAACTGTAAAAAGTAAGGCATTCTTTAAACCTGCACCTTTTTTCAAGAATATCATAAATCAAAACTGCATAGTAATTTAAATTAATCATACTTGTCTTACAGGCATTTAATTACGCAAGTCTATTAAGGTTCGACTTTTCGGGACTTCCTGAAAGGGGTATAAGGGAGGGGGTGAGTACAACTACTCAGTGAATGGTATTCAAATCTTTTGACTTTCAAGAAAAATATTTATATTGAGTGTGCCAGACTCCTTTCTTTTCAAAAATCCCTTCATTTAAAAATTTAGGTTTTTCCATTATTTCTTAGTTACCGGTGTGTCATCACCCAACAGACATCCTTCATCATGAAGGTTACACACATTCGCAAGTCAGTATCTCTACTAAACCCGCTAGTGGCTTTAGAGCGACTTTTCTTGCCACCCGGATAAAAGTATGACCACTTCTACCCTGGAAATGAGTTCATGTACGCGACATTCGACCCACAATCCTGAAATCACTTCTTCGTGTCCGTATGAGAATAGAGACCTTATCTTGTCCCTGCCCCAGTCTCATATGCTTGGTGCTACTCCAAATTTCACACAGACACCTGGAACGACGAACTGCCCTTATAGCCACCAGGTCGTCCAGTGCCCTTAACACGCATCACTACCACTCATGGGTGTCTTGATGATCTTGTACTCACAATGCATGCACAAACAATGTTTTCTCATATTGCCATGTAATTTGTGGTGCCACTGGTCCAATATCCCTGACTCTTAACTCAACCCACAATTGTTTGTCTTGATTGGTCCGTCAACCTATCATGCCGCATTGCTGCTAGTTGACTGAGCATGTCGGTCCTATCTTGGTACAATGGCCAAACAATTCACTTATTAAGTTTTATGGCGCATATATCATGTTCATTTACGAGCTCCTGCTCGTGCCAATTGGCCTTGGGCAAACTGTACGAGATTTTTGAAATCGGGCATTTAGCCCTCAAGTTCCAAAGTTGATGCCCCCAGCCTATCAGAGCTATTTGAGCTCCCGTCGAGAAGGTCTCCCAAATTGTTTAAGCATTGGCACACAGTTAGAGGAGAGCACTTCTGACAAAATATATGTTTTCTCTATCCATTATACCACCCGAGTATAAGGACACCTCCGTTCATAATCGATGAACGGGTTTTCAACTTCTTTTGAGGAAGTCTCATCATACCAACTGGGTATGATCTACTTACAACTAATAAGTAGTTTTTCCGCATGATTTTCACATCACTTCCTCTAAGTAGTGATGTTTAAAATACCACTTAATAGTGGGTTTTCATACCGAGGTACTTATCATTCCCAACCGGGTATGATATAAAATTTTCACTCACAACCGGTAAGTGGTTTTTAATCTTAAGTTGTGCTTATCATCCCAACCAGGTATGATGTTAGTAAACCCACTCACCCGTTAACGCAGTGAATTCCATTAGATCGATTCTTTGTATTTACGCGAGCTCATCCATGCTAGCATTCCCAGTAATTCGCGTTCCTAAATGATATAAACATCCTTGTTCATTATTACTTGGCATAACAATCTTCATTCATTTCCAATAAATGAGAAAACCCAAACTTTTAGTTATTTGCAATTAGGTCCCTAAAGTTATTTCTCTTTAACTTTAAGTCCTTAATGTCGGTTTTTCCTGAAATTGAGTCCCGTAACTTTTAAAATTTATCTTGGGACCTCAATTTATTCAATTTCACCAAAAAGGGGTTTAATTTCCAAAATTTCCAATTTGGTCCCCCAATTTTTCCAAAATTACCATTTTGCCCTTCATTCACAAAAATGGTAAGTTTTTCCCCAAAAATTCCAAAATTCCTCAATTGGTCCTCCAATATTATTTTCATGCCCAGTTGACCCTCAATTTCATAAAATTTCATTTTGGTCCTTTGAATTTCGAAAATCCCAAAATTTCCCCCCAATTTCAACTCTTCAACATTACCGAATTTGATTTCATCAAATTGACCGATCAAACACCCTAATTGTTGAAATTGGAGTTGAAATTGAGTTCCTACATGTTCATACGATTCTAAGAAACTTTCAATTGTAGATTTTGACACCAGAACGAGCTCAAACGGAGCTTCACTGGAAAATAGACTATAGAGAGTGAAAGCTTCGATTTCTCACCGGTGAGGGCACGGCGGTCCGAGCTTTTGATCTGGGCAGATAACTCTTATCTTGAGGTTCATCCTAGAATCAAGAATCACATCAATTGATGTTGAATTGAGTTAGAATTTCATTATTGAAATTCTGCCAGTTCTTTCTCTAGCACTGGCTAGAAATTGTAGAGGGGAGCCGAATTGACTTACCTTTCAGTCCTAATTCGGCCGTGGGAGGGCTGATGAAGTGTTGGGAAGGCTTGGTTTGGCCTGAGGAGGGCTCGAAATGGCCAATTTCAACTCGGTCGAAACAGGGCAGCTTCGGTCCGCTGGAGCTGCTTCACTGTTCCATCATGTCAGCGCTTCTTTAGTGATTCTCAAATTGACTAGAGTTTTCTATCAAATAGCTGACTTCTCCCCAGTTCTAAAAAGCCTGACCTCTCCTTCCGAGGTTAAGAAAAATGTTCAAGTTGAAGCTCTGATTTAAGTTCCACCGGGAAATGGAGCAGTAGAGAGAGAGAGAGAAGTATTCGGGTGTGAAGAGAATGAATGGGGATGACCTCAACTATGTATTAAATGGGAGAGATTTATTAATAGTATTAATATTACCATAAATTATTGGTATTAATTACAATAATTAAATATATATTAATTTATGGCTATTTATGATAATGCGTACGATTCGCATAAAAAATTTTACTAAAATTTCGGGTTACAAAAACAAAATCATACTTTCCAAGAAGTCACCCATCTTCACACTACTTTCAGGTAATCACGCTTAACTTCAAATATCTTATGGAATCTCATTCACCTGAACCAATTTGGTTTTTCCCTTCTAATTTGTCTTAAGTTTCTTTTTCAAGGTTTAATGAACCCTTTGGATCATCAGGGAGTTGTAAATTCCTAAATTGCCCATTCACAATTGATCAAGTTTGTGAGCCGGTTCGGTTTTCTCACTCAGTTTGACCGGTTCCCTTCCCGGTTTTCCTTAGCTCAAAAGGGTGGGGTTTACATGGTTCGTTGATCGATCTGGTCAGACTGGGTTCGGTGACCTGAATTAAAAAATCGGTCAGTTCAAACTTGATTTGACCAGTTTTCTTAAATTTAAAATTTTCTAAATTTATCTAAATTCATTTTCTATCTAACAGTGACTTCAATTTTCTAATTTGATGTTTTTAAGCCACCTAGAAAAATGAATCTTTGAACGGGTTCTTCATGGTTCAATCTAGTTCTGGTATGGTTCGCCCTAAACTGGTCTGATTTTCAAATTCAATTCACTTCATGGTTCTTTTTCATCATTTTTAGGCATTTATTGGCCACTTAGGATTTTTCCAAATTCTTCTTTTAATCCTTATTTACCAATTCCAATTCACATATATCCTCGGTTTTATCTCAAAACTTTCTGATTCCCTCTTTCGGTTCCTTATTTCGAGAGAACGAGGTTTACAATTGCGACCACCACCACCACAAGTATAAATGTACTAACATTCCTAACATCTAAGCACTCAGGTACACATGGACCCTATTTAGGTTCGTCAAATCACAATCAAAGGTATATATACCAAGCACTCAATCATTCAACAAGTATAACAACCTCTTATTTTCTCGGGGTCCGTCTCACTACTCGCTGACTCTGCTACTCATGTTACTTAGGGAGTCCATACCCCTAGATCATATCCACCTTGGATTTATATCTATTTTGATTTCTATGAGTTTAAGCCTTCCTCCTTAAAATCATGTTATTATTTTATCTTCTTTTCTAAGATATGTTTCTCATACCAAAACACACATTTAAACAACAAGGTTGTTTAAATCACAATTTCTGGGAGTTCTATCCTAATTGACCGACACCCTCTCATCCTGTGAATAACATTTTCATAACTATTTTTTAATGGGTTCTTAACCAATATTTTCAATAGACAAGATACTATGTCCATTTTCTTATGTGAACATGCATTCATATAGTTTTTCCTCTACTTTTCAAAATCATTTTAACACACACATGGATTTCATAGAAAATTGTAAGGTGCAATAGTCGGTACAATCAAACTCATTGTTAATACTCCTATTCACTATTATTATCGAGACATGTTTGTCCTCACTATTTTCCTTTTGTCTTAGGATGTGTTATCCACATAGTGCACCTGTCGAGTTAGACTACATAAACAAGATTACAAATCCAGGATCATTTTTTATTTCTACTTGGTACTGATATAGTGTAAACCCCGTCCCTTAAAGAAATGGAAACTAGGAAAAGAACCGGTCAACCCAGATGAGAAAAATCAAACCGGTTCATGAACCCCAACCGTTGGAGAGAAAGAAAACCGGTAAATTTATAAATTCCGAGTGACCCAAAGGGTCACAAAAGTCATGAGAAAGGACTTTAGGATGAATTGGAAGAGAAAACCAAACCGTTTTAGGTGAACCAGACCTAAACCGGATTGAACCAATTTGAACCACTATTGAACCAATTTCTAAATTCATTGTTCTAGATGGCTTAGAAAATTCAAATTGGAGAATTTAAGCCACCATTGGATAGATAATGAATTTAGAAGAATTTATAAATTTTTAAATTTGAAAAACTTGGTCGAATTGGGTCTGAACTGACAGGTTTAATTATTGAACCCGGTTCAGAACAATGTCGTCCTCTTCCTTCAAATGACAGCACTGTTCACTCATTGACAAATCGAGCAGCAACGACGAAGATGAAAAGCCTCCGTTTAGGGAGTTTCGTGCAATGAATGACCGCCATAAAGGTGCCAATCGGATGACCAAGGAGTCCCTGAGCTTCTTATATAAAGAGCTCATCCTCATTCATCCTCCTCACAACTGAAAAATCATCTCTCTCTCTCTCTCTCTACTGCTCCAATATCCAGTGAAGCTCGAACCAGAGCTCCGAATTGGGGCACTTTTTTTAGACAAATAAGGTGAGGTTGGGTTCCTTAGATTCGGGGAGAAGTTAGCTACCCGACGATAGTCTCCATTTGCTCCGAGGATCACCGGAGAAGCGCTGGCATGATCAAACAATAAAGCAGCTCTGATAGATCGAAGCTGCCTTGTTTCGGCCGAGCTAAAAATGGCTAATTTGAGCCCTTCTTAGGCCAAACCAAGCTCTCCCAACACTTTCACAACCCTCATACGACTCAATTAGAGATGAAAGATAAGCCAATTTGGCTCCCCTCTATAATTTCTTATCAGTGTTACAAAGAGAATCGGCAAAACTTCACTGACCGAATTCTCCCTCAATTCTATATGAATTGATGCAATTCTTGGACGAGAGCTATCTCCCCGATCAAAAGCTCGAATTGCCTCATCCCCCGACGGTAAGCTTTTGAAGCTTTCACTCTATAAGTCCAATTTTCTGATGAAGCTCCGTTTGAGCTCAATTCAAATCCAAATGACGCGATTCAAAGTTCCATTGAATCGTGTGCAAGTGTAGGAACTCAATTTTACCATCCATTTCAACAATTAAACCGTATTGAATGGTCAATTTGATGAAATCAAATTTGGTCAGTTTGAAAGGAGAAATTGGGGGAAACTTTTGGTGAAATTTGGGAATTTCATAATATTGAGGGACCAAAGTGCAATTTCCCAAAATTGAGTGTCAATTGGCCATGAAAAATAGGTTGGAGGACCAATTGATCAATTTTTGGAATTATTGAGGTCAAATTGTCATTTTTCTAAAGTAGGGGCAAAATGGTAATTTTTGAAAAGTTGGGGACCAAATTGGAAATTTGGGAAACTTGAACCCTTTTTGTAATTTTGAATGAGTTGAGGTCCCAAAAAGAATTTTAGAAGTTTCGGGACTTAATTTGGGTAAAAATTTGCATTAGGGACCTAAAGTGAAAGGAAAAAACTTTAGGGACCTAAATGCAATTGATTAAAAGTTTGGGCCTTCTGTTCATTAATGAGGAATGAAGGCTATTAGGCCAAATGATAATGAACAAGGATATTCAAATTGTGTAGGAACATGAGAGACCAGATAAGCTCGCGTGGAGGCAAAGAGACGAATAAGAGAAATAGACTGCACTTATCGAGTGAGTGGGAATTTTCACATCATACCTAGTTGGGATGATGAGTACATCATAAAGGAAAAACCACTACTAAGTGGAGATTTTAACATCACACCTAGTTGGGGTGATGAGAGAAATACATGGAAAAACTACTATATAGATATAAGTAGATCATACTCGGTTGGTATGATGAACTTCCTAGAAGGAAGTAGAAAATCCGCTTATCGGTTATAAGTAGAGATGTCCTCACACCTGGTTGGTGTAATGGACGAGTGAAAAAGTTATTTTGTCAGAAGTGCTCTCCCCTGACTATGTGTCAATGCTTAAAAATTTTGGGAGACCTTCTTGACGAGAGCTCGAATAGCTCATATAGGTCAGAGGCCTTGGTTATGGAACTTGGGGGCTAAATGCCCGATTTTGAAAATCTCATACAGTGGGCCCAAGTCCAGTTGGCACGAGCAAGAGCTCGTAAACAAATATGATGATAAGCCATGAAAATTTTAATGAATGATGTGATTTGACCATGGTACCAAGACATGATCGACATATTCGATGGACTGGTGGCAGTGCGACAAGACCATGTCGATGGAACGGTCTAGACAAACAGTTGTAGGTCGAGTTGAGAGTCGGGGCCATTGGACCAATGGCACCAAAGATTAATGGCTTATAGGGAAAACTTTGTTTGTGCATGCACTGAGGTTCGGGACCATCAAGATGCCCAAGAGGGGTAGTGATGCATCCTAAGGGCTACTGGACGACATGGTGGAGATAAGGATAGATTGTCGTGCCAGTAGTCAGGGAAGCTCCGTCTTCATATGGACACAAAGTATTTTGGGTTTGAGGGTTGAACATGAGAGGTGTTCACTCAGACACCGGGTAGAAGTCAAGGACTTCTATTACGGTGGATGGTAAATACGCTCTAATCCATAAGTGGATGCAGTCGGCATAACTGCATCTCGCAAATATGTGTGTGTACCCTTCCTGATGAAGGGCGTGTGTTGTTTGTGAAACACACCTAATATGGAAATGAGAAAGAGGTTATGAAAACCTTGAAAAGGATTTGAGAATCCTTGGAAATGAATTGGTAAACCTTGGAAAAAGGTTTTGAAAACCTGGAATGTGAAGAAAAGCATTTTTAAATGAAATGAGGAGTCTGGCACACTCCGATTAAAATTGATTTTGTGAAAACTCTCACCCAACACCCATTCACTGAGTTGTCGAACTCACCCCCTCCCTTTACCCCCTTTTCAGGTAACCAAGGAAGAACCCACCTAATGTTGAACCTGCAAGACAAGTATGTAAGGTTAATATATTCAGCTTTGATTCATGTTATTCTAGAAAAGGTACAGGTGAAAAAGGACGTCTTACTCCTTACGTCTTAGAAAAGGGGAAAACCCTTAATAAATCGGGAGAGTGGCGGGATGTTCACAGGGATTCGACCAAACCAGGTCGGGGTGTGGCATATAATATCCTGAAATTTTCTAAAATTACAAATTTTCCCATTGGGTTCGGTTTGCTCGACTCGCATGTCAACAAATCCATTTTAACCAACCCATTCTATCATTTCATTCCACATATCCAAGGCTATACCAATATTTGGTCAAATTTTCCAAAATAACTAAAATTCTTTAAGTTTCTCATTTAAATACTTAACTTTTCCAAAGTTTTCATTTTGGTCCGTAGGTTGGGAAATTTTACCATTTTAACCTTACACATTAAAACTCTCTCATTTTGGACCCTAGACTTCTCAAGTCTCTCATTTGGGTCCTTAGATTTCTTGTAGACTCATATGGGTCCCTAAGTTCCTTAGAATCACTTCTTGAACCCTAAATTTCATTATTTACACTTTGCTCCTTAAAATGAGAAAAGTTACCATTTTGCCCTTACAGCTCAAAACTCTTCATTTTGGGACCCCTAGACTTTTGCATGGTCGGGGCTTGCCGGAACAGTGTCGATTAGGGCTAGATCTAAGGCTCATACAAAATAGAGCAACTGTCAAGTTAAGGTTGAGATATAATCAAATACGGTCACTCGGTTGATGTCACTGGTGCAATTGGAAATATAACTCCAAGAGAAGTACATGCTCACTTGAATCACTTCAAATAGAGTATCAATTATATGCAAATGCCATTTTACTAAACTCTCTTATGACTAAAGGCTTGTTAGGATTTCTATGAATTTATTTGACATCAATACTTACCTAAAGCTTATGAGGTCAGTGCGGTAAAGAGGAGTATGTGGCATTTTTCTTGGTTGTGTTTGGCTGTCGGGGCTTTCGAAAATGACCCAAGAAATAGATGTTTTATTTTTGGCAATCATAGTAAATTCATTGTTTGATCACACCAGCACCAGTACATTACATGTTGGTGTCCGATATTGATGGCATTGAAAACCTTACTCAAGTAGCTTTCCAATGAAATTTGAATAACTCAATTTCATGGTTGGGAACAAAGTTACGACTTCTACAATTTGGGTCACTAAAAAAGGGAGGCATCTGAATTTTAGAGAGAATTTCGTCGAGTCGCTATGAGGGGAGGGTCAAGCACTATTTTTTATACTTAATTAGCTATTTGATCATAGTTTTTTTTCATCAAATCATAGCCCACTTATCCATACAAGAACTAAATTCTATCAATGGTGGGTTTTGGAAATGTGGTGGGGGGAAATAGAGTTGAATACGAACTTTGGGTCATCTTCCGGGCAGAGGGGATACTAAGTTCCTGTGTGTGAGGCATCCCATTTACTTGGCAGTTTGGTTGGTTCAACACTATTCCAAACCAGTTTCCAACCAATTTTTCAATTGGTTTGACCAATTTTGATTGTTTCCTGGTTGGTTCACCTTTAATTTGATCGGTTATTGGCCAAATTGATTATTTTTCTAAAAAGCCCTTTATTCAATTCCATACTATTTATGCTAAATAATTTCAATTTTTCTATTGATACAACTCACTCTAAAAATTCTGGAGTTTTTAGTTTGAATTGGATTGATTCCTAATTTGAACCATTTTCAATCGTATTTTTCTCAATTCTTGATTTTCAATCAAGTAATGCTATCTGAGGGTAATTTATAACACTTATTAATCATAAAAATTCAATTACGAATTGATTTCCAATCTTGTTCGATTTCTAATATGATGTGAACCTCGCCAATATGTTGACGACACCCTACACCAAATATGGCAAACACCCCAAGACTTTCATGACGCAAGTGCAAAAGAATGGAATATACCTTGTTTATGTGAGAAACAAGGTATGAGATATGTAAACGCCACACCCAAATCCTCTAAGAAGAACTCTTAGAAAACCTGATAAGTCTTGATTGTTTGAACGCCACAGGTAAAAACCTGATAAGATCAAAAGCCCCTTTGAGATAGAAAGAAGACAAAACTCAAAAAATTGAAATTCCAAAGTGTCTCTCCAATTCTGTGGAGTATGTCTTTTATAGGCTCACAAAACAACCGAATAGCCCACAAAATAAGGAAAAAATCTATTATGGTTATAAACTAACCATATCTAATATAAATATCTAGGATATTTTAATAACTAATTTAAAAATCTGAACTACCTAATATTATCCTAAGAGATTTATTATATTTATAAATCTCTCCTTATTAATTAAATCTGGACCTTCTGTTGGGCTCATCTTGGGCTCTTCATTTGGGCTTCTATTTGAATATTCAGCAATCTCTTTAATCAGCCCATATAAAACTTCTTTGAATCTTTTAGCCATTGACCTTGTGATTGGGCCCTCTTGCAGTCTCAAATGATTATTCATCTCATTTGGTGACAAACTATTCAACTCCATTGTAGTTTCGATTGATTGGACTTGTGAATTCGTAGTCTCTTTAGTCGGATTCACATCATTCTCCCCCTCTTGAAAATGATTTGTCCTCAAATCTTCTGTTTCTTCATCACCTACATCAAAAGGCATTAAATCAGTAACATTGACACTTTCATTAACACTATACTCATCAGGTAACTCTAGCTTGTAAGCATTATTATTAATGGGTTCCAACACACGAAATGGTCCATCTCCTCTAGGAAGAAGTTTTGATCGCCTTTGTTCCGAAAATCGTTCTTTCCTCATATGAAGCCAGACCCAATCGTCGGGTTCAAAAATGACACTTTTGCGGCCCTTCTTTGCTTATTTTTCATAAACTTTAGTCATCTGTTCAATGTACATATTTGTCTTCCTGTGCAGTTTTTTCACAAACTCTACTTTTCTCTTTCCATCAAAATTCACCAAATCACCTATAGGAAGTGGAGTTAAATCTAGAGGGGTTAATGGATTGAAACCATAAACAATCTCAAATGGTGAAAACTTAGTTGTAGAATGAACAAAATGATTATAAGCAAATTCAACATGTGATAAGCAATCTTCCCATGATTTCAAATTCTTTTTTATTATAGAACGTAATAAAGTACCTAATGTCCTATTTACTACTTCTATTTGACCATCAGTTTGGGTGACATGTTGTTGAAAATAGCAGTTTGGTTCCCAATTTACCCCATAGGGTTTTCCAAAAGTAACTCAAAAATTTAGAATCACGATCAGAAACAATAGTTCTAGGCATACCATGCAATCTGACAACTTCTCAAAAAAACAAATCAACAACATTCGATGCATCATCAGTCTTATGACATGGAATGAAATGTGCCATTTTAGAAAACATATCAACTACCACAAACATAGAATCCCTCCCCCTCTTAGATCTTGGTAATCCTAAAATAAAATCCATGGAAATATCAATCCAAGGTGCATTAGGAATCAGAAGAGGAGTATACAGGCCATGAGGTTGTTGCCTAGACTTAGACTCCTTACATGTAATGCATCGAGAACAAATTTTCTCAACATCCCTTTTCATGTGGGGCCAAAAAAAATACTCATGCATTATCGCCATGGTCTTAGCTACCCCAAAATGTCCCATAAGTCCTCCAGCATGCGCTTCCCTAATAAGTAATTCACGCAAAGAAGACTGAGGGATGCATAATTTGTTTTCCCGAAAAAGAAATCCATTTTGTAAATAAAATTTCCCAAACTTACCACTTCTACAACTTCTAAACGCCTCACAGAAATCAGGATTGTTTGCATACAAATCCTTGATATAATCAAAACAAAGCAATTTAGAATCAAGCATTGAAAGCATAGCGTACTTTCGTGATAGAGCATCTGCAACTATATTTTTCTTACCTTGTTTATACTTGATCACATATGGGAATGTTTCAATGAACTCCACCCACCTTGCATGGCGTTTGTTCAACTTGTGTTGTCCTTTGAGATGCTTAAGAGATTCATGATCTATGTGAATCACAAACTCTTTCAGCCATAGATAGTGCTGCCATGTTTGAAGAGTTCGAACTAGGGCATACATCTCCTTATCATAGGTAGGATAGTTAAGGGTTGCTCCACTCAACTTTTCCCTTAAATATGCAATTGGTCTTCCTTCCTGCATTAATACACCTTCAATACTTACTCCTGATGCATCACACTCAATTTCAAATGTCTTCGAAAAATTGGGCAATGAGAGCAATGGAGCAGTAGTTAGTTTTTCCTTTATCAATTGAAATTCATTTTGTTGCTCATTACCCCATTTAAAAGGTACATTATTCTTTATAACAACAGTAAGAGGTGCAACATAACTACTAAAATTTGGAACAAAACGTCTATAAAAACTAGCTAATCCATGAAAACTTCTTACCTGACTTACCGAATTAGGTATCAACCAGTCGCGAATTGCCTTAATCTTTTCCTTGTCAGCTCCAATCCCTTCTGAACTTATAATATATCCAAGAAACACAAGTTTATCTGAACAAAAGACACATTTATTCAAGTTGGCAAACAACTTATGTTGCCTTAATACTTCTAACAAAGCTCTTAAATGTGCTACATGTTCATCCATGGTCTTGTTGTAGATTAGAATATCATCAAAATATACCACTACAAATCTCCTAATAAAAGCACGTAATACATGATTCATTAATCTCATGAAAGTGCTTGGTGCATTAGTCAATCCAAAGGGCATAACTAACCATTCATATAATCCTTGTTTAGTTTTAAATGCAGTTTTCCATTCATCCCCTTCTTTCATTCGAATTTGATGATATCCACTCTTAAGATCTATTTTCGAAAATAAACAAGATCCATGCAACTCATCTAACATGTCATCCAAACGAGGAATAGGGTGGCGATACTTTACCGTGATGTTGTTGATGGCTCGACAATCCACGCACATTCGCCAAGTTCCATCCTTCTTAGGTACAAGTAGCACTAGCACAACACAAGGACTCATACTCTCTCGAACATACCCATTTTCCATCAGCTCTAGGACTTGGCATTGAAGTTCCTTTTTTTCCTCAGGGTTACTTCTATATGCTGGTCGGTTGGGAATCGTCGCTCTAGGGATGAAATCAATTTGATGTTCAATTCCTCGAATTAGTGGCAAACCTGGTGGTATCTCTTCAGGAAAGATATCGATAAATTCTTGCAAAACAGTAATAATATTGCTCAGCAAAGATCCAACAAGATCATTAGTACCCAAAAAGGCGTCCTTGTACATAAGTACAATAAGAGCCTGATGTGAAAGTAAAGCTCGTTTGATCTCACTTTTTCTTGCAATGAAATTGCTTTTACTCTCTTTTTTTTTCCACTTATGGCTTTTCCCTCTTTTTTTTCAACTCTGATATTTCTCCTTTCTTTTTTTCTTCTATTTTCTATTCATTTGCCTTTTTCTTTTTCAGTTGATCCTCAAAAACTTGCCTTGGAGTCAATGGTACAAGAGATATTGGTCTCTCATTCATCATAAAAGAGTACCTATTAGTGAATCCATCATGCATAATTTAACGATCAAACTGTCAAGATCATCCCAAAAGTATATGGCATGCGTGCATTGGTACCACATCACATAGTATTTCATCTTGATATTTTCCAATAGAAAATGCAACCAACACTTGTTTGGTTACCTTAAGTTCACCTTGGTCGTTCAGCCATTGTAGTCGATAAGGCTTCGGATGCTTTAAGGTTGGTAATGTCAATTTCTCCACCACCTCAGTGCTAGCTACATTAGTGCAGCTTCCCCCATCTATAATAACACAACAAACCTTATTTTTCACACAACAATGTGTATGAAATAAGTTCTCACGCTGATTATTTTCTTCTTCTTGGGCTTGAACACTGAGAGTTCGTCGTGCAACCAACAATTCCCCTTCTTCTGCATATTCATCAGCATCTCCAAGTGGTGGCATCCCCGGATCAATATCTTCTTTTTCATCATCAGTCTCAATTTCACCATTAGCATTGATCACCATTGCCCACTTATTTGGGCATTGACTTGCAATGTGACCCCTACCTTGGCATCGGAAACACTTAATATCACGAGTTTTGGGAGTTGTGATATGGGTGTTACCTTGATTTTGGGCCACAGCTTGCTTGGTTGTCTCTTTTAGTGGAGCATGTTGAGGTTGAGTTGATTGACTCTCAAATCGCCTTGAGGATTGTTTCTATGAGTTTGAGGAACCATTGTTTAATCCCCTTTTGTGTAAACTCTTTCTCTTCAATTGTTGTTTGACTTTGATAGCTTGAATATCATGGAGCTCAACATGATATTGCATTTCCACCACGTCAGCTATCTCATGGTTTAGACCATGTAAAAATCTCGTCATTGTTGCCTCTTTGTCTTCCTCCACATTTGCTCGAACCATCGCAATCTCCATCTCCTTGAAGTATTCATCGACGCTTTTTGATCCTTGGGTAAGCCTTTGGAGTTTATTGAACAACTCCCAGTGATAGTGGCTAGGAACAAATCATCGTCGCATGATCGCTTTCATTTCATCCCAAGACTCCACAGGGCGTTCGTGATTTCGTTTCCTTTCCTTCACCAACTGATCCCACCATATTATAGCATAATCAGTAAATTCGACAGCAGCAAGTCGTACCTTTTTCATCTCTGAGTAATTATGACAATCAAAAACTATCTCCATCCTCTTTTCCCATTCAAGATACGCTTCTGGATCAATTTTTCCTTGAAAAGAGGGTATTTTCAACTTGATATTATCCAGGTTGTCATCAACTCAGGGTCGTTCTCTATGAGCATATCGATCGAACTACTCGAGTTCTTGTGGATCAAAACGTCTTGACTGAAAGCTTCGAGGTCGCTGTTCAGTAGAGGTATGTTGACGCGAACCCCTCACTCCTTCTTCCAATTGATCAATTCGCTCATGGTTCCAACTCGGACTTCAGCATTCGTCTCATTTCGCTTATTATAGCTTGCATTTGTAAATTTGGAATCGGTTGTTGGGAATCTTCTTCATTTGGCGTATCTCCTCGTCGTTGTGCCATGAGTTCCTACAAATGATAAAAATAACAGAACCTTGCAAACGCTACCTTACATATTTCTCTCAATCACTCGTGTTTTCACACTCAATTGGCTTTTTTTTATAGATTCAAACACTCTTGCCTTTTTCCTCTCATATGTCTTCTTTCAATCTGAATTGAACTTTAAAAACAAATCGTTTTTACGAAACAGTTCAACTTGAGGAACAATCAAGACAAATCAATAAGGTTTTAAAAAATCAATTCCAAAAGAATTTAAGTGTGGTGTACGAATAGACTTAGAGAAGAATAAAATTTAAACAGAGAAAGAAATTAAGATGAAATGAAGTAGACTAGATAGAATGAAATTCAAGCTAGAATTGTGTGCCTACGAATTTTTTTTGTTTTTTTCCTCTTTTTTTTTCTGGCACGGATATTTTTTTTCTTTTTTTTAACCTACTGAAGAGAAGATAGATAGAAGAATATGAGAATTTGTTTTCTTTCTTTTATAGAGAATAGAAATAGGTAGAGAAAAAAAAAAGAACAAGATAAAAAGATGGGATAGAACTTGCCGTGCAACCGTGTGCTCTGATACCAACTGATGCAAACTCCGCCAATATGCTGACGACACCCTACACCAAATATGGCAAAGACCCCAAGACTTTCACGACACAAGTGCAAAAAGATGGAATATACCTTGTTTATGTGAGAAACAAGGTATGAGATATGTAGACACCACACCCAAATCCTCTAAGAAGAACTCTTAGAAAACCCCGGGTGATAAATCTTAATTGCTTGAACGCCACATGTAAAAACCTGATAAGTTCGAAAGTTCTTTCGAAATAGAAAGAAGACAAAACTCACAAAATTGAAATTTCAAAGTGTCTCTCCAATGCCGTGGAGTATACCTTTTATAAGCTTAGAAAATAACCGAATAACCCACAAAATAAGGAAAAAATCTATTATGATTATAAACTAACCATATCTAATCTAAATATCTAGGATATTTTAATAACTAATTTAAAAATCTGAACTACCTAATATTATCCTAAAATAATAAATCTTTCCTTATTAATTAAATTTGTACCTTCTCTTGGGCTTATCTTGGGCTCTTCATTTAGGCTTCTATTTGAGTATTCAGCAATCTCTTTAATTAGCCCATATAAAGATTTTTTGAATCTTTTAGCCCTTAACCTTGTGATTGGGCCTCTTGTAGTCTCAAATGATTATTTATCTCATTTGGTGACAAACTGTTTAGCTACATTGCAGATTCGATTGATTAGAATTGTGAATTCGTAATCTATTTAATCGGATTCACATCATAATACTAGTTTGAATTTTTTTTTTATTTCTGATTCAAATTCAATTTCTGGTCAAATTGAGCTTGAATTCTAGTTTTAAAAGTTCAAATATTACAACTACAAAATAAAATAATGGTCAAGGTCTTCAAAAGTTGGAAGCAATTAATGAAATATGTGAAGGCTGCGTAATGGAAAAATAAAGTATGACTGCTCAACCTCGAGTTGTGACTTGGAGGGCTAAACGACTCGAGTTGATACACTTCAACAATTGTGGGCCCATTAAACCAAATATGAATGGAGTAAATTGCTAACATTTATTGAGGAATACTCTAGAAAAATATGGGTTTATTTTCTTTATGAAAAATAAAAAAATATATATTTATTATTTTTAAATTTTTAAAAGTTTTTGTTAAAAAGGAAATTTAAGAGTTTATTAAAGTGGATAAAAAGACAACTTACATTTTATAAATCCAACAAAATAAAATGAAAGAAAGAAATCGTAGTATTTGAAAAGTATGATATTTGAAAAAGGATGTACCAAAAAGTTTTTTATTGTGAATTAGATTTGTTTTGAATGAATATCTTATAATTAATTTGAGTTACTACACAATATACTTGGATTGGGTCAAAATAAAAAATAAAATATTATTAATTTTTTTATTGTATTACTTATGCACAAATTTCAAAAGAAACATTAAGATTTAAATTTAATAATAAAAATGTTAAATGCATTTTTATTGTAATTAAAAGTTTATAGGTTATATAATTCAGAAAATAAAATTGTGTTTACTAGTAAAGATGATATTTTTATGAAGAAAGTAAATGTGATTAGAGTGCTGATAAAATTGTGTTTACTAGTAAAGATGATATTTTTATAAAGAAAGTAAATGTGATTAGATTGCTGATAAAAAAAATAAACAGATAAATTCCAAATGTTTTAAAAATATTGGCATGGACTGAATTTAATCAATTAGATAATGAAGGAATGGAATGTGTTGTAAATGAACCTAGAGATTAAGCAATAATATATGGGCAACGCTGAGCATAGTGGAAACATAAATTGACAAATTAGACATTTAGGAATATAAATTTATAGAAAGTACAAATAAAGATATTATACATCAATGGAGTATTAGAAAACAACCATGAAAATTCTGTTAGATTGATTCTATATAAGGAACCTATAACATTTTATGAGCCAATAAAATAGAAGGAATGGAGAGAGGGGACGCAAACTAAAATTAAAGCAATAGAAATGAATGATAGTTAAGTTTTGACATATTTGCCACTTATAATTAAACCTATAGTAGTTAAATACATCTATAAGACAAAACTAGACATTAAAGAATGACACATGACTATTGTTAAAATGACTTTTAGGTACTAAAAATAACTAATTTGGGATTATTATGTAGAAAAGAAACATATGACACATTATTGAGCTATTCCGGCCATTATTACACTGTTGATACTGAAAATCGTAAAAGTAAATATGGATATATATTTTTCTAGAAAAAAGTTGCAATCTCAGGGTCGTCAAAGAAATAAGAGGTTTTTTTATTTATCAATCAGGGAAGCTCAATTCATTTGGGGCGCTTACTGTATGTCTCATGGTGTGTGGCCAGGAAGAATTCTACCAGTCCTAGGTCATACACAAAGGTATACACTACTATCATCTCTTTTAATAACATGTCTGCGATAAACCTATCAAATATCTCATATTGCATGTAAACACAATGATATAGTATTACATTTTAGAAGGAATTAAGTAAAGGAGGGAGTAGTGAATCTCGAGTTTTATCCTAGAAAGACTAGATAATTGACATTTTAATAAAATGATGGTTAACATAAGCTTTTTACACACAACAAATCAATTTAGGGCTCTATTCTTAGGAAGTAAACTAGGAGTGTACTAATCATTTAAGGAATGATGGATACGAAGATTATAGACAATGAAAAAGAAAGGGAGGATATCTTGAGTAGGTACCACTTATAACATAAAATAATTGAATAATAGAGTTATAAATAATTCGGTGTTCAATTAGTTCTAAATAATAAACGAAGTAAAGATTTTAAAATTTGTATAAAATTATATGTGAATATTTTGTGTTTTATATCTATTTTGATTTTTAGACTATTTTAATTTAGTAGTTTTTAAAAATTTTTAATAATTTATTATTTTTAAAGTGAGAATAAAGATTATTATTAAAAATTTGAAAAGATAAATTTATAATTTTAATTAAATTAAATCATTTATTAATTATTATATATAATTAAATTATATTAAATATATTGTATACCGTATATTTTATATATAATATTTTATTATATAATTTAATATAAAATATTATTAATATATAAATTTATTTAAAATATATAAAAATAAATAATAAATAAAAATATTAAATTAATTTAGGTATCAAATGACAAAATAACTCCAAATATCTTGGAAATGGGAGTACAGGGAATTGAGGGCTTGGAGGTAATTATTTATATTAAAATCACTCTATATTTTATTATCAAATTAGGATTATTCAATCACTTTTAAACTATTACTATTAATATTTCTTCAAACTACTCAATACAAATAAAAATTTAAGAATTTTTCTTGAGAGATGTAAAACCGGCAAAGAAAGAAGTCATCGGTGTTTGATATGTGATTTGAGTTTACTCCACATCCAGAAACTCATTCTAACTCATTGAAAGGTAAGAAGAGTTTGCCGCCTCCAATTATTATTCTTTTCTTTTTTTTTTTCCTTTTATATAATATTTATATTTGTAGAATCGAATAATTCTCTCTATTTTCTATGGATTTCAAATTTAATATTTTTATTGATTTATAATATTAATTTCATTAAAATATTAAAAGCCATCTATGAAAGCCATATAATAGCATATAGCACATAAGTGGGAAGCTTTCCCCTTTTGAAGATCTTCCCTCAAGAACGCCAAATCTGGTTGAATATTGTCACTACTGAACATGGAATAAAAGATTCCCACAAAGATATAATAGCCCAAAATAGACAAGTGAAGGTGACATGTCAATTTAGCACGAATTCAATTATTTGAACCCATATAAATTCAACAATTAACAGTTGAATGTACATGATGAACTGAATGATGAGAAGGCCTCCTGTATATAGAAAGAGGAGTTGGTTCACCGCTCACTAGGGAGGATGTTCAGGACTTTGGACATGAGTGATGCCATGAATGGATTTAATCCCTTAACTCGATGAACCAGCTTATGCCCTAACTTACAAATTTGATCATCGTCTTCAAAGTCGTATGTGATTTCAAATTTTTGCCATGTTTTTTTTCAAGCATGAGAGTATGTTAGCCTTTCATTTCCGAATTTTCTATGCCTGTGGTGCTCTTTCACTTGTTAGGTTCTTCGGCACCTTGAGGGAGTCGTGATTCCGCAGGTGCTTTTCTTTCACTTAAAATTAATATAAATATTAAAGGCTATGCCACTAAATTTAGCAATACCCTTAAAAGTTTGAGATTTTTATCATTGACCCTTATTAATATATAACACTCTCTCGTTTAGGTGCAATGATTAGGAGAGAATAAGCCTGGTAGAGGTAGCGATATTAGTGGTTATTAGTGGTGTAATAAGCCTTGTAGAGGTAGTGATATTAGTGGTTATTAGTGGTATAATCTTAATTAGGAGATGGAGATGGTTGAAATATTATATTATATTATAATTTTATAATAGTATTTAAGATATTTGATATAATTTTAATTAATTAACATTATATTATAATATTATGAAATTATTTATTTTTATATTAGTATTATTATTATTCTATAAATATGTAATATCTTATTTAATTTATTAAATTATTTATTAATAAATTTGTATTACGGTGATTTATATCTAGATGACTACATATATTTTCTCCATCTTTTTCTATTTTTTATTTCGTATTTTATAATTAAATAGTATTTATAAAATAATTTTGATTTCCGCTATACCATTGAAATATAAAATTGTTTGGTACGTGATCAAAATATAAAAGGATTTTGATTGCTTGTTTTGGATTAACATTTTTATTTTATTTTTATGATTTTTAAAAATTAACATTTTATATGATTATACTAGAGAAAATGTTGAAATATTATATTATATTATTAAAATAGTATTTTAATTAGTTTGTATTACACTACCATTTTAAAAAACTTTAAAATTATAAAAACTCGATTTAATTCAATTGTACTAGAAATTAAAGTTAAAATAATAATAATAAATCGAATCAAATTTAAAAAATCAAACCTGATTATGATCATTTCAAAATAAAAAATTAAATATTTGGTAAAATGATGATCTCCTGTGATATTATTGACCAAAAATCAAATATTTGATTGAGAATTAGTTTAAATAGTTATTGAATTTACTTGTACTAAAAACTATATGAATTTTCAAATAGATTCAAAAATTCATACGAGCCAATTACTCCTAGCAATAAATGCAAATTAATACCCCGTATAAAGTTGGTGAATTCATATTTAAGATATGAAACTTTGCTGTGAGGAGGAATAGGGAAATAAAGAAGCTTGGAGAGGAGTTTAGTAGAAAAAAAAAGAGGGAGAACGTAAAATCTAGTTTCTCAAAATAAGAAAATTCGAATAGATAATGGAAAATTTTTGAAAAAAAAATTATTGTTAAAAATGAACTGAAATGTGAATAAAAATTAAAATAGGATTTGAAGTAATTATTAAAGTTCCAAAAGTAAAAGAAAATAATTCAAGTGTAAATTGGGAGTGAGAATCAGATCAGTTTACTGTGAACTAGGATCAAATCGGACTAAATTGGTTTGAATTACGAAAAACTGGTTCAAAATTTTATTTTTTGGGATGGCTTAAAAATGTCAAATTGGAAAATTGAATTTACCACCATATAGAAAATGAATTTATATAAATTTAGAAAATTTTAATTTTAAGAAAGTCGATTGAATTGGGATTGAACCGATCGATTTTTTTTATTTTGGGTCATGGAACTTGGTCCAATTGAACCAAACAACAATCTAGTCGGGTCAATGGACCATCGACTAGGTTAGCGTTCCATTAGCGTGCACGACTAATCAGAATGCGGCGCATGGTGAAGCGCTCCTCGTCAACTGCTAGGTCAGCATTTGGAAGCGCTGACCAATCAAAGTGTGACATGTTTCCCTCATCAATAGTCAACTCAAGAAATTCCACATCATTGGGAATTGACCAATGGGAGTGTGACATGTGCTTTTAGTCAGCGGTCAACTGAAGGAAATCACCGTCAATTGGACTAACCAATGAGAGTGTGACACGTAGAAAGTGCTCCAAGTCAATATCCAGCAAGGATGATCGGGAAGGACCAACCAATGAGTGACCAACAAGTGGAAAAGACAAGTCAGATGGCCACATCCAACCAAAAGAGGACACATTGCAATGGAACAGTGCGTCAAGTGGGAAAGCAGATGAATTTAAATCAACCATTCAAAGGACGCCACATGGCAAAATCAACAATAGTCATCTGACGGTCATATTTAGTCAATTGCCACGTTGGATAGAGCGACTAATGTGAGATCGCCACATTCAAAGGACGCCACATGGCAAAGTCAACAATAGTCATCTGACGGTCATATTTAGTCAATTGCCACGTTAGATAGAGTGACTAATGTGAGATCGCCATGTGTCACATCGTGTTTTTAGTAACCCGAAATTTCTATCAGAAATTTTTCTCGTTGAATTTAAGTGGGAATTAAATATTATATGTACAAGTTTTAATTGTGTGTATATATATATAAATGTTGAAGAAATGTTTACGTATATATATCTGTACAAAATTAATTTTCAAACAAATATAAAGGAGAAAGGGATTTAGGAATTAATACAATTATTAAATAAATATCCATAAAGTAATACCTACATTTACCCACAAATACCCATCAATTTCTCAATATAATGAGAATAAATACCCATAATTTAGTAATAAATCTTCCCCATTTAAAGAACTACTCCCCATTTATCATCCTCATACCTGAAAACTCTCTCTCTCTATTGCTCCATTTTTAGGTGAAACTCGAACCATAGCTCCGACTTGGGTATTTTTATTAACCTTAGAAGTCGAGGTCGGGCTCTTTAGACTCCGGGGGAAGTCAGCTATCTGATAGCAACCTCCATTTGATCTGAAGATCGCCAAAGAAGCGCCGATGTAATCAAATAGTGAAGCAGCTCTCATGGACCGACGCTGCCCTGTTTCGGCCAAGCTGAAATCGACTGAATTCAGCCCTCCTCCGGCCAAACCAAGCTCTCCCAACATCTCTACAGCCCTTAGACGGCCTCAATTGAGCTAAAAGGTAAGCTAATTCGACCTTTCTTAGTCGTTGGAGGTCAAAGTTAGAGAGAGAAACTACAAAATTTCACTAACGAAATTCTCCCTCAATTTGGGGTCAATTGTAGGAATTCTTGATCCTATAATATACCAAAGGAAGAGAGATATCTTCTCCGATAGAGAGATCAAACCGCCACACCTCTAACAGTAAGCTTTCAAAGCTTTCTCTCTCTAAGTTTAATTTTTCGGTGAAACTCCGTTTGAACTCAATTCGGACCCAAATGACGCGGTTCAAAGCTCAATTGAGTCGTATGGATGTGTAGGAACTCAATTTTACCTTCAATTTCAAAAATTAAACCCGATTGAATGGTCAATTTGATGAAATTAAATTCGATCAGTTTGAAAAGTGGGAATTGGGGAAAAAATTTAGGGGAAATTGGGGATTTCGTAAAATTGAGGGACCAAAGTGCAATTTCCCAAAATTTAGGGTCAATTGGCCATGAAAATGTTATTAGAGGACCAATTGGTCGATTTTTGGAATTTATTGAGGTCAAATTGTCATTTTTTGTAAAGTAGGGGCAAAATAATAATTTTTAAAAAGTTGGGTACCAAATTGGAAATTTGGTAAACTTGAACCCCTTTTTTTATTTTGGATAAAAGGCCCAAAGTGAATTTTGGAAGTTTTGGGACTCAATTTGGGGAAAAATTAGCATTAGGGACTTAAAGTTAAAGAAAAAGAACTTTAGGGACCTAAATGCAAATAATTAAAAGTTTTTGGGCATTTTGTTCATACGTAAGGAACTGAGGCTATTATGCCAAATGTTAATAAACAAGGGTGTCTAAAATTATGTAGGAACACAAAGTACCGAAATGCCAGTAAAGATAAGTTCGCGTGGATGCAAAAAGCCGATTAAGAGGAATACACTGCAACTATCGGGTGAGTGGGATTATTCACATCATACCCGATTGGGATGATAAGTACTTCGAAAATGAAAAACCACTTCTATGTGGAATTTTAACATCATACCTGGTTGGAGTGATGTGAAAACTACGCGAAAAAAATATTTACCGGTTCTAAGTAGATCATACCCAGTTGGTATGATGAACTTCTTGGAAGGAAGTAGAAAATCTGCTTACCGGTTGTAAGCGGAGATGTCATCACATCCGATAGGTGTGATAGACGAGTTGAAAAGTGATTTTGTGAGAAGTGTTCTCCCCTGACTGTGTTCCAATACTTAAAAATTTTGGGAGACCTTCTTGACAAGAGCTCAAATAGATCAGATAGGCTAGAGGCCTCGATTTTAGAACTTGAGAGCTAAAATACCCGATTTTGAAAAATCACATATAGTAGGCCCATGGCCAATTGGCATGAGCAGGAGCTCGCAAACAAACATGATGATAAGCCATGAAAAATTTAAAGAATGAATGATGTGATTTGGTCATGTTACCAAGATAGGAGCAACATACTCGATGTATTGACGGCAGCGCAATAAGACCATGTCGATGGACTGGTCTAGACAAACAACTACAGATCGAGTTGAGGGTCGTGATCGTTGGACCAGTGGCACCAAAGATAAATGGCTTTATGAAAAACTTTGTTTGTGCATGCACTTGAGGTACGGGACCATCAAGACGCCCAAGAGGAATAGTGATGTGTACTAAGGGCTACTAGATGACATGGTGGAGATAAGGGTAGTTTGTCATGCCAACAGTTAGGGAAGCTCGACGTAGCTTCATGCTCATGAGACCAGGGTGAGGTCGGGATGAGGTCTCCGTCCTTATATGGACACGAAGTATTTTGGGTCTAAGGGTAGGACGTCGAAGACATTCATTCAGACTACAAGTAGAAGTCAAGAACTTCTATCATGGTGGATGGTAAAGAAGCTTTGATCCACAAATGGGTGCAGTTGGTGTAACTGCATCTCATGAATATGTGTGTACCCTTCCTGATGAAGGGCATGTGTCGTTTGTAAAACACACCTAATATGGAAATGAGAAAAAAGTTATGAAAACCTAGGAAAGGATTTGAGAATCCTTGGAAAAGAATTGGTAAACCTTGGAAAAAAGTTTTGAAAACCAGCACTTGAGGAAATAATATTTTTTAAAAAGAAATAAGGAGTTTGGCACACTCCGATTAAAGTTGTTTTTGGGATAGATTGCACACAACACACATTCACTGAGTTGTCGAACTCACCCCCTCCCTTTACCCCTTTTTAGGAAAACAAGGGAAACTGACCGTCGGCATCAAAGAGAATCGCTAAGCATATGAAAATTATTGTTTGTGCATATACTTTGAATTCGAGACCATCAAGATGCCTAAGAGGGTAGTGATTGATTCCAAGAACTGCTAGACGACCTATGGTGATAAGGGTAGTTAGTCATGAAGCTCCAGGAGCTTCTTGCACATTGAGACTAGGGTGGTGGTGGGATGAGGTCTCCATCCTCATACGGTGTCACGCCCCGACCCTATTTGGTCGGATCCCCGTGATCAACCCGCCACTCTCCCGATTTATTAAAGGGTTTCCCCTTATTATAAACCGTAAAGAGTAAGGAGTCCTTTAAACCTACACCTTCTCCTAGAATAGCATAATCAAAACTGCATAACATTTTAAATTTTTCGTACTTGTCTCACATGTGTCTTAGTTGATGGTCTTTAAGGGTAGGCTTTCCAAGATTTCCTGAAAGGGATATAAGGGAGAGGGTGAGTATGACTACTCAGTGAATGGGTTTTCAAAAATTTTATAGTTTAGGAAAAAGAATTGTGTTAGAGTGTGCTAGACTCCTTTCTTTAAAAAAATCATTTATTTTATAAATTCAGGTTTTTCCACCATTTCTTATTATCACGGTTTGTCATCACCCAACACACATCCTTTATCATGAAGATTACACACATTCGCAGGTCAGCACGACCACTGAACCCACTTGTGGCTTCGGAGCGACTTTACTAACCACCTAGATAGAAGCACGTCCACTTCTACCCTGAGAATGAGTGCATGTACACGACATCTAACCCTCAATCCCAAAATCGATTCTTTGTGTCCATATGAGGACAGAGATCTCATCTCATCCCCACCCCGGTCTCATGCGCTTGGTGCTACTCCAAATTTTGCACGAACACTTGGAACGACGAACTACCCTTATACTCACCGGGTCGTCTAGGGCCCTCAGGATGCATCACTACCCTTCATGGGCATCTTGATGATCTCGTACTCATAGTGCATCACTACTCCTGTCGAGAAGGTCTGCCAAATTGTTTAAGCATTGGCACATAGTCAGGGGAGAACACTTTCGACAAAAATATGTTTTCACTGTCCATTATACCGACCCGATATAAGGACATCTTCATTCATAACCAATGAACGGGTTTTCAACTTCCTTCGAGGAAGTTTCATCATACCAACTGGGTATGATCTACTTACAACCGGTAAGTAGTCTTTCTGCATGGTTTTCACGTCACTACTCTAAGTCATAATGTTTAAAATACCACATAGTAGTGGGTTTTCATTATGATGTGCTTATCATCCCCAACTGGGTATTATATGAATTCTCACTCACAACCGATAAGTGGTTTTTAACTTTAAGTTATGCTCATTGTTCCAACCGGGTATGACGTTAGTAAACCCACTCACCCATTAATTTCGTGAATTCCACTAGACCGGTTCTTTGTATTCACGCGAGCTTGTCATTGTTGGCATTCCCGGTACTTCGTGTTCCTAAACGATATGAACATCTCGGTTCATTATCCTTCGGCCTAATAGCCTTCATTCATTCCAAATAAATGAGAAAGTCAACTTTCATTTATTTACAATTAGGTCCATAAAGTTATTTCTCTTAAACATTAAGTCCCTAATGCCGGTTTTTCCACAAATTGAGTCCTAAAACTTTTAAAATTTATCATAGGACCTCAATTTATTCCATTTTACAAAAAATGGGGTTTAAATTTCCAAATTTCCAATTTGGTCCCCCAACTTTTCCAAAATTACCATTTTGCCCATCCTTTACAAAAATGGTAAATTTTACCCCAAAAATTCTAAAATTTCTCAATTGGCCCTATAACATTTTTACCATGCCCAAATGACCCTCAATTTTAGGAAATTACATTTCAGACCCTCGAATTTTTGAAAATCCCCAATTTTCCCCCAATTCCAACTCTTTAACACAGCTGAATTTGATTTTATCAAATTAACCAATCAAACACCTCTAATTGTTGAAATTGAAGTTGAAATTGAGTTTCTCCATATTCATACGATTCCATAGAACTTTGAATTGTGAGTTTTAATGCTAGAACGAGCTCAAATGGAGCTTCGTTGGAAAATAGACTGTAGAGAGAGAAAGCTTCAATTACTCACTGGTAAGGGCACGACTGTCTGAGGTTTCAATCTGGGTAGATAGCTCTCATCCTGAGGTTCATCATCGAATCAAGAATTAAATCAATTGATGTCAAATTGAGTTAGAATTTCATCATCGAAATTTTGTCGGTTCTCTCTCTAGGACCAGCCGAAAATTATAGAGGGGAGTCGAATTGGCTTATATTTCAATCCTAATTCGGCCATGAGAGGGCTTGGTTTGGCCTGAGGAGGGCTCAAAATGGCCGATTTCAACTCAGCCAAAAAAGGGTAGCTTCGATCCACCAGAGTTGCTTCATTGTTCCATCATGTCGGCATTTCTTCTACAACCCTTGAAGCAAACGGAGACTACAGACATATAGCTTACTTCTCCCCGGTTCTAAAGAACCCAACCTCACTTTCTTTGGCTCAGAAAAAACCCTATATCGGAGCTCTGGTTTGAGCTTTGCCAGAAAACTAAGAAACTGAGAGAAAGTGAGCTTTTCAGGTGTGGAGACGACGAAAGGAGAGGGGCACCTAATATAGGGAGCTCGGGGACCCGTCGACCGTCCGTTTGGCACCATTGTGAAAGGCATTGAAGACCTGAAACATACCGAACGGAAGCATTTCTTCTTCACCGGCGCTGTTTTAATTTTTCGACGAGTGAACAGTGCTGTCATCCTAAGGAAGAAGATGACACTGTTCCAAACCGAACCAGACCGGTCCGAACCAGGTTTGAAGATTAAATTGATTGGTTCACCCCTTATTCGACCGAGTTTTTCAAATCTAAAAATTTCTAAATTCATCTCAATTCATTTTGTATCCGGTGGTGGCTTCAAATCTCAAATTTGAATTATTTAAGCTACCTAGAAAAATGAATTTAGGATTCGGTTCAATAGTAGTTCAAACCGGTCAAAATCGGTTCGGATCCGGTTCACCTAAACTGGTTTAGTTTTCATCCCCAATTCCTTCACAAGTCCATTTACATGTCTTTTGTGACTCCTTGGGTCACTTAGGGTCCATAAAATTCCCGGTTTACCATCTCTTTATCGATTGCAGTTCATAAACCGACTCGGTCCTTAAACCGGTTCGGGTCTAGTTCACCCGAACCGATCTAGTTTTTCTCTCTCACTTTATTCTAAGGTTCTTTCCCAAGGTTTATAAATCTCTTCCAGTCACAAGGGATCCATAAATTTTACTGTTTGCCCTTTCTCTATCTGTTTCGGTTCATGAACCGACTCGGTTCATAAACCGGTTCAATCCAATTAGATCTAGTTCATCTAAACCGATCTGATTTTTCTCTTCCAATTTGTCCTAGGGTTTTTTTCCAAATTTTTATGAATTATTTGGATCACACCAGAGTTGTAAATTCCTAGTTAGCCGCTCAATCGGCGTCTAGAAATGTCGATAAATCAGAGTGCAACATGTATTCTCGGTCAACGGTCAGACAGAGAAAATCTAAGTCACCAAAGACTAACCAATGGGAGAGCAACACATGTCCTCACACAATGGTTAACTCAGGAGATGCCTCATTAGCATAGCTAACCAATGAGAAGTTGACATGTGGTAAAGGTGCCACGTCAGCAACCGACTAGGATGTCGGAGAACGATCGACCAATTAGAGGTTAAAACATGGCAAAGCCACATCTAATAGCCACAACCAATCAAATGTTGCCACGTGGGAATGGCACATTCGTCAGGTGAGAAAACTAACGAATTTCTATCAGTCAATTAGAGAACGCTACGTGTCATGGTCAACCGATGGTCAAATTTGGTCAGCAGCCACATAGGAACAAGCGACCAATGGGAGGTCGCCACATGTTTAGTTAACGGATGACTCAAACTTTGAGTGATGTGAACCCCGCCAATATACTAACAACACCCTAAACCAAATATGGAAAAGACCCCAAGACTTTCACGATGCAAGTAAAAAGAATGGAATATATCTTGTTCAATTGAAAAATAAGGTACGGATAGAAGTAGACGCCACACCAAACTCCTCTAAAAAGAGCTCCTAGAAAACCCTGATGATAAGTCTCATTGCTTGAACGCCACAAGTAAAAACCTCATAAGTTCAAAAGTTCTCTTAAAAGAGAAATAAGACATAAACCTCACAATATCATTGAAATCAAAAGATTTGTCCTTAAAATGCTCTGAAGTTAGTCTTTTATAAGCACTTATGAATATTATACATTCTCTAAATAAGGAAATAAAATATTATGGTTGACATGCCAACCATATAGAATATTGCTAATATATTTCTTATTTATTTATTTACAGATGTCTAAGATAATAAAATATTCTAGATTTGTCATATTATCTAGGAAATATCTTCTAGAAGATTTATGATATTAATAAATCTTCCATTCGAATTGTATCCTTCTTTAGTGTTGTTATTGTACTCTTTTGTTGTACTCCTAGCTTGACTACCTGCAATTGTTCCAATTAGCCCATGCATTTCTTATTTACTCCTTTTGTTCATTGACCTTGTGATTGGACCTTGCGAATTGGTAGCACCCTTAGATGGACTCACATCATTCTCCCTCTCTTGAAAATGATTTGTACTCAAATCTTCGTTTTCTCGTCACCTACATTAAATGGCATTAAATTAGTGACATTGAAACTTGCGCTAACGCCATACACACCTGGTAACTCCAACTTATAAGCATTATTGTTAATGTGTTCCAACACTTGAAATGGTCCATCTCCTCTTGGAAGAATTTTTGACCGCCGCCGTTTTGGAAATCATTCCTTTCTCAGATGAAGCCAAACCCAATCCCCGGGTTCAAATGTAATATTTTTGCGACCCTTATTTGCTTTATTTTCATATACTTTAGTCTGTCTTTCAATGTGCATCTTTGCCTTCACATGCATTTGTCTCACGAACTCTGTCTTTCTCTTTTGATCAAAATTTACTAACTTACCAACAGGAAGTGGAGTTAAATCTAGAGGGGTCAATGGATTAAAACCATATACAATCTTAAATGATGAAAACTTAGTCGTATAATGAACAGAACGATTATAAGCAAACTCAACATGTAGCAAACAATCTCCCCATGATTTCAAGTTCTTTTTTATTATAGAACGTAATAAAGTACCTAATATTCTATTAACTACTTCTATTTGACCATTAGTTTGTGGGTGACATGCTGTTAAAAATAAAAGTTTTATTCACAATTTACCCCATAAAGTATTCCAAAGGTAACTCAAGAATTTAGAATCACGATCAGAAACAATAGTTTTAGGCATACCATGCAATCTAACAACTTCTCTAAAGAACAAATTGGCAACATTCGAGACATCATCAGTTTTATGATATGGAATAAAGTGTGTCATCTTTGAAAACCTGTCAATAACCACAAATACAGAATCACTCCCTCTCTTCGTCCTTGGTAATCCTAAAATAAAATCTATGGATATATCAATCCAAGATGCACTAGAAATTAGAAGAGGTGTATACAAACCTTTAGGTTGTTACCTAGACTTAGACTCCTTACAAGTAATGCACCGATAACATATTTTCTCAACATCCCTTTTCATATGGGGCCCAAAAAATGTTCATGCAATATTGTCATAGTTTTAGTTACTCGAAAATGTCCCATAAGTCCTCCAGCATGTGCTTCCCTAACAAGTAACTCATGCAAAGATGATTGAGGGATACACAATTTGTTTTCTTGAAAAATGAACCCATTTTGCAAATAAAATTTTCCAAACCCACCATTTGTATAATTTTTAATCACATCACAAAAAGCAGGATCTTTTGCATACAATTCCTTAATATAATCAAAACCAATTAATTTATAATCAAGGATTGTAAGCATAGCGTACCTTTCGGATAGCGCATCAGCAACTATATTTGATCACATATGGAAATGACTCAATGAACTCCACCCACCTAGCATGATGCTTGTTCAACTTGTGTTGCCCCTTGAGGTGCTTAAATTCATGATCACTATGAATCAAAAACTCTTTCGGCCATAGATAGTCCTGCCATGTTTGTAGGGTTCGAACTAGGGCATACATCTCCTTGTCGTAGGTAGGATAGTTGAGGGTTGCTCCACTCAACTTTTTACTAAAATTTGCAATTGGCCTTCTCTACTGCATCAATACACCTCCAATGCTTACCCCTGATACATCACACTCAATTTCAAACATTTTAGAAAAATTAGGTAAGGCGAGCAAAAGGGCACTTGTCAGTTTATCCTTTATCAATTGGAATGTGTTTTATTGATCAACTCCTTAATTAAATGCTACATTTTTCCTTATAATAGCAGTAAGAGGTGCAACATAAGTACTGAAATTAGGAATAAAATGTCTATAAAAACTAGTCAATCTATAAAAACTTCTTACCTGACTTACCAAATTACATGTTGGCCAATCTCAGATTGCCTTAATTTTTTCCTCATCAACTCCAATACCTTTTGAACTTATAACATACCCAAGAAACACAAGTTTATCCGAACAAAAGACACATTTCTTTAAATTGGAAAAAAGCTTATCTTTCCTTAAGGTTTCTAAAATAGTTGTTAAATGTCTTACATGTTCATCCATGGTCTTGCTGTAGATTAGAATGTAATCAAAATATACAATTACAAACTTCCCAATAAAAGCACACAAAACATGGTTCATTAATCTCATGAACGTACTAGGTGCATTAGTCAATCCAAATAGCATAACTAACCATTCATATAAACATTGTTTTGTTTTAAATGCAGTTTTTCATTCACCTTCTTCTTTCATTCTAATTTGATGATATCCACTTTTAAGATCTATTTTCGAAAATAAACAAAATCCATGCAACTCATCTAACATATCATCCAAACAAGGAATAGGGTGTCAATATTTTACCATGATATTGTTAATAGCTCGACAATCAACGCACATTTGCCAAGTTTCATCCTTCTTAGGGACGAGTAGCAAAGGCACAGCACATGGGCTCATACTCTCTCGAACATACCATTTTTCCATTAGTTTCATGACTTGGCATTGAAGTTCATTTGTTTTCTCAAGGTTACTTCTATAAGAAGGACGGTTTGGAATTGCCACTCTAGGGATCAAATCAATTTGATATTCATTTCCTCGAATCAATGGCAAACTTAGTGGTACCTTTTCAGGGAAAACATCCATAAATTCCTGTAAAATAGTAATAATATTGCTCGAAAAAGATCTGACAAGGTTGTTAGTACTCAAAAAGGCATCCTTGTACACAAGTACAATAAAAAACTATTGTAAATGTATAGCTCCCTTAATCTCACTTTTTCTAGCAATAAAATTATTTTTCCTCTCTTATTTTTTAAATTCAGGCTTTTTTCTCTTTTTTTCAACTCTATATTCTTTTCTTCTTCTTTCTTCTTTTCTTTCTTCTTTTCTTCTTCTTTTTTCTTTTCATTTGACTTTTTCCTTTTGATTTGATCCTCCAAAACTTGCTTTGGAGTCAATGGTACAAGAGATATTGGTCTTTCGTTCATCACAAATGAGTACTTATTGGTGAATTCATCATACTTAATTTAACGATCAAACTACCAGGGTCATCCCAAAAGAATGACATGCTTGCATTGGTACCACATCGCATAGTATTTCATTCTGATATCTTCCAACAGAAAATGCAACCAACACCTACTTGGTTACCTTGAGTTCACCTTGTTGTTTAGCCGTTGAAGTCGATATGGCTTTAGATGCTTTAATGCCAATTTCTCCACAACAAATCTTATTAGTGTAGCTTCCTCTATCTATAATAACACAACAAATCTTGTTGTTCACACAACCACAAGTATGAAATAAGTTCTCACACTAGTTGTTTTCTTCTTCTTGGGCATGAGCACTCAGAGTTTGCCATGCTACTAATAACTCTCATTCTTCGGCATACTCACTAGCATCCTTAAGTGGTGGCATATCAAGATTGTTTTCTTCTTCTTCATCCTCGGTCTCGATCTCTCCATCAACATTGATCACCATGGCCTGCTTATTTGGGCATTGACTTGCTACGTGACCCCTTCCTTGGCATCGAAAACACTTAATATCACGATATTTGGGAGTTGTGATATGAGTGTTATCTTATTTTTGGGGCACAGCTTGCTTGGTTGTCTCCTTTGGAAGGTTGGGCTGAGATTGAGTCGAGGACTTCTCAACTTGCCAAGGGGTTGGTTTCCATGTGTTTGAGTGACCATTGTTTAATCCCCTTTTGTGTAAATTCTTCATTTTCAATTGTTGTTCAACTTTGATAGCTTGGTGCACCATGTCTTGAATCTCAACATGATATTGCATTTCCACCACATCAACTATCTCATTGTTTAGGCCATGCAAAAATCTGGTCATTGTAGCCTCTCTATCTTCCTCCACATTAGCTCGAATCATGATAATTTCCATCCCCTTGAAATACTCGTCGACACTTTTGGATCCATGGGTAAGCCTTTGAAGTTTATTGAACAACATTCGGTTGTAGTGGCTAGGAACAAATCGTCATCGCATGATTGCTTTCATCTCATCCCAAGATTCCATAAGGCGTTCATGATTTCTTTTCCTCTCCTTCACCAACTGATCCCACCATATTATAGCATAATCAGTAAATTCGACAGCAGCAAGTTGTATCTTTTTCATCTCAGAGTAATTATGGTATTCAAAAACCATCTCGATCTTCTTTTCCCATTCAAAGTAGGCTTATGGGTCATTTTTTTTTCCTTGAAAAGAGGATATATTCAATTTGATGTTGTCCAAGTTGTCATCAATCCGTGGTCGCCCTCTATGATCATATCGATCGATGGAATCGCATTTGAGCATGTTGCGATTGCCTTGGATTTCTTTGAACTCCTCGAGATCTTGTGGATCAAAACGCCTAGATTGAAAGCTTGACGTGAACCCTTCACTCCTTCCTCCAATTGATCCATCCACATGTGAAGTGGCTCTAATTCAATCTTCATCAACCATCTCATCTCACTTATTATAGCTTGCACTTGTAAGTTTGGAATGAGTTGTGGGGGCTCCTCCCCATTTGGGTCGTCTCCTCTTCGTTGAGCCATGTGTTCCTACAAATGTTAAAAAAAACCTCGCAACATCCGTGTTTCACTCAATTGGCTTTTTTTATGAATTCAAACACTCTTGCCTTTTTCCTCTCGTATGTCTTCTTTTTAATTTTAATTAAACTTTAAGAACAAATCGTTTTTAAGAAATAGTTCAACTTGTAAAACAATCAAGATAAATCAACAAAGTTTCAAAAGTAATTCTAAAAAGGATCTAAATATACGAAAGGAAGATAATAAAAAGGATATAGAGAAAAGAAAAAAATAAAAATCTAATAGAGTAGAAAGAATAAAATATTAAGTATAGACTTGTTCTTCTCTTTTTACCTTTTTTTATAATTCTTTTTTTTTTGTTTTTTTCCTTAAACTTTTTTTGTACACCTTTTTTTACTTTTTTTTTGCTTTTTTAAGTCTTTTTGGCTTTTTTGCTTTATTTTTACTTTTTTTTAATATAAAGAAAGTAGATAAAAAAGATGAAATTTTTTTATAGAGACTAAGTAGAAATAAGATAATAAAAATATAACTAGATGGGAGAATGAAGAGATTTTTTGTGATTTTTTTATACTAAATAGAAATAGGTAAAAGATAAGTAAAATAGAACGAAATTTGAAAGAATAGTATAGAACTTGTCGTACAACCATGTACTTTGATATCAACTGATGCAAATCCCGCCAATATATTAACGACATCATACACCAAATATGAAAAAGACCCCAAGATTTTCATAGTGCAAGTAAAAAGAATGGAATATACATTATTCAACTGAAAAACAAGGTATGGGTAGAAGTAGATGCCACACCAAACTTCTCTAAGAAAAGCTCCTAGAAAACCCTCGTGATAAGTCTGATTGCTTGAACGCCATAGGTAAAAACTTGATAAATTCAAAAGTTCTATTAAAAGAGAAAGAAGACAAAATCTCACAATATCATTGAAATCAAAAGATTTGTCCTTACAATGCTCTAAAGTTAGCTTTTTATATGCACTTATTAATATTAGCTATTCTCTAAATAAGAAAATAAAATATTATGGTTGACATGTCATCTATATATATTATTGCTAATATATTTCTTATTTATTTATTTACAGATGTCTAAGATAATAAAATATTCTAGATTTGGCATATTATCTTAGACATATCTAGGAAATATATTATTTCCTTATTTAATCTTCTATAAGATTTATGATATTAATAAATCTTACATACGAATTGTATCCTTCTTTAGTGTTGTTATTGTACTCTTCTATTGTGCTCCTAGCTTGACTTCCTACAATCGCTCCAATTAGCTCATGCATTTCATCTTTAATTCTTTTGGCCCTTTACCTTGTGATTGGAGCTTGCAAATTGGAAGCACCCTTAGTTCGACTCACATCATTGAGTAAAATGTCGTGTCAGCAAATCTAGCCAATCATGAAGCATCACATGGCATCTCACACGTGCGAATCTCGTACGCGCACGCACAATGTTATCTTCTTCCTTCAGACTTCTAAACAGCAGAGGAGGAGGAAGGTTGCCATTACTCTTACAGCTAATAAATCTCTCCAACAAGGGAGTAAATGAGAGAGTTAATGGTCGGCCGATGGATGGCTGAATAGGAATGAAAGTCCCCAAGCTCCCTATATAAAAAGCTTCCTTCCATTCATCCTCTCCATCCCTCGAAAGTTTGAATAAGATGAACTACTCCAATTTTCAACCATCCCTGAACTAGAGCTCCGACATCGACCCTTTTCTCCACCTCCGAAAGCGAATTTGGGTTCCCAAGAACTAGGAGGAAATCCTCTACCTTGTTGCATATTCCTTTCACCTCAAGGATCACCAGAAAAGTGTCGATGAGCTCACACAGTACAGTCACTCCAGTGGTTGACTACGAGCAAAACTTTTCGAGCAAGATTTCAGCCATCTCGAACCTCCTAAAGTCAGGTCGACCATCATATGACTCTCCACGACCGAGCCTAGTCCCCCTTGAGCCTTCGAGATACGCAATTATCACCACCCTTCGCTAGGATAGTGAATTCACACAAAGAAACTACTTAAATTTTGCTAATCAAATTCTTCCTATTCATGGCACTAATTGAGGTGAAATTTTATTCTAGGAAGATACTCTCGATGAGAGCTAGCTCCTCAAATCAAGAGCTCCGGCAATCGCATCCTTTCTAGTAAGAATTTGAAAATTTCTCTCTCTAAAAGTATTTTTCGGCGAAACTTCTTTTGAGCTCAATTCTAGGCCAAATTTATTAGTTCAAAGCTTGAAATGATCATGGAGAGGTAGGGGGATAATTAGCAGTATGATAGGAGGCAATTAACCGATTTTACGCAGTCAATTTGTTGAAATGACATTTCGAGGGCCAAAGAGTAATTTTTGGAGAATTTGGGTGATTTGGGAATTTTTTGGAAATTTGGGGATTTTTGTGAAATTGACATAAATTGGGGTCAATTTAGGATTTAAATGAAATTGGGGGCTTAATTGCAATTAAAATGAAATTTGGGAATTTAATTGTTATTAAAAGTAATTAAAATACTTTATTTGTAATTTTAAATAATTATTTTAGTAGAAAATTGCAAATAAAGTAAATTGAGGAAATTGTGAAAATATTTTGGAGTTTATTTGTCAATAAAATATATTTAGGGACTTATGTGTAATTAAAGAAAATATAGAGAACTAAGTGTAAATATCGGATAATTGATGGATCAGTTATCCGTGATTATGTAAGTGTGAAAGAAAACACCCGACCTACAATTGAGAATCCAACCCGAGTAAATGGAATCCTGTCCGAGATAAACAAATCATGGATCTCAAGTGAGTGAGATTTCTGACATCGGTACTGATTGGATCGATTATACGCATACTTAGTATCATTCTTTATTTTGAAAATAGATTTCCCGAAATATAATCCTTTATGTGAAACTGCTTAAACATTTTGGGATTATATTCTTTAAGAAAGCATCAAGAGTGTTATTAGGACAATCCATGAACAGTGTATGGATACACCTCAAAGGATATGGTCTAGTCCGATCGTCGATGCAGGAAATGGGCGAGGCCCATGGTAGACAATGGCTGGATCTAGTTATGTGCAAGTGGGCCTAAGGCCACAATTTTGAAAAGTTGGAGTGGGCTCAAGTCCATGTTTTGAAAACATACAAGTAGGCACAAGTCCAATGGAAAATGGGTCCAATTCCGTAAATAAGTTTTGATTTAAGAGTATGTTAAAATTATCACAATTTGATAATGTTTGTTGAAGTTTCTAAGTTGAAACCAGGTCGCAACCTATTGGGCTAGCAACGCAAAGATAAATGTCTTAAATCAAAAAACTATTGTATATGATTATAATCGTGCGGAACTAAATAGACGCTCGGTACGAAGTAGTGTTAGTTTTAAGGACGGTTGGACAACAAGGTTGGCACAAGGACAATTATGTTATTCCAATATGTCATGGAATTGTGGGTGCTTTGTGCGCATTGAGACCGAGGAAGAAGGGAGAAAATGACTCGTCCCTTAATAGTGGACAAAATAAGCGATGAAGTCTAGGGGTTGGGCGATGGTGCTCACACACACAATATGGTGGAGGTTTGTGGCCTCTTACCAGGGTGGACGGTAAAGTCGCTCCAGGCCATAAGTGGAATAGATCAAGGTTGTTGGCTTTGAGGGTATATTCTACAACTATTTGATCTATTTATGAATAAAGGGTATTTGTGTGTTTGTATGGTACAAACCACAGTATGTCTACCATAAATAAATTATGAAAAATCTTCAAAATGAGAAGAAACCTACCTTAAGCTTGTAGGAACAAGCCGAAAAACTTAAATGAGAATTCTTTTATAAAATGATAAGATAAGTCATAGCTTGATTATTAGATTATATAAATTCATTTTTGCTTAAAGAAAAGGAAAATCTCTTCCGGGTAGGAAAGAACCTATTTTGGCTTGTGAGACACAAGTTGTGGAAATCCTTTTAACAAGAAAAGGTGAATGAGGTTTGTCTTATGCAAACCTATAATAAACTTTATAACCCTTAAAAGTTCTTTCGAGTAGGAAGGAAAGTATTTTGTTTGTCATATACAAGTTGAAAGGTTTTCATTGATTAAACAAGTCGTAATCTATTTTAAACTTGTTAACCATAACCCTTGGTTTACAATGGAAATAAAATCCTTGTATATTTTGGAGTATGAGTTAAATCATGGACATGAAGTCACGATATTTGTAAACCCTTCTCGCTAAGTTATAGACTCACCCCATCACTTATCCCTTTGAGGTCTTAAATATGTCAAGGACATTAAAAGACGAACTATCAAATTGATATGTTATTTATCCTTACAAGTTTATGTACATCATTATATATTTTGGAGCTAATATCTATTATGTACACCATATGTGTCACACCTCAACCCAGTTTGGTCTGATGCACAATTTTCTATTGTTATACGTTTTGCTCTACCAATACTATGATAACGGGGGTAACATTTATTATAATATTAGGAGGAGTAGCGGGTTGTTCACATGGTTCCAACCAAACTGGGTCAGGGTGTGACACATATGGTCGGCTATGGACATTACCTGATAGAGAATTGGTCCCCAGAGCTGCTTTATAACTGTTGGTCCTTCTCTCGCCGGAGGATGACTAAAATTCTCTATGAAAGTCGGTCTCCTTCGCTATCTAGTGACCTCCCCACTAAAGCTTTTCATTTTCTCATATGATCACGAAACATACTAATATTGGTGGTGTTAGAACTGCGTCGAGGTCAAGTTTCCAATCGCACATCTCTCCGACTTCGATGTGCCATCTACTAGCATCAGCTTGATGGAACAATACCATTGCTCACTTGGCCAAAAAAAGGGGCAGCAGCTTTTCAACCTTGTACCAACCTCCTCGATGGCCAACCGCAACCCAAATTAATTGTGTAAGTCCCTCTCAGTACCCTCTCATCAACTATGGTGGTCGTTCAGGCAATAGGTAAGTCTTATGACAGCGAAAAATCTGAGAAGCTCCAGTAGCTCTCTATTTCCTACACCTCTTTGTAAATTGGGAATTTCATGTGACTCGGACCACCGCAGGAGGTGATCAAGGTGTCCACGGACTTGTGGAGCAGTCAGCTATCCAATGACACTACCATCGACTGTCACTGCTTCCTCATTGGTGAGTTTCCGGCCAAAACTCGACTTTGTGTTTATTTTACTAAGAGGGTCTCATCAGAGAGAAAATGACATTGTTACAGCCAAGACTGGTCAGAAGGAGACCATGGGACTTAGGGAAGATGATAAAGACCTAGATAAGATTTTTGAAAGGTTTTTAGAGTCGTTTTGAAAGAGATAAATATTTGGGATCAAATCATAATTTTTGGAAAGTTTAGGGACCGAACTAAGATTTCATAAAAATAAGGACCCCAATGTGATTTAGTAGAAGTGTAGAGACCTAAATGAAAGTTAGAAAAGCTTAAATACCTAGAATAGTAGCTTAAAATAGACTAGGGACTCAAGTGAAACTTCTAGAAAAGTTCAACAGATCAAATGGTGATTTTGAAAAGTTAGAAGACCAAAATGAAATTTATGAGAAGTTAGGGACCCCTAATGAAACCAAGAAATGTTAGAGGATGTGAGGTAGAAATTATATCTGAAATCTAAGTCCAAAAGGATTTAAGAGAAAGTAGAGAACCAATATGTAATTTTGGAAAAGTTAAAGACTAATGTGCAATAAGTAGAAAGTTAGAGGACCTTAATGAAAAGTATCGCCTGAAGTGGGGATACAAGGGAAAAGGGATACAAGGGAAAGTTAGACTAATTCTGGAAGTGGGGATACAAGGGAAAAGTCGGTTTCCAGAGTTTCCCACGAACCTGAAGGTAAGTGTTTTGCAGGGGTTCAAGTATCGCTTGTGATCCAGAGTTAGGCTGAGTTGGATCAAAGGATATGAGATGACAGATGAAACATCATTGACATCGTGTGATAGGGGCGGTCATCACATGATGTTCCTTGGGAGTGTATTATGACACAAATACCCCTCACAAGCATGTGTAAGAAATTAGGGGATTGTTTATAGTTAAGTGACAAATGGAAATTTCTCAGATAATAAATACAAGATAAAATACTATTATAAGGAATAGTAAGGAAGTACCGGTAAAAGATGCAAATAAGATATCAATAAACCTTAATAAATAGATTAGTTAAACATTGGGTGGACTCAAAGTCACTAAATACATCATCCCTTCCCCTAACCCTTTTTAGGATCATAGCACCAAGATATTAAACTCGAAAGACTGTGTACTAATATTATTTTTATTTATCACTCACTTGTTTTTTGAGGAAAAGTTGTAATTTGATTTGGGGCTTACTACACACTTTAAAATTTTTAATTTTTTGTTGAATCCTATGAGTTTTTATTATAAACTTTTTGTCATGTCAGTTTTACTTTGGTGAAAATACTCAATTTAGTAGTATGGAGTGGACATGGCGGGATGTCATTGGGCATTGACCCGGGAAATCGAATCGGGCATGACATGAACTAACATGTAAGATTAAAATTTCAGCCCTAATCCAATATGCATTGACATTGGAAGAAGTCTAATAAAAGTTAGTCCATACCAACAGATTCCTTGCAAGGAATGTGAACATCACATTTGCACAATTTAATCACCTAAATTATAAGAGTTCCCAAATATAATTGAAAGAATTAATGGAAAGTACATATACCCCATGAAAGGAAATCAATAATTGACCAAAAAATATATGGTAAGAATATCAAAGAGACATTAATTATCATAAGGAAAGAGTGAGGAAATATAGGAGTTACCAAATGGAATTAAACCCTAAGATAACGATAATAATCAACCTCACATTTTCTAAGTACCGTATTCATATTAGAAGATAATAATTTATAAATTATTTAAATTTCTCTTATTTAATAAAAAATTAGATTTAATTATAAAAGTAAGGCTAATGGATAAAACTGTACTTTTGAAAAATATTATGTATCTTATATTATCGACCCAAATTATACACAATTGTACAATAGGAGTATAAAAACTCAGGAATTCCTTTGAGACGACTATGTTCTCATATAAATATTAGTGATATTTTTTACATCCAGTTCAATTTGTTCGATGATACGTTATTACTTGCATTTTATGATTGAATGAATCCCACTTAAAAACCCTTTTAAAATGATAGATACTCTTATAATAGCATAAATAAATACTGCTTAAAATATTTTTTTAAATGATAGATATCTCTAAAAACCCTTTTTCAAAATTAGGGTATAGATCCATTTCTCGATACATGAAATGGGTCGAGCTCATGGTCAATGAAAATGAGTTAGATCTATTTTTATTGAGAAGTGGGTCTAAGGCAATGATTTTAAAAAAAAAACTCGTGTTAATGGACCTAAAGTCATATTTTGAAACTCCAAATGGATCTTGTCCAATAAATAATACTTATAGTGGAGTGGTGAAATTAGTCTCTAAAATAAAACTTCACAAGAAATTTTGAGTAATGGATCATGCTCGAAAACTTACTATCTAGCTAGAAGCGGGTTTCATCTGGGCTAACAATATAAAATGATGAACTAAAATATAAAACATCGTGCTTGTGTTTGCTTGTAAACGGGATTAAAAGTTAATCCAGAGAACTGTTGGACAAAAAGGCATGAACAAGAGAAGCACAAATGTATTTTCCCTCAATTGAGCACATTTTATATGATATATATAGGGATTGGAAAATTATTATCACCAAGACATTATAACATGTATTCTACTCTTTTTAGATGTGTGATTAAAAATATGTATTTATACTATGGTGGTTGATAAAATAAATTCGAATAATAAATAAAACATAATATAATTTTGTTAGGTAATTATGTAATTATTTTGGAACGGTATATGGTATATTTCTCCATACAATATCCACATATTTTGAAAGTATTTAAATTATTAACCTCTCCTACAATTGAACCCTTGTTAAAATATTTACTAAATATAACTATATATATATTTAATATTTTAAAGTATGTATTAAATAGTAAATATGACGTAAATATAGTCTTTTATAGCTCATAAATAACAGTTTCAGCGTAATTTTATATAAATATAAATTGAAATGATGTAAAGTTATAATTAATCAAAAATATATTATTTTATTTATTATTTAGTTTTCATATTATTTATTGAACTTGTATTATATTATAATATATTATACAATATTTATTTTATATAATTAAAAAATTAATTTTATATATAATAATTATTTTATGTGCAATAAAATTAATTAATATAAATTAAATAAATTATTATAATTATATATAATATATCAATTTATAATATAATAATATTTTATATAAAGTAAATAATTTATTATAATTATTTTTTATTTATAAATATTAATTTTGAATAATTTTTACGAACACAAATAAAAAATGACACTATTTCTTTTTATGTACAAGGAGAAAAAAAATGGTAAAGTTTTGTAGTTGTCATTACCCATGGGATCCGATCCTTACCTACATATCATTTTACACCCAAACTAAACTTGATTCCATCTCTTATCGAATCCGAGTCCACCATGTATACGAGGTTTAGATTGATGCAGGTTTAGGTACAAGTGACTCAATATAGAGTCTCGTTCGGATTCAATCAAACAAAATCGAGTTTATATTAAGATTAGTTCTATAAAATTTAATTTCGGATTTATGTGCAATTAAACTTAAATTTGTACTTAAATTTTTCTATTAGTATAAATAACGGTTTTAGGTTCACAAATATTGGATTCTACGAATACGAATTTAAATCAGTTTAAAGTAACACTAACCGAATTTAAATAAGTACGAATTTATTTGTTTTGTATTCGAACATTACTCATCTTTAAATAAATTCCAATTTTATATCCGTATAAGTACTATACCGAGTTAGGGTTCAATTCGGATTATAAGAAACCCAATCCTAACCCAAATTTTTAACATCATTACCCTTTATTAGGTAAAAAGGACAACTACAATTTCCTGAGAACTGGGTCCGGCGTCTAGCTCATGGATCCGGACCCAAAGGAACCGGGTCCTAGGGACATTTTAGACATGTAAGATAAGTGTCTCTCACTGTCCCATTTTCTCAATTTACGTGGTCAGCCCTGTCGCTACATTCAGCACCTGATCAAGCAATTGATTATCCAATTTTCCTTTTTTTTCAAGTATTTAAACAAAAAGGGGGAAAATTGGAGAGATTGAGCAAGGGAAGAGACTGTGAGAAAGTACACAAGCAGATACTTTTGCTGTAGGTATGATCTGTTTCTCCCGCTATCACCCGTCTAGATTTCTTGTTTTCATTCTCTGATTTTCCGATGTGGTTTTATGCTCGATTACTTCTTCGATCGTTTCTCTTCGCTCCCCAGTTTTCTTGTTCGATTACTGTCATTTGATTTATTCTGATGTATAATTTGTGGCTATGGCTCCACTATGTTGAGCAAACATATCCGTGTAGTTTATTCTATTATTTTTCTATTTGTATATCAGCAAGCATAGGCAATCTCCTGTTGTGCTTGATTTTTCAGTAAGCATGCAATTTGCGATTTTACGGGCTCAATTCTTTTCGTTTATGATTAGAAATCAACGTAATTTTCCTTATTCGGGCTGTCTGTGCGTAAAAGGTTATCTGAAACTGGGCTTATGTGATCCTTCCTAACAAGTTTGTTGGTAATTTAGGTTAATCTGATGAAGTTCTTTCTGTGAGCAGTTTTCTTTGCACCGTCAGAATGCTTATGATTGTGGTATTTGAACTTTGGGTGCTCTAATTTATTCAAGCTTCTCTAGAATTAGTTTCAATTGCTTCTCATGATATAAAAGATCAAGTTCTAAACTTGTACCTTTCATCCGGCAATTGATAGAGTTGTATTGAATTGCATCAAAATAAAATTTGTCATTACCATCATGGTATTTTCAAGGTTTTCCTCCATAGACATAAGTTACTGAAATGGCCAGCATGAGGAGAGCTGTTATCTGTGGCCTCAGAATCATTAGGTCAGTGGCCTCAACAGAAGAACACCTGGTGGCTGTTTCGTCCCCAATCAAGGCTGCAATATTTGTCAGGTCATCTCCTTAGCTACTCTTCCCTCTCTTCTTAGTATACTATACTGAAACTCATGCAGTTTAAGGATCGTTTTCTCTTCCCATCAGGCCTCAGTATCAATGGGCCAAACGTTTTTCAGCTGATGCATCTAGTACTGAGCATCAATCCACGGACATCAGTTTCTCCAGTGATGAAAACAAACGACAGATATGCAACAGGTTAATAATTATCACAATCTCCCCAGTAGTCAAATTGCAAAGCTAGAATATATTATTTCACTGATGGGTTTCTTGACTTTGATTTGATATGCAGGTTATTATACAGGAGCAAGCAAAGAGGGTTCTTGGAGCTTGATTTGGTTCTAGGGAAGTGGGTCGAGGAACATATTTATTCCATGGATGTCAAAGGAATTAAATCTCTTATGGAAGTCCTTGACTTGGTAAATCTTTCCTCTTGTATGCACTAATCTTCATGGCCTTGAAAGCTCGACTTGTTGTTATTGCTTAGGATATGGTGCTTCTGTTTTTAATCTGGCTGATGATACATGTTAAAGTTTTGAATACAAGGAAATTGTTCTTTTGCTTGATTTCCTTTCATGAGTTGCACTATTCAAAGAAGTGCTTCACCAGACACTTTTGTCTTAAGTTTGTTTCATTATGTGAGCTGGTGTTTGGTCTAAGCAACATGCTGAAGATAAACACACAAGGGCAATTGATTCAATATAAAAGTGCTTCACGGGACACGCGTGCCTTAAGTTTGTTTCATTTTGTGAGCTGGTGTTTGGTCTAAGCAACATACTGGAGATAAACACACAAGGGTGATAGATTCAATATAAAATGCCTGTCTTATTTATTTATTTTATTCTTTGGCTATATGCATTAATTGTTTCTATAGGATAGTTCGAAGCAACTCTCCACTGGACTATGGTAGATACACATGTTAATGGAGTTCCCACTTGTTTTTATTCAAGAGGTTGTTTTCCTTAAAATATATGATACTTGCCGTCTTTTCCTTGGTGCTCACGGCATTTTTATCCATGCATGTAGACAAGTTAAGGATCATTGAAAGACTAAGCTGTTCAAATTGATGAAAAAAGTGACTACTATCACACTTTCAGAGGAGAGTTCTTCAGGCATGTTGGAGTTATGTCTGGAGTATAATATTCCTAACCTATGCTGCTCTTTTCCATCAGGAGAACCCGGATCTGTGGAAGTGGCTTTCAGGGCAGGAGCAACCACCTGAGGCTGTCAAGATGAATCCCGTAAGTTATTTCTCTCCTGTACTCGGCTTCTCCCACCTCACTCAGGATTTCATCTCATGGTTCCTTTTTATGCCTTTTACCCTGTAGGTATTTTGTGCTATACACGGAAAAGTTATGAACAACCTCAGCAGCTATTCTGCCCCTGAGACACGAGCCATCCCGGGGCAGCCATGGGTGAGAGGATGGGACGATATCAAGAAAAATCAGGATGGCCCTGTTGCAGGCAACCAGTAACCTCATTGACGCTTTTGCAATTGCTATCTACATGGAATCTATCCTGTTGAGACTGTTATAGCAGAACCAAGCTAATAATGAGGGTAAAACCCAGGATGAGGAGGTTGGTTGCCATTCTGCATATTCTGTCACACATACTTGGGATTGGGAATAATATATGAGCCAAACTCAATCTATTTGACAATGGCAAATGCTTTGTAGTAACTAACTTAACATAACAATCAATATTTGTTGCGTAGAAAGGACTGGTGGGTTTGACACCACCACTTTCTTTTATCATAAAAGAAAAATGACTGGAGATGCTCAAGTTTTGAGACTGACTCTCATACCTCTAATTGTAGAAGACCCACTTCACTGATCTCGTTGGTTACTCCAGCTTCAGCTTCACTCCCAAGGAACAAGATCTTAAAAGCTTCTTGTCTACTTTTTTTTTTTAATTTTTTATGTCGGGGGTAATGGGGTTGGCAAGTCCCCCCACACTGTGGGTAGAGTTTACTTCCCGTGCCTATTATATAAGTCTATTGTGCCTTAAGTTTCATGCATGGTCCCCAAACTACGGGTATCATCTTTCTCACAACCCACCATGTGATTCCATTATTATGCATATTAAAGTATCAAACAATGTGACCATTAGTATGGTTCCTTAGTGCAGAAAGGTGAGATCTTTCATCAGTTATTGGTTCTTTAGATGTAAGATCTCCTTGTCCGATTAAAGCATCAGCTTTTATTTCTATATTATTTCACAAATCTCTCAGCTTTAAACTTCATTAAGGAACTTTGACCAAAAAGAAATAACAGTCAAGTGAAACCTGACTGTGGTTACAGGAAGAAGATCGGGAAAAAGTATGAAAACCGAGTTTTACAAAGATAGGGACAAACTACCGGCCGTCGGAGAGATGGCTGATGGCGGATTCCTTGCAGGGGCTCGGCAGAAGGCTGCTGTTGCAGCTGCTCCTCGAAGACGACGCAACCAGCCTCTGCGCAAACGATTCGATCCTCTGTCCGTTGGTCTCCGTCAGTAATCGCTTCCCGCCAAACGGCAACGTCTCCACTCCTCTCTCCTCCAGCACGTCTCCCTCCGTACCATTTGCCTGTGCCAATCAACGGCGTTAGTAGTATGGAAAAATGGTCGATGAAAAATGTAAAATATTTACTCGGCATAGTATGTTGCCCCTTTTATTTAATTAATGTGAAGTAATTACTCGGAAAATAAAATTGATTCTTGTTTACCTGAATTCTCACGTAGTCCTTGCGGTTCCAACAGAAAGCGTTGCCTAGCATCTGGTCCACACACTCCGATATTCCGTCCAGAGCAATGCCGACCACCGCGGAGGCCGAGCACTGATCGTTGCGACGGTGCTTGAGCTTGAAGCTTCTCCTGATCCCTGGTTCAATCGCTGGTCCGTTGCCGAGGGACAGGACGAGGAGGTCCTCCACGCCGTTGACGGATGGGAAGTCGCGCTTGTTATGGATCACATGAGTAACGGCGGCTGCAGTCGGATTGTTCATCACGAGGCCGCCGTCTACGGCTGAGCAGGTGGTCTTTCCGTCGATTGAGGACAGAGCGAACGGTTTGAAGCGGCTGGGCGTCGCCGATGTGGCACGGCAGACCTTCCACAGCTCGAAGTCGAAGCTCGGAGACTCGGACGCGTCGGCACGGGAAAACACGAAAGGAGCAGAGCTGTTGAGGTCGAAGCAAGGGACAAGGAGAGGCTTGCATGTGTCCTTTAGCGTCAGGCTCGTTCCGTCCGGCCTCGAGAAGATTTCCTTCAGAACCTTTTCCATGCTCTTGCCGGAAAGAGTACTCCGACGGCGAAAGCATCCGGAGACCCTGACCTTGAAGAGCTCGGGATTCCTTTCGCTGATCAGGCTGACAGCCGCTCTGGCGGTGAATAGAGGCCGGCCGGAGGCGTCAGCCAAGCACAGCATGGAGGCTAGGATGCCGCCGGTTCCGGTGCCGGTGACAACGTCGAAGAAATCAACAACGTTGGCATGGGGATCGCCGGTGCGGAGGCGGATCTGGTCCTCAAGGTGTACGAGAACGGCGCCTGTGACAATGCAGGTGGTCCCGCCGCCGTCTATGCTGAGGACACGCGTCCTCCTGGAGGAATCGCAGTGAAAGAGCCACTCTTGCTCAAGCTTCGTGAAGATTTCAAGCGTGATCTTGCTGAGATCCATGTATGAGTATATATCCTCTTCTGAGTGCTTTTAGCTCATCCTATCGTTCGCTGCTATACATCGTTTTCACATATGGCTGTAGCTGAGCAGGCATTAACGATGGGGAATTAGGAAACGAGAAAGCTCTGCAGTCTGCACATGCAAAACGGTAAACGGAGTTTCTAGTGATGTCCAGAGAGAGAGAGAGGGAGGGAGGGAGGGAGGGAGGGAGGGAGGGAGAGAAAAATAACCGTAGATAGGTAGGAGAGGGAAAGGGAAAGGGAAAGGGTGAGGGAGAGGAGTGGAATGGAATGGCGAGTAGGCAGTTACATATATGGGCCTCGCTCTTGTCTGTCACGTGTTTTACGTAGTAGACACATCCACCTCAATCTCTTTTGTTTTATGTTTGGATAGAGGGGTTTTATTATTATATATTATATATATAAATTTATGTTTTAATATATATATATATGTATTATTTTCTAGGTTTATATATTAATTTGGATATATTTTTCTTGTTTATATTTATTAATGTAAATATTGGTACTTGATTTGATAGATTTTGCTATTTTTTATTACATTTTTAAATGTGTTGAGATTTCACAATTATAATTTGTTGATAATGAACCTAACAAAAATCATTGAAAAATAAATATATAGATTACAATTTTATGGTAAAAATATGAAAATTTACCTCTATATACTTATGTTATAATATTAAGTATGTGAATTTTTATAATTTTATTTCAATATTGTAACATTTTATATGCTAATGGAATCTTGATTTTTTATCATATTAATAAAAATTTTATTTATTTACGATATATGAATTCTCATATGTTAAATATGATTATGGTTTCAAAGTATATGTTAAAAAATTATTATATAATACAAATATTATACCTATAAAAATATATATCAGGCTATATATTATTTTATGTTACTATTATATAATCTTTATATTTATATATAAATATGTTATATAATTAATATTTATTTTATAATAATAATAATTTAATTGTGTTATGCAATTTTATGATGATAAAATTCCTAGTTATAAATCTCTAAGTGGATATTAATATAAATTTACTTTGTTTATATAATATTATTATATTTTAAATATTTGAGATATTTTATATAGGCCGTATAACTTTTTTAAGATTAAATAGGCCAATTTAATAATAAAAATGGCGTTGTGGTACGGGCAGCACGGTTGACTATTTAGTCCTCGTAGAGATGCATATTTTCCAAACTCCCCGCCCCTTCCTCCCCCTAGTCAACATGTGGTTATCTTTCTCTATAATTAATTAGTCAGTCAACATGTGATAGTTGCGGAATATAATAAGGCAATCGATCGGTGGCACAGTAGAGCCGCTGTCGTGTCGTCTGAAATGCTCAGACCCCCGGCAGCACAGGACAAACCTGCTGCTATTGTCCTTTTCAAATAGGCCACACATGCTTCGAATCTATGTATTAACCTCTCTCGACAGCTCTACTCCAGCTCCATAAATTTCAGAAAAAAAATATTTATCTTTTAAGAATCTATGAAAAAAATATCACCCTTTCCAAACATTGTGATTGATAGTTTTCAAAATACGAAAGATGCCCACTTTAATTTTCTGGATCCTTACTCCGCTTTTCTATTGAATACTCATCCCTCTTTGGCATGCTTCTAATTATTTCTTCCTTCCACTTGCCTTACACCATGGCTGCCCTCTATGTTTTGGTTCCTGCATGCATTTAAATTTAATATATTTAATAAAATAAATAAATTAAGTAACATATTATAATAAAATAAATAAATAAATATAAATATAAATCCACCCAAAATAAAATAATAGTAACACATACTCCCTACTTTCACTTTGTATTATAACAAAGTGTAGACTCTAAACCATACACACTATCTGGTTTACCTTTTCCAACTCACCTTGAATTGACTAATAATTTTCTTTAATATGATATTTCTATTAGTTTACTCACATAGTAATAAAAAAATTACTATTTTATTCAATTATGGAAAAAAATATTAAATTTGTAATTATTGTACGAAATTAAAAAATTTATACTTTGATTGGTAAATAATTTTAAAATACGAGTTTAAAAATTAAATGTGCAAGTATAATATGTACATGAAAACAAGAAAAAACTCTTGTCATCTCCATAAAAAGAATAGTTAAGAGCATTGTCTTCCCATCCATTTCTTACACCTACCATTTCTGTATCCATTCTCATTATATTTTTTATGTGGCAAGTGTGATCAAAGTATGAATACATTGGTAGATCTAGATCCGACCTTATATGGTACCTGTCTTTTTTTGTTCAGCATATATAATACATCTCTGTCCATTTCGTTGGCTCATGGCATCCCTCTTAGTACGCTACCCATTAATTTTACCTTCTTCACTTGGCTAATTCGGCCTCAACTTGGTATTTCCTTGCGATCCATTTGATGGGGACCGCTGACCATTTATATTTTAAACTGCCTATGTTCGTGTACGGATATGGTGGCAGCTGTAATTATGATTAGAAAAAATGAGAGAGAGAGTTGATCAAGACATCTAAGGAACTTCGATCTGTGCGTGAAATGTCGATCATTTTGTTGGGTTATCTGCGAGAGAAGAACTCGAAAAAGAAACTGAAAGCACGAGCTGGATCGGTAACAACGCGAAGAAATCGGGAGGTTTTTACTTCCAGCTGCAAATTAATGGGCATGCTGAGATCTTAGATGGGCTGAAAAGCAAAGAAACAGAGAGCAGAGAGAGAGAGATAGTGGGGAGGAGCAGAGCTAACATCATGTGAGACATGAAAGGACAAGAAAACAGTGCTGCGCTAGTTGTGTTTTATAATTCAAACAAGGAAAATGACTCACGAGATTCCCTATTGAAATTGACATGCAAGAGTTGTGTCCCTTGGCTCTTGCAAAGAAACACTATCAAATCCACGACTACGTGGTGCGTTTTGTTTTATGCATTGTTCACTGCATGCAGTGACAGACAGAAGAGATTGAATATCTTTATAGATTTCTGAAGTGCCCTTGATCTTGGTGTGCGCATTTGAGGCCATTCAACAATAATCAAAACCAGGGTGTCGGATGAGAAACTGCAATCGAGATGGAGGGGGAGGCAGGGATGGAGTTGAAACTGTAGCAATTGCACAGTCCATGGACCATAGAGCCAATGTCTCCATATACAGGCAAAGTACAAGTACTTCAATGGACTTCAAGAGTAGCAGAAAGATGAGGTTCAGTATTTTCCTCCATTTCCTTCAAGCAAACATGACCTGTCTACATAAGTATTCAAAGCTTAGGGAATAGGAGCTGGAGATGTGTTTATCCTTTAAAGAGCAATCTTTTAAGCATAAAAAATGATGAAGAGAACATGATCCCCATTGCATGGTCTTCAATTGCTACATCAACCAAGTAACCTCAAAAGTGAAAAAAAAATGCCCACAAAGATAATCCACATACAGAGGACACTATCTACTTGATAGAGAATGAGAAGATGCAGATTTTCATTCTGTCAGTGATGAAAACATCTAACCTGCAGTACATGAGATGTGCGGGTCTTGGAAATTATCCATCCCTTCCAGGCTCGATATCTGTACATCTTTGTTGCTTACAATGTGGCAGGTTTTATTTCACTGTTGATGAATAGTAACAAAATCCCTTCATCTAGCAACAGGGGAAGCACATCTGGTATCATCAGGAGCAGTATTCGACCAGTTTTCTTTTAATCTACAGGTCCTAACTGGCCTCTCAACCGGCAGGCCTTCGGAAGAAGCTTCTTTCTCTAGCTGCGTGCAGTATGCTGTAAATGTGTCTACACTCACGTAAAGCCTGAAATTGATGCCAAACAAGAATTCCACCTCCAGCCTGTTGAGCTCGGATGTGCTCACTCCTCCTACCTTTGCATAGTATGCATTATTAAAGAATCTGTCACAACCACCCAAAAAGAGGAAAACAATTCAACTGATATGGGTAAAATAACTGAAGCATAAATAATTCAAATGATGTTTTAGGCACATAGAACATTATGAAACAACGGATTAATCCCGAGAGCACAGATTATCCTAATATGTAACTCAGCATAGCGATTATCTGTATGTTGACCACATCTCCAAGAGAAATCAGCATCTTTGCAAGAATGAAGAACATGTTTGGTCCTACTTTACAATACTCTTTTATTATGAAATAGTGCCAATTAAAACATTTTCACCTCATTTCTCTTTCATCTATCAAAATGAGAGAAAAACTAGCAGAATAGCTCACTAATAGGTAGACAAATGAACTGAGAATATGTTAGCTCATTCAATAGATTGAGTAGAAAAGTCATTAAAATTTGAGAATTTTCTTAACCAAATAAAGAAGGCAGATAAGACGTGCCACCCCAAGGTCTCATGGAATCTGAATACTTACGCATCATCAATAAATTTTGCTGCTATCGTGATACTTGTGATCAAAAGCCGATGGACATTTAGAGAAGTCAAATGGCCATCAGTTACTTTAAGGAATCTGTCCACATAAATTTGTGCAACGACAAAACACGATGGGCTGCATCCAAAGTACTTGAAGATCCTATCGATGTACTGATGAATGCTCAGTGCCGGTGCTCTCATGCCGTGGAAGACAGTAGGAATGTTCTTAATTTGTGCCGTCTCTATCAGTCTCTCATTTTTCTGAACCAACCTTTCAAGGAATGAGGAAAGAAGGGGTAGAACCTGAGGAGACCCAATAACTTTTTTGCCTAAGTCCTTAAGGCCCAATGACAGGTGGAGGTAAGAGGTCAGGTCATCCACATCAGAAGCTAAAGTCCCCATTCCAAGATTTTCTGCAATAGATTACACAGGTTAATAAAGAAGTATTTCATGTTGATTGTTGTAAGACATGCTAGAAAAAATTCAACATATTAGGGATAATGCAGGTAGTTACATTCCCAATAATCTACCTAGCTTGTAAACTGTATGCAGTAAAACTGCAGAAAGTGAGGCCATGCTTGAACTGTAATAACTGAATTTAAAAGCCTGGATAATGTGAAATGTGCATCATACATTCCAAGCAACAATAATTACAGAAGAACAGGAGAAAACCTACTAGAAGCATCCATCCAAGGAGTAAACCTATAAAATAAAGGGTTAATAACCTCCTTAAACACAACATTTGGCCATTTTTTTCACATCTAAAACAATAATTTCCATCTATCCTAAATAGACAACTTTTTGCCCTTTTTACCAAATTCAGCAGATCATTTTCTGAGTAACTAAACCTACCCAACTTGCATTGTGTCATCCGTTTGATAATTCAGTGATATTTTTACAAAAATATATTGTGTTTCCAAGTAAATGTTGTTTCACTTTAAGTTTTTCATCATTTTTTGAGTTACATGTGTGTAACTTTGACAAAATGAGAAACACTGTGCCTATTTAGGATAGAGACATGAAAGGTTGTGCTAGATTTGAAAAAAATAACCGAAGGCATACTTAAATGGGTTATTAGCCCTAAAATTAATTACTCAGACCTGCACTTCTATCTGTAATATAGAGTGCTATTATCATTATCAAACAATTGTCATATCATTATTTCAGCCAATCAACCACCAATCTATTCCACTATATGCTGGATTCCTCCTGTTGAAACATTTTCTGAATTTCTGAATATGTAATACAGAAAACATGGGGAAAGATTTAGAAGCACAACTAGATTTCATTTGTAACTTTAACAAATCAAGTGGGATTGTTCCTTCTGTCTTTAATGTTTAGGAAATCTCTCCCTGGAATTAACATGCAGAAACTTCTTGGGTCCTAAAAAGACATTGTTTGGTTTAGGACTGTATTCAATAGCTGCATCATTGATGTTATCTACAATAATCAACTCTTCAAGGAATTCAACTTGTTGTCCACATTTCAGGGTCTGGCAAACTTAGACCTATAGGCATCTTATATTTTCAATACAGACTCTCCCAATATTTAATAACATGTAAATCTAGATAGCTTAAGAGAATTGGACATTAGCAATTAGATGTAGTATCACTCGATCTTGAGGAGATATCTAGGCTAAGGATGGGAAAAAAGAGTTACCAAAGAAAGAGAACCTTATATATATACATATCTATGACTGAATATATACATATAAGGTTTCAGTGATGGGGTGACTTCTTTGGACCTAGAATAAGGCAAATTTCAAGGGGTAAAATGCAGAGGTTCACCTCACGGCGTGAAGAACTATTGATAAATAATGAATAGAAAAAAATATTTATGGGCAACATGACAGAGAAATAGTGAGAATGGATAACGAAACCATCACAGGAAAACTAAACTCACATCAATATGAACAAAATTTTACTGGACACTAAGGATAAAGGCAGTGTTTCCTCTCATTGGGTTCACTGTAAATACTGATAAAAAGGATACCAGTTTTCTCCTCCCCAACATACCGACAAAGCAACCGTGGTTTTCCTCCGCATTCTTTTTATTCAGCAGAAGAATTATGGCTTTTCTCCACTCTTTTTATTCATCAAAAGCCCTAGCAGGAGTAACTTGATAAAAAGCTTCAAATTATTTGTTAATCTAGCATGGGGACATAAATCATGTATGAGCTCCTCTAAGCACTCCTTCACCTGGCCAGATCTCATTGCTATAACATAATATGAAGGAAGCAAGGTGAATTCAAGTATCCAAGAATCCCCAGAAAACTAGATCTGGTTAAATCACCCGAAGAAAAAGACCCGTGTAAGCTGATGAAGCCGCAAACAGAGAAGTAAATGACCCAAAGGGAAATTCGAAACAACCCATAAACAAGTAAAGAACAGTTAACAAGTTCAAAGTTAAGATTCAATTAAAAGAGGAAACTTTCCCTCGTTCCAAGCACAGACAACACAGGGACCTAAAGCAGCTCAATAAAAATCACAGGGAAAAAAGAAGGGGGCGCTTACAAGTTCTCGGGAGGGAGCTCGGTTTCTTCTTCTTATTGCAGCTCTACATGGTAAACCCAGAAATAATATGGGGATCAGTGGAGAGTAGGGAGGTCAAAGCAGTGCCATCGCAGTCCCCTACCATCACCTCCATGTCCCTCGCAAATTTCCCACCCAAATAGACATAACAAAGAGAGAGAGAGGCGCCTACCTCCTCTTAATGGGAATTTTACCATTTCTTGTATACTCTCTAATATCCTATATACTACATACATGCTTTTTTTCTCACAGTTGTCCATCGTCTTAATATTCCACGGCCTCTTCCATCACATGGATTTGGAACAGTCCTTCCAACCCACGCCCCCATCCCTTTCTCCGTCTATTTTCTCTCTAATTTATATTTCTTTTACTTTTAGATATTACAGCTTTTGGTCTGTTGTAATATTAAATCACAGCATTCAATCTTCACTTTCGGTGTGGAAAACTACAACTGCAGTGCACTTTCTATGAAAGGTTCCAACTCAGAACATCAATCCAAACAAATACCTCTCAATGGAAAGAACATCTTCTGTACAGGTGTCAAATTGTAACTCGACAACTCACCTCGTTCTATACATACCATACATAGAATTCTCCCCCATTTTTTTATTTTATGTTTTTAATATATTTTTCCAACCTGGAACTAACTTTATGTGGAAGATGGTGTCGGCCGCGTCCCTGTTGTCTACCTGGTATTTGCTGGATGGAAGTGTCGGTCGTGGGTCCGGCAGGAGGAGAACTTCTCTGTCTGTCTGTATATCTTCTTCCTCTATGGATCTTGATTAGAGTATATGCCTTTCCCAAAGGTGTAAGTCATCCGAATTCGTCTCCCCTTTTGTCACAATGAAGAGTGGTCTAAGTATCAATCATTTTATTTATAAATATTATTCTTAAATAATTAAATTCTTATTTATATAATATATTAATAATTTTACCAATTTAACTAATTATAAGATTAGCATTCCGCTCATGATACACTAAATACAATATAAATAAAAATAATAAAAAATATGTTAATTTATATATATTAATGTCATATTATAGGTAAAAAAATATTAGCTCTCACAAGTTGGATTGATAATTCTAAAATTAATATTAAATATAATTATTAATATTTTATATCAAATAACTCAATTATTAATGCACATTGCAATTATGCAGTGTGTACCCATTAATATAGTTCTATCATTATTGGAAGGGATAAACAAGTACTCTCAACTTAATCCTATATATTATTTTCCTAAGCTTATATAAGTAGTTCAATTATGAATTAGCTAAAACTTTATGATTTCAATATAAATGCCAAATTATTTATATTGTTTTGTTTATATTTCCTTTATATTTATGTTTAAAAATAATTTATAGAATGCATTTATTTTCCATTAAAATTATTTATGAAACAGACTCTAATATAATAAACATAATAATTTCATATGAAAATCATTTAAGTATGACTGTGGTATAAAAATTGTTTTAAGGCCATCTTTAGTTGAAATGGGATATTGCACTTAAAAAATTCTTTAGCATAAAAGAGAAATGATGATGACAACAAATCAGGAAGACGACCCTTGAACAAACAAACCAACAGATAAAATAACAAAATAATTTGAACAATATGATTGGGCTATTTTCCACTCTTTGGTAAGTGAGGTGAGCCGATCCCTCCATCTGCTGCATAATGATTGGCCTACAGCTTGTCGGCTGAATTTTTAATAATAATCAACCAAAGACAACCATGTGTGTATAACTAATTGTAATAATACTAATTAGCACACTAAGTTGTTCATAGCTTCTATTACATCATCAAATAAAAGGGCTCTAAGAATTTCAAAAAGTTTTGAAAATAAATGAGTGTGATTGAAATATCAAATGAAATTGTTATATATTAAAATAAAAAAATGACGTTAATATATTTTTTTTGCACAAATAACGTGAATATATATTTAAATTATTATAATATTTACAAATTATAAATTTAAAATTTACCTGAGATTAATATTTATTAACAGATAATATTTTTAATATAGTTTCACAACACTATAAATTTATTCTCACTCATTTCGATCCTTTATTAGAATTTCGATTTTTAATTTGTGAAGTTAATAAAAAAATATTTAGCTGGTGTGGGTTGTACTCATTATTGGATAATGAAAAAAATAATATCAAAATAATTGTATTTTTTAATATTGAGATTTAGTTAACATAGATGGATGGAGAATTTTAAATAAATTGAGTATGTGAATTTAAAACGAGAATTAAGATAGTATTAAATTATAAATTATATTTTGAACAAAAATATTTGAACTTTAATTAGTATAATTTAAATTAAAAAAATTATCTAAATATGTAAAACTATAATTTTAAAAAGTATAAAAATAAATATTATCAAATATTTTCGAACCCAATCCAACCATTAAACTTATTCATTTATACTTGAGCTGATCTCATCCCTTTATCACTTAGGGATTCGACAATTCATGAAAACAAATTTAATTAACTCGATTTTTCATAAAATTAAACCTCAAAATTTATTAAAATCTCTTTAATGAAATTTCCGGTAGAGTTAGTTGCATTTTTACCTTCACATCATATCAAATTTCGTTTCTAAATTATGAAAGTGGAGAAACTCTACTCACATAAACGCTTTAATATAAAATTCTCCCACCATCAAATTTGAATATTTTATTTTAAAATTATCTCTATGTTAAAATACATGGCTGGGTCCCACCCAGCACGGAAATTGACACCACCCCAATTTTGATGATTGAGCGAGAGGAGATTGATTGTTTGAGTGTGAGGGAGGTAGGAGAGTTATCCTATATGGAAAATTTACTTTGAATGAATTCAAGTTATCCAAGAGTAATTAATGTAATTAACTACAAATATAGTGTATTAACTTAATTATTAGTTGATTTTTTTAATTTGTAACACTAAATTTAATAAAAAAAATCAACTCAATTATAGTGATATTTGAAAGGGTGCAGTAGAAAAGTTGTATATGAGAGTTTGGTGACTAGGTGTGAGTTGGGTAGACTGATACAGTCTCATCCAATTCAACTTTCATTTTTTTTTAACTTTAAATTATCATATTTTCTATTTTAAAATTTTTTTAGTAATTAAATTTAAAATTTTAGCTCTAAAAATTGACTTTTTTTTAAAAATATAAAATTACAAATATTATTGAATCTCTATTCTCAGAATTATGTTTTCTATCTCATTTCTAATATTAATTTATCATCCAAAATTTTCTTCATAAGTTTTGATTGAAGTTTTATTCCAGATTCATAGTTATGATTTTTATTTTTTTTCATAGTTCAAAATTTTATTCTCTATTTTATATTTAATCTCGAGTTTAAAATTTTATTCTTGATTTTGGTGTTTACTTTTAATTCATAATCTTATTTATCGGTTTAATATTTTATTTTTAATTAAAAATTTTATTTTCAGTTTGCACTGGTCTAATAAAAGTTCCAATCAACTCTCAAGTGGTATTGGTTGGGAGAAGTTCAATAAGCTCTAAGTGGTGTTGGCAAGGCAAGACTATGGAAATCTACCTACTACTCCCGTTCCTTGGTGAACCCTTTATGTAGTCTTACACATTATTGATATTGATATTGAGTGTTGTAAAGGCATTTGGAGTATATGCCATTTGTAATAGTGGAAAAATATTTAGTTTGATAAAATTAAATGGAGTGCTTTGAGATAGCTTATAGATGAGTGAATGAAATTCTACAAATAGTTTTTTTGTCCTATTTAAACTCATTTATTTATAATAAAATTCAATATTTATAATTTTAGGGAATTTGGAAGGTTATAACTTTTCCTTTTAATTTTTTTTATTTTTATTTAAATTTATTTTATTCTAATATATTTTAAATAAATTTACGTATTAATAATATTTTATATAAACTTATATTATATAATTATATAATAAAAACAATATATAAAATATAATTTATTATATATATTATTTTTATTATAATTATAAAAAATATATATGACTAACATTATATAATTAATATTAATTTATTTTTATAAAAATAATTTAATTATATAACAAAATTTAATATGTATAATTAATCTATATGTAATATAATTATATATCTATTTAACATTATGTTTCATTATATATTAAGTTTAATATAATTTACTTATATATATTACTTAATAATTTATTAAATTTAATTAAAAATAATAATTTTATTTTAAATTTTTTTTATTAATAAATCTAACTTTCATCTAAATTATAAATTTAAATAGATTTGTAATCCATTCAAACTTTTACTCCACTTTCCCTTTAAATCCATAACATATTCACACACCCCTTAATTCTTTTTTTTTTTTACACAATACACACCCCTTAATTCAAATATACTAATAAAAGTGGTAATGACTAATGAGTTGTGTGCTGTACCATCAATATATTAATTGATAAATAATATTGTGTGATATTAATATAATTTTATATTATAATTTATTTTATAGTGTAATTTTTATAAGTATTTATAAATTTATTATGTAAGAAAGAAAAAATAATATATTAGATTTTGAAAAAAATTAATATAGAATATTAAGAATATATTTATAAATCTATTAAGTATAAGAAAAAAATAATATAATATGAGTATAATATATTTATAAATTTATTAGGATATAAAAAAGAAAAAAATAATTAAAATTTAAGAAAAGAAAAAAATATAATATAATATAATACTGTGATAGAAAAAGATATAATAATTATTAAATTATTTTTATATTAAATTTTTTTAATACTTTTTTACAACATTGGTTGTATTAAAAAAAGAAAAAAATTTAAAACAATTGTGGCCCATATTTGGGTTCATTTGTACCCGAGGCTCGGATTCACTTTTCTAAACTTGAGTCTCAGACTCGAGCACGCAAGAATTAAACCAGCGGGGCCTGAGGCGGGTCTAGTCAATGGACTCGAACCCGAGCAAATCTGAGATTACTCGGGTCAGATAGGTACCTCAAGCTGGGGGTTAAGTTCAAGTCAAAACATTCAAAATTTACTTTTTTCTTTTCTTATTAAAATGAAAACTACTTACCATCACCGCATGAAATCAAACATAAAATTTATAATATTACATTTATTTTTATATCTCAAAGATGGACTAAATTTCGTGGTAAAAATGATATTACTCCTATCAATAAAAGAAAAAATTACAATTAAATTTTATTATTTTTAGAAATTTCACTGTAGATAATAATATTATTTTTGCTTCGGTTGAAATTTAATTCATCAATTTAATAACAAAACAGTTCAACTACTAATGCGTGGAACTTTACATAATAGACGGGCTCTGCATTTAAAAAATGTCTCCACACTTCGTTGCCAATCCTCCATCTCTAGGAAACTAGCCGTTGCCCTCTTCTGTCTTTCTCCATCCTCCCTCTAATGGCTGCCGCTGCTTCACTAGATTCTCCACAAGCTTCCCACATCAATGTATCTATCTTCTCCTTACCCGTGCCTTAGCTTCTTTACGTTCTAACTGACCCCCTTCATTGATGATTTTCTTGTCCGATTTTTCTTTGGTCACTTATCGCAGGAGGTTCCGGCTGTTACCTCTTCTCCTTGTTCGTCACCTCCACTGTTCAATTCTCCCTCGGACAAGAGATTCTGGAGTGCTCTCCGAAGTCGGGTCGACATGCTCCTGGAGACCAGGGACAAGATCCCGACCGACCCGCTGCCACCCGCCCAGGCTGTAGGGATCCGATCAGTCGCTTCCTCTGATGATGTTATGTTGGGTTGGATTAAGGTTTTGCTGGCATTTGACTTATTTTTTGTGTCTCGGGTTGGCGTATTTTTGCAGAATACTAGAGGATTGAAGCGGATGAAGGGGCTGAAGGAGGACACTGTGCTTCTTATGAGAGGTTTTGACTCTGTAGCCCACACATTGTCTCAATTGTCTGCAAATATCAACGATGCCCTTCAGGTGGATTCCTGTTCTTGTCAGCCTTTCAGTTCTCTTACTGTTGACAATTAGGGAGAGTCTGGTCATGAACTTAGGCCGGTAAATATCGAGTAGTGCAAGTGCTAAATTTCAAGCGAATGTTAGTCCTCAGCTGTGTTCCAAAATGTAATGTACCTATTACCTAGATTTGCTTCTTGTGTGTTTTCTGATCCTTTTTTTTCTAGGGAGCTAGAGATCTAGGCAAACCACCTACATTGACTGATATACTGAAAAGCAATCTGAGAAGTAAGGAAAACGATCAAGTGGTGAAAGAAAATGTTGAAAAAGAGGAGGGCACGAAATGCTTGAAGAGGAAGTTTGATTCCAGCGATGACCCAGATGATCAACAAGCTCACTCTGTTGAGAAAGTTGCTCAAGACCCTGCAATGACAAGGATGAAGAGAGCAAAAAATGTTGTTAAATCTTTCTTTTTGTTTTTTGATTTCCTTTTTTTGGAACTCTGCTTGAGAAGAGTTGAAAAATACTCTTTTTATTGACCAAAATGTGCTATTTTGCCTGTTCAGCTTGCAATATCAATGGCCACAAAGGCAAGTTCATTGGCCAAGGAACTCAGGTTGATCAAATCGGACTTGAGCTTCGTGCAGGAACGGTGCACATTGCTTGAAGAAGAGAACACAAGGCTCCGAGATGGGTTTTCTACAGGGACTCCACCTGAGGATGATGATCTGGTGGCCACTTTAATCCCATTGTATCTGTTTCTAGTTATGTTTGCCATTTCACAGTTGTGACTATCTATCTTTAAATGATTATGATTAACAGGTGAGGCTTCAGCTGGAAACGCTACTTGCAGAGAAGTCGAGACTAGCAAATGAGAATGCAAACTTAGTTCGAGAAAACCAGTGCCTCAGTCAGCTGGTAACATATCACCGGTTGAACATGCAAGACATATCTGCATCATACGAAGAATTTATTAGCGGAATGCCCTTAGACTTCTCGTTTTCATCATCACCCTTAGTGGAAGACCAATTTATAGAAGATGACAATGATGGGTCTCTTCTACTGTCTGTTCCAAAGGACATGACCAGCATCTCGGCTTCCCTGGATGCACTGTTCGAGGAGAAGCAGCGACAGGAAGAGGAGCCACAGCACTCACAAGCAGACTAATACTAGGGTCGTCTAATTTCTTCCTTGTCTAGAATAAAATGATCCAAATGTGAGTGTGCCACAAGGCAAGAGTCACGAGTTCAGGTTGGCAATATGAGTGCTGCCACAGGGCGCCAAATGTGAGTGCCACAAGGCTATCAGTATGAAACAGAGGGAAGAATGCCTGGCCATTTGTTGTTTTTCGGCTAAAGCCATCATTGAAATACACAGATCTTCATTGGTGGTTAACTTGCCCGTGGCTATCAGCTGGTTACTGGTAAAAAGACAACAAATACTGTGTGAACTGCTTTTTCTCCAAGCTTGTGTGAATTTGGCGCCCCACGGGAAAAAAAATCAGACGGCAAGGCCTGAATACCATCAAGCAATAACTGAGAACTAACATTCTCCACACTGCCGCATTTGTAAGCAGGACTTCAGTTCGCATATGAAAAAAAATAAAACCATTAGTTGCATCAACCATGCTAATCATATGTCTGAGAACTACCTAACATATACTCAACGTGATATTAGAGTACTAGTTCAATTCATCTTCTTCATGGGGTGGGATTGGTTGCGGGAGATGAAGTAGCCATGTCTGTGAAAAGCAGCATTATGTCCTTTACTTTCTCCAAAAGTTCACTAAATAGACAATTTCCCTTTGAAAACTGCAAATTAAGAATACCAACAATCATACCATGATGAGAAATGCAATGCAAACAATAACACATTCACAACATCAGCATTAACACTGAAAGTTAAGGATCGAAAAAGGGAAACGATCAAATTTGCCACATAAAATAGATGCCATTCTTATGTAATAAATAATACTACCGTATCCTGTTGATGCCTTTTAGCTTCTGTGTAACCCAAATATTTGATGTTTCTGATGAACTAACACAAGCAATGTAAATGGAATCACAATCTCAATTATTAGAGCATAATAATTTCAAAATATTCTGGATCCCAGAATGGTGATGAAGATACTAGTCTAACCTTATGTTAAATAAAGAAATGAACTGGTCCTGCCAAAGCTTACATAAAAATGCAAGCACAAAAGCCAAAACCCAGGCACTTTGGCAGGTTTTGTCTTGCAGTTGGAGCAATAACATCACATTTTTGAGTGGTTCTTCAATATGGAAAACCTTTCTGAACATATTATTGTGTAACTAGTCTAATCTATATTAAATAAATAAATGAAAAACTGATCCTGCCAAAGATTAAGATACCAAAAGTGATAAAACACCTAAAAAGGGCAAGCACAAAAGCCAAAACCCAAGCACTTGGTAGGTTTTGTCTTGAAGTTAGAGCAATAACTTGCATCACACTTTTGAGTGGTTTCCAATATGTCCAACCTTTCTGAACATGTTGACGTCTATCTCACAAGTTATGCATGTGGATTGCATAAATTTTGAATAATAACATACTCAGTACATCTTTGATGTGACATTCTACGGCAAATTATTTTCAAAGAACTGGACTTATCACGCAATCTTTAACAAATATAGCCAGATAATAATAACAATAGAAAATTGTCCTGCAGAAAATCCAGTTTGAAAAGCCACTGAATGAAGCCCTGAAATGAGACCAAGAATAAGTATAATAGTGAACCATTGCGCTTCAAGAAGTCATACCCTCACATATGTGGAAAGCTTTTTCGTGAGCTCACGATTTTCATTCATCAAGTTGTTATACTGCATGGAATTAAAGATAAAATGTTGATGAGAAACAAATGTCATAAACAAAAGGAATGCTCCAATACATGCAGGAAGCACGGGAACGAATGATATGGTATACCTTCTTCTGGCATTCCTCGTGCAAGCCTTCCGTGCTTGTTGCAGCCTCTGGTGTCTTCCTGCTCCAAACTTTCTCCATCTTTTCCAACTTCAATAAACAAAGGTTCATTAGTTTATGTAGCAATAGAAAATTCAAGCCTGATGCATATTAGAAGACTGCTACTCACCTTTGAACTGCAGTCCTCAAATTGAGTCTTCAGTTGTTCCACAACTTGGCACAGTGAGGTGATTTTTTCTTCCAGGTTCTTTTCAGTTAAGCCCAACCCTGGTAGTAGCATCTCTTCGTGAGATGACACTGCAGCTCTTTGTTCTTCACCATCACAAGAAGTTAAGTCTTCAACTTCGGGCACTATACCCTTGTTTGTGGTGGCCATAACAGCAGTTAGAAGACGTCCAGATCTACGAACTGGAGATTTAGGTTTCTTTATTCTAATGTTTGAACTGTCCATAGCAGATTTAAATTTACGCTTTGCATGAGATCCTATCACAACTTCTGAAGGATTTGCACTATCACATGGCAGCTTTATTCCAGCAGGCACTGCATCACCGTTCTCAGGCAGAATTTCTTGTAACTCTTGCAGTAATTCTGTTGTTTTAACACCTAATTCTAGTCCAGTCAAGGGCGTATTTCCTCCAAGAGACTGTAAAATATATAGAGTTAGTGGACAATGCTTGTTCCAGCAAATGCAGTAACAGGATCATCACCTCAGTTTACACTCACAGAAATTGAAGCATCGATGTCATAAAAGAAAAGGTACAAGGATTCATTTAACTTGCAATCTATACAAATTTAGAAATCTTGGAAAAAAACTCAGTTATATAACCCATAGGCAGGATCACAAATTACACATATCAGAACCCATTCTCATCTATTTACTAGTGCAAAGTCTATGTCTTGGGAATTCAGAATGTAAATCTAGACCCAATGTTGTATGGGTTTTTGCTAGTGAACCCCGTTTTCTGTCAACTTACAAGTCATTTGACCATTGTTATTGGTGGATTAAAGAACGTAACTACTGTTTCCATGAGAAAGAAAACATGATTTGCAAATCACATTGCCTATTAAATACCATGAAGATGCATACACAAGATCAGGCATTCCTTACTGTGCTTGGCAGCAACTCAAATGCAGTAAAAACGGTAAAACAAAAACACTTTTCATATCTACTTTGTGCGATACTAGTTCCATCTCAAAGCGTTAAAATCATAAAGGATACCTGAGCCAACTACTAGCATTCAGTAAAAAAGGTCAAAGGAAGTATTGCTATTCCATTCCTTCCGTTCCCTTCAACTCCAATAAAAAATCTGGAAAGAGGGAAAAAAACCAACAGAAAAAGGTAATCTATTTTCATATCGTTTCCATCATCATCAAACAAGCCCCAAATAGGGTGAGCCTTTTTTCTTCTCGACCCGACAATCGGCGCTGACCGAATACAAAAGGATGGGTGTGTCTACATTTTTATAAACGTATATTACTCAAGAAAGAAAGAAAGAACATCTCCTACCATTAGAACTCTCCATGCAGCAGATAAGGAATACGGAGCAAAAAAAGAGTAACCGTGCACCATTACAAAGAACTCAAAAGAAACAACAAACAGACAAAAAAGAAGTGCAGGTGCCATGGGAAGTAGAGACTGTCCATGTTACCGGAGGAGACCTCCCTCCTTCGACCTTAGCGGAGCTAGAGCTATGCTGTTTTCTACCCATGCTCCAGTTGCAGAAGAAACCAGAAACAAAGCAAAGATGATGAAAACTTTTAGAGGATTTATTCTATGGACCACAGGGACATTCGGCTTGACCACCCACTGCTGGAGACCCTGAAGCAGAGTTGGATGGGCCCAGCTGTCACATGATTGATTTTGGGCCCCATCACCTCCCTCTGTCTTCTTATTAATAAATGATGTATTGATATATTATTTTATTATTACTTAATAATTTATTTTTTAAAAATTTTATGTGCTCATTAATTTTGTATTAAAACTATCCATTATAGGCACATCAATATTATATTATAATAAAATTATAATTTATAAATAGAGGATGACTACTCTTCACTTATATTCAAAATTATATAATTTTACTATTAATTCATAATTTGGCTTAAGATTTACAGTTCACATTTACTGCATGAACGTGGGCTTCAGATTGAAGAATGGCCTTCTTCTCTAGTCCATCATAGCCGGCCCTAACCCTTTAACAATGTAACAGAAGCTTCTTGAGCCCAAACACTGGCAGTAGCCCTAGAGAAAGGGTCGCTCCCCCACTCGCGTATATTACTCCTCTGCTAGACCCCCATTTCTCCTCTTCGCAGCAGGCGCCGTCTATTCTGGGACTCACTCGGATTTCTCCTCCCTCCCCAAGTAAGTGCTCGCTTCTTCTTCTTCTTGACAGCTAGACACGGATTCGGATTTTGAATATAATCTATTGGATTGATCTCGATTTATGATTCTTTGATTTGAAACTCTGTGCGAGCTTGAGGATGTCGGATGTGAATTTACAACCTCGAGATTTTGGTGATCGTGGTTGAAAAATTAGGGTTCAGTGCCGTGAGAATTGTAGTGATAGGTTGTTCCGTAAATAGGTTGGATGCAAATAAGTTGTGCGCATCTGATTATTGGGCTTCCTTTCTTTATGTGATTTTTATGCCGAGTTATGTTGTATTGAATCGTATTTTTTGTGTGTTCTTGAATTGAGCTGAGTGCACATTATGGAAGTTTAATGATTTATGCCTTTCTTCAATTTTCTACTGTACTTTTCATTCTCACTTACCAAAATAAACAGAGTTTTTCCGTGCTAGAATTTGGGTGCCATTACTCTAATGGATTTCGGGACTGTGTTTTTTTCGTTATTTGAATTATGTCTACTGTTGATGACTTATGAACGACAGAATAACTAGATATGGGACGCGTTCGCACAAAGACTGTGAAGAAGTCCTCTCGGCAGGTTATTGAGAGGTACTACTCAAAGATGACCCTTGACTTTCACACTAACAAGAAGATTCTGGAAGAGGTTGCCATCATTCCTTCAAAGAGGCTCCGGAACAAGATTGCAGGGTTCTCCACCCATCTCATGAAAAGAATCCAGAAGGGCCCTGTTCGTGGAATCTCCCTGAAGCTCCAAGAGGAGGAGCGTGAGCGTAGGATGGACTTTGTTCCGGATGAATCTGCCATCAAGACAGATGAGATCAAGGTCGACAAGGAGACCCTTGATATGCTTAATGCCCTTGGCATGAAGGATAACATACCCGGGTTGGTTGAGGTCGAGCCACAGACTATGCCTGTCCAGGCGTTCGGGCGCAGGGGTAGGTACTAAGGCAATGCACCATGCTACTGCTCCACTAAGCATGTTATTTCACATTTTGTTTTACTTAGGTGCTTGTTTATCTATCTTATGGATAAGTTATGGGATTGATGCTGATAATCTCGGTTGAGGAAAGTTCTGTTTATGCTTTGGATTCTTTCAGTGAATTAAAAAGTTCTGCCCCTTGTTGGTAAAGGAGTAGTTCCTGATCTGCTTATGGTGATGAATTAGGTTGCCTTTTGCAAGTGAAGTTTGTTATTACCCATTAAGATTACACTCTTTAGGTTTCTGGGATGGTCTTTGAGTAATCTATCACCATAGCTATCATTGAGATCAGGAAAAGATAAAGGTGAACTTGGTAACTGTTATGAACTTGTGCATCTTCTCTTCATCTTATTTGAACCCTACTGAAATGAGGGCTCTTGACAGTAGCTTGCAAGAGTTCTATCAGCTTCCAATGGACATTCATGAGGTCAAATGATGAAGTGATGATTCGCTATGCCTATAACTAAATATCCCTCGATTTGCATCAGTAATAACTCCGGTTGGATTCCGTATCCACAGGAAAATCCGGTTGGGTTTTGGTTCTTTAGTTTGTGAATTCAAATCGAGCCACACGAAACCGACGAGTGGGCCGTTTTGCCAATGGGCCGGTCCATCCCCACCAAACTGTTGGTCTGGCTGGGTTTTTTTTTAAACCTTTAGTAGAATGGTATGTCCCCTCAAGTCGAAGTGCAGGAGAGGAACAGGGAAATGAAGATGCTGCGTAGTCGCTATATTCGCCCCGCCATCGCCGCCGTCCGTCCCTTTTCGGCTGCGCCACTATTGGATGGTCTGTCGGCTTCAGACACTCCTGCCTCCCTTTCCACCGGTGCACCGACAGGCAGTCCCTCCTACAAAGAGCGCACCGGCGGGAACACGCTCGGGAAGCAGCTTCTGAGCCTGGTGTACGCTAAGCGCAGCGCCGTCGTTACTATACGACAGTGGAAGGAGAAAGGGAATCAAGTTAGGAAGTACGAGCTCAATCGAATCGTCAGGGAGCTCCGGAAGCTCAGGCGTTACAAGCACGCCCTTGAGGTCGATTTTTTCTCGCTTTCTAAGTTTTGAAGCTGACGTCTCGTGTGAATTTCGTCGTTTGAATTGGAAATGTTATAGAAGCTGCCAATCGAGATCTCAGAGGCTTGTGGATTCATTGTCTTAAATCAATATATATAGGACTCCATATGCAAATAATAGTCCCTATTATTGACTCTAGATTGAATGCTGTTATATATACCAGGTATATGGAATCCCTAGGATCTTATGATGTGGCCAATCAAGCCGTTTAAGTCGTTTAAAACTATTTTCATCACTGGAATTCAAATTTTGAATTTTTAACATGTTTGTTTTTTATTAGTTGATTGAGTAGGTGTATCTGGCCATTATACCTCATCCAGCTAAAGCTTGTGGTTGGAATTCTAGAAACTAGATGCATCAAAATGGAATGGAATTTTTATCTAAGTGGTTCATGTCTTCCAGTTCTGGTTGAAAGTGTCTCAATTTATCCACATCATGCATGGCATTTGCTAGTTGAATTTACATCTTGTCTCGCGCATTTTATAATTTTGTAGAATGTGCTATCAACAACTGAATGCTAACTTTCGCAGATATGTGAGTGGATGGTTTTACAACCAGATATCAAGTTGTTACCTGGTGACTATGCTGTACACCTGGATTTAATTGCTAAAGTCCGTGGTTTAAACAGTGCCGAGAAGTTCTTCGAAGACATACCTGCTGACATGAGAGGCCGACTCACCTGCTCTGCACTTCTCCACACATACGCCCAAAACAAGCTATCTGAGAAGGCTGAGGCACTGATGGCAAAAATGAAAGAACATGATATGTTGAAGGATCCTCTTCCCTTCAATCACATGCTTTCGTTGTATATCTCTTGTGGGCAACTTGACAAGGTTCCTGGAGTGATTGAAGAACTGAAAAAGAACTCTAAACCTGATGCTGTCACTTACAATCTTTGGTTAACTGTTTGCAGCTCAAACAATGATGTTGAGACTGCAGAGATGGTCTTCCTTGAGCTGAAGAAGGCTAGGGTAATCCCTGACTGGGTTACCTACAGCATTCTCAGCAATCTCTACATAAAAAATGGATTATCTGATAAAGCAGCTACAGCTTTAAAAGAGATGGAGAAATGGATTTCACGCAAAACTAGGGCTGCATACTCTTCTCTGATCAGTTTGTATACCAATATGCAAGATGAGGATGGGGTTCAACGGGCATGGAAGAAGTTGAAGTCGTGCTTCCTGAAAATGAATGATGCCGAGTATACTTGCATGATATCCTCACTCCTGAAGCTTGGGAAGATTGAAGAAGCTGAGAAGTTGTACACTGAGTGGGAATCAGGCTCTAATACTGGTGATCCTCGGGTTGCGAACTTACTAATTGCTGCTTATATAAACCGTAACCAGATAGATAAAGCAGAGGCTTTCTCCTATCGGGTAATCCAGATGGGTGTTGATCCATGTTACACTACTTGGGAACTTTTTACATGGGGCAGTCTGAAAAGTGATAGGATGGATAGAGCTCTAGAGTATTTGAAAAAGGCTGTTGCAAGTGTTAAAGAGTGGAATTTTGACAAGAATTTGGTTAGCAAAATGCTGGAGAAATTAGAGGAGCAGGGCAATGTAGAGGTTGCAGAGGAGTTGTTGGTTGAGATTCGGAAAGCAGGAAAGCTGAACACTGAGGTTTACAATTCACTTCTCACGACCTATGCAAAGGCAGGTAAGATGCCACTCATCATTGCTGAGAGGATGGAGAAAGATGGGGTTCCCTTGAATGAAGTGACTCGTGAACTTATTGACAAAACAAGCAAAATGTGTGTCAGTGAAGTTTCATGCAGATTTCCTTGAATTGGTCTAGACCCAACCATGAAAGCAAATTTGCAAAAGAACCACTGCTTCTTGCCTAAATAACTTCCATCCTCTGCATCATGAACCGCCATTTGTATATGAGCGTGGGAGATCCAATAGGTCTTGGTCGCAACAATAAGCTGTTATAGTCATTCTAAGCTGGTTGGTGCTTGCAAAGAGTCGGGATACAGTTCAGCTTGAGGAAACATCATCCCTTTTATGGATACCCTTTTGTGCTTTTGCGCCCATGGAACTTGCAGAAAGATTAGGGATTGTAAACAAATGATATTACAGATGGAACCTCCTGTCTTCCATAGATCACCTTAATCACTGTAGGCTTGTTTTTTCTCATTACACCTGGAACTAAATCTGCAAAAGCATCAGATGGAATAACTCCATCTGCCTGTTCTTTGCCCTCCAGTTCCTGGATCTTCTTCCTCCTGCTTGACTTACTCAATATGAAAAATCACACATGGTAAATTGAAGCACTAAACATCCTCTCTCCATACAGGGTTGAGTTTATTATGAACTATGAGAGGATATTTTTGACAATACCCATAAATTAATGGGGGTAAATTGTAAAGTGGAATTTACCGTCCATTGCAAGATTGATGTGGGAAATGAAGATGGAGATTTATTTCATTGGAAATCCTTTTAGGGCATAATTCTTTTGGAAAAATCAGTGCTATAAGCAGTAGCAGTGTTGTGTTATAAAAGGGATATTTATTTTTGGGATATGTAGAAAAGTTGAGATTATTTTCCTTCTCGTTTTTTTAGGAAAATATGTATCCACATTATCATAGTAAATAATTGTCTCCCTTTTCTTCAAAAACAAATAATTTTCTTCCTTTGATTAATATATTTTTTAAGTTTATTTTCAAGAAACCCATGTCACAAAATAAACCCATGAGTTGGGTGAGGATGGGCTTGTTTGTGCGTGTGTGTTTGGTTTCCCGAGTCATTCCCACTCTCAAGAAGCCCAACATTATATATGATCAATTAGTGCATTACGTATCACTGTGATTAAGGCATCCTTCCTTGCACCTCCCCAGATTTTTTCAATGAGAAAGTATCAAATCAGTGGTTGATAAAGATTGAAATCTGTCTCCCCCACAAAGTTAGTGACCACTATGGAATCTGTTGCAGCAAGACAATTAGGCACCGAGCTTAATGATTTTTCAAGAGTCCCATTGATGGATGCACCATGATATGACATTCAACATTAAGTTGCACAATTCTAGACCATTAGTGTGTGGTGTGGCCTTGTCTGGTTGTACTTTATAGACCATTATTAGTGTGTTTTAAATCTTTAACTTTTACTAGCAGAGACTTCTGCAATTTTTTTTACATTGTCATAATGTATTTGAGTAAAGAATTCTATTACATTTAGACAATTTCATTTTACATTTAATTTAATAAGAATTTAAATCAACATCTATTACATCCGGACAATTTTATTTTACATTTAAGTTAATAAGAGTTTAAATCAATATAGATATTTATTAATATAACCTAAATCTATAATTCCCGTACGATGGAGGATTCCCAATGGGTGAAGAGCCCAGGATCGATCTGGGGGCGCAAATTCCATTTCTTTCCGCATCCAAAAGTTTACTCAACCTTATACCATGGCATGATATTCTTATAGAGAAGAGGCAAATTTTATGGAAGATTTGGTCGAGACTTCCAAACTAGTATCAAAACTAGTAACAATATTTTTATAACCAATAATGATTAACTAGTCATTCAAAACTCACTCATGCCATCCATTCAAATTAGGGATAATAATCGGCCATTGGAACCCAAAGTTCCCTTCATCATCCTCCAAATAGTTAATTTGCCTCACAATTTTAATAAAAATATTAAAAAATAAGTAAAATAAGTTCTAAAATTTATGAATTAAGTAAAAATGTACCAACGGTTCATCTAAATTAAATAGATTTTAACTACAAACATATTTTATAATTATTATAATTATAAGTTATTTAAATATACATAACATTTATTTATATACATATCTATACATTTTTAAAACGCTTTTCTTTATCACGCTTTATTCCTTTAATTTTATATTATAATTAGTACATAAATAATCAATTGTCACTATTTGATAAATTAAACACTTCCAGGACCTCTAGTTGGTTGCTTCCAGTGGAACCCACGGGTGCCAATATCATTGGGACATGAGAACACGAGCATAACTTAGATACATCGTAAAAATGCGTTAAAAAATTTATTTATTATATATATATATATATAATGACAGTGAGTAAATATAATTTTGAGAATATATTATGCACCAATTAGGGTTCGAGTTCATATATAATTAAAAGTTATTACTTGTAAATAGTTTAAAATTTTAAATATTATAAACTTATAAAACTTCTCTATTTTATTAAATATAAAATTATATTATTAAACACTCACTATAATTTACAATTTTAAACTCATACTCAATAACGGTTAACAAATCGGGTATTATTCTTTCGATCTGGGACGAGTAGAAATAATGAAATCGAGTTGGGTATTTTTTTTTTACATACTCTAGTATTATGTGAGAAGATATTATGAACCGATAAGGGGTAGAACCCATTTTTACTGAAAAATCATAACTTATAAGTAGTGAAACATTTTCAGCCTTATAAACTCATAATAATTCTCTATTTTATCTAATATTTGATATTATTCTCAACACCAACACTCATGCGCAACATGGATGATTTGCCACGTGTAATTTTAAACCCACCATCAACAATTGTTTACGAGCCAGGTATTATTCTTTCGATCTCGGACTAGAGGGAATAATGGTACAGATTCATCAGGTGTAGTTCTGATGCAAAATGATGTAGAAGGCGACAAATCAACCAAATAATATGTTGCTATAGGGTCGGGCTTTTGCTCGACCCCCTAAAGATCGTACTATCAACTTCTCTGCCTCGTATGTTCTAAAAGAGTTCGAATATCACACCCTCACTCAAGTACTAGGTTGTTTCATGAGAGTTCGAATATCACACCCTCACCCAAGTACTAGGTCGATCATGTAAACAAGTTGTTACACACTCTCGATATTACAATATTGAGTGTTACTATAAACCTAATCCCTTAAAGATAAGGAAATCGGGGAAAAAACCGGTCAATCCGGGTGAGAAAACCAAATCGGTTCACTAACTCCAACCGTTAGAGAAAAGGCAAAAAGGAAAATTTACAAATCCCGGGTGACCTAAAGAGTTATAAAAGTCATGAAAAAGGATATTGAGATGAATTGTAAGAGAAAACTAGACCTGTTCAGATGAACCGGATTGAATTGGTTTAAACTATCATTGAATCGGTTTCTAAATTCATTTTTCTAGATGACTTAAAATATTTAAATTAGGGAATTGAAGCCACCATTGGATATAGAATAAATTTAGAAAATTTTAATTTTGAAAAACTCGGTCGAATCGGGCATGAACTGACCGATTTAAGCATTGAACCCGGTTTGTACCGGTCTAGTCTGGTTTGGAACAGTGTCGTCTTCTTCCTTCAGATGACAACACTGTTTACCCGCTGGAAGAACGGACAATGCCGATGAAGTTGAATCATCTCTGTTTAGGGCGTTTCAGGCCATGAATGATCGCCATAAATGTACCAAATGGACGATTAGAGAGTCTCCAAGCTCTTTATATAAAGAGCTACTCTCCAATCATCCTCCTCACACCTGAAAACTCCATTCTCTCTCAACTACTCCAATTTTTGGTGAAGCTCGAATAAAAGCTCTGACTTGGGCATTTTTCTCAACCTTAGAAGGCAAGGTCGAGTTTTTTAGATTTCGGGGAAGTCAGTTATCTAATAGCAACATCCGTTTGATCCGATGATCGCCGGAGAAGCGTCGACATAATCAAACAGTGAAGCAGCTCCCGCAAACCGAAGATGCCCTATTTCGACCGAGCTGAAATCGGCCGAATTCAACCCTCCTCTGGCCAAACCAAGTTCTCCCAACATCCCCATAGCCTTAGACGATCTCAACAGAGTTGAAAGGTAAGCCAATTCAACCCTACTCAATCGTTGCAGGTCAAAGTTAGAGAGAGAAACTACAGAAATTCACTGACAAAATTCTCCCTCAATTTGAGGTCAATTGTAGGAATTCTTGATCCTAGAAAATACCTCAGGAAGAGAGCTATCTTCCCTGATAGAGAGATCGGATTACCGCACCTCCGACGGTAAGGTTTCAAAGCTTTCTCTCTCTAAGCTCTATTTTCTGGTGAAGCTCCGTTTGAGCTCAATTCGGACCCAAATGACGTGGTTCAAGCCCCCTTAACCACTTCTTATTTGGAGGCCTTACTTCCCCAACGTTTCTCAGACGTTCTTTCCTTTATTTCCTTATTATGGGTAGTCTACCCATTTTTACTTGTCACATCATCTTTTTATGCTAACTTCCTACTTACCTGTTCTTTGGGTTTAACTTATTCCTTGGGTCCTCCCAGTATACTTCCCTTAGTTCTTTCACCTCAGCATGCACTTTATTTGCAATTTCATCTCCTTATCCCTCTTCACTTGGTTTCATTACCTCTCAATTGGGATACATATGCATTTCCAGGGTTTCCTTCCTTGGTAGGACTCTTCCCCTTCTTTCCAGAATTCCTTTTTCATTTGCCCTAGGGAATATCTATCCTTAAAATACATCCTTTTGATATTGTCTTTTCCTGTTTACCCTTACTCTTGAAATCTTGCGGGCACATCTTTTGTACGCTACCTTTATCCCCACTTGTACCCTAGTACACGTCTATTTCTTTTAGGGAGAGCCCAAATCCTCATTGTTTCAAGATCTCTTGATCATCATGTGAGAGGCTTGCCTACCCCTCTCTTCGCTTGAGTTTGGTCATTAATCCAGTCTTGGCCATTGGTCTCTTTAAGGATTTCCTTCATCCTTCTTTTTCCAAATGTTTGGTCTTTCCACCTCTCCCTTCTTTGCTGGAGTTTAAATTATGACTTTCACGAGTATCAGTTTGTTAACTGCTTCGTCCCTACCATTCCCCTGGTCTAATTATCTTAGGGTAGTTGTCTCTCGAGCCTTCTTGTCCTTAATGTCCATCCTACTGCTCTTTTTAGGGTGTAGTCCTTAATACTTCTCGGTCTTCCTTAGGGCATCATTTATTCTCATTGACTATCTTGTTGTTACAACTTGCCTCTTTCCGCTATGTTGGTATGAAACTCCTATTTAGCTTCATTGCCTTTTCCAAATTGGGTCGCACTTGCCATCCCGAGACATCCCCTTTGTCGTCAAATGCTCGACTTGTCTTCTCTTGTGGAGGCGCTTCCTTCTTTACTTCTAAATGACTGGGAATTTCTTCATAAGTAAGAATTCTCTTCATCTACCATTTGTTCTATTTAAGGTTTATCGAGGTCCTTTCCTTCCTCATGTAGTTGAGGCACACCATTGCACCATCATTGAGGGATAGAACGAAATAGGATTACCAACTTGGGGCTTTAGCTTTTATTAAAAGGAGGTTGGGTCGGGAAGTATCTACCACTGCGTTAGGATCTTGAAGAGCTTCCTCCTGGATGTGGTTGAAATTCTGAGTAGGAGTCGTGTTTCTTGGGATGGTATCCTTTCGGATTCCTATAGCTATGGAGGTGTTATCCTTGAAAAGTATTGTTCTAAATCCTTGTGGTGTGGGATAGTCCTTCACTTCATGTCCCATTTCCCTTACACCTATAACAGGTTATCTTGATACCTGTCCTTAGTAGCGTTGGGTACTTTCTTAAGCAATGCCCCAATTGTCCACACCTTATAATAGGTTGTTTCCTTGCCCAGTTGTTACTTTAAGAGTTCTCCCAGACTCCTTAATTATCTTGACGGTTTACTTGTCGTGCCTTATTTGCCCAATAATTCCCCTGATTCATTCCTTTATTTAGGATGGGAATCTCCTTGGTCTCCGTGGTGTATAGGGTAAGGTGGGTTTGTTTGGTTACCTTTCTTGGGCAATCTTCCCACAGCTAAGGCGCAATGTCATATAATTTTTTAGAGATATGGTTTTAGGAACTTGGAGTTCTTTATTAGTGGAGAAGTAGTATAATATGTTGGGGTCTTAGCCCCATTACAAAAAAAATGGTTACGAAATAGATGGGGAGCTATGGGGTTCTTGACAAGCGTCCTCCTTAGTAAGGTTATAAGCTCCCTTCGTATTTAGGATTGTGACCTCAACAAGTTCTGGCACCTTCCTCCTGGATACTTCCCACTAAAGTTTCTTGGTTCTTTGGGACTTCTCTGGTATTGAAGGGCATTTTAGAGTGATCTTCCTATGGGGATAGAGTGTTGGGTGGTGTTGGTAACAACAGTTCTAGTTTTATTGGTTACTCTCTTGGGAGCCATCTGAAAAATTTAAAATTTTCTATTAGTTACTATGTTATATAATCTTGATAATGTATTCGAGGAAATAGGCTCTAATACCACTCAAGTTGTCACGCCCAGACCCAATTTGGTCGGATCCCCGTGAGCAACCTACCACTATTCTAGTTTATTAAGGGTTTTTCCATTCTCTAAACCGCGAGAAGTAAGACGTCTTTTTTACCTGTATCTTTCCTGAAATAATATTAATCAAAACTGAATATGTTTAACTTTTCATACCTATCTTGCAGGTTCAGTTACATGAGAATCTTTAAGTGGGTTTTCCCTTGGTTACCTGAAAAGGGGTAAAAGGAGGGGTGGGTTCGACAACTCAGTGAATGGGTGTTGGGAGAGAGTTTTGATAAACATGATATCTTTAATCGGAGTGTATCAAACTTCTTATTTTCTTTAAAAATATTAATTTCCTCAAATCATGGTTTTCAAAACCCTTTTTCCTCATTTTTCACATTAGATGTGTTTAACAGTCAACACAGGCCCTTCATCAAGAAGCGATCACACATTCGTAGGGTAGCCCATCCACTGCACCCACTTGTGGCATCAAAGCGACTTTACTGGCCACCTAGATAGAAACCCGTCCACTTCTACTGTAAAACCCACCCTTTTGAGCTAAGAAAAATCGGGAAAAAAAACCCGTCAAACCAAGTGAGGATTTAGAACCGGTTCACAAACTCGATCATTTCTGAATGGGCAATTTGGGAATTTACAACTCTTGGGTGATCCAAAGAGTTCATTAAACCTTCAAAAAGAAACTTAAGATAAATTAGAAGAGAAAAACCAAATTGGTTCAGGTGAATGAGAATCCATAAGAACTGTGAAGTTAAGTGTGCTTACCCAAGAGTAGTGTGAGGATGGGTGAAGCTTGAACCAGAGTTTCGACTTGAACATTTTTCTTAATCTCGGAAGGAGAGGTCGAGCTCTTTAGAATTGAGGAGAAGATAGCTATCTAATAGCAAACTCCAGTCAATCCGAGAATCGCTGGAGAAGCGTCGGCATGATGGAACAATGAAGCAGCTCCGACGGACCGAAGTTGCCCTATTTTGAAAAATCTGAAATCGGTCATTTCGAGCCCTCCTCAGACCAAACCAAGCCCTTCCAACACTTTCTCAGCCCTCCCACGACCAAATTAAGACTGAAAGGTAAGCCAATTCAGCTCCCCTCTACAATTTTCGGCCGGTGCTAGAGAGAGAACCGACAGAATTTCAATGATGATGAAATTCTAACTCAATTCGGCATCAATTGATGCGATTCTTGATTCTAGGATGATCCTCAAGATGAGAGCTATCTGCCGAGATCGAAAGCTCGGACCGCCATGCCCTCACCGGTGAGAAATCAAAGCTTTCTCTCTGTACAATCTATTTTTCGGCGAAGCTTCGTTTGAGCTCGTTCCGGCGTTAAAATCTATAATTTCAAAATTCCTTAGAATCGTATGAACATGTAGGAACTCAATTTCAACTCCAACTTCAACAATTAGAGGTGTTTAATCGGTCAATTTGATGAAATCAAATTCGATAGTGTTGAAGAGTTTAAATTGGGGGAAATTTGGGGAATTTCGAAATTCGAAGGACCAAAATAAAATTTTATGAAATTGAGGGCCAATTGGGCATGAAAATAATGTTGGAGGACCAAATGAGAAATTTTAGAATTTTTTGGGGCAAAACTTACCATTTTTGTAAAGGAAGGGTAAAATGGTAATTTTGGAAAAGTTGGAGGACCAAGTTGAAAATTTGAGAAATTAATCCCATTTTTGTGAAATGGAATAAATTGAGGTCCTATAATAAATTTTAGAAGTTCCGGGACTCAATTTGAGGAAAAACCGGCATTTGGTACTTAAAGTTAAAGAGAAATAACTTTGTGGACCTAATTGTATATAAATGAAAAATAGAATAATTGTTCTATTTTCTGTTTTTGAACACGGGTTTTTGTCGGTAAAAAAAATCAACTGTATTCAAAATTTATTTAAGTGGTTTTTTTTGGAACGTATTAATAAGCTAGACCCATACTTCGAGTTGTTTCGGGCCATAAATAAACTCGAACGCTCAAAAAATCCGTCGGGTAGGCAGATTCACATCGCTTACAACCGACACAGTCTTCTGTTCTTGGAGTAGAAGCAATTTGCTTAGCTTTACATCCATCCCAAGGTATCATTTCTAATACATCTGTTGGGCATGCTCGGACACATTGAGTACATCCTATACATGTATCATAAATTTTTACTGAATGTGACATTGGATCTATAACTTTTTGAATGCCATAAATTTTCGATCTAGTAAACTTTTAAATGAATTATATATTTAGACACCAGATGAATCAATGATTTTACCAGAATTTTTCCAATCAATCTAATTCTGGATTGACTCATGAAATTGGGCCAAGATACTTTGATTTTCCCTTTTTTCTCAAATCTATGTATCATACATGTTGATTGAAAATCATACTAATTGAGGTTGATGATAATTTAAATTAATGAATAGTCTAAATTTATTCATTTTATTTATTCAATAAATTTGATTGATTGATACGAATTGATTTTCTGTTACGATAAATTGACGAAACAATAGCTAGCCTAATAGCGGCTTCTGCAGCTGCAATAGCTATAACAAAAATTGAGAAAATATTTCCTTTTAATTTGACTTTCTCATTCATTTAGAATGAATGAAGGAAATTAGGCTGAAAGATAATGAACCAAGATGTTCATATCGTGTAGGAACACGAAGTACCGGGAATGCCAACAAGGACAAGCTCGCGTGAATACCAAGAACCAGTCTAGTGGAATTAACGACATTAACGGGTGAGTGAGTTTACTAACATCATACCTGGTTGGGATGATGAGCACAACTTAAAATTAAAAACCACTTACCGATTGTGAGTGGGATTATATATATCATACCCGGTTGGGGATAAAAAGTACCTCGGTATAAAAACCCACTATTTAGTGGTATTTTAATTATCACCACTTAGAGAAAGTGATGTGAAAATATTGCGGAAAAACTACTTACCATTTGTAAGTAGATCATACTTGGTTGGTATGATGAGACTTTCTCGAAGGAAGTTGAAAACCCATTCATCAGTTATGAACGGAGATGTCCTTATACCGGTCGGTATAATGGACAGTGAAAACCTATTTTGTCAGAAGTGTTCTCCCCTGACTGTGTGCCAATGCTTAGTCTATTTGGGAGACCTTCTCGATGGGAGCTCAAATAGCTTTGATAGGCTGGGGGCCTCGGTTTTGGAACTTGGGGGCTAAATGCTCGATTTTGAAAATCTCGTATAGCGGGCCCAAGGCCAGTTGGCATGAGCAAGAACTCATAAACGAACATGATATATGTGCTATAAAACTTAATAAGTGAATATTTTGGCCATGGTATCAAGATAGGACCGATATGCTCAGTCAACTAGTGACAGTGCGACATGACATGTCGACGGACTAGTCAAGACAAACAGTTGCGGGTTGAGTTGAGAGTCGGGGCCGTTGGACTAGTGGCACCACAGATTACATGGTAATATGAGAAAACATTGTTTGTGCATGCATTGTGAGTACAAGTTCATCAAGACGCCCATGAGGGGTAGTGATGTGTCCTAAGGGCACTGGACGACCTGGTGACTATAAGGGTAGTTCGTCGTTCCAGGTGTCTATGCGAAATCTGGAGTAGCACCAAGTGCATGAGACTGGGGTGGGGATAGGATGAGGTCTTTGTCCTCATACGTACACGAAGAAGTGATTTCGGGATTGTGGGTCGGATGTCATGTACATCCACTCATTCCCAAGGTAGAAGTGGTCATACTTCTATCCGAGTGGAAGGAAAAGTCACTTCAAAGTCACTAGCGAGTTCAGTAGTGATACTGACTTGCGAATGTGTGTAACCTTCATGATGAAGGATGTGTGTTGGGTGATGACACACCGTGGTAAATAATAAATGGTGGAAAAACTCAAATTTTTAAATGAAGGGATTTTTGAAAACAAAAGAGTCTGGCACACTCCATATAAATGCTTTTCTTAAAAGTTAAAAGCTTTTAAAAACCCATTCACTGAGTAGTCGTACTCACCCCCTCCCTTATATCCCTTTAAGGAAATCCTGGAAAGTCTCCCCTTAAAAACCGTCAACTAAGATACCTGTAAGACAGGTATGTAAAGTTTTAAATTTTATGCAGTTTTGATTATTCTATTCCAGGAAAAGGTGCAGGTTAAAGGACGCCTTACTCTTTATGATTTACAATAAGGAGAAACCCTTTAATAAACTGGGAGAGTGGCGGGTTGATCATGGGGATCCGACCAAACCAGGTCGGGGCGTGACATCTACCCTGTGTATGAGTGGATGTTCACGACATCCGACCCTCAAACTAAAAAATTAACTCTATGTTTGTATGAGGACAGAGACCTCATCTCGACCCCACCACAATCTCATGTGCATGAAGCTACGTCGAGCTTCCTTGACTGCTGGCAAAACAAACTACCCTTATCTCCACCATGTCGTCCAGTAGCCCTTAGGACACATCATTACCCCTCGTGGGCGTCTTAATGGTCCCAAACCTCAAGTGCATGCATAAACAAAAGTTTTTCAAAAAGCCATTTATCTTTGGTGCTACTGGTCCAACGACCCCGACCCTCAACTCGACCAATAGCTGTTTGTCTAGACCGATCTGTCGACTTGGTCCTGTCACACTGCCGCCAGTCCATCAAATATGTCGGTCCTGTCTTGGTACCATGGTGCAATAACATAATTCATTCATTAAAAATTTTCATGGCTTAAACATCATGTTTGTTTACGAGCTCCTGCTCGTGCCAACTGGCCTTGGGCCCACTGTACGTGATTTTCCAAAACTAGGCATTTAGCCCCACAAGTTCTAAAATCGAGGCATTTGGCCTATTTGAGCTATTTTAGCTCTCATCAAGAAGGTCTCTCAAAAGTTTTAAGCATTGACACACAATTAGGAGAGAACAATTCTGACAAAATAATATTTCCACCCATCACACCAACCGGATGTGATGACATCTACGCTTACAACCGGCAAGCGGATTTTCTCCTTTCTTTAAGAAAGTCCATCATACCAACCAGATATGATATACTTACAATCGGTAAGTAGTTTTCCGTCTATTTCTCACATCACTCCAACCGGGTGTGATGTTAAAAATTCCACATATGAGTGGTTTTTCATTTCTGAGGTGCTCATCATCCCAACCGGGTATGATGTGAATAAACCCAGTCACCCGATAATCGTAGTGTATTATTTCTTAGTCGATTTTTACCTCAACACTAGCTTATCCTTGCTAGTGTTCCGGTCCTTCGTATTCCTACATGATTTAAACATCCTTATCTATTAATATTTGGCATGATAGCCTTCATTCCCCACGAGTAAGCTCAAAATTTTCAGTTAATTGCACTTATTTCCCTAAAAGTTAATTTTCCTTGACTTTAGGTCACTAATACTAACTTTTCTCCAAATTGAGTTTCAAAACTTCCAAAAATTCACTTTTGCTCCTCAATTTACTCAAAATCGTTTAAAGAGTTCAAGTTTTCTAAATTTTCAATTTGATCCCCAACTTTTCAAAAATTACTATTTCGCCTCTACTTTACAAAAATGGTAATTTGATACCAATTATTTTAAAAAAAATCGACTATTTGGTCTCTAACACCCTTTTCATGCCCAATTGACCCTTAATTTTGGGAAATTGTAATTTGGTCTCTCAATTTTACAAAATCCCCAAAATTTTCCCTAATTTCTCCATTTCAATCTAATCTAATTTGATTTTATCAAATTTACTATTAAATAGGGGTTAATTACTCTAATTAAAGTTATAGATATCGTTCGAATTTCATTTTATCAAATTGACCATTAAATGGATATTAATTACTTCAATTGAAGTTATGCATTAATTGCTAAGAAAAAAAATGCTAATGAAAAGAAAGGGAGTTGAGATTGAGAGATAACCTTTTCAATTTTATAATGGGAGGGAGAAGGGAAGGGTAAGGGAAAGGGAAAGGGTGGATATATCATAAGAAGTTGGTGTTCACATCCCTCAATATTTTATTTTATGTATAATAACATATTTTATTATATTTTGCTCTATTAATAATATATTTTTATTATATTAATACTTATTATTTTAATAATTTAAAAATAAAAAAATACATTATTCTTCCTCCATTTTTCTATTATTTACAGTTTTATTATTATTAATAATATTCGATAAAATAAAAAATATTTGTAACATTATAAATATTTTACTACTTTAAATATATTATTTTAAATAAATATGAATACAACTATTTATTAAAATATATTACTCTCTCATCCCCTTACTTACATTTATATTAAAAATTAAACTTATATTTTATTCAATTATAAAAAAAATACTTAATTCGATATTAATATTTACTTATTATTTAAGATCGAATAAATAATAGTTATATTTTAGACAATTTTTTTTAGAGTAAATTTAAAATTATTCATAAATTGTACATAAAAGTAAATATAATAAAATATTAAATAAAATAAAAAATATATTATAAAATTATAATATTAAAAATACTATATTAATTTAAATAAATCAGTATTCAAACTCAAGTACATACTATTCTTGTAGTTATATTATTTTTTACAATACATTTATTCTTAACTTTTTATTGATAGAAATTTTTTTTTATCTTTTAATTCAAAATGATGATCAAATAAAAAATATTAATAAATACATCAAAATAAAAAATATGAAGTAAATTTCTAAATAATATATGCTATGCATTAATCAATTACACTCACATCAAATATAACAAATTGATATATTTTATGATAAATTTATATTATATTAATGGAGCGAGAACTAATAAAAATATGTAAAACTATAAATTAATTCTTAAATTTGATAAAAATAAATTATTAACATTAATATAAATTATTAAAATATATTTAAATTATATAACTTGACTAACATATAAAAATGAATAATTTAATATGATATTACCAAACATTTTAATAATATTATAATTTTATATAAAATCTTTAAAAAATATTTAATTTTACATCATTTTTTAATAATATTTTATTTAGCACAAGTTATTAAATTTTAACTATTAATATTATTTTTTTATTAATGTAACATAGATATAACATTTAAATTATTATTTAATTATGATACATAAGATACTTTTAATAAAAATAATAATAAAAATCAAAAGGGGAGGGCACCGATCCTGCCCTCGTGACCTTTCTTGGGCCAACGACCAGCCATCATCGATGGTGGTTCTGTTCGAGCTTTTTTGAGGTTTTTTATTATGAAGTAACTTGGATGCTTTATACAAAATCCTAACCTTATAAATATATTTTTACCAACACAGTAATTTATTATAAATATAATCAATTTAAATTATCGTGTCTAATTAAAATCCTATATCCTTTTGTCATTTTTAATTTTTAATAAGTATTATTTTATTAATTATAATTGCAATTTATTGATATTTTTAATCTATTAATATGTACTGCTAAAAGAAGTTGATGTACCCAAAGAATGTTCCAGACCAAATTGACAAAACAAGGTTGGAGCCCAAAATCACATTTTATCCTTTAAAATATTTACCAAATATAAAAATAATAATAAATTATATCCAATTTAACCTGTAAAATTAAGGCTCAATACTATAATTTAACTACAACGAACCAAACACGCCCTTAATTGTATGTAAGCATAAGATAAAAAGATCGCCGCTTAGTTTTTATACTGTGGGAGTGGGATTGTCCTCTAATTGTTTTCATAGGCAAGTGCGATTGTCCTTCTATTGGAGAAATTTCTTCAGCGATAAACCAGACAAAGAAGAACTGGGAGAAGAAGAATCTAACAGGACCATTTAGGATGTTCAAGAAGGCAGTAGAGGCGAAGATACAGCAGAGGCTGTCTGGAGCTGATAAGAAGAAGCTGCGGCGAACTCTCCGGGACAAGTTTCCCCGTGCCTCCGACTCTGATTTAGATGCCCTTCTCCCTCCGAAGGTAAAATCCCTTCTCTTCCCCGGCTACGGTGGATTCACGGATTGATTTTAAAATGATCCCATTTTGAATCGAACTTGATTGTCCAAATGAATGGTGGTTCTGGGCTTCATTCGTCCGTGCTTGGATTGTTGACGCCACTTGCACTATTATCAACACATTGGCTGCATTGCGCGAATGAATTCATTTCTGTAGGCAGAGATAACGGTTGCCAAGCTTCAAAACCGAGTTCATGTGTATGCTGTTGAAGGAGGATTCCCCATGTTCTTCGATATTGATGGACGGGGCTCTGAGATTTATCCTACTGGTATGGAGCTGCAATTGAGTTATATTAAATGGCACCAGTCTTTCTTTTGATTGGTGTGTTTGGTTGTCTGAATAATGGATTTGCTTTTTTTTATATGATGGTTCCTGAATATGTTCACTTTCAACAATCCATCGAGACAATATATTATAATGCATTGGCCTGCTATTAAATCCTAGATGTTGACACCAGGGATTGAACCATAACTGCAAGTTATCCGCTTTTTACCAGTCATTACCATAACTATAATGCATTGGCCTGCTAATGGATTTTGTTATTACTTCCTATAACAAGTCATCATTTTTATGCTTAAATAAATGGCTTCTAAATAAGAGGGGTTGGCTTTTGACTTGTCTTCAGTCAATAGAATCTGCAGTTCTCATTTGTTTCCGGTTAAATATCAAAATTTTATTCGAAAGATAGTAGAGAAAAAGAACCTAATGTCCCTAGAATAAACAACTGGACGTTATGGTTCTATTGCTAAATAGACAGTAACTTCTGCAAATGTGTTGTATAATTGAGTCAAATATCACAGGTGTCGTTCATATTTAACTTGCAGTGTTTAAATTAATCAAATATCTGAAAGATTCATCCTGTTCTATTTATTGTCAATGTGGATCTTGGATGACTAACAAAATTTTGAAATCTCACGAGTAGGATAAACTTCCATTGACTGTCCAAATAGCACAAAAGGGATGTTAATCTGTACCAGATGGAAAATGACATTAATAGTAATGTGAATTCAAATCATTCCACTTGATCAATACTAATTAGATTTTATTCTGATCAAAATACTTAATGACACATCTGCTCCAATTCAACGAATGAACACATGTTAATATTAATTTATGTGTCCCCCTTTTTGGCATGATAATGGGACATGGCATATGGAGAAGAAGATTTAGCAATGAGAAGTGAAGATATTCTAATTTCTTGGTTTACTATTTCATGTTAAAACTGTGTACTTCTATCTTCTCTTATCTATGTGTTCATTTATTTTTTTAATTGCAGTTTATGCTCTTTGGAGAGTCTCTGAAATGTTACCAAGTTTTACACTCAAAGGAGGGGAGGTTTCTCGATTTATCATTGGTGGAGCAGATCTGATGTTTCCTGGGATAAGTATACCACCTGAAGGCCTTCCTTCATTTACTGCCGGGGAAATATGGGCAATAAAGGTTCCTGGTAACCCAGCTCCAATTGCTGTGAGTGCTCTCAGTGATTTTGTATCAACCATATAAGCTCCTTCATCGTATAGAGGATCATAATTTAAGGAAAATCCCTATGAAAATATGATGAATTTGTATGCAGGTTGGAACTACCATCATGGCTACCACTGATGCAGTTAAAGCTGGATTGAGGGGAAAGGCTCTGAGGATTAGTCATCACTATGGAGACTTACTTTGGCAAGTATACATGAAAGCTAGTTTATGTTTATCTGCATTACGATCTGCCATCTTAATGATTGATAGTTTTTTCCTCAGGCAATCTGTGGAGGGATCATTTGTACCAAATGCAGGATTCTTACAGGACGTGGTGTTGGAGGATCCAGCTTTCTTATTATCTTGTGAAGCTTCTAATATGGACATAAGTGAACAAAAGAATGATGTTCAAAATGAAATAGTTGAAAGCATTACTGATGTGACTCTGAATTCAGTTGAGAATGTGGTGGAGGGAGAGGATGCCAGTAAGGATGGTGTTCATCAAGTAACAACAGATGTTAGTCACCTCAACATAACAGATGACATTTCTTCCCAAGGATTAAATGCTAAAGATATTAACAATGTCAAGGCAGAGGATGTTGATACCCTTCTTGACAAATGCCTATTGCAAGCTTTGCATAGAACAGTTAAGGATAAAGACTTACCTATGCCTGGAAGCACCCTATGGTGAGAACATGTAGTTATCTCTTTGCAACTCCCCCAATTCCACACCCTATCTCTCTACATACATATGTGTGTATATATGTGTGTGGAATATGTTTTATTGGTTATGTAGTGGCATCTTGATTGTTATTCATTTAACTTGTTGAGTTTTCTCGGTCACTAAAGCACCTTTTCATCAATAACTCTTAGCCAATACTTTTTGCATTCAATGATTCATTGAGGATTTCATTGGATCAACATGTTTTGGATATATATTTAGGGTCACCTGGCAGGGCAGGTTTGATTGATAATTTTCCTTCTGTTAGGATTGCCTTTCATCTATTGATTGTTATCCTAAAATGAACATATTTATGAAGATCAGGACTACACTATTGCATATAATTTGCTTTTGCATTTTCATCTATATTTTCTGTATTATAAATGTATACTATTAAAGTTTGTTCAATATGTTTCTCTTTTGGTGTAAAGATGTTTACCATTTTGAGAAGTACTAGTCTTTGAGAGTTGCTGCCAAATTTTGCAGGTCCACTCATGTATTACCATGTAGACCCTCAGGTGTTACCCTTGATATCAAGAAGTCATCTTACAAAAAATTGTCAAAGTGGTTGCAGACCAAGGCAGCATCAGGATTGGTGAGCTTTTCTGTTCCTCTCTAGAACTGCGGCCTATTTTTCAATTGTCAGTGTCCTTTCATCGATTCTGCAATTATTACCAAGGTTAGGGCTTTCCACCTTTTGACATCGCGTTTCTATGGAAATCTAACCTTGCCAGATTTCGGTGAAAGAAGACAAATACACAAAGGAAGTTGTATTAGTAGGCGTCAATCGCAATAATGCTGAGTATACATCATTTAAGCCAGAAAAGCAGCCAACTGAAAAACCTGCTCAGTTGAGTGATCCTGCTGCTGGTGACAATAAGTCAGCAAAAACTCTGGAGGTTGTTGAGGTCTACAAGCCAAGTACACATGTCAGTGCGGTTTTTTCTTCTGTTGGAGCTGATAAGGGGAAATTCTACACTGCTGCTGAAGCTTCTGATGTTGTGTTTAAGTATGTTGACAAAGAAAATCTGGTGAAGCATACTGACAAGTCCATTGTTGTTTTGGATGCGATACTATGTGATACCCTTTTCAAAGGTGCAATAAAGAAGGGATCAGCATACCCTACTGAAATTCATAAGAGAGATTTAGGATCCACATTTATTGGGCGTATGCAACCACATCATTTAGTAACGAGAGGTGATGATTCAGTTGTTCGAAAAGGGGCTGTTAAGGGTATTCAGATAATGACTGAGAGGAGGCAGGGCAACAAAAAAGTGACAAAACTTTCAGGTTTAGAGACATTCATGGTTGACCCTGAGTCATTGGCATCAGAGCTACAGAAGAAATGTGCATGCAGTACTACTGTGGCAGAACTGCCAGGTATGCTTGCTTAACTTCTTTTCTCTATGAGTTGAACTCCTGTCATAATATGTTGGTTGTAACTCTAAGAACTGGGGGCATTTTTTAGCTCTACCTAATGCTTGGACTCTCATCATTTCCATGGTTGAATGGCTACATGCATCTTCATAAATGAAATAATACCACGGTGGGGGCTGGCTGCAAATTTCAGTTTACAGTAAAATTGGGAGTTGGTAGTAAGCTGTGATCACTGTCTCTATGCTGCTGTGATGAGTATGGGGCATTTCTTTTATATCTCCTAAACATTGTTATATTTTTGCATGTTGCCTTCATTGAGATAAATTTTCAACCATGCAGTGAAACTTCCACTCAAAATTTGAGGATTAAAAATGTGGCTTTCTAAAATGCTATACCCAGGTCTTCTATGAATTTTTTGTGACAATTCTGGTCCTATGGGCAAAGATGAAACTTTCTAAATTAATCATATTGACAGAAAGAATGTTGAGGGGGTAAACCATCTCTTTGGTATAATTAATTATGCATTGGCATCTAGAATATGAAATTTGAATATATTTTGCCAATTTATAGTGTTTTCTTTTATATAATTCTGAACACCACAGTTGCCTGAATTCACACGATTCTTGTTGATCTCAATCTGTGAATTCCCAGGGAAAAAAGGATTTGAAGTTCTGGTTCAAGGTGGTGTGATTGAAGATTTGGCGAGACATTTGATGGAACAGTATGGAATCCCAAAAAAGTACATAGAAGTTCTTGACAAGACAAAGAAATGAGAGTCTGGTTGATCAGATACGACTGCTCCATCATGTACGTGTGTTCACTTATTCAAATAGTTGACCATGGAATCCTAAACACACCTACACTTTCCTTCATGGCTAGCGAATCCCTTTTCCCATCAAGAAATTTTACATGTCCCTTATTTAAGCTGCCAGGATGATGCATATCAACATCAACCACGGAGTGGCATGTCCACAATATGTATTGCTTGGACTACGTGTTAAGGATGATGAGGATAATCTTATTTTGAGGCATGAAGAACTGGTGCAGAAAGAAGTTTGTTTTTGTCCAAGTTTTATTACATTGTGTTAGTTTCTTTATGCCCTTTTTGGTTTCTGGCCTATTCTTCGACCAGTGTTATATTATACTGTGTTTCCTATTGGTACACTCTGATACAAGTGTAATGAATGAGAAATGCTTGCGGTGTCCGAAATCTGGCGCACACAATCTTCCTTGGAGTGACCTTTTTAGGTCATTGCGCCACATCATAGAGAGGAAGTCTTGGAATCCTAACTACTCATTGGTACCCGTCCTTCATTTATTCTTTAAATATTAGTGTGAGTATTTCAAGTAGGGATGACGGTTAGGATCGGGTTCAAGTTCAAGTGCGTGGACTCGAGTTTGGGTATGCTTGGGTTTGGATCTAGTTAGACCCGAGTTTGGGTCGGATTTGGATTAGTTCATCCGAACTCGGTTTTATTTGGGTTCGGGTACATATGGATTCGACCTCGATTTTGTTTTAATTAAATTAAAATTTGATATTTTTTATTTGTTAAATTTCGAGTACATTTACGAATCCAACCCGAACTCGATTCCGTTTGGGTTTGGGTACAGATGGATTCGACCTCAACTTTGTTTTAATTAAACTAAAATTTGATATTTTTTATTTGTTAAATTTTGAGTACATTTACTTTCGATCGAGTGAGTTCGAGATTTATGAACTCTAGTTGAGCGAAAAGATTTTTATATAAATAGTAATTGAAGTACACGGATTCATGTCTAAATTATGAGGTCACAAACTCTTAGCACACTGCCCAGTTAAACCTTGACAACAATTTAGTTTGCATCCGTTTGTTAGTCGCAAAGGGCAAATATCCTGCTCCGTCCTCTCTCTTCTAGTCCACTAGGTTGTCCAGAAAAGTTTAAACTCGTCAACCTTGGATCCCGTGAGCCTAGGCCACGCATTGATGAACACCATCGTTCCATGCTATATCATAGCTGCGATGGAGGGAGGGGTTCAAATAATGCAACTATATCAAATCCTTACCTGTGATCGATCAGTAAAACCATATCCTTAAGTCACAAGTAAACCCATGAATAGTGAATCTTTACCTAAAACAAAGAGAATTGGAACATGTTGGTTAACTACTAGTAACAACGTGAAGATACCATTAACATCCATCATCAACAATAAGTTTCCTTGGGAGACCATTAGTCACAACATAATCATTAGCCAGTATTCTATTATTCTACAAAACATTGAAAAGTCAAAATTACTAAATTATTGTGTCTATTCACATTAATTAAATTAACCTATAAATAATATACAAATCAATATAAATGTATTGATCTATTGAATAGATCAATATATCTCATACTCAAGTTTAATATTATTATATTATAGTATAGTTGTAATTTGACATCTTTAATGTGAGAGTATCTTTTTTTTTTCACAATAATGTGAGAGCGTCCCTATTTCTTTAATTTCTCAATCCAAATTGATTCCTCCTTCCCTAATTATTTATTCCCTAACAATTAATGCATCTACAACTTCAATAATCCCGTAACAACCAACTTTACTACATATCATGCATCTTTAGCAATATAGAGATTAAACATTCATATGGACAACAATTCTTGCATCTCCTTTAAATTTTAGTTTCCATCTCACAACCTCCATCATTCGACAATTACCCTCCAACATTCCACATCATCCTATCACACCTAGTTTCACCATCTCTATCAGTCTCACAATAAACCTCTAATAACCTCTCATTTCTCTGAATAATAGTTATTCATCTTTAAATATAACTTTAAACTCCAAATCTCTTCTCGCAACAGGCAAATAAAAGTTGATATTATTTGATTCCCATATTCAACTAAAACATAAGTCTTGCATGATCATTTACCTCTTTCCAAATTATATTTCATAGCACCATTTTTACACTTCACATGAAAGTTAGATTATACAAATTTTTACGAATGAATAACATCATTCCCTTACTAGAACCTTACCATTTGATTGGATATGTTGATGGAACAAAGCATGAACCACCACAATATCTTCTATGTCACGTTGATAGTGAGGCAACAACATCTTTAATATGGAATACACCGCCTAAAAAATCTACTATAGGACACCAAAATTTCAAAATAAATATGGGCAAAACTCGAGACAATATTTTCATCTTAAATATAATAAAAAAAGACCTACTATATCAAAAGTGGGATTATGTAGTTAAAGGAAACCTACAATTTTCTCACCACAATCACTAGTCATGATATCAACTTTACTTAAGTTAACAAATCTAAAAGGGATGTTGAAATCAAAGAACAAATTTTTTATGTACTTTGAACAAATGAAAGTCACCCTACCTTGCATTATCAATCAATGGATTCAACGTGTGATGCTCTCCCCTTATTCTTTGCTTCTAATCTACCTTGCTAGGTGTTTTAACTACGCCACATTCTTCCACAAATGGTACATACCAAGCAAACAGGCAAGCAAGTATAATAGTTCTCAATTTCTTAAAATTCAATTTTCTATTAACTGACTTCATTACTCATGTTATTTAGGGTTTTCTTGATCTCAATTTATATAATTTTATTTCATAACTATAATTTTAATGATTTTTACCCATTTTTAATAAAAAATTTCATTTATTCTCTTTTTCATGTAAGTATGTATCCATTTAGTTTTTCTCTACTTTTTATAACACTTTTCAAAAGAATATACGCATATATTAATGAATTTTATAAAAAGCTGTACCCTAACATAATCAACGATTTTCTCAATTTGATATGGGGTCATCAATTGGTGGTGGAGTTTCCTAACATAGTTCTATCTCTTCTCCAACTTTTCTAACTATACATTGTCCACCTTGAGTGGATAGCATACAAATTACTTAGAGTTTCCTAACATAGTTCTATCTCTTCTCCAACTTTTCTAACTATACATTGTACACCTTGAGTGGATAGCATACAAATTACTTAGAGTTTCCTAACATAGTTCCATCTCTTCTCTAACTTTTCTAATTATACATTTATGGCGGATAATATATAGATTGCCTAGAGTTTTGCTGTTTTATAGGGAACATACCAGGTTAAACTAGTTTAAGGTATACTCCTAAAGCTACTCTTTATAAATAAAATTTTCTTATATAAATACTCTTAAAATTTTATTCCTTACTAAATTTTTTATGTTATTTTAAAAATATGTGGTTTGATACCACTGAATTTATCACGTCCCGACCTGATTTTCCTTAGAGTTCAATGATAATCTGTCACATACCCTTAATACTGTAATGATGGGTACATTCACAAAAAATGTCATAATATAATTTGTGCGCGTCCTTCGAGATATGTACTTCAACTCGCATGTAAGAGTTAGCAATGGCTTGGACTCGTGCCCATTGGTACTTTTTCATTCACCTGCAATTATTTTGGGGAGGGGTGAGCTTATAGACCATTGAATGAGTTTACTAACATCACGCAACAACATGGTTTACAACCCCGACCTTTACTCAAAATATTTTACCATATATTTTTCATGGTTATCAATTTACAAATCATGCAATTTCAACAATTATTACTCTATCTTTCAATCTTTTAACTTGTTGTTTATCACGGGAACCTAATTCTCATTTTTTTAATATCACAACTTAATAAATACACAAAATTATCCATCCTAGTCTTACACACGAGAACTCAGGGATAGTTATATACCACATTCTCAAGGTACATCCCAAGATGACTTGTCACGCCTCGACCCGGTTTGGTCGGATCCCCGTGAACAATCTGTCACTCTCCCAATTTATTAAAGGGTTTCCCCTTATTATAATTCGTAAAGAGTAAGACGTCCTTTAAACCTGCACCATTTCCTAGAATAGCATAATCAAAACTGCATGAAATTTAATACTTGTACAAACCAACGAAGTAATCCCATCACCAACAATCCAAAGGTTCAAATCTTTGTAATATTCTGAACCACTCATGAACATTACAGCAAATAGTATTAAAACATTTATAGCTCCTACTCTAAGGAAAGGAAAAAAAGAAATCATGATCGCTCAGTGATAAAGGAGGTAAGGGTGCAGAGACAGCCAGGAGGTTTGCCTAGAAGCAGCCACCCTTGAAAGAGTGCGTAATAGCTATAATTGAAATTGGAAAAGATTTTTTTTTTTATTGAAAAGAATCAAAACTTTACATACCTGTCTTACAGGCATCTTAGTTGATGGTCTTTCAAGGTAGGCTTTCCAGGATTTTCTGAAAGGGATATAAGGGAGGGTTGGGTACGACTACTTAGTAAATGGGTTTTCAAAGGTCTACTTTTAACTTTTAAGAAAAACATTTATATGGAGTGTGCTAGACTCCTTTCTTTTCAAAAATCTCTTCATTTAAAAATTTGGGTTTTTCCATTATTTCTTAGTTACCGGTGTATCATCATCCAACACACATCCTTCATCATGAAGGTTACACACATTCGCAAGTCAGTACCACTACTGAACCCGCTAGTGGCTTCGTAGAGACTTCTCCTGCCACCCGGATAGAAATACGACCACTTCTACCCTGGAAATGAGTGGATGTACGTGACATCCGACCCACAATCCCGAAATCATTTCTTCGTGTCTGTATGAGGACAGAAACCTCATCCTGTCCCCACCCCGGTCTCATGCACTTGGTGCTACTCCAAATTTCGCATAGACACCTGAAACGACGAATTGCCCTTATAGTCACTAGGTCGTCCAGTGCCCTTAGGACGCATCACTACCCCTCATGGGCGTCTTGATGATCCCGTACTCACAGTGCATGCACAAACAATATTTTCTCATATTGCCATGTAATCTGTGGTGCCACTGGTCCAACGACCTTGACTCTTAACTCAACCTGCAGTTGTTTGTCTTGACTGGTCCGTCGACCTGTCATGTCGCACTGCCGCTAGTTGATTGAGCATGTCAATCCTATCTTGGTACCATGGCCAAACAATTCACTTATTAAGTTTTATGGCACATATATCATGTTCGTTTACGAGCTCCTGCTCGCGCCAATTGGCCTTAGGCCCACTGTACGAGATTTTCAAAATTGGGCATTTAGACCCCAAGTTCCAAAACCGAGGCCCCCGACATATCAGAGCTATTCGAGCTCCCGTCGAGAAGGTCTCCCAAATTGTTTAAGCATTAGCACACAATCAGTGGAGAGCACTTCTAGCAAAACATACATTTTTTCTATACATTATACCACCCGAGTATAAGGACACCTCCGTTCATAACCGATGAATGGGTTTTCAACTTCCATCGAGGAAGTCTCATCATACCAACTGGGTATGATCTACTTACAATTGATAAGTAGTTTTTCCGTATGATTTTCACATCACTTCCTCTAAGTAGTGATGTTTAAAATACCACTTAATAGTGGGTTTTCATACCGAGGTACTTATCATTCCCAACCGGGTATGATATAAAATTTCCACTCACAACCGGTAAGTGGTTTTTAATTTTAAGTTGTGCACATCATCCCAACCGGGTATGATGTTAGTAAACCCACTCACCCGTTAATGCCGTGAATTCCACTAGACCGGTTCTTTGTATTCACGGAGCTTGTCCTTGCTGGCGTTCCTGGTACTTCGTGTTTCTACACGATATGAACATCTAGGTTCATTATCCTTCGGCCTAATCGCCTTCATTCATTCCAAATGAACGAGAAACTCAAACTTTTATTTATTTGCAATTAGGTCCCTAAAGTTATTTCTCTTTAACTTTAAGTCCCTAATGCCGGTTTTTCCTTAAATTGAGTCCCGAAACTTCTAAAATTTATCATAGGACCTCAATTTATTCCATTTCACTTAAAGGGGATTAATTTCTCAAATTTTCAATTTGGTCCTCCAACTTTTCCAAAATTACCATTTTGCCCTTCCTTTACAAAAAAATGGTAAATTTTGCCCCAAAAATTTCAAAATTCCTCAATTGGTCTTCTAACATTATTTTCATGCCCAATTGACCCTCAGTTTGATAAATTTTCATTTTGGTCCTTTGAATTTCGAAAATACCCAATTTTCCCCCAATTCCAACTTCTTAACATAGCCGAATCTGATTTTACCAAATTGACCCATCAAACGTTTCCAATTGTTGAAATTGAAGTTGAAATTGAGTTTCTACATGTTCATACGATTCTTTAGAAATGTGAATCGCAAGTTTTAACGTCGGGACGAGCTCAAACGGAGCTTTGTCAGAAAATGAACTATAGAGAGAGAAAGCTTCGATTACTCACCGGTGAAGGCACGATGGTCGAAGCTTTTGATCTGGACAGATAGCTCTCGTCCTGAGGTTCATCCTTGAATCAAGAATCACATCAATTGATGTGGAATTGGATTAGAATTTCATCATTGAAATTTGGTCGACTCTCTCACTAGCACCGATCGAAAATTGTAAAGGGGAGCTGAATTGGCTTACCTTTCGGTCCTAATTCGGTCGTGGAAAGGCTGAGGAAGTGTTGGGTGGGCTTGGTTTGGCCTGAGGAGGGCTTGAAATGGCCAATTTCAGCTTGGCCGAAATAAGGCAGCTTTGGTTCGCCGGAGCTGCTTCACTATTCCATCATGCAGGCACTTCTCCAATGATTCTCGGATTTACTGGAGTTTGCTATCAAATAGCTGTCTTCTCCCTGGTTCTAAAGAGCTCGACCTCTCCTTCCAAGGTTAAGAAATATGTTTAAGTCGAAACTCTAGTTTGAGCTTCATCGGGAAATGAAGCAGTAGAGAGAGAGAGAAAAGTGTTGAGGTGTGAGGAGAATGAATGGGGATTACCTATTTATATAGGTGTAAAACTATGTATTAAATGAAAGAGATTTATTACTAGTATTAATATTGCTATAAATTATTGGTATTAATTCTAATAATTTAATTTCAGTATTAAATTATTTGTATTAATTCCAATAATTTAATTTGGGTATTAAATTATTGGTATTAATTAAAATAATTAATATATATTAATTTATGGCTATTTATGATAAGAAGTACGTTCGCATAAAAATATTTGATCGAAATTTCGGGTTACAAAAAAATCATACTTCCTAGGAGGTCACCCATCCTCACACTACTCTCGAGAAAGCACATTTAACTTTAAAGTTCTTATGGAATCTAATTCACCTGAACCAATTTGGTTTTTGTCTTCTAATTTGTCTTAAGTTTCTTTTTTAAGGTTTAATGAACCTTTGGCGACACGTCCATCGCCATGTCCTAAGTTCTTACACATAAGATCTTAAGGCTATTAGAGGTATATGCATTATATACTGCACTCATAATGCACATCCTAAAATGATTGTTCTACTCATAGTGATGTCGATGATATTTCATCGGACACCCCTGCATACTTATGACTCTTTCTACAACCCTTGATAAAAAATACGCATGGACCACTACTATACGTCTTCCTATGAGTCCATGAAAAAAAATATGGAAGCAATCACTCTCCCCTCATATCCCTGCTTCCAATCTCCCCTACAACATCATATCTAGAACTTGGTACCATGTGACATAATATGAAACATTCACCCAACAGGCAAATCAATAGCACAAAATTAGTCAAACAAAATGGACATTCATTTCCTTGAGTTTAGTTTGTTATTTGACCGAAACTTCGTGTTCTTAAACACATTTCACAATTTAACATATTTATCTTTCTTAATTATTGGGGCTCAATTAGCTATATAACTTACCCCGCTATCCATATTTTTAAAATATTTCATAAATTTGGCATTTTCATAGTTCATAATTCTAGGGGCTCGATTTGATCTCAAATTGACCCTACTATCCGAGTTCTTAAAACATCTTTTCAAATCAACATGTACATAAGATAATAATTACGCGAGGTTTGATTTACTAATCAATCGACCCCTCATTATTCATTTCTTAAAATTTTGCTTAACAAATATGAGCCTGACTCTATTTTCATTTCAATAGTCATGATCTTAGCCCCAGTGCTATTTCCAAGTTTAAACCTCAGCTTTCTTTTGAAAATCACTCCGGACTTAACCTAGTTTTTTCAAGAAACTTTAAAGTGGGTTCTTAGTCCGTTTCATTATTCCCAAAACATCCACATGCTTTACACTTTTTTAATATCTTTGAAAATATTATTTATCATTCTCTCTACTTGAAGTTAATTAAGTAAACCTTGTAAACAACCACAATTAGTCCAATAAAACTCGACGTCAACAAATTCACTTGTAGTTTTGATAAGGGACTTATTCATCCTGGAGTTTTTTCCCACGTGTCTCATGTCAAATCGATCCCACATATTACTTGCAGTAGTTTAAACTGGAACAACCAAATAATATGGAACGTATCAGATTTGGTTCTAAATGATAGTTTTAGTATAATCTCATAACTTTCCAAAAATAACGGTTTTGCACCTCACATAGTGTTTGCTCGATTTGTGTGTAGATAAACTCATTTATACGACCCCTTTAAACATCTTCTAAATCTCTATATTTTTTCATTTTATTTGAATATATTTACTCCCTTAAGTTCCCACTTTTTTTGCACTTTAGTCATTAAACATTCAAAATTTACAATATGGTCCCTACTATTTTCATTTTCCCATTTTTAAAACTATTAACTTCTACATATATTTATTTTTCTCTTTGGCCAAACGTTTCAAAAATTACTATTTGGCCCTTAAAATTTTTCAAAAGTTTCACTTAGGTCCCTTGCCTCTTTTAAGCTACCATTTTGGGTACCTAAGTTTTCTCCATCTTTATTTTAGATCTCTAGACTTCTACTAAGTCTCATTTGGGTACTCGTTTGTCTAAAATTATAGTTTAGTCCCTAAACTTTTTTAAATTTACATTTTACTCCTTCAACTTTCCTCGACTTTAAAACACCTCTATAAATCTTTCAAAATTTATTTATATTTCCCTCATCGTTGTCCATGGGTCCCTATGGTAACTTTCTAGTCAGCCTCGGCAAAAACAATGTCGTTTTGGCCGCGATTGGGACTTCGTCAAAAAACTGACTCAGATCAGAAATAAGTCGGGAACTTGCCAGAGAGGGCAAATCAGACTTTAGCGTTGATGGGATTGGAAAGCTAACTCACTTGCACGTGCTTGACCTCTTGAACCACCCCAAATGGTGATAGAAGTCACATAAAATTTGTTATTTATAGACAGTGTTTAAAACAAGGAAGTCATAAGAGAAATCAAGAATTTTCATGGCCATGAGTCTTACCTAAACCTTGAACGGTTGGTGATATTGGGTAGAGGGGACCATGAATAATTTTTTAAATTATTTTAAGTCATGGTTGGTTGTCAGGGAGGTCAGAGGAGGCTCGGAAAATGTCTGCTCTATTTTCAATTGAGGGAGCCAAGTTACTATTTGATAATGTTAGCATCGATAGAGGGCATGTCTATATTAGGGAGAGGTGAGGTTGGAAAGCTGACTTGCACACGGTTCTAATACCACCAAAATGTCCAATTTTGGTGTTCATAATTGAGAGATAGCTCTCATGTGAAGGTCACTGAAAAACTAAGTATTCTTAGTTCTAGAGAGAATTTATGTCACTGATCGATGAGTGAGCGACCGAGTCTTATATGTTCAGGTCGGGGGATCAACAGTATCATACAATATAACTAGTCTAATGGGACCACATAGACCCCACTTTTCATTTAATTCCCCTCGGGGTACGATACTAGAAATCATGGTGAAATTGGGTCATTATGCGGACTTCCGGTTCGAGTTTGAGGTTTAAGCCAGACAAAGGAGATGATCACGCATGCGCACGTGTGCATGGGTGTGCCAGTGTGTGGCGCACGCATGTGCATGGGTGTGCCACGTGACGCGTGCATGTGTCTGACGCAATACTCCGCCCGATTCACATTGTAGTGAACTGATTTTTGACAAATAAATTGACACTTTCGTTCGAATTTGGTTAATTCATCTCAAATTCTACTAGTTTTTATCCCAATTTATTTTTCTAAAAATTATTTGTTCAATTCCCTGTAAGTTGAACTTAACCACGTTCATTTTCTAATTTACCTAGCCCTTTATAAAAATTGGTGATTTTACTGATATAAGTTGGTTCGATTGATTTTGGTCATCTTTTGGTATGTTCACTTATTATCCAATCGGATTTTAGCCCAATTTATTTTTCTAAATATCCATTGACTAATTTCCTATCAATTGGGCTCAAAAAGTGTTATTTTCATAGTTGTGTAGCCCCTCCTAAAAATTAAAATTTTTTGCATCAAGTCGGTTTAATACTAATTTGAATCAATTTTCATTTGTACTCTTTTCGATCGAGAAAGGTTATTTGAGAGTAATTTTCTAAATTTATTCAATGTCTAAGTTAATTTTCTAAATCGGTTTTCAATCTGACTTAATTTCAAATTTCAATTTTTAGGTTTTTATTATCACTTAAATATCAATTTATGGTTCAATTAAGCTTAAATTACAGTTTCAAAAGTTTTAGTGTTACACAACCACATAACTCATATGTATTTATTCTCTTTTTTATGAATTTGGATTTACTTCTCGAGTCTCAACACTTTTGATATCTCTCAATAATTTATCTCATGAATAATAATGTGTTTAATGCTTGTATAAAAAATATTAAAATTAATTATTATTTTTTATCTACTCATCTAATTTTTTATTTGAAATAATGTTCAATTGAGTGTTTTGGTGACATAAGGTAAAGTTTATCATTGAGCTTGTGTGAATAATGACATACTTATATTGTGGTTGGGATATAAGATTGGAAGTGCTTAATAATTTTAAGTTTATATGATTATAACTTATTGATCTACAATATTATTTTTTATGATTAATAATTAATGAGAACAGAATTATACGAATCCAGAGAATTAATTTATGGTACGATCGAGTATATAAAAAAAATATTCAACTTATAATTTTAACCATAGTAGATTCATATATATTTATTAATCACATGATTATAATGGTATGTAAAAATAGTAACACAATATAACTATAATTAAAACTGTATAATTATAATTAAAACTGTGAATTGAATAAAATATAAAATTATTATTAGCCGAAGTAAATCATCTAATAATTTAATATCATTAAATTATTTTATATATTCAATCATTAGCTTATCATATAAATTATGTACAAATCAAAAACATATATTTCATACCTCCCATACTCAAGTTTAGTGTTCTTATTAACGGCTATGACTAAAGGTTTTATGCTAACTCTACGGTAGGAAGAAAACGAGTCAAATGTTCCCTTTAAATCTCTAGCAAAGTTTCCATAAAATCATGGAAGTAGCCTCCCGTCTTGTTCGACTTGCCCATGTGCTCCTCCACAACTCCTTCCCTTCCAAGAAAACATCCATCTCCTCAGCCTCCAACCCAAGATTGTAGACGAGACTTGCTCTCGGGAGTGCTCATTTGGTTGCGCATATTTGGGCTCAAATCTTCATATGGATACTGTTTTCTTCTGCCGAATTCTTGGGAAATCTACTAATCATCAAAGGATTTGGATCAATGGTTGTATGATCTTTGGTTATTGATGTACTAGGTGTGCTTGTTCTCTTATCTTTCTTAATGTTGATTTGGATTTTGGGCACCTAATTAAATAATGATAGGCTCTCTGATCCAGCTTGCCCGGTAATCAAGTTAAAGATGTAATAGATTGGTCAGTCGTGATTAGAACACAACAACATAAGCCGATGGTAAAAAAACTTAACATCACTCAACAAATCCCCACTTTTATTTTCACCTTTTTACTGGATATTAATATGAGAATGGCTACTAGTTTTTTGCTGATAAGATTTAGTCCAATAAATCCTCCCAAAGTGATCATTATTATTGTTTTACACGAATGGATACAGCAAATGGTAGGAGACATTGAACAGTCGGTTGAAGGGATGAGTGGTGGAAAAGAACCTAATTATATGAATACAAAGGCCCCTAAATCTTCCATAAATGTTTGATCATGCTTGAAGTATAATAGTTCACATTATAAGCTGCATCATTAGGTGAGACAGATCACCATCTTCAGAAAATATTCATCCATTTTCTTTAAAAATGGTTCTATCAAGAGAATTTGCCACCAAACTTAGTAGCTCCCAACAACTGGAGAAGCCTAGAAGTTTTTACTCCAGATGATTTGATAGGGCTACACTGCTACACAGACCATATTAGACATACTTATACATACAACCACCCACCTTCTATGTATTTAAAAGCAGATATTACCTTATGACAACTGAGGGACACCAACAACTCGAAGAGGGACTTTCCTATGAATAGTAAGTCCAGAGGACTGACTCATGTCCAAATCTTCGGCCTTCATCCCCTCTGGTAACTCCCAATTGAACCTCAACATTAAATTCGCTAGCACCATCTCGTTTGTGGACATGGCAAACATAATCCCGGGGCATCCCCTCCGACCTGCCCCAAACGGGATGAGCTCAAAGTCATGTCCCTTGTAGTCCACTGGGTTGTCAAGGAACCTCTCGGGTTTGAACTCGTCAGCATCGGGACCCCATGAGGCAGGGTCCCTTCCGATGGCCCATGCATTGGTGATGACCATCGTCCCGGCAGTTACATCGTAGCCATCAATGACAATGTCCTGGGTCGTCCTTCTAAATACCAGCAGCGGGATTGGAGGGTATAGTCGGAGGGTTTCCTTGAGGACGGCCTTCAAGTAATGCATCTGTACCAAGTCCTCGTCGGCGATTCTGGGCCTCCCGCCGACTATTCTTCTCACTTCGTCCTGTAACTTCTTCATCGCAGAAGGGTGCCTTAAGAGCTCCGTCATGGCCCATTCCAGGACCGTATATGTCGTGTCAGTTCCAGCAGCAAATATATCCTAAATGTCATAAGAGTGTTTATGACCAATTAGTAAACAAAATTAGTATAAAAGGTATTGCTAGTTTAAGGTTCAATTTCTTCTTCAACCTTACTACCCCCTATGACCAAATACCTCTTTAGAAAAATAAAAAAGGGAGATTGCTTATAAGATACCAGAATGATGGCCTTTATGCTGACTCTGCTAAGAGGAAAACCAGCCGAATTATCCCTTTGAATCTCTAGCAACGTATCCACAAAATCCTTATTCTCCCTACGACTATCGCTATGGTACTGATCGCCGCCCATTCCTTTATTCAACTTGCTCGTGTGTTCCTCCAAAACTCCTTCTATGAAATCATCGATCTCCTTAGCAACCCTCTCCTCCTTACCCTCCGATCCACTTAGCTTATGAATCCAGCCCAAGCTTGGGATGTAATCACCCACGTTGAAACCGCCCAGTAGGATCACCATCTCCGTCAGCATCCTGTGGAGCTTCCTCCCATCGGCTTCACTCCCGCTGTACTTCCTCCCTAGAGCCACCCTGCATATGATATTGTTCGTCATGGTGGCAAAGGCGTTACTCAGGTCCACCGGAGTAGGGAAAGATTCGCTGATCCTCTCGACAAGACTGGCTGCCTCTTCCTCTCGAACAAACCCAATCGAATGGACCTTCTTGCTGCTGAGGAGTTGAAGAACGCATATGCTCCTCACCTGTCGCCAGTACTCCCCGTAAGGTGCGAAGGACAAGTCATTACCTTCATAGAGGAGACGGTAAGCTGTTTTTAACTTGGGGCGGTCAGAAAACACGATGTCGTGAGTCTTCATGACTTCCCTGGCAAGTCGTGCCGATGAGATGATCACAACTGGCACTCGGCCCATGTGCAGCCGCATGATTGGGCCGTAACGCTTGGCAAGGGACTGCAGCGTGCGGTGGGTGTCGGTCCCGAGCTGGTGTAGGTTCCCGATCACCGGAAGCCCCGACAGTGAGGGTGGAAGACGGAGGTTCCGGCCAGTGGCAGAAGTACGCCGCCACCATTGGGCGGCGAGAAGAGAGATGAGAAGGATGAGTATGGTGGTGATGAGAAGGGAGGGTACCTCCATGATCATGATCCCCACGTATTCATTATTGGAAGACATGTTGTCCTTGCAGTATGCTAGCTAATAGATGCGAGTATATAATTTTGCTAGGGAAGACGATGAAAATAAAGGCAGAGCTATCAGTTTCTTAGGTGAATTATGCCCGCACAGATTTCAATGAATATCTCTTTGGTTTTTTTCAATAGATAGACTATGTTGAAAGGAATAGTGATAGTGATCTTAACATTTTTGGAAATGCTGTCTCCATTACTTGTGTTGAACATCTACACGTTCTACACCGATGGTGATGGAAAATTAAATAAAAAATGAAAGTGATAATGAGTCCATATGACCCTTTTCATGTGTGGCCTAATATTCTTTATAGTTTTCCTTCATCCTTATCTTCTTTGTTTTTATCCTTATCTAATTGAATACTTATGCAATTATTCTCTGCAACATGAAGGGTAAATCTCTAACGTGCTTAAACTGCCAGAAGCAAAGCCAAGAGAGAAAAGTCCATGGGAACATGCACAGTAGCTGAATATCCTCATTATCAATAAATATTGTTTTACTTATTGTAACTTCAAGATATTAGAATGTTACCAACAAATTTAGCAAAATCATTGATGGATCTTTAATCAAGATTGTCATAGGAAGAGCTTTTAGAGAGTTACCTAATAATATTTTTTATAACAACTTAGTAAATAAATGATGTATTAATTGATATATCTAATTTACCGAATTGAATTGCATATAAAATATAAGTGTATAAAATAAGAGAATATTAGAAAGATAAATATAGAGAACTGTTTTAATTTTATAAAGTTTTAGTTATTAATTTATAAAAATATTATTTTCAACTTTTAATTTTAAATAATTTCGTTTTGGTCACCTATCTTTAAAAAAATACGAGTTTGCATCCAAACTTTTAAAAAATATATTTTAGCCCTTAAATTTATCTTTTAAAAATATATTTCTCTAAATTTCACCATTTTTAAAAATTAATTTCCAAATATTCAAAATTTGTATTTTAGGTCTAACTCTTTACTTATTTTTAAAGTGACGTGACCTGCATACATGAACACGTGTGATTTTTTGAAAAGTAGATATGGTGAAAATAAAAATTTTAAAATTTTAATGGTAATTAGGAAATTTTTAAAAGTTCAGAAGATAAAATTTTTAAAAATTAATTACTAAAAATGTAATTTTTAAAAAATGAGAACTAAATTATAGTTTTAGAAAAAATGAAATGAAAGTATAAAAATTAAGAAATTTTGGAATTTTAGAGTACTCGAGTAATCAAGTTAAATCATGTATTTATAAGCTAATAAATCCCTAAATTATAAAAATTTCATTTATTAAATCATATAATTTTCGTGGAACAACATTATCGAAATAATATATAATTTGTTGAGAGCACATAAAGTACTCTAGGATTGATATATAAAAAAATAGTTGAAACTAATATAGAATAGAAAAAAGTAATTTAAATTCATTGAAAATATTCCATATACAAACAGTTAATTTTAAAAGCAAATGAGTTACAAAATAGATTTATAAAATAAATAAAATATTAAAATAAAATAATAAAAAATAAAAAGAAAAGAAAAGGAAAATTTGCGGTTCAGTTGATCGAACTTTGAAGCTTCTATGATGAGCCTGATTTCTTAGTGTCCACTTTACATACAGTCCCTTTGCCTTACTTTCACTTCTTGTACTGGCCACAAAAAAAAAAAAAACACTATAACCAAATATCATGCTTTCACAAATGGCCCATGGATTCGGAAGAATGAGAACAAAGTAACATGTAGGAGAATTTCAACTCATTGTTTTCGTGTTTACATAAATTGATCCAAATTTTTTAATATGTTCATAAAATTATGAACTTTATATTTAGAAATTATACGAAATTTGACCTCTTAAAACAGTGCAGAGTGCTGTGAATGTTTCTTTTGTTAGAATTATATTTAATTTATTATAGTTTTAGACTAAAAACTTGCAACAAATAGCTTACAATCCATAATATCCAAAAAAAATAACACGTACAGGCTGAGAGTGAGAGACCCGGTTGAATAGAGGTGTGGGCACGGACCCACCCTAGATACAGATGTGGAGGAGGAGAACGGCACGTACAAAAATCAGGTTCGGGATAGGTTAGGATAGATTGGGACAGGACAACCTTGTGAGGACCACGATCTCTAGAATGCAAAGTTAAAACTTTCGTCCCACTAACACTACATTCCAAAGAAATTAATGGCCGTCACGAAATGGGTAATCTCGTCTGGATCCGTCGTCGACTAAGATAATGAAATTTTTTAAAATTTAGGGGTAACGAGGTAATTTTCAAAGAGTGAGGGGAATATAATTTTTTTTTAAAGTAAAAGAGATAGAAATGTAATCTTTCAAATAAAAGGAAATAAAAATAAATTTTAGTACACTGTCCAAATGAAATTTACTTGTAAGAGTGCAGTTAAACTATTTGAGTTGTAAATGGCTAATAAACTGTAAATTATGAAAATTGCATTTGTTAAACGGAATAAGTTGTATGATTATTTATGAAGGCTAACAAGATATAATTAGAGTATTGGTAAATTTTAGGTTGAAAAAACCACTTGAGACTAATATAGAATGGGATGAGACGATTCATGAATGAATGGGTAAAAATTATTTAAATTTGATTTGAGTAATAAAAATGATAAAAAAATGTAATTTTGAATAAAAACATATAATAAATAAATAAACTTTGAAAAAATAATATTAAAATAAAACAATAAGAAATAAAAAAGAAGGAAGGAAACATGCACATGGGTCTAGAAGAAGAGAGCCTCTCTTCTTCTAGGTAGATTGACCCGATTGGGTCCCTTACTTATTTGGGTCCATGGGGATGGACTCGAGACATGATGGATGGGTCTCACTCCGGAGGTTGAATTCCATGGTTGAACTTGGTCCAACCAATTCTTCCTTTTGATAATTGGGTGAGAAATAATATTATTTCTCCTCATTTTCCGATGGAGAATATTATTTGATCCCTTTGTGAAGCAAAAAATGATTTATTATGTCACCATTCAGTTCTTGGAATAAGTAGCAAGTAATCCATTGTACTATTTCTAATTTTATATCACCTATATTGTTATCATTGTACTATTTATAAAATATATTTCACTATTTTTTTATAAAAAATTTAAACTTTAGTAAAAAAATAAATTTCATAAAATTAAAAAAAAATATTAATCAATAAATATAAAATATTCCATCAAACTATTTGATATTTTTAACTCTAAATTCAATCGACAATAATTTATATTCTATTTCTTATCTTTCATTTTATTTTAAATAAGTTTATGGAGTTGATAAGCTTACAAGTTAATTAATTAGATTATTAATTTCAATTATTTATTATATTAGTACTAATATCTATTTAAATTTTTTATAAAGTTTTCAAACATCTAAATATTCTTTAAAAAAATTGTCATTATTTAAAAGTTAACATTAAATTATTTTATCATAAAAACTCTAATTCAACACATTTTAAATAATAATAATTGCTATATGAGTGAGGTATATTACTTGCGTTTGCACGAACACATTAATTCGATAATATAAAATCGTGCTCCCATGTAATGAGTCGATACACTATAATCGAATATTCGTGTACTTATTATAATATTTCGCCAACTTTAACACAAGCATATACAAAATTACTCCAATTTTTAGGGTAACGGTTACCTACACTATCTCTTATTAGCAATAATGTGGTTTTTAAAATGAGTTATAAATAGATTTATAAAATAAAAAAAATATTAAAATAGAATAATAAGAAATTAAAAAGAAAGGGAAAAAATGCGGGTCAGGTCACCGAAGCCTCTCTAATTCGTATGATTCCGCATAGTGTCCACTTTACATACAGTCCTTTCTCTTACTTTCACTCCTTGTACTCACCACAAAATAACACTATAAAAATATTTTATATTTTTTATGAAACTGCAGACTATAACTTTTTTATTGAATTGACTACTCAACATTCCCTATATCATAAAATCACCCGCACTCACGGTTCAATATTCTAACCAAATATCATGCAGGGAGGGGAGATTTTGTTTGATGAGCTTATAAACAAACAAGAAAAGTGACATGGTTTTCGTATTTGCATAAATTGATCCAAAATTTTTAATATGTTAATAAAAATTATGAAATTTAAATTTAGAAATTATACGAAATTTGACATGTTAAAACAGTACAGAGTGATGTGAGTGTTTCTTTTGTTATAATTATAATTATATTTAATTTATTATAGTTTTAGGCTAAAAATTTGTAACAAATAGCTTACAATCCATAATATAAAAAAAAATACGTACGGATAGCAATGGCAACAGGACGGGAGGAATCCCGGTGGGTGTTGAGAGAGAGACCCGGTTGAATAAAGGTGAGGGCACGGACCCAACATAGATACAGATATGGAGGTGGAGGACCTGAATCCGGCATGTGCAAGATCAAAGATAGGATAGATTGGGTCTCTGCCGGGAGGAAGACCTACTGGAGGACCCGGATCCGCCCTGCCAGATTCGGGTGAATCTGAGCTCGGCCGGTCCACTTGCCGGTGCATTACGACAACATGCCAGGACCCACAACGTTAGAATTTTTGGAGCGACAACATGCCAGGACCCACAATGTTAGAATTTTTGGAGCGTCCAAAGTTGAAACTGTTTTGTCTTTGCCCCAAATACATTATTGAAACTTTTCTATCTTATAATAGACAAGGGTAGAATAATCAGAAACAAGTCGATTTTTTAGTATCAATTCGATGACGAATGTGAGTTTAATAAACACTTGTATATTTTATTAAATGCGTGATATTATTTTCAATAGGGAAACGGGCGAGGCTTGTTTGAGCCATTACTCACGACCGCTTTTCTCTATTTTTATTTTTATTATTTAAAATATGTTCTCCTAAACTTTATTTTAAATATTTTGAAATAGTGGTAACAAAAATTTTATTTTATATCAAACTTTTACCTTATAGAAATATTTTATACAATAGAGAGCTTATTCCAATGATTCAGCTCACCATACCATCGATATGTTTCATCATTTCCCCCACACCTTATTGTGATGGATATATTCTGTTTCTACCCTTTCAAGACACCATAGGGACGCCGATAACTCGAAGGGCGACTTTCCTGTGGATGGGAATCCCATTACACTGACTCATATCCAAATCTTCGGCTCTCATCCCCTGTGGCAACTCCCAGTTGAACCTCAGCATCAAATTCGCCAGCGCCAACTCGTTTGTAGCCATTGCCAATGTCATCCCGGGGCACCCCCTCCGACCTGCCCCAAACGGGATGAGCTCAAAGTCCTGTCCCTTGTAGTCCACTGGGCTGTCCACGAACCTCTCGGGCTTGAACTCGTCAGCATCGGAACCCCACGAGGCAGGGTCCCTTCCGATGGCCCATGCATTGGTGATGACGATCGTCCCGGCAGAAACGTCGTAGCCATCTACGGCAACGTCCTGGGTCGCCCTCCGAAATATGAGGAGCGGTATAGGAGGGTATAGTCGGAGGGTTTCTTTGAGGACGGCTTTCAAGTAATGCATCTGTACCAAGTCCTTATTGGTGATTTCGAGCCTCCCTTCGGCTATTACCCTCACTTCCTCTTGTAACTTCTTCATCACAGAAGGGTGCCTCAGGAGCTCAGTCATGGCCCATTCCAAGACCGTGTATGTTGTGTCAGTTCCAGCAGAAAACATATCCTAAAATTTACAAACCCATATGGATCAGTAAACAAGTAGAATGAAGGTCAACATAGTAAAAAAAAACATATATATACTTGCTTTGCTACCAGGATTATAGCTTTTATGTTGCTTCTGCTAAGAGGAAAACCAACAGAATTATCCCTTTGGATCTCCAGCAACGTATCCACAAAATCCTTCTTCTCGCTGCTTATGTCACTATGGTACTGATCGCCTCCAATATCTTTCAACTTTCTGATGTGTTCTTCCACAATTTCTTCCAAGAAAGCATCGATCTCCTTAGCCACCCTATTCTCCTTACCCTCCAATCCACAAAGCTTATGAATCCAGCCCAAGCTTGGGATGAAGTCTCCCACGTTGACGCCACCTAACAGAACCATCAACTCCGTCAGCATCTTCTTGAATCTCATCCCATCCTCTTCGTTCACTCTGTACTTCCTTCCTAGCGCCACGCGGCATATGATGTCGTTCGTCATGGTCGCAAAAGCGTCACTCAGGTTCACCGGATTCGGGAAAGATTCGCTGACCCTCTCGACAAGGTTGGCGACCTCTTCCTCTCTGATGAACCCGATGGAATGGACCCGCTTGTTGCTTAGGAGGTGAAGAACGCAAACGCTTCTCATCTGCCGCCAGTACTCCCCGTAAGGCGCCATGCCCAAGTCAGTCCCGCCGTAGAGGAGACGGTTGGCTGTTCTCAACTTAGGGCGGTCCGAAAAAATGATATCCTGAGTCTTCATGACTTCCTTGGCGAGGCGGGCGGAGGAGATGACTATGGTCGGCACTTGACCCATGTATAGCAGCATGATCGGGCCGTAACGCTGGGCCAGAGACTGCAGTGAACGGTAAGGGTAGGTCCCGAGCTGGTGGAGGTTTCCGATCACCGGAAACGTTGGCGGTGAGGGCGGGAGATGGCCCTTCCGGCCAGAGGCAGAAGTACGCCGCCACCATTCGGCAGCTAGGATAGAGATGAGAAGGATGAGTACAGTGAAGATGATAAGCGGCGTAGGGGCATCCATGGTCTATTGCGCTTGAATAATTTCTTGGTTCACCTCAATTTGGGCGGGTAAGTATAGCAAATTTCGGTCACTTTTGTCATGTTTGTGATAGTGATTTTTCTCATGCCAAGATACGACATAAGAGGAAGTCATGTATGTATAGTGTATATTTATTCAAGGACAGATTATTGGGGCATGCATTATTCTAGAGCTGTGGTGGCTTTCTTGCCTTCCGCTGGATTTCTTGTCTGTTAGCCTTTGCATTATCAGGAAACATGTGGCCAATGTAAATCAACAGCTACAGAGTTGAATACTGTATTGGGGCGGCCTCAATGCACAACCAATCAACTCCATTCAGTATTCTATATCCACTTTAATGTTTAATATTACTGCATAATTTATACACAATAAAATATGGGGCGGCTAAGTTGAAATTGTGAATCTCTTGTCAGTTAGGGATTTTTGGGAAGAGGATAGGAGGTCCGGCGGTCTCTGACACAAATTATTTTAATTATATCACTCGCGTATCTAGTAAGTTAGTAGTAACTACAAGTGTATTCGAGCTTGTTTTTGAAATACGAGATAGAGAAGAAGGTAACAGTTAGTTTTGTCTATCGTGTTTTTTTTTTGTAAAGAAGAAAGCATGAGTCGTTTTAATTGTAACTATAAGTGTACTCTCCCGTATATACGGCCAGTATATTAATATTTTGAATGGTCTCCTCTTGTGTAGAGATAGTGATTCGATACTCTCTACTTGCCATACCTGATTTCATTGTAAGGTATACAAGTGAGCAACCACGAAAGTATCTTTCAACCAATAACCTCGGTTGGGATACGAGTCTATGATCGTCCAATCTATGCAGCCACCTGTCCCCTCGCACCCTTATATTATCGTAATCACATCCTTATATTGTCGTAATCACGCCAACTTGTTAGATAAGTGCATCATTTAGTTTTTTTTCCCAGGGATAAGGAGGCATCCATCCTACAATAATAGAAAATAAATAAGTACGATTATATCATCATTTAAAAAAAATTTCATACAAAAAATATCGGTCCCGGTATATTCTCGATATTTTTTTTATTAAGAGAACATAATTGAATATTTAGAGGTACTTAAATCTTATCTCTCATCTCTCCTCCTTTAGGTAGATATACTATCACATGTTCACCAAACAGTCTACGGGACTTTGATATGGAAAAATTTGAGTGAAAATAAATATTAAAATAAATCGAAATTAATATAGATAATTCAAAACGAGTATTTAAAAATTTTTAAGAATTAATAAATAACTAAAAATAATTGAAAAAATTATTAATAAAATTTTATTAGAAAATTAAATTGGTTACGAGTGAACTAAAACTTAATCGCATTAAAAATGATTGAAACATGAATAATTTATTTAAATATTTATTATTTTATTTAATTTAAAAAATTGAATTCACTATTATATAAAAATAAATTTATACAAATTTAGAAAATTTTAAAATTTAGAAAATCAGTCGAATTCTGATCGATTTTCGATTTCGGGTCACTAAATCCGGTCTGACCGGTACCGGTCAACGGACTAACTGTCAGCGCCGAGTTAGGGCATGCGACTAACCAGCACGCGACGCATGGCAAAGTGCGTCCACTCAACCACTTGGTAAGCGCTGACCAATTATAGCGTGACACGTGTCCCTGGTCAACAATCAGATAAAAAAAACCATTTCACCGATAACTGAACAATTAGAGAGCGACATATGTACTCAGTTAATGGTCAACTAAGGATAAGTCTCATGAGTAGGGCTGACCAATGAGGAGTTAACACATGGCAAATGTGCCACATCACCAACAGACTAAGATGTTAGAGAAATGACCGACCAATAAGAGAAGACACATGGAAAAGCCATATCGGATGGCCACAGCCAATGAGAGGTTGACACATGACAATGACATAGTGCATCAGGATGGACAACTGACTTATTTAAATTGGTCAATCAGATAACATCACATGTCACAATCAACAAATAGTCAAATGTGGTCAGTAGAAACATTAGAATGAGCAACAAATGGGAGGTCGACATGTGGTCGGTCAATAAGTTAACGGACGACTCACACGCTGAGTGGGAAGCCACATCAGTGAAACCAACCAATTACATTGCGCCACGTGGCAGCTCGCACGCGCAGAGTGTCATCTTCAACATTCATATGACAACACTATTTACAAAAAGGAAAATAACATAATTCCTTTCTATTTCCAACGTGTGAATATCCGCTCCGATAATGGCAATTTCGAAGGGGATAACCTCAACTAAATTTGGAAACCGGTAGAGTAAAGGATACTCGAACTCCTTATATAAAGATCTCCTTCCTATTCACCCTACTCATCCCTCAAACGACTGAAGAATAAGAAGAAGAGCTACTCTTTCTGACCAAGCGCGAACCAGAGCTCCGACTTTGGCACTTTTCCCCACCTTGAAGGCAAATTCAGATTCCATGGAATCCTGATAGAGTACTCTACCTCGCAGCATACATCATTTAGGTCGAAGGACACTGGAGAATATCTGGCAAGGTCGCACAGTACATGTCACGCCCCGACCCGGTTTGGTCGGATCCCCGTGATCAGCCCGCCACTCTCCCGGTTTATTAAAGGGTTTCCCCTTATCGTAAACCGTAAAGAGTAAGGCGTCCTTTAACTTGCACCTTTTTACTGGAATAGCATAATCAAAACTGTATGAAATTTAAAACTTTACATACCTGTCTTACATGCATCTTAGTTGACGGTCTTTAAGGGGAGACTTTCTGAGATTTCCTGGAAGGGATATAAGGGAGGGGGTGAGTATGACTACTCAGTGAATGAGTTTTTAAAAGCTTTTAACTTTTAAGAAAAATATTTATATAGAGTGTGCCAGACTCATTTGTTTTCAAATATCCCATCATTTAAAAATTTGTATTTTTTTCCATTATTTCTTAGTTACCACGGTGTGTCATCACCCAACACACATCATTCATCATGAAGGTTACACACATTCGCAAGTCAGTATCACTACTGAACCCGCTAGTGGCTTCGGAGTGACTTTCCTGCCACCCGGATAGAAATACGACCACTTCTACCTTGGGAATGAGTGGATGTACGTGACATCCTACCCACAATCCCGAAATTACTTCTTCATGTCCGTATGAGGACAGAAACCTCATCCTGTCCCCACCCCGGTCTCATGCGCTTTGTGCTACTCTAGATTTCGCACAGACACCTGGAACGACGAACTGCCCTTATAGCCACCAGGTCGTCTAGTGCCCTTAGGACGCATCACTACCCCTCATGGGCGTCTTGATGATCCCGTACTCACAGTGCATGCACAAACAATGTTTTCTTATATTGCCATGTAATCTGTGGTGCCACTAGTCCAACGGCCTCGACTCTCAACTCAACTCGCAGCTGTTTGTCTTGACTAGTCCGTCGACCTGTCATGTCGCACTGTCGCTAGTTGACTGAGCATGTCGGTCCTATCTTGGTACCATGGCCAAACAATTCACTTATTAAGTTTTATGGCACATATATCATGTTCATCTACGAGCTCCTGCTCGTGCCAGCTGGCTTTGGGTCCACTGTACAAGATTTTCAAAATCGGGCATTTAGCACCTAAGTTCCAAAATCGAGGCCCCCGGCCTATTAGAGCTATTCGAGCTCCCGTCGAGAAGGTCTCCCAAATTGTTTAAGCATTGTCACACAGTAAGGGAAGAGCACTTCCGACAAAAATAGGTTTTTACTGTCCATCATACCGACCGGTATAAGGACATCTCCGTTCATAACCGATGAATGGGTTTTCAACCTCCTTCGAGGAAGTCTCATCATACCAACCGGGTATGATATACTTACAACCCGTAAGTAGTTTTTCCGCATAACTCTCACATCACTTTCTCTAAGTAGTGATGATTAAAATACCACTAAACAGTGAGTTTTTATATTGAGACACTCATCATCCCCAACCGGTTATGATGTTAGTAAACCCACTTACCCGTTAATGCCGTGAATTCCACTAGATTGGTTCTTTGTATTCTCGCGAGCTTGTACTTGCTGGCGTTCCCGGTATTTAACATTTCTACACGATATGAACAATCTTGTTCATTATTACTCGGCATAACAACCTTCATTCATTAATGAATGAGAAAATCCAAACTTTTAGTTATTTGCAATTAGGTCCCTAAAGTTATTTCTCTTTAACTTTAAGTCCCTAATGTCGGTTTTTCCTCAAATTGAGTCCCATAACTTTTAAAATTTATCGTGGGACCTCAATTTATTCAATTTCACCAAAAAGGGGTTTAATTTTCTAAATTTCCAATTTAGTTCCCCAATTTTTCCAAAATTACCATTTTGCCATTCTTTCACAAAAACGGTAAGTTTTTCCCCAAAATTCCTCAATTGGTCCTCCAACATTATTTTCATGCCCAATTGACCCTCAATTTCATAAAATTGTATTTTGGCCCCTTTGAATTTCGAAAATCCCTAAATTTTCCCCCAATTTCAACTTTTCAACACTACCGAATTTGATTTCATCAAATTAACCGATCAAACACTTCTAATTATTGAAATTGGAGTTGAAATTGAGTTCTTGTATGTTCATACGATTATAAGAAACTTTGAATCGTAGATTTTAACATCGGAACGAGCTCATACGAAGCTTTGCTGGAAAACAGACTGTACAGAGAGAAAGATTCGATTACTCACTGGTGAAGGCACGACAGTCCGAGCTTTCGATCTGGGCAGATAGGTCTCGTCCTAAAATTCATCCTAGAATCAAGTAGAATAAATAAAGTGACTTTTATGCAATTAGGAGAAAATCTAGGGATTTAAGTGAAAAGATTCAGATAATTTAATAATTTATTATCCATGATAATTTGGGTCATTTGGTCATTCATGGCCTTAATGTTGACTCAACTCAAAGTAACTTATATAAAGGTCAGTGGGTAGATGCATAGGAGCCTTAGTATAAGTCTAATTCACCGTAGTAGTGCATCATCACCAAAGTTCGACTACTAAACTATTCATGATTATGAGTGGGTAGATGCATAGGAGCATAACTTGTAGTCTCTTAATAGATTGATCCACTTAAATTAATGTTGATGTGTAAAACCCGCCTAAATTGAAAAAAATAAAAAAATAAAAAATAAAAAATAATAACAATAATAACAGCAGAGAACAAAAAGAGAAAGAGGAAGTCACTGGAAAAGATGAAGTCTCCGGCGACTCGAAAACTGCTCTAGTTAGGTCACCGAGAGCTGCGTTAGAGGCCAAGTTTTACATTGGCGTGTAGCTCGAGCAGTTGCTGACCTCCCTATATAAAGGGCACCCACTCATTCATTCTCAGCATCCCACAATTGATCGAAAAAGAAGAAGAGTGAGTTTTCCGGTGAGCTTCAAACCAAAGCTCTGACGACGGGCGAAACCTCCACCAAAGGAGCTATGAAGGGTGGCATTGGAACCGGGAAAGAATCCTCTACCTCCAGACCTCCTCAAAACAGCCTAAGGTCCTCCCCAACACCCCTACAGGCCCCGGTAAGCTCAATTTTGTCTCCCCTCATCAAAATTTCAGAATTTCAGAGTTGCACCAATCGAAACTACTCTCTTCAAATTCCCACAGTGCAGCAACGAATTACAACAGAACTCAATCCTGCTAGGTTCCCTTTAACTAGCTCTAGCCGCCCCCACCCTAAGGTCCAACCACCGCCTCTCCACCGATAAAAAATGCAAGCTTTCTCTCTCTGTTATAATTTTTCCGGCGGAGCTCCAACAAGGCACGAAACTTAGCCAAATTCTGAAATTCGAAGTGCAGGACGATCGATAGGAGCTGTAGGAGTGATTAGAAGCAAGAATTGAAGAAAACAAGGACTTACATGCCACAAAATTGAGGGTATTTTCATGAAATTGGGGGACTTTTGTGCAATTTTAAAAAATTGGAGGGTTGAACGGCAATTTCATAAAATTGAGGGTATTTTCATGAAATTCACCCCAATTGAGGGTCAATTGGGAAAATTGGACAAATTTGGGGCAAAATGGAAATTTTGCAAAGTTGGGGGACCAAAATGTAATTTTTGCAAAGTTTGGGCAAATTGAGGATTTTTCAAAAATTGGAGACCAAATGGCAATTTGACAAAATTAAGGGTCTTTTTATATAATTCCCTTCCAATTGAGGGTCTGTTGGACAAATTGGATCAAATGGAGAACCAATTTGTAAAATTTGAAAAGTTGGGGGTCAAATTGTAATTTTTGGAAAATTTGGGGCTAAATGGAAGTTTTAGAAATATAAAGGAAACTAGGGGCAGTGTTGATAAAATTAAGTAGCCGAAGGGATAATTAGAAAATTTGGGGGTCGAATTAAGAAAAAAAGGGGTAATTGAGAAGGAAAAGATGAACGCACAAACCTCGGGGACTAAAGTGCAATTAAGGCCAAATATAAAGGCTTATGTGCAAATATGCCAAGAAGTACAATTCCTTAGTTTAACGCCCTAACAAGGACATGCATGACATGTAGGGACTGACTATTCGAGCACCTGCTTCTGAAAGAGGAACTACGAAGCTAGACTCCACAGGTGCGACCCCGCCAAAATCACCGGTTGAGTGGGAACTGCTATGACATCCATTTCAATTGGAATGACGGTTTAAGATTTGAAAATTTATTTTCTCAGAATTAGCCTCCCCTGACTGGGTGACTCTACTTAAAATATTTGAGAGCTAATTCTAGGCTTAGGCTCGAGATGCTAGTGGGTCCAAGGCCAGTGGATACGGGCATGGACCTGTCCAAAACAGACATTTGATACATGAGGCTAAAATACCTGAATAATGGGAACTTGTGTGATACCCATTGAGACAAGCTGAGTTGTCAAGCTTATTGGGCGGAACCGCTGCTCTGCTGAAGCCGGGTCATCGAACTTGTTGGGCTAGTACTCATGGTGGGGCCGGAGCCAAGCTGACAGACCGTTGTGCAAGAGGGCCAAAGATAACGGTTATAAATTAAAAAGCTTATTGATTGTGCATGCATAGTGAGGTTCGGGCCATCAGTACACCTGGCATGAGGTAGCGATGGGACCCAAGGACTGTTGGATGACCCAGGGAGCATAAGGGTAGTATCGTCGTTCAGTAGGTCGTGAAGTTAAGGGCTTCGTGTGCATGGAGACTGAGGCGGTAGAGGGAATGAGGTCTCGTCCAGTTGAGTGGACATGGTGGAAGAATTTGAGTTTAGGGTCAGACTACTGATATCTACACAAACTCCGGGTAGAGGCAGCATCCCTCTATCAGGGTGGACGGTAAAGGCGCTCCGGTCCACAAGTGGCATGGTCGAGTACTATTTTGCGAACGTGTGATCTCTTATATGATAGGAGGTATTCAGAGAACCCCACCTTAGTGACAAACTCTACATGGATTCTGAGTCCCATACCCATCAGGAGGAAGTATAATCTCAACCCCCTTCGGAACCTATTCCACCCCTCCTCGACATTCCCAAATACTTGAAGACCCTCCGACAATTGGGATGTAAGCCCTTCTACGAGGAGAAAGAGGCCAGGATTGCCATGGACTGGTTGGCAAGCCTTAAGAAGTTCATGGGTATCATCCGGATACCCCTGAAGGAGAGGATGACATTGGCTGAATTTTTCCTAGAGTCCAGCACAAAAAGATGGTGGGACAACGTAAGACACCTCTTCCCAACCCCACCTACCTGGGAAGAGTTCGAAGAAAGATATGCGGAAGAATACTTGGCTCCCCACCTTATCAATGAAAAGAAGATGAAATTTTTCCAACTCCGCCAAGGAGCCAACACGGTCTCAGAATATGAGACTAGGTTCAACGAGTTGCGACCCTTCACCCTCGACCTAGTAGGACCAGCCAACATATGCCAAAAGTTTATTGATGGTCTCAATATGGATATAAGAGACCAAATGGGGATTTTGGGATGCCCCAATGACTTAGCCGCCATAGTCGGCATGGCCCATGAATGTGAACGGCTATTCCAGACAAGGGGAGTTGTAAAACCTGCCTATATTGAAAAAAAATAATAAAATAAATAATAATAACAATAATAACAACAGAGAATAGAAAGAGAAAGAGGAAGTCGTAGGAAAAGATGGAGTCTCCGACGACTCGAAAACCTCTCCGGTCAGGTCATCGGGAGCCACGTCAGAGGCCGAGTTTTACACCGACGGGTAGCCTGAGCAGTTGCCAATCACCCTATATAAAGGGCATCCACTCATTCATTCTCAGCATCCCACAATCGATCAAAGAAGAAGAAGAGTGAGTTTTCCGGCGAGCTTCAAACCAGAGCTCCGACGATGGGCGAAATCTCCACCAAAGGAGCTTCAAAGGGTGGCATTGGAACTGAGGAAGAATCCTCTAGCTCCAAACCTCCTCAAAACAATCAGGGAGTGCTCAGGGAGGTGCGAGGGAGATTGCACAGTAAAGCTGCTTTAGAGCTCGAAGCAGCGAGCTCCTGCCCAACACCACCTCGCCCCAACCGGCCCTTCCACTGCCCACCTTAGCCACCACTAACTGCCTAAGGTCCTCCCCAACACTCCTACAGGCCCTGGTAAGCTCAATTTCGCCTCCCCTCATCAAAATTTCAGAATTTCAGAGCTGCACCAACCGAAACTTCTTTCTTCAAATTCCCGCAATGCATCAACGAATTGCAGTAGAACTTAGACAAGGCACGAAACTTAGTCAAATTCTGAAATTCGAAGTGTAGTACGATCGAGGGAACTGTAGGAGGTGATTAGAAGCAAGAATTGAAGAAAACAAGGACTTACAGGCTGCCAATTGGACGAGGTAAGATTCGAAGTGTCATATGCTCTAATTGGGGAAGAAGGTGGAGGCCAATTTGGGGATTTTGGGGGACTTTTGTGTAATTTTCAAAAATTGGAGGGTTGAACGACAATTTCACAAAATTGAGGGTATTTTCATGAAATTCACCCCAATTGAGGGTCAATTGGGAAAATTGGACAAATTTGGGGCAAAATGGAAATTTTGCAAAGTTGGGCAACCAAAATGCAATTTTTGCAAAGTTTGGGAAAATTGAGGATTTTTCAAAAATTGGAGACCAAATGGTAATTTGATAAAATTAAGGGTCTTTTTATGTAATTCCCTTCCAATTGAGGGTCTGTGGAACAAATTGGATCAAATGGAGGACCAATTTGTAAAATTTGAAAAGTTGGGGTCAAATTGTAATTTTTGAAAAATTTGGGGCTAAATGGCAATTTTAGAAAATTAAAGGAAACCAGGGACTGTGTTGATAAAATTAAGGAGCCGAAAGGATAATTAGAAAATTTGGGGGTCAAATTAGAAAAAAAAGGAGTAATTGTGGAGGAAAAGATGAATGCACAAACATCAGGGACTAAAGTGCAATTAAGGCCAAATATGAAGGCTTATACGCAAATACGCCAAAAAGTACAATTCCTTAGTTCAATGTCGTAACAAGGACATCCATGACATGTAGAGACTGATTATTCAAGCACCTACTTCCGGAAGAGAAACTACAAGGAAAGACTTCGCCGGTGCGACCCCGCCAAAATCACCAGGTGACTAGGAACCACTATGACGTCCATTATAGTTGGAATGACAGTTTAAGATTTAAAAAATTATTTTCTTGGAATTAGCCTCCCCTGACTGGGTGACTCTACTAATAAGCTAATTACGGGCATAGGCTCAAGATGATAGTGGGCCCAAGGCCGGTGGATACGGGCAAGGACCCTAAATGAATGAGAAAACCCAACTTTACATATATTTACAATTAGGTCCCTAAAGTTATTTTTCTTTAACTTTAAATCCCTATTGCCGGGTTTTTTCCCTAAATTTGAGTCCCGAAACTTTTAAAATTTACCTTGGGGCCTCAAATTATTTAATTTCACACAAAGGGGTTTAATTTCCCAAATTTCCAATTTGGTCCCTCAATTTTTCCAAAATTACCATTTTGCCCCTTCTTTAGAAAAATGGTCAATTTTTACCCCAAAAATTCTAAAATTTCTCAATTGACCCTCTAATATTCTTATCATGACCAATTGACCCTCAATTTTAGAAAATTACATTTTGTTCCTTCGAATTTTTGAAAATCCCCAAAATTTCCCATTTTCCCCCATTTCAACTCTTCAACACTGCTGAATTTGATTTCATCAAATTGATCGATCAAACACCTCTAATTGTTGAAATTGAGTTCCTATATGTTCATACAATTCTAAGTAACTTTAAATCGCAGATTTTAACGCCGGAACGAGCTCAAATGGAGCTTCGTTGGAAAACAAACTGTAGAGAGAGAAAACTTCGATTTCTCACCGGTGAGGGTGCGGCGATCAGAATTGACCCTATATGAGAGCTCTGGTTCGAGCTTCACTGGAAAACTAAGCAACTGAGAGAGAGTGAGCTTTTTAGGTGTCAAGAGGACGAATAAAGAGTGGCTCTTTACATAGGGAGCTTGGGGACTCATTGGCCTTTTGTTTGTCATCGTTATGATAGCAATTAAAGACCTGAAACGTACCAAACGGAAGTGTTTCTTCTTCGCCGATGTTTCTTTAGTTTCTCGGTGAGTGAACAGTGTTGTCATCTTGAGCAAGAAGATGACACTGTTCCGAACCGAACTGGACCAGTCTCAACTGGGTTCAAAGATTAAACCGACCGGTTCACCCCCCATTCGACTGAGTTTTTCAAATCTAAAAATTTCTAAATTCATCTAAATTCATTCTCTATCCAATGGGCACCTTAAATCTCCAATTCGAATTATTTAAGCCACCTAGAAAAATGAATTTAGGATTTGGTTCAATAGTGGTTCAAACCGATCCAAACTGGTTTGGTTTTCATCCCCAATTCCTTCACAAGTCCATTTCCATGTCTTTTGTGACTCCTTGGGTCACTTAGGGTCCATAAAATTCCTGGTTTTCCATCTCTTTGTCAATTTTGGTTCATAAATCGGCTTGGTCTTTAAATTGATTCAATACGGTTCGGGTCCGGTTCACCCGAACCAGTCTGGTTTTTCTCTCCCATTTTGTTCTAAGGATCCTTCCCAAGGTTTATAAATTTATTTGGTGTACAAGGGAGTTGAGTTTCTCGGATTTTCCTGTTCTCTAATGGTTCTGGTTCATGAACCGACTCGGTTCATAAACTGGTTCAATCTAGTTGGATTCGGTTCATTTAAACCGGTTTGGTATTTTTCTTGCAATTAATTCCAAGGTTCTTTTCCATGGTATTATGAACCCTTTGGATCACCCAGGAGTTGTAAATTCCCAAATTTCTTATTCACAAATGATCGGGTTTGTGAACTGGTTCGGTTTTCTCACTTGGTTTGATTGATTTTTTTCCCAATTTTCCTTAACTCAAAAGGGCGGGGTTTACATAGCATCCCTCTATTTGGGTGGATGGTAAATGTGCTCTGTTCCACAAGTGGCACGGTCGAGGATCTTTCTGTGAATGTGTGATCCCTCCTGTGATAGGAGGGTGACTATTGATTTTGTGAATGTGTGAAATAACAGAAATAAATTAAATACAAGATAAATTAAAGTAAACCATTATAGTAAGTTTCCCCTCACTAAGTTGTCGAGGTCACCCCCCTCCCTCTAAACATTTTCAGGAAGGAACACAACTGCTTCAGTTTTTTCCCTCAAACCCAAAACCAGGTACACTATTTTAGAAATTTCAGTTTTGTTAAATGTTATCCAGGGAAAGCATGATAGGTAATACGCCTAACTCTCTTGATCCCGAGGACACTTCCTTGAGGTTCGAGAGAGTGGAGGGTTGTCCATCAGACCCTGGCCAAATCGGGCTGGGGCATGACATGATATCTCTACATCGATTATCATTCGCTCCAACTCTAAGTCATGCTTGTAGAGCCCTTCTTATATCTCCCTAATCTTGGTAAACTGGAAAATCAAATTTGCACTCCCCATATTTGCTCAATTTTTCAATTACCCTTAGTAGTTGACACAATCTCAAAAAGGCACCTGTCAGACTACTGATCAAACTCGTCCCCCATAAGATGTATTGATGTCAAATAATAGCATTTGTACAAGCAATTGTGTACTACTGATGGTTTGTTAACTTGTCATCCCCTCTATTTATCTTAATGTCAATTTAATCGTAGGGGTCATAATACATCACATGAAAACACTTACTTGGAGAATATCACTTCATTGTCCTTATTTAAAAAATACGTACATACATTTTCAAGCATCATGAAGAGAAACATTTACGCTGACAATCCTACCCCATATGTATAAATTTGAATGGGCATGACATCTACTGTAAACTCCATCCCTTTCGGGATAAGAAAATTGGGGAAAGAACCAGTCAAAACCAAGAGAAAGAACCGAACCGGTTCACAAACTCCAACCGATAGAAAAATGGAAAATTAGGAAATTTACAAATTTTGAGTGACCAAAAGAGTAATAAAAGTCATGGAAAAGGACTTTGGGATGAATTGGAAGTGAAAACCAGACTGGTTCAGGTGAACCGGACCTGAACTGGATTGAATTAGTTTGAATCAGTTTGAACCACTATTGAACCAGTTCTTAAATTCATTTTTCTAGGCGAGCTAGGAAATTCAATTTGGAGAATTGAGGGCACCATTTGATAGATAATGAATTTAGATGAATTTACAAATTTTTAATTTTGAAAAACTTGGTCGAATTGGACTTGAACCAACTTTTTTAATCGTTAAACCCGGTTCGGAATGGTCTGGTCCGGTTCGAAACAGTGTCGTCTTCTTCCTTTAGATGACATCACTATTCACTCGTCGGAAAATCGAGCAGCGCCGATGAAGATAAAAAGTCTCCGGCCAGGAAGTTTTAGGCAATGAATGACTGCCATTAAGGCGTCAATCGGACACCCAAGACGTCCCCGATCTTCCTATATAAAGAGCCGCTCCTTATTCATCCTTCTCATAGCTGAAAATTCTACTATCTCCCTACTACTCCATTTTCCTGTTAAGCTCGAACCATAGAGAATTTATGTAACACTGTATTTTTAGTAACAAAAAAAATTAGAAAAGAAAAATCAGACTGGTTTAGATGAACTAGATCCTATCATAACTTTAAAGTTAAGCGTGTTTGGGTGAAAATAGTGTTAGAAGTATTCATTTTGCATTCTATCAGGAAGTATTCATGTAGGGTTGTACCCTTTCAATAGTTGACAAATCATATTTTTTTTTTAGTAATCCAAAATTAAAAACATACTACCACTAATGCAAGTTCCCTTTAGAACTTCGAAGTTAAGCATGTTTGGTGAAAGTAGTGCTAGGATGGGTGACTTATTGTGAAGTATTCATGTTGCCTCCCCTCAATAGTTATCAAACCATATTTTTTTACTAACCCAAAATGTTATAACATACTAGCACTAATGCACCAGATCCTATCAAAACATCAAAGTTAAGCATGCTTGGGCAAGAGTAGTGTTAGGATAGGTGATCTACTCGTAAGTATTCATATAGGGTTATACCCTTTCAATAGTTGATAAATCATATTTTTTTTAGTAATAAAAAATTAAAAACATACCAGCACTAATGCAGGATCCTTTTAGAACTTCGAAGTTAAGCATGCTTGGTGAAAGTAGTGCTAGGATGGGTGATTTATTGTGAAGTATTCATGTTGCATCCCCTCAATAGTTGTCAAACCATATTTTTTAGTAACCCAAAGTGTTATAACATACTAGCACTAATGCACTAGATTCTATCAAAACATCGAAGTTAAGCGTGCTTGGGTGAGAGTAGTGTTATGATAGATGATCTACTCGGAAGTATTCATGTAGGGTTGTACCCTTCAATAGTTGACAAATCGTATTTTTTTTAGTAATTCAAAATTAAAAACATACCAGCACTAATGCAGGATCCCTTTAGAACTTCGAAGTTAAGCGTGCTTGGTGAAATTAGTGCTAGGATGGGTGACTTATTGGGAAGTATTCATGTTGCATCCCCTCAATAATTGTCAAACCATAGTTTTTTAGTAACCCAAAATGTTATAACATACCATCACTAATGCACTAGATCCTATTAAAACATCGAAGTTAAGCGTGAAAATTTCGATCAAAAGTAATTTATAGAATTATATTATAAGTTTAAAATTTAATTAATATAATTTGAATAAATAAAATGAAAAATGTAAATTATTAGATGAAAATAATGAGATAAATATATATTTTTTATTAATCCTACGTCCATAACGTAAATATCATAAATATATATTTATTTATTGAAATTAATACCAATAATTTAATACATATATTTAATTATTGGAATTAATACTAATAAATGCCCATCAATTTCCTGAGAATAATGACAACATTAATACCGTAGTAATAAATCCTCCCCAATTAATACGCTCATCCCCATTCATTCTCTAGACACCTGAAAACTCCTTTCTCTCTCTAATACTCCATTTTCCGGTGAAGCTCGAACCAGAGCTTTGACTTAGGCATTTTTCTTAACTTCAGAAGGAGAGGTCGGGCTTTTTAGATTTTGGGGGAAGTCAGTTATCTGATAGCAACCTCCATTCAATCTGAGGATCGCCGAAGAAGCGTCGGCATAATCAAACGGTGAAACAGCTCCGGTAGACCGAAGCTACCCTATTTCGGCCTAGCTAAAATTAACCAAATTTAGCCCTGCTCTAGCCAAACCAAGCTCTCCCAACATACCCACAACCCTCATATGACCAACGATGCTAAAAGGTTAATAGTATGAATTCTTGATCTTAGAAGGTACTTAGGAAGAGAGATACCTTTCTTGATAGAAAGCTCGAACCATCGCACCTTCGACGAGACAAGTGTGATTGGAATGCTAGCAAGAGAAAGCTTGCGTCAACTTGGAAAATCAACTATGGACGAACACGTCACAGTTAATGGGTGAGTGGGCTAATTTACACTTTATACCCGGTTGGGATGAATAACACTTTTATTTAAGGAAAACCTACTTACTGGTTGTGAGTGGGACTTTTAACATCATACTCGGTTGGGATGATGAGCGAATTAAACTAAAAAATACTTACCGGTTGTGAGTGTGATTTTATATCATACTCGGTTGGGAATGATGAGTACCTCGAAATAAAAACCCACTACTAAGTGGTATTTTAAACATAACAACTTAGAGTAGTGATGTGAAAATCATGCAGAAAAACTACTTACCGGTTGTAAGTAGATCATACTCGGTTGGTATGATAAAACTTACTCGAAGGAAGTTGAAAACCCATTCATCGGTTATGAGCGGAGATGTCCTTATACCCGATCAGTATGATGGATAGTTGAAAACATATTTTTGTCGGAAGTGCTCTCCCCTGACTATGTGCCAATGCTTAAACGATTTGGGAGACCTGTTTTCGGGAGCTCGAATAGCTCTGATAGGTCGGGAGCCTCGATTTTGAAACTTTGGGGCTAATATGCCCGATTTTAAAAATCTTGAACAGTGGGTCATAGGCCAATTGGCACGGGCAGCAGCTCGTAAACAAACATGAGATATATAACATAAAATTTTAAATAATGAATTGTTTGGCCATGGTACCAAGATAGGACTGATATATTCAGTTAACTAGTGGCAGTGCGACATGGCAAGTCTCCAGACTAGTCGAGTCAAACAACTACAGGTTAGTTGAAGGTTGGGGCCATTGGACCAGTGGCACCACAGATTATATGACATGATGTGAAAATACTAATTGTGTATGCACTGTGTGTACGGGACCTTCAAGATGCCCAACAGGGGTAGTCATGTGTCCTAGGGCCCTGGACGACTTGGTGGATATAAGGATAGTCATCGGACCAGGTGGCCTTGCAAAACTGGACATAGCTTCAAGCGCATGAGACCGGGGTGGGGTTGGGATAAGGTCTCTATCCTCATACGGACATAGAGAATTGATTTTGGGAATGAGGGTCGAATGTCATATACATCCACTCATTCTCAAGGTAGAAGTGGACATGCTTCTATCTAGGTGGCTGGTAAAGTCGCTTTGATGCCACAAGTGGGTTCAGTGGACGGGCTGGTCTGCGATTGTGTGTTTTGACCTTCATGATGAAGGATGTATGTTGGGTGATGACACATCGTGATTAATAAGAAATGGTGAAAACACGAGATTTTTAAAGTGGATAAAATCTAAAGGAAATTAAGGAGTCTGACACACTCCAACTTGAAAATGTCACCCTCGGTAGGGTAAAGGTTTTAAAAACTAGTATTTGAGGAAAGGATATTTTAAAAGAAGATAAGGAGTTTGGCACACTCCTATTAAAGTTGTTTTGTTTATGAAAACTCACTCTCAACCCCCGCTCACTAAGTTGTAGAACTCATCCCCTCCCTTTTACCCCTTTCAAAAAACTAAGGGAAAATCGCTCTTAAAAACTTCCCTGTATAGGAACTATAAAATCAACAATGTCTGTTTTTCAGTTTTGTATAATGCTATTCCATGAAAGGTGTAGGTTTAAAGGATGCCTTACTCCTCCCATGTTTAAAAGAGGGGAAAACCCTTAGTAAACCGAGAAGAGTGGCGGGTTACTCACGGAGATCCGACCAAATCGGGTCGAGGCGTGATAAATTACAACTCTTGAGTGACCAACAAGGGTTCACAAATCTTGGGAAAGAACCTTATGACAAATTTGGGTGAGAAAAATCAAACCAGTTCGGGCAAACCAGATTGAACTGAATTTTGTTTCATACTCCAATATGGGGTTAAGCACTTGTCAAAGTCAGAGGAAATTCTACATCTTCTCATTAATCAAATGAGTAGCCAGGTACTCCTCCGCATACCTCTCCTCAAATTGTTCTTAGGTGAGTGTGGAGGTATGCAGGTTTTAGACATTGTCCCACCACCTCTTGGCACTTCCCTCCAGGAAGAATTTTGTCATGATCACCATGTCCTCTGGTGGTATCCTAGCGATTCCCATCAGCTTCTTTACATTTGCCAGCCAATTCATGTCCTCTATTTTTCGAGCATTTCATTTACAAGTTGAAAATCAACTTAATTCCAAAATCAAATACTTACAATCTGATGGGGCCAAAGAAGTTTTTTCCAGATCTTTCCAGTCAGAATTGCAAGCTGCAGGAATCTCTCACCGTATTTCATGTCCTCATACGCCTCAACAAAATGGTTCTGCTGAATGTAAGCATCGCCACATAGTCGATATGGGCCTTACTCTCCTAAGCCATTCTCATGCTCCTGTTAAATACTGGGATTTTGCCTTTGAGACAGTTGTATATCTCATCAATCGTCTTCCTACTCGGTCTCTTGGGTTTCGTTCGCCTATTCAAGTCCTCACCCATACTCTTCCTCATTATAAATCTCTTCGTATTTTTTGTTGTCTTTGTTTTCCATACTTTCGTCCTTATCTTTCACATAAATTACAACCTTGCTCTTCGCCTTGTATTTTTCTCGAATATCCCTCTAATTATGTAGGTTACTGAGTTCTTGATCCTTTAATTGGTCGTATTTTTATTTCTTGTACCGTCTACTTTAATGAGTTTGTCTTCCCCTTCTCTAATGACCGTCCACCCCCGACTGTCCCCGTCTAGCACTCCATCGCCACTCTCCAAATTCCCTCCCATGTCCCAACGCCGCTATTGGGCTCAGGTATGGCTCCTCATTCTCCTTTGAATATACATGAAACTTCTTCCCAAGCCTCTCCTACGGGTTTGCCTACTCCTTCTCTGCCAATTCCTCACATGGTCACTCGCTCTCAGGATGGCTCTCTTCCTCCCCGACGCTTTACTATCAACCCCTCCTTGTTTGTGGTGCATGAACCTCGCACCTTTGCTCAAGCTCATCATGACCCTCTTTGGATGGACGCCATGAAAGTTGAACTCTCTGCGCTTCTTCACAATCATACATAGGATTTGGTTCCTGCCCCTCCTGATCATCCTGTTATTGGTTGCAAATGGGTTTATAAGATTAAGGAAAATCCTGATGGTACCATTGCTTGACATAAGGCTCGACTCACTGCCAAAGGTTTCTCCCAACATCCGGGTCTGGATTATGATGCCACCTTCAGCCCAGTCATCAAACCTGTCACCATTCGAGTCATCCTCTCCATTGCGGTCTCTTCCAATTGGCCTATCCATCAATTAGACGTAAATAATGCTTTTCTGCATGGTCACCTTACCGAGTAAGTCTACATGTCTCAACCATCTGGGTTCTCTGACCCTATTTATCCTCATCATGCGTGTCGACTTCAACGGTCACTCTATGGACTCAAACAAGCTCCCCATGTCTGGTTCCTCCTTCTTGGCTCCTTTCTTCAAACTCTGGGTTTTTGTGGCTCCATTGCTGATAGCTCTCTTTTCATTTATCGCACTGCTCGTTTTGTTATATTTTTGCTTGTCTATGTTGATGATCTTCTCACCACGGGCTCACCCACTGCTCCTATCGAGTCCATTATTTGTGTTCTTCAGGCTGAATTTTCTATCAAGGATTTAGGTCTGCTACATTGCTTCCTCGACATTGAAGTCAAGCAATCCTCTTAAGGTATTCACCTTACCTAAACTAGATATATTCATGATCTTCTCTCTAAAGCTGCCATGACTACTTGTCGGCCTGTCTCAACTCCCATTAACTCTGGCCCCCGTTTATCTACTCTTACGGGCACTTTACTCTCTGATCCAACCCAATATCGTCAGATTGTGGGTTCTCTTCAATATCTCACTCTTACGTGGCCTGATATCACTTATGTTGTTCACCAAGCATGTCAGTTTATGCACCAACCCACGGATGCTCATTGGACTACCATCAAACTTATCCTTCGCTATCTCCAAGGTACTACCCACATTGGCTTAACTTTTTGGCGTCACTCACCTCATGATCTGCATTGTTTTTCTGATGTTGATTACGCCGACAACCCTGATGATCGTCGCTCTGTTAATGGATTTGCCATTTTTTTGGGTCGTAATCTGATCTCATGGAGCTCCTGTAAGCAATGCACTGTTGCTCACTCAAGCATTGAACCTGAATATAAAAGCATTGGCAATGCTGCTACAGAGATTATCTAGTTGCGCTCCCTACTTCATGAACTTCATCAACCTTTCTCTGGCCCTCCTATATTGTGGTGTGACAATCTATCAGCCATTTATCTCACATACAACCCTATTTTTCACGTCCGCACCAAACATACAGAAATTGATTATCACTTTGTTCCTAAACAAGTTAGCAATGGGCATCTTCGTGATCATTTTATTGGTATCGATTCTCAATTGGCTGACATTCTTACCAAAGGTCTATCTACTTCTCGCTTTTGCTTTTTACGATCCAAGCTTAATCTCCGAGATCTCCCCTTGAGCTTATGGGGGGAGTAAAAGCCAACTCAGCATATCTACAACTGCAACCACCACACCACCTCAAGGATAACAACACCTACAAGCCAACTCAGCATATTCGCAATAATTTGTTATAAGCAGTGATTGCATAATAAAAGTCAAATTAGTATATATGTAAAAATTTATTATTAGTAGTAATTACCTCTATTTATTGCATATTCTTTTCTTATTTTGTATGTAAAAGTTGTATATAAATTATTATACAAGTGAAGAATGAACACAGACAGAAATTATACACTTCATCTTCCTTTCTTTAGTAATAAAATCAGATTTACGACTAAAAAAATAAAGTATGAAACTTTTACATTTTTAAAAATATGAGATTTACTACTTTATCTAAATCTCAAAAACTCTAAGGAATGAAGGAAAACATTTTATGTGAGAAATATAAAAAAAACTAAACATGAGGAAAAGAATTTGAAAGAAAATATTTAAGAAATTAAAGTAAAATAATAGGGAGGAGGAATCAAAATACTAGATTTCTACAGGAAATCAAGAGAAACTAACCCGATGATAGATTATAGGAAGAGGACAATACTACTAGAAAATTTTACCACAAATTGCAAGCCTAAAATGAGTCCTTACCCTAACAAAACCTCGAGTAAAAACTTAGGAAAAACGAGTATAAGTTTGTGCCCAAAATTTCGACAAGGGATCAATCGGGATAATATATCCAAATTAAATGAAGCCAAGGTTCAATGTTCAATAAAAGAACTCAAGAGACAAGATAAAAACTACTAAACCATAAGTTGGGTATATAAGCTTAAAGAAAATGACTAGGAAAGAATAAAGAACCAAGAAAAAGAGCCTCTTGTCTTCCACCTTCTCGGGATCGGGTAGTCAGGGAGGTATTCCTTTTGGGAGGTACTGCTATCCATCCTTGTGGTGTGGGATATATTCTCGCCATGTGTCATATTCCTCCACACGGATAGCAGGTTATCCTTACATTAGTTCCTATGTAGGTTCATTATTATTTACGCAGTCGAGAGGCTTTATATGCCCTCTTTTCCTTTCTTTTCATTTATTCATGTCCTTCCCTTTTTACGGAGGTAGTACTTCCAGGAGTGGGTACCACATTCCTTAATAGTATTGGGCGCCCGCGTAGTGTACCTTCTGTCCATAATTGTAGCAAGTTACTTCCATGCGCGGACCTCTATAGCTTCTCCTCCATCTCAAGCTTTGGGAAGTTTTTCTTAGTGCTTGCTAGAGGCCTCCACGTGTCACCATCCTCGGGTGAGCACTTCCTATGGAATGGTCTCCATTCCTAAGGGCGAAGTAAGGTTCTCCGAATACCTTGACGAATTCTTCGTAAAGTCTTATTGGCTAAACAGATATCATTGATCTTATCGGTTGGATCCTCCTAAACTATTATTAGAATCTATACTTTGGTGCTAAGATGCCAATTTACTAATGATAGAATAACAAAGATATCACTTAGTGGAGTTCGGATGAATGCAGACGAACTTCTCGAGGTGAGAAAAGGAGACTAGGAATTATTTTGGGCCTTAATAAAAATTTCTACTCTAAGTGACATAGTTAGAACAACGGAGCAAGTAAGATAAGTCTTAAAATATATAAGTTTTTACTCTAATTAATTACTTAGAAGTAAAAAAAATATAATCTTAAAATGGTGTTCGATCAAATGGAGAGGTATGACGAATATCGTATGACTATAACAAAGAGTATGCTATAAAGTAAGTTAAGGTATTATCGAAAAAAATCTTATAAGTTGGACAAGAAGTATAATTAAAAAGATTGGTAAGAGATAGAAAAGTAAGGAATATTTAAGTAGTCCAAAATAATAATTGATAAAAAAATGTTGGAATACCTCTGTTGGCTAGAGTACATCAAATGAAATTCCTAATTAAAGAAATAACTTGTTAGAATAAGACAAATGAGTAATTAGATAAAAACTTACTAAAAATTAAGAAAATTTTTCAAACACTCAACATTCATTAAACCAAAGTAAATAAGAAAATGAAAGGATTATACATAAACAATAAAGATTTGGTTACCATCATAGTACACCTTATAATTAATGAAAAAAATAATAAGGCAATTAATTTATTTAAAAAATAGTGAATACAATGAAGGAAGATAAATATATACCACCTTATTAAGCTTAATAAGAAGACGTCATATGAAAAGGAAAATGTTGTACCAAACTTTTAGAGCAATCCAAGAAAAGATCAAAACCGTTAAGTAGGAAGAAAGAAAGCAAAGATAGTGGGGAAATAAAAATAACCAATAATTTGTTACAATAAATTAAAGTATAGTTATAGATAAAATGAAAAGTCGAGAATTAATGTAAAATTAAATAATAGAAGTAAAAAAATATTAAAATTAAAAAATATAAGAATAAAAATTAGTACAATGAAGAAAGGATATTAATTTTAAATAAATATTTATTTAATCAATTATACTCATAATATTATATAGCATATATCACACAATATATACAATATATGCCATGAAGACATATATCTCATTTGGAATCATTACTAATAATTAGTATGCTATTTTAGCTAAAAAATATTTTTTAAAATTAAAATATATCATAAATATTATAATGAAGTAAATTGAGAATATTAATATAATCACCGTAAAATCTTTTTGTCAGAAAATAGTGAGCCCCAATAAGATTGGACCGTCTCCCTCGACCTCACCCTCCTAAAGTTAGGCCTCTCTCTTCGCTAAATGTGAGGGCTCTTTTTTGCTTCCCTCCATTATACTCGTGTTTTCTTCACGGCTTTCTTCTTGCTGAATTTAAGTATTATTACCTTTAATATAATCACAATTTTTAGGTATATGAAAAATAAATACGAGGCAGCTATAAAACTTAGATTATGTTCATAAAGTTGAGATTAAATTAATATTACAAGATCAAAATTATTATCGAAATTATAATTTTTTGAGCCACGTATTATAATTTATTTTTATTATTTAATTTATTCGTGAAATGAGTATAAATAATATAAATATAAATATTAGAAAGAGAATAAAAGAAATAAGCACGTCGTAAACTTTCGTACCCTTATTACGCTAAAACTTAATTTTTTGTGTAATTAGAATTTTTACAAGTATATTTAAGTTTTGACAAATTTTAATTAGTTTAGCGAAACAAATAATATCATGTGAAGTTATTATTTTTTTCAAGTAAGATACTATAAGAACACTGTCGAACGAACCTTAATAGAAAAAGGAATATGAAAGGTATGGAATGGATTATAAAGGCCACGTAAGCCGAGTCTCATTAGCCCATAGGGGTTGGGGCACCTTTAACATATAAGTTGAAATAAAAAAGAAAAAGAAAATATAAAAACGGGCAACTCAGCGGTCTGAAATATAAGGGATATTAGATTTATTCATTGTACTAGACATAGTATTATATTTTTTTTCGATCACCTGTTTTGTAGTACTTTATAAGGGTGGATGGAGGCTCGGTTAATTTATATTCCATACAAAGCCCTAATTCCCTGAATATCATCCGCATTCAAACCTTTGGTAGTCCCGGAAGATATTAAGGGGTACATGATGGCGTTGGCTACTTGACTGTGCCCTAGTCCAAGCAGGTGCCCGATCTCGTGCAATGCCACCGTCTGATAGTCGAATCTTCCGGAAACTGCTCCCACAGAGTACGCCTCATCGGCATCATAGTGGAACCATCCCTGCGTGGGCGCAAACGCGTGGGCTATGACACCTCCCGGACCATCGAATGGTGATCCATCCCCATGGTCCCCTTGGTAGAATGCGACCTTTAGATCCGCGAAAGCGTAATTCGAGACCTCATAGAACCTGAAGAAGGTGGCAGATGCCCACGTTTGGAAGGCTCGTGCCACGGGAGCCCTTGCGGCTGTGGGTGTTCCTGCTAAGAAGGCATAGCTGAGCACGTGCTTGCTAGGAGGCCACTTCGGCATCCCACTGAAGAAACTGTAGTGTCCCACAATGTGGAGCCCGTGGGATCTGTGACCATGACTGGAAGCTGTAATAAGGTGCCGCGCCATCGTGTTTGTGCCGTTGATAATGTCAGGGACGCCGCAACGGGGCTGCATCATCTGGGAAGCCGTATCGTTGTCCAGGGCCCCGGTGACGTTCAGGTGGTAATTCACCTGGAAAGCCCTGATGGCTCTCTCCAGATGATCATCAAACACGTCATCGTCGGCATGGATATCCGAGCCGTTGTAGGACAAGTAGCCGAACCTTTCCAGGTAGTGTTTCAGTTCGGAGATGCCAGCTCTGGTCTTGTTACTCTTGCGGCTTCCTTCTAGGCCTTTAATGAACCCGAACGGTGGTGGGCGTTGTTTCTCGGCTAAGCTGGAAGAGAAGAGGAGGCCGTTTGTCAGAAGCCACAGAATGCATAAGAGCTTCATCATCACTTCCATATTGGTAATAAGACCTAGTTGGCAATTTAGAGACAAGCAAACAGGAGTGTTTGTGTTTCTGATGCTTGCCCTTGATGTTACCAGGGATCTATCTATTTATAGGCCTCCCGCCTCCCGCCTCCCGCCTCCCACAAATGCTCATTGCTCATGAAATCAAAGATGACGACTTTTTGTAAACCGAACCTATATATGTGCATAAATATACATGTATATGTATGTATGGTTATGACTATGTCTGTCTTCTAGCCGTCGCCGCTAACCTATATAATTTCTGTAAATTCACTGTTACGTACGATCGAAGGCAATATGCATTACACTTGACAACTTGATACATGGTATGCCAAATCTTCTAATTTAGATAAGCGAAGGTTCATTCTTTTTCAAATACTCGATCTGGCTAAATAAAAGTATATATTTGCTCTTTTTTTTTTTTTTGCAATTGCAGCAAAGCAGACGGGAGAAAGAAGATGATATAGATGTATATAATTCGTATAATGATAAATAAATGTATAGATTTTGTGTATTGTTAAATGGTAAAGTCGAGAGTTTTGACCTCTACTTGTAGTATGGTTGTCTACATAATTAATTTCAGCATTGAATTATTTGCCTAACTTTACTATTAAAATTGTTGAAATAATAAAAAAAATCCATATGAATTCAGCATTGTCAATTAAATAATTTATGCCCGAGAGAGTTTTACCTTGTAAACATATTAATTTTCGGTAACGTACTATTATACTGAAAAATAGAAATAAATTTTAATTTATGATAAATGTTGAATGAATATTTAGTTGGTACAACAAATTATAGATATGGAGTTATAACTAGTTAAAATATTAGTTTATACACTTGAATATTTGATAATTTTTTATTTAATTTATATTATTTCTTAATATTATGATATTATTTTTTCAATTTAATATTATTGTAAATTTATAAATGAATATATCTTATTATACAATTTTTTGAATCACTTTTTAATAAAAAAGTATATTATTATATTTATATTAATAGGTCACATTTATTTCCTAATATATCTTTTATATCCACTTTTTTATTTTAAATTTAATATAATAAGTTAATAATGATAATTTGATACAAATAAAAGCTGCTAGAAATAAAGTTGTGATATTAACAAATTTACTAGATAGGAAGAAATTAGTATGATTATTTGGTTTTCAACTAAGCTTATGGTGGCAATTTACTGTTATGTGGATAATATATAAAATGATTATTTGGTTTTCAATTTTATCATTATTTTTAAATTATTTTATAGATCAAATATTTCTAATATGAATATTTTACTTGATTAAGGGTGATACGGTAAAATTATCACGTATCTTTAAAATATTATTTTAGATAATTAAATATTTAATATATTATTAACTTAATTTAGTATAAATTATAATTATAATTTATAATTTATAATAGGTAATAAATTAAATTAAATACACAATAAATCTCGCACAAATTAAAATACACAATCTACCTAGCTAACTCGATATTTTTACATTGTATTATATCTAATATACTTATAATTATACTTAATTCGATACTTTAAATTTAACTCATATTCTTCTCCAGTATTAAAAAAAAACACCTGTAATTATTTAAATATTTAAGATCGAAAAAAATAATACAATAATTTGTAAATAATTATTTAGCTGATATTTAAAATTATAAATAACGGCTGTTATTAAAAATATTATCTAAAATTAAATAAAATAGAAAATTATTTTAAAATTTAAAATTTTATTACTTACCGTTTATAATTTTTGTAGAAGGAAGTGAACTGATTTTAGGTAGTAGGATGATACATCGATCTGTCTATGGCGCGTGCTTACTAGCAGAGGACACGATAACGGCTATGACTCGAGAAGACAGATGACGGATGGACATCAATTCTAAACATCGAGTAACCAGCGATTTACGACGCTCGCGAATCGCCAACCTTCGTGTGCCACAACAATGCACCTATCATGTGGACACTTATAACAACTCATAAGTCCCTTTATGATCAACTAACGGACCAACCATCCTACCACTCTTCTATAAGCTCTAGACTCCCTCTTATATTAGGAGATGCGGCCGACCATTCGGAAAATTCAGCACTTCTAGCAAAAGTAAGAGTGAGAGAGTGATCGAGATGGTTCGTGCAATTGTGGAGTCGAGTAAGCGAAGGAGTGTTATTGTTGAGTATCTATATCAGAATTAGAGAGGGAAGAGATTGAGGGTGTAAGTCTCAATTGGATGGGGTCTGGGTGTATGCCAATTACCTCTTAATTGTAGTTTTTCCATATAATTGTTATATGCTAAACGATTTAGTATTTCAAGAAAATATTTTGGTAGAACTGATTTTCGGTTTAATCACCATTTAATTTCTTTGGCTTCTAATGACCACTTTGCTTTGATTTTGTTAGTGTCACCTTCCCTAAAAAGAAAAAATATGATAACTTTTAATATATTCTATACTCACGTGATCTCCCTCATAGATATTGAGTCTCTATTATTTATTTCTCTGGCAATTTTCTATATAATTCACCGTGACACCACTTCCTACTCCAACTCTATGTTAGCTTTTGCAGAAATTTGTTGCCTTCCTTTGTTGCTATAAAAGGGAGCCTTCAATTGGCCGTAAACTTCACTCTTTTCATTGGTTTCTTATAACATCCATTGAGTCGTGAGTATTAGTACATTTGCAATGTTTTACAATTAAAATTTATTAATTATAATTAGTTTAATAATTACAATCTTATAAAATTACAATAATTCTCTATTTTATATAATATAAAATATATTATTAACATATTAAATGTATAACGTACGGAAAGTGCAACTTTAAAATAGTAATTAATAACTATTTATAATTCGGGTATTATTTTTATAATATCAACTTACAATTATTCTTATATTATTGTTGTTATAGTATTTATAATTATTTTATTTTTCTATTTTATAACTCAATTTTATTCACTTAAATACATTATTTATAGTTAAAAAAAATTTCTACTTGTTTGAATATCTCAAATATTTCTCATTTTTCAAATAATTAACTAATTCATATTTTTTTACTAAAATTATCTAGTAATAATTTACCTTCTTCTTGTGTGATAAACGTATATATTTTAGTTTAAACTATTTAGGTTGGTGTGGTCTCCGTTATGATATATTGAATTATTTTTCTAATAAACAACTACAACACGAAGTATACAATTTTGAAAAGATTGACTAGGATTTGATTAGTTTATTGGACTGTACCCAAGGACCAATTGAGAACTTTATTAAACACATATTATTTATTGAGTATGATAACTTATACATATTATATGATTTGGAAAGATTAAAATTTTTGTTTGTTTGAACGATCCACTATCAATGCTGACATAGTGATATGATAGGAGATAATTTGCATGCATTGAATATTTTACTTTTTGAAAGCTAAGGTGGAAGGGGTAGCTCTAAGCAATGGACTGATAAGACTAGTTGGAAGCAATTTAAAATCTATTTTAATTTTACAAATTTAGATTGTAATATTTATCGTATGCAAAGAGAGGTGGAGGCCAGTTCAAGTGGAAGCATACTGCCAAAGTACTCCGTCAAGTATTAACAAGTCTTAATGTCAAAGTACCATAGTAGTTATATCCCTTCATTCAAGTGTATTATAGTTTATTATGTTGATTTGAGAGTATAGGCATTACATATATTGTTAGGTACAACTTATATGTTGATTTTATAGAACACGACTTTATAGTGAATTGAAAATAAAGTATAAAATTTACTATTGTGTATGGAGCATTTGTTTTTGGGGTGTGAGTCCAATATTATAAATATGATATAATTATAGTGCAGTTGATATTCATGTACCCTCTCCTTAGATTGAGTGGGATGGTAATTTTTAGAGTTTACCTTCTCATTAGATTGAGTCTAATCTTGAATTGAATTATTCAGTGTACGAGAAAGTTGAGTACTAATGATTAGACTGAAATAAGCCACACCCTCATAAGTCAGACCTCGAGACAGCCTTCACTGCATCGTCTGGTCTGGGACGGTCACGTGGGACAAGAAACTCATGTCACAAGATGTCGGCTGAAATGTCCCCATTGAAGGCTGCACTGCACGGGATCCCTTCCCATGCCATCACATCGGCAGTCCATCTATAAAGAAACCATTTCCTACAGCTCCATAGCACCAATGCTTTGAAATAATATTTCGTAATATTTTAAAAAAATAATATATTGAGTTATTTTTGAAGCGTTGATAGCTAGTATAATTATTTCATATTAAAATATTATTATATCGTAATTAATTAAATTTGAACTATACAGCTAACTATTTATAAATCGAAAATCATAATACTATTTAAGCCGAAAGATATCGAATGATCACCAAAGTATTGTCGGTGGCTGAAAGTGAAGTTGTAATAAGAGTGAAGGACCAACGCACGTGGATCTGATTTGGAATCATTGCCAAGGTCGTCGTCCAGACCTGCTTGCCCACGTGGATATAATTTGGAATTTTTGCAAAGGTAGTCGTCCAGACTTGCTTGCCCACTTCAGGTTTTTTTTTCCCTTGATTGTAATAAATATATCGGAAATCTGTCGGGCTACCTCAAATGCAATGAATAGGGAATAAATTGGTATAAGAAATTTGAGAGTATTAACTAAATACCCACACAATCATTTAATGGTTAAAAACAGCATAGCATTATTATAAATTTACATAATTTTATAATTACATTATAAATTATAACATTAATGGTTATAATAAATGGGTATATCAATTAAAAATTGGAAAATATTAATTTATTTAAATTAATACAAGTTTAAAATTTTTTGAATAAACCATGGAGGCACAATTAATTCTAAAATTGTAATAAAAAAATTTTAAAATGCCATATATGTTTTTACTCGACACATTTTAGACGTACCATTATTTTCCAATAAAGTGCTTGGGCGCAAACTGAACTATCGATCTTGGAGTGCATGTATACATGCGTGTTGGTGCACATAGATAAGGCCCGGCTGCACTCTTCGTCCATGTGCATGTTATCTTAGCAGAATCAATGTTCCATCTACATGGAGAGTCGACAAACCAAACAAAACGGGGACCCTAAAAGTAGGGATAGCGGAGAAGAAGATGACAGGTGCTTCCAAGTAGATAGATGGTGACCCCTCACCAAACAAGTATCACAATGCCCGGCTACAGCTACACAATACAATCAAGTTTGAAATACTGGATGTCTCATTTTATTAGTAGAGAGAAGCTTGTAAGCCTAAAGAGTTGTATTGGGGTCCGTTGATCATGTAAATTTTGTGGTATCCCACCATTATCATCATGTATACAATAATATATTAACAAGTTATTCAACTCTATCATATTTAATATAAGAAATGAAATATTTGTGAAAATTTTATTTTAATGTCCAGAAATATATTATTTATTAAAAAATTAATAATAAATTAAATAAAATAAAAATAATATATTTTTTAAGTTATAAGAATTTTATAAATTATTATTTATATATATTTTTCGTTAAAAAATTGTAAAAAACCTGAATTTTATCCAAATTGGACCCAAATTATTCTTCTTCTTCAACCTTTTCCGGCTTATTCACATCTAACTTCTTCCCATTTTCATATATATATATATATATATATATATTCTATCACGTCTAATGATTCCTTCTGTCCTAGCTTATATCCAATAATAATAGTGTTATAATTGTACATGTAAAACAAATATTTATTATATTTCATTACTATTTATACAGTATTCAAATCAATGAATGAGAAGTCAATTATTTTTTGATGAATTTTTCCCCTATATCCAACTAACTCAATTAGATTAAAATATACTTTTTTAGATAATTATATCAAAAGATTATATGCAATTAAAAATTATAAATGACATTAGAAAATAAACTCAACTTTATAACTATACAATACTTTTATATTTTACTTAATTTAAAATAATTCTCTTAATATTTACTATTATTTGTTATGTATATATCTCTTAACTATTGTTTGTAAGTAAAGTAATGAAATAATGAAAAAGAATCGAATAATTTTATTTGATACATGTGGATAGCATAAGTTGGGTACGATTATGTAAAACAAGTGTATGAACTTATCCATTGTACATATATTAGAAAATATTGTTTATAGATAAAATTTTAACTTTATACATGTTTACAAGTCAAATTATAATTTATATGTGATAAATTTATAATATTTTAGTAGATGCATCAAATTCTTCCATATTTAGGTTTTTAATAATTACCTTTTATGGTAGGAAAAATGAATGTGGGATTCATAAAAAATACTCAAATTTGTCTATGTACATAAATTTTGTCCTTTAAAGCTTTTATGTATCAAATTTGTCATTATGCATAACAAATTGTCTATTCTATGCACATTTTTATTGAATTGATCTTCACATTTTTTAAGGATTTAATTGATGTATAAATGACTAATTTGAGGTGAAAATGATAAAATTAATATATAAAATTTAGAAATGATGAAATTGATATATACCATAGTTTTAAAGATGAATTTGAGTATTTTCTCTAAAAGAAATCTCTCAAAATAAAAGCCATGGGACCTTTTTTTCAATAAAAAAATGTCAAGTTTGATGGGTCTTATTAATGCTAGGGGTCCCCTCTGTCGTGTCCTAAGCCTGCCCCCTGGGACCGGCTACCGTCCCCGACCACCCCAACTGGATCAAAGACATGGCAGCTCCATCATCCATCCTCAACCACATATTCCCTTTTCTCATATCTATCATCAATCTCTATACCTTCTTCTTCCATCTACCTCCATATAAATCCCCACTGCCCAGGTGTAGTAGTAAAGTAATCCTCGCACTGCAAAACCACTCGTTTGTGTCCCTCGCACTGCAAAACCACACGTTTGTGTCTATAGATCCTAGCTAGCTAACTGGGTAGCTCCCTGCACTCGTAATATATCGAACAATCCGAGATCTTCTGGCGGCCTTTTTCTATTGATCTGTTCGGTTTTGGCTTCTTGGGAACTCTGAGAGATGGGTGCGGCCCCGTTAAGGCGCTCGGACTCAAGAGTCCGGACATGGCAGCGGTGCTCGAAGCAGTACATCAGAGAGCAGAAGGCTCGGCTCTACCTCATCTGGAGGTGCTCCATCACTCTCCTCTTCTGGCAAGACTAATACGTAACTCCTCCAAACAACAGTCCAGGAGTCGAAAAAGCGGCCCTGCAAGCTGAGGTGTCGGAGACTGTGGTGCCTGGCAACAAGATCCGATCGCTGACTTAATTACCGTGCTGGATTGGTCGAAATGCTCGGTCGAGTTTTACAGCAGTTTTGTTCTGGTGATGATCATTTGCCCACCGTGAGTAAAACTATATATATGATGTGAAGGGGTTGGCTAGATATAGACTTGTAGATGAGCTGATTAGATTATGGAGGACTGTTTTCTACCTTAGTGGTCTGATTAATGGGTATAGAATGTACGGTACTCCATATTGGACTTGGTGTATGTTAATCTAATGAAAAATGTTAGGTTTGATATTCATGTAACACTTCTCGCACCCCTTTTATAGTTCTTATATTCTAAATTACATAAAAAAAAATATACATTTTACTCATTATCTCTATTTTAGCAGATGACGATGAGCTCCCTGTGGCTAAAATGTTACTAGTACGACATATTTTTTTTAATTTTCACATGGCAAAATACTATTTGATGTTGTATGCACACGTGATGCAATTTAGCTTCGAGGGTGCACTTGATGAAGTGAAAATCATGGGTAACAACAACAGGTTGCGGGTGGCAATTAGGCATCCACTTTTGGTGGACCAACACGCTCTCTCTGAATGTTAAGCCTATGATTTTCTCGCCCATTTCACGATTGAGGTTGGTCGATCCAGTATGGTCAACTATTTGGATTTGGAGCTTGAGTGAGCTGCAGAGATTTAGATAATTCCTCTTGCTCCTTAGCCACCTTCGTTTGATCAAAATGCATTTAAAGCAACCTTGGCTTGAGCAATTCCAACCCACATGTAGTAAGGATGGCTGAAATTAAATAGGGACAGAGGTGCTGCCAATGGTAACCTGGGCATAGCGGGGCCGTGAGGTGTCTATATGACAAGGTGGGGCGATCGAGATGTCGATGTTATGCAGTATCGGCAGCATAAGGTTCGTTAGATCATAATTATGGGCCACTGAACGGGGCTTAAAATGGCCCAAGGCGGGGTAAGCCGTCCCATCTTGGAGGTTAGCTTTGTGGTGATACTCAGAGCCATCAAGGACCGACCCACGTGCTACAGAAAATCTTAACTTGCCCATATACTATACAGTTCTTGAAACGTCCAAATAATAGGCCAGACCCTCCCTCCATCACACACTTAATCATCAAATCTTGAGGCTCCTGTGCAGACTAGAGGGATGGGAGCGACCTTCTTCTCATCCACCAGTTGCAGCCTCTCATGGCGGTCTCCTCCTCTGCCGAGGATCGCTGCTCCTCCGTCCAACTATACACTAGTCAAGGCAGCTGTTACTACTACTGCTGCGCGCGTTGACATCGGCCCAGGGCCAGGGGATGACGAGAGACCGTGTTGGGTCTCGACGAGAAGGTCGGCCTTAGCGGCATCCGGGGTTCTCCTGTCGTCTGTCGTGCTCGGAGTGTTGTCGGGGGAGGCGGAAGCCGTCGTAAAGCAGGGCCTCCTTGCCGGGAGGATTCCTGGTCTCTCAGAGCCCGATGAACAAGGTTGGTTGGTCCCTTCTCTCTCTGTTCGTCCAATTTCAAGTTCGAGATATTCGATGGATGACTGTCATCTTCTGAAGAATCGAAATCCTAGTTAAATTTCTTGCAAACGCTGGGGGGGGGGGGGGGGGGGGGGGGGGGAAATCTGCTAAAAAAGTGACTGCTTTGATTAAGAAAGAAAGCTTAAAATGTTAATTCTCATGTCTGTCTCAATGGAAAGGCACCATCAATAACTGTGTTGTGCTCAGACAGGTTGGAGGACTTACCGGAGACCCGATGATAAGTCGGGAGGCCATGGAGTCGGCTGGAGCCCTATCATCCCTTATGCCTTCTCTGTTCCTCAGGATTGGGAAGAGGTATTCACCACACAGGAGCAGTGATATGAGTGACATTGCACTGTTTGATTAATGTTTCACAATGCATACTCACCTCCCCTTTTGCCCGAGTATTTCATTTAGCTTCCTTCCCATTTTGTCATATGGATGTAACAGGTCCCAGTATCAATTGCTGACCTTGGCGGTACTGAGATCGATCTAAGATTCGCTAGCTCCAAGGAAGGCCGTATCTTTGTGATTGTTGCCCCAGTTCGTAGATTTGCAGACAGTGAGTGTGCTTATCCTATAATTATCTGATTCCTACAAATCGAGTCACCCACACACACACCTGAAGTTGGTTTCATCACCCATTATTCTTGTTCTTCATCATGTGCAGACATATATGATGATGCCACAATCGAGCAGATAGGCCCTCCTGAAAAGGTGATCAATGCATTCGGCCCTGAAGTCATTGGGGAGAATGTTGAAGGGAAGGTCATCAGTATGAGTGTAGCTGAGCACTTGGGAAGAACTTACTATCAGTTCGAGCTGGAGCCACCGCACTGCCTGATCACTGCAACAGCTGCCGGCAATCGCCTTTACCTGTTCAGTGTGACTGGAAATGGTAAACACCCAGATGCCCTTTTACAAATCCTCGCCATCTTATTCATCTCCAGGAAACAGCCCTTGTAGTTTTAACTGCATCAGTGTCTCAGCCCGGCAGATGAATTTTTGTTGCAGGTCTTCAGTGGAAGAGACATTACCCTGACCTGAAGAGAATAGCAGAGTCTTTTCGGGTTGTCTAGCTTCAGTTCTATTTGGTTGCAGAGCCATGAGACGAGGCAATAATCATGGATAATATTCTGTATGCCTCCTACTTTATTTGGTGCCACAATATAGCTCATACCCCTAATTTTCTGTCCATGAAAAAGAAAGGAAATGTCGCAGAAGGCAGAACAAAGACGGAGCACCAATTCATCAATATAGTCAAAACATATCCAATTCGGGAGGGGTCTTAGGGATCATAATGGGCAATGGGCTTCTGTGTTCTTTCATAATGTGGGGCATGCTTCAGCTATGGTAGCCGAGAAATGGGGCTATCCTCTCTGGCCTGCATACTTTCAGGAAATTGGGATGCAAAAAACTGATTGTGGAAGTGGACTCCGAAACCGCACTCCATAGAATGGCAAGTACAGTTAGAAGGAAGATAAAGGGTGGTGTATGGGACTGGTCACAAACACACCGGAAATGTTGTCAAGTGCAACTGCACTTCCTCCCCTGCCACTTGTGCTTGTGCCGTAAAAACATTTTGTCACAGAAATTTATAAATCCATGTAAATAATATAATATATAAGTTAACAGAGATGTAAGAATATAAGCTAACAGAAACCAGTTACAAGAAATTAGTATAAATTACTCATATCATCAAGTTACAAGAATATAAGATTGAGTCAAACCTGGCTAACAAAAAAAGTAATGACTTAGTATGTGAACGAAATGACTTATGAGTGCTATTGTGAACACCATTTTAAATATTATTAGTAGGATTTGGTTAGATAGTAAGTAAATGCTTGATATTGAGTGATTAGTGCTTAAAAATTGCATTTTTATAATTTTGTCAGTAAATTGATGAATGAAAATGTCACCCGAAGATATTTATGGGTTGGAAGGGGTTTATTGATATTGATAGATATAAGGGAATGCTTATTTGCTTCTAGAATTCCTAAACCACTTATATGATTTAATTCATTTTATTGCCCCCAAAGTAAATACATATTGAATATTCCATGATGGGTTATGGGCATTTGAATGGGTGAGATATGCTCGTTTTTTATTGAGATTTTTATGCTTGAAAGCATTTGCAAATTTATGATGGTACATGTTTTTGTAAAAAATATGAAATTTTCTTATAAAGATTGTTAGATTAATAAATAGTTTTTTTATTTTTTAATGCTCCGGTTAGTAACTTCACTATACAATAACTTACCCATTTTTCCTAACACTATTTTAAGAATTTATTGAGTAGAAGAGTAAGATATTCTATTAGCAAAAGATAATCTAGGTGAAATATGGAGTATAATTCAAATAGATTCAAACTATTTACTTCTTTTACTATAATTTTAAATTTTTTTGTAAATATTATGATTTAATTTATGAAATGTTTCAATTAATAGTGAAATTTGTGAAAATTTTATTATTACAAGTCTTAAATCTTGTGGTGTAACACTTACTATTATATTATCGAGATAACGTGAGTAACCTATGACTCGAGTTAATACATGACAACTTAATTGATATTATAGTCCAATTTTAAAAAAAAATGTAATTTTAAAAATAAAGATTTTAAGAAAGTAGAAAAAAAGTATTTCTTGAATCATTTATACAACCTAAAAATAATACTTCTAATAAAAGTTTGGTACTAAGAATATTAATAATTAACTAAAACTTTTGTAGATATAACACCTAGAAGAAAAATTAGACATATTATGGGCAACCAAAACGTAGAGTTGGTTGTATACACGGGTCATGCTAAGAGAGTCTAAAAGAGAATTCCTTATTGAGTAATCACCCTAACCATAGATTGACTATGAACATTTGAAAGTTTACTTGAAATTCATCCACATATTTGATATCGAGGAAGAACACCCCACGAGTTGAGATGATCAAGGAAGAGTTGATAAGACACTCACTACCGCCAAGAGTACCCTAAAACAAGTTTGTGACATGCCCTATTTTGATGTGCTGAAATGCCTAAAGGACCTCAGTCAATTGGATTGTTAACCTTATACATGGGAGAAGAATGCAATATGGGTATGGATTACTTTAAGAGTGCGAAGAGGCATATGGCTATCCTTAGTGTGCAAATAACACAAATGGTTATTGTGATTGAATTCTTGCTCGAAGGCCATGTAAACCGCTAAGGGAAAAACTTAAGGGTCACCTCTCAAGTCCAACCCTCTTAGAATGAGTTTGAGCGAATATTTAATAAAAAATATATTGCCTCACACCTAGTAAATGATAAGAATTATTCCAAATGTAATAAGGTACGTAGCAAAATATGAGAATAACTTTAATGAATTATGACACTTTGCTTCAGATTTGGTGGGCACAACGAACATATGGAAAAAGGTTCGTGGAGGGGCTCTTGCTAGACATCCATGACTGAATGGGAAGCATTAGATACCCCACAATCTGGTTAAATTAATTGGCATGTCATATAAATGTGAGGGACTTGTTGTCACACCCCGACCCGGTTTGGTCGGATCCCCGTGAACAACCTGCCACTCTCCTGATTTATTAAATGGTTTCCCCTTATTATAATATGTAAAGAGTAAGGCGTCCTTTAAACCTGCACCATTTCCTGGAATAACATAATCAAAACTGCATGAAATTTTAAACTTTACATACCTGTTTTACAGGCATCTTAGTTGATGGTCTTTCAAGGTAGGCTTTCCGGGATTTCCTAAAAGGAATATAAGGGAGGGGGTGAGTACGACTACTTAGTGAATGGGTTTTCAAAAGTTTACTTTTAACTTTTAAGAAAAATATTTATATGGAGTGTGTCAGACTCCTTTCTTTTCAAAAAAATTCTTTCATTTAAAAATTTGGATTTTTTCATTATTTCTTAGTTACCGGTGTGTAATCACCCAACACACATCCTTCATCATGAAGGTTACACACATTCACAAATCAGTATCACTACTGAACCCGCTAGTGGCTTTGGAGCAACTTTTCCTGCCACCAGGATAGAAGTACAACCACTTCTACCCTGGGAATGAGTGGATGTACGTGACATCCGACCCACAATCCCGAAATCACTTATTCGTGTTCGTATGAGGACAGAGACCTCATCCTGTCCCCACCTTGGTCTCATGCGCTTGGTGCTACTCCAGATTTCGCACAGACACCTAGAATGACGATCTACCCTTATACTCACTGGGTCGTTCAGGGCCCTTAGGACACATCACTACCCCTCATGGGCGTCTTGATGATCTCGTACTCATAGTGCATGCACAAACAATATTTTCTCATATTGTCATGTAATATCTATGGTGCCACTAGTTCAACGACCCTAACTCTCAACTCAACCCACAACTATTTATCTTGACTAGTCCGTTGACCTATCACGTCTCACTACTGCTAGTTGACTGAGCATGTCGGTCCTATCTTGGTACCATGGCCAAACAATTCACTTATTAAGTTTTATGGCACATATGTCATGTTCATTTACGAGCTCCTGCTCGTGCCAACTGGCCTTGGGCCCACTGTACGAGATTTTCAAAATTGGGCATTTAGCCCCCAAGTTCCAAAATCGAGGCCCCCGGCCTATCAGAGCTATTCGAACTCCCGTCGAGAAGGTCTCCCAAATTGTTTAAGCATTGGCACACACTTATGGGAGAGCACTTCCGACAAAAATAGGTTTTTACTGTCCATCATACCAACTGGTATAAGGACATCTCCGTTCATAATCGTTGAACGGGTTTTCAACTTCCTTCGAGGAAGTCTCATCATACCAACCGGGTATAATCTACTTACAACCCGTAAGTAGTTTTTCCGCATAACTTTCACATCACGTTCTCTAAGTAGTGATGATTAAAAATACCACTAAACAGTGGATTTTTATACCGAGGTACTTATCATCCCCAACCGGGTATGATATAAAATTCCCACTCACAACCGGTAAGTGGTTTTTAAATTTTAAGTTGTGCTCATTATCCCAACCGGGTATGATGTTAGTAAACCTACTCACAACAGGTAAATGGTTTTTAAATTATAAGGTGTGCTCATCATCCTAATCGGGTATGATGTTTGTAAACCCACTCACAACCGGTAAGTGATTTTTAAATTATAAGGTGTGCTCATCATCCCAATCGGGTATAATGTTTGTAAATCCACTCACCCGTTAATGCTGTAAATTCCACTAGACTGGTTTTTTGTATTCACGCGAGCTTATCCTTGCTGGCGTTCCCGATATTTCGCGTTCCTACACGATATGAACAACCTTGTTCATTATTACTCGGCATAACAGCCTTCATTCATTTCCAATGAATGAGAAAACCCAACTTTTAGTTATTTACAATTAGGTCTCTAAAGTTATTTCTCTTTAACTTTAAGTCCCTAATGTCGGTTTTTCCTCAAATTGAGTCCCGTAACTTTTAAAATTTATCCCGGGACCTCAATTTATTCAATTTCACCAAAAAGGGGTTTAATTTCCCAAATTTCCAATTTGGTTCCCCAATTTTTCCAAAATTACAATTTTGCTTCTTTTACAAAAATGATAATTTTTGCCCCAAAAATTCCAAAGTTCCTCAATTGGTCCTCCAACATTATTTTCATGCCCAATTGACCCTCAATTTCATAAAATTGTATTTTGGCCCTTTGAATTTCGAAAATCCCCAAATTTTCCCCAATTTCAACTCTTCAACACTACCGAATTTGATTTCATCAAATTGACCAATCAAACACTTCTAATTATTGAAATTGGAGTTGAAATTGAGTTCTTGCATGTTCATACGATTCTAAGAAACTTTGAATCGCATATTTTAACGTCGGAACGAGCTCAAACGGAGCTTCACCGGAAAACAAACTATAGAGAGAGAAAGCTTCGATTACTCACCGGTGAAGGCACGACAGTCCGAGCTTTCGATCTAGTCAGATAGGTCTCATCCTGAGGTTCATCCTAGAATCAAGAATTGCATCAATTGATGTGGAATCGGATTAGAGTTTCGTCATTGAAATTCGGTCGACTCTCTCTCTAGCACCGATCAAAAATTGTAAAGGAGAGCCGAATTGGCTTACCTTTCGGTCCTAATTCGGCCGTGGAAAGGCTGAGGAAGTGTTGGGAGGGCTTGGTTTAGCCTAAGGAGGGCTTGAAATGGCCGATTTCAGCTTGGCTGAAATAGGGCAGCTTCGATCTGCTGGAGTTGCTTCACTATTCCATCATGTCGGGGCTTCTCCAACGATTCTCGGATTGACTGAAGTTTGCTATCAGATAGCTATCTTCTCCCTGGTTCTAAATAGCCCGACCTTTGTTCAAGTCAAAGCTCTGGTTCAAGCTTGACCGAAATTTCGGGTTACAAAAAAATTCATACTTCCCAAGAGGTCACCCATCCTCACACTACTCTCAAGCAAGCACACTTAACTTTAAAGTTCTTATAAAATCTAGTTCACTTGAACTACTTTGGTTTTTGTTTTCTAATTTGTCTTAAGTTTCTTTTCCAAGGTTTAATTAACCCTTTGGATCACCCGAGAGTTGTAAATTCCCAACTTGCCCATTCAGAAATAATCGAGTTTGTGAACCGGTTCTGAATCCTCACTTGGTTTGACCAGTTCTTTTCCTGGTTTTCCTTAGCTCAAAAGGGCGGGTTTTACACTTGTTCAAGACATGTACACAGTCTCAGAGAACTCAAAAACATAAGGAAAGTGATCCAACGATATATCCTGTTGAAGTATAATTGAGTAGTAGGAAGTCTTATAGGTAGTAGCCTATTGGGGACACTTAACCACTTTTTAAGGGTTGGGAGTAGGGGACCCTACTTAAGCAATCTACAAGCTAGCAATTTGTGACCCCTCTCGTACTAGCACTTTTAGGAATAAGGCAAGGGTAAGAAACGAACCGTCCCAGTTCCAAAAGTACCATAGATTTTATAAAATGTCCTTTGGGACAATCATTTGCTATAGATGTGGACAATCAAGAGATATTATAACACTGAAACTTTCAGAGTTAAAATTTAAGCTCAATTGGATTGTAAATTAAGGTTGAATCAGAAATGTAATCCCGAACTGAGTTTAGAATTATATTAGACCAATAATCAATGTATAAAATGAGAATGAGAACCCGAACTAGGAATAAATATCTAATCGTATTAGAAATTGATTTACCGATCAAGAAATCAAGATTTTTGAAAAAAAAATCACTTGTGATTGGTCGGGATTAGGATTTTAGGTTAAATTACCTAAGGAATCCACAAAGGGAAAAATGTAATTAAAAAAAATAAAGGGTGTGGAGTTGCCCAGATCTAAGTTGAGTTAACTTGACTAAAAAATAACTGGTCGCACCCCCTTCCTTCAAACACTTACAACTACCCATTATAAGAAAGATCAACTCCCTTGCCTTACTGTTGGAGTAAAGCAAGGGTAAGAAACAAACCGTCTTGGTTCCAAAAGTGCCATAGGTTTCATGAGGTGTCCTTTGGGACAATCATTTGCTATAGATGTGGACAATCAAGATATATTATAACACTAAAACTTTTAGAGTTGAAATTTAAACTCAATTGGATTGAAAATTAAGGTTGAATCGGGAATAGAATCCTGAACTGGGAATGAAAACCAGAACTGGGGTTTGAAATTATATTAGACTAATAATCAATGTAGGAAATGGGAATGAGAACCCAAACCAGAAATATGGATAAAATCGAATTAGAAATTGATTTACCGAGCAAGAAATCAAGATTTTTGAAAAAAAAAATGTCGATTGTGATTGGTCGAGATTAGGATTTTGGGTTAAATTACCTAAATGACCTAGAAAGGGGAAAATGTAATTTAAAAAAAAATAAAGGGTGTGGAGTTGCTCGGATCTAAGTCAGGTTGACTTGACTTGAAAATAATCGATCGCACCCCCTTCCTTCAAACACTTACAACTACCTGTTATAAGAAAGATCAACCAAATTAATCCAATTTTGACCAAATTTCATGCCACAAAATGTATGGATAAGTTGAAAACTCTCATAATAGTCTCCCTATCAATTTAATTGTATTAACTCTCCCTTAACATATCAAATTTTGCATTCAAAGTCAAAAAACATGTTATCGAAACCTTTCCCGACACTCGAGTGATCGACCGAGCAATTCTCCCTCACCGACCACTAAATGAGGTGATTTTCATGTCAAAATATCACTAATAGACTCCTCTTAAGTTATGTGGCTGGGCCTTAACTTGAAAGTGGCTGGAAAATAGTGTATGAGGGCCATTTCCCCGACTATATTTATGAGACCAAAAATTTGTATTGTACCATCGTCCTTTTAGGAACAAATTTGGCTACCTCCGACTACCACTCTAGTCGGCACCCATGCCAAAATGACCTCCAACCTCCTCTCTAATGTGTGACTTCTCACAAGAGGATATTCTCTAGTCATAAGTCAATTTCCTTTGGTGGGTCTATTTTGTTTATCGTAATCATTACCACTCGAAGCCAAAATTGGTTGAGCTCGGGTGACCACATGGATGACCAACACCATAAAATGAGTCATCTCAACCATAGCTTCATTTTGCCTACTTTTCGGCCACTGTTGGTGCCATCTCTAGTGAGAATTTCCAACTATACATCCGATGCCTCTATTTCAACCATTTTTTACAAATTAAAAAATTTGACCTACTTTAGTCAAGGTAAGACCCTCAACTCCTCACACGATGCCTTATGAGATAAATGAAAGTATTTGGGAGGGATTTGTGAAGATTAAAGTGGGTTAAGTGATATTAGAAATTATGGGATTAATGTGCAAACTTTGAAATATTTTGGGCCAATTTTCAAAAATGGAAAAAAATGTTGAAATTATCCCTAAGGGAATCCCAATATGAGATGATTTTTGGGATAAAAGGATATGTCAAATGTGATTTCCCGAAGTTTAAGGGCAAAATTATCATTTTTGGTAATTGAGTGGTAAAGTGATAATTTTTGCTAAAAAATGGGTAAAATGATCATTTTAGTCCCATTGATGATAAAATGGTCAATTTAGGATGAAATGGGGAGGGCAAAATTGTAATTTTGCTTAACAATGGGCAAAATGGTAATTGTTGTCCAATGGAGGGTAAAATTGTCATTTTTTGCATTAAAAATGGATAAATTAATTATTTTTTATTTATAGAGGGCAAAATGGTAAATTTGTAAAGTAAAAAAGTAAAAATGGAAAAATATTGCAAGGGGCAAAAAGACAATTTTACAAATATAATATTTTATGTGATTTTTGTTAAAATAAGAATCTGAGTGTCATTTTGATAATTTTTTGGAAAACTTCATAATTTGGACGAGATCAAGCAAAATGGTAGTATAGACGGGTTTGCTAGTGAGCAGATTAGAAAACCATGCGTTAAGGACAAAATCATAATTATGAAATTTATAATATAGTATAATATATACTCATATAGATTAACCCCAAATAATTTTTTATATTATATTGATATATATATATATATTGTCTATAGGAATACATATACATACTAAACGATCGTGCAAGTAGAGTATAAAGATTTGGAGTAACTTCAGTACGAACAAGTTCCGAATAATAAGTGAGTGGGAGTTTTGAATTCGTGTCCAGTTGGACCGATGTAGTCAATACTTACCACTTTATAAATGATGATGTGTATGCTCTGGAAAGGATTTTGAGAAATACATGTTAAAGCTATATGAAATTTTTTATTAAATGATGACAAATATCTCGAGAATATTGAAAAGCAAGATGAGACTTGATGGCACAGAAAAGATAGGTGTAAATCCCAGGGTTTGAAAATGAGTGATAAATTGACCCTTTAAAATGAGATAGGAAATGAACTTGAGCGTGAGGTTTATGAAATGGGCTAGAGCCCGTAGTTTATGAAATGGGCTAGAGCCCGTAGTTTATAAAATGGGCTAGAGCTTGATATTTATAAAAGGGGATAAGGCCCAATGTGTATGAAAGAGGCTAAGGCCCAAGTTGTTTTAATATATAGGTGAAGGTCCAATTGCTATAAGGAAATGACTATGCCATGTGTTTTAAGAAAAATGGGTAACTCGATATACTATTTTGGAAAGTAAAACTTCCTCATTATAACATAATGTGACCTTTATAATTTATTGTGAATTAGTGGGGTCGACCAGATACCAAGTTGAGCCTCAACTAATGAATTCACTATGTTTAATAATTGGTTGTATGATGTGTATATAACACTTATGAATGATGGGGCGTCCATAAGACACCTAGTAAGAGTTAGTGTCGACGCCTATGGTAGCCTGGAAGTGATTTGAATTAGGATTTCATGAGTAAACCCAATCATACCAAATCATTTGATAATGATATTTCCCTTAATAAAATTAATATGAACTACCATTTTAAAAGTACCTCATAGAAAGGGATCATAAGATTTCTAAACTTGTTTTGAAAAATAGAAAGGAAATAGTTATACCTCCTTATTAGCCATTTTGAATGGAGACGACATTGAGGCCATGAAAGAGTTGATGATCGGTATTTGCACTCATTGATTATTGCTCACCCTCACCCCTAACACATTTCAACAAAGAAATATGAAATGAAGAAGGGCAGAGAATCCCGCAGGTCGAATTGTATCTACGATAGAGGCTGAGATTGAGGTAAACATCATTGAAGAGTCTCCATGAAGGCTTTCCATTTAGTACTAAATACTTTCCCCATGATTTTATATGGTTTGTAAACTTGTATATTAAATTTATAAAAAGTTCAAATTCTTACTAAAAATGGTCGTATTTTATGTTTTGAACATTATATCCTATTGATACTATAATGATGAAAGATTCCCCCCTCCTCCCTCCCCCATGTGGAATGATAAGCAACCCAAACACCCCATGTCACGCCCAACCCGATTTGGTTGGAACCTTGTGATCAACCCACCACTTCTCCCAGTATAAAATAACACCCACTATGGTACCGGCAAGAGTTAGGTGTAACTTGAAAATATTATCAAAATAATTTATAGAAAAGACATACCAAAATATAATTATGGCATAAGGCTTACTAGGGGATGTACTCTTCACTTGCATTACTCTTTATATTTTTCTGAATGGTTTAAGTGAGGGGGTGAGTTCTACAACTCAATGTGGAAACCCCGTTATTTCAAACATAAGAAAACTGAGAAAATAATCAGCAATTTTCATGACAAAACCAAGCAATTTAATGAACCAAAAATGGTAAAGAAGGGTTAAAATGAGAATTTGGAAAATACCAAGTAACCGGACCTGAACAAGATTCAACCAAGTTGAATCGGTTCAATAATTCATTTTTCTAGGTGGCTTAAAAATATCAATTTGAAAAATTAAGGCCACCATTTGATAAAAAATGAATTTAGATTAATTTTAAAATTTTTAATTTTTAGAAAACTGGTCGAATCAGGCCTGAACCGGCTGATTTTTGCTTTTGGGTCACCAAACCTGGTCGGACCGGACCAGTCAATGGTCTAGTCAGTCAACGGGCCACTGCCAAATTAGTGCTCAGTTAACACACACGACCAATCGGTGCATGACGCATGGCGAAGCACGCCCAATCAGCTGCTCAGTCAACGTTGACCAATTAGAGGGCGACACGTGTCCCTGATCAACAGTCAAACAAAGAAAATCCACCCAGCAATGATTGACCAATAGGCGGGCGACACGTGTAGATGCTCGATCAGCAGCCACGTATACACTAGCAGCCAATGGGAGACTGTCACATGTCCTATCAACGGGTTAACAACTAACTTGGCCGCTGTGTCAGATGCCACATCGGCCAATCAGGAGGCACCACGTGACACTTCCGCACGTGTGGAACAATGTTGTCTTCAACCTTGCAGTTGAGAAGAGATAGGTTGGCCACTGGAAATTCAATGACTAATAAATGCCTCTAATTACGACCATAAATGGAGCAATTAAGGCGGAGTGATTGGGGAACAGATAAATATTTGAGTCTTCGAGCTCCCTTTATAAGCTCTTCTCCATTCATCCCTCAAACGCCTGAAGAAGAAGAAGTGCTCAGTTTTTCGGAAAAGCTCCGATTTGGGCACTTTTCTTCATATGAGGAGGCAAATTTGGATTCTTTAGAATTCTGAGAAAGTCAACTACCTGACCAAAGCCTTCATTTAACTTGTCACACCTTGACCCGATTTGGTCAGATTACCATGAACAACTCTCCACTCTCTTAGTTCAAGAGTGGTTTCCCTCTTCTTTGATTCAAGAGAAGCCAGACGTAATCTCAACCTTGTTCCCTAAAATGACATATATCAATAAAAATGAAAGATCAAAATAATTAAGTATACCTGACAGAGGGTAAGGCTTGGTGCTATCTTTAGTCATTTCTCTATTTCCTGAAAAAGGATAAAAATGGTGGGTGAGTTTCTACAACTCACTAAATGAGTATTTTAAAAATAAGGTTTCAATAAAATAGTTTTTGAAATTGGAGTGTGTCAGACTCCTTATTTTCTTTAAAATTCTTTCTTCCTTAATTTTTCAATTTTTCAAATCCAATTTTCATTATTAACCACTAACGGTGTGTTTAGCAATCAATACATGCCCTTTATCATGAAGGGATCACACATTCGTAGGGCAGTCTGTCCACTGCACCCACTTATGGCATCGGAGCAATTTTACCGACCACCTAGATAGAAACCCATCAACTTCTACCATGAGAACAAGATTTTAGTAGTCATGGCATCAGCCCTACTATAATTTCTAGTTTAGGCCTCAACCTTCTTTTGAAAATTATACATGTGTTTTAACCCAGTTTTCTCAAGTAACATCAATGGTGTGTTCTTAGTCTGTTTAATTATTTCACATGCTTTATCCTTTGCAATATTTTTAAAAATATTAATCATGCTCTTTACTCGAAACTAATTAATTAAAGCTAGTAAAAAATCATGGTCGATCCAATAGGACTTGACATCTATAAACTCACTATTTTATCATATACTTGTTTGTCTCGGGGTTTTTTCTCACGTGTCTCGGATCGAGTAGATCCCGCTTATGACTTACAATAGTTTGAACTACAATCAACCAAATAATATGGAACGTATCATATTTTATTCTAAAAGGTAGTTTAGTATCGTTCTGTAACTTTTAAAAAATTATAGTTTTACCCCTATAGGCGGGTTCACTTGATTTGTGCATTGACGCACCTGTTTGTTTGACCCTTTTGTACACCTTTTAAATCTCTATATTTTACCCTTTTATTTGGCCATATTTACTCTAAAATCCAAAAAGTATTTAAACCTTTTCATTAAACCCCTTAACTTTCCACTTTTTGTACTTTAATCTTTAAACTTTAAAAAATTACAATATGGTCCATATTATTTCCACTTACCCATTTTTAAAACCATTAACTTCTACATATATTTATTTCGATTTCTTAATTTTCTTTGAGTTATTTTGGGTTTTCAAACTCTTAGAAACTTTATCATTGGCCCAAACTTTTAAAAAATTACCATTTGGCCCTAAAACTTTTCCAAAAGTTTCACTTAGGTATCTAGTCTCTTTTAAGCTACCATTTTGGATACCAAGGTTTTCTCTAGTTTTATTCTAGATCCCTAGACTTCTACTAAGTCTTATTTGGGTTTCCATTTTCTAAAAATTATAGTTTGACCCCAAACTGTTTGAAATTTACATTTTAGTCCCCTAAATTTTATCTCTTTTAAAACATCTCTATAAACCTTCCAAAAATCTTTTATAGTTCCCTCATATTATTCTTCAGGTTCCCACGGTCACTTTCCAACCAACCTCAGTAGAAAACAATGTCATTTTGGCTGCAATCAGGCATTCATCAGAAACTAACATAGATCGGAAATAAGTTTAGAACTCACCGGAGAGGTCGAGTCAGTCATCGGCATGGGCGATGTTGAAAGATGACTTCTTGCTCATTCGTGGCTTCTTGAACCATCTCAAATGATGGTCTGAGTTGCCTAAAAATGTGATTAACACTCTAAATATGGTAGTCATCAAAGCTTTCAAGAATTTTCATGGCCATGAGGCTTACCCACAACTCGAATGGCTAGTATTGTTGGCTAGAGGGGACCAAGAGGAGTATCTAAAATTATTTTAGGTCGTATTTGGTCATCAGGGAGGTTAGGGGAGGCTTGAGCACACTCTGCTATGTTATCGATTGAGAGATAAAGGTTACTATTTGATCATGTCAACGCTGGTATAGGAAATTCGATGTCGGAAAGATATATGGCTGGAAAGTTGACTTCCACATGGTTCTAAGGCCACTAGAATAGCCAAGTTTGGAAGTCGAAAATGAAATTTATAGGCTTCAGTATAAAGGTCACTAGAAAATTGAGTATTCTTACTTCCAGAGAGAATTTTGGTCACCGACCGGTGAGAGCGGGGTCGAGCCTTATATGGTCAGCTCAGAGGACCAATGATTTGTCACCCTATGTTCATAGTTGGTTGGATGGGATCCCATAAACACCACTTTTATGCCAAGATCATGTCATTATGCAAGTTTCTAGGTTGGGTTTCGAGTTTAAAAAGGACCCAAAGCACGCTAAAGAGCATGCGGAGGATCAGGCAAGGGAGAAGATTGCACACGGGTGTGGGTGCGCCCTGCACCCCACGCGTACATGTGCTTGACGTAACACGTCGCCTAGTTTTCACTATAGAGAACCGGTTTTCGGTAAATAAATCGATTGGTTCAACTAATTTTGGTGGTTTGTTGGTCGATTCTTAGCCTAATTTGTTCTTATAAAAATTCCTTATTCGATTCCCTACAAATTAGACTTAGAACAACCATTTTCTATTTTATTTAGGCCTTACTAAAAATCAAGATTTTATCGCTCTAACCTAGTTTGATCAATTTGGGTTGGTTCACCTCAGATTCGACCAGTTCTTAACCCAATTCATTTTTCTAAAAATTGATTATCTACGTCCATATCAATTAATCTCAAGAAGTGTTATTTTCCAATTTGTATAATCCCTCCTAAAAATCAAGGCTTTTGCCTCAAGTCTGCTCGAACTTGATTCGAATTGGTTTTCATTTGTACTTTTTCCAATCCTCTATTTTTTATCAAGGGAAGTTCTTTGAGTGTATTTCCTAAATGTATTCATTATTCGAGTACATAGTTTGAACTAATTTTCAATCCGGTTTAATTCAAAATCTCAGTTTTTGGGTTTTAATTCTCAATTCAATATCAATTTCCGGTCCAATTGGGTTTAAATCCTAGTTTAAAAAAATTTAGTGTTAAAGCAACGATAAGGACAATGACGACCTCTCTCGCACAACTCAGTGATATTCCGATCATAGTTGACTCTGGTCACACCTCCACTGACTAAACGGTCAACGTCATCGGCTGGCCACAAATTGTGACTCGATTGATAAGAAATGACAAAGGCTTGGGTTAGTATGGGATGCATTTCATTTAGGCCTATGAATTTCGATTTTGGTTGAATGGAGAATTGGGGAGGTTGAGTCTTATGACTCAAAATTAGGCTCATTGAATTTAGTGGGCCTTAAACATTGATTGAGGAAAATGGGTTAAGTGTAATTTTGGGTTTGAAATTCTAGTGGGATGATTGTAATTTTGGGTTAGGAACTTTGGATTGGGGTATATTTTTATAATTCTAGTGGAAGTTGGGTTAGAATTGTTGTGCCCACAATTTCGTATTTGGGTGGTAAATTTGTTGTACTTGAGATGGTGGATTTTATGATGTTGGTTTTTAAGGATGGACTTTTAAATTAGATTTTTGAGTGGCTTGTGATTTTGGGCCCTGAATGTATGGGCTATAACTTAACTTAGAGCTCGAAGTTGAAATGGTTATGAAGTTTGGAAATAATGTGCATTTTCGTTGGCCCATTTAGACTATGTTGTCTAAAATTAATCGTGGTTGACCACCATGCTTAACCTTGATGGTTGTCTAATAATGAGTGTTGGTTTGATCTCAAATAAATAATGGCACAACAAAACGAGATAACTCCATTAGAATCGACCTATTGAATGAGGAATTCATATACAAATGAGATTGAGATTACTACTGATCGTATTAATGAGTTTATACCGCTATCAAGTTCAATTTATGAAAAATAGAAAATGACAAGTTATTGATTTTTTTTTAAAATAGATTAAGACCCAACATCTATGAAATTGAGTGAAAATCCATGAATATGAGCCAATGTTCAATACTTATAAAAAGGGCATGAGCCCAACATTGGGTGATCTTAGACCACCATCTTTGATAAGCTAAAATTTATGAAAAATATAATTATGACCTCTATGGAATTTGGAAATTTTGATGGACCAATTTAAATGGTTTGTAATTATCTTAAAAGGGTTGGTATAGTAATTCAACATAGTTTATATTTATTATTTTAATTTTGATAATAGTTATATATGATATTCTAATAGATATTTACATAGAGATATGTTAGTTGTGAACTAATATTTAGGATTGGAGTGAATAGAGAGAAATTGATCCGTCCAAGTGTCTAAATATTAACTAGAAGTTGACCGAATATGGTCATAATTCCTGAAAATGTGAAAAAAATTCTATGTTAAGTCAATATTAGTTGTATTCAAAGTATGCCTACAAAAGAGTTGTGTACATATTACTATATTATGATCTACCGTGCTTGTGGTGTGATTATGTGTATGTGATCCATATGTTTCTATATAAATACATAATTTTAACATTAATTCTCTCAAGATAACTGATTTCAAATGAATTATTAATGGATAAATTATGAAAAAATATTTTTAAAAATACAACTAAAAGTTAGAAATTTTAGTAGGATTATATTATATACTTCAAATTTTTATACCAATACTCTATTTATTTAACATTATAACTCATCAATCTTCTTAACACATTCTAATTACTTTGGCATTCAGTTTTTAGTAAAAAGGTGTTACACTTTATGTTTTTCATTTAGCCGGTAATAATTCTTAAATTTAAAATATGTGATATATAAATAAAACTATCATTTATTTAAAATTTAATCATAATATAAATATATATTATAAATGGATTAGAATATAATATTAAATAATTAAATATTACAACTAATTAAAATAGATCTATTTTCCTTGGGTGGAGCTTCCCGCATGTCAGCCGAGACCTAAGCGCGTCATGCACCATCTTTGTGGCACTCACGAGGCAAAATGCCATTCAATCCCACCGTCCATTGATCTAGTCAAACTTGTCCGATTCGCGAGGTAAAATGCCATTAAATTTCGCAAAGAAAGTAATAAGTAGAAGTTTCAGAAAGGGATGACTGTCATTTGGCCGCGTAAATTAAGCCACAGATCCATATCCATCGATCCTCCTAAAATGAGGATAACCAGCTGAAATCCGAACCTATAAGTAGGGCTCCATGATGGACGGTTAAGTTCACAAGCCACCCCTAAGTACATAAAGGCCAGGGGTAATAAAAGAAAATAAAAAAAAAAAAGAAAAGAAAAGGCCATTGAAGAACAGGTCCCTCTTCAATGGCTGACCCACCCTACCCCCAAGCCCTCTTCCTCCTCCTCCTCTCCCTCTTCCTGATCACCCCCCGTTTCTCGCAGGCTGGCCGCTCAGATATCGTCTTCTTTAAAAGGTTCAGCCTTGATAGGCTAATGGGAAGTACGTAGCTGCTCCATCGCGAGGTCATATATATTATTATCTTATGATAAAGCAAACTTACCCCCTTCCATTTCATGATATATATTATATATATTTAGGAATGACGAATATATTCGACGCCGCCAATGACGGAGGATTGAGGGGCGAAGCAGGGCACTACGAGGATGACCAGGACTCGATGGTTGGAGAAGAAGCCGGGTTCTTGCCGGTGGACGCTCTCGACGAGTTGAGAGGGGATGAGTTCTCGACGAGTTACGGGGGCGCGTGGGAGCTGGTTTCCAACAACTCGGGCGTCTCCGCCATGCACATGCAGCTGCTGCCCAATAACAAGGTAGTGATATTCGATTCCACGGTGTTCGGGCCGTCGCAAGTGATGCTGCGGAGGGGCGACACCTGCCCGATCCGCGGCACCACACGCGACTGCACGGCACACGCCGTGGTCTATGATATTGAGACTGCAGCACTGAGGCCTCTCCACGTACGTATAATAATAAATATCCATCCCTTTACTTTACCTTATATATATATATATATATATATATGAATATGTGAATGCTAATTAAGTCCATATTTGATAAGATGACTGATCTTCCTGGCAGATCGACACGAACCCGTGGTGCTCCTCTGGCGGGTTGACAGTCGACGGCTCCTTGCTGAGCACTGGAGGGTTCCATGACGGGGCCAAATCTACGAGAAAGGTTGCACCTTGTGATACCTGTGATTGGCAGGACACTCCCAATGTGCTAGGAGATCCCAGATGGTAAGCCCAAAGTGTTACTTCTTTTATAGATACGAGGGAAATTTTTTTAAATTTTGGTGATATAATTTCAATTTTTAATAATTTAACCAAATTAATTATTTTAATTAATATGATAAATATATAAATTTAATAAGCTCTGAGTGGATTAAAATTAGATAATTAAATTCTCCTATTGTTATGAAATGATTAGATCATTAATTTTGAAATTATAGGGTTGAAATATACTAATCCAATCAACAAATCTGAACAGTAAAGTTTATTTATACAATTGATTATATACCAATTTCATGTACAAACTATTGGTATCCTAGCGATTAAGGTGTTTACTATATATATTGGCGTGGTTTCATATATATATATATATATATATATATATATATATATATTACGTAGGTATGCAACGCAGACAGAACTGGAGGATGGAAGCTTCTTCGTGATCGGTGGCCGGAAAGTCTACAGCTACGAGTTCATTCCCGTCAACGGGAAACCCAGCGGCGTCCCGACCTACCTCCCCTTCATGGACGAGACCACCGACCTTGACGAGAACAACCTCTACCCCTTCGTCCACCTACTCCCTGACGGAAACCTCTTCATCTTCGCCAATAGCCGCTCCATCCTCTTCGACCCAAAGGGCAAGAGGGTGATCAAGGAGTTCCCCAGGCTGCTCGGTGGGTCCCGCAACTACCCAGCCTCTGGCATGTCAGTTCTCCTCCCTCTCCAGCTGACTGACAAAATCATCAGCCCCGAAATCAAGGCACAAGTGCTTGTGTGCGGCGGTGCTAAGCCCGGGGCCTTCCGGGCAGCGGAGAAGAACAAGACCTACTTGCCAGCCCTCCAGGACTGTGGCCGACTTGTGGTCACCGATCAGTACCCACAGTGGATTAGGGAGAAGATGCCGTCCCGGAGGGTGATGGGCGACATGTTGATCTTGCCGACCGGAGATATCCTCATACTCAATGGAGCCCAGAAAGGTGAGGATCCGAGACCAAATTAACTACCGAGAGAATTGGTTGTCTACTAAAGACAATGAATTTATTATGTCTCGACTGTTGGTTATGTAAATGCACTAAGACCCTCGATCTTATCATGAGTGCAGGGAGTGCGGCATGGTTCAGTGGCAAGAAGCCGAACTTCAAGCCTGTCCTCTTCAAGCCAAACGAGGTCGGCAAGGACCGGTTCAGGGAGCTCCAACCCACCACGATCCCAAGGATGTACCACTCGACCTCGATGCTCCTCCCAGACGCACGGATCCTAGTAGGCGGCAGCAACACGAACCCGAGGTACAAGTTCACAGGCGTCGAGTTCCCGACTGAGATGCGGATGGAGAAGTTCTCCCCGCCCTACCTCGACCCGGTCCTCCAGAAGTTCCGCCCCCGGATCCTTCTCAACATCTCTGACAAGCAGATGACCTACGGGAACAAATTCCATATTGGGTTCCAGATCAGCCATGTCCCAAAGAAGGCTGTGAAGAGGAGGGAGATCAAGATCACCATATACGCGCCGCCATTCACCACCCACGGCTTCTCCATGAACCAGAGGCTCGTCCAGCTCGGCATCTCTGGGTGGTTTAAGATAGGCGGCATCAACCACATCGTGGCCAGGGCACCGCCATCCGGCACTATCGCCCCTCCCGGGTTCTACCTGGTCTTCGTAGTCTACCGCGGGGTGCCCAGCGTCGGTGTCTGGGTCCAGATTCAAGGCTAACTCGTCTTCCTCTTCTAGAACAACAATTTTTTTTGGGTGAAATGCAGTGTTGTTCTGCATGTCACAAGGCCAAATTAGGACTATAGCATTGCAGGAATTCGATTCCTCGCCATGACGTAGGTGAAAATGGAACGCATTTTTTTTTGGACAACAAAATCAGAGAAGAAATTGTACTGTCATCACGTCTTCATGTCTCTCTATTTCCAATAACTCATAGATAATTAATTACACATATTTCTATTCATTTGACTATTGTCGAGCATGTTGACTTCTTGTAATAGTTCTATGTACATTACTTTTATTTAATCAGATCAGGACTATTCCGTCCAAGTCGCACCTGCACCCTCCCCACAGCTTGCCTACATTTCCAATTAACTATATCATCCGACTAAGTCCCACAACTTGGCCTCACCATATTTGGTTCTCTAGATTATTCATTTTTTATGTGCATTTGGGTATCAATATTTTTTTCTATTATTAAATTCAACTTCAATCAAAACTTCTCTTCCTATCTCATTCATTTGATTATGGCATGTACCATTGTCTTGATATTTCTTAGACCGAATGAACATTTATAATTAGCAACACTTTCTCTACTATTGAACTTCATGAGCAAAGAAAACACTTCATTAAATACAATTAGAATACAATTTTTCTATGAATAAATCAAGTAGTTAGGTTAGACAGTACATCAAAAATATATTACTGTAGTAACTGAAAAATGAGATAAAATTTCCAGAAACTTATCTGGGTTGCTTGGGAAATTCTTCTATGGCTCTTCTTGAGAAGAAAAAGGAAGGAAAGAGCAGTCGATTTAGTAGTCAAACTTGTAGAAACATAAACACATCCATAAGAAATGGGAACTTCCATCTATTAAGGTTCCTAGGCGATGATCGGCATCGGCGACGTCCCTCCTTCCGCGTTCATCGTCGCCCGCAGTATGTCTCCATCCCTTGTATTTGTTCCCTTGGCTTTTGGTTCACCCTTACCCGACTCACTATTTTCCTTCTTGAATTTCTCAATCATGTTCGCTCTCAATTTTAATAATAAGTAGATTGACATCCATTCCACCTTACGTAAATGCGCTCTGATTGCTTTCATTGTCTAGCCAATTAATTCTTGGTATATGGCTAGCACTGGTTAGATGTTATTTAAGGATTCAAATCCTTGCTCATTCACTTGTTGCCAATTTCTCCCTTTACAAGTGAATAGTTATCTATGTCCCTCCCAAATCCCAAATTTAAGGTGTGTTTCATATGTCACTCTTTTTTTATTGTCTCCTATCTAAACATAACTTTACCTTTCTATCTCGTATTTCTTCTATTCTTCCATGGGAGTTTCACATATTAATTGTAGTTCTTCCCACATTAGTAGGTATTAAAGTAGTTTTATTGATTGGAGTATGAGAGGTCTCCTTCTCTCGTTCATTCTCTCCATTTAATTTATATTGTGGCTATATTTCTTTCCTTGAAATTTACTCTTAATTGATTTAGGTTTTATGTACTAATTTTTTATTTTTTGCAGGAAGCCATGACGTTCTAAACTCTATTAAGGGTTGATCCCAATTGGGCTTCTCTTTCGATCCAAGCATTATCACAGTGTACTTGAGATTTAATCTACTAGGTTAGGCTATAACCAATCTAGTTTTGAGTCTTAATGGTTCTTGTGGCCTCCACACTTTTAGCCAATGTGACTCTACTTGAGTTCAATTATTTTTTTTAACTATTCTAATGTATTTAGCTATTTATTTATAACATTTATCATCATTGTTACATGATTATTTAATGTTGTTCTTGTATAAGGTACGAAAATAGACTTATTTCACTTTTAATTTATTTAAAAGGTTATTAGATTCTTATTTTAGTTGGTCACCATATTTAGTCGAGTAATTTTTTATTACTTTTGTTTAATCATTGCTCTTGGACCTTAGAATAATTTACTTAATTAGATTCAGATTATTTGGAAGTTACCTTCGGGATAAGGTTAAATAAAATTCTACACTTTTGCTGCCTTTTCCTTTAAGTATAGGGGATTAGATATTTTCTTTCATATGTTTCCTCTATTTTGCTTTATAATACTAGCTTACATGTAGTATGCACAAAAGATGAGGTTAGTTGTTATAGGTGCTTTTTTAATGATCTGCTTGGTTAAATCAAAATGGAAGGAGAAGGAGAACCTCCGTGACTTGATTGACATTTCTTTTAAATAACTAGGATGATTGTTGCTACACAAGCTAATGTTAAATCTGTTAGCAGCAAGGACATAGTTAGGTCTTTTATTTAAATTTGAGTGTTTTTAGATTTGAGGCAGTAGCATGTTAAGTATCATTTATTTGCTTTGTATTGCAACTAATCACTTATTTATAGTGTATATGTTCTATTTGGCTCTTGTATGACTTTCTTTTAGAGTCTTAGGATTTATGGACTATTGATAATGTATTAATAATTTCATTTATTAATAAAATTGTTTATGTCATTCTTTGCACTTTATTTCCTAATTTTTTATGGATCCAATATATGTAATATAATTTCTCCAAATCCCATTTATTTCCAATTACAAGACTTTAATATTATACTTTCTCTTATGTATTTATTAGACTTAGATCCAATGTCTACCTACTAAAAACCATGTATGTATACATATATTTTTATTTAATTAATTATTAAATATCACTTAGGTGTTTTTACTACGCAACTTATATGTATACATATACATATATCAATATATTTGTTCATATTCTTCTTTTAATGTCTATATAATTCCTCTCATTTAAATTTGAATTTTTTCTTAATTAATTCCCCCAATATATATTAAATTAATTTATCATAATTAAATTTTACTCACTTTATTCTACATGATTAAATCATACCAACATTTTCGAGTTCGAACAACGCGATATTACATGTTAGTTGATCGGGACTATTAGACGAGCAATAAGGATAGTGGTGATTCCAATGATAGTTGGACAACACAACTGGTATAAGGGAAGAAATGCTAGTCTAGTATGTCAAGGGCTCTAGTAGTGTTATGTGTATCATAACTTAGCGAAGGGAAAAATGTTATGTCCCTCAGTAGTGGACACTCAATCTTATTTGTGGGTTGGGAAGTGGTGCTCACATAAGTAGTCTGTAATAGATGGCTGATAAAAGACGCTACATGCCATAAGTAGAGCAAAAGTAGTTATGTTTTACGACTATGTAACCCCCTCCATAATAGAGTGTAATTGTTGTGTTAAACCTTGAACCATCAAAGATAAATCATAATAATAATCTCAACGCCTAATAATAAATGAATGGAAATCACTTATATTCATAATAGTGTATTGTTGTTGGAACTCATGATGTGATGCTATTAGATAAAACCTACTTACTAAATTATGAACTCATTTCTCCCCTAAACTATTTAAGTAGTCACACTAGATAGATACACATTGATCCCAAAACTCTACTTATATTTCGAAATAATTTGATAAGTTATTAAAAGATTATTTTATTTTAAGTTATATCCCTCTCAAGTCTATGATGGTGGACTCACACACTGTCATAAAATCAAAAGCAGTGGCGAGTTGTTGCAAGTACAGCCGAGAAAACCAGGTCCGGTTGTGAAAGGCTCAACAAATTTAAAAACTGGTAGAGCCGAGGTCTCTGAGCTCTCTATATAAAGAGCTCATCCCCTCTCATTTTCCTCACTCCTTCAATTACTGAATTCTCTCTACTGATCTCTTTCCTGATGACCTCCATATCAGAGCTCCGATTAGTACCTTTTTCTCAACGAGAAAGGCCAGCACCAATCCCAGTAGATTTTGGAGGAAGTTTTCCACCAAGCTGCAGCCCCTCTTCGATCTGAGGATGACCAAAGAAGCCTTGAGGCGATCACACTATGAATTGACTCCAGCCCCGACTCTGCCCAAACCCGATCAAGCCAAGTTCGATCCCCACGGCGGCCACCTATGGGTGGCCTAAGGTCCCCCAACATCACTAGTATTATTTTGTTCAATTTCACATCGTTCATGCCACTGTGCAGACCCAAAGTGCAATTAACCGAGTTTAATCGGTTAATTTAATAAAATGAGATTTAGGGAGCCAAAATGCAATTTTGGAGAAATAGGAAGATTTAGGTATTTTCGAAATTTTGGACATTTGTTTGCATTTGATATAAATTGAGGGTCAATTGAGAAATTAAATAAAATTGGAGGCTTAATTGTAATTAAAATAATTTTTGGGAATTTATTTGCAATTAGAAGTAAATAAAATACTTTATTTGTAATTTTGAATAATTTTATATTAAATAGAATTATTTAAATATAAAATTACAAATAAAGTAAATTGAGAAAATTATGGAAAATAATTTTAAATTTATTTGTTAATAAAATATTCTTAGGGAATTTTGTGTAATTAAATAAAATATATGGATATAAGTATAATTATCGGATAATTAATGGATAAATTATGTATAATGAATGTCAATATACAATAAAAAATTCAACCTAACATTTTAAATAAGTGGGATTAATGATATTGAGTATAATTAGACCCATTATATATATTTATAAAAATGAACTGATTGAACTAAAAAAAAAACAGTGCAGGGTAATCTAAAAAATATACTTACAACAAATTTTAAGACAAATAAATAATTATAATATTATACCATGGATAACAACAATATATTATAATAATATTTCGACAATTAAATTTTCTAATTATATAGTAATATATTGTAGAAGCATTAGATCTCTATTCACATTTGTTAATATGATGACTAAATCATTAAGTAAAGAGGTTTTAGTGGATTTAAGGAAAAAATTAGAGATGTATGTGAAATATGAATTAATTAGGAAAAGAATTTAGTTTAACAAAATGTTATAAAATCAATTTTTATATGTTTTGAATAAGTTTAGTTTAAATAGTTGCATACAAATATTATAAATATATTGAAAGTGTATTACCGAAATAACTAAAAAATAAGATAAAATTTTCAAAAATATATTTGTATGTTTTGAGTGTCCCTCCTTACTACTTGAGAAAAAAAACTATATAAATATCAAAACAAAAATAAGTCCGAATGATATTTATAGGTAGAGAGATTTTATTCAATCTAGAAGAGTTGAGTTTGAAAGAAATGATTATAATTCAAGATGTACCTATATCTATTTGTTTAAATGAAAAAAAAGTTATCAAACAGTCAAATATTTTCTCATAAAAGAAAATCATATAAGTTATGATAAGTTAATTTAGAAAGTAGTTTTCTATGTAAGGGGGACTTGAAGAGATAATTTCATAAATAAAATTTTAATATTCTAACTAAGGTAAAGGAAAATTTAATAGAAAAGTAAAAAGATTGCTAACTTGGATTGAATTCACATAACTAATAAATAATTCAAAATGTTAAGCCGTTGTTTGTTTTTTTTGTAGAGATTTTGAGAAATGGGTGTGAAGGATTTTGGAAGGAAAGTTAAATAAATAATTTGTAGTTTGACCTTCAAATACATATTTTGTATGGGTGGTTAAGGAAAAATTAAAAATATAAATTTATTTTTTATTAAATTTAATAATTTATTAAGTAATATAATATTTATATATTATATTATATATAATAAAATAAAAATATGTATAATAAAAAAACTCCAATATAGTTGAATTGGAATCGAATTGATATGGAATAGGTATCAATTAGGTTTGAGTCCAACTTGGAATGTTAGTGTGGCTACGAATGCTACCTCTTCCATACGTGTTGTCTCCTTCCACCTATCTTGATGGTACATGTTCTCCTTACTTTTGTTGGCCAATTTTGTTTGTTTTCATTTTTTTAATCGATTTACAAGTATAAAAAAATGTTCATCTATTGTTAAATCAACTCGAGTGAGTACTGTTGATGATAATAACATATTTCATTAGTTTAAGTGGAAATATTTATATATCATAATGATATCGAGCGGTTGTCCGTGCCCCACGTCCCATTTTCTACATAGGAATCGAGACAAACTATGCCTGATAAGCAACAAAAGACATTCAAGATGTCTATCATTATTTACTATATATATATATATATATAGCATTTAGAAATTAATTCCAATCTTTTTATACAAATACAACAAAAAAAATCACATGAATTTTAGTAGAGAAAAATAAAGAGCAGATGATGAAGGTCACACAAAATTTCATAATATAAATCAAATCAATAATTTATATATTATAAGTGTATAAACCTTATATTTTCCATATCTCATTAAATAGATCAAAATATAAAATAAATTATCATAAAATATATATTTTTTTCTGTACTTTTCTATTTAATCTTAAATATTTATATAATTTTCAATTATAAGAAAAATGAGTCGGTCTAGATATATCTTCAATGTATGTATGACTTAGTTTTTTTTATTGATATTAGGTCATTAAAAGCATTTATGTGAAATCAAATTGATAAATAATTTCAAAGTATTTATTTTATATAATCTATAAACTAATTTTCTATCAAAATTTCTGAAGGGGATGACTCTCGCGGTTCCTTTTTGAGCACAAGTGATCCTTCTATTCCTTCCTTAATAAACTCAGTGACAGTGACGTGACAGGTGTGGGGGATCCTATGAGTTCCTTGGTTATCGGGTTCATAAAAGTTGGGGAATATGATCCCACTCCCAGCTAAAAATCAAACCTGTCAAGTCAAATCATAGATAAGGTAAACATAATGTTGTATGAGTCCATATTTTCAAGATGGAATCTCCTTTTATATAATATGTGGCATATTATCTCTATTGGAAGTATGCCCTTTACAAGATATTTTTGAAGGGAGGCTTTAGGCTAAGAAAAGAGTCTTCACATGAAAGTGATATATGAAGAAAGAACTACATCATCTCATCTCATCTCCCTTGTTGGTACTTTGTCTTTCATCTTATTGTATATATCCACCTCCACCTCTACCTCTACCTCATTTGAACGTTCTTTCAAGAAAAGAGGATTTCCCCCCTAATAAGATTGTTGCATCCCTTTGTTTTTCCTCTCCTATAATATCTCCACCTCTTACTATGTTCAATGAAGAGATGGATAATAGGGACATGCATGAAATGGTACTCTCTATCAATTCACATTAAATTTGCTAGTAAATTCCGTGGTATATATATATATATATATATAAAAAAGGAATTTTGCCTTTAGTATACTTGCATAAATAATAATCCAAAAAAATACTATGGATCATGGATATACCTTATACCTTAAGGGTAGGCAAAGGCGACGACAAGAATAGATCAACTCATGTGGAGAATCACTCCTTTTTCTGATCTGTAGAGAATCACTCCTTTCCCATCCACTCTTCCATAAAAATATGGTAAAGAGGAATATATATTTTTAAGTAAAAGAAATGTTTGTTGAAAGCATAGAGAAAATATATATACATTTGATAATACAAAATTATTTATACATGAAAGGACATAAAAGTGAACATAAATTAAACCCTTCAGTAAAAAAAAGAACATTAATCAATGTCTTGTTATCTCTTGATGAGAATTAAAGTATAAAATTATTGTAAATTTATAAATTTAAGATCCAAGTAAAAATAAATCTATTTCAGTTGATAAAACCTTTATTAAATAAACCTTTTCTATTTACTCATTTTGTTAAAACATTAAATAATGACTTGTAATTTATAGTTAAGAATTAAAGTATAGAATTATTATAAATTTATAAGTTTAGGAAGGCGTAGATAAATAAAAATAATAAATTGAACCACCATCCATCTATAAGATATAATAAAATATTTCAGCCGATTTTTAATTAATTTTTATAAATTGGTAAAATTGATTTTTTTAATTAATTTTATGCATTATTCTCAAAATATATTGAATTCTTATATATATTCGACTCATTTTTTTGCACCCTCTATTCAGCTATATAAAAACCTATTTTAGTTGATAAAGCTTTTATTATATAAACATTTTTTATTTACATATTTCTAATACAGATCTTGTTAATAAAAAAGAAATGTATAATCTAACTCATCCAATTATTTAGTTACAAATAGGTTTTTTCTCCTACTAAAATTTTAAATTTCGAATATTTTTAACTACTAGTGAGCAAATAACTAAATACATAAAAAAAAAGTGATATTTAATGTATTGGCACTAAATGTGAAAGGGCTTAAGAATCTTTATATGCCATTAAAAGTGAAAGAGTTTGTTTGCTTCCCACCATGAACTAAACTAGTTTGTTTTCAAGAATCAGTAGCTTCCAAGGCATCAATTGTGTTCTTTCCCAACCTTATCTAAATAATATCAAGATTATCTCCTTCCATTTCTTAAAGTACCCATTCTTCTAAATAATTAAAAGAAGCAAAATTACAAGAATGGTACCAAATATTTTGTACAAATGATACTTTATTACCAATATTTGTTTATTTCCCTACCATAATATTAAAAGTTTTACAATTTAACCAAGGAGTTAAACCTACTTGTAATATTAAATAATAATCATCATGATTATATAATATTTTTATATATTACAAAAATATAATGAATACAAATATATAATATATATATATATATATATAATAATAATATAGGTTAATAAATATCATATTTATTAATATTTAGTTTTTATATAAAATATATTGCCAATTTCATCCAAATGGTTTAATTTCACTAATTAAATATTAATTGTCATTAATTAGTTCAAAATTTCTCTAAATATAAAAATATTAATCTTGACACATAAGATTTTATCCTATATAAATATCATAGTGGGTGAAGATCATCCACTCACACAACTGGAGCTCTAAATACACTTATACAACTCCAGGTCTAAGCTGATGCAGAAGATCTCAGCCACCAAAGAAGCGGCCGCAGACATGCCTAATGCCAGCGAGAAACTCGATCTGCCTGATCAGAGTCCTACCGGAAGCAAGATGTCGGGATCCAACATCAATGATCGAGTCTCGGATTATATAACCCGGACCAAGCTCAAAATGAGGACCATGTCAATGGCCATGACCGGAGGAGGGAAGGCTAAGAAGGCGGCAAAGGAGCCGCCGGCAAAGCCCGACCCCTTCGCCGACTATATACATAGGACGAAGAAGAAGTTCTGGAGTACTACGCTGAGCATTAGGGGAAAATAAGAGGCTTCATGTATTGTGTTGTATGCTAATATTAAAATCCAGATGGCATAATGAATAAATTACTCTTAATCAATTAATTTGGTCCAAGTTTGATTAATTTTGTTTAAATTTGATTAGTCATTACTAATCAAGACTAATATATTGATATATGAATCTCAGTAATTATATTAAAAATAAAAAGGGCTATAATATTATTTTCACGATTTTCTACGTCTGAGTTAGTTAGTAAATATTTAATATTTAAAATTTACTTCGATAAAAGTTTCCGCCTTTCCTCTTCCAAGTTGATCATAGTGGTCGGTTGCCTTGCCTCTTCTGCATCGGAACCCTGACCTGAAGCACCATGAATTTCTTCAAGTCCGTCTTCTCCGACGATTCGGAACCTATTGGCTCCGATTCGATCTTCTCCGCAAAGGATCAAGATCGAGGCCCTCCGCAAGATCAAGCTCGGGTGAGCTCTAACCCTAGCTCCGGCAGCCGGTGGGGGGATTTCGGGGGCCTAATCAAGAACCTGGCTAGTAAGTCCGAGTCCGTGATAGAGACCTACCGCCGCGATCTCCAGGAGTTCGGTTCGGGGCTGAAGAAGGAGATCGAGGTGGCGCACGGTTCCTTCGGGACGGTCGGGCATGCCATTGACGAGCTCGGTTCTTCCGTCCTCAAAGGGACCGCGCAGATCATCTCTCATGGTAAGGAGGTGATCCTTTCTTCCGATCTCAGATTGGACGGTTCGCCGAGTGGGAGCAGCAAGAGCCACGAGGGCGATCGGACCTCCCGGAGGTACAGTAGGCTCGATGCTCAGGTGCGCGCTATTCAAGGAGATTCGGGGACTTACTGCGATGAGCCGGAGGATTTGGACGACTACATGAATTGGAGATCAGGATTCAATTTGGAAGAGAAGAGGGACGAGATTAGGGCATTGTCTGAGGAGAATGAAGGAGTGAGGGGGTTCTATGAGAAGGTGGTTCCAGGAACTGTCAGTGATGATACATTCTGGTATAGGTACTTTTACAGGGTACATAAGCTCGAGAAAGCTGAGAGCATTAGGGCTACCCTTGTGAGGAGGGCAATTTCAAGTGAGGAAGACGAGCTCAGTTGGGATGTTGATGATGATCAAAATAAAACAGGAGGAGCCAATGTGGGCAAACCAAATCATGTGGATTCTGGGAAAATCATGCAGGAGGATAGTGAGGTTCATGGGAAAGAAGGGATTTTGAATAGAAGTTTGGATGAGAAAGTAGAGACTGGTAATAAGCACTCAGAAGAGGGGAAAGCGTCTGGTGAATTGCAAGGCCGAATCTGTCTGGATGGTCAAAAGGTTGAGATTGATGAAAAGCTTGCTAATAGCCGAGGTGCTGCCCTGGAGAGTGGGAATATGGAAAAGGATCTGGAGATGAGCAGGAATGATCGAGAATCTGAATCAAAGGCCAATCTGGCATCCAACGAGAAGGTTGAACCAGATGAATCATCTAGTAAGGACGAGGATCACAAGACTGTACAAGAGAGGAAAAGCCGCCCTTCGGCTTCTGAGGAGGAAGAGCTTGGGTGGGATGAGATTGAGGGTTTGAGCAGCATTGACCACCAGAAAGTGTCTCGTGGAGGAGGAGGTTCCAGCCTGAGCAGGGCCGACTTGAGGAAGAGGCTCAGTGCTGGTGAAGATGAAGAGGATTTGTCTTGGGATATTGAAGATGGTGATGAGCCGGGCAAAGCTTGATGCAGCTCTCACGCTGTGCTGTGAAGGTGATTTAATCTATACATTGTGCCAGTTTGTTGTTAATTCAAGTGCATAAATACATATCGTACCTTTTATCCATTTCATCTGCCTGCCAACATTGTTTATAATATTAAGAGCGCTTTCTCTGCCAATTTGGAGTGTCATAATCACTGGGATTGTCAGTTGCTGCTGCCAGGGTTGTTGTGTCCTAGCAATTATCACCATGTCAACTTGATTTTCCTGAGAGAGTCTTGAGCAAAACTAAGGATTAGAGTGCAATACCCACATATGTATATATGTATATAATCCCAGGGAAGTGAAAAGGCTAGAAATATGTAGTCTGAGAAGGAATTTACTTTGAAAGGAACAAGAAAGAAAACTTAGGAAAGCAAGGGAAAATTTCTCAAGTTACAAAGAAGAAAATCTCAGAACTAAATAATTAACAAGCACAATGTAAGAGAGAGAGGGGGCATCATCACCTAGCAGCAAACCTCGACTCCACAGAGCATCCTTTTGCTCGGCAATACAAATCTACGTTCTATATTTCCTAGATTCCGTGGACCCAGCTAAAGTAAAACTAACACAGATGGAAATATAAGGAAACTGAGAAAAACTCTCCCGGTAGAAAGAAGCACCGGATAGCTCCTAAAGCATGGATGAACCGAACAGAGGGTCATGCAGGTGCGGGCTCTGCTATATGTTTTTCCACAGCCTGTGAAAGGTTGAAGGCTCGACCTCTCTGGGCTCGAGGAGGAAGATGCTTGGTGTGCTTCTTGGAGGGCCCGTTCCATGGGAGGAAGACTCCGGTCCCACCACCTGGGATAGTCACGGGGCTTGCTGCCATTTTGGGCGGAACTGAGGACAGCATCACCACTGGAGCATGGACAAGCCCCCAATTTGGCATGGCCACATCCATTGGTTGGTCGTAGGTGTATACGCCTCCAGAAGTTTGGTTCCACAGAGTCATGGCACCATGGGGTGAGTGAGCCGGGCTTGAGTCTGGCCGGACCCTGAAGAATGAAATGGCGATCCTCTTGTTTGGAGAAGGGCATGTGGCGTGCCTTGCCATATCGCAGCTGTTTCCCCTCATCACCAAGAGTGACCTGCAGGTGAGTGTACGGTGTCAAAAGTGGAAAAGCTGGAACACTTGCAAGGGTGAAGGGTTTAAAGCTAGAGATATGCTGAAAATAGTGCTAGATCGAGTTGAGTAACATGGAGTTTTAATTACTTACCCCTCTTTTGGTGAAAGCGTGAACTTCCCCTTGTAGTTTCCTTCACCATCATTGACCAGGAAGCGACCAAACATCAATGTTGACTCAGAGAGGAACAGGGTTGAGATGGGCTGGTCGAGATGAGGTGGTTTCCAGAAAGGTTGAGAATACTCACCCTGCACGGAAGACCAAGTACTTTGACCTCATCTATTACATATAATGATGAAAATAAACGATAAAAAAATCCAAAGCAGTCCGCTTCTCAATCAGCAGTCAACAACAAATATAGGAATCACTGAAACTGTATATTCAATGATGAATCCATTGATTTGACCTGGACACTTGCTAACATATCTTGGAGAACTTCCCTTATCAGCTAGCTACTTGGGTTGCCTTAAACAGTAGAATGAAGAATTTTACCTCATCAAAGAAATTAATGATGCAGCTATTCGGCTTCTTATAGACAGGTAGCAGCTGCCATTGAACTAGATGCTCAATTACACTTTGGAGAAGATGTGGAATTGGCTGAATGTTACCTGAGAGATTAAGTATCACTTTTAGTCAAGCTTATGTCTCTTTCCTTCTCTGATTTCTATCTAGAATATCATCTATCATTATTTGTAGGTGTAATCTCACTTGTCTCACTATTAACTGCAGCCTCTTCCAGTCTATGGCCAAAAATTGGGACACCAAATTGAAGCAATTCTCGCTTGTTTCCCTTGATCTGCTTGTTGAACAAAATATAGGTCTCTCCTGCAATTTATAAATAGATAGAAAGATCAGCAGACCATGTGCATCTTATGTGTAATCAACCCATGTCTGAGAAAATTATTTGTGAAATAATTAAGAAAAATGTTACTGATGGATAATAGAAAACAAAAGGTTGCATAATAGTAACAAGAAATCCAATGATGGCGCTTAGAAAACCCTGGAAGTGCAAAAGGTTATATTTCTAATTGGTGTCACTCAAAAGAGGACAGAGGATTTTCTATCAGGCCTACCTGAAAGTTCTCCATTCTGACCAGCAGTGCGGAGATCACTCACGAAGTTAATCAACTTGAGGAGCTCAGAATCAGAGAGAATATTCTCATACAACTTCATACCTTTGACGAGATTCACCTGCCAGTCCAGAAAGGCATTTTCCAATCACAAAGAGTGGGAGGCAGACACTACTGAAATTCCATGACATCAAGTATGACTATTCCTTCTCTACATAGGAAAAGATTTTCCGAAAGAAAGAACTCGCCATGTGCCCTCTCACTGGCTCCTTGGCAGAAAAACCTTTTGTCAGCTTGATCTGCGATGGACGTGACTCGCATTGCTTGTGGCTGGAACATAGCTCCGTCTCTTCTGGAACAGGTTGAACTTCTTGGGATCCTGAAACCAAACATGGAATTTTCTGCTAATGTAAAAGAAGGTAATCCTAAATTGAGATGAACGGGGAATAAGTTTCAAATGTTAATCATAGCACCCCCGCAATGCAATGAAATTCAAAAGTTTGCACAACATCGTGTTTAGTTAATTAAACATAGTCCCAATCTGAATTCTTTCATTCTCTTGAAATGATCAAGCTACTAAGCATCAGTCTCAGAAACTTGCAACAGCAATGTAAGGATTTAGTGACTCTTGTTAATTTTTAACTTGATCTTTACAAACAAAATATGCATGTACATAATAACAATAGCTCATGGCTGTGTTTTCATTAATGACAGAAAGCAGATCGAGTGCTTCTGTTCTTAATAGTGTGTTAACAAGTATCTAGCAAATTTTAGAGGACACATGAAAAATCTCTTATATCCATAATTGAATACAATTAGGGTTCACTCAAATCATTTACTAATAATACTGCACACGATTTTAAATTACACAGCTTAGATAACTATACGAATTGTAATTCCTAATTTTGAAAATACACCACCCAGATTTTACACATTTTGGATGGCCATTTTATTTCTCACTCAAAATTACAGAATACTAAGATGAGATTGCACTGGTTTACTAAGGTAATACAGAAATTTCTGCCAAAGGAGGCCACTTTTCTTCTCCAATGAAGTGAGAAGCTGCTCCTTTTAACATCTTCTGGAACGAACCATATTGCTAAAAGGTCAAAATAGCTGATCTAAAAATAGTAGTGTTTTAGGATTTGTCGTTTTTGTTGTCCTCTCGCATTCCCCGCTGCCTCATTGGACCACTCATCCTGATCACCTCGGACTGACCACCCAACATCCAAAACTGAGTCCATTCCACTTCCCTCGGTTTGAACCCTGATCCGTTCTACCTAGGGATTCCCACCAGATCCTAGCAAACACCCAAAATCCCGTGACAGTCCCTCTAGGCTATCGTTGAAACTAGAGCTACTGCCCGCACTTGTGTTTCTTACAATAAACTGTAATATAATATGAAGCAAATTGTAATATGAAGCATATGTTGTGGGTTTGAGACCTACTTAGAAATCATATTTATTTAGCAGTACACTTGGATAATCATAATTATAAGGAAAAAAGCAAATAAGCCCTCTTCAATTAGTATGATTATTGTGATTCATGCACTAAGACTAGAAAAGACCGGGTAATGTAGCCAAGCCAACTTCAATTAGTATGATTATTGTGATCCATGCACTAAGGCTAGGAAAGACTGAACAGAAATTGTTGGGTATTGTAGCCATAGACTAAAAGTTACTTTAGAGAGCCCCCAACAACCCACTATGATAAAAAAAAAATTATTAAAAGCTCTACCAGCCACATCAAAAAGAGCTAGACATTCAACATCCCTCATAGATCTCTGGGAGTAAGTAGGACAAAAATACTAAATCTTAACACATATGTGAGTATAAACTAGCTGTGAACAAAAACACCACTAAATTTGTCCTGGCCTATTTACCTGGCCTCTAGATCAAGCTTATCCAGCACCATTAATGAACGATGCATGTGATAGTTCCTTTCTCAATTTCAAAAAAGACCTACTGCAGCCCGTGACATCACGGAGGACCTCCCTAATAACCGAGATTTAATGTTAACTCAACGGTCAAATATCGCAGCCGCCCCCAGGACCCCACCGCTGTTCCATGGGGTACTCGGGGGCCGATCTCAGAGTCATCAGCGTCAACGTCATCGAAGACGCCACCCAGGAGGGAGCTAATTAAAGACCCATAAACCTCGGGAAAATAGAGACCACGTTATATCCGTCTTGCCTTTTTTTTTTTTTTTGCATCTTTATCCCTCATTCAATGTTTTAAATAAGAAATACTATTTAATATCTTGAATAAAAAATAAATGAGATGGGCACAAGATGCTCTCCGGCTATATATAAAAGATTCAGGATTTAATTTCTAGCAGTAAACCTCATGATTGCCCTTTATTTCCGCCTCCTTCCTCTCCTTTTTGTTAAGGTAAAAATAAGAAGGAAAGAGAAAAATGGAAGGAAGAACCTCTGGTTGTTTATTATTCATAGTAGGTAGGCGAAAACGAGGGAGATCCTCTGGAGAGTCGGGAATCTTCTAAGGGAGGTAGACATGTTTGATTTGAACTCGTAGTCCTTGGGTTGAAGTTGGGGTGGATGTTGAGTTTTGAATATTGGAGCCTGAGAAGAGTCCAAAGAGGGAGGAGCAAAACATTAACATGTCCTTTCCTCCTCCCGCTTTTCTTCCCTATAAAATGAAGGAAAGATTGCTCGCAATACTAAAGGGGCTACAATAATACATGAGGGGAGTAGGTAACGCACAACAACAAAATTCTTTGTAATTGATTAATGGTTAATCAACCCTGCCTATCAACTAAACACCAAGAAGGCGGCATGTTTAGTTGGAATTCAATGTTTTGTTGCGGTGCCACTATATGAAGTCCTGGAAACTTGAATTGCCCAATCGAAATGCTAAATTTACCAAATTCAAATGGATGATGATGATGACCACGACCAAAAGCACTCTAAAATGGATGATGAAATTGGACTGGAAAATGACAAACTCATGATCGGAGGCTGAACCAACATAAGAGAGGCGGTACTTACCTGAATCTGTGATATCGCTGTCCGGCGAATCTTCCTCTTCGTCGATGACCTCGCCGTTTCCGCTCTCACTGCCATTGCTTATAGTCAATTTATCGGCTAATTCCTTCTTCGCATCGTCCAGACATGGTTTGATCTCTTTCAATTCCTCCTTCACAACCTCCTCGGCCGTGCTTTCGCCGCTAACGTTCCCCTCGTCGCCACCGCTGGCCACATCGGCCTTGTACTCCTTCCCGAGCTTCCGGTCCGCGACTCTGCTCAGCTCCAGAACCACCTCAGCGACGGAGTGGAACTCCTGCATATGGAGCACCGGAATCCAGTTCATCCGCCGCCGGTGGACCGCCTGGAAGACCGCCTCATAGTCCGGCAGGCCACCGAGCCGAGACAGGTGACCGCAGAGCTCGTCAATGATGGCATTCGCCGCAGCAAACTCGCTCCGGAACCACGAGAGGATCACGTCCTTAGCGAAAGTGTCGGACACGAGCACAGGCGGCGTCTGAACTGGAACCGCCGGCGGAGACGCAGGCGTAGTCTTGTTCACCGGCGATGCAGGACTTACTAGTGCCATCGGCATCAAGTCCAGATCAAGCTTCAAGCGATTCGGCCTCCCACTTACTCGCGGGACCTAGACTGAGTTAGTGCGTACTCTCAGCGGTCCGAGAATCCCTCTAGAGAGATAAAAGGGCGGAACAGAGAGAGAGAGACAGATAGGAACGGAGGAAGGTGGCACGGAGCTCAAAGAACGGGGAGGCTTTAATATGGAGCTTGAAATTTATATATGGGATTCTCTCTTAAGTGCTTCTAATTTATTTCTAATATTTATTTTCTAATTAATTGCTTATTACTTTAATTTTAACGATAAATAACAATTAATTTTGATTAATTAATTTATCAATGCCAGTCTAACATTATCCCGTGCTTATGCTGGAACTTCCAAAGAGGACAGTGTATTATTTATTAACAATTAATAAAAATAAAAAGATAATACTGCAAAAAATAAAAATATTTACCCATAAATGGAATAAACATTGGGATATGATATGGGAGTTTTTCAACTAAAATATTTGTTTATATATATAGAGAAAAGGTTCTACTTTAATTAGGACGGTGAGGTGGCAGAAGGAGGGAGGGGGAAGGTTTGGTTGGATCTATCTGGGAAGTGGAAGGACAGCAATGGGTTCAAACCTTTATGTTTGTGTAAAAAAACAACCAAACCTTCATGCTAGCAATTGAGGATAAGTAGGTAATAAGACATTATTTATGTAAAACAAAAAAAATAAGAGTGAGAGATATAAGGGTGGCAGTTTGAGCTAAAATTACGAGTTTAGCCCCATGGGGCAGCAGAGGTTGCGGTCCTTGTGGGTAGGAGTGTCTGCTGAAAAAGTCCCCCTTATTTTTTATAATTTATTTTAGATATGAATATCTTGTTTGATTTAAATTAAATAGAATAATTAATTATTAATTATTAATTTATATAAATGTTTTGAATAATTATGTAAATATTTACTTATTATTTGGAATCTTAGACTTTTAATTAAGAGATAATTACTAAAAAAGAGATATTCTTAATTTTAGGCTAATATTGTGTTATTGCTTTAAATATATTATAAATATTTTTTTATTATTTAGTAAATATATTATATATTACTATGTATATGAAGAATATAAAACATGGTGCATAGGACAGCCCTCTTGATTGCCATTTTTATTGTATTTATTCGATTTTCTGTTTTATTATTTTAAATAATAATATGTTGTTATATTATTTTATAGGTGGAGTAAAAATTAGTTTTGATTTAAAATAAAATTATCCTGGACATTTTTGTATTACCAACTCTTCAATTAAATGTGAGTTGTTAATTTAATAATGTAAAAAAAACTGAAATTGATGGGCCACAACAAGGGCACTAAAATTGATGTATTATTGTATACTTAATAAAATATTATATAATTATAAAAATATTAAAATAAAATATTATACACTAACTCACATGTATTTTTAAATCATAAAATAACAATTTAAATGTGATGTGGCAAACCATTATAATACTTCTTAATTCTTTTTTAAGGTTTATTGTGTTAAGTGAAATAGTAATATATTTGTTTATTTAGTTAAGTTGACAACCAGATATACAATTTATTGTACAAAATATTTAAAAGTATAGCAAATATAAGAAAGTAGGACCATATTAATAACTATACTAGATAGTATGAAATAAATATACAAATAAAGTGTTATACTACAATGAAACATTTTGATAGACTAAATTAGTAAAAAAAAAGTATATTTATCAAGAAGCTATATTTATATTGGATGCTAATAGTTACTAAATACAAGAAATATTTTAATTATTAAGAAAAATGAAAATCATAAAATATAATAATATATAAGTATAATATTTTATTATCAATTTAAAATATTTAAATTAGAAAATATAATATAATAATCAATTATTTAATTAAATATATATAATAGGAATATATTATTTGAGTGTTCTTAATAGCTAATATCTTAATTAATCCCCAAATTTAGATAAATTTTTAAATATATTATAAATTTATTTTTTTTATAAAAATTCACACAAATTTTAATTTATTGTCATATATATGATAAATTGTACTAAATAAACATATATTTTTAAACATGTAATATTTTCATTATTGTGGTAAAAAACATGAATTGGGTTGGGATTATTAAGATTTTTTTTTAGGAGAATAATTATGTTATTTTAAATATATTATTAATAGTTAAAATTTCATAAAAAAAATAATATATACAAGTAGTTAAGCATATATAATTGAAATTTATCGTATAATTATCTTTATTTTATTTATTAAAATTAAAAAAATTAATGTATTTATTAATGATGAAGCGGTATCGAATCCATGATTATACAAAAAATTGAAGTTTTTGAGATTCGAGTATCGAAAATTGAGAAAGATAGGAGCTCTAATTAGTGGACGCATCTCTTCTTGACCCATGGGTAAAGTGATTAGAGTACGATACTTATTGGGTGGAAGTACTACTTCCACCAACCCACTAGGACTGCTAGCTAACTTTAAGATTGTTAATTCTATTTTTATTTTTTATATTATTTTCAGTATTTTATCATGGTTATATCAATATCTATTAATAATACAAGTGTAAATTTTATGTTTTGTATGATTAAACATTACTTTTTAACATTTTATTTATTAAAATATTGTAATTTAAGGTTTTTGTAATAAAATTTTAAAATTTTGAAATATTTTATATAATATATGACAATTTCTCTATTTTACCTACTATTAACTTTATTTTATTTTAAAAATCTATACAAAATTTGATTTTATTGAATATCTTCCACAAACTTGTAGTATTACAAAAAAAAAATAAAATTTTATTTTAGTATTATATCTATATTAGTTAATTTTTTAATTAATTTTAATGTGGTCAAGTTAAAACATAAAACCTAAATTCTATTTTAATTAAATTATTTAGCTAATATGCAAAAACTTAACATACTCTCCTATACATGTAAAAACTAATAAATTTACAAAAAAATATAATTCTTAAATTTCTGTATCTTTAAATTTTAATAAATTTATGTAGAAAAAACTTATATACATGGAGGACATACTTTATGTACATAAATAATAAAATTCCTAAATGAATAAAAATATTTTATAAATTTATATATATACACAACATTAATGTATAATTTATAATAGTTTTAGAAATATTATTATTTAAAAATATTATTTTTATTATGGGTATGCAAAATAAAAATTATATTTTTTAAAATTATTTATGTATATAAATTTTATTTTATGTAAATAAAATATGTTTTGAGTCATACAAATAGTTTACATACACCATTTTTCAAATATATATTTATAAATGTTGTATACATAAATTGATGGATTATATATATTGTTTATTTCATATCATTTTTATTAGCTTTTATATTTAATTTAAATACATTTTTGTTTAATAATATTTAATAGATTTATTGATAATATCAATAAATTTAACAAAACAAAATAAATATGATATTTGACAAAAAAGATGAATTTCATAGTTGTGCAATAAAAACAAAAATTCTTATAATTTTTGCAATAAAATAAAGTTTATGGTACTAAATCAAATTAAAACAAAATTCCTTATAAATTTAATTTTTTTCAACTATATAACATATATAATATTATTAATCGACATAAAAATATATTAATATTTTAATAAATATGAAATAATATAAAATATATAGATAAATGACATCTAAACTAGTGCAATTTGGCAAAAAAAAAAAAACAGTTCAATTGCCTCCGTATTTGTCGCGGCTTAACTTGTGTACGGTAAAAATGATTGTAATTTGTTTGTTGGCGAACACTGAGAGTGATTGTTAGGTTTAACTAGAGAATAGAGGGGGGAAACAGCACTGCATGTGCTCATCGTGAGGTTGAAGGGTCGGTTGAGCGCAAACAGGAAAGAACATAACAGAACAACACATTTTCAACGTGTCAAAAAATTATTGATTGTTTTGTCCAAAAAGGGTAACATGTGTCAAGTATTATGCCATGTTAATTAAGATATAATACTTTTGAGTGTATGTATTAACTACTAAATATTTTGTAATGAGCATAGTAATGATCAATAAGGGGAAGTCTTATATGCATCTAACTTGCCTTCTCAAATTTTGAATTACTTGCATTTTATTTTGTATTATAATTTTTAAAATTATTAATTTTAATAATATTTGTAATTTATTCTCCTTTATTTTTGTATTTTCTATCGTTTAGATTAAGATAAAGTAAAAATATCAATAAGATGTGATTTTATATTCTCTTTCAAAAAAATAATTACCAAATTGGTGTGTGATATATTTAATAGTGTGAAAAAATGTGTTAAATGAATAAAGGAATAGTTGGGTAATATAATACTTTGGCAATAATCAAGAAATTATGAGTTTAATTTATCGTAAAATTCTATTCTAAGTGCCTCTTAATATTCTAATTCTATAATTTCATTTAAATTTATAAGTTTCATATTGTATTAAATGATTGTTTTACTCTAAGTGGATAAGGTTTAATTTTTTTCTAATTTATTTTATATTACAACTAACAATTTCTTATACTTTTTAATACTAAATTGCCCATCTTTTAAAAGATAAGTAATATATATTATATTAATATCTAGGGTTGATTAGTTAGGTTAAGGTTATATTAATTTAATAACTTGAAATCTAAAAAGAGTAATTAAGAAATTAAAAAAAATGCAATGCTAAATCTCAAAATATTAAGTAAATCATATGAAATTAAAAATACTTAAATCATTTTAATCTTAAAATTAATAAACTCAAAGTAACTTGAAATCTAGACAAAGTAATTAAGAAATTTAAAAAAATGCAATGCTAAATCTCAATATATTAAGTAAATCATATGAAATTAAAAATACTTAAATCATTTTAATCTTAAAATTAATAAACTCAAAGGGGTTATTAAACCCTAAATATTATAATTTATTGAGTTTAGAGCAATAATAAATAAATAGTAAGGAGTTTATAAAGCCTAATTTGTTGATTTAATAAAATATAAAAAATTAAATAGAATCAATGGAATTAATATACTCCTTTTTAAAATCATTAAAACTTAAAAATATTGAATAAAGCCAAAAGGTATTGACGAACCCTAAACAAACAGTTAAATTAGTAAAATCTAAAAATATAAAAATAATTAATAAAGAAAATAATACTAAAAACGTACCATTATAAAATAAATTAAATATAATGTTTATACCATATAAAGTGTATAAGTTCTTAAATAAGGTGAAATGTATTATAAAATTATAAAAGAGCATTAATTGATCAAAATTTTAAATAAATAAATATTAATCACTTGTAATATATTATTAGAAAAAAATCATAAATAAAAAGAAGGAATATAGAGATATTATCATTTATTATATTGGAGAAAGAGTGAAATTCATTAAATGTATGAGTTTGGGGATGGGGGTGAATTAATGCGCCCGATGGATCTGCATAAAAGAAAACAGTCTAATTATAGTTTCTAAATGAACATGAATTAAAGTAGTGTTTCTCCTGTGCAAGCCAAGCCAATCAATCATCAAATGATGAAACTGGAGGGAAGGCTAAACACTGATACCTAGAAATAGCAGCATATTAAGTAGAATTTATGTTCTTCTAGACTACAAACATGCAATAAATAGCATCATCAATAATATCTATCTCCATTGTTGAGTTGACTTTCTTCTACACATGATGTTTCTCCATCAATCCTAACTATCACCTCTGCTTTTTTTCTAGATGTGATCCCACCTATTTTTGTAGGGTTCTTCCCCTGCCCCTTTCTCGTGCCCCGTCGAGACCGGGATGGCAAAAAATTGCAGACAATGTCAGGGTCAAGGGCATTGACATTTCATTAGAAAATAAATGAGCTAATCTAAAAGCAATATTATTGAACAAAAGGGTCTACAAGTTAGAAAGAATGGTGCATATAGGTGCATGTGAGTGTGAATCACAAGTACAACCAACCCTAGGAGCGGCGATCACAGGTCAGCCACATAGCGTGGACCCGGGGGTGGAGCTTCGATCTGGCCATCGGTGGGAACGAGGCCTCTGATGGTGCGGTGGGGCAGGATGGGGGACCACTGACCAAAAGGGTCCCCCCGTGCAGTGTTATAGGTCAATGGAGGAGGGGCCTTGGATCGGAAGGTGCGCCTCATGCAAGGGTCCCACGTCCATTAAACGATTGATCGTGGTGGAATATGAAACCTCAACCTACCAAATGGCACCCCACGCTTTTCCTTCTTATTTGTGCTCGAAATCAATGGAGCCGTTGGCTCTTTTGACGAAGAAAGTAAAGCTCGTGAATGATCTTGGAGAGAGAGGGGGCAACTTGCTTAGAAGAACTGACATTCAATACCATCCATCCCCTGAGGGTCGGTCGTATATATTCCGTAGACTTGTGGATTCGGATTACTTCATGCGTAGGTGCATGTGTTGACCGGCTTGTAGGCTCTGGCCTGTCCTTCATGACCTACTTGTAAAATCATTTACAAAATTCCATCAACTTGAGCTACCCATCGCATCACATTTCTTCACTGTTTTGATGTTGGCCTTGAAGGGTCCATTAGTTTGTCTTGGAATGAAAGTCTAGAAGTGTAAGAAAAATCCAAGCAAACCCAAACTCCAAATCATACTATAATACTATATTTTATATATTATTAATTATTAATTATATTTATATTTATTTATCATTACATAATTATTAATGATATAATCTGATACATTTTCTCTTCATTATTGCATAATTATACATATTTATTATAATTTTATAAATATTTATACTTTATATTAAATATTAAAAACTTAAGAATCACTAAAATAATTGTTATCAGTGATATATAGACAGAAAAATCACTCGAACACTTTCAAAATGCATTTTTTTTAATTTACAAAATTTAAAGTGGAAAAATATAGATTTCGACTAACTTATGGCCTTCAAGAAAAATAAAAGATAACATCAAGGCCTATTATAAATGGATGGACTTGCACTTTACTATCCCTTTTCTTTTTATTAGGTGAATTCCTTTCCCTTTTCTCTTCTAAAGTCGCCTTTTTTTCAAGTTTATTTCTTTTGCGGGAATAAAACTTTCCTACCCATTAAGAATAACTACAACGTAACCCGACTCCCTCACTTTCACTCGTACTTCGACTTTGGGCAAAGCAAAGATGCAAAGCTTTTTGGACATAAAAAGTGAGTAGAAGTGACCCATCAAGATTGGGGAATGAGGGTTTGGCAGGTGGACTATCCTTATTAGGAGTATAATATCTCATAAAAATGCTATAAATTTATAATTATAATAATTTTTTATTTTATTTAATAAAACATATTTAATAGTAGATTGGAGTAATATACATTGTTTTCTTATATTTATGTTCTAGCATAATTGTAATTATGTTTCAAAATTATTAATAAGATTGCATTTATTAGGATGGTTATGGTTATTCTCTTTACCAATAAAAAAAACTACTACTACACCTTTATTCTCATTATTAAGGAAGGAATAAGGCAAAGGGACATCCTTCTTCAACAAGAGGAATCTCTCCAACTTTCACCTAGCTCAAGATTTACCAGAATCTAAGATGACAAGAGGAATCGAAGCTAAAAGGAGAGAGCAAGAGTTATGATTCCCTCTCCGTGGAACTGGGTTCGCATACTACTATTAAGGCGATCCGATCTGATCGGGTTGAAAGGAGTGCTTGTGGGGGATGATGAGCCATGTTATAATAATAAAAAAAGGGCTATGCTTGCCTTTTCTTTTCGGTCTATTTTTTTTAATGTGAAGGTAGTGGACACATGGGAGGACCATATTGAAAGTGCCCTTCAGAAGTGTATTGCAAATTGGATGGACCATCAATGGCCTTTCTTTCCATTGGACTCACACAGCAGCAGCACCCATTCAATTCAACCATACCCTCAAGTACGTACCTCAATTCACCGCCCCCACATTCATTATCTTCCCTTCACCATTTTCGATCTCTACCATTATGTTGGATGGTACACATTCTTACCCACTACTACCCAGGAACATTTCATTTCATTTCAGATAACAACGGCATCCAAATACCTTTGATTTGGATGTTGTATTTGTTCCCAACTGGTAAAGGGTGGAAGAGGGCTCTACCCTAAAAGTGCATCCATTTACAACCACCCAAAACAAGAATCATATGAGCAAAGAGATAAAAAGGAGACCTTATATGCCGGTTGGCTAGGATTGTCAGTCTTTCCTTTTTCTGGTGCATTGGGTGCTCGCCTTTTTCTCACATTTGGACTGTATAGAAACATATCCGACAGCGACAACTCATTGGGAAGATCACAAAATTATTAGGAGATCCCGTGTGAGTGTGTCCACTTTCCTACCCTAGTAGTCATTGTTGAAGAGTTTTTACCCTATTCCCATTCAATGCTTATTGCTCGTACTCACAAATATCACGTTCCTCCAATAGGATATTACCACTATGCACATACGCCGTTGGCGCTGTTGGTGCCAGGGGTCTGGTCTCACCTAGTAGATTGGTCAATGAAATTCAAATTCAAAATATCTCTAAAAAAATTATATATTAAACCGTCTCAGATTTGGGGGTTAATATCTAGAAAAGTAGGGGAATTAATATTTATTTATTTATTTCATTAACCCCAAATAATTAATTCCCGGCTATTGTGAGGAGACTCATGGAAATGGTATTAATCTAGCACGTGTTGACCCATTACATCATATCATGAAAAGCACAACATGTTCCGTCTCGTGTCATGTCGACCAACACAATCAGTGGGCGCAATATCTAAGGCTCTGATGAGTGACGAGCAGCATCAAAACATTAGTCTGTCTGTGCGTGTTGACCAGCAAGAGTCAAGCTACTCACAAGTGCACTGCCAAGTCCACATCCGTCTGGCTAGTGTAAGTGCAAGGGCACGCCTCAAATCAAGTGGGTCTCAAATAAAAGACCCACCCCCCCCCCCCCCCCCCGCCCCCGCCAAAAAAAAAAAATCAAGGAAATGAAGGGAATCGGGTGGGGGCACGGGGCACCATTGGCAGGAAATGCTTGAACAATGCGCCATTGGTGGAGTGAAAGGGAATCAGCATCCCATTTATAGTAACGACAAACCCAACATGGAACATGACAGATTCTCCAGCAACAAAACAAAAATATGCCAAACTGTCTCAATTTCCCACCGTGATCTTGATCTCTGAGTTACTGTTGGTAGCTCCTAGAATAGACATAACCACAAGGGAAGGGATGTGGAATGTTGAGGGGGTGTTTTAGATCCCATGTGGAAGTACTAGCAAGTGCACTCTCGGCAACTTTTATTGATCGAACACGATTTTTGTCTAGTTATCACGGTTTTTGTCAAGTATTGATCGAACACGATTATTCCGATATAGATCTATCGTAATTAATTTTTATAGTACTTGTATGTGGTCGTCATCATTATTTGTCAGAGTTAATCCTTCATATTTAATGAATCGATTACATAATTTGAGAATTTGCATTACAAATGTCTTATATAAAAATAGTACAATATTTAGTAAAATCTTCGTCATTTTAAAATTTAAGATAAAAAACTGTTTATGAGTAATGAGCAAATCTACCTATGTCATGATTATCACTTGGAAAATTATACATCTCATACCACATATATTTAATCCATTCACATATGCTTCACCAACTTTATATGTTCACAAAAATGACAAACATGATATGGTATTCACTTATTTCTAAGCAAAATTTTCATTACAATTATACTATTAAAATATACTCACCACATAAAAATACTAAACTCCGGGATGGCACTCTCTATCTTCTAAAGGGTAGTCCATCACACTTTTGGAGTGGTGTAAGAAGAAAAGGCTAATACCTAATTGTTAACTTTCTTATTATCTAGATGTGAAATATAAGGTGATATGACAACTATCATTATTACTGTTTCCCGAAGCCAAATTAACCTATAGTCGCAATTTATAAATGATATAATTATAAATATTATGTCTTCAACCTCTTATATAGTGATTTTGCCATTGATACGGTAGAGATCCCATTCATTTGTTGCTATATTTATCAAGAGCTACGTGTCAAGTGGAATTGCTACAACTGAAACACCCCACCAATCCTATATAATATGTAGCAGTAGTATAAGATCTCATATGGAATCTAACTTATTTAAATCCATGTTAAGTGATAGAATTTTAAGAGTCATTTTATGATCAGATTTAGTATCAAATTAGACAGTTAAAAGATGACATTAATACTAAATCAGATGCTATATAAATAATTTTAACTAGTTAAAGTGTGCACATTAAATATATTGTAAACCCCTGAAAGCAAGAAAAGCAGAGAACCAAAAATTTTTAAAAGAAAATTAATGTTACAAGTAAACCGAGATTGATAAATAAAAAGTATTTTGATAATAGCTCACTGAATTGTCAGCTACACACCTTTCCTAAAAATATAAAGATGAACATTAATGATAATATTCTTATTTATAAAAAAAAATAATTTTATATTATTTTGATATATATATGGAAAATATTTTGAAAAATAATATTAAAATTTTTGTAATTTTTGCCGGACTTCAAACTATGATGGTAGTTACCTTAGCAGTAATAGGAGATATGACTACTTTTATTTAATAAAATAATTTGTAGTGTGTAATGTATATAAATGAATATACTTATAAATTAAATATTATGAAAATAATTAAATATTAAAAATTCACAACTCCAAACAATGTATAAGACATTTTGAATAAAGTTTATTGTGAAAATTTACAACTCACAACAGTTCACTGAGTTGTAAGTCTATTCCCTACTCAAAATGATCGGTTGTGATTGGATCCCAACTCGAAATATGGGGTAATGAACATGACAAGAATGGCAACCAAAGTAAGGAATGATTTATAGGGTTAGAGGGAGGTTAGGTTAGGCTTGTTGCGTATGGATCTAAGGTAATCCGAGGCTAAAAGGGGTTAACGCGACTTCTTTGTTCAGTTCGGGGCTTGCAACTCGGAGGAAAAGTATCCGATACTACTCTTCACGGATATAAGCAACCAATACCATAGGAAGGTCGTCCACAGCTAAAGAACACCACATGGGATTGCATCATTCAATTCATAACATACATAGTTAGAGGAGGGGTTATTTGAGGTTTCCCTTCTCATATATGAGGACTACCATGCTGGAAGTAGAGTTATCCAAGTTTATTATGCCCAAATATTGGGTCATCGTAGTGTTGGAAAGGTTGTCTGCCCTTTTCTAGGCCATATTCGTAGTCTTGAGTGGAGGTTCGTCTAGAGGGGCACTTCTATACGTGACATCGGTGAGGCCAGAAAATGGGTACCCGAGCATGTTCTCCTTGAATCTGTGGTCGGCATGAGTTGCAAAGGTTGGTCCCATCGTTTGAAGAGCATGTATGTACGGGCTCGACTGGGTCTAGAGTTGATGAGGTGTGTATACGTAGGAAGAATAGAGGGTGATTCGACCGATGATGCCACAATCGGAGTTCCGGTGGCTCATTGGTTTTAAGGGGATGTTTTTAAGGGAATGTGACTGGTCGTTGTACTGATTTTTTGGGAGAGGCATTTGAGAGGTTTTATTTAGTGGAATTCCATGCTAATAGGATTGAACTTTCTAATACAAAGATTAAATACACACCTAAAAAATCTAATGCATTTTCGGATTTGACCACCCATTATCAAGTGCATGTCAACTTTATCCACCAATTACTAGACCCACTCCACCCTACTATCGCCTCATAGTCCTTCCATCCATGCTTGTGTCTTTAATGTGATTGGGCTACTAGCACCAAAGTCATCCGGAGGGTATGCTTTGTAGTATGTGACTACTTCTTATTTGAGGAGATTAAAAAGGAGAAAATTATAAATTTAATTTGAGAGAACATTATATTCACCTATAGTATGGTCTGCCTTAATAAATTGTCACTAACCACCAAGGATATTGACCAAATTTAGCTTCAATCAGTATAACTCAAAGGATTATAACGCAGCAATAAATGAGTTATTAGAAGTATGAAAGAAAATAGTTGGGAGTTCAAATCGAGATGGAAGAAAATAGTTGGAAGTTGAAATCGAGATTGACATGAAAATATGAATGAAGTCCTCTAAGCATATTACACAACGTTTTGAATGTCAACTCAAGCCACTTCTTAATCATTAGTATATATAATATAAGTTATTCTTCCATTAGAACAATAAATCTCATCTATAGAATGGCTATATAAGTACTCACAAGCCAGATAACATAACTCTATGCCTAAGTTAGAAACACTTGACAAAAATAGATTTAAAGCTTAATAGCACATCAGTTTTATCGGGCTCGAATGTAAAAAATACTCAATAAGCACCTACTTTCATTTGCATTTGTTTCAAGTAAAAGATATTGTGCTCGATGTACGCATGCTGATTGTAATTACTCACCGCATTAGAAACAAGTTCTTTCCAAATTGGGACAACCCTACATTGTTAAGGAAACAAGTTATTTCCAAATTGGGACAACCCCTACATTGTCAAGGAAGCCTACACAAATGAGATATACAAACTAATATACCCAAATGGGTTACAATTAAGTTTAATCAATGAGAAATTCCCAAATTACTATTACAAATAGAAATACAATAGTGTAAATTGAACTATATTATCATTTGGTCTTATAAAAGGGTATGCAGAGAACTTAGTTATTTTGACTAAATTTAAGTCATATAATAAAATTTTTATTTTTTGTGTAAAATGATAGGTAAATAACTTTAGACATGATAATTAAAGTTAAAAAATGATATATGTTAAAGTATTGTATAAGTATCGATATATACTAAGGAGAGTAAAGGGCCAAAACTCGACACATCATACAACAACTCAAACTTTTTGAAAGTCTTCTTTCAAGCCTACCATATATGATATATCAGGTCAAGAGAGTTGACATGTTTTTAGTGGTCTCAAGTAATAAAAAAGCCTCAAAAGTAGTAGAATATTTTACCTTCAAATTGGTAATAGCCTCCAGAATTAGCATGAAAAAAATCCTTATGTTCATTCCAAAGTTTGTCTATATCAGCATGATAATGAACACAACTATAGACGATATCATTCTTGGAAGCAAGCAACATCTCTAAGTGTCATAAGGTCTTAACATTTTCCTAATAGCATTGATAGCATTGAATGTTCACCTCCGACACTCTAACTCATTTGGTGTGCTTCGAATCGATTAAGTTTTTGTGGATACGTGAGTTTAAAATTGACATCATACCATCCATCAAGAGTGCACTTGCATGTCGACTAGCCATTACCTATATGTTGAAGTCTATACAAGCATATGCGAAGAGGTCGAGATGACACAATAATGAATACATGATGTACTTACAAGCTGATTAGTCGTAATCTATATGTTGAAGTCTCTACCGATACAATAAATGGAGAGGTCGAGATAGCGCAATATTAAATTGACATCATACTAATAGGTTGTCTATTCTTAATTGACATGTTGAACTCTCTACTTGAATATTAAACTTAAAACGACATAGTTTGAATCGACGTTGCAATAACAAGTTGTCTAATTTTGATCGATATAGTGAAATCCCTACCGAAGTGACAACAAGGAGAGCGGAAGGGTGGTTCTGAATAAATTTCCATCAAATATTGGTCAATTTTAATTTACGGCCAAGTACTTTGACATGACAAATGGGAAACACGAGACTCTGATATCGAGTAAACTTAAACCAAATTATGGCCAGTCTTTATTTACATCAAATGTTGATGGATGTGAAAGGCTCTTTAGATCATCAAATAGTGGATGGTGAGACAACACGACCTCGAATCGATGTATACCCATTTCAATCAAATAACTTAGCAGAACAAATAAGACGGTGCTATCGAGTAATTTTAAACCAAATTATGACCCGTCTTTATCTATATCAAATGTTGATGGATGCGAAAGGTTTTTTAGATCATCAAATAGTGGATGGTGAGACAACATGAGCTCGAATCGATGTATACCTATTTTAATCAAATAACTTAGCACAACAAATAATATCGTACTATCGAGTAAATTTAAACCAAATTATAACCGGTTTTTATCTAAATCAAATGTTGATGAATACGAAAAGCTATTTAGATCATCAAATAGTGTATGGTGAGATAACACGAGTTCGAATTAATATATACTCATTTTGATCAAATAACTTCGTACAATAGGGAGCAAAATATTGGCACAACAAATAGGGAGCAGATGATGTTGTCGAATACATTTCCACTGATGGCTGATTTGCACGAAAATTGAACTTGAAAACCTATTCAAGCACATAAAGCAGTGGATAGTCAAACGATACAAACTCGAATCGACATATACCAATATATCGGTAAAGCACCTTCGCTGACGAATAGGAAAATTAAGACGACGTTATCAAATATAATTCTACCAAATGCTGGCCAATTTTGGACGAAAGTTAATTGGCTTGGAACACTATTTAGGCATAACAAGTTATAAATAGTGAGAAATACGAGATTGAATTGACAGATACTTGTGTGTCGGCCAACCATCTAGGCACTACAAAAACGAAGGAAGAGATGTCGAATAGATTTTTCCGGAATTTTGCTCAAAATTAATTGTAACGAAAATCACATATATCGTGAGAGTTATGCGGATGGAATAGAAAAAAATATAAAAAATAATAAAAAGCATTAATTTCATAAATAATAATAATATAATAAATTAAATAAATAAAACAAGGAAAAAATATGGATGGAGACAATATAAGAATAATAATAAATAATAAAATTACATAATAATAAATTAAAAGTTAGGTAGTTTGATAAATAATATTAATAATAAATAAAATATCATCATTATCATAAAATAAATAAACATCTTCAATTTTTAAGCCATTAATAATGACCATAACTTAAATTAATTGTTAAATGGAAAGTAATAATGATAAATAAATAAATCATATATATATATATATATATATATATATATATTCATGAGGATGTGAATGAGGGGCTATCTTGGAGACCAATTTGGACAAGGTTCCTAGATGGGAGGAGTTGGGGTTCCAAAAATCCTTGCTCAGTAAATCTCAGAGGTAGTAAGATGGAAATTGGAGAAGGCCCTTCCCAAAATAAGTAGGAGAATGGAACTTGGAACTTGCTTGAAAACTTCCTTTAAATATATATATATATATATTAAAACGAGATAAAATAAAAATTATATATAATAATATTAAAAAGTAATAAGAATAGTAACTAATATAACAAATATAGGTTAAATATATATAATAAAATAAATAATAAGAATTTATTAAAAAATAAAATAAAACAAATATATTAAATTAATAATAATATAATAACATAAAATAAATATAATATAATAAATGAGTATATATATAATATAATTGATATAACATCATACTAATAATAATAAATTCAATTAAAATTATTTGGGATTATCTCAAAATAATAATAATACTTAATATATAATTAATAATTAGGATTTGCTTACTCTTAATATCAATAAATACGACTAATTACAAGTATACAATGGCATTTGTAATACTTGAAAATTTTGTGATTAATTATAAATTGTGATATTAATTTATTTAATAATATTAGTTAAATATAATTAATAATTTTTAATAAATAAATAATAAAATACTGATATCGATAAAATTATAAAAATATTATTTAAAATTAATTATTATTTTAGATAATAAAAGAAGATAATATAACTCAAATATATTATCTAATTATGGTATGGTAATAAATATATATATATATAATATCCAGTAAAAAATCAATGGATGAGTGTGATATTTATTTTATAAATAGATGGCTACTGAGAATAGATAAAATGTGAGTAAAATTTGTTGAATTTAAGATTACTAATATTTTGTCAAAAATTATTGCAAATCATGTTGTATGAGACAAATCTAAAAATAAGATGAATAATTTAATAAATTTTCATATATTACTAGAATTATAGAAAAAAATTTATAGTTTATCCTTTGTATCTTGATAAAATTCTAAAAGTTATACAATTATAATTTATTTTTTAACTATATCAAGTTCGTAGGAAATTGTCTCGATCAGATTTATTGATTAGGAGATAGTGAACTTTAATACGATAAAATTATATTATTATTTTATTATATTGAAATTATTATGAACTTTAATACGATAAAATTATATTATTATTTTATTATATTGAAATTAATATATATTCATAACATATAAATAAATTTTAATTTTTTTTATATTATATATTTTGCTTTGAGATAAACATTTAATAAAGTGAAATTTGTTATATAATATAGGTGAAAACTAATGATAAATAAGTGATATTAGTGGTATAGATGGTTGAATTATAATTGATAATATTAGTTGTGTGGTATATTTGATAAAGAATTAAAAGTTCAAACATGTTCAGCATTAACCCAAATATTCATGTTATATTTGATAACATAGTCAAAATCTTTAATATAATCTTAACCCTAATAAAAATAAGAATGAGATGGGGTTTTTCGAGTAAACTTTCACTTACTATTGCACAAACTTTTCCATTTATAAATAAATAAATTTTACTGTGAAAATGTCATTGCAATTAAAACTTAAAACCTCTTATTTTCTCTAAGATTTCATACTCCTTATGATTTCATACTTCTTATCTAAAAGGGTCATTATGTTAGGATTCTTCTGTGCATATACTTGTTTAGGTGTGGTAGTTGCAGGATTGGTACTTTATTTTTGAATAATGGCTTAGTATTTTGACAATTATTTTCGATTAGGAGTGATGTGTGTGTTTTTTAGCTGCCATTAAGTTGATGCATAAAATGGAATATGGGTGTAAAATGTTGTTGAATAAGAAGTAAGAAAGGGGGAAATCTTGCATGCATACATTTTCTTTTGGGAGATTTTAATACATTAAATGGACCACCTTGAACACTTGCATGAAGTGATGGCCTGAAATATAGTTATAATTTTGAGGAGCGATTACCAGTGTGGGAGTCCATGATGATGTTGAGAGAATTAAACTACCAAGTATAGCTCAATTTGGTCATCTAATGCCAATTATTGTAGGTAGCAGGATACTTAAGCAAGATTCAATGGACTATTATGAAGCCAGTAAGTGAATCCATAGGTATTTGAATCCGAGTATCCGGGAAAAAGTAGAATATTTAATGGAAGGATATGAGATCATTTTGAACAAACTGTTATAATAGGAAAGTCTTATATATTGAAATTAATTCATCAAGTTGATGATAAAATACACGGACGTTCCAGTGAATAGTATGCACTTGTTAAACAACAACCCATTAGAGAAATGGCAAAACAAGGGAACAACGAGTAGGAGAAAAGGAGGTTTGGGCTTTAGAGGGATTTGGTGTTGCTCATATTTTACAAGAAATGCTTACTTATATATCTGATCATATTAGAGCTATTAGGCATATGTATCGCTACTGAAACCAAGAAGATGGCTTAGCTAAGCGGGGAAGGGAGACCGGGCAATCTCACTACTTCTCTAACTCAAAAAAAAAAAAAAATACTCTAAGAGCACCCAATCCCATTCAAGATATGTTAGGGATTCGATGTTTGTCTAGCTCTGCTCTAAATCTACCACAAGTTCCGCCCATTGTATGCGTTCAGGTCCGCCTACTTGAACTTATGAATCAAGTTCGGATTTGCGCCTCACGTAGGACTTCAACTAAAAAAATCTTGTTTATAGTAATATATATTTAATTACTTTTTTAAACGGATAATATGAGATAAAATATTAAATAAATTAAGGTTTTATTTAATTTGAATGAACTAACATTTCAACAAAAATGGGCTGAACATGTATGCTAAAATCAAAAGAACTTTTCAAAAAAATGGATTAGATATTTTATTTTACATTTAGAGTAAAATGAGTACCATATTGGGTGATTATTATAAGTAATTTGGAAAAAAATAATACTTATTTAGTAAATTAAGTCCCATATTAGGTGAGCTAGTTTAGTGTCAAATATTTTAAAAAAATATTGGTGTAAAATATTTGGGCCAAATTATAATTTTGTTTTAAATATGTGCAAGAATTAACATTATGGTATAAACTTTTTAAAAATATTGGGTTGTTTTCAAATATTTTATAAAATATTTTTATTTAGTGTTTAAAACAAACATTAAACTAATATACATGATCAAATATTTTACCAAGAGCCTTTTTAGAACGTTTATAACAAACCATCATTTTTACAAAGAGTTAGTACCAATACAGTATTTGATAAAAATTATCATATTTTACAAATATTTTATACATCAATATAATTTAACTAAAAAAATAGATGGTTGACTTTGATAAGTTACTAGGAAGAATGATGATGTCAAGCATACCCCTCACATCAATTGACCATGGCATAAATTTTAAAATTAATAGTGGTTTTTTATATTCATAAATAGTTTTAGTATTGATTGGAAATGAATCTCCTATTGGCAAACAAAGAAGGTGGCAAGAGGATATGATATATAAGAGGAGAGAATGGTAATATATGGATGTGAAAAGTGGAATGGCTATGGGCTCACTATTAATATGGTAGAAATTGAAGTGACGTGTAATTATTTTGGGTGAAATTATAAATGTGTATCAATTTGGTAAGGTTGAGGACAAATTTTATTCCCAAATTTTCAGACAAAAATGAGAAAATAATTAGAGGGTAATGAATAAATTTGTATTTTAGTTAATTTATCTAAAAATGTATAAAATTTGTCTACTTTTTTTACTTTTTTTTTCCTTTTTTTTTGGACAGAGTTAGGAATAAACTTTTAGATTTGATTCCATTTGATACAAAATTCAAAATTTTATAAAAAATTAAAGAATTGCTCATTTTTATTAATTTAAATATTATAGGTAACATATTGTATGGTATAAAAATACTGCTCTTATTAACTAATGTTGAAACTGGTTGAATTCTTCAAATAAATTTAAATTATGTTGTAAATTATCTAAATTAGAATATATAATAATAATAATAATAATAATAATAATAATAATAATAATAATAAATATTATTCATACAACATATTAATTAAGTTAAATCTGTATTTCTATAGTAATAAAAAATTTGAAATTAAACTGTGTAAATTAGGATAAAAAAATTAATATTAATTTTATACTAAAAACCTTTTTTGAACCAAAAAAACTTCCAATCTGGTTGGCCCAATTAGTTGGCCCAATAAGTAATACGTGCAAGGAAGGGTTCAGGGTTTTACTTAGACTGTCTTCCCTTGCGCTCCTACTCCATAGCTTCACAGCGCAGAGAAAAGCCTGAACCTTGCAGATTATACAGAGAAGTGAAGGGTCGGAGCTGAGACGAGGTAACGGGAGAGGATGAGAGGGCTACGGATTCCGTTGACGCAGACGCAGAAATTAAGGCTGCAGAGAGCGCTGCAGAAGCTCGAGTCTCTGTCCTCGAAGGTCAACTCCAATGCCTCCGTCACCATCGCCGACTCGATTCCCGTCAACTACGACGACGGATTCCTCAAGTACTCTGAACTGCTTCTCTGCGGAATTTCTGTCTTGCATTCTAGAAGTTTTTATATTTCAGCCTTTGATGAAATTTATATTTTGATGTTTTACTTACTGTAGCTGTTCATGTCGAACTGATAGAAGAAATGGGATTTTTATCAGATGAATTGGAAACGAGTCTTGATTTAACGAGGTTCTCAGATTTCTTGACTGATTTTTCTCTGGATTTATTATTTTATCAAGGGGGCATGGGACATCTGACCTTGACGGTGAAGTTGTTGCGACTGTGTGCGGGGTGGTCGAGCGGGTTAACAAGCTTGTATATGTCCGAACTCTTCGAGCGAGGTAAGTGACTGCATTGCCTCAAAAGCAACGGGGCTATAAAGAGCGGCCTTTTACTGTTCAAAGTTTGAAATAATAGGGTAGCTATGATTTTTAACTTAATGCGCATACGGGTGTAGGTACAAGCCTGAAGTTGGTGAAACCATTGTTGGGCGTGTTGTTGAGGCAAGTGCACCCTGCTAAATCATCAATAACTAGCATTAACGGTTAATGCTACCTGGGTTCTCTCTATCAATAAATACCTTTCTAGTATATGATATGCCTACAGGCTTGCCTCCAATTGAGTATCCCAGCCTTGTTTATATTTTCTTTGCGGGAGATTTTACCTGGTATATGACATATGGTATGTTTAATATTGCTGGGCATGTTGTTGAGGGTACGCCCTGCTAAATGATCAATGACTAGCTTAAGGGCTAATGATGCCTAGCTTCTTTCTCTGTCAATAAATAGCTTCCCTGTATATGCAGTTCCTACACGCGCCTTCAGTTGAGTAAGACTTGTCTCAGTTTTGTCTATATTTTTGGTCTGAGGAAGATTTTACTTGGCATATAACATATGATGTTTATAAGCATTTCTGTAGTATGCCAGTCCCAAGTCCAATCATCACCGTCTATCCCTCTATACTTTATAGTCGTCCATGTTACAACAATATGGTGGATTTTTCCTTATTAACTATAAATTATCAAACTAAATAGAGGCAAAGGTTTTGAAAAATTCTCTTGCATAATGTTGACAATAGCGGGTATAATTCAACTGGTAGTACTTTTATTCAGCATGCCTGTTTTTTTCATATCAGGTTGCTCCAAAGCGTTGGAGAATTGATATAAACTATAGTCAAGATGCTGTTTTGATGCTTTCATCTATCAACTTGCCCGATGGGATCCAGGTACTGATATTTTTTTACTCTTTAATCCTTTCTGGTGCATCATTGGCTGTTAAAAAAGTTTTATAGACTTCATATCCATTTACGCATGAATTTTAATACCATATGCACTATTAATATGGAAAATTTAAGCCAAATAGTGGATGCTTAGACCTTTAAAAACTTATCTAAACCATGGGATCAATTGATTGACTACTGGATGTTGCATTTACTTTTCTATTATTCAATCATTGCTAGAGGAGGCGAACTGCTGTGGATGAGCTCAACATGCGCGCAATTTTAGAAGAAAACGATATTGTGTGTGTAAGTCTCGCATATGTGGATTTTTAGATTGTTATAGAGTGCAGCAATTCAGTTCTCTTGACCTGTTCTACATTAAATTGTGATACACTGTAGGCTGAAATCCGTGGCTTTCAACATGATGGCTTGCTTCTTCATGCAAGAAGCCAGAAATATGGAAAGGTTTGTTATAGTTCGCCCCTTTATACATGTTCTGAGCTGCCCATACACTTCTCTGGTGGACATATGCTATGAAAATTCCTATTTCTTTGTCACATGCTTATGCTCGTCCACTTATTCCTGTCTAGCTTTTAATATCTCTATTTTACGTGAAGAAAAACAATGAATGGATATCTGAGGCCTGCCTGAAAACTAAAAGTGAATTTATAACAAATTTGAATATTTTAACAGTTCTTGATATTTTTATTGACTATTAAGTTGGTGTAGCTCTATCATTTCTTAAATAATTGTGTATCCTACAGCTTGAGAGGGGACAGTTGCTTTCAGTTTCTCCATATCTAGTAAAAAGACGAAAGCAACATTTCTACTACGTTGAGGAGTATGGTATGGACTTGGTGCTTGGCTGTAACGGATTCATCTGGGTAGGAGAGCACATGGAAACAGAGGATGATATGGTGATAGATGATCAAGCTAATAACACGGACCACCAACTCCCCAAGCCGAGCAAATACTCGATGACCATTGAAGAACAAGAACGTGCATACACTCCCTTGGAGACTAGACAGTACATCTGCAGAACTGTCAATGCAATTAGAGTCCTCTCTACCTTGGGCTTCTCCATCACCATAGAAGTGATCATGGAAACTGTGGCTATGAGCATGTCACTGAATGAGATCCACGAGATGCTTGGATCTGAGTTTTGTGTCCAGGTTGCAGAAAAAGAGGCTGAGAGGAGAAGTTCAACAAAGAAAAGTAGATGATGGAGATCATAGGTAAACTCGTAGTCATCGTATAAACCACGTGTTATACCTCGAGTTATGGGCCTTGAATGTAATACAGTATGATGTGATCATACAATCATATATGTTCTGTCTTAAAGTTTCAATATGAATGTTTAGCTGTGCTTAAAAATTAGGATTTCTCTAGTAGGGGCTTCCGGTGGGGGCGCAAGCCTTAAAGTTTCAATTTAATTTTTACATTTGCTCTTTTAAATTGGCAATTGATGCTGCAAAGGAGGATTTTAGGGCCTAAGCTGAAGTGGCACAAACGATGCTGGTTTTCCTTTCTGGCCAGCATGAAGGTCTAAAGTTCATCCTTTGCAGATGGAGGTGTCATTTGAAGACATTCTTCATCCCAGTAGTAGGGGAACTGAAGTTTTGCAGCTGTATGCGGCACTGACCAGTCTTCATATATAAACCTGAAATTCAAATACAACGATTATTATTAAAGCTTAAACGACTCCTATTTGTACGGTTCGAGTGAAAAGTAAAAGGAACATGGTTCAGAACATAGACAAAATACATAAATTGCCTTAAACAAAACCAGAGAACATTGTATACCCCAAATATCTACTAGAGATTATCATCACTTGGATGAGATGAAACAAATGAGCAAAAGGATTTGAAAGAGGAATTTGATGCCATAAAGCAATTTAAAGATTCTGAATACAAAAGGCCAAGAGGAAGATAACTAATGGAAAATAGAACAAGGAAAATGAAAGTACTATTATCTTACACTTTTACTGGTGGGCGCGATATTATAACGAGCATCTGCAAATCCTCGTGTTGATTACTATTCCAAACCTGCAGCATCATTGCAGCAACATTCAAAGTCACCCACATCAGAGGCCACATACATGTACATGTATAAAACAATGATGGGACTGGAATGACAAATGGCTAGAAACTTGAAGTTCATCTACAATCTTGGAGGAAATACCAAACAGGGCAGAAAATTTGAGATTGTTCATAGTCCAAGTGGTAGACCTGTGGGATTCTTTTTGCTATATAGCTATTATTTTCTTATCATTCGTTTAAGTCTTCACTATTTTTTTTCTTTTTTCCTCAATAAATAAATAAGAAAAAATCAATTACTCTGCCACAAGTAGGCAAATTCTAAGGTCATGATCATGCAAAGATTCCACTACTAGGATCAATACCTATACAATATCTCTTGTATATTCAATACTTCCATGGTATTTTCTAACGATGGTCAATATCCTCTGAATCTAAAAGAATTTTCAATTTGTATATCCTCATTGGTCTACTAGATAAGTTGCATTCAATCATCCAACTAGGGGCCATTAAAATACGATCATTGCAAGCTAAGTTTGGTCTCGTCCTTCATCATCAACATATATATATGCACATACAGATTTCAAACATATGCCAGAGCTTACCATGATTATCATTTGTTGATTGGACATAAATTTTAAGGATAGGCAAGCTGATTTGCTACAAGCATAACACGTCCCTTCATCTCAACACTAAAACAATCAACCTGATAATACGCATAACAAAAGTTCCACAGCCCAAATGATTATATTAAGAAGCCAGTTCTTCAATAGTTTCAACAATCTTAGATTTTAGAAAAAGAAGACTCAAAGCCACAACGTGATGGTCCACTATAAGCCGCTATACAATTTGAATCATAGGTTTGTCCAAAACTATTTTTATAGGTGAGACCCAAATGTGCAGATGCAATATATTAGGTGTCAACTTATGAATATATTAGGCTACCAGTTATAATTTATCTTGTTTACTTTGGTCGAGTGGCACTGAGTTGCAACTTTGGTGCGTTCTGACACTCTTTGCTTAGTGTTAATATATTCAGAGGAGAGATGTCAAAAAAGAGATCGAAGTATGATCACCTGGTGAACATCATTGACAGGGATGTAAAACGTGCTGTTTGAGAATATGGGGTACTCTTGAGGTGTACCAGGGTACTTGACATATGAATTTGAAGCAAGATAGAGTGTACCGCTTCCACTTAGGACAACAAAAACTTCCTCACAAGAATGCCTGTGAATTGGTGTCCGAGATCCAGGAGCAAAAGTTTGTAGCCACACTTCAATCTGTGAATATAGATATTTTACTGATTGGTATTTTCCAAGGAATTAGTGAGTGTCAGACAACAGGCACATATCCATACTACTAAGAACGTACAGTTTGGTGCCCGTGTGAAGGATGAGCCTTCCTTAGAGATTGACACTTTCTTTTCAACAAATGAACAGATACTCAGGATGTCATATGGGAAACAAATTCTCAAATTGAATACCTCTTTCATTCCGTGCAAGACAGAGCCTGCGACAGTAATGTGAGAAAGACCCTCTCTTCCATAGCTATCCTGAGGCAGCCCGCTGATATTCCTCACTAATGGTATCCCTGCATAGAGACAAAAGGAAAGCTCAGGATTCGAAAAGGAAACGGAAGCACATAGCAGCAGAGCATCATAAAGTGAACTTCTCAAATCGGCTGTCACAGGCGTCTACAAATATCTCATACTAAACTGAGTCATTCTCTTCAATAGTATCTATCCTGGGGGAAACCTAAGATGAAAAGTCGGTAAATCGGAATTACGTCCTATGTCCAGACGGGCTTCAGCTTCACTCAACCGAAAACACGCTTTCCCATCACCAAATCAGATTCAGCAGTAAATCATTTTCCTCTCGCCCTAATCGTAAGTCGGAACCTGAACGGTGTCTTTCTAGAGAACAATTCGAAGCAACCGTCTACCAAACCAAACAGTAAGTAACACGGACATGCTTCAGTTGAGACAAAGCAAGGGCGATAAAGAAGCAACGATGGTTGAAATCAATAGAGCAAGAAATGACTACCATTGACGGCGCAAGGAAAAGCTTCGGCAACTGAAGACAGCAAGAAGAGCAGCACAATAAGAACAACCTCCAGACTTGACACCATTTTTAATGGCTTGTGTTTCTCCTGGAAAACCATTTCATGATGCATATGGAAACTTCTACCGTCCGGACTCTTCTCGGGTCGGGTCGGATCTGAACGACTCAAAATATTAATGATAGGCACGAAGAAAAAATAAGGTATAAGTTACCCCGTTATCCAAGTAAAAACGACCATTTGGGGAGATTATCGGTGGATATGATTAAAATTCACTTAAATTTTGAATAAAATGGATAGATTTTAGTTTTGATTCTAATTTTGGGTGTTTGTAGTAACTATAATTTAATTCATATAGTTAAAATTAAGTTTATATGAGTTGGAATTAAAATTGAAAATAATGACATTAAATTTGAATATAATTTTATAAAGTAAAATTTATTTATTTTATTTAAAATTATTCTATATAAATTAATTTACGAGGATATAAAATTAACATAAATAATATTTTTTTTAATATTATCGTTCTCTCCAACCCTCGATAGGCACTTCTAATTTATCAACTTTCTCCTATTCATCCTCCTCCCCTTTCTCCAAAAAAAAAAAATATATATATATATATATATATATATATATAATCTTTTCACGATGGAATTGTACTAATTCTAAAATATTAAAGGTTTTGAATGTGTTCACTGGAAATGACATTTTTACAACAAATTAACCTATTTTATTAATATAAAAAATTGTATACAATGTGTAATATAGTTAGAGCATGTACATTTCCAAAACACGCAAAAAAAAAAAGGTAAATTAGAAAAATAACCGCTTAAACATCATAATAGCTTATAAACCTAGCAATACCAGTGATTTGAAAAAAATCAAAATAACTAAACAGATATTGAAATAAGCGCATAAAACTGATATAGCTGGAATATAATTTCATAAGTATATGTTTTTATTTTATTTTCGCTGTAGTATGTTCTTTACCTTCCAACGAGTTGCCACATTGTCACCCCTCGTATTACCCTTAAAACAAGATATTATTCCTTATTTTTTTTATATATACTAATATATGTAAATTATTCTAGATGAAAAAAATTAATTATATATAATTTATAATTTTTATTATTATCTATATAATTTCACAATAATTCAGTTAAATACTGTCTAATAATTTACTTTAATTCTATTTATATCATATCAAATCGACCTAATACATTAATATCTAAATAACATATAATTTATAATTTTAACAAACTCATAAATATAACCTTCATCACTTCTACTAATTTTCTTATCGCACAAATTAAAATTAACAAGAAATGCATTGAAGATCACTTTTAAAATAAAATATCTAACTCTAGACAAATAATGAATGTACCATACCTCAATCCAAATTAGTTTGGTAATATGGGTTGAAGAAAGTCATATATATGGGCATATGATTGTTTTCTTTGCAAAATGAAGACATAAACAAATTTAACTAATATATAACTCAAGTATTTTCATAACTAAATAAACATGTCTTCCATAGGTACCACAAGAATAAGAATCTATAAAATATCACTTGTCTCTTCTTCAGAAAAGAAAGTTCTATCTTGTTCGTGCTTCCATTCATGCGTCATGATTCATAAAAAAACAGACCCCTAGAGACTTTTCTTCGAAGGGGTGGGGCTGCCCTGTCAATCATCGTCTAGAAGGGATCAACGATCCCCATACTCTTATTTAGCTCCTATCCCTCACCTACCAGGTAAAATTTTCCTGTAAATAGTACTTATTCACACAAATGCTCATCCAAAGCCATGATGTACGCAACCTATAATAGTCGAGAGAAAGTAAGTATTCTAAAAATATTTGTCTTTTAGTATTCTAACATACAAAGAGTTCGATTTAGTAAGAATTCAAAAAGTTGTCTTCATTAATAATGTAATGTTAAATTGATGTATATCCTTAAATACTATTCATTCGGGCTCTTTTAATGCTACCAATTTTGATCTTGAAATCTAATACATTGTCCTCTTTGTACCATCTTAACTCCATCAAAATTGTACAGTTTTAGAGTTAATCTTTTCACACCACTCAAGCGATAATAGAAGTGAACTCATCATTTAAGTAGGAATAAAATGTAAAACAAACTTAATTAACACTTCTTTTATGTCGGGTCATAAGTAGTGAACTTTCAAACTCTACATTCTCCTATAAATTTTGTCTACGGGGAACTATAGAGTCTTCCCTTGTTTCGATCCCAATTAATGGGAATCTCTAGATAGATATCGTTAAGGCTTTTGCTTGTACATGAAAGGAAGTTGAAATAGACATCCTAGAGCTAGAACATGTATTTTGGCTAAAGTAAATTAATAATTTACTAATATTTATCTTTTATCCATACGCCTGACAATACTCTTGTATTAATTGAAACAATTTATTATTGTTTTGTTAAGTAACTTCTAAGAAAAAGAGTGCATCATCCGCAAATAATAAGTGTGAAATATGTGAACATTCCTTAGTTATTTTTAATCTTATTGGTTCACACCTATGACATGCATATGTTAAAGTTAAAGATAAGGCATCAACTATCAATATGAACATATATGAAGATAGATGGTCTCATTGTCTTAGCCCTTGTTTCGGGTAGAAAACTTCCGAACGGGCTCCATTAACCAAGAACCTGTAAGACACTAAGAAAACACAAATTTTAATTCAGTTAATGAACATGTCATGAAACCCCATTTTGGAGATGAGCTTGAAAGGAATTCCCATTCTATTCTATCATATGCATTCATCATATCAATTTTAAGGTCATACCACTTTCTTCCCTCTAGTTTTTGTGTTTAGGAAGTGGAAACACTTATGGGCTACCAATATAATATCATGGATAAGTATTCGCCGGATAAAAGCACTTTTCTGCTTCGATACTGTATTGTTCATAAAAAGGTTTAAGACTATTTACTAGAATATTGGATATGACCTTATACAGAAAATTACAAATTAAAATGGGTATAAACGGAAGGATATCTTCTAGAATTGTCATTTAGGGATTAATATTATATTCGTCTCAATTGAGGAAGCCTGACATAACTCATGTCCCAAAGAAATCTATCACAACATGTACAATATCAGGCCCCACGAGATCCCAATAAGTTTGGTAGAAAGTTTTATTATACCCATTCAACCCTACCGCCCTTGTGGCCCCAACTGAAAAACTGTTTGTTGAAACTATGACCACATGTTTTAACATAACCATCCCTTTTCAAAATTCTAACATCCTTCAGATCTGTACATCATAGAGGAGAAAAAAGCAAATCGGAGGTGTTCTTAATCTTCCATCCAATGTCCTCTTTCATCATTCATGTGGGTGATGCGATTACGAGCTCTTTTTTTAATGATAAATTGGTGGAAAAATCTAGTATTGTGGCCCCTTTCATTTATCCATTTAATACGAGTCATGTGCTACCAATATAATTCCTCAACTTCCACGCTTGATTTAGCTAAGAGATGATATCTTATTACAGTACCTTAGTCACATCCTAATCATGGGGTAATTGAGTCAAGTTACTCTAGATGATCTTAATCCAACTAAAAAGATTGTGAATTCACAAATACGATCAACCAAACATGCAATGAAAATGAATATTTTGTCACAAAATGAGTTGAATGATAATTTGAAACTGGAAAAGGGACCAATGGCTAAAAGATTCAAATAAGCGTTGTTTGAGTTGATTAAAAATATTACAAAAAATTCAAGTGTATGCTCAATAGAAGAGTCCAACAAGAGCCCAGAGAGGGTTCAAATTTGAATTTTAAGAAGTATTTATTAATATAATAAATTTTATATAATATTAAATGATAATGTTAGATATTCAGTCAAATTAGGATTTTCAAATCAGTTTTCAAATATTCTAGATATTTGCACTATATGAGTAATTATTGATTGACATGTTAACCATAAAATATTATTTATTTATTTTTAGGCTATTTAGTTATCATATGTGCCTATAAAAGGCACATTCTACAATATTATAAGGCATTCTTTTTTGGAATTCAAATATTGTGAGGTTTTATTATTTTTTCTTTCTTTAAATAAATTTTGAACTTGTCAATTTTTTACTTGTGGCTCTACAACTATCTCATACTTTATTTATCAACCAAAACAATGTATAATCCACATCAGTTGGGGTGTATTCCATATTTAGTGTAGGGTGTCATCAACATATTATTGCACGATAAATTCAATTATATCTTCGATTATATTTTTTTTTCTTATCTTCTATCTATTTATTTTCTCTATAAAAAATAAAAATCTCATCTTATTTTTTTCTACTTTCTTTTTAGAAAATGCAAAAAAAAGAAGAAAAAAAGGCAAAAAAAAGAGAAGCACAAAAATCTATATTTATTCATTATTTTCTATTTGATTTTCATTATTCTTTCTATATTTATTTTATATTTTTTGTAGCTCACACTTAAATACTTTTGGAATTAATTTTAAAATTTTATTGATTTGTCTTAATTATTTCTCAAGCTGAACTGTTTCATAAAAATAATTTATTATTAAGTTCAATTTAGATGTAAAGAAGATAATTGAGTGAAAAAAAGCAAGAGTATTTTGAATATATGAGAAAAAGTAATTTCAGTGTGAAACACAAATGCTTGAGAGAAATATATGAGCAAGAGTTGCGAGGTTGTTTTCTTAACAATTGGCAGGATCACAAGTCACAATGACGATAAAACACATGTAAAGAAGACAATTCCCCCGAGTCCATTCAAAACATGATGAGTAAAATGAGACGGATGGTGAAGTATGGAGATGAGTCACTTTACACGTGATTGGATTACTTGGAGGAATGAATGACACACGAGTTGTATACATCAAGAACAAGACCAATGAGTGTTAAGTTGAATAATTTGAATGTACCACCATTCAAAGAAAATGAGAATTAAGAAGAATATCTTGAATGAGATAACAAAATCAATAACTTTTTTTAATATCACAATTAATATGAGGAAAAAAAGGCACAAGTTGCATGTTTTACTTTTCTAGATTATGCAATTAAATGGTGTGATCAATTGGTGAAAGATGGGAGATTCAACCATAAATGCCATGTAGAGTCATGAAGTGAGATGAAAGTAATTATGCACCCATGATTTATTACTAGCAACTACTATTAAAAATGATCAAATAGATTGATATTACTATGATAACTTTTTCAAATATATTGATATTACTATGATCCAATCAAGTTTGGAAAAATAAGATACAAAAAGTGAAATTGAAAAGGAAAAGATAAAAGACAGAGCTAAAAAAGAAGATAGAAAAGTCCAAGTTGAAAAAGAAGAGAGAAAAATTATAATTGAAAAAGAAGAGAGAGTTTAAAAAGAATAGAAAAATACTAAAATTGAAAAAAAAATAAAAGAAATATTATTGAAAGAAAAGAGAGCAAAAATAATTTTATCGAAAGAAAAAATTGATCAAAAGACATAATTTTATAACATGTCCTTATAGTAAATATGTATAAGAATATATTTTTGAATACTAATAATATTATCGGATATTTGTCGAGCAATATTATCTTTTTTTTGCAAAATTTCAATAATTATATTTTTTAGAAGATAATTCATGGTTTACCACCAACTCGAGAAATCAAATATCAAATTTAACATCAAGTCCTAAAACTATTGGAAAATAGAAGCATACAAGAGAGAATTAGTCTATGTATTGTGCAAATAACCAAGAATAACAAAACTTAGCGAATGTGCGTTGATTGTCAAATCATCAACAATATCAATGTAATATATCGTCACCCTATTACTCAGATATGTTAGAGGAGTTGTATGAATCTTACCAGTTTTCAAAAATAGATCTTAAGAGTGGATATCATCAAATTCAAATAAAAGAAGTAGATGAATGAAAAACTGCATTTAAAACAAACAAGGTTTATATTAATGATTAGTTATGTTATTTGGATTGACTAATGTACTTAACACTTTCATGAGATTAATGAACCATGTATTGTGTGTTTTTATTAGGAAGTTTGTAGTTGTATATTTTTATGACATTATAATCTACATCAAGACCATGGATGAGCATATATGATATTTAAAAATTGTTTTAGAAGCTTGAAGGAAAGATAAGTTGTTTGCCAATTTGAAAACATGTCTTTTGTTCGGATAAGCTTGTGTTTCTTAGATATGTTATAAGTTTAGAAGAGATTGAAGTTGATGAGAAAAAAATTAAGGCAATTTGAGATTGGCCAACACCTAATTCGATAAGTTAGGTAAGAAATTTTCATGAATTGGTTATTATAGGCATTTTGTTCCTAATTTTAGTAGTTATGTTGCAACTCTTACTGTTGTTATAAAAAAATATACCATTTAAATGGGGGTGTTGAGTAACGAAAGGAATTTCAATTGATAAAAGTTAAACTAACATGTGTCACATTGCTCGGATTACCTAATTTATCTAAAACATTTGAAATTGAGTATCTGTGATGCATCAAAGATAGGTATTGGAGGTGTATTGATACAGTAGGGAAGACCACTTGCATATTTAAGTGAAAAATTGAGTGGAGCAACCCTCAATTATCCTACATATGATAAGGAGATGTATGTTATAGTTCAAACTTTATAAACATGACAACTGTCACGCCCCGACCCAGTTTGGTCGGATCCCCGTGATCAACCTATCACTCTCCCGATTTATTAAAGGGTTTCCCTTTATTATAGACCGTAAAGAGTAATGCGTCCTTTAAACTTGCACCTTTTCCTAAAATAACATAAATCAAAACCGTATAATATTTTAATTTCATCATACCTATCTCACAGGCGTCTTAGTTGTTGGTCTTTAAGGGTAGGCTTTCCGTAATTTCCTAAAAGGGATATAAGGGAGGGGTGAGTACGACTACTCAGTGAATGAGTTTTTTCAAAACTTTTAACTTTTTAGGAAAAAGACTTGTAATGGAGTATGCCAGACTCCTTTCTTTAAAAAATTCTTTCATATAAAATCTCGGTTTTTACCACCATTTTCTTATTAATCACGTTATGTCATCACCCAACACACATCCTTCATCATGAAGGTCAAACACACATTTGCAAGTCAGTTTGTCCACTGAACCCACTTGTGGCTTCGGAGCGACTTTACCGACCACCAAGATAGAAGTACGTACACTTCTACCCTGAAAATAAGTGGATGTTCGCTACATTCGACCCTTAATCCTGAAATCAATTCTTCGTGTCCGTATGAGAACAGAGACCTCATCCCGTCCCCACCTCGGTCTCATGCGCTTAGTGCTACTCCAAATTTCGTATGGTCACCTAGTATGACGAACTGCCCTTATACTCATCGGGTCGTCCAAGGCCCTTAGGATGCATCACTACCTCTCATGGGCGTCTTGATGATACCGTAATCATAGTGCATGCACAATCAATATTTTCTCATTATGCCATATAATTTGTGGTGCCACTGGTCCAACGGCCCCGACTCTCAACTCAACCCGCAGTTGTTTGTTTTGACTGGTCCGTCGACCTGTCATGTCGCACTATCGCTATTTGACCAAGTATGTCGGTCCTATCTTGGTACCATGGCCAAACAATTCCTTTATTTAAAGTTTTATGGCATATAACTCATGTTTGTTAAAGAGCTCCTGCTCGTGCTAATTGGCCTTGGGCCTACTGTACGAGATTTTCAAAATTGGGCATATTAGCCCCCCAAGTTCCAATACCGAGGCCCCGGACCTATAAGAGCTATTCGAGCTCCCATAAAAAAGGTCTACCAAATAGTTTAAGCATTGGCACATAGTTAGGGAGAGCACTTCCGAAAAAATATATTTTCAATTGTCCATTATACTGACCAAGTATAAGGACATCTCCACTCATAACCAATGAACGAGTTTTTAACTTCCTTCGAGGAAGTTTTATCATACCAACTGAGTATGACGTAGTTTTTCCGTATGGTTTTTACATCACTCTTATAAGTTGTGATGTTTAAAATGCCATATAGTAGTGGGTTTTCATTCTAATATACTTATCATTCCCAACGGGGTATGATATAAAAATTTCACTCACAACCGGTAAGTAGTTTTTAACTTTAAGTTGTGCTCATCATCTCAACCGGGTATGACGTTAGTAAACCCACTCACCCATTAATGCCGTGAATTCCACTAGACTTGTTCTTTTATATTCACGCGAGCTTGTCCTTGCTGGCGTTCCCGGTACTTCGTGTTCCTACACGATATGAACATCTCGGTTCATTATCCTTCGGCCTAATAGCCTTCATTCATTCCAAATAAATGAGAAAATCAAGCTTTCATTTATTTGCAATTAGGCCCCTAAAGTTATTTCTTTTTAACTTTAAGTCCCTAATGCCGGTTTTTCCTCAAATTGAGTCCCGAAACTTTTAAAATTTATCATAGGACCTCAATTTATTCCATTTCACAAAAAGGGGTTTAAATTTCCTAAATTTCCAATTTGGTCCCCCGACTTTTCCAAAATTACCATTTTGCCCTTCCTTTACAAGAATGGTAAATTTTACTCCAAAAATTCTACAATTCCTCAATTGGCTCTCTAACATTTTTATCATGCCTAATTGACCCTCAATTTAATGAAATTGCATTTCGGTCCTTTGAATTTTTGAAAATCCCCAATTCCAACTTTTTAACATAGTTGAATTTAATTTTATCAAATTGACCAATCAAACGTTTCCAATTGTTCAAATTGAAGTTGAAATTGAGTTTATACATGTTCATACGATTCTTTAGCAATTTGAATCACAAGTTTTAATGTCGGGACGAGCTCAAACGGAGCTTCGCCGGAAAATGAACTATAGAGAGAGAAAGCTTCGATTACTCATCGGTGAGGGCAGTGGTCCGAGCTTTCGATCTGGGTAGATAGATCTCATCCTGAGGTTCATCCTAGAATCAAGAATTGCATCAATTGATGCCGAATTGAGTTAGAATTTCATTATCGAAATTTTGCCGATTCTCTCTCTAGCACTGGTTGGAAATTGTAGAGGGGAGCCAAATTGGCTTACCTTTCATTCCTAATTTCAACTGGAGAAGTGGTGGGAGGGCTTGGTTTGGACTGAGGAGGGCTTGAAATGGCCGATTTCAACTTGGCCAAAACAGGGCAACTTCAGTACGTCGGAGTTGCTTCACTGTTCAATCATGCCGGCATTTCTCCAGTGACCCTCGAAGCAAACAAAGACTACATGCGTGTAGCTGACTTCTCTCCAGTTCTAAAGAGCCCGACCTCTCCTTTTGATGTTAAGAAAAATGCTTAAGTCGAAGCTCTGGTTCGAGCTTAACTAGGAAATGGAGTAGTAGAGAGAGAAGTGTTTAGGTGTGAGGAGAATGAATGGGGATGAACTCTTTATATAGGTGTAAAATTGTGTATTAAATGGGGAGATTTATTACTAGTATTAATATTACCATAAATTATTGGTATTAATTCCAATAATTTAATTTAAGTATTAAATTATTTGTATTAATTCTAATAATTAAATATATATTAATTTATGGCTATTTATGATAGAGTCACTACTCTCGTGCAAGCACACTTAACTTCGGAGTTCTTATGGGATCTCATTCATCTGAACCAATTTGGTTTTTCTCTTCTAATTTGTCTTAAGGTTCTTTTACAAGGTTTTATGAATCCTTAAAAGGTTTTATGAACCCTTAAGGGGTTAGGTTCTCTTCTAATCGGTTTGACCAGTTCTTTTCTTGATTTTCCTTAACTCAAAAGAGCGGGGTTTACAACAACACTATCTATGGCCAAAAGAGTTTGTAATTTATATAGATCATAAATCTCTTAAGCACCTCAAGGATACCATAAGTTTAATAAGCACCATGCAAGGTGGGAAGCACATGCTAGAGGACTTTTAAGACATTTTGGTGTAGTTAAAACTATGACAATATTGCATGGGTATTTTTTTGCCCCATATGAAAAGTGATGTTGAAAAAATTTGTTCTCGATGCATTACATGTAATGAGTATAAGTATAGGCAACAACCTCATGGCTTGTATACCTCTCTTTCGATTTCTAATACACCTCAGATTGATATCTCCATGTCATTTTAGGATTACCAAAGACTGGAGTGGGAGAGATTTTGTGTTTGTGGTAGTTGACAGCTTTTCAAATATGACATATTTCATTCCATATCATAAAACTGATTATGTATCAAATGTTGCTGATTTATTTTTTAGAGAACTTGTTAGATTGCATGGTATGCCTATAACTATTGTTTCATATCGTGATTCTAAATTCTTGAGTTACATTTGGAAGATCTTATGGGGTAAATTGTGAACAAAACTTTTGTTTTCATCATGTCACCAAAAAACTAACGGTCAAATAGAAGTAGTAAATAGAACATTAGTTACTTTATTACGTTCTATAATAAAAAACTTGAAATCATGGGAAGATTATTTACTACATGTTGAGTTTGCTTATAATTATTCTGTTCATTAAACAACTAAGTTTTCACCATTTGAGATAGTTTATGGTTTTAACCCATTTAGATGGAAAGTGAAAAACATAGTTCGTGAGACAAATGCAAGAGAAGAAAAAGATGCATATAGTACAACCAACTAAAGCATATGAAAATCAAGTAAACAAAGGTTGTAAAAATGTCATTTTTACCTGATGATTGGGTCTGACTTCATATGACATGGAACGAATTGCGGACGATAAAAAATTCGTCCTAGAGAAGATGAACCATTTCGAGTGTTGAAACACATAAATAATAATGCTTACATGTTGGAGTTACCGGATGAATATGCTGTTAGCAGAAGTTTCAATATTACTAATTTAATGTTATTTGATGTAGATGATGAAAAAACATAATATTTGGGGATGAATTATTTTCAAGAGTGAGAGAATGATGTGAATACAACTAAATAGATCGCGAATTTATAAGTACAATTAATCGAACCTATAATGTAAATGAATACTTTGTCACAAAATGAGTTGACGAAACATTTGACACTGGAAAAATGGGTCAATGAAAAGGTTAATGGCTAAAAGATTCAAATAAGCGTTGTATAGACTGATTAAAAAGATTGCAAAAAATTTAAGTGTAAGCCCAATAGAAAAGTCCAATAATAGCACAACAAAAGGTCCAAATTTGAATCTTAAGAATGGGTTTATTAATATAATAAATATTATATAATATTAAATAATAATATTAGATATTTAATTAGTTAAATTTGAATTTTCAAATCAGTTTTCAAATATACTAGATATTTGCATTAGTTGAGCAATGGGTTAATATGTCAACCATAAGATATTGTTTACTTGTTTTTAAGCTATTTAGTTGTCATATGTGCATATAAAAAGCACATTTCACAACATTATAAGGCATACTTTTTTTAATTTAAATATTGTGAAGTTTTGTTCGTATTTCTTTCTTGAAATAACTTTTGAACTTATCATATATTTTTTACTTGTGATGTTCAAACAAACAAACTTATCACTAGTATTTTTTAAGGGTTTTTCTTAGATGATTTGTGTGTGGCGTTTACAACTATCACAATCCTTATTTTTCAACTAAAATAAGGTATAATCCATATTTTCTTACTTGTGTCATGAAAGTCTTGGGGTATATTCCATATTTGGTGTATGGTGTCATCAACATATTAGTTAGGTTCGCATCATTGTAGGTCACTTATCAATCTTTGATAATTTGGGGATGAATTAAGACTCCATTTCTACAACTTAGCATACAAATAAGATAGTTTCTACACTAGCACATTGAGGGATGGAGTATGAGTGGTCATCCAAAACTCACTCACTAGTTCACCACATTCATTTTGTAAAGTCCGTTTATCCTCAAATCTGAAACGTCTTGGGGAAGGCTTGATTTTCTTTGTACATTCAATAATTAGTGGAATATGATTAGATTCGAGCCAATCCCCATGAAAAACGTGTGCGTAGGGAAGTGTTATCCACCATTCAGTCAAGCACATTGTCCTATCTATACATTCCATGACAAGGTATGGAGGGTCTCATTTATTGGATCATGTAAACGATTGTCCCTTAAAACTTGCATCCATTCATGTGACAAGATGACATTAAAATCTTCGACTACCATCTAGGGTGTCAGACGACTATCTGCAATATTTCTAATGATATCCCATTGATGTTCTCTCTCATCCATATCACAATGGTTATACAAGTCATATAAATTGTTCCTCCTATAGATGAACACCAAACACTCGAATCAATCATAAAAGAAAGCCGATTCAAAATATCTACATGTCCATCATTCCATCTAAGTGATAAACCTCAACTAAGGCCATTAGGAGAGATATATTTCTTCAGAAAACTTCAATCGCTTACGTATTTTATTTAGGAGAAATACCTTATTCTTAGTCTCCATTAGGAAGAGCATATTTGGTTTCCTCTTCTTTATAAGATCCTTTACTGCTCGAATTGTTAAGTGGACCCTAAGCCTTGACAATTCCATACAATAAATTTCATGGCTTCCTTATGGCTGAATCAAGCTAGCCACCACAGCCTTTGATCACCTCTCACTTTGCCATATCCATCTCTTCCACAAGCACATTATGCAAGACATCGTTCTCTCTAGAATAAAGGGTAGGTACAAGAACGGTACTTTCCTTATTGATTTACCCTTTTGGCCTTTTGCCTACTCTGGACTTCCTACCTCTACTCTATTTGGGCACCCCTCTTGGGACAAGACTAATCCTCTTCCCTACTCTCGATTGGTCCTCATCATCCATACAAACATTTATTTTGAAGGAAAGTCTATCCAGATCTTCCATAAGCTGATGTGGAACAACTACCAAGTGGTTTTCCAGATCATTATCCTTAGGAGAGAGTTTAACAACATACTTCAGACCCTCCTTGGCATCTTCCCCTTGGTTGGCAATATGACGAACTTGCCCTTGTGCAATATATCCTTATGTATCAGATTCCACAACAACTTGAAAGTGAGATTCTTCAGAAATTGCCACCTGCTCATACTGCTTGGTTTGAGACTGCCCCTCTTTTTGGTCCTGAGGCAGATTCTGAGCTACTTCCCTATAGTTGCTAGTAGGTTGAGGGGGGAGGGGTTGGTTATACCCTTGTTGTTTGAGTATGAGATATCTTTATTGTATGAGACTCTTCCGGTGCATGCCACTTATAGGTAAGAGTGGATATTTGTGGAGTGACTACCCTCATCCATAAGCCATAAGCCTCCTCCTCCGAAGGATTTGGGATTTTCATGACAAAAACTCATAATGTGCTTCAATTTCCCACATAAAAAAATAGAAAAGAGGATAGACACTCGTATGTGAATTGCACCCATATATCCTCACCTTGGGGGCTAACACTCCAAATCCCAGCTTTTAATGGTTGTTCTACATTTATCTTAATTATGCATCTTAGAAACAATCTATTATTTTCTTTAAGGTTTGGATCATCCGCTAAAACGACTTGGCCTATAGTCTGCCCAATCTTCCATCCATTATTATGTACAATTTGGTTTATAGCCAATCCATGAATCTACACTCTAATTGGCATATAATCTAGCTCGACATTATTAAGGCTTTGATCACCTTCACATTCCTCAAGAAACATACTCTACCCCTCAATGGACCAAGGGGCACCTTCCATAATCCTCAGAGCCATACATTTATCAGAGAAAGTAAATGAGAAAAAATTTTCAACCACATTTTCTACCTTCACATATCCATGGCTTTCAACACCCATTTAATAACCCCATTAGCGTCCCCCATGAAAACTTTATTTTAATAACAATTCTCCTTATCAAAAAAATATCCCTACTCGATGATGAGGGTAGAGAATCCATACCGAGTACTTGTGGCCTTCCTACCACACCATTCGAGCGTCTTGAGGGGCATGGTATCGACATTGGCTGAATCGTCCTGGTAAGACTAGCAACTTCCTGCACCAATGAAATACAAACGCAAAAGACAACTCAGTAATCACCAGCAAATGAACACTATTAACATAACTCTTAATAAGAAAGAAGAATACCAAGTAAACATAAATTGGGGGAGTCCAATATGATGGTTTGCTGCCTAGAGCCAAACAACCACCCTATCTGGACGGATAGAGGAACTCTCGTGAAGGAGTAGAAACGAGATATTATAATCTCTAGAGAGAAATTATGTGATCCTCACGAGGATAGAATCAACAAATTTTTTTATTTATTTTAAATGTAAACCTTATCCCTTAAAGATATGGAAACCAGGGAAAGAACCTCTCAACCCGGTGAAAAAACCGAATTGGTTCATGAACCCCAACCATCAGAGAAAGGGTAAATTAAGAAATTTACAAATTTCGAGTGACCTAAAGAGTCATAAAAACTATAGAAAATGACTTTGGGATGAGTTGGAAGAGAAAATTAGACCAGTTCAGGTGAACCGGATTGAACCGGTTTGGACCAATTTGAATTATCATTGAACCATATGCTAAATTCATTTTTCGAGATGGCTTAAAATATTCAAATTGGAGAATTAAAGCCACCAATAAATAGAGAATGAATTTAGAAAATTTTAATTTTGAAAAACTCGGTCGAATCGGGCATGGACCGGTAGATTTAAGTATTGAACCCGGTTCTTACTGGTACAGTCCGGTTCAAAATAGTGTCATCTTCTTCCTTCAAATGACAGCACTACTCACTCACCGAAAAAATGAACAGCGCCGGCGGAAATGAAACGTTTTCGTTTAGGGCGTTTCATAACATGAATGAGCGCCATCAAGGTGTCAAACGGTCGACCAGAGAGTTCTCGAGCTCCCTATTTAAAGAGCTCATCTCCATTCATTCTCCTTACACCTGAAAACTCCACTCTCTCTCAACTACTCATTTTTCCAATAAAGCTTGAACCAGAGCTCCAACATAGGGGTTTTTCTGAGTATTAGAAGGTGAGGTCGGGTTCCTTAGATTCCAAGAGAAGTTAGCTACCTGACGGCAGTCTCCATTTGATCCAAGGACCATCCGAGAAGCATTGGCGTAATCAAACAGTGAATTAGCTGCGACGGACCGAAGCTGCCCTATTTCGACCGAGTTGAAATTGACCGAATTCAGCCCTCCCAACACTCACATAGCCTTCACACGACCAACTTATAACTAAAAGGTAAGCCAATTCGCCCCCCCTCTTTTATTTTCAATCGGTGTTAGAGAGAGAAAATGTTAAAATTTCACTGACCAAATTCTCTTTCAATTCGATATGAATTGTTACGATTCTTGATCCTAGTGGAAATCTTAGGACAAGAGCTACCTTCCTAGATAGAAAGGTCGGACTGCCCCACCTCCGACGGTAAGCTTTTAAAGCTTTTTATCATGCCATGACCCGATTTGGTCGAATCCCCGTGAACAACCCATCGCTCTCTTAGTTCAAGAGGAGTTTCCCCCTTCTTTTACTCGAGAGGAGCTAGACGTATTTTCAACCTTGTTTCCTAGAAAGAAATATATCAAATAAAATACAAGTTTAAAAGAAATTAAATATACTTGACAGAGGGTAAGGTTCGGTGTTATTCCTAGTCATTTTCTTTTTCCTGAAAATGGATAAAAAAGAAGGGTGAGTTTCTACAACTTAGTGAATGGGTATTTTAGAAATGGAAAATTAAAAAAAAATATTTTCAAATTAGAGTGTGTCAGACTCCTTAATTCCTTTAAATTTTTCTCCACTTTAAAATCTCGATTTTCTAAGAACACATCATTAATCATGAAGGTCAATCACACAGTCGTAGGCCAGTACGTCCACTGAACCCACTTGTGGCATCGGAGCGACTTTACAGGCCACCTAGATAGAAGTACGTCCACTTCTACCCTAAGAATGAGTGGATGGTCACGACATCCAACCCTCAATCCCGTAATAATTCTTTGTGTCCGTATGAGGACAAAAACCTTATCTCGTCCCCACCCCTTTCTCATGCACTTGAAGCTACTCTGAGCTTCACAAGGTCACTTGGTATGACGAACTGTTCTTATACTCACTAGATCATCCAAGGCCCTAGGACACATCACTACCCCTCTTGGGCGGCTTGAAGGTCTCGTAAACACAGAGCAAGCACAATCAGTATTTTCACATCATGCCATCTAATATGTGGCCCCACTAGTCCAACGGCTCCGACCCTCAACTCAACCTGCAGCTATTTGTCTTGACTAGTCTAGAGACCTATCATGTCGCACTACCGCTAGTTGACTGAGTATGTCGGTCCTATCTTGGTACCATGGCCAAACAATTCAATTATTCAAGTTTTCATGGCATATAATTTATATTTGTTTACGAGCTTCTACTGTGCCAACTAGCCTATGGTCCATTGTTCGAGATTTTCAAAATTGGGCATAATAGCCCCAAGTTCCAAAACCGAGGTCTCCAGCCTAATAGTGCTATTCGAGTTCTAGTAATAAAGGTCTCCCAAATTGTTTAAGCAGTAGTACACAGTCAAGGGAGATTACTTCCAATACATTCCATCATACCGACTAAGTATGAGGATATCTCCGCTCATAACCAATGAATGGGTTTTCCACTTCCTCCGAGTAAGTTTCATCATACCAATCGGGCATGATCTACTTACAACCAATAAGTAGTTTTTCCGTGTCATTTTCACACCACTCCTCTATGTTGTGATGTTTAAAATACCACTAAGTAGTGGGTTTTCATTTTCGAGTTACTTATCATCCCAACCGGGTATGATATAAAAATTCCACTCACCCGTTCATGTAGTGAATTTCCACTTAGTTGGTTTTTGTCCCTTGTGAGCTTAACCTCAGTTGGCGTTCCCGATGTCTCGTGTTCCTACACGAAATGAACATCGTTGTTCATTATTATCTAGCTTGATCACCTCATTTAGTATAAATGACTCAATTCACAACTTTTCCAATATTTGCAAATTGGTCCCTAAAGTTATTTTTCCTTTTTTACTTTAGGCCCCCAATTGTCGGTTTTCCCCAAATTGAGTCCTGGAACTTTTATAATTCCTCTTGGGATCTCAATTTACTCAATTTCATAAAAAGGGGTTCAAGTTTCCCAAATTCCCAATTTGGCCCCATATTTTCTAAAATTACCAATTTGCCCTTCATTTACAAAAATGGTAAGTTTTACCCCAAAAATTCTAAAATTGCTCAATTTGCCCTATAACATTCCTATCATGCCCAAATGACCCTTAATTTTATAAAATTACATTTTGGTCCTTCGAATTTTCGAAAATCCCCAATTTCCCCAAAAATTTCCCCAATTTCCCCAATTTCAACTCCCTAACACAGCCGAATTTGATTTTATTAAATTGACAAATCAAACACTTCTAATTGTTGAAATTGAAGTTGAAATTGAGTTTCTACATCTTCAAACGATTTCATAGCACTTTGAATCATGAGTTTTAATGCTGGAACGAGCTCAAATGGAGTTTTGTCGGAAAATAGACTATAGAGAGAGAAAGCTTCAATTACTCATCGGAAAGGGCGCGATGGTCTGAGCTTTCTATCTAGGCTGATCGCTTGTGTCCTGAGGTTCCTCCTAAGATTAAGAATTGCATCAATTGATGTCAAATTGGATTAGAATTCTATCATTGAAATTCTATCGGTTCTCTCTCTAGCACTGATCATAAATCGTAGAGGGGAGCCAAATTGACTTACCTTTCAATCCTAATTCGGCCGTGAGAGGGCTGAGGAAGTGCTGAGAAAGCATGGTTTGGCCTAAGAAGGGCTCGAATCGGCCAATTTCAACTCGGTCGAAATAGGGTAGCTTCGGTCCGTCGAAGCTACTTCACTGTTCGATCAAGCCGGTGTTTCTCCGATACTCTCGAAGCAAATGGAGACTACAGGCATGTAGCTGACTTCTCCTCGGTTTTAAAGAACCCGACCACACCTTCTTTTTCTCAGAAAAGACCCTATATCAGAGCTCTGGTTCAAGCTTCACCGGAAAACTAAGCAGTTGAGAGAGAATGGAGTTTTCAAGTGTAGAGAGGATGAATGAGGAGGTGCTCTTTATATAGGAAGCTCGGGGACTTCTTGGTCATCTGATTGACACCTTAATGGCGGTCATTCATTGCTTGAAACTCCTTGACTGATGACTTTTTAGCTTCGCTGGTGCTGCACAATTTTTCGGTGAGTGAACAGTGCTATCATCTGAAGGAAGAAGACGATACTGTTCTGAACTAGACCGGACTGGTCCGAACCGGGTTCAATGCTTAAATAGACCGGTTCACCCCCAATTCGACCAAAATTTTCAAATCTAAAAATTTCTAAATTCATTTTTTATCCAATGGTAGCCTCAAATCTCAAATTTGAATTTTTTAAGCCACCTAGAAAAATTAATTTAGCATCTAGTTCAATAGTGGTTCAAATTGGTTCAATCTGGTTCGGATTCGATTCACCTAAACCGATTTGGTTTTCATCCCCCATTCATCCTAAAGTCCTTCTTCATGGCTTATGTGACTCTTTAGGTCAATTGGTATCCATAAATTCCCCGGTTTACCTTCTCTCTATCGGTTCCAATTTATAAATCGGTTCAATCCGGTTCGGGTCTACTTCACCCAAACCGGTCTGGTTTTTCTCTCTCAATTTGTTCTAAAGTTTTTTTTCAAGGTTTATGAACCTCTTTGGGTCACTTGGGAGTTAAAATTTCTCCAATTTGCCCGTTCCCCAATAATGGGTTTGTGAACCGGTTCAATTTTCTTACTTAGTATGGTTGGTTCTTTTCCTAGTTTTTCATTAACTTCAAAGAGCGGGGTTTAAACTCTCTCTCTATGCATAGTTTTTCTAGTGAAGCTTCGTTTGAGCTCGTTTCAGCCTCAGTTCATGCGATTCAAAGCTCATTTGAATCGTATGGATGTGTAGGAACTGAATTATACCTCCAATTTCAATAATTAACCTTGATTGAATGGTTAATTTGATAAAATCAAATTAAGTCAGTTTGAAAGGGGGAAATTGATGGAAAATTTGGGGATTTCGTAAAATTGAGGGACTAAATTGTAATTTCCCAAAATTGAGGGCCAATTGGCCATTAAAAGGATGTTAGAGGACCAATTGGTCTATTTTTAAAAATAATTGGGGTCAAATTGCCATTTTTGTTAAGTATGGGCAAAATGGTAATTTTTGAAAAGTTAGGGACCAAATTGGAAATTTGCAAAACTTGAACCCCTTAAACGATTTTGAGTAAATTGAGGAACTAAAGTGAATTTTTGGAAGTTTCAAGACTCAATTTGGGGAAAAGTTAGTATTATGGACTTTAAGTCAAGGAAAAAGAACTTTAGGGACCTAAATGTAATTAAGCGAAAATTTTGGGCTTAGTCATTCATACGTGAGGAATGAAGGCTATCATGCCAAATATTAATAGATAAGGATGTCCAAATCGTGTAGGAACATGAAGGACTAGAATGCCAACAATGATAAATTAGCGTGGAGGCAAAAACCAACTAAGAAGGAATATACTCCGATTATTGGTGAGTGAGTTTATTCACATCATACTCGGTTGGGATGATGAGCACTTCATAAATGAAAAACCACTTCTATGTGAGATTTTAACATCACACCTAGTTGGAGTGATGTGAGAACTAAGCGGAAAAACTACTTAACGGTTGTAAGTAGAGAGATCATACTTGATTGGTATAATGGACTTACTAGAATGAAGGAGAAAACCCACTTTGTAAGTGGATATGTCATTACACTTGATTAGTGTGATGAGTGAAAAGATTATTTTGTCGGAAGTGTTCTCCCTTTACTGTGTGCCAATGCTTAAACTTTTTGGGAGACTTTCTTGACGAAAGCTAGAACAACTCAAATAGGCTAGAGGCCTCAGCTTTGGAACTTGTGGGCTAAAATGCTCCATTTTGGAAAATCACGTACAGTGGTCCCAATGCCAGTTGACACGAGTAGGAGCTCGTAAACAAACATGTGATATTTATGCCATGAAAATTCTAAATGAATGGAATGTGTGATTTCACCATGGTACCAAGATAGGATCGACATACTCGATGGACTGGCGGTAGTGCGTTAGGGCCAGGTCGACGGACCGGCCTAGACAAACAACTATAATTTGAGTTAAGGGATAGGGTCGTTGGATTAGTGGCACCAAAGATAAATGGCTTTGTGTAAAATTATTGTTTATGTATGCACTTGAGGTTTGAGACCATCAAGATGCCCAAGAGGGGTAGTGATGTGTCCTAGGGGCTATTGGATGACATGGTGGAGATAATGGCAGTTTGTCGTGCTAGTAGTCAAGGAAGCTCAACGTAGCTTCATGCACATGAGGCTGGGGTGAGGTCAAGATGAAGTCTCTATCCTCATACGAACACAGAGTTGATTTTCGGGTTTGAGGGTCGGATGTCGTGAATATCCACTCAAACCCTGTTTGGTCGGATCCCCGTGGTCAACCCGCCACTCTCCCAGTTTATTAAAGGGTTTCCCCTTATTATAAACCATAAAAAGTAAGACATCCTTTTAAACCTGCACCATTTCCTGGAATAGCATAATCAAAACTGCATAAAATTTTAAACTTTACATACCTGTCTTACAGGCGTCTTAATTGATGGTCTTTAAGGGTAGACTTTTGGGGATTTCCTGAAATGGATATAAGGGAGGGGGTGAGTACAACTACTTAGTGAATGGGTTTTCAAAAGTTTAGACCTTTAAGAAAACATTTATTATTGGAGTGTGCCACACTCCTTTCTTTTCAAAAATCATTTCATTCAAATTCTCGTGTTTATCACCATTTCTTTTTAACCACAATGTGTCATCACCCAATACACATCCTTCATCATGAAGGTTACACACATTCATAGGTCAGCATGACCACTGAACCCACTTGTGGCTTCGAAGTGACTTTACCGGTCACCCGGATAGAAGTACGTTTACTTCTACCCTGGAAATGAGTGGATGTACGCGACATTCGACCCTCAATCCCAAAATCGATTCTTCATGTCCATATGAGGACAGAGATCTCATCCTGTCCCCACCTCGGTCTCATGTGCTTAGTGCTACTCCAAATTTCATATGGTCACCTGGTACGATGAACTACCTTTATACTCACTGGGTCGTCTAGGGCCCTTAGGATGCATCACTACCTCTCATGTGTGTCTTGATGATCCTGTAATCATAGTGCATGCACAATCAATATTTTCTCATTATACCATATAATCTGTGGTGCCACTGGTCCAATGGCCCCGACTCTCAACTCAACCCACAGTTGTTTGTCTTGACTAGTTCGTTGACCTGTCATGTCGTACTACCGCTAGTTGACCAAGTATGTCGGTCCTATCTTGGTACCATGGCCAAACAATTCCTTTATTTAAAGTTTTATGGCATATAACTCATGTTTGTTTACGAGCTCCAGCTCGTGCCAACTGGCCTTGGGCCCACTGTACGAGATTTTCAAAATCGGGCATATTAGCCCCCAAGTTCCAAAATTGAGGCCCCATGATTATAAGAGCTATTCGAGCTCCCATAAAAAGGTCTCCCAAATAGTTTAAGTATTGGCACACAGTTAGGGAGAGCACTTCCGACAAAAATATATTTTTACTATCCATTATACCGACCCAATATAAGGATATCTCCGTTCATAACTGATGAACGGGTTTTCAACTTCATTCGAGAAAGTTTCATCATATCAACCGGGTATGATCTACTTACAACCGGTAAGTAGTTTTTCCGTAAGGTTTTCACATCACTACTACCTTAAGTCGTAATGTTTAAAATACCACATAATAGTGGGTTTTCGTTTCAATGAGCTTATCATCCCCAATCAGGTATGACATAAAATCCCACTCACAATCGGTAAGTGGTTTTTAACTTTAAGTTGTACTCATCATCCCAACCAGGTATGTCATTAGTAAACCCACTCACCCGTTAATACCGTGAATTCCACTAGACCGATTCTTTGTATTCACGCGAGCTTGTCCTTGCTGGCGTTCCTGGTACTTCGTGTTCCTACACAATATGAACATCTTGGTTCATTATCCTTTGGCCTAATAGCCTTCATTCATTCCAAATGAATGAGAAAGTCAAACTTTCATTTATTTGCAATTAGGTCCCAAAAGTTATTTCTCTTTAACTTTAAGTCCCAAATGTCGGTTTTTCCTCAAATTGAGCCCTGAAACTTTTAAAATTTATCATAGGACCTCAATTTATTCCATTTCACAAAAAGGGGTTTAAATTTCTAAATTTCCTATTTGGTCCCCCGACTTTTCCAAAATTACCATTTTGCCCTTCCTTTACAAAAATGGTAAGTTTCACCCCAAAAATTCTAAAATTCCTCAATTGGCCCTCTAATATTTTTATCATGCCCATTGACCCTCAATTTTAGGAAATTGCATTTCGGTCCCTCGAATTTTCGAAAATACCCAATTTCTCCCAATTTCCCCCCAATTCCAACTCTTTAACACAATCGAATTTGATTTCATCAAATTAACCGATCAAACACCTCTAATTGTTGAAATTGAGTTTATACATGTTCATACGATTCCATAGAATTTTGAATAGCAAGTTTTAATGCTGGAACAACCTCAAATGGAGCTTCGCCAGAAAATAAATTGTAAAGAGAGAAAGCTTCGATTACTCACCGGTGAGGGCACGATGGTCCGAGCTTTCGATTTGGGCAGATAGCTCTCATCCTCATGTTCATCCTAGAATCAAGAATCACATCCATTGATGCCGAATTGAGTTAGAATTTCATCATTGAAATTCTGTCGATTCTCTCTCTAGCACCGGCTGGAAATTGCAAAGGGGAGCCAAATTAGCTTACCTTTCAGTCCTAATTCAGCCGTGGAAGAGCTGAGGAAGTGTCGGGAAGGCTTGGTTTGGCATGAGGAGGGCTCAAAACGGCCAATTTCAACTCAGCCAAAATAGGGCAGCTTCGGTCCGATGGAGCTGCTTCACTGTTTTATCACACTGGCGTTTCTCCGGCGATCCTTAGAGCAAATGGAGACTACAGATGTGTAGTTGACTTCTCCTCGGTTCTAAAGAACCCGACCTCACCTTGTTTGGCTCAGAAAAGACCCCATACCGAAGCTCTAGTTCAAGCTTCGCCGAAAAATGGAGCAGTTGAGAGAGAATGGGGTTTTCAAGTGTGAAGAGGATGAATAGGGAGGGACTCTTTATATAGGGAGCTCGGGGACTCGTTGGCCATCTGTTTGGCACCTTTATGACAGCTATTGATGACCTAAAATGTACCAAATGGAAACATGTCTTCTTTGCGGTGCTACTTTGATTTTTCGGTGAGTGAACAGTGATGTCATCCTGAGGAAGAAGATTCACTGTTCCGAACCGAACTGAACCGGTCTGAACCAGGTTCAAAGCTTAAACTGGCCGGTTCGCGCCCCCATTCGACCGAGTTTTTCAAATTTAAAAATTTATAAATTCATCTAAATTTATTCTCTATCCAATGGTGGCCTCAAATCTCCAATTTGAATTATTTAAACCACCTAGAAAAAATGAATTTAAGATTCAGTTCCATAGTAGTTCAAACCGATTCGAATCCGGTTCACCTGAACCGGTTTGGTTTTCATCCCCAATTCCTTCACAAGTCCATTTCCATGACTTTTGTGACTCCATAGGTCACTTAGGGTCCATAAAATTCATGATTTATCATCTCTTTTTAAATTTCGGTTCATAAACTAGCTCGGTTCTTAAACTAGTTTAATCCGATTCGGGTCTTGTTCACCTAAATCGGTCTAGTTTTTCTCTCTCACTTTGTTTTAAGTTCCTTCCCAAGGTTTATGAATTTCTTTGGAGTACAATAGAGTTGAATTCCTTTATTTTGCCCGATCTCTATCGGTTCCGGTTTATGAACCGACTCGATTCATCCAAACCGGTCTAATTTTCCTCTTCCAATTCGTACTAATGTTTTTTTCCATAGTATTATAAACTCTTTGGATCACCTCGAAGTTGTAAATTCCTAAATTGTCCATTAACAATTGATCGGGTTTGTGAACCGGTTCGGTTTTTTCATTCGATTTGACTGGTTCCCTTCCCGATTTTCCTTAGCTCAAGAGAGCCGGGTTACACTTATTTTTTTGGACAAAATTTAATTTTTGACAATATTTATAATCAAAACTAGAATATTATTTTTTAAACTCAAATCTGATAAACTCAAATAAATATATAAATTAATTTTAATTACTTATAATACTTTTATTCATATTTTGATAGTGGTTTAAATCATTATAATTATAATTTAATAATTATATATATTAATATTCACAATATCAAAATTTATTAATATTTCTATAAAATATATGATATAAAGTTAATCTTATACATTGCTTTTTATATGAAATGATCAAATGTTATTAAATCACTGTTTTGTCTTGTTTAATTATTTTTTTGCGCCAAATCATCTTGATTAATTAATAAAATGAATGATGGACATGTTTATATAAGGTATATATAACATGCCCATCATTTATACCACACTTACACCTAATATTTTGGCTCCTTCAATCAAATCATACAAACAAATAATATGCATAATAATTAAAATATAAGGACGAAATTATTGGACCAGGTGAAATTATAAGACTAAATTATTAAAAATAAAATTAAGTGATAAAATTAGTAAAAATCAGAAATTATTTGAATACTTTGATACAAAATATGAGGTTAGAATTTAGTAATAAAATTTGTCATATCAATATACGGTTGACATGTCCAAGACATTCATTTATGCCCTAATTGAATGTTTCTGATACTTGAGGGGCAGTTGGCTAAATATTTGAAATTTGTTAAAAGGGAAAAACATCACTGGGAAAATGAAGAAAGAAAACACTTTGCTTGGTGATGTTTTGTCAAATTTGTGTCCCTGTTTATTTAGAACACTCTTCGATATTGAGCAAAGACATCATCTCCTGTCTGCATCTCCCCCGATCGACGGATGACTACCCATTAGACTGTTAGTTGAAAATCTTTCTCATTTGGACACACCGATTGAGTTTCTACTTCACATTTTGTTTCTTCCCTTCAACCCTTCCCTAATTTACTCTTCACTCTTTTCTTCTCAATCATGTCGCAGAGATTTCATAGCCATCCGCGCTAAGCAAGAGAATGAGCGGATCTATCTTCTGGGTTTCTACCTGTGTATTTTTGTCGAAATGAGGTTTCGTGATTTGGGCTAAAATCTGTAAGGGGTCTTCAAAAATCTCTGGTTCTCGAGTGTTCCCTTTCATTGGGGGCTGATGGGGAGTTTACTTATGGGGTTCGTGCTGCCTCTCATGTTTCTAGCCGGTAATAATTTAGTCGAACTCCGTACAGCTCTTAAAAGATTCTCAATTAGGAGCGGAATGGTTTAGTTATGTGTTTGAGGATATACTTCCAGAGGTTTCATTGCAACTCTGGGACATGATAGCTCTGGAGAAATTCTGAGTTTCGATTGATGTGCCAAGTAGTTTTCATACTCATCCGAAAGTTTCCTCTGTACTGATAAAAGTTATTGTTGCTTTTCTTCTATTCCCTTTTGTTGCAGCTAGTTTGATGAATTGGAGCTTGATAGGTCTCATTTATGTGGTATCCTTCCTTGTTTTCCAATTCAATGCTTCAAAATTAGGTGAGCCCTAAGTGGTTTCAGAATCATTTTTTGATACCATAATGCTTAGTTATGTTCTTATCATTTATTATAATACTTTGAAGTTTAAGTATGAAAACAGTACGATGATGATGCATTTTGAGCTCTAGTAACACTGTTTTCATGGTAATAGCCAGATATAACTCTTTGTACATGGTCGGATATTCTGCCTTATATCTTGCGTAGCTTTTGGATAAAATATTTTGTCCTGCCTTAGAAAGCACAATTGTACAATTGTTAGTACGGTATTTTCACCTTGCCAAGTGTGATCAATTCTCCCTGAGACTCTCCAGTTCCTTTATTTTGATGCATGGTTTGATGGACTTAAAGGGGCTGCTATGACTGGTGCCTACGTATGAGCATGATATATGTTGATTGTTTATCTTTTTTTACTTGAAAGATGATACCCCAAGACTGTCAATTGAGCACACTTTTAAATTCTTCAAGTATTTTATTAGTATTAACCAATGTGGTGTTTGGAAGGGTTTCATTGCCGGAGGCGTTCTTTATTGCTTTGGGCAACAATTACATTCACTCTCCTCATCATCATTTGTCAATTGACTGTCCTTGTTTTATGGGCTACCCATGGAGAAAATTGGAGTACAGCAGAAACCTGGTGGACAAAGCTCTCTGGTTTCATGATGTAAGAAATTGTGTAGCTTGTTTTCTTCACTAATATATGCGTGCATACTCTCATAAATTTCCTTTCTTTGATATTTGTAGGGTTTACTCTTGGGAATCTCCAATTGTAATATATTTTTTGGTAGTACAATTTGCGGTAGTTCTTATTGCTCTAATTGAAATCTACTGGACCAGATTTCATCTGGTTACATGGCAATTTCCAGGCTGGGAAAATTTCTTCTCTTTAATTGAACATCTGGGTAAGATGTCTATCTCTCACATATCTTCTTTTACTCTTGATAATTTTGGGTAGGTTAATTGAGATTTAAAATCGATTGGTATTTTAATTAAAATGTGTTAATGTTCATTTTACTGCCATGTATTTCTAAGGTTATCGAACAAGGAATGTTTGCTGCTTAGTGCTGCCTGCTGTTCAACTCGTTGTTGGAATCAGTCAGCCTTCATGGATATCTCTGCCCTTTTTTATTGGCAGTTGTGTTGGCCTTGTAGATTGGTCTTTAACAAGCAATTTTCTAGGTCTTTTCAGGTGAAACACTGGTGTAATTTTCCTTTCTTTTTAATTTCACCTTTTATGATTCCCATGCACCTTTAATTGATATCTACTTATAATTTACATTTCTTTTAATAAATTAGATTTCCTTAATTGCTACATGTAGTCAAATTGTTTGATAGAACTGTTATACGATTGAAGGCTTGGAGCATATTAACTAACATATGGAAGTAGTAACTGGTAATCAGTGGCTAGAGTAGTTGAGATGGCTATGTACGAAGCAATTTGGTGGAAATTAATAATTGCTTTGTTGTAAATCTCATAGCATCTCCCTAAGTTGTTTTCCAAAGTGTCCAAGATCAATCTTCATTTGGGGGTATATCCTCTTGAGAATTTTTTTGAAGAGGGTTTCATGATTATTTTCCCCATCAAACCAACATGTATTTTTTATTCTACAAAATCATAAGCTGCTTTTGAGTTAATTTTTCTACTTCTTACTCTCTTTTTCTTTGTTATCATGAAGGTGGTGGAGAGCACTTCAGCTCTATGCAGGTGTCAACATTGGTCTGCTTTACATGTATCAGCTTCCAATAGAGTTCCCTGATATGTTCAGACAGATAGCTGATTTCATTGGTTTATATTGGATTTCTCCAAAATCTGAGTGGACAATAATTTGTTCTGGCATTTCCCTTCTACTTTTCTATATTATGGTAATTACTTATTTTTTACTATTTTCCTTCTGAACTGTAAATTGGAGTTTTAAAAAATTAAATAAAGAGAATATCCTGATAATTCCTCGAGAGAAAGAAAATTGTTACTCCTATCTAGTCGCGGTGCCTGCCTGCTGTCAATGCACTATTTTCGATAATTACCAGTGATATATAGTTTTTCCAGCTCTACTGAGTTCTTAATTTTTTTGAGTTAATAGGTTTTAATTTTGTTTTCTTTTACTGGTTTGGTTTTTACTGTAGCTATGCAGTATAAAATCTACACTGGAAGAGATGGAATTCATTTTATCAAGTGAAAGCCATTTGACAGAGCAACTTCTTCCTTCCAAGTATTCATTTTTTATCCGTGAATCAAGGTATCTGCAAGTTTATGGGCTTTATTAATCATTGTGCTACTGATCTTATAAGAGTATTGAGGAGCTTTGATTAGTTCTGGGCTACTTAACCTTTCTAGCAAATCATACATCTTTTTTGGAGGAATAACAACATTTTCCTTTTCCATATTGAAATTTACCCTTAAAAAATAATATTTATTATTTTCATTTCATTTCTGGTAAACCTTTGAACATTAAATTTATAATTGTACATTGTGTTTTTTTCATTGTTCTCCTGCTTTTATCATGTGTGCCTTGCTTGAAATTCTCCTAATGAATTGAAAGCATCTGATCCAAGTTCAGCATAATGTATGAATTCTTTCATAGATTGATGTAAAGGTCCTGCTTTGGACAATTCATCTCTAAATATATTGGATCATTGATGCACCACAAGTTCTAGAACTTACAGATATTTCATTCCCCCCTCCCAATAGGTCTGGTATAAGGCATACCAATGTGTTATTAAGGGGATCAATCTTCCGAACTTTTAGTATAAACTTCTTCACATATGGTTTTCCGGTATGGATATCTGAACTTCTCTTTTATTTTTTTGCTGGTGGATTGTTTTATTGTTTATAATTTTTAACGATGAGAGATTTATTAGGATTCCAATTTTATCCTTAATTATGCTTTGGACCCTTTCAATTACACCTTCCTATTAACTTCAAATTATATCTTAAAGGAAAGATGGCCAGTAGGGTATCCAACTGAATGTTTCAGATTCAAGTTTTTTTGCATTTGTTTGCTCTATCTGTCTCTGTATGCATATATTTAGGGGAAAATACTTTCAATTAATTGATTATCAACTTGTGTGTTGTTAATTATATCATTCATACTATACTTTTCAGGGAGATTCCCTTTCATTGCTGATTAAGTTATGACTATCATTTTCTTTTGTATAGTTATTCATCCTTATGGTGCCTTCTCAGAATTAGATAAAACTTTGTGTTTGTCGATCTTCTGATTGTGATCTGAATGAAGTTATAGAACTTATTGACATTTGGCAATGTAATGATATGATATGTTTACATTCATTTTATCATTTTAGATTCTCATACATTTTAAAATGGTTACATGTCTTCTAGAGGCATAACTTATTTAAGTGAGTTCTAGGACTACACCATTTCAATTCTCTTAAGTAATATAAGCTAGACATGTAATTTTGATTCATCAAAATATAACATGGCTATTGTTTCATCTGATGGTACTTTTGCCATGTCACATGCCTTATGTGCATTCTTGTTTAGTATATTTGCTTATCATTAACTTTCAGCGTAAAATTGACAGGTACCTCTATTTGCTCTCTCTTTCTGGAGTTTCCACTTTGCGAGCATCTGTGCCTTTGGATTACTTGCTTATGTTGGATACAACATATATGCCTTCCCTTCTTTGTTCCGTTTGCACCGCCTAAATGGGCTGTTGTTGGTTTTTATTCTATTATGGGCCCTGGGAACGTATATATTTAATGTAGCCTTCTCATTTTTAAAATGGAAACTCGGGAAGGTATCTCCTGTTCTCCTCTCCCTCTCCATCTCTCTCACATATATCTTTAAATTTATATTTTAATAGCATCATGTTGACCAAATTGTTCAAGTGGATGACTCCATGTGCTGCTCTTTTGGCCAAGCTCTCATTTGATTTGGTGAAGCCATTAATCCATATGGGTTTTGCAACCTTCTCATTTTACATTATCTGTAGGGAGTTCCATTTTAAGTTGTTGACAGAATGTATGCAGGATATGGATATCTGGGAGATGGTTGGACTGTGGCATTATCCAATTCCTGGATTTTTTCTCCTCGCCCAATTTTGTCTTGGGGTCCTTGTTGCCTTGGGGAACCTTGTGAACAACTCTGTTTTCCTATGCTTGTCTGAGGAGTATGGACAACCTCTAGATGACAATACTTTTGGAGAAGGTGTGTGGAAAAAGGGTTCTTCTTGGGTGATGGGTGTCGTTATCTGTCCTTGCTTTGTTATGATTAAGTGGATCTGGCCACCGTAATGATTTTATTATATTATATTTTATCAATTCTAGGATATTTATGCGTAACTGTTCTTGATATACATTTTGAACATCTTTACACATAACTATCAGAATGATGATCGATCAAAATGGTTTGATAATCATTATATAGCTTAGATTATTAGAAACATTATATCCCTGTTTATCTATATTCTCTAACTCCAATCTGTATTTGGGAAGCTTGAAGGGTGATTACCAGCCTCTTTTGTGGTTTATCTCTTTTCAAAATGTTCACCCTGAAAACAATTCCATTCTTTGTTTAGCTGTGATGAAATAGACACTGAACTGTTCTGTATCAACTCATTACAGTGGAGAAAGATGCAAAAGTATTGATTGTTGCTACTGTTGCTTGGGGACTAAGGAAATGCTCCCGGGCCATCACATTGGCTCTGATATTCCTCGTTGCAATGAGACCTGGTTTCATCCATGCAGTTTATAGTATGTTCTTCTCTTCTTTCTCTCCTACACTGTCTCTTATGTTCTTTTTTTTTGCTCACAACCTCTTATGTTCTGTAAGCTTAATTTATTGCCATTTCTTTTCTCTATTAATTATCTGGCCTATCCTTGATCTATTTGGCAGTGACATTTTTCTTGGTGTATCTTTTGAGCCACGGCATTAATAGACGGATACGCCAAAGCCTCATTCTCCTCTGTGAGGCGCACTTTGCCCTAATATATGTTCTTCGAATCAGTATGATCTCTGAAGCATTGGAAACAAGTGGATCACTTAGTAGGGAGATTCTTTCTCAGTTAGGTAATGAGATTCTGTTTCAAATAGATAGAAATAAAGTAATTATTATCTATCAAGTGAACACTTAAAATGGTGAGTGGACATTAAAATTAACATGGCCACCACAGAACTGGTTAATGCATGGATTAATGGGTCCTGTGTAGTTTGGGCATTTTCCACTCATTTATTGAAAATTTTACAAAAACAAACACAGAATATGCATAATACCCGAAAATACATTTTTTGTTGATTCATGGAGCCATTGTTGAATTAATCTTTCATGTCAGCCCATTGTTTTTTCCCCAAGCTTTCACAGTTCGGATATGAATCTGTCAGTCTTGGCGTATCATGTGACTATCAGATCATTCATCTTCATGTTAGGCTATAAAGGTCCGGTGCATGGAAATATACTAGAAGCAGCGGGCAAGCATAGATTGCTGAGCCGCTTGATACTGCTAATCTATTCATCTTTATTGATTCTATGTTGATTTCTTGCCAAACTGATTCAGGTCTTCTGGAATGTGATGTGTGGGAATTTGCAGAAATAGCATTTCTTGCTTGCTTCTGTGCTATTCATAATCATGGTTTTGATATGCTATTTTCATTTTCGGCAATCGTACAACACTCTCCAAGCCCCCCGATTGGATTTAGCATTTTGAAAGCTGGCTTGAACAAATCAGTTTTGTTGTCTGTGTACGCCTCTCGAAACAGCAGATCCGACCAAGGACATTCTTCCTCAGGTATACTTCATCCACTGATTAGGTCCTCTTTATTTAGCAGTATTTATTACACATAATCTGGATTATTTAACCTACAGTTAAGAAACTTATGTGGCTTTTGGAATAACGCATTGTGCAAATTTTTTATTCTTAGAGAGGAGGATTGCTTCATTTCTCAGTGCTATTGGGCAAAAGTTCCTCTCTATATACCGATCTTGTGGGACATCCATTGCTTTTGTGACCATTCTCCTCACAGTATGCATAGTCAACCCAAATTATATCTCATTTGGCTATATCTTTATCCTCTTAATTTGGATAACAGGAAGGCAACTAGTTGAGAAAACTAAACGAAAACTCTGGTTCCCACTTAAAGCATATTCAGTTTCTGTTTTCCTCTTCATCTACAGCTTGAACACCATCTCGAGCTTTGAGAAGTGGCTCCTAGGTATGCTTGATCTGCAATTTTATCTGGGATATGACTCAAAAGCTTCCTTGATTGCAAATGTCTGGCAATCTCTGGCAGTAATGATAGTGATGCAGTTGTATAGCTATGAGAGGAGGCAGAGCAAATATAGCCAACTATATGACCCAAAGCTCGAATTTGGATCACCCGGTTTCATCAAACGGCTCTTGATTTGGCACTGTAATAAAATATTGTACGCAACACTATTTTATGCATCCTTGTCTCCAATAAGCCTTTTTGGGTTTCTCTATTTGGTTGGGCTTATCATTTGCTCCATGTTACCTAAGTCTTCTCAAGTTCCATCAAAGTTGTTCCTTGTCTACACAGGAATTCTATTGACAGCAGAGTATCTATTTCAGATGTGGGGGATGCAGGCTGGAATGTTTCCTGGGCAAGAACACTCTGATATAGCAGCCTTTCTGGGCTTCCAGGTGTTTGCTTCTGGATTTTGGGGCCTGGAACTAGGCCTGAGGGGTAAGGTGCTTGTAATAGTTGCATGTACACTTCAATATAATGTCTTCCGTTGGCTTGAGAAGATTCCACCATCCATGCCATGCAAAGAAAAATGGGAAGAACTATGCCCCTTATTTGTATCTTCAGAAGAGAGTTTCACCAATTTTTCCATTCACAACGGGGAAAACAAGTGGGAGGGCATAGCAAGTAATTCACTGCCTTCTGCAGCCTCTGGCAATCGTAATAGTCGCACATCTGGTGATGTTTCTGGAATTCGAAAATATTCCCTCAGATATATATGGGGAAGCAGTCAAGAGAGCAATAAATGGAACAAGAAGAGGATCCTCACACTGAGAAAAGAGAGATTTGAAGCCCAGAAGTTGATCATAGAGGTGTACCTGAAGTTCTGGATTGAGAACATGTTCAATCTCTTTGGCCTTGAGATAAATATGATCGCTCTTCTCCTGGCAAGCTTTGCATTGTTAAATGCTGTGTCTATTCTCTATATCGGATTGCTCGCAGCTTGTGTGCTCCTCAGTCGCCCGTTAATTCGAAAAATGTGGCCACTATATGTCTTCTTGTCCGCTTCCATACTAGTCCTTGAATACTTTGCCATATGGAAAAATGCACTATCTCCAGACATTGTTATCCCAAGGGATGCTGATGTACACTGCCATGACTGCCCAGAAAGCTCAAAACACCTACATTTTTGTGAAAAATGTTGGCTAGGTAAAATTCAATTCTTTCTTTATATTTCCGATTGCTTGCAAGGCTCTTCTAGCTTATTTACTATAATTTTTAGTTGACTGATTTCCTCTCACATCTATATTCAATTTGACATATGCATAACTGGGAAGAAAGGGCCATGAATCCTCACTCACATGAAATATGGAACAGCATCAAGGAGTATTAGGATTTAGAGCCAGAATCTGCTAATAACTAGGCTAAAATTTGGAGTTTTATCTTAAGATAATTCTCTTAAACTTGTTGTTTGGTGATATATTTTGACTATAGTCTAGTGTTGCTGATTTGTAGGTATTTCTGAATGATATTCAAGGGTTGCTCCTGTTTAACTTATTTCTTCCATCTTTTTTTCTTTGAGAGTCAAATTATGATATCTTGCAATACCTTTCAGATCAAAATGTTGCTATATCTATTCAGGCACTCTTATTTTTTTCTGCAGGTTTCATTGTTGATGATTCTCGAGTGCTTATCAGCTATTTTGTAGTCTTCTTGTGTGCCTGCTTAAAGTTGCGTGCAGATCGTTTATCATCATTCTCAGGGTCCCACACTTACCGGCAGGTCATCTCCCAGCGCAAGAATATGTTTGTCTTGAGAGATCTATCCTTTGAAACCAAAAGCATGTGGACAATCATTGACTACCTGAGGCTCTATTGTTATTGTCATTTGCTGGATCTTGTCCTCGCTCTGATTCTAATCACTGGTACCCTCGAGTATGATATCCTACATCTTGGTTATCTCGCCTTCGCTATGGTTTTCTTCCGAATGAGGCTGGAGATACTCAAGAAGAGGAACAAAGTATTCAGGTTCCTTCGAATATACAACTTTGCTGTTATCGTCCTTTCTCTTGCATACCAATCTCCTTTTGTGGGGGACTTCAGTGCAAGGAAGATAGATACAATTAATTACATATTTGAGGTGATTGGGTTTCATAAATATGATTATGGATTTCAGATTACTGCCAGATCTGCTCTTGTGGAGATAATAATATTCATCCTCGTGTCAATACAATCATTTATGTTCTCTTCCCAAGAATTTGATTATGTTTCCCGATACCTTGAAGCCGAGCAAATTGGTGCAATTGTGCGCGAACAGGAGAAAAAGGCTGCTTGGAAGACTGCTCAATTGCAACATATCCGAGAAGCCGAGGACAAGAAAAGACAGAGAAATGTGCAAGTTGAGAAAATAAAGTCAGAGATGCTTAATCTTCAGATACAGCTTGATGAGTCAAACTCAAATGTTGAGTGCGTAGAAAATTCTCCCAATAATAACAGAGGGCTTCGCAGGAGAAATCTACAATCTGCACATATAGATACCAGCATGATTGTGAAAGAGGAAACAGGTTCAAGGAAAATTGAGCATGCTCCCAAAGAGATGTCCTACTCTTTTGAGTCATTCCATTCACCAGTTAGTACAGCTTCTGAATGTTCATCCCCTTGTGAGATCATTGAGATAGAAGAGGACACTTCTGATAGTTGTTTACATAACTTGGAAAAACTTGGGAACCTTAAAGAGCAATCTCGGGAAAATCCAATTATTTCTGCTGTTCAACTCATTGGGAACAGTGTTTCTCAGGTCCAGTCAATAGGGAACCAAGCAGTTAACAATCTTGTTAATTTCTTGAATATCAGACCTGAAGCAACCGATTCAAATGAGAGCAAGTGTATTGAGGATGGTAAATATGATGAGATGGAGAGCCAGAAAAGGGATACCCCCTTAAATCGGTCATCCTCTGTGCAATCTGATACAAGCACTGAGGCTGCAAGTCTCCAGTTAGGAAGACTCTTGAGTCACATATGGGCACAGATGCAGTCGAATAATGATGTTGTATGCTACTGTTGCTTTGTCCTTGTCTTTCTGTGGAACTTCAGCCTTCTTTCAATGGCTTATCTTGCTGCTCTCTTCCTGTATGCCTTGTGTGTGAACACTGGACCAAGCTATGCTTTTTGGATCATAATGTTGATTTATACGGAATTTTACATTCTTCTTCAGTATCTCTACCAAATAATAATTCAGCACAATGTTTGGAGCTCAAATATGAGCCTGCTTCAAGAATTTGGATTTCCCCAGCATAGGATAAAATCCTCCTTTGTTATGGGTACAATGCCTCTCTTTCTTGTATACTTGTTCACCCTTATCCAAAGCTCAATAATGGCAAAAGATGGTGAATGGGCATCTACAAATGGAATAAATTGCTGTGGGAGTGCTGGTTTTCAGAGAAATCAAGAGTTCCAATACCGAGTTATAAGTATCATAAAAGGTAGAATTCGAGGCTTCTTTGGGTACTTGAAATCGTTGATACAGGGAGCAGAATCTCCTCCTTATTTTGTTCAGGTTTCCATGGATGTCTTTTCATGGCCTGATGATGGGATCCAGCCTGATAGGATTGAATCCGCGATGAACCAGTTGCTACGGACAGCCCATGACCAGAGATGCACAGAGAGAAACCCAAATCTCTGTTCATATGCAAGTCGGGTCCATGTTCAGAGCATTGAGAAAAGTGTGGAGAGTCCAAATGTGGCATTGACTGTTTTTGAGGTGGTTTATGCATCTTCTCTTGAGGGATGTGCTAATGCTGAATGGTACAGATCCTTAACTCCTGCAGCTGATGTAGCAAAGGAGATTCACAAGGCACAGACATTGGGATTTGTTGACAATATAAACTTTCCATACCCCATTCTGTCAGTTATTGGAGGGGGGAAACGGGAGATAGATTTGTATGCATACATATTTGGTGCAGATTTGACTGTGTTCTTTCTAGTGGCTATGTTTTATCAGTCAATCATGAAGAATAAGAGTGAGTTTCTCGATGTATCTCAGCTCGAGGATCAGTTCCCAAAGGACTTTGTTTTCATCTTAATGGTAATGCTGCTTATAATCTACATCAAGATTTTTAATCATATGCTGCCTTGTGTCTTAAAAATGGGTGTAGCTGACCAATAAAAAGGCTTGTGGCTAGTCCTGTCATGAACCAATTAATTTTTCTTTAGTTCAGTTACTTTTTTTCTTAACATTAAAAGTAGTTCTAACAGTATGAACTTTCATTTTGCAGATAATCTTTTTCCTGATTGTTCTTGATCGGTTCATTTATCTCTGTTCATTTGCTATTGGAAAAGTGCTTTTCTATCTCTACAACCTTATTCTGTTTACATACTCCACCACAAAATATGCATGGCGATTGGGACCTTCCTTGCAACAGGGAGGAGGATTAGCATTGCGTGCTATATTTCTTGCAAAAGTATTTTCCTTGGCCCTTCAAGCCATACAAGTGCGGTATGGAATTCCTCATCAGACCACCTTGTATCGGCAGTTTCTGACGAGCGAAGTCTCCCGAGTCAATTACATGGGTTATCGGCTTTATCGCGCTTTGCCCTTCCTCTATGAATTGAGATGTGTACTTGACTGGTCATGCACAACCACATCCTTGACTATGTATGACTGGTTGAAGGTACCTTTTTCTCTATTTCTCTTCGTTAACATTTTCTTTTGTGCTTTAGGTCCATATACTAAACTTTGATTAAATCAAAATCTCAAAATTAGAGGGTTCAGATTATGCTTTAGCTTGGAAGTATCATTATTCCTATCCTTGTTTGTTCTTCTCTTCTCCTATGTCTACCTTGCTATCTTTGAAGCTATTTGGTTTGTTATCCAATTATAATGGGTGCACAATAACCACATCTTTCTAGTCAATTGTTTATTGATATCTATGAATTGAGATGTGTACTTGACTGGTCATGCACCACTGCCTCCTTGACTTTTGCATGACTGGTTAAAGGTTCCTTTTGTCTCTATTCTCTTCTTTAACCTTTTCTTTTGTAGTCTCGTATAATATATACTTCCGATTAAATCAAAGTCTCAAAGATTAGAGGCTTCTGATCTTGTTTTAGTTTGGAAGTGTCGTAACTCCTATTCTTGTTTGTTCTTCTCTTATGTCTAGAATGCTTTCTTTGAAGCCATTTGGCTTGTGACCACATTATAATGGGTTCACACTAACCACATCTTTCTGGTCAATTGTTTATTGATCTGTTATTCCATCTGTCAAAATTATTCTGTTTATATGCGGGATTTTATTGAGTCATCCATTAAAGAATATAAAAGATAAGATCACGAGGCTGATACATGGTTTTGTCCTCAGTTGGAAGACATAAATGCGAGTTTATACCTGGTGAAATGTGATGCAGTCTTAAACAGAGCAACACATAAACAAGGAGAGAAACAGGCCCTAATGACCAAATGTTGCAATGGCTTCTGTCTCTTTTTCTTCTTAATGTGCGTTATCTGGGCTCCTATGCTGGTAAGGCATAAAATAGATTTTGTTGGATGCGACCTGCTCTATAAGTCATTATTATAATCTATACAATATGATTTATAAATTCTATGATATTATTGTACTTTTCCTGAATGATGCACTAAAATTTCTATATAAAGAAATTAAGGTCTTATAATTATGGCTATCTGGGAGCAGTTATTGTATCATTCCCTTTTTGTTTGCCCACAAACAAATTTTAGTAGAACCCTCAATTCCTTTTGCTCTTAATCACCTTAGTTCAACAGTGTTTTATCTTTATTTTTAAATCAATTGTGATTGAAATTGTCCTTTTATTCTGGCTCACTATAAGGACAATCCACATCCTCTAGCACCCTACTGTGCTATACGATCTAGAAGTTTCCATAATGGAAGAAGGATCGTCTCTGATTTGAAAGTTGAAACTGTGCAGTCAATTGAAACCCTGATTGTCTGGCCTTAACAAATTCCTGGAAGTAGAAGTTTATGTATTTACATATGCTTTCTATGCCTGATGGAAAAAAGGATGGTCCAAAGTTTGAAGCTAGAACTGTTGAGAAGATTGTGTCTCACAAATATCAATTTTTCTGCTATTTGGGTTTTCTTTTTATCAAGATATAATACATAATTTTATTTTGGTGCTGAATCTGTAGATTGCTGATTGTAACCTAATGGGTTGCTTGACAATCTTCTATGCCATACTAAAATGAGTTCTATAGGTTCCTGTAGAGAGAATTGGAGTTCTTTTTCTATTGTGTCTGCAACTGTAACATTATGTTTACATGTCCAGATGTACAGCAGTGGAAACCCGACAAACATAGCTAATCCTATTAAAGATGCGAGTGTTCAAGTGGATATCAGAACTATCGCTGGAAGGCTGACTTTGTACGAGACCACTCTCTGTGAGAAGCTCCCATGGGAAATCCTTAACTACAGCAACCTTGACCCAGATGGCTACTTAGATACGTTTGATAAGAATGATATTCAGTTAATATGCTGTCAGTCTGATGCAAATGCCCTATGGCTTGTTCCTGAAGTTGTTCAGTTGAGATTTGTCAGGTCCCTTCAATGGGACCCAGACATGGATATAAGCTTTAGCTGGGTGCTTAATAGGGACCGTCCAAAAGGGAAGGAACTTGTACGATATGAGAGGTTTGTTGATCCTTGGGATCTACCTCAGTTATTAGAAGTGGTGGAGGTTCTTAATGGGACTCGAAACAGCTTCAGGATATATAATGTTTACCCAAGGTATTTCCGAGTCACGGGTTCCGGTGAAGTCAGACCTCTCGAACAGGAGGTGATTCTCCTCCAGTAGGACCATTGAAATTCTCTTCTATCTCCGCACTGTGATGTCTTCTATATGGATTTGGTTTTTCTGATGTTCCGGTTCCTTTTTCTTGTTTGTCTTTTTCTATAATATCGCATCTCCACTAGTGATTTAGTATACAAGAAAATTAAGCAGGTTCTAGGAAAATGACATACTGCTGAGTAGTGTGAATTTCAGAATAATTAGCAGCACATCAAGCTTATCTTAAGGAAGAAGGATTCTAGCTCAATGTATAAGGTTACTTTTTTATGAACATTATAGAAAGGCATGCCACCTATCATGATATGACCATTCTGATCATCCAATAAGGCATTGTTTCTACACTATTCTCTGGCAACTGAAACTTGAAAGAATGTTTGTGGATATTATCAGCAATACATGTACCTTTGCCTGCATTTTTAATCCTAGAAACTTGTCCATTGGGGCACTTTTACTTTGGATGACTAAAGTGTTGAGAATTTACAGGTGAATGCAGTTAGTGCTGATCTTGTTCTGAACCGTGGGGAATTAAAATGGTGGTCCTTCCATGATGTCAATTCTTCCAATGTGGGTGGATGTGGAGGACTGACTGGACCTATGGCAATTATAGTGTCTGAGGAAACACCACCACGTAAGCCATGAGCACATATTCTCCCCCATTCTCTTCCTCCCCGCTATCTTGAATTTCTCTTGAAGGGATCACTCTAATTCTTTTTGAAAATTCTTCAGAGGGCATTCTGGGAGACACGCTTAGCAAGTTCAGTATATGGGGTCTCTACATTACTTTTGTGCTTGCAGTGGGACGCTTTATCAGGCTTCAATGCTCTGACCTAAGGATGAGAATTCCTTATGAGAATCTTCCATCTTGTGACAGGTAATTGTTTTTATGCTTGATGCACAATTACAGGATGCTCTTATGAAATAAGATATCTCATCTTGAGCCATGAAAATAACTATTTGAGAGAATGGAAATCTTGAAATTATTAGCAAAACTATTAGGTCCCATGAGAATTATTGTTCATGAAAATATTTAATAAGTAATAGTTCATGAAAATTGAACTTCCTAAAAACTTCAAGAAATCCCAAATGAGCCATCTTAGTATCCTGAGGTCGGCAGCTCTGTTCCACTTCCAACTTGATATATCCTGTTGGTAGCTTAAGCTTTTAAGGACCAGGGGCTTGACAAAGGTGAGCTTCCCTTCAGCCTTTCTTCATCAAAGTAGGGCAGTTGAAGATGATATCCTATGTCTTCTCTATTCTGATAGAAAAATAGAGGTTGTTGTAGTGCGGCTACTGATTTTCTTAAACAATTGAATCCCAGTAGATATTGAACGGGCCATCTTTATTAGGAACACAGAAAAGAAAGGAGTGTTCCATTTCCACATTGGGTTTGATTGAACTTAACTTTGTTCCCTTTCCTCTGTTCTAAATGTTATATATAGTTCATTCCTGTCTGGCTTGTGCTCGAGTTACCCTTGTAACTAAAGGGGCGGCGGTGATTGTGGTCTTTGTAGGTTGATAGCAATATGCGAGAACATATATTCGGCCAGAGCAGAGGGTGAACTTGAAGTCGAGGAGGTCCTTTACTGGACGCTGGTGAAGATTTACCGCTCACCCCACATGCTTCTTGAATACACCAAAGTCGACTGATGAGCCAGCCCATCAAAGCTTAGGATTTGGGTGTGTTGAAACATGACGTAGTACTAACACTGGACAGTTCCATCGGCGAGTTCAAAGGGCATATCCCCATCTCCCTCCAATCATATGGGACACTGTTGGTGGACACTGCTGGTGCACCACCAAGTGATTTCCACGAAACATCGTGATATGATGGTGGCTATGAACGGGTCTGCCGATGCCAGGTGTAGGTGAGGCTGTTCAAGTTTGTGGTGAGATCTTTAATGGGGCCACTAGAGCTGTTCTAGATTCTCCAACAATAGTGAAGTCTCAAGTGACAGAACAGCTGTTCTTTTTGACACCTTCGGCCATGTATATAGATCTTTTTTCTAACTGCCATAGACTACGATGACAATATACCAAACCTTTTTCTTCCATTGCTTCTTCGAATGGAAGAAATTGGATGCAATAGAAACGAATTCTTCGAATTTCATTTTTCAAGTCACAGTCAGTAATTGTGTCGATTCATCAAACCAAATGGAACGCGTTTTGCGTCAGATCAAAGTATACGCTGACACTTGAAATTGGGCATATCAAGAGAGGTCGAATTCGAGCAGAGTATCCATTTTGACATGGTGCTGATATCCGGTTGTTCTTCAGGTCAAAGCACAACTATATTTTTTTTATTCATAAAGGAAAACACGTCACGTAAATGTGTCAAATTACTGGTTGCGGCAAGTCTTCATTTCTTAGTCCCAAAGTCACAGAAGGCACAATTCCATGTCTAGATATCACTAGACATGGAAGAAGAAGAGTCAGCTTATATATCCAATACCAAGAAGGAGAAGAGGAAGAGGAAGAAGAAGAGTCGCTGACGCTACTTCTAGTCATAGATGAGAAGACGTTCTGACCTGGTTACCCTGAAAGTACTCCTCATGACAGTATCCTACTGCACCCACAAGCCTTTCTTAAACAAAATGTCAGCAAATAGGTGGTCAATAGTCGTGTCTAATTAGTCCTCAGTCACCATCCTTTGATATCTTCATCTTCTTACTAGCACTGCCACCTGTTGGAATCTTCTTGTCAGCGTACTCGGGAATAGTATCTTCCATAACCCTTGGACATTGAAAGCTAAAATCATCAACAGAGATCCCTTTCAGTTCAGGGTTTGCCTCCAAGAAAGCTGCTACTTCCACGAGGGTCCTCATCTTCTTTCCCGAGGATGAAATGTAGTATGCATCTAACTTCGAGAAGTCCTTTCTAAGAACCAAGCTTCTGTTGAAACCTTCTGGTGTCTTTGGTAGGTTGGGTTTGTCCATTACCCAAGTTCGGGAGGAATCGTAATCTATATCAGGAGGATCATTGCATGAAATGCCAGGCTTTTTGCTGCAAACATAGGGCTCCTCGGTGAATTTACTTCTGATCTCCTCATACTCTTCTTGCATATCAATCACCCTCCATTTATAACATTTCACGCATTGTACAGCATAGATATCAATTGAACTGTTGGGCATCTTCTGTCAGGAAAACCAAAAATATCTCATCTTTCAGCAAATTAATATGCCAAGACGACACATCTCTATATCCTTGACAAGAATAACTAAAAAAATCTACAAATGTCACTTTCTTGATGTTAGAAAAAAGCAAATACAGGAGCAAAATAGTTCATAGAGAATTCAGCTCATTGCCTCACGATATACATCTCTGAAGCGTGAAGATTTCAAAGCAAGCATGAACGAGAGTCGCACAAAAAAGCTCTAAAGACAAGATCAGAATCACCTCGACTGTCTAATTACTAAAGAATAATAGATAATCAGAATGAGGCAACGGTAACAGCTCATCCGTATCCTGGTCAACATAAACCTAAACAAATTACAAGATATTCGAAAGCTTTGAACCAGCTTAGGGTGCGGTTCCCTCGGATTCAGACGTTATACACTTGACATCATCATAAGAAAGGCTGAACAAAATTCAATCTAGAAAAACACGACATGCACGAAATAAGCATCACTGTTCAGGTTTTTCACCCGAAAATCAGAAGCAATTGCAAACTACAACACTCACGATCAACTGCTCCGAGAAACCAGTCAAACAACTGAACAATACGAAGCCACGAACAAAGAGTCAGTACGAGTAGATCGTGAAATCCTACAGCAGAAAACAGGCGGGATTCATACTTACCTTGAAAGACGACTTAGGGTTTCCTTGGTTATCGTCCTTCATTTTCACGAGCCCTGCATAGTGCTGCCTCCGGAGTCCCCCTGCATTACTGGCCTTTATATAGTAAGAGAGAAAATTTAATCAGAAGATATGATTTTGATATGAAAATGAGAAACAGAGAATGTAGGTGGCGAGGCGAGGTGGGAGCTTGAGGTTCACTGACACGTGGACATCCAGCGCCAGCGGTCTTAGCTATAAGAAAAACCGTGCAATGATGGATCAGTAGGAGAACAGGTAGTATAGTAGCCCAACCTGAAAGAGAATAAATCAAATGCGGGCTATTAATACGTGCAGTGAAAAGACCAGCAAAGAAAGCTCCTTGATTGTCCCGTGCTACCGTTGATGTCCCGACTTGCCCGGCTCCTTTGACCAAGTCCCTGTCACAACCTATCTTGATTTGGTTTTGGCTTTGGCTTGGTCCCGGTCTACTCCACTTCCCACATGATGAAGCCCTTGGTGTCTCGTCTTGCTTCTTGTGCACTTCGGCCTTCCGTTCCGACCCATCACATACTCCTCTCCTTGCAGTCGTGCATTGTCCGCCAACATGTCGGGGTCTGGTTGCGCCCCCTTCAAGTAGGCACCGATTTTGCTCCTTTCCACACGACCCAACAGGTCATGACCACCTTTTCCTACAACAAACCTCCTTTCTTCCGGGGAGCTCCCATGGCATCTAACAAAAACATCATTGCTCGAGCAAAATTGTTGGTATTTATTTAACATATTCATCCATATACCATAACTATCTGACCAAATGGATTGGGTCTACCAATAGTTTATAAAATATTTGTAATAGTGAGTGGATCTAATTAAGCATATAAAAATAATTTAATAATAAAATTGAGAAATAATTATAATAATTAGTGTATCTTCTTATTGCTCAACAAATATCTTAAATAACACTTATTGCATATATCTCCTAATTTTCTCTTCCCTAATATTCTTGAGTTATTAGGAAAAGTGATATTAAATAGGGTGAATTTTATGCTCTAATTTTTTAACATCAAAATTTTATATTTTCCTTCCAGTACTTATTCAAAATATTATATACAAATATTTAGAATTTTTTTCGTAAATAAAATTTAAATTTTAAAATCTTTACTTTCCATTTTAGGAAAGTTGTGATAAACAAAATATTATATTAATTAATAAATATTTGAAACCTCTTGTACTATAATTAAAACAACTCCCTTTGCTCTATTATCCAACTGATTCTCCTTGCTATTGGTAGCTATATTATCCAATTTTTATTCTACTCAAATACAAATAATGCAAATAAATTCATTTATAGATTTAGTCAATTAATTATATTTACAATGACTTATTATATTATTTTTGAAAATCTTTCCTTTTATTTAAAATTGTATGGGTCCAATACCCATTTTTGAATACTCAATTTGTAACATTTCATTAAAGTTCACGGATTTTAACCCACCTTTATTTGTATTTATAATTTATATTTCTAAAATATAACAAATATTAGATTATGGCACATTTCTTTAAAATAATAAGTTGTAATCCTATTTTTTAAATATGGATCATAGTCATATTTATTAAACATAACTTAAATCTAGTCCTATTTCTTAAATATTTGAATTCTTCACAAAAATATAAGATTACCACCATAATAATGGGTTTGTTGTAAGTAATTTGAAATGATAAAAAATGGTAGGTATGGTGGTAAATTTTTCAAATTGTACTTTTATTTTCGTAAATAATATAATTAATATTTCAAATTGTATATTATCATTTTTTTGATATAAGTTTAAAAAAAAGTGTTATTAAATTTATAACATCCCCAATTTTTTTATATGTGAAACTAGAATACAATTTTTTTATTAGGTGTTATCGTTTGTACATAAATTCAATTTTTTTATTCCTTAAAATTTGTTTTTGTTAATACAGGAGGGTAGGGATATTGTGTGATATCTTTGGGAGGAAAATGCATATCTCCCACAAATACTTTTAAGTTTAATCTTTTTTGTTTTATAGTAGTTCTAAACATATTCGTGTGAGTTATTACCTATTAGCATAATCTTAATCTTTATATTTTGTTTTATTTAAGTTTTTAAATATTTTAATAATTGATGTCATAGTCATAAATAATATTCAAATCATTTTGTTTAATTTGAACAATGCATACTTAAAACATTTGTTATATCAAACACTAATATAATTTTAGTCAATTAAGAAATAATTAATTCAATTCCTACTCTAAATCTTCCCATACCCCTTAATCTCTCATATTTCATATTTATACTGCATATTTTATACTTATTAATGCATATTATAAAACGTGGGATAATTATATGAACATTGGATTTTACTAAAAGTTACAAATTTCTCTTTTTACTCCAACTTTATCAATTCACATCATTATGATTACTTTTATATTTTATTCAATGTGTTATTTATTGGTACAAATATTTTATGAAATATTTTTTTGATCATGTATTTCTTTTTATTGTTACTTATGGATAAATATATTATTTAATATCTTAATAGTAAAATTAATTTAAAATATGCATGCTACATTATAAAATTGAATATTATAAAATAAAAATAGTAATAGAAAAAACATCATTAATTATTTTGTTCCCTTATTAAATAGTTGATAAATTTATTTTAAACACATAAATTATATTTTTTTCTCATAAGTATTATATAATATAATCATGCTTTAATAAAATTAAATTATGAAAAATATATGGTTAGTAGCTAAGGAGATGCCTCGTGAAGTAAAATACTACCATTTTTAGTGGATGCAATCCATAAATTATTTGATTTAGTATTTTATTTTATATTCAATATTTTTTAAATTAACTATTTTTTTATTTTTTATTTTTATTAATAAAAACAAATTATATTTTCTAAATTAATTCTTAAAATAATATATCATCTCACCCTAATTGGTTATATTTAATATATTTTATCAAACTAAAACTAGATACGAAAGCATTCTACATTTTAACGTGTAAAAAAATATTTTAGAGTTTTTTTAAGGTTTTTTAGTTAATAAAGAAATAATTAATTCAATTCATACCCTAAAAAAACATTCTACATTTTATAGTTTGAGACCCTAAATCTATTTTTGGCATTTACACTTATATTTCTTACCCAATAAGTTTTAAAAAGTTAAAATTTGTCTCAAAAGTGTATGGGAGTGGAAAATAATTCTTCAACACAATTTAAATAACAATTCATATTAAATAATTTAGTGGGAACTTACTCCAATTAAATAATTTTACTTTCAAATGTAGATAAAAAATAATATTTTAATTCTTATATTTTGAAATTATACCTCACTTTTATATTATTTGAATAATAGTTCATTTACTTGTAATATATATATATATATATATATATATATATCTTAACAAAGTTGTTACTTTTTCCATTTAAACCCTAAAACATGAGCATCATATTTTTTAGACATCAATGATATGATAATGTTTCAAAATATTATTATCAAATATTTATATGCTTAAAAAATTAGTAATAAATATTTTCTTAGTATATTGTATGAATGTTTAATATTATATAATAACTAGATTTTGTTATAATTATCATTACAAATTGTTAAATAATCTTATGATCATAATTATATTTTTAACTAAAAACTATAATAAATAGAGTTTAATACCTTAAATTTTATAATTTTATGTAAATTTTAAAAAATATAATTTCAATATTCATAAAAATGATTGAATATTAATGAATTGATAATAAATAGGCAGACATAGTTTCCCTCCAACCACTAAAATATACACACAAATTAGTATAAACATGAAAAGTTGATTTTAATTACCAACCAATACCATTTTAATCTTTATATTTTATTTTTGTAATAATTTGTTTTATTTTAAATTTTAAAATAATTTAATAATTGATAACATGATATAATTATATTCCATTTATTTTATATTACTTGAATAATTCAGGATTAAAATCTTTATTTATATTAAAAAATAATACAATATTACTTTGCATACCCCTAAAACTTCTCATACTCATTAATATCTCATATTTCATATTTTTACTATATATTAGTATATTTTATAAAATTCTAAATAATAGTTGATTATATGTTAGTATATTTTCTAAAATTTTAAATAATAGTTGATCAGATAGTAGTAGGTTAATATATGCATAAATATGTTAAAAATTTATTTTCATAAATATATATTTTATTAGAGTATGATAGTAGTGATAGGTTTAGAGGTGTTTAGAACTCCACATAACTTTGATTTTTAATTTAATTTTATATATTAGAATTTAATTTAATATAATATTTATCATTGTTTTGAGAATTAAAATTATAATTTTATTTACTTATTTGCAAGTAGTGGTTAGATTTGTAAACTTAGATTTGTAACCTTCTAATTAAATAAAGATAGTGATAGTATAAATGATTAATAGTGTCAATGAAATTCACTATATTTACTTATAAAAATTATATTTTAGTATTTCATAAATAACATATAATAGGGTGAACAGCTTTTTACCTAAAATATGTAGAAAGAGAGTATAATACCTTAAACCTCATAATTTCATATATATAAATAAAAATATATAATAATAAAATGTCAATCATTCATATCATTCATTACAAATGTTTTAAGAATAGCAGACTCATTGTATTTATCGACTTTGTAACGACATATAGGACATACATAATTTAGATATATCCAGTTAAATATACACTTTGAAGTGAAATATATGAGAGCATGACATCTTTACCAGGTCTTGATTTGAATCGCAAAAGTCTTTCCTGCAGATAATGCAACAATCATCATCTTCAAATTCATCCGTTGGTGTGAGTGATGAAAAATAAATTGTTGGTCGCTCATAAATTAATTCACCATTCTCTATAGCATATTCCTTACAGTCTCCCAAATACTCTTCGAAATAGTCACTGACACGGGTATCACTATCTTCATCGGGTTTGATTATAGTTACTGTTTTTATTATGATATTAACTAAACTGGGATTATAAGAATTGTGATAGATACCCGTTAACTCCAATCCCACTATACTAACTATAGTTTTCAATTGTTCTACTATATCATCCTTCCATATTCTAGGGACTAATTCAATTACCATGGGAATAATTGTTGAAGTGATAGAATTCTAACAAAACACGTCCCTAAATTGACTCATAAAAAAATTTGTGCTCACCCTTTCATCGATAAAGTTTTGTCTTATTTTTTTCAAATAAATATTCTCACCTTTATCCATCACTATAATTTTGGTGCCATTCTTATAATGGATATTAAACTTGATTACTAAGTCCTCTGTATTCTTGTCCATATTCTGATATCCTCATCCATATCTTCATTATCCTTGTCTACCAGTATTGATCCACTTGAGTAGAATATACTTAATGACATATTTAACCACAAATAATATAATGTGTAAAACTTATAAAAGTGTCAGCATATAGAATTCAATATAAGTATGACTTTATTATCAAATTTATATAAATGTGTATATCCCTCATAAGGAATATTATAATATAAAAATATAATATTATACATATTAATCACATCACATAAATAAAATATAACTTTTAGGAGGATTTTCTTATATTTTATTTTATTACTTATGTATGAATTGAGCTTGTGTTGAACATTAAATATAATTATTTTTAAATATGCTCAACCCAATATAAAAATAAAATTTATGGTATAGAATAAAATAAAAAACATAAATAGCCAAAATATCATTGGTAGATTTATTATCTAAATAAGTAGAGAGAATTTTCTTATAATTATTATATTTTATACTATATTATTAATAAATCAACTTTAACCTTATTTATCAAATTAAATATAATAAATTAAAATATATTTCGAGTAATGAATTATTTGAAAATTAATTTATAAAAAATAATTCATTAAAAATTATTTTATTATCATGAAATATTCTATAAACAGTAATATCATTAAATAAGGAATGAAAAAAACATACAATATTTAAGTATTTTGAAAAATAATTGTACAATATATGTAATTTTTCCTTTTTTTTATATATCAATTTAATTTTATTCTAGGCATTAGTTTTTTTCCTAGTAGTGACTTTAGAAACATGTATTTATGATATTGGACTAAAATAATACAACAAAAATGTTAAGTATTCCATTATCTAAATTATTTTATTTATATTATATAAATATTATTTATATGTTTGATTTTTTTTATTTTATTTATATCATATAAATATTATTCACATTTTTAAAGTTTTATTTTTTATGGATTTATTTTAGTATATAATTCTTTATTTTTCTAACAAATTAACATTATAATTAAAGAAGTTAGTTATATATAAATAACAAATTTTAATAAGGTGAGAGGGGTAGTCATGTTAAATTTTGATTGCTATGCCATGTGAATGTCTTATAACATTAATTTTGAAGTTAGTAGTCAACAACTTCCCTAAGTTGTTACAAGAGATAAAAAAATATATGGAAGATTTGTTAGCTTGAAGATATTGTGAAAAAAAATGAGTGAAAAAAGGAAAATGATATTTATGATAATAAATGAGAAACTAGTGGAAAGTTTAGTATAATTAATAAATATAGTAATTAATATTATATTATTTCATGGAAAATAATATTTATACATAATGTTATTTAATAGTATTTTCTTGAATATAATATGTAGTAATGTTTGAAAATGGAAAATTTTGATGATATATAAAAATTATTATAATTAATGTGGGTGAGACCATCTTAGGGAGTGTGATGGAAAATGAGGCAGTAGAAGTATGGGACTAAGTGAGTGGGAGAGTCCGAATGAAAGTGTTTTTAGGATTTTATAATTTAAAAATTATTTTATTATTTGAAAGGAAACTAAATATTTATTTTCTCATTTATCTCAACTTAGAATATATAAAATTAATGTTATTATTAAAAAATAATTACAATTAAGGGTGATTTAACACTATTAAAAATAGTTGAAAATAAATCTATACAACCATAATATTTTTTTACAAGAGAAAATTGAATTCAAATAATGTTTTAAGTTAATTTACTTATATATTTGTAAGTTTATACTATTTTTATTAAATATAAAATCACTATATCACTCTAATAACAATCAACCTAAACTCACTCTCAACTTTGTACTAGATTGTGTACAAGCATTTTTTTCCGTTAGAATAAGGTTATTTTTATAATAATCTAGTATCATTTGACTTTATTTATTATGATGGCATGAAAATTTAAAAATATAAGATATAATTTATTTATTAGTCTATAAAAAAAATAACACTTTGACCATATAAATTATATAAATGAAATAGTTATTCAAAAGTTCACAATAATTATAATATTTAGATTATCATTATATAATATTAATAAATTAAATATTATAATAATTTATTATAATATATAAACTCTAATTCTATATTTGAAACTTATATATTTGGAGTGTAGGGATTTGAAGGGATGGAAATTTTTTTATTTGGTAATTAATTTTGGATTGGTTCAAAAATTACTTTAAATCTCTTATTTACACTAAAAATTAATCAATTTAATTTTAGGAATTTAGAGAATATAAAATTTTAATTAAAATAATATTAAATGACATTAATATCATTATTTTTCTTCTATATATAATACAAAATGTTATATTTTTTCTTATTCCTATTTTTTATATATTTTCTTCTTTTTCTTTCCACCACTCACTAACCTTAGTTTTAATTTTTAATTAAACAAACCTAGTTAACTATTTTTAAAATATATTTGTATTTTTTTTTATTTTATCTACAAATATTTATATTTATGGGTTTTTTTTATATAATATATTTTAGATTTATTAATCAATTTATGTTTATTGTTTTTATGTATTATAGATTAATTATTCTACGTATTTATAATAATTTTTTTATTATTTATATAAGTTAAGTTTTATGTTTTATATTTAGCTATTATTTATATATATATATATTAAAATTTTGATATTTTATATTTATGTATTGATATATATGTATATTATGTGTTATATTTTTATATATAGATTTTGAGATGTTAAATAAAACTATTATTATATATAAATAAAGACAAATTATAATGACTAGTTTAATTTGTTTGGTTACTATTTGAATGATTTTTTTAAAAATATAATCGTCAAAATTGTGTTTCTCTTATTTTAAACACAAAAAAATATAATTAAAATTGTTATCGAATAAAATATTTGATAATTTTGTAACCGTATAATTATTTAAATATACATTATACTGTTATTTAATGTTTTATATGTTATACATTATTTTATTTTAAATTAATGTTATTTTTATTATTTTTAAAATATGTATAATGTACATATAAAAAAGAATTTAAGTATGAATTGAAGATGAAAACCAAACCGGATTATACCGGTTTGAACCACTATTGAATCGGATGTTAAATTTATTTTTCTATATGGTTTAAAAAATTCAAATTTAAAATTTGAGATCACCATTATATAGAAAATAAATTTAGAAAATTTTAATTTTGAAAAATTCGATCGAATCGGGGTGAACAGGCTGATTTAAGCTTTGAATCCAGTTTGGACCGGTATGGTTCGGTTCGGAACAGTGTTGTCTTTTTTCTTCATATGACAACACTATTCACTCGTAGGAAAATCGCACAACGCTGAATAAGCTGAAAAGTATCCGGTAAGGAAGTTTCAGATAATGAATGACCGCCATTATGGCGCTAAGAAGTTATCGAGCTTCCTATATAAAGAGCCACTCCTCATTCATCCTCTTCACAGCTGAAAACTCCATTCTCTCTCAACTACTCCAATTTTTGATGAACCTCGAACTAGAGCTCCATTATAGGGCATTTTCTGATCCAAAGAAAGTGTGGTCAGGTTCTTTAGAACCGGGGAGAAGTCTGCTATCCAACAGTAGTCTCCATTTGCTCTGATGGTCACTGGAAAGACACCGGCGTGATAGAATAGTGAAGTAGCTCCGGGGGACCGAAGCTGCCTTGTTTTGGCCGAGCTGAAAATGGCCAATTCGAGCCCTCCTCGAGCCAAACCAAGCCCTCCTAACACCTCCACAACCCTCCTACAGCTGAATTAGAGTGGAAAGATAAGCCAATTTGGCTACTCTCTGTAAATTCTAATCGGTGCTATAGAGAGAACCGGTAGAACTTCGATGACTAAATTCTCATTCAATTCGGAATCAATTGATGTAATTCTTGATCATAGGAGAAACCTCAAGATGAGAGCTATTTGCCCAGATCAAAAGTTCAGATCGCTGCATCCCCGATGGTAAGCTTTCAAAGTTTTCTCTTTCTAAGTCCAATTTTTCGACGAAGCTTCGTTTGAGCTCATTTCGGCATCAAATCGTGCGATTTAAAGTGCAATTGAATCGTATGAAGGTGTAGAAATTCTAATCTAACTTCATTTTCAACAATTAAACTCATTTGATCAGTCAATTTGATGAAATCAAATTTGACTGAATTAGAAGGTTGAAATTGGGGTAAATTTGGGAATTTCAAAAATTTGAGGGACTAAAGTGAAATTTCATAAAATTGAGAACCAATTGGGAACGATAAAGATGTTGGAGGACCAATTGGCAATTTTAAAAATTTGGGGAAAAACTTACCATTTTTGTAAAGTTGGGGGGCAAAATGGTAATTTTGGAAAAGTTGGGGGACTATATTAGAAATTTGGGAAATTGAACCACTTTTTGTGAAATTGAATAAATTGAGGTCCCAAGGTGAAATTTAAAAAATTTCAGGACTCAATTTGAGGAAAAACCCGACATTAGGGACTTAAAGTTAAAGAAAAATAACTTTAGGGACCTAATTGCAAATAAATGAAAAGTTTGGTTTTCTCATTCATTTGGAATGAATGAAGGCTATTATGCCGAGTGATAATGAACAAGGATGTTCATATCGTGTAGGAACACGAAGTACCGGGAATGCTAGTAAGGACAAGCTCGCGTGAATACAAAGAATCGGTCGAGATAAATTCACTACATTAACAGGTGAGTGGAATATTAAATGTCATGCCCGGTTGGGATGATAAGCACCTCGAAAATAAAAACCCAGTGCTAAGTGGTATTTTAATCATCATATCTGAGAAGGGTGATGTGAAAATCTCACGGAAAAACTACTTACCGGTTGTAAGTAGATCATACATGGTTGGTATAATGAAACTTCGTAAAAATAAGTAGAAAACCCACTTATTGGTTATAAGCGAAGATGTCCTCATACTCGGTTGGTGTGATGGACGGTTAAAAGTTCATTTCGTCGGAAGTGCTCTCCTCTAATCATGTGCCACTGCTTAAACATTTTGGGAGACCTTCTTGACGTGAGCTTGAATAGCTCATATAGGTCGAAGGCCTTAGTTTTGGAACTTGGGGGCTAATATGCTCGATTTTGAAAATCTTGAACAGTGGGCCCTAGGCTAGTTGGCATGAGCACGAGCTCGTAAACAAACATGAATATGAGCGATAAAACTTAAATGAATGAATTGATTGGCCATGGTACCAAGACAGGACCGACATACTCGATCGATTGGCAGTAGTGCAACATGACAGGTCGATGGACCAGTGAAGACAAACAGCTGCAGGTCGAGTTGAGGGTCGGTGCCGTTGAACCAGTGGCTCCAAAGATTAAATGGCTTTTGCAGAAAACTTTGTTTATGCATGCACTGTGTTACGGGACCTTCAAGATGCCTAATAGGGATAGTGATGCATCATAGGGCTCTGGATGACCTGGTGGATATAAGGGCAATTCATCGTACCAGAAGTCTTGCGAAGCTCGATGTAGCTTCAAGTGCATGAGACCGGAGTGGGGACAGGATGAGGTCTCTGTCCTCATACGGACACGGAGATTTTTTTACAGGATTGAGGGTTGGATGTCATGAACATCCACTCATTATTAGGATAGAAGTGGACATGCTTCTATCTAGGTGGCTGATAAAGTTGCTCCGACACTACAAGTGGGTTCAGTGGACGGGCTGGCCTGCGATTATGTGTTTTACCTTTATGATGAAGGATGTGTGTTGGGTGATAAACACACCGTGGTAATGAGAAATGGTTATAAAAACCGATATTTAAAAATGAGTAAATTTAAAGAAAATAAGGAGTTTGACACACTCCGATTCAAACATTTTTCCTAAAAGTTAAATTTTGAAAACCCATTCACCGAGTAGTTGTACTCATCCCCTCCCTTATACCCCTTTTAGGTAATCCCAGAAAGCTTACCAAAAGACCACCAGCTAACGCACCTGTAAGACAGGTATGTTAAGTTTAAAGTTTTGTGCAGTTTTAATTTATGTTATTCCGGCAAAGGTGCATATTTAAAAGATGCCTTACTTCTCACAATTTATATTAAGGGGCAACCCTTAGTAAATCGGGAGAGTGGCGGGTTGATCACGGGGATTCGACTAAACCGGGTCAGGGCGTGACATTTACACTTTATCTTTGGCCCTCTAGCACAACGATCTGTCAGCTTGGCTTTGGCCCATGCGTACTGGCCCAACAAGTTCGACGACATGGCTTCGGTAGAGTAGCGGTTCGACCCAACAAGCTCAACAACTCAGCTTGGCTCGATGGGTATCACGCAAGGTTCCCATTATTCTCGTCTTTTAGCATCATATATCATATGTCTATTCTAAACGAGTCCATACCCGTATCCATCGGCCTTGGGCTCACTGGCATCTCGAGCCTAAGCCTGAAATTAGCTATATTATTCCAACCTGATCTCGGCGGGGTTGCGCCGGCGGAATCTCCCTCCTTGGTGCGCTTTAGAGGGTCGGCGCTCGAGCAATCTGTTCCTACAGGGTACGAGTGTTCTTATTAGGAAGTGGTCACACCCTCTCTTATGTTTGCACCTAGGGCCACGTACTTTGCTTAAATTGTGCATGGGTCCCTAATTTCTCTTTAATCTCTATTAGGCCCCTCAGGTTCCCAATTATTCTTTTGGGTCCTTAACTCTTTCAATTTCACCAATTGGCCCTTAATTCACTAAATTTTCCCTTTAGTCCTTAATTTTCCAAAAAATTGTAATTTGGTCCCCAACTTTTCAAAATTTCCAATTTGCCCCCAAATTTGTCCAAATTGCCCAATTGATCTTTAATTGGGATGAATTTCATGAAAACATCCTAAATTTTGTGAAATTGTCATTCATTCTTCCATTTTTGAAAATTGCATAAAAGTCCCCCAAAATCCCCAAATCGTCCTTCATCTTCTTCCCCAACTCAAGCATGTGGAACTTTGGTTCTTACCTCATCCAATTGGCAGCCTGTAAATCCTTAATTTCTTTGATTCTTGCTTCTATTCGCCTCCTCCAGTTCCCCTCGATCGTCCTACATTTTGAATTTATGAATTTGGTTGAGTTTTTCGTCTTGTCGGAGCTTTGCCGGAAAGTTCACAATAGAGGGAGAAAGCTTGCATTTCTTACCGATGGAGGGGCAGCGGCCAGAGCTTGAGGTGGGGGCAATTAAAGCTAGTTGAAGGGGATCTATTAGGACTGAATCCTACTTCAATTTCCTGCTGCCCTGCCAGAATTTGAAGATAGAAGTTTTGGGTGGTTTAGCTCTGAAATTTAGAAATTTTGATGAGGGGAGGTGGAATTGAGCTTACTGGGACATGTAGGGGTGTTATGGAGTGTCTTAGGCGGTCAGAGATAGCCAATGTAGGTGGTGGAAGGGTTGAGATGGTCGAGGTTACGTCGGGTAAGAGCTCGCTCCTTTGAGCTTCAGAGCACCTTCACTATGTGATCCTTTGCGCACTTCTCTGAGCGTCCTCTGGTTGTTCTGAGAAGGTTTGGAGCTAGAGCACTCTTCCTCAGTTCCAATGCCAGTCTTTAGAGCCCCTTTGGTGGAGATTTTGCCCGTCGTCGGAGCTCTGGTTTACAGCTCACCAGAAAATGCACTCTTCTTCTTCGCTTGATTGTGGGATGCTGAGAATGAATGAGGGGGTGCTCTTTATATAGGGAGCTCGACAAATGTTCAGGCTACCCATCGGTGTAAGACTCGGCCGCCGACGACTCGGAGACTCGAGCTTTTCCAACGACTCTATCTCCTTCCTCTTCTCTGTCAGCGTTTGAAGGTTGAAGATGATGATGTGGCTGTCATGCCACATGGCGCATTGTGATTGGTCAGTTTTTTTGACGTCTAGTGCTAGCTCGACCTCCGCGTCAATCGTTGACCTGTTGATCGGACTCGTGACAGTCTCTCATTGGTTGCTTGTGTCTGTGTGGTGGGCTGACGGGTGCCAATTGAACGTTGACCGGACACATGGCAGCTTCCCATTGGTGCGCCAGCTGGCCATTTGATTTGTGCATGCACTTAAGGTACATGACCATCAAGATGCCCAAGAGGGGTAGTGATGGGTCCTAAGGGCTACTGGACGACATGGTGGAGATAAGGGTAGTTTGTCGTGCCAGTTGGTCATGAAGCTCAGAGTAGCTTCTTGCGCATGAGACCGGGGTGGGGTCGGGATGAGGTCTCCATCCTCATGGTTGAACGTCTAGGATGTTCACTCAGACTCGATCAAGGTGGATGGTAAAGACACTCCGATCTATAAGTGGGTGTAGTTAGCGTAACTGCATCTCGCGAATGTGTGTACCTTCCCAATGAAAGGGTGTGTTGTTTGTGAAACACACTTAATATGGAAATGGGGAAAAGGTTATGAGAACCTTGGAAAGGATTTGAGAATCCTTGAAAAAAGAATTGGTAAACATTGGAAAAAGGTTTGGGAAAAAGAGATTGAAAATTTAGGGAAAATCCTTCTAAAAGAAAATGTCGCCCATGGTAGGGTAAAAGTTTTTAAAACTGAAATTTGAGGAAAAACCTTTTGTTTAAAGAAATGATAACCTTGGTGTAGCTATTTTTAAACTCATTCTCAACCCCTGTTTAGTGAGTTGTAGAACACACCCTCTTCCTTTTTACCCCTTTCAGGTAACCATAGGGAAACCAAAAGACCTTCTTGTAAGACAGGTATGTCAGTTTTAAAATATTAAGTTTTGTATAATGCTATTTCAGGAAAGACAGAAAAGAAGGACGCCTTACTCCTCACAGTTTAAAAGGGTGAAACCCTTTACGGACCAAAAGGAGCGGCAGGTTGCTCAAGGGGATCCGACCAAACCGGGTCGGGGCGTGATAGAAGGAGTAAAAGACTCAAGCAAGGAAGTGACCTACATAATGTAAAGGACGAGAATAAGAGAGAGTAGACCTTAGGGACCAAAGCGAAAGGACGCGATTTCAACCGCAAGACAAGCCGGACCTGAGGCTCAAGATGGAACCCCATGCTTAGGAGTCGCATTGCTAGGGACAACTAAGTCAATCACCAACAAGAAAAGAACTTGAGTAACAAAGGAGGGGCTAGACTACCAAGAATAAGGAAGTAACGCCGAGAAAGGCAAACACAATAGTCGGCTGGACAAGGTGCCAAACCGACAAATGAGTAAATGAACTTAGGTGCGGTGGGAGGTATCGAAACCTCAAACCCAGAAAACACCCCCGAAATGAAAGTCCGACCCCAAGCTACCAGAAGTATTGGACCGATGAGGCTCTGTGAACACCGGGAAAAAGGGGATGAGTTAAACTAACTGAATCCCGGAGAGTGGAGGAAGTGAGGCAAAGAGAGTGGCTCAAGACGGTAGGATATCAACTTACATCATAAGTAAGCCGCTGTGGATCTCTTTAGAGAGAAAATTAGGTGACAAAGTTCTCAGGACAAAACTTCTAAAAGGAGGGGAGAGTTGTAAACCCATCTCTTGGAATTAAAGAAAATCGGGAAAAGAACCGATATAGGTTTATACATGAAGAAACGAGTCATTTAATGGATGAAAAATAGTTAATGTGGGAAATGGAAAAATCCCAAGTGATAAAAAATTCATTAAAAAAATTACAAGGAAGAACCAGGAAGTGGAATTGAGAATAGAGCTGAACCGGTTCGGGGTGAACCAGACTCGGATCGAACCGACATGAACCATAGTGAACCGGTTCACAAATTCATTTTTCTAGGTGGCTTAAAAATGTCAAATTGGGAAATTGAGACTACCATTATATAGAAAATAAATTTAGAAAATTTTAAATTTCATAAAAATGATTGAATTAGGTCCGAATCGGCTGATTTTCGAGTTTTGGATAGCAAACCCAATCGGACTAGACCGATCAACGGTTCGATCGAACCGGTCAGCAGACAATAGACAATGATCAACGGTTAAGATTTTCATATCATATCCATTATCTTTGGTGCCACTGGTCCAATGGCCTCGACCCTCAACCCGACCTGTAGCTGTTTATCTAGGTCGGTCCGTCGACCTGGCCCTGACGCATTGCCACCAGTCCAACGAGTATGTCGGTCATGTCTTGGTACCATGGAAAAATCACATAACCATTTCATTAAGAGTTTTCATGGCTTTCATATCCCATATTTGTTTACGAGCTCCTGCCCGTGCCCATTGGCCTTGGGCCCACTGTTCGTAAATTTTCCAAAATCGAGCATTTAACCCCACAAGTTCAAAAACCGAGGCATCTGGCCTATCTAAGCTGTTCTAGCTCTCGTCAAGAAGATCTACCAAAAAGTTTAAGCATTGGCACACAGTTAGGGGAGAACACTTCTGACAAAAATATAATTTCACTTCATCACACCAACCGGGTGTGATGTTATCTCTGCTTACAACCAGCAAGTGGGTTTCTTCTTCCTTCAAGAAAGTTCATCATACCAACCAAGTATCATTTCCTCTTACCACTGGTAAGTAAGTTTTTAACTTAGTTCTCTCATCATTCCATCTGGGTATGATGTCAAAATTCCACTTACAAGTGGTTTTTCGTTTCTAAAGTGTTCATCATCCCAACCGGGTATGATGTAAATAAGCCCACTCACTCGATAATCATGACGTGTTCATCCTCGATCAATTTTCCAATTCTACGTGAGCTTTCTCTTGCTTGCGTTCTTGTCAGATGTATTCCTACACAATTTGGGCAGCCTTATCATTTACGGTTTGGTATAAAAGCCTAGGCTCACAATTTTTTTATTAATTGCACTTAAGTCCCTAAAGTTCATTTCTTTTTCACTTTAGGTCCCTAATGCCCATGTTTGCCAAATTTGAGTCCCAAGGTTTCCAAAATTTCCTTTTGAGTCCTCATTTTACTCAAAATTGTATAAGAAGCACAAGTTTTCTAAATTTCTAATTTGGTCCCCAACTTTTCAAATATTACCATTTTCCCATACTTTCTAAAAATGGGAATTTGACCCCAATTATTTCAAAAATCAACTAGTTGGTCCTCCAACATCACAACCAATTGGCCTTCAATTTTGGGAAATTGTAAAATGGTCCCTCAATTTTACAAAATCACCAAATTTCCCCAAATGTTTCCCCCAATGTCCCCCTTTCAAACTGGCCTAATTTAATTTATTCAAATTGACCATTCAATTAGGGTTAATTGCTTCAATTGGAGGTGTAATTCAATTCCTACACTTCCATATGATTCAATTGAACTTTGAATCACATGAATTGAGGCCAAAACGAGCTCAAACAGAGCTTCGCTGGAAAACTATACATATAGAGAGAAAGCTTCGAAAGCTTACCATTGGAGGTGCGGCGGTCTGAGCTCTCTATTAGGGAAGGTAGCTCTCTTCTAGAGGTACCTTCTAGGATCAAGAATTCCTACAATTGACCCCGAATCGAAGGAGAATTTTGTTAGTGAAATTTCGTAGTTTTTCTCTCTAACTTCGACCTACAATAACTAAGGCGGGCCGAATTGGCTTACCATTCAGCTCAATTGAGGTCGTATGAGAGCCGTGGGAATGTTGGGAAGGCTTGGTTTAGCTAGAGGAGGGCTAAATTTGGTCGATTTTGGCTCGGTCAAAATAGGGCAACTTCGGTCCTTTGGAGTTGCTTCATTGTTTGATTCCACCGACACTTCTTCAATAGTCCTTAGATCGAACGGAGGTTGCTATCAGATAGCTGACTTCCCCTGGAGTCTAAAGAACTTGATCTCACCTTCTGAGGTTGGGAAAATTGTCCAAGTTAGAGCTTTGGTTTGAGCTTCGCCGAAAAATGGAGCAATTGAGAGAGAATGGAGATTTTTGGTGTGAGGAGGATGAATTGAGAGGAGCTCTTTATATAGGGAGCTCATGGACTCATTTCCTGACCATTTCACATCTTGATCAAGTTTATCCTTTCCTTGAGACACCCTGAATGGAGACATTTTCTCTTCATTGGCGTTGTATGTTCATGCATTGAATGAATAGTGTCGTCATATTCGACCGATTTTCTCAAAATTAAAAATTTCTAAATTTTTTATCTATCCAATGGTGGCTTCAATTCCCCAATTTGAATATTTTAAGTTACCTAGAAAAATGAATTTAGCAACCGGTTCAATGATGGTCTAAATTGGTTCATGTCCGAACCGATCTGGTTTTCTCTTCCAATTTGTCCCAAAGTTCTTTTCCATGATTTTATGACTCCTTGAGTCACTTGGGGTTTGTTAATTTCCCATTTTGCCCTTTCTCTACCAGTTAAAGATCATGAGTCGGTTTGGTTTTCTCTCTTGAGTTGACTAGTTCTTTCCCCGATCTTCTTATTTTTAAGGGACAGGGTTTACACCTTGGGTCCTGATTCCATATGTCCCACCCATGCTCCGAGGTCCCCGAGAACATAGATGTACGGCTCCTTTTGTGAGTTTGGGGGTTTTCCTGAGTTTATTTGTTCTATTCAGTTTTCCTTTATTGCGTATGCATGTCCCCAACTGTCAGGTTTCCAAGCTCGGGTGAATCCCATTGACTCACCGCTCTTCCCGCTTCTGTTCGTTTGTGTATTTGTTGGCGTTCTCCAGCTAATGAGGGGTCCCTCCTTCTTCTAGTCTCTCTCTTCTTCCTTAGCCTAGAGGCCATTACACTTTCCGATGGCGGTACTTCTTTGGATTGATCTCTTTCTCATCACAGATGTCCTTCGAGGGACTTCTCCCTCCCGTGAAGTTCGCTTCCCACATGGAACTGGTTTCTGTTGGTTTCCCTTACTTGTTTCAGGGTGTAGTCTCAGGTTCTGCCCTCGAGGACCCAAGATCCTCCCCCGTTGATCCTTGGTTGCTTGTCTAGACAGTCGCTTTATCTCAACTCGTCCTTCTACCCATTTTTCCCTTGTTGTTGGTAGTTCTATGTGTTGATCCTTCCTTCTTGGGTTTGTGTTCCTCTTCATGTGTTGGGGTTCATGTCTCTCCTTTGCTTTTCATCTTGTAATTGGTCCGTCCTTCCAATTCGGTTTCCTTCTCGAATTCCAAGTCTCTTGATATAACTTCCTTATGTTAACTATCCCGTTTAACTTTGCAATTTCCATGCTTGCCGACTCCTTCCTTTTTCCTTTCCCTGGTCTATGGTGTTGGGATGTTTCATTCCTTTGTCACAGGCTTACTTTTCTGTCCCTTGTCCTTGGGGTAATATGTTATAACCCTTTGGTTATCTTGGCTATCTCGTGTTAGGGTCCTATGGGATGGTTAGGTTTGTCCTTGGGCTATCCTTGACCTATCCACATTTTTTCCCAGGTCCCTGTCTCCAGGAAATTCAGCCTTTGCCCTGCTACTATTCCTGGCCTTTGTTCTTATTTTATGTTTTAACATTCCTTTGAGGTTGCCTTACTATTTCTTGATGTGGCTCTCCTTTGGGTCATTGGTCACTTCGTAGGGTTCTTGCTGACTTGCCTATGGCATTTAGTCCATAAGGTTTCCTACTTTGTCCTTTGGGTTGGCCATGGTTTATCCCAACTTTCCTTCATCCTTTAAAGCACTTCTCGGGCCTCTTGTCATCGTAGCCCCATCCTGTGGGGTATAGGTGTTGGAAGGGAACAACCCACCTTTCCAAGGTGAGCTTTGGTTTTACTTCCTTAGGGTTCCTTGGTATTTCGAGGGCTTCTATAGTTCCCTTATTCTGAGAATTTGTTAAGAAATTCGGGGTTCTTTCTTTTGGAAAATTTTTTTTCTTTATTCGTTGGACCGAAAAACCCCAGTCAGGGTCTATTACAACTGACATCTCTAGAATTTACTACCTCCTTTTCTATCCCTACCAGTTAATAGACCTATAATTATACCTATGCAGGTTGCGAGACTCCGCATCTGGTGTCTCGAGGCATCTTCTCCTTCTAGGTGGGCATTCGCTCCCATGGTACCTTCCGTAGTGGGGGCACGAGTTCATGTTGGGCTCCTCGAACTCCACAGATGCTGATAGACTAGGGGCCCTCCTGGCCTGTACGGGGGGGGGGGGGGGGGGGGGGGGGGGGGGTGCTATATCTATTCCGTGTAAGACAGCAGCATCGTGGACATGTTGGGTTGGGCCCGCAGTACACACACTACTGTGGATCGGAGTGAGTCGGTGAAAAACCCTCACGTAGTTGGTGTATGCTTCTCTGAAATTCCTTTAAGCTTTTGCCTAAATCTAAGCCAGGTTTGGTTTCCTAGGTGGGGACACTTCATCTTTCATTGAGTAGGGAGGGGTCCTATCTCGAGGTGCGCCCCAAGGGATGGGCTCCTCTAACGCCTCTACTCGTTGTTTCATAGCGTGTATCTAGGGAATATATTCTTCGAGGGAGTTCCCGTTCATGTTTTCTACAAGGTTGTCGGAATCGAGGATTAGGGTGGGTTGGAGGAAAACTAATTAAGAAAGTTATGCTCTGATACCACTCAAGTTGTCACGCACCAACCCAGTTTGATCGGAGTCTATGATCAACCCACCACCCTTTCCTGCATCATTCGGGTATACCTACTCGAATGAGACACAGAAGGTGCATGCGTGTTTACGTTCAAACCCTTACTTTAAGTTGGGAGTAGAAAGCGTACCTTGAGGGCCTGAGCGCGTCTTGGAACTTTCCGTCTGGGTATTATCCTAAAAAGGGGTGAGAGAGAGGGTGAGTAAAATACTTAGTGAGGGAAACTACTATAACGTTTTACTTGAATTCATTTTTTCTGTCTTTTAAATTATTTCTTTGTTATTTCATACATTCCACAAGATAAACAACCGCCCTCCTATCATAGGAGTGATCACACATTTGCGGAACGGTCCTCGACAGTTCCACTTGTGGATCGAAGCGCCTATACCGTCCACCCTGATAGAGGGATACTACCTCTACCCGGAGTTTGAGTGGACATCAATAGTCTAACACATCAAACCCCAATTACTTCATCGTGTCCCCTCAATGGGATGAGCCCTCATTTCCCCTACTGCCTCGATCTCCGTGTGCAGGAAACTACTCGGCTTCACGACCTACTAGACGATAAAATCGCTCTTATGCTCCATCGGTCGTCTAGCAGTCCTTGGGCTCCATCACTACCTCATTCCAGGTGTCCTAATGACCCAAACATCACAGTGCAGGCACAATTAACAATCTTTTTTAATTATAGCCTTTATCTTTGGCCCTCTAGCGCAACGGTCTGTCAACTTGGCTTCGACTCACGCGTACTGTCCCAATAGGTTTGACAACCTGGCTTCGGCAGAGCAGTGGTTCGGCCCAGCAAGCTCGACAACTCAGCTTGGCTCGATAGGTATCACACAAGGTTCCCATTATTCGGGTCTTTTAGCATCATATATCATATGTCTGTTATGGACGGGTCCATGCCCATATCCATCAGCCTTGGGCCTACTAGCATCTTGAGCATAAGCTCGGAATTAGCTCCAAATATTTTAAGCAAAGTCACCCAGTCAGAGGATGCTAATTTAAAAAAAATAGTTTACAAAGTTGAACTATCATGCTAACCGGAATGGACGTCATATCGGTTCCCACTCAATCGGTGATCTCGGCGGGGTCGCGCCGACGGAGTCTCCCTCCTTGGTATGCTTCAATGGGTCGGCACTCGAGCAATCCGTTCTTGCAAGTTACGAGTGTTCATATTAGGAAGCGGTCACACCCTCTCTTATGTTCGCACCTAGGGTCACACACTTTGCTTAAATTGCGCATGGGTCCCTGATTTCTCTTTAATCTCTATTAGGCCCCTCGGGTTCCCAATTATTCTTTTTGGGTCCTTAACTCTTTTAATTTCACCAATTGACCCTTAATTCAACAAAATTGCCCATTAGTCCATAATTTTCCAAAAAATTGCAATTTGGTCCCCAACTTTTCAAAATTTCCAATTTGCCCCCAAATTTGTCCAAATTACCCAATTGACCTTCAATTGGGGTGAATTTCATGAAATTGTCATTCAGACCTCCAATTTTCAAAAATTTCACAAAAGTCCCCCAAAATCCACAAATCGCCCTTCATCTTCTTCCCCAACTCAAGCATGTGGAACTTCAGATCTTACCTCGTCCAATTGGTGGCCTGTAAGTCCTTAATTTTTCCGATTCTTGCTTCTATTCACCTCCTCCAGTTCCCTTCAATCGTCCTACACTTCGAATTTATGAATTTGGTTGAGTTTTTCGCCTTGTCAGAGCTTTGCCGGAAAGTTCAAAGTAGAGAGAGAAAGCTTGCATTTCTTATCAACGGAGGGGCAGCGGTCGGAGCTTGAGGTGGAGGTAGTTAGAGCTAGTTGAGGGGGATCTAGCATGACTGAAGCCTACTGCAATTTGTTGCTATCTTGTGGGAATTTGAGGAGATACGTTTCGGGTGGTGCAACTTTGAAATTTAGAAATTCATATGAGTGGAAGTAGAATTGAGCATACCGAGGCCTGTAGGGGTGTTGTGGAGGGTCTTAGGCAGTCAAAGATGGCCAATGTGGGTGGTGGAAGGGCCGAGAGGGTCGAGGTTGTGTCAAGCAGGAGCTCGCTGCTTCGAGCTCTGTAGCACCTTCACTCTGTGATCCTTTGTGCACTTCTCTGAGCGTCCTCTGGTTGTTCTGAGAAGGTTTGGAGCTAGAGCACTCTTCCTCGGTTCCAATGCCACTCTTTAGAGCCCCTTTGGTGGAGATTTTGCCCATCGTCGGAGCTCTGGTTTGCAGCTCGTCGGAAAATGCACTCTTCTTCTTCATCGCTTAATTGTGGGATGTTGGGAATGAATGAGGGCGTGCTTTTTATATAGGGAGCTCGACAATTGTTCAGGCTACCCATCAGCGTAAGACTCAACCTCCGACTCAGCCGTTGGTGACTTGACCGGAGAGTTTTTCGAGTCGCCGGAGACTCCAGCTTTTCCAGTGACTCTCTCTCCTCTCTCTTCTCTGTCAGCATCTCAAGGTTGAAGATGATGACGTAGCAGTCATGCCATGTGGCACACTGTGATTGGTCAGTTTTTCTAACGTGTAGTGCTAATTCTGTCGCCGCGTCAGTCGTTGACCTGTTGACTGGACACGTGGCAATCTCTCATTGGCCGCTTGTGTCTATGTTGCGGGCTGACAGGTGCTGACCATTGACGGGACACATGGCAGCTTCCCATTGGCTGTCTGTGTCTGTGTAGCAACTGACGAGGCGCCAACTAGCCATTTACTGTTGACCACTCTCTATTGTCCGCTGACCTGTCCGACCGGGTTCGTTGTCCAAAATTAAAAAATTGTTTGGTTCGGACTCGGTTCGACCGTTTTTCTGAAATTTAAAAATTTCTAAATTCATTTTCTATCTAATGGTGGTGTCAATTTCCCAATTTGACATTTTTAAATCACTTAGAAGAATGAATTTGTGAACTCGTTCACTATGGTTCATGCCGCTTCGGTCTAGTTTGGGTCTAGTTAACTTTGAACCGATTTGGTTTTATTCTCAATTCCACTTCCCGGTTCTTCCTTTTAATTTTTTTTTTATGAATTTTTTATCACTTGGAATTTCCCAGTTTCCCACATTAACTATTTTTTGTCCATTAAATAGCTCGTTTCTTCATGTATAAACCAATACCGATTCTTTTCCTGATTTTCTTTGATTCCAAGAGATGGGTTTTACACGACATGTGGCGAAGCGTGCCCAATCAGCGCCTAGAAGCGTTGACCAATCATAACGTTACATGTGTCTTGGTCGTTGGTCAAAGAAGGAGAATCCACGTCAGATGACTGACCAATAGGAGAGTGACACGTGTCCCGATCAACAATCAATGTCAGAAAGGCCCTGTTAGAAAGGCTAACCAATGAGGAGCTAACACGTGGTCAGGACTCCACGTTAACATCCGATAAGGTTCTCGGAGAAACGACTAACCAATGAGAGGTCAACACATGGCAATGCCATATCGGATGACCTTAGCCAATTAGAGGTTGACATTTGGTAGTAGCACTATGCATCAAGCATAGGAGTGTCATCATCAACCTTGGACTAAAGGTGTCACGCCCCGAGCCGGTTTGGTCGGATCCCCGTGATCAACCCGCCACTCTCCCGGTTTATTAAAAGGTTTCCCCTTATCGTAAACCGTAAAGAGTAAGGCGTCCTTTAACTTGCACCTTTTTCCTGGAATAGCATAATCAAAACTGTATGAAATTTAAAACTTTACATACCTGTCTTACAGGCATCTTAGTTTATGGTTTTTAAGGGAAGGCTTTCCGGGATTTCTTGAAAGGGATATAAGGGAGGGGGTGAGTACGACTACTCAGTGAATGGGTTTTTAAAAGCTTTTGACTTTTAAGAAAAACATTTATCTAGAGTGTGCCAGACTCCTTTGTTTTCAAAAATCCCATCATTTAAAATTTTGGATTTTTCCATTATTTCTTAGTTACCACGGTGTGTCATCACCCAACACACATCCTTCATCATGAAGGTTACACACATTTGCAAGTCAGTATCACTACTGAACCCGCTAGTGGCTTCGAAGCGACTTTTCCTGCCACCCGGATAGAAGTACGACCACTTATACCCTGGGAATGAGTGGATGAACGTGACATCCTACCCACAATCCCAAAATCACTTCTTCATGTCCGTATGAGGACAGAGACCTCATCCTGTCCCCACCCCGGTCTCATGCGCTTCGTGCTACTCCAGATTTCGCATGGACACCTGGAACGACGAACTGCCCTTATAGCCACCAGGTCATCCAGTGCCCTTAGGACGCATCACTACCCCTCATGGGCGTCTTGATGATCCCGTACTCATAGTGCATGCACAAACAATGTTTTCTTATATTGCCATGTAATTTGTGGTGCCACTAGTCCAACAGCCCCGACTCTCAACTCAACCCGCAGCTATTTGTCTTGACTAGTCCATCGACCTGTCATGTCGCACAGCCGCTAGTTGACTGAGCATGTCGGTCCTATCTTGGTACCATGGCCAAACAATTTAATTATTAAGTTTTATGGCACATATATCATGTTCGTTTACGAGCTCCTGCTCGTGCCAACTGGCCTTGGGCCTACTATACGAGATTTTCAAAATCGGGCATTTAGCCCCCAAGTTCCAAAACCGAGGCCCCCGACCTATTAGAGCTATTCGAGCTCCCGTCGAGAAGGTCTCCCAAATTGTTTAAGCATTGGCACACAGTCAGGGGAGAGCATTCCGACAAAAATAGGTTTTTACTGTCCATCATACCGACCGGTATAAGGACATCTCCGTTCATAACCGATGAACGGGTTTTCAACTTCCTTCGAGGAAGTCTCATCAAACCAACCGGGTATGATCTACTTACAACCCGTAAGTAGTTTTTTTTTCGCATAACTTTCACATCACTTTCTCTAAGTAGTGATGATTAAAATACCACTAAATAGTGGGTTTTTATATCGAGGCACTTATCATCCCTAACCGGGTATGATGTTAGTAAACCCACTCACAACCGGTAAGTAGTTTTTAACTTTAAACTGTGCTCATCATCCCAACTGGGTATGATGTGAATAACCCAATCACCTGTTAATGCAGTGAATTGCACTAGATTGGTTCTTTGCATTCACGCGAGCTTGTCCTTGCTGGCGTTCCCGGTATTTAACGTTCCTACACGATATGAACCACCTTGTTCATTATTACTCGGCATAACAGCCTTCATTCATTAATGAATGAGAAAACCCAAACTTTTAGTTATTTGCAATTAGGTCCCTAAAGTTAACTTTAAGTCCCTAATGTCGATTTTTCCTCAAATTGAGTCCCGTAACTTTTAAAATTTATCGTGGGACCTCAATTTATTCAATTTCACCAAAAAGGGGTTTAATTTTCCAAATTTCCAATTTGGTTCCCCAATTTTTCCAAAATTACCATTTTTCCCTTCTATCACAAAAATGGTAAGTTTTTCCCCAAAATTCCTCAATTGGTCCTCCAACATTATTTTCATTCCCAATTGACCCTCAATTTCATAAAATTGTATTTTGGCCCCTTTGAATTTCAAAAATCCCCAAATTTTCCCTCCATTTCAACTCTTCAACACTACCGAATTTGATTTCATCAAATAAACTGATCAAACACTTCTAATTATTAAAATTGGAGTTGAAATTGAGCTCTTGTATGTTCATACGATTCTAAGAAACTTTGAATTCCAGATTTTAACGTCGGAACGAGCTCAAACGGAGCTTTGTCGGAAAATAGACTGTAGAGAGAGAAAGCTTCGATTACTCACTGGTGAAGGCACGACAGTCCGAGCTTTTGATCTGGGCAGATAGGTCTCGTCCTAAGGTTCATCCTAAAATCAAGTATTGTATCAATTGATGCGGAATTGGATTAGAATTTCGTCATTGAAATTCGGTCGACTCTCTCTATAGCACCGATCGAAAATTATAAAGGGGAGCCGAATTGGCTTACCTTTCGGTCCTAATTCGGTCGTGGAAAGGCTGAGGAAGTGTTGGGAGGGCTTGGTTTGGCCTGAGTAGGGCTTGAAATGGTCGATTTCAGCTTGGCCGAAATAGGGCAGCTTCGGTCCGCCGGAGTTGCTTCACTATTCCATCATGTCGGCGCTTCTCCAACGATTCTCGGATTGACTGGAGTTTGCTATCAGATAGTTGTCTTCTCCCCGGTTCTAAAGAGCCCGACCTTTGTTCAAGTCGAAGCTCTGGTTCGAGCTTTACCAGGAAATGGAGCAGTAGTGAGAGAGAGAGAGAGAAGTGTTCAGGTGTGAGGAGAATGAAATGAGGATGACCTCTTTATATAGTCGTAAAACCCATGTATTAAATGGGCGAGATTTATTACTAGTATTAATATTACCATAAATTATTGGTATTAACTTTAATAATTTAATTTCAGTATTAATTTCAATAATTAAATATATATTAATTGATGGCTATTTATGATAAGCCGTTCGCATAAAAATTTTTGACCGAAATTTCGGGTTACAAAAAATCATACTTCCCAGTAAGGAGGTCACCCATCCTCACACTACTCTCAAGTAAAAACGCTTAACTTTGAAGTTCTTATGGAATCTAATTCACCTGAACCAATTTGGTTTTTGTTTTCTAGTTTGTCTTAAGTTTGTTTTCCAATGTTTAATAAATCCTTTGGATCAACCGAAAGTTGTAAATTTTCATATTGCTTATTCCTAAATGTAAACCGATTTGGTTTTCTTATTCGGTTTGACCGGTTCTTTTCCCGGTTTTCCTTAACTCAAATGTGCGGGGTTTACAAAAGGCACCTGTGACTACCGGAAGGAGACCAGATCTTCCATGTCTAGAAAATCGGCCACCGCCACCAAAATAGAATGAGTTAAATGCCAAAATTAATGTCGGTCGGTAGCCCTCTCGATTGCCGAGACCCCTATATAAGGAGCATCCTCCAACTCGGCCTCTCCACCACTCGGGCGAGTCCTAAAGGCAAATTGCTCCCTTTTCTGATGAGGTATAGACCAGAGCTCTGGCGTCGGACATTTTCTCAACCTAAGGAGCTTTGGTTGGTGGCAACAAAATCGGGGGGAAGTCCTCTGCTAGCTGCACCCCTAGCCCAACCAGAGACCTCCTGGAGGAGCACCTGATTGATCCCACAGTGAATCTACTCCAACGGGTTTGAAGCAGCGAGTTTCTACCAAGGCGAATTCCTACCACCTCTGGTCTCCTATAGTTGAATCTACTCCAACGGGTTCGAAGCAACGAGTTTCTACCAAGGCGAATTCCTACCACCTCTGGTCTCCTATAGTTGAAACAACCCCTCCTCAACTCCTCTTGGCCAACCTTCTACCTTGAGTGACCTTGAGGTAAGCCAATTTTGCCTCTCTCCATTAGAATAGTAAATTTGCAGAGCTTTGCACATGAAAAACTTCTCTCATCCAATTCTCGTCATCCAGTCTCTCTAGAAATTATTTTCCAACGAGGCTCCATTTAAGCTCAATTATGAGCCTCTCAAACTTGTGGTAGAGATTATAGCCTCTCACAAAGTTGGACGGTAAAGTCACTACGAGACATAAGTGGAACTATCGGGGATGGTGTTTGCGAAAAAATGATCCCTTTAATGAAAAATGGTGTGTGATTGTTTGATTAAAATGAATCTCATGATGAAATCTACCTATGAGTAAAGTGGAACAATCGGGGACTTTGTTTACAAGAAAATTATCAATTTTTAAGAAAAAGGCATATGATTTTTGTTTAAACCATATCCCATGAAGGATGTTGATAAAACATTTTGATGAGTGAAAATCCCTTGAAAACCTTGATTTTATAGATTCTTAATTACGCATCCACTAAGTTGTCGAAATCACCCCCTCCCCTTTCTCCCCAATGAGAAAATCAATCGTATTGTCACGCCCCAACCCGGTTTGGTCAGATCCCCATGATCAACCCGCCACTCTCCCGGTTTATTAAAGGATTCTCCCTTATTGTAAACCGTAAAGAGTAAGGCGTCCTTTAACCTGCACCTTTTCCTAGAATAGCATAATCAAAACTGCATGAAATTTAAAACTTTACATACCTGTCTTACAGGCATCTTAGTTGACAGTCTTTAATGGTAGGCTTTCCGGGATTATCTGAAAGGGATATAAGGGAGGGTGTGAGTACAACTACTCAGTGAATGGGATTCAAATCTTTTGACTTTCAAGAAAAATATTTATATGGAGAGTGCCAGACTCCTTACTTTTCAAAAATCCCTTCATTTAAAATTTTGGGTTTTTCCATTATTTCTTAGTTATCGATGTGTCATCACCCAACACACATCCTTCATCATGAAGGTTACACACATTCGCAAGTCAGTATCACTACTGAACCCACTAGTGGCTTCGAAGCGACTTTTCCTGCCACCCATATAGAAGTACGACTGCCTCTACCCTGGGAATGAGTGGATGTACGTGACATCCGACCCACAATCCCGAAATCACTTCTTCGTGTTCGTATGGGACAGAGACCTCATCCTCTCCCCACCCCGGTCTCATGCGCTTGGAGCTACTCCAGATTTAGCACAGACACCTGGAACAACGAACTACCCTTATAGCCACCAGGTCGTCCAGTGCCCTTAGGACGCATCACTACCCCTCATGGGTGTCTTGATGATCATGTACTCATAGTGCATGCACAAACAATTTTTTCTCATATTGCCATGTAATCTGTGGTGCCACTGGTCCAACGGCCCCGACTCTCAACTCAACTCACAGTTGTTTATCTTGACTGGTCCGTCGACCTGTCATGTCGCACTGTCGCTAGTTGACTGAGCATGTCGGTCCTATCTTGGTACCATGGCCAAACAATTCACTTATTAAGTTTTATGGCACATATGTCATGTTCGTTTACGAGCTCCTACTCGTGCCAACTGGCCTTGGGCCCATTGGACAAAAATTACCATTTTGCCCTTCCTTTACAAAAATGGCAAATTTTACCCCAAAAATTCCAAAATTCCTCAATTGGTCCTCCAACATTATTTTCATGCCCAATTGACCCTCAATTTCATAAAATTGAATTTTGGTCATTTGAATTTCGAAAATCCCCAATTTTCCCCAATTTCAACTCTTCAACACTACCAAATTTGATTTCATCAAATTGACCGATCAAACACTTCTAATTGTTGAAATTGGAGTTGAAATTGAGTTCCTGCATGTTCATACAATTCTAAAAAACTTTGAATCACAGATTTTAACGCCAGAACAAGCTCAAACAGAGCTTCATCGGAAAATAGATTGTAGAGAGAGAAAGCTTCAATTTCTCACTGGTGAGGGCACGACAGTCTGAGCTTTTGATCTAGGCAGATAGCTCTCATCTTGAGGTTCATCCTAGAATCAAGAATCACATCAACTGATGCCGAATTGAGTTAGAATTTCATTATTGAAATTCTACCTGTTCTCTCTCTAGCACCAACCGAAAATTGCAGAGGGGAGCCGAATTGGTTTACCTTTCAGTCGTAATTTGGCCATGGGAGGGCTGAGGAAGTGTTGGGAAGGCTTGGTATGGCCTGGGGAGGGCTTGAAATGGCCGATTTCAGCTTGGCTGAAATAGGGCAGCTTCGGTCTGCTAGAGCTGCTTCACTATTCCATCATGCCAGCACTTCTCCAACGATTCTCAGATTGACTTGAGTTTGCTACTAGATAGCTGTCTTCTCCTCGATTCTAAAGAGCCTGACCTTTGTTCAAGTTGAAGCTCTAGTTCGAGCTTCACCGGAAAATGGAGCAGTAGAGAGAGAGAGAGAGAAGTGTTCGGGTGTGAGGAGAATGGATGGGGATGACCTCTATATATAGGTGTAAAACCGTGTATTAAATGAGAGAGATTTATTACTAGTATTAATATTACCATAAATTATTGGTATTAATTCTAATAATTTAATTTGGGTATTAAATTATTTGTATTAATTCCAATAATTTAATTTGGTTATTAAATCATTGGTATTAATTACAATAATTAAATAATTAAATCACACTACTCTCGAGCAAGCATGCTTAACTTTAAAGTTCTTATGGAATCTAGTTCACCTGAACCAATTTGGTTTTTATTTTTTAATTTATCTTAAATTTCTTTTCCAAAGTTTAATGAACCCTTTGGATCTGTAAATTTCCATATTGCTTGTTCCTAAATGTAAACCGGCTCAGTTTTCTTATTCAGTTTGACATGTTCTTTTCCCGATTTTTCTTAACTCAAAAGTACGAGGTTTACAGAAGAGGGCAAGAAAGTAATTTTGGATTTTGAAAAGTTTGGAAATGATGGGTAACCGATTTGGCTCTAATTCAACCCGACTTTGGCCAACATGACCCAACTCATGGTCATACACCCGAGTTGGACCCTCCACCTACTCCAGACCGTTTCTATGAATGACATGTTATGGAAACACGCCTAATTGACCCATATTTTCATCAAATTACACGAAATCAAACTTGACATTACAATGATGACCCCATCAATGGCCTACAGGCGAAGTGAATTTCATTTCCATCACCCCATCATATCGAATTGGATCTAAGAAGTTCAAAAACTCGTACTCATACTCACTTCCGACACCCGATTGTTCCTACGCAAAATTCTCTCTCGCCCAACCACCAAATAGAGTGATCTTGGTGTTAAAATACTACTAAGAGACTCTTCTTGAGTTCTTTGGTCGTGTCACTATCAGTTAATGGTCGAAAAATGTCACACATTGATTATTTTGGCCGGGTTCAATTTGGGACAAGAAATTGTCACCGCACATTTGGGGCCAAATTCGGTCACCTCGAGCCACCACGCCGCCCCGTTTTCAATAAATATATCTATAAACCCCATCCTTTGATAATGACAAAACTGGGGAAAGAACCGGTTAGTTTCAAATTTTAAAACCGAATCCGTCTACAAGCTCGAATATTTGGAAACAGGCAAATTGAGAATTTACAACTTCCATGTGACTCAAAATGGTTCATAAATCTTGGAAAAGAACCTTAAGATGAATTAGGAAGAAAAATCAGACCGGTTCAAGTGAACCGGGTCCAAACCAGATAAAACCAGCTTATGCATCGAGTCGACTCATGAACCAGAACCGATAGAGAAAGGGGTAAGCTGGGAAATTTATGAATTCTGAGTGACCCAAAATGTCCCAAAAGTCATAGAAATGGACTTAAGAAGGAATTGGAGATGAAAACCAAACCGGTTCGGGTGAACTGAATTGAACCGGTTGGATCGATTTGAATCATTATTGAACCAGATTATAAATTCATTTTTCTAGGTGGCTTAAATAATACAAATTTGAGATTTGAGGCCACCAATGGATAGAAAATGAATTTAGAAATTTTTAGATTTGAAAATTTTAGTCGAATGGGTGGTGAACCGGCCAGTTTAAGCTTTGAACCCGGTTCGATCTGGTCCGGAACAGTGTTGTCTTCTTCCTTGAGATGACAGCACTGTTAACTCGCCGAAAAATCGCGCAGCGCCGACGAAGCTGAAAAGTCTCCAGCCAGGGAGTTTTGGGGAATGAATGACTGCCATTAAGGCACCAATCGGATGACAAAGAAGTCTCAGAGCTTCCTATATAAAGAGCCCCTCTCTATACATCCTCTTCACACCTGAAAACCTCACTCTCTCTCAACTGCTTAGTTTTTCGATGAAGCTCAAACCAAAGCTCCGATATAGGGTCATTTCTGAGTCAAAGAAGGCGAGGTCGGGTTCCTTAGAACCGGGGAGAAGTCAGCTATCCGAGAGCCGTCGGAGAAGCATTGGCGTGATTGAACAGTGAAGCAGCTCCGGCGAACCGAAGCTGCTTTGTTTCGGCCGAGCTGAAATTAGCCAATTTGAGCCCTCCTCAGGCCAAACCAAGCCCTCCCAACACTTTCTTTGCCCTCCCATGGCTGAATTAGGATCGAAAGATAAGCCAATTTGGTTTCACTCTACAATTTCCAATCAGTGTTAGAGACAGAGTCGACCGAATTTCAATGATAGAATTCTAATCCAATTTGACATCAATTAATGTCATTCTTGATCCTAGGAAGAACCTCAGGAGGAGAACTACTTGCCCAGATAGAAAGCTCAGACCGCCTCGCCCTCACCAGTGAGCAACCAAAGTTTTTTTTCTCTACAGTCTATTTTCTAGCGAAGCTCCGTTAGAGCTCATTCCAGCGTTAAAACTTGCGATTCAAAGTGCTAGAGAATAGTAACATGTAGAAACTCAATTTCAACAATTGGAAGTGTTTGATTGGTAAATTTGATGAAATCAAATTCGACTATGTTAGGAAGTTGAAATTTGGGGAAATTTGGGGATTTTCAAAAATTCGAAGGACCAAGATGTAATTTTATAAAATTGGGGGTCAATTGGGCATGATAAAAATGTTAAAGGGCCAATTGAGGAATTTTAGAATTTTCGGGGTGAAACTTACCATTTTTGTAAAGGAAGGGCAAAATGGTAATTTTGGAAAAATTGGGGGACCAAATTGGAAATTTGGGAAATTAAACCCCTTTTTGTGAATTTGAATAAATTGAGGTCCTAAGGTAAATTTTAAAAGTTTCAGGACTCAATTTGTGGAAAAAACGGCATTAGGGACTTAAAGTTAAAGTAAAATAACTTTAGGGACCTAATTGCAAATAAATAGAAAGTTTAGTTTTCTCATTCATTTGGAATGAATGAAGGCTATTAGACCAAGGAATAATGAACAAGGATATTCATATTGTGTAGGAATACGAAGTACCGGGAACGCCAGCAAGGACAGGCTCGCATGAACAAAAAGAATCGGTTGAGTGGAATTCACTGTATTAACGAATGAGTGGGATTTTATATCATACCCGGTTGGAAATGATAAGTATCTCGAAATGAAAATCCACTATTTAGTGGTATTTTAAACATCACAACTTAGAGAAGTGATGTGAAAAGCACACAGAAAAATAACTTATCAGTTGTAAGCAGATCATACCCAGTTGGTATGATGAAACTTTCTCGAAGAAAGTGGAAAACCCGTTCATCGGTTATAAGCGGAGATGTCCTCATACTCGATTGGTATGATGGACAGTTGAAAATATATTTTTGTTAGAAGTGCTCTCCCCTGACTGTGTGCCAATGCTTAAATGATTTGGGAGACCTTCTTGACGGGAGCTCGAATAGCTCTTATAGGTCGGGGGGCCTCAGTTTTGGAACTTGGAGGCTATTATGCCTAGTTTTGAAAATCTTGAACAAATAGGCCTTAGGTTAGTGGGCATGAGCAGGATCTCATAAAAAAACATGAGATATATGCTATAAAACTTTAATAAATGAATTGTTTGGCCATGGTACCAAGACAAGACCGATATATTCAGTCAACTAGTGGCAGTGCGACTCAATAGGTCTCCAGACCAGTCAAGATAAACAGTTGCAGGTTGAGTTGAAAATCGAGGCCGTTGGACTAGTGGCACCACAGATTATATGGCATGATAAGAAAATACTTATTGTGCATGCGTTGTGTTTACAAGACCTTCAAGACATCCAAGAGGGCTAGTAATGCGTCTTAAGAGCCCTGGATGACCTGGTGAGTATAAGGGCAGTTCGTCGTACCAGGTGACCGTGCAAAATTTGGAGTAGCACCAAGCGCATGAAACCGGGGTGGGGACGAGATGAGGTCTCTGTCCTCATACGGACACGGAGAATTGATTTCAGGATTGAGGGTCGGATGTCGCATACATTCACTCATTCTCAAAGTAGAAGTGGATGTGCTTCTATCTAGGTGGTCGGTAAAGTCGCTCCGACACCACAAGTGGGTTCAATGGACGTACTAGCCTGCGAATGTGTGTTTGACCTTCATGATGAAGGATGCGTGTTGGGTGATGACACACCATGATTAATAAGAAATGGTGGTAAAAATTGAGATTTGAAATGAAAGGATTTTTAGAAAGAAAGGAGTATGGCACACTCCAAAACAAATCTTTTTCCTAAAAATTAAAAGTTCTGAAAACCCATTCACTGTGTTATAGAAACTAACCCCTCTTTTCTATCCATTTTTCAAGAAAAGAGATAATGAATAGGAATAACACTGAGCCTTACCCTCTTCAGGTATGCTTAATTTTTCCTAAGCTTTCATTTTATTTGATATATGTCTTTACAAGGAACAAGGTCGAAATTATGCTTAGCTCATCTCGAGTTAAAGTCAGAGGAAACTCCTCTTGATCCAAGAGAGCGGCGGGTTGTTCATGGGGATCCGACCAAACCGAGTTGGGGCATGACAATATTGGTTGGTTCATATTTTTTTTTTACCCAAGTCACCAATTTCCCTACCTATTCTTGAGAAAATAAAAATACTTAAAAATTTTAAATTTAATTTCCTATTAAATGGACTTATGAACTGCTCCATTTAGATTTATCAAGTATGTTCAAAGTGAGTGCGGATATATAACACATATACCCCTAATAGCCCTAAGTTGCTCGTGTGTGAGCTCTCGGTGGGTGTGGTGGTAGGGCCACCATGTGCGATGTTGTGATGGTATGAGTCTCATCAACGACGGCACGTAGGGGAAGGTCATTTGGGATGACCCCACGAGTGTGGAATATGTATGCACAATTACTACTCAAACACTTGGGTCGCACATGTGCGACCTCCAAGGGTTCTTTGTTTATTTGTGGTGATAAATTGAATGTAATAGAAAAGATAAACTCTGAGATAATCAAATACCGAAAATATGTATTAAGTAAAATATGGAAGCCTATGTACTTAGATTTAGTAGAGAACGAGTCGTAAGTCATGTCGTGACTCGACGTTAGTAAACACACTTGTTGTGTTGTAAGCTCATCCCCCCCCCCCCCCCCCACACACACACACACACCAAAACATTTCGGGTATGGATGATGGAGCACCGAGGAATTCACACCAAACTAAACATTTGTTGTGTGCATGGGGGCTAAAATTATAATTATAAATTATTTTATTCCCAATGATAAATTTTTAATTAATATATTTGGGTGCATAATGTATTTTTGTATAAACGTTTAAAATTTCCACTAAAAAATTTGGCATATTTTATTTTGAGCCTTAAATCATGTCGGCTCTACTTTGGTTAAAGTACCAACAATTGTAGCATTGAGTGGATGTGGCGGTTTCCATAGGCACTCTGGTTGGGGGATTCGGACCAAGGCGTGACAAGAAATCTCATATGCTCCACTTGTGGTTCGGAGTAACTTTACCAACCACACTGGTACATGGTTGCAACCTCGACCACACGTCTGTATGGATCAAGGTGTCCAGGTTAAACTGTCTATATGAGTATAGGACTCCCAAAGCACTCGACGTACTATCTCAACGATATCTTCCCTTATTCCAAAATTGTTATTCACCGGTTCTCAAAACTATAACTACCTCATATCGGGTGTATTATAGTTCCATTTTGTGATCATACACAAGCAAGTGTCTTATCTTAAGACCATCATGTTTGTACTATCAGCCATGCGGGATGATACCCACTTCTAGCTCGATAGTATTTACTGGGCATGGCCCGTTTCACACCAAATCACTTGTTAAGTGTTTGATTATTGAGACTTGGCTTGTAACGCTGCGACCTAGTTTGGTCGGATCCCCGTGATCAACCCACCACTTTTCTAGTTTATTAAGGGTTTCCCCTTATTTATAAACCGTAAAGAGTAAGGTATCCTTTAAGCCTGCACCTTTCCTGTAATAACATAAATCAAAATTGCATAAAATTTTAAACTGATCATACCTGTCTCATAAATGTATTAGTTGATGGTCCTTGTGGTGGACTTTCCGGGATTTTCTGAAAGGGATATAAGGGAGAGTTGGGTTTTTAAAATTTAATATTTGGAAAAAAATATTTAATTTGGAGTATGCCAGAATCCTTATTTTCTTTTAAAAACCTTTTATTTCAAATTTCGATTTTTATCATCATTTCTTATTAACCACAGTGTGTCATCTCCCAACACACATCCTTCATCATGAAGGTCAAACACACAATCGCAGGCCAATACGTCTACTGAACCCACTTGTGGCGTTGGAGCGACTTTATTGGCCACCTAGATAAAAGCACATCCACTTCTACCCTGAGAATGAATGGATATTCGTGACATCCGACCCTCAATCCCATAACAATTCTTCGTATTCGTATGAGGATAAAGACCTCATCCCGACCCCACATCGGTCTTGTGCGCTTGAAGCTACGTCAAGCTTCGCAAGGCCTCCTAATACGACTAACTGCCCTTATATCCACCAAGTCGTCCAGGGCCCTAGGACACATCACTACCCCTCTTAGACATCTTGAAGGTCTCGTAAACACAGTGTATGCACAATTAGTATTTTCACATCATGTCATATAAACTTTGGTGCCACTGGTCCAACGGCCCCGACCCTCAACTCAACCTGCAGCTATTTGTCTTAACTAGTCTAGAGACTTGTCATGTCGTACTGCCGCTAGTTTACTGAGTATGTCGATCCTGTCTTGGTACCATGGCCAAACAATTCAATTACTCAAGTTTTCATGGCATATAATTCATGTTGTTTACGAGCTCCTGCTCGTACCAACTGGTCTAGGGATTTGAGATTTTCAAAATTGGGCATAATAGCCCCCAAGTTCCAAAATCGAGGCCCCTAGCCTAATAGAGTTATTCGAGCCCCCGTTAAAAAGGTCTCCCAAATTGTTTAAACAGTATCACACAGTCAGAGGAGAGCACTTCTGACAAAATATATTTTCAATTGTCCATCATACCAACCGAGTATGAGGACATCTCTACTCATAACTGATGAATGGGTTTTCCACTTCCTCCGAAAAAGTTTTATCATACCAACTAGGTATGATCTACTTACAACTGGTAAGTAGTTTTTTCCCGTGTGATTTTCACATCACTCCTCTCAGGTGTGTTGGTTAAAATACCACTTAGCAGTGGGTTTTCATTTTCAAGTTACTTATCATCCCAACCGCGTATGATATAAAAATCCCACTCACCATTAATGTAGTGAATTCCTCTCGACCGGTTCTTTGTATTCACGCGAGCTTGTCCTTGCTAGCGTTCCCGATACTTCGTGTTCCTATACGATATAAACATTCTTGTTCATTATCTCTTGGCCTAATAGCCTTCATTCATTTCAAATGAATGAGAAAACCAAACTTTTCATTTATTTGCAATTAGGCCCCTAAAGTTATTTTTCTTTAACTTTAAGTCCCTAATGCCGGTTTTTCCTCAAATTGAGTCCCAAAACTTTTAAATTTTATATTAGGACCTCAATTTATTCAAATTCACAAAGGGGTTTGATTTTCCCAAATTTCCAATTTGGTCCCCCAACTTTTCCAAAAATTACCATTTTGCCCTTCCTTTACAAAATTGGTAAGTTTTACCCCAAAAATTCTAAAATTTTTCAATTGGCCCTCTAACATTCTTATTATACCCAATTGACCCTCAATTTTATAAAATTGCATTTTAGTCCTTTCAATTTTCAAAAATCCCCAATTTTCCTCAATTTTTCCCAATTTCAACTTACTAACACAGTCGAATTTGATTTATCAAATTGACCAATCAAACACTTTTAATTGTTGAAATTGAAGTTAAAATTGAGTTTCTAAATCTTTATACGATTCAATAGCACTTTGAATCGTAAGTTTTGATGCCAGAACGAGCTCAAACGGAGCTTCGCCGGAAAATCAAACGTAGAGAGAGAAAGCTTCAATTGCTCACCGGTGGGGGTGCGACGGTTCGAGGTTTCAATCGGGGCAGATAGCTCTTATCCGGAGGTTCCTCCTAGAATTAAGAATTGCATCAATTGATGTTGAATTGGATTAGATTCTATCATCAAAATTCTGCCGGTTCTCTCTCTAGCACCGGTCGAAAATTGTAGAGTGGAGCCAAATTGGCTTACCTTTCAGTTCTAATACGGCCGTAGAAGGGCTGGGGAGGTGTTGGGAGAGCTTGGTTTGGCTTGATGAGGGCTCGAATTGGCCAATTTTAGCTTGGCCGAAATAGGGCAACTTCGGTCCGTCGGAGCTGCTTCACTATTCGCTCACGCCGGCATTCCTCCGACTACCCTCAGAGCAAATGGAGACTATAGGCATGTAGCTGACTTCTTCCCAGTTCTAAAGAACCCAACCTTACCTTATTTGGCTCAGAAAAATTCCCAAGTCAGAGATCTGGTTTGAGCTTCACCGGAAAATGGAGTAGTTGGGAGAAAATGAAGTTTTTAGGTGTGGAGAGGATGAATGAGGAGAGACTCTTTATATAGGAAACTCGGTGACTTCTTGGTCATCCGATTAGTGCCTTAATGGCGGTCATTAATTGCCTGAAACTCCCCAGCCAGAGATTTTTCAGCTTCGCCAGCACTGCGCAATTTTTCGGCGAGTGAACAGTGTTGTCATCTGAAGGAAGAAGACGACACTGTTCCGAACCGAACCGGACTGGTCCAAACTGGGTTTAAAGCTTAAATCGGTCGGTTCATCCCCAATTCGACCGAATTTTTCAAATCTAAAAATTTCTAAATTCATTTTCTATCCAATAGTGGCCTTAAATCTCAAATTTGAATTTTTTTAAGCCATCTAAAAATATAAATTTAGAATCTGGTTCAATAGTGGTTCAAACCGATTCAATCCAGTTCGGATCCGGTTCACTTGAACCGGTTTGGTTTTCATCTCCAATTCATTTTTAAGTCCATTTTCTTGACTTTTGTGACTCTTTAGGTCACTCGGGATCCATAAATTTCTCGGTTTGCCCTTTCTCTATCAGTTCCGGTTCATAAACCGGCTCGATTTATAAACCGATTCAATCCTATTGGATTCGATTCATCAGAACTGGTATGGTTTTTCTCTTCCAATTTGTTCTAAGGTTCTTTTTCCAAAGTTTTATGAATCTTTTGGGTCACTCGGGAGTTGAAATTTCCCAAATTGCCCTTTCTCTGATAATCGGGTTTGTGAATCGGTTCAGTTTTTCTCACTCGGTTTAACCGATTCTTTTCCCGGTTTTCCTTAACTCCAAAGAGCGGGGTTTACATGGCTCAAAATTGTTTACGAGGCAATACCTATTTTCATTGGTCTTTGACCCACTTTTTTTAAAAACGTTAACATTTGGCTAAATTCTCTGTCATGAATCTAGCCCACTTCCATTTACCATGGGTTTGACCCATTTCCTAAATTGATGAATGGATCTACATTCCACCCTTGATAAAAATGTTTTCACAACATCAAATTTCAAAGGTAAACTTCTAAGGAGGGTTAATACTTTTATGAGTAATATATTCCAAAACTGTTTTTAGCAAATTTATACTATCATGAGAAATATATTATGTCAAAAGGTTTTTAAGCAATTAATACTATCAGGATTACGAATAATATCGCACCATCGGCCCAATCAAATTCAATATGAGAAATAACACTCACCCATGTTCCATGATTTGTTCATCTCGGATGACTTTCGATCCTTAGTAACTTCCTTGCACACGTACGTAGGTGAATGGATCATACAACAAATTGGACAATTAAGTCATTTATCATAAAGTAATTGCACTTAATACCCTATATTTTTCATTATTTATATATTAGTTCCTAAGTTATACATTATTTCTAATTAGGTCCTCAAGTTCCTTAGATATTTCCTTCAAGTTCCTAACATTCTCTTTATTTCCATTCATGAACTTAACTTATCAATATTTTTTTTAGTTCTTAAACTTTCTCAAAAATTAAATCGGACGATTCATATCCAATTCGACTGATTTTCTATAAAATAAAAAATTATAAATTAATTTTCTACATGGTGATTACTTCAATTTGTCATTTTGATTTACCCAAAAAATAAATATTTGAACTGGTTACTTTTGGTTTGGTTCGGTTTGATGCGGTTTAAGATAGATTCACCTTAATTGGGTATGGTTCTAACCTTAATCATTTGAATTGATTCATATTCATTGTTGATGAATAGATTACACCCCACTTTGGGTAACTTCATATCCCACATTGCTTAATTTATGTAATTTTGGTTCAATCAGGATCTCGATTTTTCATCGAAATTTTTTGGTTCTCACTTCTAGTTGTCTTATTTAGGAAGAACAGGGTTTACATCTAATCAAGTAAGAGTCGTGTGAAGGTTGGTTTCTCACCGGAGATGGTGACTCAACCATTGGCACAAGTGGAGTTGGAAAGTTGACTCCTAGAGTAATTCATAACCACTTGAATCTACTCATACAGAGGTCACAACAGTATGAAAATGTCATTTTACTAAACTTTCTTACAATTAAATGCTAGTCAAGATTTCCCTTAATTTATTTTATCTCAATATTTATTCAAATCTTATGATACTGATGAGGTTTGAAAGCTAGGACCAAAAAGTGTGTGTGATATTTTTGTGGCATTTGTTTGTCGTCGAGTGTGTCAAAAATGGCTCGAGAAAGAATTACTCTATTTTAATTCATGGTAGGGTATGTAGTGTTTGGTGTTTGATCACGTTGGTGTCTCTACAATAAATGAGAAAGGTGGTATTGGAAAACTAACTCAAATATCTTTCCAATAACACTTAAATCACTAATTTGGTGGTTGGGAGAGGTAGTTGAAAATTCCAAAAATTCGATAATCGGAAAACGGAGATGTAGAGGTTTTAGAGAGTTTTTTTATAAGTCACTAGCAATGGGACATTTCAGCCTTATATGGCCATAAACTAGATTTAATTGACTATTTAATAATAAATCATTTTATCATTTTATAATCCACAACTCACTTAAAAAATTAATTAATTTGCGGTGGAATTTGGAAATGTGACAGAAGAAAATTTGGGTTGTAATCGGGTTTTGGGTCGTCTGATGGGCAAAGGGAACATCGTATGTAACGTGTAGCATTGTTGCACATCCGTGCATGCAACGTATGTACTAGTTTATTCAGTCGATTTGGTACTATTTTGATTTGATTTCTAATAAATTTATTGGATAATTCGACCAATTTTTATTATTTTTTAGTCGATTAACACTAAATTCAATTAATAAAAGATTTCAATATAATCCAATTTGAGAGATACTTGATCTACTACATAATCATAATAAAATTAGTATGCTTGTTAAATATTTTGCCCAAAATACCTAGATTATCCTAACAAAACTAATCACTTAATAGCACTAAGAAACAAAGCAAACCTATCTATTTTTCATTTCACTTCTAAGAAAATGTAATAATGTAGTCGGAATAACATAATCAATATTCTCAACATTTTACATAGTAAGTAATAAATATAGCTCTCTATTGCATACTACTCACCCGTGAGAAGTAGAGATACAAGTTATATCTGAATTATTAAAACTTGCACAATAACTTAAAATTATATTTAAATCTAACTCTTTTATACTATTTATTATACTTTAAAATTAGTAAATAGAAGTTTTATATATTATTCACTCTTATATTGATAAATTGTTGCATTAAATTAGATTTTTAGAATATTAAGTGAAATTAATTAAATGATTAATCTTATACAAATTTATTAGTATTTTTATACAAAAAATAGAAATTTAAGCGGTTTAAATAAGATAATTATATAATTTTCATCGTACAAATATTATATCTGATATAATAAATTAATAAAATAGTATTTTATTAAACAAAAAAATAATATAAATAACATTAAATATGATTCATCTCAAATAGTATATATTATTTTTTTCATACATTCAAACAATAAACACTTTTAATGAATTCATGATTTTATATTATTAGTGAATTAACATAGGAAAAAAAATCAGATATCTAATCTTAGAAAGATTCCTCATCAGGATTAATAGCTGCATCAATTTGTATGCCCAACAAATAAGATGACCCATGAGCATAGGATGTGGCCTGGAGGACCACCCGGCTTATTTTAATTAGGCACAACCAAAATTAAAAGATGGGTAGGGTGTATGGAGCCGCCCGACATATCAATCCTTGCTATACAAGTTAAGTTGTGTTTGAATGGATCACGGGTCTTCGACATGTTAAAACATAACACTTTTTTGCAGCCCCAATTACTTTTGGTCCTGATTGAACATGTTGACTAATGGAAGCCCAAATTGATCGTCCCTTCTTTTGATCCTTATCTTTCACTCTACCCTAAAATTTCCGTGCAAAAAAAAAAACTTTACCCTAAAATATCACATAAAAGATAAATAAATGTATAACGAGTAAATTTATATCCAAAAAATAAAAATATAATCTTCACATATTGGATTAAATAATATAAAAATATTTGACAATTTTTGTTGCATGATATTAAATAATATATAGTATAAATTAGAGTTTAATTTTGAAAGAGAGATTGATTAATAAATCAAACAGCTTGGATGAGTCTTTTGGCAAAAACTGTGGGCCTTGTCATATGATCTCGTGGGTGGACCCTCCTTTTCTAGAAGACACACTACACATCCACCATACATATCCGTACGTATGTATGTATGCATGCATGCATATCCTAATCAACTTTATCCCTGTCACTAACTGGGCTGGAACCATACTGTGTTACTGCACGTGGGAGTTTTATGACGTTTCCGATGGCCGAGCCTTATCCGGCATCCCCCGTGACATGACATGGTGATATTATAATATCTTCTAGAAGGTAGAGCAGCTGCGAGACAAGACACAGACGCTGGTTTGTTTGCCTGTTTTTTTTATTAACCCATCGAATTAGGGATTCTTCAATGTCATGGCAATAATCCATCACCCCACCAAGATCACGCTAACACCCTCCCATCCCATCACTGTTCACAGTCCCACACTGTCGCTTTTTTTTTATATTCTCCTCTACTTCAGAGAATTTCTCTCTCCTGTCAACTCTGTCCACCTATTAATCAAGCCTTTTTTTTCAGAAAGTGGAAGAAAGAGAGTGGATCTTTATTATCTTCTACCTGTCCCTCGCGGATTTGAAGACGAGCAAGCAAAAGCGGGCAATCAATGGAGTGCCGCGACTGCAAGCATCATCAGGGCCGTCGTTCGGATGATCTGTTCACCTTCTTTAAGTTCGAAGCCTCCGGGGACTCCGAGGGCGATAGCTTTCCGGATGACCCGAACATTGGATGTTTCCTCCAGCACCATTGCCATTACGGCGGTTTCTGCAGCAGCGCCGTTTCATACGGAGAAGCAACGGCGGCGCATGAAGAGGACGACTTATATGACGATGCGGAATCGTGTGTCCTAGGTTTGTCTTATAACTTGCATGACAAGGGCGGCGATGATCTTAACGACGAGATAACCGCAGGGAAGGATGCCAGCCATAAACGAAGACCGGAACTAGATCTTCAAGCAACCAGTAAAATTGATCAGAATCGCCGTGATTTTGATAGTGGCGAGATGTCGTGCATTTCGGATGATTCAAACAGCAGAGGCCATCTTCGCCCTCTTTACCCCCTTGATCGAGAGGAGCCTTCAGGTGATCTTTCCGATGGCTCCATCAGCAATGGCCAGCTTGGCCGCCGCCATAATAAGTTACTGAAAGAGAAGGAGAAGGACAAGCTTTTCTGGGAGGCATGCCTAGCATCGTAGGTTTACATTATAAGCACATGTATGCGTATTTGCTTAGATTTTGCATTGTAAGAATATTTAAATAGGGCCAAGTACATTAAGATCATATTCCGCCTAACAATTTAATCCATGTATCCCATTTGATAGGTATGAACAAAATTTAGAGAATAATTATTTTATGATTTTAAGAAAATAATTTATTACTGAAATTGCATATATATATATATATAGTACAATTAGAAAAAAAATTATTTTATTTCAATACAATTTTTTTGCACGTAATAAATAATTTATTTATTATTTTATCAAATTTAGTGTGAATATTTTTTATGTCAATATTGTATAAATAATTATAAAAATTTGTTGTAAATGTATAAGAAATAAAGTTACAATTTATTTTATAATTTTAAATTAATAAGTGATGATAATAATAATATTGGTATGCACTTTAAATTTTTAATAATGAATTTAGTGAGCTTCCTGCATGTGTCACATACAATTTGTGACAATGTATTACTAGACTTCATAAAGATAATATATATTGTATCCATACAAAATAATCATAATAATGTTGCACTAAATTTAATATAATGGCCAATATTGAGAAACAAAATTAATACACTAGATTTTTAAATTAGATTATAATATTATTGCTGACAGAAAAAAATTATAATATTGAGTTAGATTATATGCAAAACAAATACCATGAAAAAGGAAATGTGGAAAATCATATACTTGGCATGATTAATGTGATTTAATATACCATCTTATTGTGCTTTACATACCGTACAATATAATCATACAGAGGAAAGTCAATATAGCCCCCTTAGGTATTCCTTGGACAGCAATAAAATGCTTCAACTTGCTGTATAGTTAGTTTCCTCTCTCAATCTCTAATTTAGAACTTATCCACAATACAAGAACACAACCGCCCCCTACTTCAGCAACATGCCTACACGGCTATCACCCTCACAAGACAGCGCTTGGGATGGTCAGGTGATGCTTTCACCTTAATGCTGGGATTGCAGGAAGATTAGATGTATGCCAGAGAGCTTCGATCATGGTCTGGTTGGGGATGGCCCCGGGTTGGAGTAGGAGGCCGTTGAATGTTAAGTTCCTGCAGGGCAAAAAAAGAGAATCAACAAATCTTTATATTGGCAGCGAGGCCAAGTTGCTGGGATTAAGTTAACTTGGATCTAACTTTTTGTTGCATCATGCTATGCCAGACACTCTTGATCAGATATACTAAGTAGTAGTGCGTCAAATTAAAGGATATACAACTCAGTATCATTAACAGTGGGAGTGATGAAGCAATACTGCTAAGCTAGATATGAAAAATGGGGACGAAAGCAAGCATGGTGGGATTGTCAAAAATAGTACTCTCAACAGAAAAAAAAGGGGGAGTGGTTTCAAGTACGGAACTAATAGTTAGCAACAGCCTAACAGCACCTGAACGATTTCATGTGGCTTCAGACATGATAAAAAACTGTGGGATTTGATGAAACTTAATCCAATATATAGTAACATGCTAAAAGGAAATTTAATGTTTTCACCAAGAAACCACTGACCTGCATCCATTTGTCTTCTACAAAACGCTCAGGGGATGTCTCAGGAGATAGAAGTGGTGGTGGCAATGGGTGGATCAGCTTGGGTACCACAACCAGGCCTCTTCCTACAACTAAGATGGCTCCAGCATTATTTGCCGTTCCTAGAGGAGTATTTACATCATATTAGCAATGGGGATCATGCAAGTCTCAAGGTTTAAATCCAAGCCTCAGGGTTATATCTATTACCACAATAGTTGGTTGCCGAAAATAGAGTTATCAATTGTCCCTGAGCAAACCGCTCAAAACCATCCATCACACACTCGTGAGCCCTTATAATAAGCTGTAGTTTGTTTTTCTTGCAGAAGTCGGAAACTCTATCAGGCTGCAACTAGAAAGTGTTAAGATACTAGCTGATCTCTAGAAAATCAAAACAATGATGACACAACAGAGTTGAGAATTCCAATTGATATTCTACACTGCCACAAGTACAGGGAATTACTGTTTAATATAAGCATCAGCATTGCATATCAACTGACTAAGCTGAGTGCAAAATAATTAAAGCGCACATACCCCAAAGGTGACCAGGCCTGGCCCTCTGGCGTTTGGCCTCAAACCTTCAATACTATCATTCTCTGTGGGATCCGACCTGAAAAATGCTTACAATAATAAAAAAAGAAAAAAATGTAGCAATACTGAATGTAGATGTATAAGTCAGATCAAAGCATACCAGAGAAGATCCATTAGAACTATAGATCCAGCATCCATTGTTATGGGTCTTTCTAGTTTCTCAATCTGCTCTACTGAGTATATAGATCGTCCTATGCCACCATGCATACAGATTATTTTCTTCTCAATGAGTGCAGCAAGTGGAAGGTAGTTGAAGAGTTGATTGAACCGTGTCCATGCCCATATCCCGTCACTTTCACCCTGAGAATTACTTGTTAGTGCTAAAAACAATAACATAACACAGTTTAGAGACATAATGGCCTGATAACTGATGTAGAAACTTAGGTCTTTTGGTATGCTCATTACTAATGTTCCTCCTATCCACTGAGAATGCTTGATGAAGAAGGCTGAACACATGCAACTGATGCGAAGGAAAGATAATCAATCAGTTGGATGTAAATAACTTCCAATAGTCCACATTCAAACCCATGGTTTTTTTTGGATGAATGCTTGTCAGTTAAACCTTATGTTGCTGACTAATCTAATTTAAATTTATTACACCAAGGAATGGTCCATATATCTAGCTTACAATACTTGGTAGTCATTCATGAAAAAGTATCTAATGAATCACATATAAATTCGATGCAATTCTATACTTACCATTCGCTCTATACATTCAATGCGAAAACCAAAAAGAGCATTTATGTCAGCAGCCTCGTGGTTTCCACGTATCAAGTGTACATTCTGTGGGTACTCTATCTGCAAAATATGCCGAACACAGTAGTCAGTTTCCAAGTTGATTGAAAGCATAGGGTGCACTCAAAGCATAAAGGCCCCTCATCACACAATACAAGGCATGAAAAATACAGTGCCTGACTGAAGCAGGGCCATCTAACATGAGAGGCATCACCCATACAGAAACAGTTCAAGAAGATGAAAATGCATAAAAGAATGGAGCTTGATGGAGAGCTACATTGGATCCAAGGATTCATAGCATATTAACAATAGTGCATTCAGCTTGGAATTTTCCTTCACGAGCCCTCTCTGAGAAGCTTTCCCAGACCATAGGGACCCAATAAAGGATGTGAAGTATCTCTAACTACCATCCTTCACACCACCCCATGTTCATGACTCAACTCCATTTTTCAGATGTTGTCTTCTCTCTATATATATAGACTTCTTCTTCTCTCTCTAAGCACATGAAGCCAATGGACAAATAGGAGAAGCACTTTAGCAGGTGCACAAGGCACACATCTTGAGCAAGGCCATAGGGACGTGTCTTGGCCAAGACAACAAGGTTTTGTAGCATTTAAGGCTGGAACTTATGCGGCTGTGGCAGAGGATCTGATTAAACAGGTCAATTCTACAGAAAGGATTATACCTCCAGGATTTAACATGTTTTGGACTGGAGAGAAGATATTTGCATTTTAGAGATGAAAACTTGCCTTAAGAGCAAGGAGCAAAGAGATGGTCTCTAAACTGTGTTGGCCCCGATCAACATAATCTCCCAAAAACAGATAATCGATATAACTGATCCAACAGCAACAGATGCAAGTTAATGAACATCACAATAACACTTTATCTTCCAATCATAGGTGATTTTTCTGATCTCAATAGCCATAAGATGGGAAAATTGTAAATGACTGATTCCAGCAGAGTTCAATTATTTAATCCAATTAGCTTAAACTCATTAAATCATTACAAGTGCTTGACTGAATTATTTAATTATAAGTTAAGTTTTATTATCAGTCTGCTAATAAGCCAGTGATACACCATATAATGCCAGAAATTAAAAAAAAAAATAGAGGCAGAATCAATTATATTTCTATTTATCAGCAGCAGCACCCTAAGAATCTAATATCAAAGAAGCAAATGCATGTGGAAGGCGGTCTAGGATGGAGGAGCGTACGTTAAATCTCCAGTTGTGGAAGGAAAACCATATTCATCAAATAGCCGCATCAGATCACCAAACTGTCCATGGAGATCGCCAAACACCTTAACTGGAGCTTTTAGCTGAAGAACAGTTGGCTCTTGCATGAAGATCTGTTCTGCAGCATAACAAAGTTCTCCTACTTCATAAGCATCCAGTAAAAACCTCCTATTGATCGGAGCTTTCCAGTTCCTAGGTCTGAGCAATGTAGATATGATCTGCCAAAACAAAAATTTTGATGAGAAATTCAGCATTCCCTTTTTATAGGGGTAAAATCTCAAATAAAGATCATAAATCATTTTTTACTCAAACAAATGCCAACACTTTTCGTTTCAACTCAAATCAAAGAAGTTGGCATAAAAAACTAAAATAAAAGACTCTGCAGTTATTTGTCACATGTCAACATCTTAATGGGACAGTGACATTAATAATGATAGAATCCTCGACTTGAGCCCTTCAAAAATTTTTATCCTTATTTGACTGGAAAATAGTTCAGCCCTTGTCTGAGGTGGCTCAGTGGTTATCTAGAATCACATCATAAATCATGGGAGCGGAACTTTTAGATTATAAAAAAAACATCTATTGACAAAACTGCAAGTGATAAGATTAAAGGTGACAACCCTGCTGGCAAAGGCACCAACAACTTGCAGCCTCTGCCAGTTTGTGGGTTCAAATACCCAGGTTGTACAATATACCATCTGGTAAATTAGTCGGGTTCTACAGCACCCGGAAACCATCATTAAAAAATGGGATGATAACCGTACACCAAAAACTATGTTCATCTCATTATTTACCTTTTTGGACAATCCTTCAGGAGATTTTTGCCTGGTAAACTTCTTCATTGGATAGGAGGGGTCATTATTCACTGGAATCATTCGTCTGCTCTCATTTTCAAAATGATCCAGAGATAATTGTCTCACCATTCCACCAAGGTTGCCTACAGCCTCTTTAGCAACCACCACCTATGATATCAAAGACAGCATATCAACAGCAAGCAGTCCAAAAGAGCATTTAAACAAATATAAACAGACATGAGCTTATAAGATATACAGCTCTTGGGTGAAGCCGAACATCTGCCCCATTGTCACTGTCATCTGAGACAGTTTCCGTAACTTGAGAATTCTCCTCTGATACAGATGTTTGCTCTGCAGATACACTGGAAGCCTGCACAGCTTGCCAAACAGCAGAAGCTGCCTCAGCTTCAGCTTCAGAGGCCAACCTCAGTTTCTCCATTGAGCTCTTGTCCATGCTAATAAATAAAAAATATATAAACAGCTTCAAAAGTAAATATGAATAGCTGATGGACCAGCTTTGGGTTGCATAAATGTACATTACATATTGGTGCAGCTTTCAAATAACACAAACTCAGACGGAAGACCACTATTGCCATGATATCTTCACCCCCAAAGAATTATAGAGTTCATTTTAAATTTTCATTCTTTCTTTCTGAGGCACGGAAAGATGAAAATTATATCACGATGATGACAGATGAAAATTCCTGCTCGCTGCTATAATTTATGTTTTATTCTGAGCCCAATCTGTTGGTATAAGATCAACGCCACACATGAGGCCTCTATTTTTTTATAGTTCAACCATCATTCAAGCTCTAAATTTGTAGATAATACTTTGATTTTTTGCTTTTTGAATGGTTACAAAATGGTCACTTAATAAGCATCAACTGAGCAATCATAAATTTCAAATGTATCTATAAGATATAGGTGGAACAATCAATGGAATAATACCTCATGCCACCAAATGAAGGACTCTCAGGTTGGCCATCTATATTTGAGGGCATCTCATAAGAATTGGAAGTGGATATACTAATCTTGGAACCTGAAATAGGTGATCCTGTCTCTGTTGTCAATGGAGCAGAATTTCCATCAGGCTGAAATGGGGCATTTTCGGCAACCAAGCAATCATCAAGCAATGAATCTGCACAAAATAATTAAGCTTAGCACAGACAATGCATGTGCAGTGTTATCCTTAAAACATTTTATTATTAAAGAAACAACAAAAAGAAACATGTGTACTTACAAGAAGATAATCATATATATAATCAACAAAACAAGAAATATACGGGCAGAATTAAGCTCAATTTTAAGTACTGAGGTACTTGGATGAAAGAAAGTTCACACCTCCTCTAAGGCCACCATAGACATAAATATGACCACCAACAGAAGCAGCAGCATGCCGACAGCGTCTCATGAGATCCAAAGATGGATCACGTTCAACATTTCCTTTACCTGTATGTTGGGAGGTCACCAGTCCATTCCTATCCAACCAAACTCCAGCAGCAGTGTCCAAGACTAATAAAAATAAAGGGAAGATTACTGAAAGATAATATGGCTCTGATAACCTCATATTGGCATGAAACAACTCATCCACTAGAGTTATACAATTGAGGGAATTAGGAAGAAACTGGATCGGCTGCCCAATAACCAATTAAGAAGAGGACCCCTATCTCATCACTGGAATAATATCCCCACTAGAACAAAACATAAGAGGAACTAATGACCTCATAGACGCGTATTAACATGTAAAACAAACTGGAGTCAACAATGCAACTTCATAGGTAATAGGGAGTCCACCTTCTCTTAATATTGTAGACTTTGCAGCTTTTTGAGAGGGAAAAAAATCATCTTTTTTGATGAACTCGAACCAGCATGAGACCTCTCATGGAAGTCATAAGTGGCAGCTAGTAGGAAATGGAAAAACAATCCTCCCCTCACAATAAAACATTCTACTTTGTTTATCTGCAAATAACCAGCACCCTTTTTAAATTTTGTCATTTTTTATAAGCGGATCAACTATCAATACCTTCAAACATTATCTCTCTTTACCCAATGAAATCTCAATATTATTATTATACATTAGATGGATCAAGACCAATGAATTGATGCTGATATACAAATTGAGTAGACTCTTCCAAAATGGGCACTTCATCATTCATTGACAAAAAACTGGAGTTCAAGATTTACCTGCAACAGCTGGTTCACCTTCTACTGCACGTCCGCCCTTAAGGACACCACCTGTAACATGCAATCTAGCTCCAACAAAGACCTAGAATCACAATGTCCACACTTAGAATATTTATGGGACTAAAATTTTCTAAATCAATTGCATTTTCTCTGTATGAAAATATCAGCAATCCGTTCTTTTGCCAAAAACACGGAAAATGTGCAAAATGTATTGGATACTTCCTTGGAATGTTGATCATTTTATTGTAACTTTGAGTTCATTGGCAGATTAAGACAAATGAATTACAAATCCAATAAATACATGCCCTAATCAGTTTAGAGAATGAAAGGACCCTTGTATATGAAACTTACTATGAACTCAAGGCCATTCAATCAGAACTAGGATGGTGCTACTACAAGTTAACACGAATTTCATTGCAATAATAAAGTACTTACCGCGGCATGTTGATACCTTGGGGAAGGAGATACTCCAGGAGCAAGAGTCCACTCCCATTGACCATTCCTATGCATAAGAAGACCATATGCATCTTCCAGTGGCTGCATATATAAATTCAATGATCAACTTCATATATTATGTGAGACTGATATGAACAACTCAGTATATTTCTGTAACTTCTCAATTAAATAAATGATCCTTAAATAAATAGAAATAGTATAATATTACGTTGCTTGGGATACGATTCCGGAGGAATGAACTTGTGATTAATATAGCTCATCAATCAGAAAACAACTTTTCAGGGCGGATTCCTTCATGGGAAAAGAAATCCTTACCGTGCCCAAAGAGTCTCTCCCACCACAAAGTAAAAGCATTCCATCAGAGCGGGCACTAGCTGTTGCATACCTAAGATTTTGTGAAGATGGGGATGAACAGTCAGGAAGATACCAATAAATTAGATAAATTGAACGCAAGGCGGAAAATGTCAGGTCCATAGAAGACCTTACTTAGTACAGTGCTCAGAAACTCATAAGAACTTGAGAAAGTTATACCTATGCAGGGCTCGTTATTTTTACATCAATAAACAGGAAAAGTGCAAGTAAAAATACTCACGTCCTAGCAGAAGGTTTATCACCTTCTGGATTGAGCCTCATCCAAACATATGGTTTCTGTGCCGTATCCAAAGCCCAAGCATCATGAAGAACTCTTTTTCCTACAAATGAATTTTCTCCATAAAAATTCTGTCATGGGATCTTCAAGAATTAAAAAAAAAGCTGGGATGTAAAGCAAGTCATCATATAGCACACTCAGAACCAGACCGTGCAGAAAAGATGAAGCTAAGTAGAAAATGAGAAAAGGCAGAAAATGCTGATCAGAAACCTACTGGACTAAGGCATTGGAAAAAAGCCAGCCATTTTTACAAAACACAGAAAGAATGCAAATAAGAGAACATATAAAATGTAGGCCAGTAACATTAGTTGAACATTTTTTCTCCTTAATTGGAAGTGTATCTATTAGACAAAAAAAAGAAGGCATCGAGAAATTTCCTGCCACAAAACCTGCCTTTTGCTTGTTTTATAGCACATTTAAACTGCAAGCTAAAGTATTACCATCATTCCCACTGACAGTAACAAGATATCTTTGAGCGACCAAGTCCATTACATGGCCATACCGAGGTCCTGGTCCCTGTCCTTGGACCACAACTCTACATTGAAGTTGCAGAAAAATCAGTAATCACATACACCTAGAGTATCAACACAATAACTGAATTCATCTTGCTAAGCTACATTTGCTAACCTATGCCACTTGAACTTATCATTCGTCAAGTCTAGCACATAAAGGTCATCAGTTGAATGCCCTGCTGGACCAATGCCACCCTATTCATAAAAAAACAAACCAGCGTAGAACATGGGAGAAGCAACTAATAGATACTCACACACAAATCACTTTCAGCCAACGACATAAAAACTTCCATGTTGCATAACTTCACTAAGAGCATTGTGTTTACAGTTATAAACCGGTTAGGAGAACTTGGTTTCTGAAACAACTGGGTCTATTCATAATTCTTCAAGAAACTCCTACTCATACTTGATGGAAGCAAATGATGGTTTTGTTGGGAAAAAATAGAACCATCATTACCTAGGATTCAACCAAAAATTGAAATATAGGCACAATTATGTTGGAAAACATTTACCTGAAAAACGACCATGGTTCCAACAGCAGCTGCTGTATGAGCGGCTCTAGGAGAAGGGGGCTCGCCAACAGGCTTAATTCTACATTAGTAAGTTCATATTCCAAATCAATGTGGGAAACATCAAACCCGAAAAGGAAAATAACAAACTTCAGAAGAGAGTAGCTTAGTAACCTAGTCCATTTCCTGGTAAGAATGTCATAGGAATGCACTGAATTTGTCACCCCAGCTAATCCTGATCAACAAGTAACGAGGTAAAAAGGAAAAAAAGTGAAAGTTCAGAAAGAGAAAAAAAAAAGGAAGAAAAGAAACCTAAGTCACCGCAGATATAGCCATACAAATATCAACAAAAAAACGGAACTTGCGGGGAAGAAATCATTTGATGACGAAGCAGGTGAAGTAAAGAAAGTTTAGTGAAAGTAGGACTGGGGGGGTTACTGATGCCGGGGGCAGAGGATCCATGGCCACCCTCGATGGCTGTGGCGCCGCCGAAGAGGATGAGGCGGGGGCCATGGTTCTTGGTAGCGGCGACAGCGGTAAGGGTGTGGCCGCAGCGGGGACCGGGGGCGTCCTCGTCGGAGTCCCAGTAGGTGTCCAAAGTGCGGTAGGTGGGAGCAGGGAGCAGCCACGGCTTGGAGCCCATGACCGCAAAGAAGAATCAGAATCCCCAAAATGGATCACACACGGCACGCAGAAAGAGAGAAAAAGTGAATCAAAAGGGGATCAGGAAGTCAGAGCCTCCAAAAGAGAGAGAGAGATAGAGAATAGGGATGAAGAACGGAGTCAGCTGGACAGTTAAAAAATTGTTTAAATTAAAGATAAATAGTGTGGAGTCAAAATCGATCAAATGGTAGTTAGCAGTGGGTCGTAGGTTGGACAATAATAAGCTCAATTGTCAAAGTGCCGTTTCGCACTGGGCATGTAATACTTGGACTCGTCACCCCTCCAACTCGTTTCTTTGTATTGTTTGTTTATGCTGAAAAACTTAAAAAAATGAAAAAAATAAATACTAATTTCGTTATATTTTAATATTAACTTATTTTTTAATTAAATAATATGATATTATATGATTATATCATGGTTATCTTAAGATAATTTATAATATAATTATATATTTTTCATAATTCGACTGAATTAAAAATTTTATATTTAGAGTAGAAAACCCTAAGTAACTAACAATTTCATAGCATCTTTAATGTCACATATGAAATTTAAGTTGTAAAAAATAACGATAACTTCAATTTTTTATGAAAAATTAAAGTTCATACCATATGCGATACAAATTAAAAATACGGTATTAACGAATGAACAAAAAATGGGCCAAAATAAAATATTAAAAAAACCAAATTTTCTATATTTTTAGATAATTTATCCAAATTAAAATACATTCACATAAAAAATGTTTACGATTATAAAATTGCAAGTAAATTTGTGCGGTACTGTTTCTCTGACACATTGAGAAATGTAAGTAAAAAAAATGAAAACTGAAAAAGACAAGAACCCAACTAAATAATAATATTATTACAAATATATAATATAAAAATGATATACAATTTCTCAACTATTCACAAAATTTACCCGATAAAACGTTTTTCATCAACCCGTTTGCTGTAGAAATATCTATCTAGTTCTGAGAATTTAGCCATTTGATCTTTCGTTCAGGTAGAAGATGATTATTGCGTCAAAAACACGAGAAACATCATCGTTTATATTAAGAACAATCAACAAGACGGAGCAATGAAGCAGAAAGAAGCTCTGTATTTTGACGTTCATAGGAATCCAACAAAAAAATAACAATGAAGAATTCTCACATTGTGAAAGTCACAGTCTGCCCCGGTCATGGGCAAACAGACGGGCAGTAAATCAAATATCAAGTCTAGTACTGGAAAATTCTATTCATCGAGTCCTAAAACTCCTGAGAGGCTGAGCCGATGTCCCCCTTCCCCTTCCCGGGCTTATGGGGCAGCAGGGTCTGGTGGATGTTGGGCAAAACGCCTCCGCTGGCTATGGTGACGGTGCCGAGAAGCTTGCTGAGCTCTTCATCATTCCGCACAGCCAACTGAATGTGCCTTGGCACGATCCGGTTCTTCTTGTTGTCTCTTGCTGCATTACCAGCTAACTCGAGAACCTACAGATTCATCGATCCATCACAGAAGAGGGCGTTCAATCAAATGCATGAGAAGAATAATCAAATAAAATCCAAAGACAAATTGATATGATATATTTCCACCACTTTTGCAGAAAATTAAAGAATCATCCGTCAACCAGTGATTCGATTGATCAATAAACATATTATTGATTGTATCGTCTTCGTAAATGCCCTAACGCAAAATCCGCCCAATCCACATTGACGAGTGCATTAGGCAATCTAAGAGCACAGTAGAAATTGTCAAATATATGATCGTCAATCAATTATCAGAGCCCTTGCCGCTAATGATCTCACGGAACAAGAACACCGAATCAGATCGAACTTAACCTAAGAGAATATTAAAATTCGCATACCTCAGCAGCGAGATACTCCAGAACCGCAGAGAGGTAGACAGGAGCTCCGGCACCGACGCGCTCGGCGTACTTGCCAGCCTTAAGGAAGCGAGCGATACGGCCGACAGGGAACTGGAGGCCGGCCTTCTGGGATCGGGAGACGGATTTCGTCGACTTGGGCTTGCCCCTGCCGCCCTTTCCTGCACCGGATGAACTCATTGTACTGGCGACTTCGTGATCTATTCGATCAGGTTGTAGAAATATGATGGATTGCTGCGCGCTTAGGGTAGCGGATACGATACACAGGAGCGAGCAGGTTTATATAGGGAGAGAGTGGAAAGGAGCGGATTAGTTGGCGGATTTTAATTGGTGGGATTTAGAGCCCACGGATAGCCAGCGTGGCGTTTCCATATATTTAGTTTTCAATGGAAATATTACCGTTTAAAAACACTTATTTAGTCTGAGATTTTACACTAAATAAGTTTATTTTATTTAAATTTTAATATTTAAAAAATAATATCAAACTATCAATTTTTATGCATATGTGATATTTTTAATATAATTTAGCACAAATATGTGATAATAAAATAATTTAATAACAAAGTATGATTATTTTTGCAAATGAAAATTAATTTTTTTTAATCCCCTAAACTAGTGACATCATGGGTGGTTCAATCAATCACGGATGAGTTGCCTGGCTTCCACATCTGTGGCTTGCGTGTCTGCATACACTATTCCAAGAGCCCGGACACTACAATTCTCTCTTATCATGCCTCCAAAAGTAACCCACCACCAATTACTCTTCATAGTACACCTATTTCCATGGCAAATCAAAAGGAGATCAGGGTTTCTTGCTCCTCCCCGCACACCCTTCGTACTTGGTCAGGTGTTATGGTTTTGTACCTTCGTAGTTACACCCACACCAAGTAAGCCTTCCACCGTCTCACTTCTCCATGATATCAACAACTATTGCAATATTGTTTATAAATTGTAACTTTCTCAATCAAATATCCATTACCTTACATTTACTTTTATGGTTATATGGTATGAGAGCACATACAAGAAAATGAGTAAGATTTTTGTGCATTACTACGAGAAACATCCATTATCATCATCTTTTTCTCAAGATTCCATGGAGAAAATACATTGTCTAATCAATCTACCTTCTTAAACAAAATTTCTTTCACTACCCCATGTATCTTGTTTCTAATCTTCATCAAAATAAGAACATATTGCCCAAACTATTACCTTTGGCCCACCTATAAATCTCACTGCTTCAACGATAAGCACTCTCTAGCTTCAATTTGTTGAACATCTACCCATCAAACTAAGAATATGAGCAATTCATAAACTATTTTATCTAAATTTTAGCCCCGGTCGAATTCTTGTGTGTACCACCCAAATTTTTTAACCGAAATTAAAATAATAATTAGAATTAATTTAATTAATAATACGATATAAATTAAAACATATCTAATTGAGTTATTTGTTATTAATTAATTATATTGGGATAACTAAATTGAAGAATTTAAGTTAAATCTCAAATATTGATTTTTAATTAAATAGTTTATAAATGAATATTTAAAAATAAATGTATACACAATATATATATATAATTAACAAAATCTTATATTAAACTTGTATGGTAACTATTTGGCTAAAAAATTATAAATGTAAATTTAGTGGACTAATATACAGACCAAATAATTGGAACTCAAATTAATGGAACAGATAAAAGGAAAATAGCATAACCCCAATTTATATATATATAAAGGGCACTTACAATAATAGGAGATAGGTTTAGTGATATGACAGCCCCTAGAGTAAGCGAATATGAGTCTAAAATTGAACCGAACTTCAGTTCCGTCCCAATAATGGACTTGAGTTTATTTTTTTGCCATTTGAAACTTTTTGAGCAAAAATAAATAAATAAATAAAACGACCTGGTGTCATTTTATTTCAAATGGGTAATAAATAAATAAATAAATGAACGTCGCCCTTCTATCTTACCACCTTGTCTTCTCCCTCCTCCTCTACCTTAATCTTTGGCAAATCCTCCTACCAATACACCTCAACCTCTCCAAAAAGCTCCATTTCCATCACCAGCAAGAAGACTATCCCATCCTGCAAATTCCCAGAAGACGGGAACACCCAAACAGCAATATATAGCTTAATCCTTGCAGTTGCATGGCACTTGAGCTGCTATCCCAGAGAGTGTCCGACCTTTGCCTCGGGAAGCCGGCGGGAATGCAGCCCTCTCTGCCGCCTCGTCAATCTCCAACACTGTCCTAGTCCTACGAAGTTCCGGAGAGACCCACGTCAGCGTCTGGTCCTACGACCACCGCACGAGCAGCAACAACAGCATCGCCTGCAGGTGCATGGGGAAAGTCTGCATGGTCGATGTGATATGTTACCTGAGCCGGGAAGAGAACCTCCCGTTCCCCAGCAAGGCCCTGAAGGCACCATTGACGGAAATACTGTCGAAATCGTCAGACGGCATCGTGAGGCACATGAAACTTTCTTCATGGTAAACTCTTTGACCTTTGTTTTATGATGCACACGTTAGACAGTTTTGGTCATTTTCTTTTTTTCGGGTGTTCTTAAATCTTCCATGTTTTCTCAAAAGATTTGTTCTTTTTCTTCCATAATTTTGTCTGTTTCTTCCCCTTGGAAATGCATGCGTTTTAAGTTTTCCATGAAATGTGGCACTTTCCCTTTCCTTCAGTTATCTTAAGCGTATGGACTTCTGCTGGCTAACACAAGAGAACATCCTCAGTTTCCTCCTCAATTCGATTTCCCTCTTCTCCCCTCTCTACGCTCTTTCCATCGGCCTCATAATCACTGACTTTTCGGCCATATACTATGACTCTGCCGCCACCTCCGCCCCTTGAGTCCATTGCCCTCTACTTGGTCCACCAGACCTCGGTAGCCATCACCCGACTTCCACTTCAAAAGAGTAGCTCTTCAAATTCTTCAAGAAGCTTGTGGTAGCCCACCCTGTACCGAGCACCACCACCTTCTTTTTCAGGCAATCGCTGACGGTAGAATTGGGCAATCGGAAATGGGCTGGCTTGGGAGATTGCCGTCAGACCACCTGGATATCAACACCTACATGTATTAATATCATTTTTCATGATGCACGAGCAGAAATGAAAACTCTCCAATGGTGATTACAAGTTTAAGCTTGAACATGGTAATGGAAAGGAAGAGGGGAAGAGATATGCATGGAAAACTCTTATTACCTCATGGTGGAGAAGACGAAAACCTTCTTAAGGACCCCAGCTTCGGGTCTATGTACTCGAGCAGCGGGTCCAGATTCAGGATCCCAGGTTTAGGATCCGAAGTTCAGGTCGACGTGAATTCGAGTCCAGCGGACTTGGTGGATGTAGAAGAAAATACCCGTGGAGTGAGGGTTAAAGGGATACTTGATCAATTAGATAGATTTTTTCTTGTTAACTCCAACCTTCTGTGGGTTAGGATCTCTAACTGATCAAGACCAATATCATTATAATGTCATCAATGAAATTTTCTAGAAGGCTATCAATCAAATTTTCTCAACGCATAAATGAACAAACCATATGGATAGGGGGAATATGATGATGGGGGAGGAACAATTGCCCTGTTATTACCTTGTGTACATGTAGGTTCAAACTCAGTCCGGAAATTATGAAAGGAAGCACAACTAAGTCTAGTAAAATTGAAAACTCATGAACCAAAACTGATATAAAGAGAGCAACAATGGAAGTAAAAAAAAAAAAGAATAAAAGACTATCCAAAAGATATTTTGAGATCAGGAGCCTCCAGTCATCCATACTTTATGACTAATAGAACTTCAGGTTAGCAGTATACTAAAAATATAGGTAATATTCTATTGCCACAATGATAACTTCCTTCCTTTATAATAATATAAGTTGTAGTATTATGCCCAAAGGATTCACTAACTTGATAGTCACCAGAAATCTGTTCCCCTAACCCTATACTAAACTTGCTAGGCTCCCTAAACTAACAATAAATTCTTGTCCAATTAAAGCAAACTAATGAACTCAATCAATTGTCCAAATATCCAAACAAATAACAACTTACCTCATAGTTTACCAAAAGACCCACTTGAGATAATAGTAGAATGAAGATTCGGACGAATCCAAGCTGAGGAACAAAAAGCGACATAGACTTTATGATACATGTCACACCCCGACCGGGTTTGGTCGGATTCTCGTGATCAACCCGCCACTCTCCCGGTTTATTAAAGAATTTCTCCTTATTGTAAACCATAAAGAGTAAGACGTCCTTTAACCTATACCTTTTCCTGGAATAGAATAACCAAAACTGCATAAAATTTAAAACTTTACATACTTGTCTTACAGGCATTTTAGTTGACAGTCTTTAAGGGGAGGCTTTCCGGGATTTCTTGAAAGGGATATAAGGGAGGGGTGAGTACGACTACTTAGTGAATGAGTTTTTAAAAGTTTTTAACTTTTAAGAAAAATATTTATATAGAGTGTGCCAGACTAATTTGTTTTTAAAAATCCCTTCATTTAAGAATTTGGGTTTTTCCACCATTTATTATTTACCACGGTGTGTCATCACCCAACACACATCATTCATCATGAAGGTTACATACATTCGCAAGTCAGTATCACTACTGAACCCGCTAGTGGCTTCGCAGCGACTTTTCCTGCTACCCGGATAGAAGTACGACCACTTCTACCTTGGGAATGAGTGGATGTACATAACATCCGACCCACAATCCCGAAATCACTTCTTCGTGTCCGTATGAGGACAGAGACCTTATCCTATCCCCACCCCGGTCTCATGCGCTTGGTGCTACTCTAGATTTCGCACAGACAGCTGGAACGACGAACTGCCCTTATAGCCACCAGATCATCCAGTGCCCTTAGGATGCATCACTACCCCTAATGGGCGTCTTGATGATCCCGTACTCATAGTGCATGCACAAACAATGTTTTCTTATATTGTCATGTAATCTGTGGTGCCACTGGTCCAACGGCCCCGACTCTCAACTCAACCCGTAGTTGTTTGTCTTGACTAGTCCGTCGACTTGTCATATCGCACTACCGCTAGTTGACTGAGCATGTCAGTTCCATCTTGGTACCATGGTCAAACAATTTACTCATTAAGTTTTATGGCACATATATCATGTTCGTTTACGAGCTCCTGCTCGTGCCAACTAGCCTTGGGCCCACTGTACGAGATTTTCAAAATTGGGCATTTAGCCCCCAAGTTCTAAAATCGAGGCCACCGGCCTATCATAGCTATTTGAGCTCCTGTCGAGAAGGTCTCCCAAATTATTTAAGCATTGACACACAGTAAGTGGAGAACACTTCTGACAAAATAGGTTTTCATTGTCCATTATACCAACCGGTATAAGGACATCTCCGTTCATAACCGATGAACGGATTTTCAACTTCCTTCGAGGAAGTCTCATCATACCAACTGGGTATGATCTACTTACAACCAGTAAGTAGTTTTTTTTTCGCATAATTTTCACATTACTTTCTCTAAGTGGTGATGATTAAAATACCACTAAATAGTGGGTTTTTATACCGAGGTACTTATCATCCCTTACCGGGTATTATATAAAATTTTCACTCACAACCAGTAAGTGATTTTTATCTTTAAGTTGTGCTCATCATCCCAACTGGGTAGGATGTTAGTAAACCCACTCACCCGTTAATGTCGTCAATTCCACTAAACCACCTTCATTCATTTCCAATGAATGAGAAAACCCAAACTTTTAGTTATTTGTAATTAGGTCTCTAAAGTTATTTCTCTTTAACTTTAAGTCCCTAATGTCGGTTTTTCCTCAAATTGAGTCCCGTAACTTTTAAAATTTATCCTGGGATCTCAATTTATTCAATTTCACCAAAAGGGGGTTTAATTTCATAAATTTCCAATTTGGTCCCCTAGTTTTACCAAAATTACCATTTTACCCTTCTTTTACAAAAATGGTAAGTTTTGCCCCAAAAATTCCAAAATTTCTCAATTGGTCCTTCAACATTATTTTCATGCCCAATTGACCCTCAATTTCATAAAATTGTATTTTGGCCCTTTGAATTTCGAAAATCCCCAATTTTCCCCCAATTTCATCTGTTCAACACTACCGAATTTGATTTTATCAAATTGACTAATCAAGCACTTCTAATTATTGAAATTGGAGTTGAAATTGAGTTTCTGCATGTTCATACGATTCTAAGAAACTTTGAATCGCAGATTTTAACGTTGGAATGAGCTCAAACGGAGCTTCGCCGAAAAATAGACTATAGAGAGAGAAAGTTTCGATTTCTCACCGGTGAGGGCACGACGGTCCGAGATTTCGATATAGGCAGATAACTCTCATCTTGATGTTCATCCTAGAATCAAGAATCGCATCAATTGATGCAGAATTGAGTTAGAATTTCATTATTAAAATTCTATCGGTTCTCTCTCTAACACCGATTGTAAACTGTAGAGGGGAGCCAAATTGACTTACTTTTTAGTCATAATTCGGCCGTGGGAGGGCTGAGGAAGTGTTGGGAAGGCTTGGTTTGGCCTGAGGAGGGCTCGAAATGGCCAATTTCAACTTGGCCAAAATAGGGCAGCTTTGTTCCACCGGAGCTGCTTCACTGTTCCATCATGTCGGCGCTTCTCTAGTGATTCTCGAATTGACTGGTGTTTACTATCTGATAGCTGACTTCTCCTCGGTTCTAAAGAGCCCAACCTCTCCTTTTGAGGTTAAGAAAAATTTTGAAGTCGAAGCTATAGTTTGAGCTTCACCGGGAAATGGAGTAGTAGAGAGAGAGAGAAGTGTTCGGGTGTGAGGAGAATGAATGGGGATGACATCTTTATATAGGGGTAAAACCCGTGTATTAAATGAGCGAGATTTATTACTAGTATTAATATTGCCATAAATTATTAGTATTAATTCCAATAATTTAATTTCGGTATTAATTCCAATAATTTAATTTCGGTATTAATTCTAATAATTTAATTTCGGTATTAAATTATTGGTATTAATTATAATAATTAAATATATATTAATTTACGGTTATTAATTACAATAATCCCAGGAGGTCACCCATACTCACACTACTCTCAAGCATGCATGCTTAACTTCAAAGTTCTTATGGAATCTCATTCATTTGAACCAATTTGGTTTTTGTCTTTATTTTGTTTTAAGTTTCTTTTCCAAGGTTTAATGAACCCTTTGGATCACCTGGAAGTTGAAATTTCCAAATTGCTTGTTCCCATATGATCGGGTTTGTAAACAGGCTTGGTTTTCTTACTCGGGTTGACCGGTTCTTTCCCGGTTTTCCTTAACTCAAAAGTGCGGGGTTTATAGTACATCACCCTTAGGCCTCAATTAGTGGGAATGAAAGTCAGAATCGGTAGCCTCATTAGATAAAAAATTGATGGAGGGTCCCCGGTTAGACTTTGAACTGAAGAGAGGCAGATGACAGAGATGAGTTCGCCATATGAGCCAAATCGAGATGTAAGGAAGCACATATAAGAGTAAGGGAGGGGTTGAGTAAATTGAACGAAAGGAATTAACTACTGAAGTTTACATTGTGCTCGATATAATAATAAAGTTTTTGTGATCACAAGCTTACCTAATGCCCGATGGAATAATGAAGTTTCCGTGTGATCACAAACTTACTTGATTCAAGACAAAATAGAGGAAGATAATGCAGATCTTTAAATCGCCATTAGTCGAATGGATGTCATGAAGCTCAATCCCTATCTTCCATGGGAGCGTTAGGTAGTACAATGCCTGCATAATAGAGAAGAGATGAGGATTTAAAATGAATAGAAGGTGAGGAAATCAACCTTTAGTGGCACATAATGGAAGGAGATTACAGTAGGTTTTTAGTAATATGAGGAAGTAGAGGGAAAATCTCGTATGGAATGAGCTGGAGTTTTCAAAACTCCTACGATATTTTTGGCTAACTGATAAAGGTGAATGGGAGAAGACAATGATGCCCTCAAATTTTAGATAAAATACGTCACGTGCCCTTAAGAATATGAGATGACGAAAATACTACTATTTTAGGATCTTGGCTAGCTACCTCCTGGATTTGGTTGTAAACCCTTGCTTGCTAGTATCTTTGGCGTTGGGTTGACTCTTCTCTCATTTGTGGGTGTGGCCTCCACATTCCTTGGTGGTAATGGATAATTCTTTGCATAATGTTCCAATCGTCCACATATGAAACATGTTACTTCCCTTCATGTACATTCGTGGTTTCTTCTACATCTCGAACATTGGGAAATCTTCTTTTGTAGTTTCCTACTGTTCTTCTCTTTATTTGGTCTAGAAGGTTCCACTCTCTTCTCCGTCCTGGATTTGAATCCCTTGTGGGCCCCCTTTCAGGATTTAGAAGAATTCTACATTTCTCGGGAACGAACATTCTGATCTTCCTTGTGGCCTAGGTCATCCATCTTCTGGTATCGGGATATGAGCAATTGCTTACACTCATGTGCCCTAAATCCTCAGGGTATTGGACAGTTCTTCACAATATGTCCTAAATGTTCGCACCCATAACAAACTTCTTTAGTATGTACTTTTTCGTAGTTCATCTAGCATCTAGGACATCAAAAAAATTTTCTGCGTTGTGGCTTATTATTGTCTTCCCCATTTAGTCTATGGGACCATGCCTTTTCTTCCACCCTCAATTTTATTATTTCATGGGAATTGTTATGAACAAAATCTCCTTTTATTGCAAAGAAGGTCACCTTGGTTTTCATTCTTGCTTAAGTTCCTCGTCCTGTGACATCTTATTTGTGCCAATTGTCCAAATGGTAGCTTAAGGGTTTATGCATCATCATCCTTGAGGTGTATACTTCATGCAGGGCAATTGCCCTCTCTATACGGAAGGTTTGGTTCCTCAAACATTTTGACAAATTCCTCATAAATCTTCTTCTTTTCGAGAGTTATTACATGTGTTGTGGTTTGAGTCTCCCTAGACTCATGTGCTCCTAGGCTAATTCACTCATTTGGGATAATGTTTTCCATGCGTCCATTAGTGAGTGTGGCAGCGCAGGTCTATTTGGTTTCTCTTTGAGGGGCCATTTCTACAAAATGAAGGGTTATTATTTACTACATTCCTATGATTGAGTTTTGAAAACTTTGTTTGAAAAACTTTACTCTGATATCACTTAAGTTGTCATGTCCTAACCCGGTTTGGTTGGAACCCTGTGATCAATCTACCACCCCTTCCTGTACTAAGATGGTATTCCTACCAAGATAGGCTAGTAAAGGTAAATGTTTACCAACATATATCTTTTGCATAATAAAATTTACAAAACAACTAAATAAAATTTTACCTCTTCATGGAAATCTTAGCTTGCTTCTCGGGATTTCACTCTTCTTGATGTAAAAGCTTCCCTAAAAGGGGTTTAAGGGAGAGGTGAGCTTGACAACTCAGTGAGTGGGTAGTAAAGAAAATAATGGTAAGGGATTGTTTAAGTTTCACATTTTATCTTCATACTCATTATTGGGTAATTAAATTTCCTCATTTCCCTTTACCATTAAAATGGATAATTTAACATTTTTCCTTTATGTATTTGGTTTAACAATCAAACCACATCATTTATCATCAAAGTGATCATACATTTGTAGAACAGTCCCCAACTGTTCCACTTGTGGACCAGAGCAACTTTATCATCCACTCTTGGTAGGAGGTTACACCTTCTACCATAGGTCTATGTGAGCATCATTGTTCAACCCCATACTTAATTCAAAATATTGTGTCTGTTATTGAGGGACGATACCTCTTCCTCTTCTTTCTTGGTCTCAATGTGCATGAAGCTTCTAAAGCCTCTTGACACACTAGCACGGCAAAGCTTCCCTTATGCTCCATGTGTCATCCAATAGTCCTTTGAACCAACACTACCCCACATTGGACGCCTCGATGACTTCATATTTTAGCATTCCCAAGCATAAGTCTTTTTCTAATCTAGACCTTTATATTTGGTGCTACTAACCCAACGAGTTCGATGACCCATCTTCGGCTCGGTAATTACCAGCCCAACGAGTTTGACGACTCGGCTTCAGCTCGATAGCTATATCACAAAAATTAGCCACTTATGAAAGTTTTTCATGTGCTCATAATTATTAATTTTTCTACAAGTTTAAAAACATTCTCATTGGCCTTAGACTCACTTCACCAGTTTTCCAAAACTCGGCATTGAACCATATTATTTTAAAAAATTGAGGCATTGGGCCCACTAGAGCAATTCCAACTCTAAGTACACATACTTCATGCTATCATAAAAAATATCTCCCAAAACGTTTGAGCGAGTTCACACAGTAAGGGGAGAATATTTTTGTAAAATGGTTTTCTAACGAAAGTACGTTAATCATCCCAAACGGGCAAGATGTCAGAAATTTCACTCACCCGTATTCTGAGACTTGGTTATCTTGGGGATTTTCAAACTTGATGTGCATTTCGTTTGCATGAACTTGTAGGTGATCCGCTCCTACAATGGATTGGATAATTAGGTCCCAAAATAATAAGGTATTTACACTCAATACCCATAACATTCCAATAATTACATTTTAGTTATTAAGTATACCTTATTTCCAATTAGGTCCCAATGATTATCAAGCCTTTCCTTTGAGACCTTAATTTTCTCAAATTTCTAATTGGGTACCATAATTATCTTAATTACAAAAATCCCCAATTTTTCAAAAATTGCAATTTAGTCCACAAACTTTCAAAAATTGGTAATTTAGTCTTCCAACTTGAATTTCAACAATCTGACCTTAATTATTCCTAATTGAATCCTAACATGATACTAATCATCTTCTCTATGTCTCATATTTCATTTCAAGCTTTAAAACACTTGATTTAGCTTAAAAATTACCTCAAATGGAGATTTGTCGAAAAATTGTACTAGAGAGAAAGCTTCCATTACTCACCGGTGAAGATCCAGCGATCGGAGCTTTTGATTACAATAGATTGCTCTCTTCCTAGGATCCTTCCTGGATCAAATTGAGCCTCAATTGGTAGCCTGAGCAGTGAGGATTTCATAATTTATTTTTCGGCAAAAATTCACTATGAATAGTAAATTCTAGCGAAGGCGACGGAGAAGACTTACCACTATGGTTCATAGAAGGTCTGGACTGGTCTTAAGAAGGTCTCAAGGACTTGGTTTGGCCGTGGTTGGCCCGAGGGTTGCTCGAATTGAGCTCAACCAACCCTGGTTGCCGACTTCCGAGGGAGCGAGGTTACTCTACGAGCTTGTTGGCACATCTCCTGTGATCCCCGAGCTAAACTGTATACTCCGCTCCTTTACGATGAGAAAACCGAGAAAAGAACTAGTCAACTCGGGTAAGAAAATTGAATCGGTTCACGTACCCCAACCGATAGAGAAAGGAAAAACTGAGAAATTTATGGATCCCAGGTGACCTAAATAGTCACAAAAGTCATGAGAAAGGACTTTAGAATGAATTGGAGGTAAAAACCAAACTGGTTCAGGTGAACCAGACCTAAACTAGATTGAATCGGTTTCTAAATTCATTTTTCTAGGTGGCTTAAAAAATTTTAATTGGAGAATTGAGGCCATTGGGTTCACTTAAGTCTCTAACATGATAATTACTACTCTTAGTACTTCTAATTATTCCAAAAGGTCCATTGGGTCCCCAAAATTTTCATTAATTGCATTTGGGTCCGCCAACTTACTACTCATTTGCAAACATAGCCTTCATTCGAGATTTCATCAATTCTAATCCTAATCCTTCTAATATGCCTCTACAACTTCCCCTATCATATCCTTCATCTTTCTATGATCATTTTAAACTTTGAACGGACCGATTTGATCCCATTTAGCCTATGATTAGAGCATCATTGAAAAATTTTGTAGTTTGTGTAATTCGCCGGAATCTTACCGATAACGATGAGTTGGTCAGGGCCACTGGCCAAGAAAGCTAGGAGACCTTCCAATTCACCTTCTTGGACTTGGACCCACCCTAATTAGCCACCGGAGTTTTCTAAAACTCTAGTCCAACTACTCCCTTAAAATTGAGCAGAGAAATTCTAAGGAAATGAATGAAGAGCTATGCCCAAGACTTACCTTAGATCATGTTTGGCCTAGAATGATAAAGAAGATATGCTAGGGACCTCAAAGCACCTTCTCTAATTGATTTTGTAATCCCTACCTTTTTTACTTAAGGAAAAATTGGGGAAAGAACCAGTCAAATCGAGTGAGAAAATCGAATCAGTTCACAAACCCCGATCATTAGAGAATGGGCAAATTGGGACATTTACAACTCTTTAGTGGCCCATAGGGTCATAAAAACCTGGGAAAGGAATTTAAGACAGATTGGGAAAGAAAACCAGACCGGTTCAGGTGAACCGGATCTGAACCTAATTGAATCAGTTTGGACCGATTTGAAATACTATTGAACCGGATGCTAAATTCACTTTTCTAGGTGGCTTAGAAAATTCAAATTGGAGAATTGAGGCCGCCACGTGATAGAGAATGAATTTAGATGAATTTAAAAAATTTTAATTTTGAAAAACTCAGTCGAATCGGGCTTGAACTAGTCGGTTTAAGCATTGAACCTGGTTCATACCAATCCGGTTCAAAACAGTGTCGTCTTCTTCCTTCAGATGATGACACTGTACATTCACCAGAAGAACAAACAGTGCCAACAAAGCTGAATCGTCTCTGTTCAGGGCATTTCAGGCCATGAATGAGTGCCATAAAGGTGCCAAACGGTCGGGCAGAAAGTCCCCGAACTTCCTATATAAAGAGCTACTCTCCATTCATCCTCCTCACAACTCAAAACTTCATTCTCTCTCAACTGCTCCATTTTTTGATGAAGCCCGAACCAAAGCTCCGACTTGGGCAGTTTTCTCAACCTCAGAAGGCGAGGTCGGGTTCTTTAGACTCCAAATGGAGTTAGCTATCTGATAGCAACCTCCGTTCGATCCAAGGATCGATGGAGAACTGCTGGCGGAATCAAACAATGAAGTAGCTTCGACGAACCGAAGCTACCCTATTTCGGTCGACCTGAATTCAGAAAAATTCACCCTCCTCTACAAACCCTCCCAACACTTCCACGACCCTCACACGATTGTAACAGAGCTGAAAGGTAAACCAATTCGGCCCCCTCCCCCTTTGTCATTTTCGATCAGTGTTAGAGAGAGAAATTGTAAAACTTCACTGACAAAATTCTCTCTCAATCCGGGGCAAATTGTATCGATTCTTGATCCTAGGAGGAACCTTAGTATGAGAGCTATCTACCCAGATAGAAAGCTCAGACCGCTGCACCTTTAACGGTAAGCTTTCGAACCTTTCTCTCTCTACGCTCAATTTTTCCGACGAAGCTCCGTTTGATATCAATTCGAACCCAAATGATGTGGTTCAAAGCTCAATTGAATCATATGGAAGTGTTGGAACTGATCCATACCTTCAATTTGAGCAAATAACCCCGATGGAATGGTCAATTTGATGAAATAAAATTTGGCCAATTTGAAAGGGGGGAATTGGGGAAAATTTTGGAGATTTGGTAAAATTGAGGGACTATTTTGTAATTTTACAAAATTGAGGACCTATTGCCCATGGAAAAGATGTTGGAGGACCAATTGGTCGAATTTATGAACATTTGGGATCGAATTTCCATTTTTTGAAAGTGGGGGAAAAATGGTAATTTTTTAAAAGTTGGGGACCAAATTGGAAATTTGGGAAAATTGAGCCCCTTAAACAATTTTGAGTAAATTGAGGACATAAAGTGAATTTTTGGAAGTTTTGGGACTCAATTTGGGGAAAAGTTAGCATTTGCGACCTAAAGTCAAGGAAAATAAACTTTAGGGACCTAAGTGCAATTAACTAGAAATTTTGAGCCTAGTCGTTCATACGTAAGAAACGAAGATTGTTATGCCAAATATTAATAGATAAGAATGTCCAAATCATGTAGGAACATAAGAAACCGAAACACCAATAAGGACAAGCTAGCGTGGAAGCGGAAACCGAATAGAGAAGGATACACTTCAGTTATCGGGTGAGCGGGTTTATTCACATCATATCATGTTGGGATGATGAGCAACTCAGAAATGAAAAACTACTTATATGTGGGATTTTAACCTCACACCCGGCTTGAGTGATGTGAGAACTAAGCAGAAACCTAATTACCGGTCGTAAGTAGAGAAAATCATACTCGATTGGTATGAAGGACTTCCTTGAAGGAAGAGGAAAACTAGATTGCTGATTGTAAGCGAAGGTATCATCACACCCGATTGGTGTGATGAATTGAAAGATGATTTTGTCAGAAGTGTTCTCTCTTGACTGTGTGCCAATACATAAAATTTTTGGGAGACATTCTTGACAAGAGCTAGAACAGCTCAGATAGGCCAAAGGCCTCAGTTTTGGAACTTGTGGGGCTAAAATGCTCGATTTTGGAAAATCACCTACAGTGGGCCCAATGCCAGTTGGCATGAGCGGGAGCTCGTAAACAAACATGATATGTTAAAGCTATGAAAATTCTTAATGAATGGATTATGTGATTTCGCCATGGTACTAAGACAGGACTGACATACTCGATAGACTGGTGGCAGTGCGTCAGGGCCAGGTCGATGAACCAGCCTAGACAAACAGTTGCATGTCGAGTTGAGGGTCGGGGCCATTGGACTAGTGGCACCAAAGATAAATGGATTTGTGAAAAACTATTGTGTGTGCATGCACTTGAAGTTCGAGATTATTAAGACACCCAAGAGAGGGTGTGATACGTTCTAAGGGTTACTGGACAACATGGTGGAGATAAGGGCAGTTTGTCATACCAACAGTCAAGGAAGCTCGGCGTAGCTTCATGTGCATGAGGTCAGGGTGGGGTCGGGATGAGGTCTCTGTCCTCATACAGACATGGAGTTATTTTCAGGTTTGAGGGTCGGATGTGGCGAAGATCCACTCAAACCTAGAGTAGAAGTGGACTAGCTTCTATCTTAGTGGTCGGTAAAGTCAATCTGAGCCACAAGTGGGTGCAGTGGACGGGTTGCCATGCGAACGTGTGATCCCTTTCTGATGAAGGGCGTGTGTTGACTATTAAACACACCTGATGTGGAAATGAGGAAAACTATTTTGAAAGAATCGTAATTTGAGGAAAGAATATTTTTAAAGGAAATAACAAATTTGGCACACTTCGATTAAAGATGACTTGTTTGTGAAAACTCTCTCCCAACACTCATTCACTGATTTGTAGAACTCACCCCCTCCCTTTACCCCTTTTCAGGTAACCAAGGGAAAACAAATCTAAAGACTTCCATGTAGTCGAACCTGAAAGACAGGTATGTAAGATTTAATGTATTCAATTTTATTTAGTGTTATTCTAGGAAAGATATAGGTGAAAGAACGCCTTAATTCTCGCAGTTTAGAAAAGGAAAAACTCTTAATAAACCGTGAGATTGACGGGTTGATCACGGGAATTCGACCAAACTAGGTCAGGCGTGACACGTTAACACTGTTTAAACCGATTTCTAGCAAATTTTCTGACTATTTCAGCTAATTTAGGTTATTTTTTTCCTAATTCACCCCAATGTTGTCAGTTTTTGACCTAATTTATTTTTTTTAGATTATTCAACTTTTTTTCTTAATTATAGACAAGAATTATATTTTTGTCTCATTTGAATTTCCTTGAAAAATTCTCTATGTTCTATGATCGATTCGATTCGTTCCAATTTCAACCTAGTCTTTTTTTATCATTCCATGACTCGTATTACATGTTTCTTCCTTTGAACCCTCAATTCCTAGGTAATTTTCTTGGTTTCATTATTTTTGTTTCATATTTCAATCTCATAATATGACTTCTATTTAATATATTGTTAAGTCCATTTTCATTCTGAGTCTCATTTGGTCGACGATTTTTTAGTATTATTATTAATACCAGAATTTGGGTATTACAATTTCGGTCAAACACTAACAAGAGGGCGATCGACCTTATATGGGCGGCTTCCCCATCTCAACGGGCACTTAGCTTCTGCTAGCGGCGGACGGCAAGGCCATAAAGGTTGTTCAGTTGGAAGCCTAAGCCAAGAAAGGTACGAACGAAGTGACGGGCCCCAAGCTCGAAAATAGAAAGCACGCTAGCAAGAAAATGGAAAGCGCGCTAGCGAACAAGAAAACGGAGAGTGCATACACGAGAAAAGCTAATAGGCATGAGAGCCAATAAGCGGAGGTCCAGAACGACCGTAGGCTTGCTCTCCGACAAGCTATAGCTTTCAAGCCTCCGCTTGCTTTATCTCCCCTTATCTTATTTATTATTAGCTACAAGACGAAAATAGAGTGTAAAAACCGAAAGCCCTTTTTTCATTTAAAGTTTCTCTTAGATACATGGCTTACATACCTGACTCAACATTCTTGAAAAATAATCGAATCCTATACCTATGAATTCCATTGGACTCAAAAATGATACATTGGAAGAATCTTTTTAGTCTTCCAATATCCACTGATTCATGGATAGCCCTAGTCAAATTAAGGATCATATAGCCTTGCATGCATTTATTTTCATAGAAGCTTGGGTTGCAAACTTTGGTGAGGAGACTCGAGTAATCCAACGAAATTCGAGTCATCCACTGGGCGGAGGGGAAGGGGATGATATGTGTGTATGTGGAGTGTGTCTCACCCATCAGTTAATTTGATACTATTCTAAACTAGTTTTTAGCAAATATTTTTATCAACTCGACCAATTTTGATTATTTATTAATCAATTCACCCTTATTTTGATCGACTTGAGCCAATTTAATTTTTTAAAATTATTTCATCTTATTTACTTTAATTTAGAGCTAAGAATATTTTTTTATCATTTCTACCGCTCATTTAATTTTTTTTAATTTTTTATACTACTCACTTCAATCCTTAATTCACACTCAACAACCAGTTCTTTCAAGGTTTATTTAACAATAATTTTCACAATATCACATATCCTAGACTTGGTTACTCATCCATCTTGATTTCCACAATATTTCATATTCACTGGAATTGACTCATTCATCTTGATTTTTAATTCAGTTTGACCTTAAATATCGATTTAATCCCTATTTATGACATATTTGACCAACTCTTTTATTTTAAAAAAATTAAGTATTCCATTTGGTATGTCTAACAGGCAAATAGTCCTTCCTGAGTAAGTTACTTGGAGGGCAATAAAAATACTTTAGTTAATACATTCATACATTTGTAGACTCTTAAAATTCGAATAAAATGGTGGTAAAATATATTTTATAATATTAATAAATAATTTTAATAAGAAAATATGGGTATATTTTTTAAAATAAAAAATGGGAAGCCTTCTACGTTAAAAACGTTTAGGCAGCATGTTAAAACTCAAAATGCAAATAAAATAGCATTTTTTAGACCTAATAGGGGAGCTGAGTACACTTGTAGTGTTTAATGAGTTTTGCATTTGGGAAGAATATAGTGACAAATGACGGCCACATATACTCCCAACAAAATGGGATTAGGGAACAAATATGGAAATGATTCATACTATGTTCACAGGAGGTGTTGAGATATTTCAGAATTTGAGGTTTAAATTGGGTGTAAAATTACCATGTGAGGTGGGGGTGGGGTGTCTAGTAAATAAATTATGGAATTAAATGTTGAAATTAGTTGTCATCACTAACAAAATCATGTTTGAATATTTCAAATCAATAAATCAATTAATAAGATTTATATATAGGAGTTTTTTAGATTATAATAAATAAAAAAAATTCATTCATTTAAAATTAATAAGAAGTTTACCGGTGTTTTTAAGAGTATAGATACGCAAAATCTTCAAAGTGAGAGGTTCCAACCATCCCTAGTATTGAGCAAGAGGCCTTGGATCCCATCATCTCACATATACAAGAAATTAGCAAGTGTGGCATTATATTGCATATATATAAATTATTAACTTTTCCATTGTGAGGAGATACAGTAGGCGCAATAGAATTTAAACAAATATTCATTAGCTTATCTTGTAATTCCTTTAGTTTAACTGGGAATTATCATTATATTTGTTCTCATACATTCTAATTTTAATAATTTAACATATAATGACCGAATTAAAATTTTTTATTAGATGCACCCTACTCAAATTAGCAAAACTAATAATTTTATGTCTATATTATTTAAGTTGTAAAAAAATTAACCATACGTTTAAATTTGACAAAAAAAATTAAAATTCTTGTGAATTAATATACAAAACTAAAAATTTAGTATTTGTCCGGATCATTGTGATAAAATGAACAAAATTGATATATTTTTAAGTAATCTACTCTCCTAGAAAGTTACTTCAGTGAATACCCAAAACTTAATTATTTTTTTCTGACAAACTACCTTCAAAAAATAGAAAAATAAATCTAATACTCAACCTCACCATCTTTTTTCTAAGATTTGAAATGACCATTTATTGACAAAAATACTTTGAATACCCAAATATTGTACTTTTTAATCACTGATAGATAGGTTGGGGGAAAATCTTTCACGTCTCCCAGGCCTACCTCAAACAATTTGAGCAGTTGAGCAAAAAAATTTTTTTTGAGCAAACTACCAACTTTTTTTCGCCCAAATAGTACCTCTCTTATTGATACTCTAATTAAACAAGTGTCCGTCGGATATTGATGAAATTCTGTATTTTTCAACCAAATTAAAAATACAACCGACTATACCTGTGAATACCTTGGATCTAACTGTCCACCCGTCTAACATGAGCGGAACACAAGAATTGGCCGACTGTCTCTCCAAAGGATTCTGACACTCTTCAATTGGCCGACTGTATCATCCTTGGTCTTTACCCAGTTCTAGACACTAAAGGATTATGCCACCTCCCTTGAATTGGTTTCTAAGAAGATGTGCTGTCATCCTTGGTCTTGAGCAGCAGTCTCGCTATAGACCCCTGTACTATGGCCTCTGCTTGGTCGCACAGTAGACCCCTCGCCGGCTTTACCGTCCCCATCCCTTGCCAATACTCCAGCAAACTACCAATTCACATGATTATTTTCTCATTTTAGTATGATTCTATATAACTTGGAGGCTCCCATCAAGTATGACCAACAGAGTACCGCCAAACCTAAATAAAACAACAGTTGGCTAGAGTGGCAACACAAGCAAATATGCTGTGACAAGAAATAGTTATGCAGCGCATATAGCTTAAATAAGATTCAAATCAGCATCCACATGGTAGCAACATGGCCCTGCTGCTTACGAACTTGCGGGGGGTTCACACAGAAGTATTTCTTAAAACCTTCTGTACAATATTTCCCCATGGGGAAGGGGGGTGCTCAGGCCACAAAACACCAGATAGATTCAAACCAACTAAGCAAATTTTGGAGCTCAAACGCCCAAAGAACCAATAATAAAGCTATGAATTTCCAGAATGTACAGAATGTACATGAGCAGAGGTAAACAGACTGGAAATAAGAGGACGAGCATGCGCACACATGCAGCTGTAGGCCCTATGAGGACAATAACTTGAGATGGCACGGCTTGATCACCATGGCACAGGTTGGTGAAAAAAATTCAAGTCTGCTTTCTTATAACATGGCAATAGATATCTAAGGGGTGTAGGTAAGCAAGAAGGGTCAACCTGCGGAGAGGGATAGAACAAAAAATAAATACTTTCTAACTAAAATAAATACTGGGGCATAAGGTCAAGCAGAACACCTCCCATGTGATTCCAAGAAGACTTACCATCTTCAGAGAAGGTGAATATGCCACCCAACATTTCATCACTGTCACCATCATCAGGCTTGTCTCTCTGGTTGTCATTGCCATTTACCACCTTATTTAGTGCAACAGAACAATCAATTTGTGCAGCCTCACAAAAACTATCCATGAATAGTTGCCCCAAATCCTTGGGATCACGACTCACTTCCAGCTCAGTAGACTTGGTCACCTCCTTAGAGATACTACCAGCTGGGTCAACAGCCCCACGGCCAGATTCGGCATTTGAAACAGAGGGCCTATCCTCAATGGTTACACGAGGGAGTTGATTCTCTAGCAGTGATAAACCATCTGTATTATCTTCAGCAGCTGGGCTGTCTATGTAATTTACATCATTTCTAGTGGCTGAAGACTTGAAGCAATTATCTCGTTTATCCTGGTAAAAATCATCCAAAGTCTGGCAGGCAAAAGCACAAGCTCTCTCAGTGTTCGTTTGATTGAGGTCAGGAAGGTTTTCAATCCTCCTAGAAGATCCTGTTGCATGTTAGGATAGAAAACAAAGTAGGGTCAAATCACACAGATGCATTCTATACAAAACATGAGTAATCCCATATAATAGATGTTCAAGAATTCCATTGGGAGCAATCAGGTACAGTAGGTGTCACCACGAGTTTCAGAAATATATAATATTTAGATGATGTAATAAAACAAATCCAAATCTTATATGATTAAGAATTTGACCAAAATCCTGCACCATGAAATTATCTTTTACAAATACAATTCATCTTGATGTTGACAAGGCATTTAAACACTCTTTTCTCCTACTTTTTCCATCTACCATACCACAAAACCCATGCATACCTATTGAATAGTGACCATGAAGATGAAGGGTGCATTGAAGTGCAAAAAAAAAAAAAGGATGAATGGTGTCGTCACCCATGAAAGCTTACCACCATCTGAGCTTCCAGTGGAACTAAGAGAAGCAGGTTCGGAGTGGCATATGACACTCTCTTCAGCAACATGAAGTTTGGCTTGATGCAGTTCATGAAGAGCAAAAGCAGGACCCACGACATGACTTGTTCAGAAATGAATACATAAAAGATCACTTATGATGTAACTACTAAATAGAGAAGAAGACATGAGAGTGGGGAGGAGAGGAAGCATTATTATCTTCAAAAGCAGAACACAAAATTTGAATAAAAACCCTCAAAATTTTCTTTAAACCAAATTGGATTGCTTGGTCTATTGAGAAAATAGTATAGATTCTGCAAAGTGACAAATGGATAAAAATGGTAACTTATAAGAACACAAGAACCATCTGGAAAATGTACATAAAATGAAACACAGCTGAGAGTAAAAAGAAAGACAAATAACACTCAAGATAGTTCAGGGACACATGATGATTCTAGCTACATATGAATCAGGAAACCTACGTTAAGAGATGATATAAAAAGTTTCAAGTAAAAGGTCAAGAAAGGCAGTGTAATAAATCTTATATTATTGGCAGAAGATCCGTATGGCCAATTACGATTTTTAAGAATTAGGATAAAATTAGCATGGAATCCATGTGAGAATGATCAAAGGAACGAAAACAGTTGCAACATTGAGTCAAATTCATCTAAACCTATCCAGAAAAACTTCAAGAGCAGAAGAATAAGAAAATCATGGCTTAGATTGTAGTACCTGTCACACCATCCAGAATTTATGCTGTGAAAATGGTTAAATACAGGCAGCAACTCCTTCCTCTTAATCTCAACTTCTTGCACTAGCAGCTTCTCAATTTCAAATTCCCCACCCGCAAAAGAAATTCCATTTGGATAATTCATAGTGTGAATAGAAACCTACAAATACCAAAACAAAAGATAATAAAATTTACTTGGCAAAATCTTTGATAAAAGCCATTAATTCATGAATCTTAGTTTAATGTTTACCTTCAACCTATGCCAAAATGGTATCCTTCCAGAACTCACTTGTATCTCTGCTTTAGATAGATACCAATGGGAACCTTCACGAGAGAATGGTGCATCTTTTCTGATTGATTTCTGAGCTATTTGTTTTATGGCTGGTGTGTCTTCTCCAAAATTATCCCGAAACTCATCAGTTGATGTAGCAGAGTCATGTTGACTGAAAGTAGTTGCTACATTACAATCTTCTCTTTCAGGCCAATCTGACCTTCTGCACACATCCCACCATTGAACAGGCTCAACTTTCACCCTCAGCTCATCCTCCTGTATTTGCAAAAATGATCCAGGCCTTGCTCTTGACCCGGCATGGCTAGTTTCAACAGTTGGAAGTAGGATTTTATGCTGAATCACATGACCTGATGGCGTATAAACTAACAAATACTCGAGAGCATTAGATAACACATTTATCTGCTGAAGGCTTTGAGACCTTGAATTATGAAAAATTGCAGCAATAGCTCCAGATGGCACAAAAACCTTTCCTGTAGCAGAAGCAGCAGCATTGCTAACAGTATTAAGCCACCCAGAATCGTTATACTTTATCCTGCTCACCACAGACAATGTAATAGGGGAAGGAGGTTGTACACACTGGTGTCTATTTGTAAATGATGAACAGTGCCACCATGGTCTAGATAAAGATGGATATACACAGGCTTCTTCATCCTTGGAGTTTTCCTGGAACCCAGGATCGCCACCAAAAGGGGAGAGGACAAATACATGACAAGTACCCTTTGATGAAACAATGCCAATCCATTGACTATAGTGACTGAAGCAGATATCTTGAATTATCTGTAATGCAAAAGAGAAAGCGATAAACATGATAAAAGTACCAAGAGAAGCAAAAGAAATAGAAAACCAAGATAGTAACAGTACTCACGGCAGAGGTCAGTCCCCGATGAAGACGGTACAAATGCACATGTGCAGAACTCCAATTAAATTCCTGAGAGCCTGATCCACCACCCATGCAAGATGGCATGATTCGAAATACATTAATTGTATTACCATACACTGAAGCAGAAACTATAAGGGTTCCACTAGGATCAAAACAAAGTGCAGATAATGGACTTGTATGGGCTTTGAATTGGCAGATAACAGCTCGGGAGAAAAAATCTTTGATAGATACCTGTAATTGGTAATACAAATTTAGAGAGAGGATAGTTCCACCACTATCAAAATACAACAGACTTCATGCAGTATGGAAAACAATGCCTAGATGAGAGACACATTCCACTCTTTATAGGCTATAACAATATCATATGTCATTCAAACAGATGCATTACACCATCTATCAAGTCAATATACATCTTTGTACATATAATCTTATTTCAGGTTTATATATCTTTTTGATTTATCAAAGACATCAAATTAGAGTTATAATTGTCCAATTGAATGCAACTGTGATATGATCATATCAGTGTGTATCTTATGGTAATGGAACAAGAAATTAAGTCCTCAACAATTATAGACCCTCTATCAGAACTGACATTACAGAACAAAAAGTGCATAATTCTTCCCAATAAACTTCCACATGAAGTCATTCCCTTTGTCAAGAATGATAAAGATGTCACACTCTCAGCCAAACAAACTTTCTATAGCATGGATGACATTACATAAGTCATGTAATTTTACAACAGAATTTCCACCAACAGCAAGCATAAGTGTTCATTTTGATATCAAATACTTAATATTTCATAAATTTGCTACACTTTTGATCAAGAAAGAAATGAACCGAAAAAGGGAATTTTGAGAGATGAAGAGGAGATGATTTATGATACAGTGGATCATTAAATCAATGATCACTGTTTCAATTTTAAAAAAAAAAGCAAAGAAATATCGAGATTCTACTTGGCTCTTTTGATTCATTGCTATCACACCTATCCATCTTTTACTTGAAATAATTTTGTCTATAGACATTCTACAAGTACTTCATTCATTAATTTATAACAGGCACAAGCACTGGAAGCTGAAGTAAAAAAAAATTTAATTTCCATATGCAAACTAAAGAAATTATTAGCATGAACTAAGTAAATGCCATTGCTTATATGTTCTTGAAATGTGTTGTTCAAAAAATATTGTTCCTGAAACTGTCAAGCATGTCAATCTACTTTTTACCAAAATGCTTCCCAAATTTTATGCAATACTAACCATCCCTGCATTGTCAGACTCAACTCCTGTATTTTTCCCAACCTTCCAGCCTGAACTTGAGGATACTGGAGAATTGGAGCCGTCGGGAAGCAACTCTTGACAGTACTTTGAAAGTGTTTTATATCCCATATCTCCCAGATTCATTATTCCTGCTGCCAGGTGTTTGCTGGACTCCATTGCATAGCGTGCCACCAAGTTTCCACCATTTGGAGAAGTAGATGGACTAATGCCAGGAGAAGGATTAAGATTTTGTGGACTTAGGCAACCTGGATTTGTTGACAGTGGATTGTTAGACGCATAGGCTAACCACCTTGGTCCAACAGCCATTGGACCATAACCAAAATTAACCCCAACTGATCCTTTCCCTGCTATCTGAGGAACTGGATATGTGAGAACGCTGAACTTGTTCTCCAATGTGATTGCATCGAAACAGTATATCTGCCATCATGTCATGAAATAATGTCACAATAATTTCTGATAATTTAAAGTACTGCAGGCAGTAATAATATGTTCAAATTTACACCCAACAATAGGACATCTATTACAAATAGCCCACTCCAGTATGACCTAGAATAATCACTAGCAAAACATGAAGACTAGCAATAATAATCAGTTCCCCTCTGGTTACATATCTTATGGCTTTTTTTAGTAGTAACATGGGTCCAATAACAAATTTTTACATGTAAAAATGTTTTTCTCCTTAACAAATAAACTTGACTTTACCAGGCCCTGTCATGTAGAAAAACCTAGCTTGCTTAGATACTGAATTTCATAAGTTCAAACAGAGTACATGCTTACTTGTGCTGCAAGACCAACAGCGACAATCCGCGGACTGCATCTAACCATACATACTGCAGATCTAAACCTCAGAACATGCACATAACAGTGAGAACTCAGAGAATAAAACTGGACAGCAGTGGAAATGCTCGCAGAATGTCCTTCGTCTGACTCCATATATCCATCTCTGCATGATTGTGCATTGATGCCATGACTCTGGCTCATTATATCAGGATTATCTCCTGAGACAACAAGCAGTAAAGGATGCAATGCACGGAAACCTTGAGGACCATCAGAATCTGCAGGAAAAGGCTGCATCTGCATGAACGTAACTGGACCACCATCACGCTTTGAAACAAGTTCATTGAAGTTAGAAGCATCTTCAACATCAAGAACTTGGAAACCATTTTGATAACCAAGTAAAAGGGTGCATCTGAAGTTAGATGGATTCGTCTCCAATTTATCAAATCCAGCCCAAGTTACCTAAAAGACAAAATGCCAGAAGAAACTAAGTTATACCGACACTAGAAAGAAATTTAGACACGGTAGATCAACATCTAACAATTTAGAAGAATGTGGAGGAACATAAGATGCTGAAGCAAGAGAACAGCACTGTGAGCATATATGCACTGACTAGACAAAGCAGTAATCAGTACAATGTCTGGGTTTGTAAGAAAGAAGGGCAGAGGAAAAAGAGAGTTCTATAGTAAATAAATATGTAGCTATAACAGGACTGGGCTTTTGACATCTGAATATTTTAAGAGCTTTCCTCAGTATTCCATATTGTCTTGGTTTTCTATGTAGTTAGCAATCTCACATAAAAAAAGTGAAAGCATCCCTAATCGATTCTTAATGTTAGCTTGAAATCATACACCACAAACTTCAAGTAATATATATTTTTTATGTATGTTTAATACTCTTCCTCATGCAATCCAGGCCTAGACAACACTTCAAAAAAATCAGATATAGCAGAAGAAATGGAAAGTGAATTATACAGAAACTTTTAATAATACATTAGTACACTGTTAAGTGTCAATTATGGATAATTCACCGATCATATATCTTAAGCATTGTTAACACTCCTAATAAACAAGGCCTTGCCAAAAAATCTAGACAGATATTTTATAAATAATTATTCACACTCAGAAAGACATAATCAGAACTCTGCCATCAAATGCTCAAAACCTTGGCCTCTGGCTTTGTTATATAGAAACCTATGGACGAACTTATGAAATAGCAGCGTCCTAGTAAAATGGCTATTATAGTAAACAGAGTGACGCAATATACCTGTGAAATCTACTGTCCCGAACTAGTATAGCGTTGATTATACTCAATTAGCATTCATATATTCTACTGCAGAGACGTTAAAATCCATTCTAGAAGAGGGAAGCACATACAGTAACATTAAATTTAGTTCCTACTCAATCAATACGCCCTCCCAGAGCGAATAAACAGTAATAAAGACGACCGATAAAACTCGGGAAAACATAACAAAGTAAGCACAAACTAGAATTGATAAAAGTCCAAGATTTTATGATCAGAGGCCTTTTCCGGAGTTCCCAGAGGCACAGACCAATTCCCTGAAAAATAGCACAGAAAGTAACTTCAACTTCAGTAGTATAACCTGATCCTTTTGTTCCACAGAGGATGCAGAAATAGAAGCCGCTACAGAAGCTCCGGCTGACCGCACGGACGAAGCGACGTTGCTCGCGTTGGATGAAACAGTCTTAAGGCACGAAGAGATTATTCGTAGAGAATTAGGCAACAAGCCATTATTCCTGCCTTTCCTGTTCTTCATTATCCTACTCCACCCCCTCCTGCGCCGCCTAAACTCGTCTCAACCACCGCCACCGACCACTCACCACACCGATCCCCTGCACTGCCTGACATCGCCGGCGCTGCCTGCGCCTCCGTTTCCTCCACTGACGCGGAAACGCATCTCCGACCTCCGCCGATCGGAAATATCATCCGACTCCACCACGATCACGAATTCCTCACCCGCGCCACAACCTGGCAGCTCCTTCAGACGAACTTCTTCAGTACTACTACGCTGGGTTTGACTAGAAAAACCTCGAAGCACTCTTTGAAGCTCGCTCCCTCCCTCTCTCTCTCTCTGTCTCTCTCTATCTTTATCTCTCTCTGAGGAGTCGGGCCAAGATTTTCTCCATCTACTCCCTCTTCATCAACTCCATGGTCTCTTTGTCCGCCGATCTCTCTCCACTTTCACTGGCCACACCAATAACAAATATATTATTTTATTTTAAATTTTGTCAGGATATTATTATCAATATTGCTGCTTTACAAAAGAAAAATATGTTTACATATATTAATTCATAGATAAACCATTTAAAATATTTTAAATCTATACAAATATTCTTTTTATTCCATATTTGTACGATTAAAAGTGTGCAACTCTTTAAATTCTATCTAATTGGCAGATTCTCTATTTTAATATAATTAATTACATGATTATTACATAAATTGTTTAATTTTCCAAACTGATATAAATGTTATCTTTGTTATATATTTGTTCAAATATCTAATTTTATTTTGTTAAAAATAGTAATTTATAATAAAAACTTAGAGGGATATTGTAATAGCATTAAATAAAAAAAATATTTATGTAAATTTAAAATATTTGAAGTATCTAATATAATAATCATTTAATTAAATTTATCAAAATTGCTCATTTGTATTAATGAGATATAATTTTTAGAATGAAACAAATAATTAAGCATCAACATAAATTTAGAATTGGAGTACACACCAGAGAATATATAATAAAAAAATAATAATGGAGGTTGAAATTTAGAGATACGAAGACAATGAAAATATGATTACTGTTGGACGGAACAATTTATATGATTATATAACTAAATTATTTTAAATACAAAATTAGAGTAAAATTAATTTGATTAAAATGACTATGATTCAAATAAGTGTGATTAATAAATTATTTTTATTTTTATAAATTGATAATAAATTCGATTATAGAAAATTATCTGATTGAAGTGAAATAGTATGACGAAAAATATATTAAATTAAATTAAATTTATATATGATATATTTACGAAAATTTTATTTAATATTTTGCTCATTTATTTGCATTAATTATTTCATGAAACTCAAAATAAAAATCAAATTTACAAAGATAGTAATGGTTAAGTTGACGATGGAACAGTATAGTTATTAGTTCACGACCATAAACCTAATTCATTACACTCTTTAGATTGGATTTGTTCTATTCTATGACCAAAGTAATTCAATGTGTGGAGAGGGCTTGTTTGAAGTATATCCTCATATGACATTTAATAAGCTATATTACATGGTGCCTCTAAAACCCATCAAATATAGACTTTGTTTTTTTTCGAGATATGCCAACCTTTTTTAATGACCCAAAAGGGTAAATACTCTATTCATGATCAAGTCTATCTATCTCAATAAAGGTAATACCTTTAGTATTAAGTAATCTGGATAAATGATATCCTCCACGGTCAAATAACAATAAACGCGGGATAAAGGGATAGTTGTGACTCAATTTCTCTTGTAACAAGTATGAATCACCTTGTTCCATTGGAATTAACTAATTAGGTTCTTGTATTTTTTAGATAACCGGTATTAAGATAAGATAATATTTATATTAGAGTTGAACATATTTACAACAATTTGACTCCATTATTAAGGTCTGCTTAGAGTTCAAAAATCGAATTATTCACAACACCTAATGATCCGGCATAATCCTATATGATATCTTGGATACCGATTCATTTTGAATAAGCCCCTACTCCTACTTTCTAGGGCATCCCTTGACAGAGTCATCAATGCTTAGTTTACACCAACCAACCAGAATTAGGAAAACCCAACCGACATGGCACGATCTGCATGCCAAATTGAACCTAACCGGAGCATTGGCAATAATTCAACCACTTTATGTTCATAGGCATCCTATTATGGTAAAAGAAATGGTTCGGTTTCTTCTGAATAAGTTCCATTTTCAGTATAAAAAGATGAGAAAAAGCTGATTAAGGAAGGGACATAAAATGCCTAACTGCGGCAAATCAAAATTAAGAAATAAAGTATATCTAATGAGGCTTTCACTGTCTTGTCTTCCTTGAGCGGTAAGGAGCCATGGCTGTTTGTCTTCCATTAGTTCCTTCGTCATCATGTAGGATTATTTCAATGCAGTCTCACACGAAGACAAACATCACGTAAAAGTAATTTTGTGGTGTTGGATGTTAGCTTCCATGTTACTATTATAATGGGTCTATCCATTGAGCAAAAAAGGTAGAGGAAAAGGCAAGGGAACTGCAAATATGCATAAAGTCACTAGCACTATTATGGCTACAAATTACTCACCTATCCTCTTCCTCTTTATGGAAAGATATTCTTTCCTCCCCACTTTTCAGTGCCTACCCTTCTTTTCCTCAAATGGGTTCTTCCCCCCTAAGCATTTCAGAAGCCTAAAGGAGTAAAAAAGAACAGTGGCATGATAAGAAGTACCTTCTTTTCTACAGTATAACCTTACCTTGGACCTGTTCACAAATGGCTTATACTACGGCGCCTTCTTACATGCATTCTATGTTTACGATAGATCATTCTCCTGTATTTTATATGTACAGTATGACTCAAAACTTCTTCCTGGGTATCTGCTTTTTGTTGCTATGGCATATATGGTGGGCTTAGTCTAGGATGGAGTCCTAGCCCTCCTCGGCAAAAGCTTTGCGGAAGAACGCGGTCCGGATTTTCCTCATGCACTTCAAGGAGCTAATGTCGCTATTGAGGACCTTTACCACCTGCAATTGTTGAAACAAGTTGGTTCAATGTTTCCTCCCCAAAATTATGAAATATTATGGGAAAGGAAAAATGTACCCAAAGTTTCTCAGGTATGTATGTATGTATGTATGTATTTTGCAGTTTGTCCTTAATGACTTGCCTGGCTCATGGCTGGCCTTTGAATGGAAGATTGCTGCACGCAGAGGGAAGCTGCCAACAGCACACGATTCAACTGCCTCGCATCGTAGTTTTTTCCCAGTGAAGGATCCACCAGTTCTTCGATATCGCTCTTCCGAAGAAGAGGCCTTGCCTGTTGTTTCAGATTGTCATGTCAAAATATCTCACTTCTGTAATGGTAATTCTTCCATGGAATGGAGATTGCTCACCCAAATAACAAGGCTCTGCTGTGAATAATCCAGAGCTCGACGGCCGGTGACTAGTTCCAGCAGCAGCACTCCGAAGGCGTAGACGTCGGTTTTCTCGTCTACTATTCCGTGCATTAGGTACTCAGGGGCAAGGTACCTGTAAAGAATAATACTACTCAGTATATATCCATGGAAGTACGAGGATTTCAAGAGCAAAAGTTTAAAGCTTTCTCATTTATAATGCATAATCAATCAGCAGCTACAAGAAGGCAACAGACCCGAAAGTTCCTTCAAACTTGGACACAATGTGGTGCGTCCATTTCTCCGGCAGCCATTTGGCGAGCCCAAAGTCACAGATCTGGAAGAAGATCGCATGATAACTGCATATTCTCCCGAAATATGAGATGAAAGATTTGTTTTTTCCGTAAGTGTACCTGAGGCTCAAAGTTTTCAGCCAGCAGAACATTTGCCGCTTTGATGTCTCTATGGATGATTCTCCTCTGGCAGCCTTGGTGAAGGTAAAGCAATCCATCAGCCGTTCCAAGTGCAATCTTGTGCCTGATCTTCCAATCCAATTTTACTTTCGACCCTGCATCAGCAAAAGAGACATTACGATGAAGCTGATTGATCAAGTTCACAGCTTTTTTTACACGGCAGGAGGATCTTGCATTTTGCTGACCGTAAAGAACTGAAGCTAGGCTTCCATGAGGGGATAGCTCAAGAACAAGGTACATCCCTCCCTCGACTCCATAGCCGACTAGCTTTGCGGTGTTCTGGTGCTTCACATGGGCCATGATCCCGAGCTCCGATAGGAAATCACTAATAATCTCATCAGGTGTCCCTTTGATAAGCCGCTTGATCGCCACAAGCTGCCCATCCCTTAGAGAGCCCCTGTAGACCTCGGCATAACCCCCCTTTCCTATAAGATTTTCTGCCAAAAAAGAACATGTTAAGATATAGATGTGCTTGAAAAAACAATGATGGAAGAGTTTGCAGAGATAACCTGCATTGAAATTGTTGGTTGCGGTTTGTAGCTCGGATAGTGTGAAGTATTTCCAAAGGGAGTTCAGGTTATTAGATCCAGACTTCACTAGAAAGAAAGGGGCAATGGAGATCAGCTCCCTCATGCTATTGCTCCTCTTGATGGGAGGAGGCCTTATCGTGTCATCAAAAGGGTGTGGTGCCTCCTGTTTCGATTTGCTCCAGAGTGACTGGACCAATGAGCGCCACCGGGAGGCCGGTTTGGGACCTGGCTGGGCTTCGAGATCCGATGCTATGGAGTTCGAGTCCCAGTCAGAGCTCCTAAGGAAGTCCTCGAGGACCCCAACAGGAGAGGAGCTCATCTGCTTTTGTCTGTCCATTTCTGCAGTTGGCATGGAGACAGATGAGTGACATGGATAGATCTCTGGAATATGAATCAAACAATCGATTGATGGGCAAGACGGTACCTTGAGCCGGCAGAAACAGAGGAATATGTTTTCCTCAACTCTACTTATCGGTTACAGCTAGTTTCACCTGCAAAATGCTGTAAACAACTCCAGGACAAGAATAGCAGTTGAAAGATGGACATCCAGGAATAACCGACAAATTTCCGAATCTTCGCCGCTGTGGATCGACTTGATGCCACAGCTCAGGAGATATTCCGTGGAAATTACCGCAGTAGAATGAACTGCCAATTCCAAGGAAACTTACCCCTTCTGCAAAACTAATGTAAAAGCTTTACATCCCAGAAAAAAAAAAAAAGAAAGACAAAGAACAAGGCTAGGTTCGACAGAGAAAGCTTGGTCAGCATCCTGAAATACACCCCAGGAAAAATCCAGAAAGAAGATGAGATTTTGAACTCACCATGGACGAAGGTCGTGGCGGAACAGTTCAAGCTTGGTGGGGGAAATAGAAACAGAAACAGGTGAGTGATGATTGTGGAATCAGACTTACTCAAAGGGAAGAGAGGGACTGAGGCGAAATATTTAAGGAAGCGGATCTGGCTTTGATTAAAGAAGAGGAAGAATAAAGAGGACGAGGCCTTTAATTCGGTTCAAGGTCGCGGGCGGAAGCTTTTCCAAGTCAGAGCTGCCTTTTTCTTCCGGCAAAAGGCGGTTTATGAGTTCTCATTCAAAGCCCATTTTTCGTAAATGGCCTTTATTACTAGCCCATTAAAAATATTATTAATTATTAGATAGTTCCATAAATATGATCTTATATGATGATTTTTAAATTAATATTATAAGTTGAAAATAATAGTTGAAATTAAAAAAATTATGTTTTAACATTTATCATATCTTATTATTGTTTAATTTGTGTGTGAAATTAAAATAAAGAATATGAATGTTTGGGAAAATTAAAGAGAGAATATATAAAGGAACGAAAAAAATGTGGAATATTTTGATATAAGATATATGAAATTTTTATATAATTGTGGAGAAATATTATTTTTTAAGTATAGTTTTAATTCTAATGAGCACATAAAAATATAAAACTTATTTTTTCTTTTCACAACATTATAAGATTTGATATTATTCCAACATTAAAAACACAACTCATATAATATTATTTTTATAACAACCTAAAATAATATGTACAATTAAATCCATTTTTTGTTATATAGATCTTATTATTAACTTAATATTTATCTATTTATCACTTAAATAAATATATCATTTACATTAATGTCTAGTACATAAAGTGTTTTTTATCTATACAAAAATATTGAATATTGGATACAACTATTCCATGAACCGATAACGTAGCCGTCCTCTTGTGGTTGTAATTTAACGGTATCTTTTTTGAAACATTAACACGTACTATTATAGAACACCTAATAGATTATGTATATCCGCTCATATTCAATCCTTTCGACCTTCTTGTAAATTTTAGAAGTGATGCAAGCTCCATGTGTAGAAAATATTCCTTTCCAATTATGGTTGCACCTTTGAAAGCACTTCATTCATTGAGTCATTATCAACGGTCACTTTTTATGCATTACTAAACCTATGAAGTTCCTCCATATTATGGTTATGGCATGTGATTGCATGTATTCCCTAGTATGGTGGTTAGGCATGTGATTGCATGTATCATTACAATGCAAGACTTAAGGCTTTCATACCATGTTTCCCTCTTTTTATTTTGAGTTAACCCATTTCCAAATTAGAAAGGGTTAATAATAAGATCTTAATTTGAATAATATAAAAAAATATGATAAATTTATAAAATTGTAAATATATCACTATTTATAAATAATAGCTTTTAAGTAAAAATGGATTCAAAGATACCTTCTATATTAGAGTTAAAATAATGTATTATTCTTTACATTTCATCTATAATTTTATAAATTTAACAACATTTATTTTTCTCTTACATGGGCAGAGTGGTTGACGTGCAGGGTGAGTAACTAATGTAATTCACTTGTACCTAACATCTAATGCATCCAACTAGAAAATGATATTGATGGGTGTAGATTATGATGAAAAAAAAGTTCTTGGTACTTTCACTTTAGTACTGAAGTGGGCATGGAATTGCAAGGGGAGGTTAAGATAAAGAGAGTAAAAAATAATGTTTTCTTAATAGAAGTGACTGATAAGGTATACAGTCCAATACATGGGTATAGTCTTTTATTAGCATAATAATAATTAGAAAAATACCTATAAGAACTCGCTTATTGACCAATATGAATTCAAATTCATAGGCTAACGGTTGTAAGTAACATATGAAAATTGGGTAAGATAGTGAGATAAGTTATTCATATAGATTAACCCTAAAAGGAAAAAGAAATCATCTCTTCTTAAAAGTGGAAATGAAGATCAATATCACCTAAACTTCTAACAACATGCATAGCTATGAATTCTAGAAGATAATTTAAGTGTTGTGTTATAATGTTAAATATTAAAATTTTTTGTTGTATATTTCATATTTCATTAATAAGAATATTGTATAAGATAAAACTATTAACTCTATTTTAGGGATGTATATATTATGAACTTTATTTTTATTCTTTTTTTATCTGATTAATTTTTTAATGAAGATATTTCTACTATCTCTAATTTTATTTCTCAACTCTCTTAATAATTCACACCAACATCCCTAAATTGAAGTATTCAAATCTAAATTTTACTTGTAAGAATATCGACCAATTGATTTTTAAAATTTACAAATAAAAATTAAATTATTATAAATTCAAGTTTTTAAGATTTTTATCAATTTTCATGTGATTATATAATCATGCTATATATGATTTTAAAACATAGCAATAGCTACTTTGTTATCATAGAACAAATACATTTCATTCGTAGTTGGAAACCTGATTTTTGTTGTAAATCTTCTAATTCACGAAAGTTCACAAAGTTATTTAAACATTGCTTGTCTTGATAATATAATCACAAATTTGATAAAATATAAAAGTGTTGCGGGTTTATAATATTGTAAATAGCCCTAACCCCTTATCGACTTATAAATCATGACTTTTAAGTAGAAATGGATACAATCCATTATCGACTCACAATATCTTCTCACATGATATCGGAGCTAATGGGCTCGCACCCATACCCGATCCGAGACTGAAACACAACTTGTGGCGTACCCAAATATGGAGGAAAAATACCCAACTTATGGTCATTACCCCCACTGGTCCAAGACCGAAAAAATAATATTCGGCTTGTAGACCATTGTTGAGTGCGTATTTAAAAATTGCATCTAGCAAGTGTATTTACGTTGCAAATAATAGCGGATGTTGGGAATATTATCATATATTGGATAAAATAGAGAAGTCAACCCGTATAACATACACCAAAAACTTGAATTTCAAAAACTTTTTATGAAATAGCAGTTTCTTCACAACTTCAAAATTTTGAATTTCGCTTGAGTGATAACATGTGAATAATAAACTTTTCGTATTTTACGTATTAGAATTATCTTATCGAACAGGCAATCTAAAATAGTGAAATAGAATATATTGAATAATAGGCGTGGTAGGCCATAAACCTAAATCACTAGTACATAAATAAATTTATTGATAAGTAACTAAATGAATTAAATAATAGGGGTTCTGACCTATTTATATACTTAGAATAACACAAAAATATAAATAAATAATACAATAATATATAATATAATTTTAACTAATAAGATTATATCATATATTATAATTAATTAAAATATTGTTCTAATAATCTAATATAATATTTTAACTGAAATAGTGTAAAAATCGATTCGCGGTTAGTATATTATTGTAAACAGTGATTCGATCGATTTCATTTTACTACAATTTATCATTACTAAAATCTAGTTAGGTTTTTTGTTAATTTATTTGATATAGATAGTTACCTAAATTTTAAAAAGCTCATGGGGTTTGAAAGTTGAAAACAAGAGTTACCTGTGTTTAGTTGTCGAGGGTATAAAAAATTACACGAAAAGAGAATATTATATTTGTGGCCTATAGAGCATGGTTACTATTTCACTGGAAGGTGGTTTGAGTTAAGTAAGGTTTTAATGATACTTTAATCACTTAATTTAATGGTTAAAAAATATTTATATTACCTACAAATAATAAGTTCAAAGTGGGTGAACCTTTATATGTTTTGTTTTATCAAATCATGTGGCACTTATCCCTAAAAAAGTTATTTTTTTATTGGAGATTAATATGTAGAAAATGACTAAAAGTAGATCGTATTTGAGATTTTTGTAGATGTAATCCAGTTCGGAACACTGTTATTATTGGACACCATTTCATGTCCCCAATAATTTATTGGTTAAATCACCTTTAATTCGAAAGATTAGACCCAATAATTTATTTTTTAAAACTAAATATAAAATTAATAGAGTTTTAAGTTGATTTAATCCCTATTAAAAACAATTGTCAATGGACTCTTTTATAATATTTAATTTCCGATTAAATCGTTATTTTGAGAATAATTCGCAGTAATTTACCAAATGTCTAAATTTTATTTTTAAACTGATCTCGAATCCGGTTAAGTTTTTCAAATTCGTATTAATGTTTCATTCTCTATTTTATTCTGATTTATAGATCAATTAGGTCGGATGTAATTTATGAAATTACAATTTTAAATAAACCAAATTCCAATAGTACATGAATAATCAAACAATGCATGTTTTATGGTTTGAGCATTTCCACATAAGTAACCATAAACTCTAACAGACAAGGACCATCTAAACATGTTATCATGTACACCTAGAGGATTCGTACCTACTATATCATGCTTTCACATACTACATCAGCTTTCCACACATGTTTCGACTGTAAACAATTTTACCTAATACAAAACATAAGAATATTTCACATTTACCATTCCATTCGAGACCCACTACCAGATAAGCCTATCAAATCTATCTAAATGCAATAAGGGCATTCCAGTTATTGCTTCTACCTCATTCTTATAATCTATCACTGATCATATTTAAATTTCATATACATGTAGTCCTCTTAATGATGGAGCTTACATATATGTTCTCGTGGCCATATGATGTGGAGGGTAATTCCAAACTATAGGAATGTAATGAAGGAATTCACATATCCCCTATACTTTAATATTTCCCCATGTCTCCAATATGCCAAACTAGACCTTCAAGGTCCCTTACCTGCTGCACATATGATCTTCAGGATCCTCCAAGCTAACTTCACCAGCAGTGCCTTGTTAAAGGCTTGTAAGTCGTTCGGTCCTACGTCCCAAGCTAACTGGATCCAATTTATTTTCTGATGCAGCACTTGCATCCACCAAAAGATTGTATTTTCTTCCCTATCAAAACAATTATCCACCTTTTATCTCTTTTTTCTGTTTTATTATAGAACTTGCGAAATAATACACATAAAAAAAAATTTAATATTTTGATTGAATAAATAAATTACATATATTATAAAAAATTTAAAGTATATATATTTGTTTTCACATTTATCATGATTTAGTCATTAAAATAATTTTATAATATATGATAAACTAAATGGATCAAGTGCACAGATATAGTATAATTATATATATATATATTATATTTAGTCAGGTTAAAATATAAATTATGTGATTAAATACTATGAATTTAAGTGCTAAACTATTGAGAAATAATATTAAAAACTAAATTATTGAATTGTTGCTCATCATTCCACTAAACTTTTACGACACTAATAAAATTTATTTTTGGATAAAGTGGCATTAGCACAAACCATAACAAGACTTTCATGGAGGTGCTACAGTAGCACGGCACAGCAGTGTAACTTTTTAGCATCATACAATATAAAAGGCCATTTAAATACTTGTCTCAGGCAAGGCTACGAGATATAGATTTACTCATTCATATATGATATTAGGAACACTCATTTTATTATATGCTATAAAAGTTAGTTTTAATATATATATATATATCATAAATTTAGAGTAAAATTTATTGTATATTACATATTTTATAAAATAATATATTATTGTATTAAGTATTTTTAAAATAATATATCTAAGAAATACAAATAATGTATATATCAAATATAATAAATTCATCAAGTTAGAAGTATAATGATTTAAAATATATATTAATCATTATATAAATGAAAATGTAAAGATATTTGAAGTTAATTGCACATTTTATAATATGTTATGTGATATTATAAAATGGTTCACGTACCATGCATAATGCATACTATACCCAAAACCTAAAATCATGAGTTATGAATTATTATACCCAAAACATACCTAAACCTTAATATAGTAATGCACCCTCCGAATATAAGCTATACACAATCACAAATAAAATTGAAATATGATGACAAAGGAAAGAACAAGCAAGCATCACCCACCCACTACCAAACCCTCGCCCATCTGTCCTAAAGCCTCCCTCCCTCCTCTGCATGTGTTTATACTTTTATATGTAACATCACATCTGTATATATGGCTATAAATACTGACGCTTGATTTTTTACATTAACTAAGCAAAAGAATTAGGAGGATCAAATCAATCACAAGCCCAAACAAGTGAAGGCAGGCACCAAGAAGTGAAAATTCAATCCATCAGTTTACCAGCTCGATTGTGGTGGCTGTTCTGTGTGACTGCGTTCTTCCACACCCCATTTGGCTGGTGAAAGGAAGGGTCTGTGATCTTAATCACTTTATTGTGCCGGTTATTATGGCGGCGCTGCCGCCTGATCTTGTTGGCTGCAGCGCTGTCCATGTTCTTGTTATGCTGCCCTTGGTTGTAATAAGCAATGGCCGACCTGACGATGTCTACTTTGACGATGTGGTGGTCGGAGGTACCCTTTGAGGAGTACACGGAATAAGAGCCTGGGACGAACCTAAATAGTGAGTCCGGAGAAGCCATTATGTAGTCGACCCGTGTTCCGTACTTGCAGGTCCCTTGTACACCTATGCACAAGTGAACTTCATAAGACGTACATATAGCCCTATCATATTGTCCACATCTAGTTCAAAAACTTATATAGCTCCCCTCCTCAGATTATGAAAGAAGAGATGATTCTAATACGAACATATCATACTTTGGCCTTTGGCGATCATGACAACAGGCTCGCATTCTCCAGCGAAATCCTTGGAGTCTACGTACTCCCTGCCCTTCAAGAACCTCATCACTTCGGCTTTAGGAGTGGGCTTCCCCCTATCCTCATAATACTGCATGCATGTACAAGAACACCATTAGGCTCCAGTTAATCACTTCACAGGCAGCCCACCTCATTTTTGCCGGATGAAGAAATAAATGGAGGTACTCTTAAGGAGACTAAATTACATGCCTTGACTATGTCCGACCACCGTTCTTGGGAGTAATCGGTCTCGTCCAGCGAGTTAAGGCCACCGGCTAATATGTGAGGTGATTGATCCGTTGATTGGATGATGGCCTTGATCTGTTTCATCCGCCAGTTCTCATCAAGGTGGTCGAGGTAGGTGCAGTAGAAGTTCATTTCCCCTACCCGTGGAACCTCTATGGTGGCTTTCAGGACATTCCTGCCAATAAAAGAAAGTTCCAGACATCAAAACAGACAGCATGTTTTCAAAAACATGCAGAGCAAATACATTATACACTGGCACAAATATTCTCATGCGCAAATGGATCTTGAAATGCTTCCATCTTCAGTTCTGAAACTGTAACAAGTTCACAGTAAAAATAGATTTAAGTCCATCTCCACCCAACTTTTTCTGTTGGCTACATCCCAACAAGGTTCACTAAATGTGCGTTATTTTATGGAATATTCTCATGATTTGCCTACCTTTCGTGATTAATAGGCAGCAGGGGACTGTAGACTTTTCCTGACCACTACTAAGTACCCTACCCTCATTCAGAAGAGAGCAAATGACTGATTGTATTACTACTACTAGCACTGGTTTACTTTCTTATTTAGATCACAGAACACAATTTGGATGTACACACTAAAAGATCTTATTTTTGAGGCTTAGTAATCAAACTAGAATATGAAAAAGTAAGGAAGACCATGACAATTAACAAATTCAATGGCAGTGATATAAGTTTGTCTTTTTCTGCCTCTGATTTTCTCTCCGCTTGGAATAGTCACGATAGTGATTAATGAGAGACAGCTAATCTCGAGAACCCACATGGAAAAATAGTCCAATGAAAGGATTCCGATTCTTAATGAGATCCACCACAGCTGTTACCAATGCTCCATCCTATTTATCTATTTATTTCTGATTTGGAATCACAGGTAAACTGACTACAAATTATAAAGCAACCTAATCTTATTTTAGATGTATATCGGCAAATTCTAATAAACAAAGTATTGCTGAATACATTACAACGATGAGAAATATAATATTTAGTCGTATGAACAGACTTATGAATTCATGATTCATGATAAAGTAGTTGACCCAAATAAAGACTGATTCTTGTGAGGTAGTTAGAATGAACTCTATTGGTCAAACTCCATTCTCACATCAAACTGAATAAGAACAAATATTTAGATATCTCAATCAATTATGACAATTATGATGAGTTGGACCTCAATAACAATAGCAATGTATAAGAGGATTGAAAATATCATTACTGAAATAGGATTTTATAAACTTGTTAATATTATAATATTTATAATTTATCACTTTTAATTAAATATTTAATCAACAATTTAATATTGAGAATATTATTTTATATCGGATAAAATAAATAAATTTTATAAATTTATAAAAAATACTTACAAATTTATAGATATACAGTTAACTTTTTATCACTATACAATTTTATGGAAAATAGACTGTATTTCTTGTATTTATGGCTCAATCCATTAGGTAGATTTTTTGGCTTGAATATACTGTGTACCCATTACCCTCTTCAATATGATTCTTTAGGCTCAAAAATAATTTAACACTGTAGCTAAACTTAGTTTTTTTTGCACGCACTAGCAAAACTTGGTTCAATAAGGAATTGACGCTTAGAATTTATTCAGTGGTAGGGCCTAGCCATTGCATGGACCACTTGTCCAGCATTAAACTCAATCTTATTGAACAGAAGCAAGACCAATCCTTCTCCCATATTGGAATTTAAACTTCACATAAACATTGCATTAATGACCTCCACCTGCTTATGAGAGCAGGGACCCCCTTGAACCCAGTTAAACCCATTTTATTTCATGAAATTACTCGTTGTCCCCCATTAATTTCAATCATACTAGAAATTGAAATGGTGGTAATTTATTTAAATATAATATTTTATTTTTTTTCTTAAAAAAATTAATGTTTCATATGAAGCACATTTTTTTCATTCATAAATAGGCACAATCTCAAATTTCACAAGATAACACCTTTTTCAGGAAATTATTAACTCATTATCATTACGAGGAAAAATGGTTAAAGAACAAGAAGGAGAAAATGTTGGGATAGTTTTGAAAAAAGAATTAAATATTATTATTAATCAAGATTGAAATGGAAGCACCAAAAGCATGGGAAAGAATATGTTAGGCCCATCAGAATCGAATGATCAGGAAATGAACCTGGCACTAACCTGAAATCCGTGTCGTCCAATATTTTCTGGGTTTCCCACCGCTTGATAGGCCACTTGGAGAGGACGGCGTTGCCGTATTCGGGCGCCCAGCTCTCGGCGAACACGAAGCTCATCCCCAGTGCCGTCGCCAAATCCGACAGGGGCTTCATGTTATTCTCCTCCTGCGCCTTCACGTGCTGGAGTGCCAGGATGTCGGCGTCCACCTCCATCAGCACTTCGAGAACCGTCCGAGGGCTCCGGCAGCTCTGCTGCCTATCATCCGCCGTCCAAGTGTGGACAATGGTATTCTTCTTCGAGCTGGTACTCGTCTCCGGAGCTTTTCCCCTTGAAATCCTGATGGCGTCAGCGGCAGCGGCTGCGGAGGAGGAATTCAGATGATGATTCGGGGGGTCGCCGGCGGTGCCGTCCTCGCGAAAGCTGGGCTGGCGGCTCCGCAAGAGGGAGATCTCATTGTCAGGTAAATTGATGGACACGCACGGTTTCGATCTCGCCAGCTTCTGCTGCTTCGTCAGGTCGCCGGCGCTGTGGAGCGAGTCAGAGCGCAAGTTGGCCTGTTTGAGTATGCCCTTGGGCTTCGGCCGATCGTTCATTGACTTCGCCCTCAGGTTGATGGCTTCACCGGACATACCCGCCGCTCTCATGAAACCGCCGCAACCTACGTCGAAATCAAGGCTCGGCGACCGGTTAGCTCCGGGCTTGGGCATGGCCGGGGCCATCGAGAATAAGGCGGCGTTAAAGGTGGCCACGCGAACCCGCCTCTCGGGTGCCCTGGGGTGGACGGCGGCAGAGGAGCCACTAATCGAATGCTGGGGGCTGTACTGCTGCTTGTTGTAATTTCCGAACTTCCTGATGACGACCTTGGGGCCTGATCTCCGGCGGCGGATGGGCCATCGGAGGCGGAAGCAGAGGCAGCGGAGCCTCCTGATGGTGATGATATTAAACATAGGAGCGACGAGCCGGTTCGAGGATTTTCCTCAAATCGAAAGGGCATCAGACCGGGACGGTGTTGCAGACTGAGACGAAGCAAGTTGTCTCTATTTTATGGAACGAAAGACGGACGGATCGGGAGAAGACCTTAGGCTCATCTCAGCTAGGCGTGTCCTTAGGCAGGAGGATTCCTTTCCTGCTGCATCTGCATCCTTGAGAAAGAGAGAAACAGTGAAAAGAATGGGGAGAGAGAGAGAGAGAGAGAGAGAAGGAGGGAGGCGGTGATTAGGTGCTCGGAAGCGAAGAAAGGAAGCGGCCGAGTATTTCGGTAATGGGAATGAGGTGGTTACTCGTGGCACAATGTGAGGGGCTTATACGTGCGAAAGATTCTAGCTGCTCCACCAAGTGATTTCTCGGAAGCAATTAGTTGTAATTATACGCTCTCTCTCCATTATTGGCTCTGTCAAGATATCTACTCTATATATATATATCATTTGCTATTAAATCTCCTCCTTATAAAATTATCCCTTTATCTATCTATCTTTTATAAATTTTATGATAAATATTAAATTATAATCCATTTAAATTTTATCACATTACTTTTTATTTATCGCTTTATTTATTTTATATTTTTATTATAATAAATTATCTTAACTAAACAAATAATTATTTTTAATCGATTATAATTTCAACTCACAATATATTTGAATTAGTAATGGGTTACTACTTAGGCTCTACAATACATGCATGGTTATAAATTCTTAGATCACTATTATCAATTATAATTAAATATATATAATTTTTATGTGATATTTAATAATCGAGGAAAACACTTTATCAATTATTATTAGGTAATTGCGCACAACAAATATTATTAGGTAATTTTAAGGAAAAACCATCCGCATATGATTGATTATATTTGATATAATTAAATAATTATATGATTGTTTTATTTTTATTTAATTTTGTTGCCAGTGTTGAAATTGTGGTCAAAGGTAGGAGAAGAAAATGTTGACCCAAGCCTGCATGCCTTTTAAGTCCTTGCTCGTGCAGTTTTATATCGGGTCTATAATTAATTAATCTGACCAGGACAGACATTCGGGCAAAGAAAAAACTTGCAATCTTGCCCACCTTGCTGCCCATTCCATGATATGTAGACCAACGATCGAGCTTGAAACCCGAGTAAGCTTGAAAGAAGGCAACGTCAAACCTGTTCAGCCACGAGCAGCTCCGTCGTGATGCCGATTCGGGAAGGCGCATTGGAAGGAGATCCACAGCCCTCGTCCTGGTTTCCATCGGGCCATGGTGACCTTGGAGTTTTTTGCTGGTTTGCATCTTTGATCATCTCACACCTTCCTATCTACATTCACATTTTGCATTTTCATTGTCAACCTAACTATAATACTAGGAGGTAAGTGGTGTCATACATGAGGAAATCATTGTGAGAACATCATTTATTATTTTATTTATTTAATATAAAATTATTATGTCTATGTATATATATATACATGTGTTATCTCTTTTATTTATTATGAAATCATTGTGCTTATATATATATATATATAAGAATTAAACCACTTGCTATGGCACGTGCTGGTGGTCTGTCACCTACTCCATTTAATTGGATTTCTCCTAAGCCAAAAGAATAAATAGCTAGCTGTAACTCAAATGAAAATTTTGTAAAGTAAGAAAGGTCATTATTGGCTCTGTCAGTATATCTACGCTGTATTAAAAACGATTATATGTTCAATTTTTCCATTCTCTTTTAATAGCAAGTAATCACCTCCTTTTGCATGGAAACTTGTAAATTGTTTATTGTAAAAATAACAATAATATTTTTAAAGTATATTAAATCCAAAATAGCGAGAGAATAGAATTCTGTTATTTAAATTTCTAGTTCATTTAGATTTTCCTTTGCCTTAAATGTCCACTAAGATATGGGCACTCCATAGGTCACTCTTATATGATTTAACATTATCCATAATATATATATATATACATATATATATATAGTTTCATCTACCAAGCTAACATTTAAAAAGTGCATGCATGAATGAATCATAGAGAAAGCAACATGTAATAAACATATTATATTTTTTCCATTGTATAATTGGGTGGCCCCCATAACTTATAAGATGGAATAAGTGAAAAATGTTGGAATTTATCTCATTTCCTCTTTAAAATTGATAATTAAATGTACATAATTTTTAAATAAAATCATAATATTTTTTTTAATAATATTAAATAGTATTTTCAATATTTATACTAAAATGCAATAATAATATATTTTTTAAGATGGTAACGGTCTATATTGTTTTTTCTAATGGCCTATAAAGGGAATATCATACATAATTTATATCATTTTTTTTGAACCAAGGATGGACCAAACTTTTAGGCATTAAATATAAATAAATTATATTAATTTTTATTTAAAAGTGAAATTTGATAAGTAGATGTACAATTTTTTTTTTATTTTCCATAGAAAACCAATAATAATTTAATGTACAATTTTGTTTTGTTATTGAGATGGCGACAATGTACCTTCTATTTCTAAAATGTAATATATTTTTTTTCACGTCCCCTCTTCCTATGAGCCATGCAAGTATATGTACATATATAAATAGGATGGAGTTATGAGGTTTATGATGTTGATAGAACAAGTAGTTGAGAGAAGTTGCATTCACACACCACCTTCTTCAACTGCTCACATATTAAAAAAGAGTTCCAACTATCGATTACGTAACAAGAGGGGAATACTCGTATGATTAATCAAGATCGGGAAATTATTGATGGGCTGGTTCTGTTGAACCTCCCATGCAGCAGCAACTAGCCTATCACAAAAAAAAAAAAAAAACAAGGAAAACTCGGGTTAGGTATTTTAGATTAGGGTACATTGATGATTGGCTACACCAAAACTAAATTAAGCTAGGCAGAAATGGTTGCAATTAATTAATTTATCGGGGAAATTGAAATCATTTAAAAATAATAGTGTAACGATGGGCCACCAAAAGGCCCATCTTATGTTAACTTCCCTTTGAAACGCAAAAAGAAAATCCAAACATATCGGCATGCAGAAATCACCGTGACCCCTGTGCTTTATTTAAGTGGATAAGCCCACCATGCTTGAAGTTACATCATATAGAAAACGCAGCAACCTTAATTACCTTCAACCTTCTCAAAGAAAATTTGAGCCGCCTCCTTTCTGGTGGTAAACCGAGAGCTCCTCTCCTTGGTAAACCGCAGCAACCTTAATTACCTTCAACCTTCTCAATCCCTTAGGGTCTAGCCCTCGTATTAGCATGAAGGAAATCTACGTTGGCAAAGTATCTATCTTTTATTACCTTAGCACATAGTCCATGCCATCATTTTCTTTTAGCTGTGTGAGTTTGTCTCACCACACCCCTCTAATTCAAGTTTTGCCCTCCTCCTTTCCCACTAGAATTGAGAGATCATTGAGTTTAATTAAAACCTCACTTTGATAAGTAGGATGCCTTCCATCCTTCCAATTTTTTGTGACGCTCTCCTTTAAATAGTGCAAGATATTCTTCTTTTTTTGCCATAAAATATAGGTTGGCCGGGGTACCTTTAATTTCCCTCTACCTGCAAAGTTTGTTTGACATCGGCACCTATTGCCAAATCTGTATTGGCACTAAAATACAATACTGATTTGTGATAACTGATTTGTTAACATAAACCGTTACAGTCAGTAGATATGAGAGTTTTTAACCTTTCCACATTACTTTTGGTTGCTTCAATAAAAAAGATTGCATCCTGGACACAAAATAGGGGAGATATACTAGGACAATGCTTGTCCATTCTAATTCCAACTAATTATTTCATATGACATGCATCGCTACTGAGCACATAATAAAAAGGTAGGATAGGGGAGGATCTCACTATCGAATATTCCTAGTGGGGTGATATGCCATGTCTTTTCTTTATAATAAAAACGTAGGGTAAGTGAGGATCTCGCGGTCGAATATTCCTAGTCGGGTGATATGCCATGTCTTTTCTTTATTCATGATCAACAAGTACTACACTATTTAAACACAACAAAGATCCAATTAATAAAAATAGGGTAAAAATCTATAGTCTCAAGTAAAAGTTTTAGAAATTCTCATTCTATTCTATTATACAGTTTCATCAGTTTTGTTATATAAGAAATAAAAATATTCACACCACTTTTTCTTTACTTTTTTTTTATTATATAAGAAATGAAAGTATTCAAATGTAATACCTATATTTTCATGGATAAATATATAAGAGATGAAAACGGTAAAATTCAAACAAAAATTTTTAAGAGAAAACCGATAATATAAGTGAATTAGAATTTAGTAAATAAAAGGTTAAAACGAGAATTTGAGAAATTACACGTGTACAATAAATACCTAAAAATTATAAAAAAAATCATTAAGTGAAATGGATATGAAAATCAGATCGTTTTAAGGTAAAGTACCTAAACCAGATTAAATCAGATTGAACTATGAATAATCGGTTTAAAAATTCATTTTTCTAGATGGATTAAAAACGTCAATTTAGAAAATTGAAGTCCCCATTATATAAAAAATGAATTTGGACAAATTTAGAAAATTTTAATTTTGAAAAAGTTGGTCGAATCAGGCCTAAATCGATTGATTTTTTATTTCGGATCACTGAACCCGGTCTGATCGAATCAGTTAACAGACTGCCTACCAGATCAACGCCGAGTCAGCTTGCACAACTAATCAACTAGCGACACTTGTTAAAAAGTGTTGACCAATCAGAGAGCGACACATGTTCTTAATCAACATCGATGACCGACCAATAAGAGAGTGACACATGTTCTCAGTCAACGGTCATCGGGGAGAAGCCTCGTCAGTAAGGCCGACCAATGAGAACCTGACATGTGGCAAAAATGCCACGTCAAGGATGTTAGAGAAATGGTCGACTAATTAGAGGTTGACACATGGCATAACCACCTTGGATGGCCTAAGCCAATCAATGACTGACACATGGCAGTCACACAAGAGTTATATGATTATTTAAATCGATCAATCAGAGGCCGACATGTGGCAGCTGTGCAGTGCGTGAATAGGAAATTTTGATTAATTTAAATTAGCCAATCAAAGGATGCCACATGTCACGGTCAAAGACTGACCAATTATGGTTAGTGGCCATGCTGGAACGGGTGACCAATGGTCGGTCACCACATGGACAGTCAAGAGTCCAAGATGGACTCAGATGTTGATTTGGACACCACGTGAGCAAAGCCAACCAATCATAGTACGCCATGTGGTAGCTCGCATGTGCAAAGCTCGCACGTGCAACACAATGTTGTCATCAACCTTGGGCATATTAACAGAGTGAGATCTCGTCCCTCAATAGTGGACAAAATAATCGATGATGTCTAGGGGTTGGGTTCCGGTGCTCACACAAATAATTTGGTGGAGGTTGTAGCCTCTCACCATAGTAGACGGTAAAGACGCTCTGTGCCACTAGTGGAACAGATCGAGTTTGCTACATTTGGGGGTCTATTTTGTAACTTTTGATCCATTTATTAAGAAATGATATTTGTGTATTTGTTTGTTTGTGTGATGCAAACCCGTGGTAGGTATGTTATAAACCAATTATAAAAATTCTTCCAACTAGAAATAAACCTACCTTGAGATTGAAAAAAACAAGAAGTGAACTAGATTGAGAACATTTTTCTAGTTCACTTGATAACCCTTTTCTAAAAAGATAAGACAAGTAGTAGCTTGTTTATCAGGGCCAATTAAACCCTTGTTTTTACGAAAAGGAAAAGTTTTACCTTTGAGTACAGTTGAATCGTGCATAGTAAGTCACAATGTTATTTAAACTATGCTCATTAAGTTATAAACTCACCCACTCCCTTACCCATTTAGGTCTTAAATATGTCGAAAATAATATTAGAAAATGAATTACCAAACTAATACATTATTTATCCTTACAAATTTATATACAACATTATATATTCCGACATATTTTGGAAAACATAATTTAATGAACTATTTTTCGTTATTTTACACCTTCCTCCTACCAATACTATGATAATGAAAATAAGATCTGTTATAGTACCGAAAGGAGTAGGGGTTGTTAATAGGGTTATGATCAAACTGGATCGGGTTGTGATACCGTGAGAATTTTTGTGTCATTTTAGATTGTTGGGTGGAGGAGAATTTGAACTCGAAAGAAGTCAACCATCTTTCGTTGAGAGTAGTTCTATTACTGTGGATACTGGTAAAGGGATTGTCGATGCGGAACATTGGTGAAGATGGAAAGCCACCCTTCACGTGTGCACAAGTACACCAAAATCACTACCATTGTGGAGAATTTTCACTTGAAAGTGTTAGTTGAATAACTCTCCCTACTTTCATAAAAAAATTCTAACAAATAAAAGGATGATAATTCAATTACTTATTGAGAGATAGATAAATAATTTATTAGTTCTATAACAATTTTTATAATATAAGATTTGATTAAAATTAGAGTTTTCTAAGTAATTTTCTTTCACTTTCACTTGTTACAAAGAAAATTTTAATAATAAAATAGGTAGGAGGGGTTGCATAGTGCCTGATCACACATCGCCTGTTCGAGTTTTACACGATACACTAGTCAATTCGTACTATAACTAACTAAAAATTGTTTATTCAGTTTCCTATTAATTTAACAGCATATTCTAATTTAATTTACCCTTTTTAAAAATTAAGAATTTTATTACTATTAATCAATTAAACCGATTTTAGTCAAGATCTATTAATACTTGATTTGCTATCCCATCAAATTTTTCTAAAATCATTCTTAACTTTCCCTATTAATTAAACTCAAACTTCTCATTTTCTTAATTATTTTATAACCCCTAAAAATTTAAAATGTTTTACATAATTAGCCCAAATCTTGGTTAAACCCAATTTTTTACTTAGAAATTTACTTGATCATCTATTAGTTCATTAGAATGATAAATTAATTTTTCATTTAAGAGTGGGATATTAATATTCTATTTTTTAATTAATTTTATCTCAAATTTTCGGTAATATCAATTTAATAATTTTAAATTTTCAATTCATATTTTCTAGTATTACTATGAGTTTAGACAAACACTAAGAATTTCAAATTATGTTCCATAAAATTTTACTTATAACAAAGGAAGATTAAGCAATCGTACAAAATTTACTACTATCTCTTTTCACTAAAAATGCAAAAGTATTTAGCAATTATTAGAAACACAATTGACAAATATATAATAGTAATTGTACTGTATTCTATTTCATTTATACTAATTCTTATAGAATCAAGTTTCCATTGACCAATTCTTCCCTTAATAAAGAAACTTAACTTACACGTAGATGTCAAAAGTTTTTAGAAAAAAGGTTGTTGAGAGACAACAATGTTCAAGTGTGTGGCATCTCTCACACTCACATTGTCACGATCCCCTATTTACCATGCGACTCCCTTTTTAATATAAATATTCATCTAGTGTCAAGAACGTCTCCAACCCATCTTAGCCGCTAGAGGTTCATAGTACGAAAGTACCTTCAAACCATCACAACATGTCGTGACCATTCCATTTATTAGATGATAGTAAAAGAGAACAATACATTATTATACTGAAGAATAAGCTGAATAAGCCAGAGGAAGAGTAACATGCTTTAATATAGATGACAACGGGTTGGACAGGTCGGGGTTAGCGTTATATATATGAGCAGAGTCAGACCCATAACAAATCTAAATGCATGAGCTCGGATCCATCCGTGGATTCAAAAGGACACAAACTTATCCAGTTGCATACATAAGAACTGAACCGGACACGAATGTGGGAATTCAGAACCGGACCCGCCCATGCAACCGCTCACCGCTTCCATCATCAGCGTATTGCCACGTCACACACTCTGTTTTCCTCTCATTCTGTCTATTTCACATACCAAACCCTAATTAATGATTGTCAGTTACTGCTTACTGTGCTTCCTCTTCCCCTACTCAAGTTTCCATAGTTCCTCCACCTCCACTCTCATTTCTAGTCCCCTTTTACCTTTTTTATATATTATTTTTTTTTGGAGAATACTATCAATAGATCGATCCATGATCAATCAAGCACGAATTTCACAGTCTAGACAGTGCTCGAGTTCCGTATTTATTTAAGCTCCTTGCCACTTCTCTTGCTTTCGTTTGCCACTGTTTGAGGAGGGATCTGCAGGAAACCACTTTGCTGAATTGTCATGATGTGAAGTGCGATTCAGTTGTTCGGATTTGCAGCTTTTCTTGGAGTTTTTTTTTGCATATAATCCTCTCCGGTTCTCTCTTTTGTATCTAGGAAAAATGTCGGAATTGGACGGTTGGATTTGATCTCGTTGGAAATTGCTGGAAGTGTATACTATACTGTGGATGTGTAAAGTAAAATTGGTCGGGTTAGTTTGTACAGTTTGAGAGATCCGATCTTTCCGCGATTCATTACAAGATTGTAAGATCTCACAGTTGGTCTTGCTCTGAAGAAGTCGGTGACATAAGTGGTCGGAGGAAGGAAACCGATGAAATGTCTTCTTTGAAGAGCATAATCCAAGACGTGAAGGGCGAGCTTGGTAGCATATCGAGGAGGGGTTTTGACGTGAGATTTGGACTGCGATCAAGGTCTCAGCGTGTTGTCCAGGATAACAGCCCTCTGGCTGTGGCGGTCGATGCGTTGGGGCAGAGCTACTGGGCGAACATGCCGCCCGAGCTCCTGAGGGAGGTTCTGATGAGGATAGACGCCTCCGGTGAAACATGGCCTATCCGAAAAAACGTCGTTGCCTGTGCTGGTGTTTGCAGGAGCTGGCGGCAGATGATGAAGGATATCGTCAGGACCCCGGAGATCTCCACCAAGTTGACTTTTCCAATTTCACTTAAGCAGGTATACAGGTCTACACTTTCCTGTCTCATTGTCTTGAATTCTGTTAGTCGATTGCATTGGTTTACCATGGGTGCCTTAAATTGAAATTAAGAGTATTTTTGTTGGATATGTTTGGATCTCTGTCCTCAAATGAAAGATTGATTGAGTTTTGGGTTTTCCCTATTTTTAAGCTGTTTGAACTCATAATCATTTATGAGCTCACATTTAAGTTCTAGGAGCTGTAGGCCTTTGTATGCTTTGACTTGGTGAAGTTTCCCTTTGAAGCTATTAGAGACAGAAATTGCTTAGAAGTGGAAAGCCTTCAAAAATCTCTTTAATTACCAGAAATGACAATTTATCAAATGATTAGAAATTAGCTTCTTGATTCTGTCATTGATGGTAATTAGAAAACTAAATGACAACTTCTAAGTAGAAAATTTTAGGATGAAGTTCTTAAAGTGGTCCAATAGTAGATAGCTGTACATATATATTCTAGTGAGGCTCCACTTCTATGTAGCACTTCTCCCTAATCAACCCCTCTTTTTATTGGGCATTCTCATTGTCCTAATAAAACATATTAGGGTCGAAGAGCTCTTTCTAACATTTTCACTCTTCCAGTTTCTCTTCTCTCCTATGATTTGTGGTGTAATATCTATTATTCATGTTCACATTTCTTGGTTTATGCTTGCAGCCTGGTCCACGGAACTCCCTTCTTCATTGCTACCTAAAACGGAATCGAAGCAATAATACTTACTATTTATACCTTAACTCAAATCAAGGTGAATAATAAGGAAGCCTTTAGTTCCATCTGTTTCTCCAACTTTTATCCATCTATTTACTTATTGCAACTTGTATTATTTGTTGATGATCAACACTGTCAGTCTCAAATGTTGATGGAAAATTTCTCCTTGCTGCTCGGAAGTTTCGGAGACCTACCTGTACTGAATTTATAATCACTTTAAACTCAGTTGATATTGCAAAAGAGGGTAGTACCTATGTTGGGAAGTTGAGGTATTTCATTCGAAGTATATTCAATCTCTTATTATCACATTGGAATTATGTTTTAACCCATTATTTTCCTAATGATAGGTCAAACTTTCTTGGCACAAAGTTCACAATCTATGATGCACAACCTCCAAAATCTGGAGCAACAGTTCTCAAGAGCCGTTCCATTAGGTTAATTAATATAAAACACATCTATCCCAAAATCCCTGTTGGTTACTACCCAGTTGCCCACATTTCATATGAGTTGAATGGCTTGGGTTCCAGGTATGTTGGCACGAAACTGGTTTGTGGATTTGATGATTACCAAATTAGTTTCTTAGAAAATGGGAAGACAAATGCCAATTTGAATAGAAAGCAAAATATTTCGCTGACTAGTTATTTCAAACTACTAGAAGTTGAGTTTTAGATACCTTGGAATTCTAATAATTTCATTTCATCAAAAAGTTCAATCAGCCGGATATAATTGCATAATTTTTTCTATTTCCTGCCACTTGTTTTCAAGTGGTCTTTTTCTGAATCTTATCTAGTTTGTTTACTATGCGAGATTTTTTAACCATGTAAAGCACATGCTTGCAATGTTTTGGCTGATATATTGGCTCTTGTCTTTTATTTGGAGAGTAGGGCCCCAAGGAAGATGCACTGCATAATGGATACAATCCCAGCTTGTTCTCTTGAGGTTGGTGGGGTCGTCCCCACGCAAACAGAGCTTCTAGTTAGCTGTCCGGATACATCTCCTTCCACTTCCTTCGTCAGATCCAAATCAACTCGTGTGGACAACTTCCACTCTGGACCCTTGACTGAACCCAAGGATGAGATGCTAGTGTTGAAGAATAAAGATCCCACATGGCACCAGCAACGGCAATGCTGGTGCCTAAATTTTCATGGGCGCGTAACAGTAGCCTCGGTTAAAAACTTTCAGCTTGTGGCTTACCCTAATCATGACAACATTATTCTCCAGTTCGGGAAAGTTGACAGGGACCTCTACACCATGGATTATCGATATCCTATCTCAACCTTCCAGGCATTTGCAATGTGCCTCACCAGCTTTGACACCAAGATTGCTCGTGAGTGATCGATGAGCAGGTATTGCTCTGCTCCCAATTTTAATTTGGACTATCCACAGTTGCTTTGAACTAACCCTGAATCCTGCAGGACGCTTATGTGCAGAGTCCTCAAGATACTGCGATGAGACCCTGTGCCGTAAAAGTCTAAAGCAACTTGCGGATATTCTAGTTTAGGTCCTTGCTATTCATAATTTAGCTCAAATGGGGTGCTTTTTGTGATAAACAAGTGTGCTGGTTGGAATGTTGTGCTTTTGCTGGCATGGCTGCCTGCTCGAAATGCAGGCATAGCTATGCGCAAAATTAACTCCTCCAGTCTCTCGGTTTGCTCTTTCAAATGGTGTCTTATGGTGAAGGGCTTCAGTAGGATTTATTACATCGGTCAAACTGTTCAAATTTGCATCTTCTCAATGATTAAGTTTGTGCAAAGATCATCGTTTGACACAATTTTCTTGATCTTTAACCAGCTTTACGACTCACAGACTTGTCAAACTGCTACTGCCAATTTTAGCCATAAAGAACAGAAAATCAACACCACATTCTTCAACCATTTGACCTCATGAAAGGTAAATATAAGAACATTGTCTATCATAGACTTTTGCAGTAATCACGCCCTCGGATTAACAACAAACAAAATTCTCATTGTACAACTCCATACTCCCACTTGTTCTCTTCCCTTCTCCCCAAATCCTCTAGGCAGCCACGTCAGTAACTGAAGACAAATATCACCAGCTTGGGTTAGGAGCGGGCAATATGTTTCCTTCGTCTCCATACTCTATGATCTACTTGAGCCCTGTAGAGTGTCCAGAATATGTTGAATCCGGTACTTCATAACAGGCTGACCTTTGCTGGTCCTCTTCAGCATCTTTTCTTTCTCAGTCTTCCTACGAGCCATGGCTTTCTCCCTCTCTTCATTCTTGGCCTTGACGACAGCCTCCCTCTCCCTTCTAGCTTCCTCTTCCTCTTCCCGCTTCTTCTCATATACTTTCATCAGGCTCTGTGAACCCCTACTTTTGTTCTTTCTAGTATAGCTGCTGCTACCACCAACTTCATTGTTTCCTGGGGCACAAAAATTCCAATTCTCTGCTCTATCCTCCTAAAGAGAGTGGTTAAGAAGTCAAATTTTCAGTTCCAAATACTGTGCAGCTCACAGCAAAGAGATTGTTGGAAACAAAGAATGGAATGAATAACTTAGATGAAGGGCATTTAAGTTATTCCAGAAATACTCCTAACAGTAATGGTCCAGCAGATAGGCTGTTTATGACTTCTGAGTGGACTTCTGAGTGAGAGGGGGTCCTTATCTCCATCATCAGTATACACTTGCCATTACAGGTCAGAAATAGTAAGAGTGGACTAACAAATATGTTAGTCCCTCAATTTCAATTTCTAACCATCAAGTCCTTTAATTTGGAAAATTGCTAACTTAGTCCTTTTGTCCACAATTTTCTGACAATTTTTAGTTTGCCATTACAACCAAAAGAACTAAATTGTGGGCAATATTTTCCAAATTAAAGGGCTAAATTGTTAGAAATTGAATTTGAAAGACTAAACTGTCAGTATTTTACAAATTAAAGGATGAATTGTTAGTGTGCGCAAAAATTAAGTATAAAATTCCATAATCCAAATGAAAACAGTGCAAGAATATGAGATACCATTGATGATACGAACCTTCAAACGTATTGGTCTGGATTGATCATTTTGCTGATTTAGTTGCTTGAGTGACTTCTTATACTTGCTGATACATTTGGCATTTTTGTAGAATTCTCGTTTCTTTTCTGGCAGAAGTAAGGAAAGCTGGCTTATGAGCTCAACATAAGCAAAAAGGAAGAAGCATAACACCCACAAATGGATGTAGTTCCACATTGGAGTACATAGAAAGCAAAGGGGCAACAAGAGAGAGAAGATACCATTAGTAGTAAGAAAATTTTGAACCCAGAACCCAGTGACAAGTTGAAAAGATTTTAGAAGAACAAGGAGTAAGGAAACCAGAACAGGTGATTATTTAACTGGATGCAGATATTGTAATATAATAACCCACAACTTTGAGGAAAAAACATTGATTTCCTAAATGCAGATACATGTAAGTTAGGAAACTCATAGCACCTAAACAGCAAAAAAAGATGTGTAAAGAAAAAGAAGGAAATCAAATCCTTATGCATTCAGATCAGACATTAGAAAACATAGCCCCATAATGAACACAAAAGTGACAAAACTCACAACTTTATGCAACCATACATATACAAAAACACTACAGGAGGGGGCAAAAGGAAATAGTTATGTATGAATAAGAACAAGCAGAATTACTTGTAAAGTATACTAATAAAACGGCAGCTTTAGGCAGTCTAACAATTTGAATGTATGCGATTGAGGGGCAGTTATTGAACTACTATAAGGAAAACCACTATGAGGAAAACCACTATGAGGGAACAAGTTAGAACTCAAGAATAACCACTATGAGAGAAAAGTAATTTAAGGGAACCAATACGCACTGATCAGAGCCGGATTGTACTGGTTCCGATTGGACTTCATATTAGCGAAGGCTTCGAGCGAGAGACCGCCACCACCTAAACGCTTCATGTTCTTCTTCTTCTGGTGAATCGACCCCACCCATCCCTTGGAATTATCCCTCCTTCCGCAGTTCACTCCATCGTTAGGCCTGCAATTCTTCATCCTCACCCAGACTTGGTCGAATGAACGCCCAAGTATCGAACAGGTAAATTGACGTGAGGGAGGGTAACAGATGAATTAGGGCAAAAACTAAAAAGGGCAGGCTGTAGGAAAGAGAGTTGCTTTAATTTCTTCTAAAAAGCCTTAGTTATATATCATTACCAATTTTAGCCCAAATTTTAATTATAGGCCAAAAATGCCCGAAATATTAGATACTTATTAATTTCGGCCCGATATTTTCTTAAATTGAACATAAACTTCAATTATGAACCAAAATAATACTGATACATTATGAAATCATTAGCAAAAATAAGGTTTTAATTTTTTTTATAATTAACAAAAGTTTGGGCCAAAATTGTTATAGTTATAATATTTTTTATTAATAACTAAAATATGAATAAATTTAATAAATATCCTATAGTTTTCATATATATTCTCATATAATATATATAAATATATATATTGCAAGAATATATACACTATGCATATATATTATATTTAAATATATCTATTATATTTATACATATATTATGTAAATATATACATTTAACATTAATTATACTTTTACAAGTAATAATCTCCTTTTTCTCTTCTTACATTCCTATACTTGTAACATATACACCTCATTTACTTTTTTTTTTCAATTATTAGTTTTTTTCATTTTTTACTGTATTAGAATTCTAAAAAACATTCCCTCCTTTTAAAAAATTGTCCCTATACCTAAAAACACTTATATTGCTTATAAATAAAATGAATGTAATATGAATATAATGTTAGAATTTTTTTTACATTTTTTAAAAAGTTGCTTAAGTGGTTTTTTCTTAAATTCTAAAATTAAGGACATTTAATTTTAAAATAAATTGTTCTATCAACTTTATTATCATAATCAAATTAAATATGTGTTAGTGTGCTCCAAATCCTAATGATGTAAAGAGTTTTTTTAGGTACCTAGAAGAACATATTTTCATTTGTTATTTTCTACACTAACAAATTTAATATTGACATATCTACTAAATTTAATATTAACATATCCTCTCTCCTTCCCCTACCATTATTATACTATTAATGTGTATATACCCTTTTTATTATTATTGAAATATTTTTTATGGTGGGTATTAGTGTATAAAGTGTGATGTCCTTTATTTTTTTTTATATTTTGTTAGAAGGATACAATAATTATCTTGTAAATTGTAAATATGTTTTTTAAGGTACTTAATTATACTATGGGTTGAAATGAAAATTTTCATTAAATGAATGCTAATAAAATGATATATATGTGTGGTTGTGTGTTTTTATTATTTTTATTTAAGTGTTTGAATTATTATAAATTATGTGTGATATATAAGTGTTTTTATAAACTGTACATAACATACTTCACATGTACCCCTATTTTCATATATCTAGTGATATAGTCAAATAGGAGGCGACCACATTCGGTCAACAACAGGTGAGATTTGAACTTGTAAAATTAAAGGTAAGAATATTAGTAAAATTATTTAATTTATTATTTGTTTAAAATATAAATATTATAATATAAAAAATTTATGTAAGTTAATAGGGCAGTATTATTTATATTTTAAATAAATAAAAAATAGTATTTAATAAATTATATATGGTAAATTTTATTCTAATTAATATATTGTTTTCATGATGATTGATTTATTGGTATGACATTAAAATTTTCATTTAATAAATTTGTGTATTTATGATTAGAGGTGATTATGACTAGAGGTGATTATGATTTAGAATTTTATTTTATGTGGTAATTTTTGTTAGATGGTGTTTTATGTAATTATGTAGTTATATATGAGTTGTATGATGATGTTTCTATGAAGTATAGAAAGCTCTTCAATTTAATTACATTTGATCTTTACCTTATATTTGTTATATTATTTTATATTCCATTTTAATAATATTTAATTTAGAAATTTATTCTATTAATATTTATATATTTTATAAATACATGTATTATATTGAATTATTGGAAGTGCAACTTTTTAATTATAATTTTTCTATATACTTATATTTTATTTTATTTTATTTCTATTACACAAATGGGAACATTCTTATAAATTTGAAAATGTAAAATTTCAATTATAATAAAAAAATATATTTTTTATTTTTATTATTTTATCTAAATGTTATTAAAGATATATTTCATTTTAAAATAAATCATTTAATAAAATATACTATTATACTCTTATAAACACATTAATTATATATGAGTGTACTCCAATTATAGTTAATTTAATAAGTTATCTTTTATTGTATTGATTTTGGACGGTAGTGATTGTATTTTAGGAACTACAAAATTAATAATGGTATATACTTTTTCTTTATATACTATTTTTATTAAAAATATAAAGTCTATTAAGTATATATGTAAAAAACAAAAAATTTTTCTTCATTAAATATTATTCAACTCATATTTAATTTTCTTTGTTTTATATGTTATACATTATTTACATATCTATATGTTTTTAATAATATTGAGTGTAGAAAATTTTGTTTATTAATATATATATATATATCAACATAACATGTATATATATATATACTGTGTGAATACATGAATATATGTATTATATAGATTTATTTGAAGTGCAATTTTAATTATAATTTTTTTATATACTGCTTTTCTATCTTTATATTAGCTCTTATTTCTATTTTTCTATATATTTTTTAAACAAATGAGAATATTTTTGTAAATTTGAAAATGTAAATTTTCTATTATAATAAAAAGTTATAAAATTTATTTTTATTATCTTATTTAAATATTTTAAAGATATATTTCATTTTAAAATAAATATTTCAATTAAATATACTCCAATGAGCAAATTAAATCTATAAGTGTGTTTCAATTACAAATGAGGTAAGTATTGATCTACAAGAGGATGTGTTGTTAAGTTTAATATTGACATACCCTCCTACTTCTTATATTATTATTGTTATTAGGATTGTAGAGTATATATATAAGATATTAATAATATCCCGCGACGACAACTCTCACCGGAATAGGGTCTACAACGTGTTCAGTTGTTACTACAACCACATCACTTACGGCTCTCGCCATATCTGGTCGTGCTCAACATAAAGAGGCTGCAAAATGGTTTTAAACAGATTAGCAGCTTCGGTATCATAGTCATCCAGCTGATCAGGTTTTTTTTTCGGTTGCTAGTAATGGTGTGTGAAGCGGAGTTAAAGATAAGTATGTGGGTGTGTGTAATAGAATGGTGAACGGTGGTGATGGCGTGTGGAGTTAAAAAGAGGAGTATGCAGGTAAATGGTGTGTGAGTGTTAGCTAATTATAAATCGATGAAATGTTTGTGTTACTATTGGACTGTACTGTGGTGGCTGGTGGACGATATGCTCTGTGTTGCTGCTGACGTGTTTTTATGAAGAGAAATTAATTCTTCATCAACCAACCAAACTGAAATGACCTATAATTGCAATGAAACTCTAGATAAAGTAAGATTTTGCATACATAGAATATTTTCAGGGAGATGAAACACATCCATTTGTGCCGAATGTGGAACAATAATATTTAGCTAAATAGACAAACACAGTTTGACCCCATGATTCTTACATTTTTTTTAGATCCACATTTGATCCCAAAAGCTACTTACTTACGTGCTTGTGTTCCATTTCATTCAGGTGAAGACACCTGCAAATGTGAGAGTGAACATGCCAACCATGGCACTGGCAACTAAGAAAGACATCACATTCGTGCACTAAACCTTTCTTCCAAAATATCTACTCAGATGGTAGTAAAATCGTAAAACTTAAGTATAATTTTATGGGATCAAGCACTAAAAAGTACATTGTGAAATGAAGTCGATCTGCTCGAACAATTGGGAAGATCCTTTTAGTTAAGAGAATAGGTTTGAGATTTTTTTTTCTAAATGTAGGTTTTTATTATAGTTCATGTTTTCTTCAATATTGTACATATATAGGAGACTTCTACAAGTATTCCTAGCAGCGGAAAACAAGGAGTTCATACCAGTAATATTCACATATGATGATCAATCTTTACAAAACGTCCCTTTACTTGTGTCCTGCTTTCAGCTCTGACCTTCAGGGACTCATATATTATGTGCTTATCATACCTGTCCATTACAAATTTGTAGTATGTGTTATCACAGACTAAACTATGTAAAGATCAGTTATACAGCACTTTCCGATGACAAGTGCAATAAGAATATAATTTTGTTTTACCTTCTAAACTATATTGCTATCTTGATTCTCATTTTCTCTCAATGGAAACTATTGCAGTAACCAAAAGTTAGCCTTACAGTTTAATAACTTTGGAGTTAACAGTTTAGTGAAACTTTTAGTTCAGTTCATTGCATATTACAAACTACCCAGACCTTGCATTTAGAAATACATTTTATATAGAATTTACCCGCATACAACTTTTAAAACAACACATGAACAGAATAATGAGCTACATCTTTAAAATAAAATTTGTTTTATTATATATATGTCTTTATCAATGAGTTTGGGTAATAGTTTTGAACAGAACCATTCATCAAATTGCATCTAAAATCTCAAATAAGGTACAAATCTTTGCGCGATGGCTCAACTTAGGTGCAATCCTTTTATTTGACTCATTTCATAGATGATCATTTCCTTGATGGTTCAATTCACAGACAAATCTTTTAACAATAATTTAATTCACAACAAGCATTTTAAGAATGGTTCAGTTTACTAACAAATCTTTTAATAATAATTCAATTCACAACAAGCATTTTAAGAATGGTTCAGTTTACCGTAATAGTTAATATTTTTTTTGTAAAGGGTGTCTTTGACTTAAGTAATTATACAACAATCATTGCATATAAACATTAACTTTGCAGAATGCAACCCTATGAGCTACCTTAAATTTAGTCATGTTACAAACATAAAGTATTGCAGAAAAAGAAGCACATTGCTCACAAATATGAAAGAGCCAAAGCAAAGGAAACCTCGGAATCAGGAGCTGGGAGACTCCATTGATCCCCAAAATTGGTATAGTTATTTTCGGATTTTGGAGTTGGTTCAGAATCCTGGAAATGAAGATCTAGCACAGGTTCAAAAACACCTATATACTCAAGATTTAAGTAGGATTTAGAGTTAGCTTGTAAACGAATGCATCAAGAAATTATGATTTAAGATCCTATTAAAATTATTACAATTGAATAATATAAAACGACTCTAGCCCATAAATAAGTTCTAATTTTAAAATCTATTAAAATTATCAGAATTAGATAATTTTTACTAAAATTACGATAACGAAGATAGGTTTCAGTATGTTGGGCTAATAGCGTAAAAATAAATGTATTAAATAAAAAAGCACTTATATGTAATTGCAATCGTGCAAAACAAAAAATACGTCCAATATGAGATAGTATTGGTTCTAAGTGCTATTGGACGACTCAGGTATCATAAAAAAGTTTTATCGTCCAGTATGTCAAAAAACTCTGTTAGCTTCATGCGAATTGAGACTGATGAATAAGGGGTAGAGGTCCCGTCCCTTAATAGCGAACAAAACAAGCGATTAGATCTAGAAATTGAGTGATGGTGTTCAGACAGACTTGTGGTGGAGGTTTGTGGCCTCTCATCAAGGTGGACGAAAAAATCGCTCTAGGCTACTAGTGAAACAAATTGAGGTTGTTACCTCTTAGTGTCTGTTTTGCAACTGTTTGATCAATTTATATATAAATGGTATTTGTGTGAAACAAACCCGGGTAAGTTTAATTGATTAAATCCATCAAACTAGGAAGGTACCTACTATAAGTTTGATGAAATAAGCTACTAGATTGATGATAAACCTTTTATTAAAGATAATACAAGTAGTGGCTTGCTTATCACGTGATTTTCAAAAAGAAAAATTTTGCTTAAGTGTATACTAAATCATGAAGTCATGATGTTCTATAAACCCTACTAATTTAGTTGTTGAACTCACCCCTCCATTAAACCCTTCTAGGAAAAAGATATGAAGAGGAACGCAGGTGAATATTTAACTCCTTGGTAAGGCTTATGCAATAATCATATTCTGGTATGTTTTATGGGAACATATTTCCTAAAATTTATTTTGACAATATTTCTAGGTTACGCATGACTCCTGCCAGTACCAAAGTGATGGTTACCTTTTTTAAATACCAGGAGGAGTGGCGGGTTGTTCACAGGGTTCCGACCAAACTGAGTCAAGGTGTGACACTAAACATGTGAAACTTGAACCTCAAACCAAGTAAACCGGGGGAAGAATTGGCGGTTTTGAGAAAACCGAGCCGAAAAAGGAACAAAAATGACAAAGAAGGGTTAAAATGGGAGATTGAAAAATCCCAAGCGACCAAAAATTCATAAAATTCACAAGGAAGAACTTGAAAGTGGAATTGATGAGAAAACTAGATTGGTTCAGGGTGAATTGGACCCGAACCAGACGGAACCAGAATAGACCATAGTGAATCGATTCACAAATTCATTTTTCTAAGTGGCTTAAAAATGTCAATTTGGAAAATTGAGACCACAATTAGATAGAAAATAAATTTAGATAAATTTAGAAAATTTTAAATTTCAGAAAAATGATTGAACGAGGTTCGAACCGACCAATTTTCTAATTTTGGACAACGAACCCGGTCTGACCGAACTGGTCGGACCAATCAACGGTCAATGGTCAACGAACCAATCAATGGTCAATGGTTAATGATGCCACACTAGCAGCCATGCAAGCATGAGCAACCAATGGGAGGCTGCCATGTGTCCGATCAACGATCAACGTATGAACAGTCAGCATGCCACATAGACATGGACAACTAATGGGAGGCTGCCATGTGTCCGCTCAATGGGTCAAAGGATGGCGTGGCTGCTGTGTTGGACCTCTACATTAGAAAAATCGAACAATCACAGCGTGCCATGTGGCACACCTACTACATCATAGTCTTTAACCTCCAGTCGTTGATAGAGAGAAGAGAGAAGAAAGAGTCGCCGGAAAAGCTGGGGTCTCTAACGACTCAAAATACTCTCCAGTCAAGTTGCTGGCAACCGAGTGGGAGGCCGAGTCTTATGTCGATGGGTAGCCTGACCAGTTGCTAAGCCCCCTATATAAAGAGCACCCCTCCATTCGATCTCAGCATCCCACAATCGACCGAAGAAGACGAATTGCTCAGTTTTCCAGCGAGTAGCAAACCAGAGATTTGACATCGAGGCTTTTCTCCACCTCTAAGGCTGCATTGAGTACCATTAGAACCGGGAGGAAGTCCTCTACACAATTGCACCCTCCATTCCACTCGAGAGCCATCGTGAAAGAACGAGGAAGCTCAAATAGTAATACTGCTCCTTAGCTGTGAGCAGCCTGGGCTGCTCGAGCTCAACTCGAGCCATCCCCAGGCCAATTCTGGCCAAACAAAGCCCCCCCCCCCCCCCCCCCCCCAAACACCACCTAGAGGTGCCCTGACCTTCCCTTGAGCTAGCACGGTAAGCCCCTCTACTGCCCCTTCACCGAAAAATACTGTTCACGGCCGATTTTTGCAAAAAAACTTTAACACTGAAATTCGCACTACTCAGGCCATCAATTGAGGTGCGGTTTGATCCAGGGAGGATCCCCGGGAGGAGAGCAATCCAAAGAAAGCAAGAGCTTCGGTCGCCAGACTCTCACCGTAAGATATCAAAGCTTTCTCTCTAGACTGAATTTTCCAATGAAGCTTTGTTTGTGCTCATTTCTGAGCCAAATCGAGCGGTTCAAAGTTCAAAATGATGAGGGAGACATAGGGAAGACGATCTAGATCACCAATTGAGACAATTAACCATGCTTTGAGGGTCAATTGAAGGAAATTATGATTCGGGTAATTGAAATTTTTAAGAAATTGGGCAACTTGGGGTTTTTTGGAAAATTGGGGTTTGAATTGCAATTTAAGGAAAATTGGGGCATTTTCATGAAATTAACTTCCAATTGGGACCCAATTGGACAATTAGATGAAATGGAGGGCCAATTGGAAAATTTTGAAAGTTCAAGGACCAATTTACAATTTTTGGAAAATTAAGGACAAATTTGGTAAATTTGAAAAAAAATTGAGAATTAATTGGTAAATTTGAAAAAGTTAGGGACCCATGAAGAGTAATTGGAAGTCCTAGGGACTTAACGGAGATTTAATGAAAATTAGGGACCGAAATGTGAGGTTATAAGCATTGAGGAACCTAAATGCAATTAAGGTATAGTGCGAGTACCTATGCGTAAATACCTGAAATTAGGAAGTCCCTTCTGTCGATTCTCCTAATAAGGGTACTCGAATCATGCAGGAGCTGATTGTTCACGTACCGGTGCAATGAGGCACACCACGAGTGAGGATCTCACCAGGACGGCCACGTCACTATTACCGGGTGAGTGGGAATCGCTATAACGTCAATTTCGGTTGGAATGACAATACAACTTTGAAAACTATTTTCTAGGAATTAGCCTCCCCTGAATGGGTGACTTTGCTTAAAACATTTGAGTGCTAATTCTAGGCTTAGGCTCGAGATGCTAGTGGGCCCAAGGTTGATAGATATGGGTATGGACTAGTCCAGAACGAATATGTGATATATGATGCTAAAAGTCTTGAATAATGAGAATCTTGTGTGATGCCCATCGAGCCAAGCTGAGTTGTCGAGCTTGTTGGGCCAAATCGCTACTCTGCCGAAGCTAGGTCGTCGAACTTGTTGGGTCAGTATGCATGGGCCGAAGCCAAGCCGATAGACCATTGTGCTAGAGGGCCAAAGATAAAGGCTATAATTCAAAAAGACATACCCATCAAGCCAAGTTGAGTTGTGGAGCTTGTTGGGCCAAATTGCTACACTGCCGAAGCCAGGTCATCGAACCTGTTGGGTCAGTACACGTGGGCCGAAGCCAAGCCGACAGACCATTGTGCTAGACAGCCAAAGATAAATGCTATAATTCAAAAAAGGCATACCTATCAAGCCAAGCTGAGTTGTTGAGCTTGTTGGGCTCAACCGCTACTCTGCCGAAGCTAGGTCGTCGAACCTGTTGGGCCAGTACGCGTGGGCCAAAGCCAAGTCGACAGACCGTTGCGCTAGAGAACCAAAGATAAAGGCTATAATTCAAAAAGACTATTGATTGTGCATGCACTGTGACGTTTGGGCCATTAGGACACCTAGCAGGAGGTAGTGATGGAGCCCAAGTACTACTGGACGACCAAGGGTGCATAAGGGCGGTTATGTCATTCAGTAGGTCGTGAAGCTGAGTAGCTTCTTGCGCATGGAGACCGAGGCAGTAGAGGAAATGAGGTCTCATCCCACTGAGCAAACATGATGAAGTAATTGGAGTTTGATGTGTCAGACTATTGATGTGCACTCAAACTCTGTATAGAGGCAGTATCCCTCTATCAGGGTGGACCGTAAAGGCGCTTCGGTCCATAAGTTGCACGGTCGAGGACCGTTCTGCGAACGTGTGTTCTCTCCTATGATAGGAGGGCAGTTGTTGATGTGAAATTTAAAAATCTGAGAAGAATCTACTGAAATATCAAATAATTGAAATTGCTGACTTAAACATTCCTAAAAGATTTCTCCCACTCACTGAGTTGTAGAACTCACCTCCTCACATTAAACTTTTTTAGGAGAAACACATCGCCACGACGAGCCTATGCCGAGAAATGGTACCACCATAGGTAACTTTTATGTTTTGTAAATTTTGTTATGGAAAACAGGTACTCCAATGCCTTTACCTTCCTCAGACTATTTGGTAGAAATAATAGATTAGTATGAGGAAGGGTGGTGGGTTGATCATATGACTCCGACCAAACTGGGTCGAGGCATGACAGAACATATCAAGAGGATGTTAGAGGATGAACTACCAACATGGTATGGAAAGTTCCTTTATAATGTTTATGTACTGCATAATCTATTCCAACAAATATTTTTGAAAAATATATCTAATACACTATTTTCCTCATTATCTTGAGCCTTGCTTATGTCAATACTATGATAACGGAGGTAGCATCCATTATAGTATTAGGACAAGTAGCGGGTTGTTCACAGTGTTTCATCCAAATTGGGTTGGGGTGTGACAGTTCTCCACCATGTAAGCTCCAACCATGCCATGTTTTTAACATCCTTTTGCAAATGGGATATTATAGGCAATTCCGACCACCTTTGGGGGTGATTAAGGTGACCCTGGATTCATGGGGAAGTAAGCTTTCTGGCCCACTAATGTCGACCTCTGTCGCCTTCTTCCTGACAAGGTAAAACCCAAAACACGATATTGTGTCGTTTTCCGGCAAAAGGCCAAACGTTGCCAAAATAACACTATTTCAGTTGTGGTTGACCGAAATAGGGCCGTGAGTACCTAGGGAACATGCTTAAGATTATATTAGGTGTCATGCCCCGACCCAGTTTGGTCAGATCCTTGTGATCAACCCACCACTCCCTTGGTTTAAGAGGGGTTTCCCCTATCCTTAATCAAGAAGAGCCAGGTGTAATTTTAACCTTATTCCCTAGAATAACATAAATGAACAAAAATATGAGTTTAAAATAACTTTTAAGTATACATGACAAATAATAGAGCCGAGTGTTTTCCTTAGTCATTTGTTCTACTCCTGAAAAGGGATATACAAGAGGGGTGGGTTTCTACAACTCAATTAATGGGTATTGAGAGTGAGTTTTAATCAATAAAATAGTTTTAATCCAAGTGTGCTAGACTCTTTATTTCCTATAAGAATGTTATTTCACCAAATTTCGGTTTTCAAAACACTTTTTCCTCATTTTCCACATTAGGTGTATTTAACAGTTAACACATGCCCTTCATCAAGAAGAGAATTACATATTCGCAGGGTTCATTAAACCTTGGAAAAGAAACTTAAGACAAATTAGAAAACAAAAACCAAGGTGGTTCAGGTGAACTAGATTCCATAAGAACTTTAAAGTTAAGCATGCGTGCCTTGGGAAGTATGAATTTTTTTGTAACCCGAAATTTCAGTAAAAAATTTGTATGTACGCCTTAAATTAATATATATTTAATTATTGTAATTAATACAAATAATTTTATACCAAAATTAAATTATTGAAATTAATACAGAAATTTAATTTATTGGAATTAATACCAATAATTTAGGGCAATTGTAATACTAGTAATAAATCTCACCCATTTAATACACGGGTTTTACGCCTATATAAAGAGGTCATCCCCATTTCATTCTCCTAACACCTGAACACTTCTCTCTCTCTCTACTACTCCATTTCCTGGTAAAGCTCGAACTAGAGCTTCGACTTGAACAAAGGTCGGGCTCTTTAGAATCAGGGAGAAGACAACTATCTGATAGCAAACTCCAGTCAATCCGAGAATCATTGGAGAAGCGCCGACATGATGGAATAGCGAAGTAACTCCGGTGGACCGAAGCTGCCCTATTTCGGCCAAGCTGAAATCAGCCATTTCAAGCCCTCCTCAGGCCAAACCAAGCCCTCCCAACACTTCCTTAGCCTTTTCACGGCCGAATTAGGACCGAAAGGTAAGCCAATTCGGCTCCCCTTTACAATTTTCGATCAGTGCTAGAGAGAGTATCAACCGAATTTCAATGACAAAATTCTAATCTAATTCTGCATCAATTGATGCGATTCTTGATTCTAGGATGAACCTTAGGACGAGAGCTATCTGCCTAGATCGAAAGCTCGAACTGCCGTGCCTTCACCGGTGAGTAATCGAAACTTTCTCTTTCTATAGTTCATTTTTCGGGGAAGCTCCGTTTGAGCTCGTCCCGACATTAAAACTTTCGATTCACATTTCTGAAGAATCGTATGAACATGTAGAAACTCAATTTCAACTTCAATTTCAACAATTGGAAACATTTGATGGGTCAATTTGATGAAATCAAATTCAGCTTTGTTAAGAAGTTGGAATTGGGGGAAAATTGGGGATTTTCGAAATTCAAAGGACCAAAATGAAATTTTATGAAATTGAGGGTCAATTGGGCATGAAAATAATGTTGGAGGACCAATTGAGGAATTTTGAAATTTTTGGGGCAAAACTTACCATTTTTGTAAAAGAAGGGCAAAATGGTAATTTTGGAAAAATTGGGGGGACCAAATTAGAAATTTGGGAAATTAAACCCCTTTTTGGTGAAATTGAATAAATTGAGGTGCCAGGATAAATTTTAAAAGTTACGGGACTCAATTTGAGGAAAAACTGACATTAGGGACTTAAAGTTAAAGAGAAATAACTTTAGGGACCTAATTGTAAATAACTAAAAGTTTGGGTTTTCTCATTCATTGGAAATGAATGAAGGCTGTTATGCCGAGTAATAATGAACGAGGTTGTTCATATCGTGTAGGAATGCGAAATACTGGGAACGCCAGCAAGGACAAGCTCGCGTGAATACAAAGAACCGGTCTAGTGGAATTCACGTCATTAACGGGTGAATGGGTTTACTAACATCATACCCGGTTGTGATGATGAGTACAATTTAAAGATAAAAACCACTTACCGGTTGTGAGTGGAAATTTTATATCATACCTAGTAGGGGATGATAAGTACCTCAGTATAAAAACCCACTGTTTAGTGGTATTTTAATCATCACCACTTAGAGAAAGTGATGTGAAAATTATGCGAAAAAAAAATTACTTACCGGTTGTAAGTAGATCATACCCGGTTGGTATGATGAGACTTTCTCGAAGGAAGTTGAAAACCCGTTCATCGGTTATGAACGAAGATGTCATTATACCAGTTTGTATAATGGACAGTGAAAACCTATTTTGTCAGAAGTGTTCTCCCCTTACTGTGTGACAATGCTTAAACTATTTGGGAGACCTTCTCGACGGGAGCTCGAATAGCTCTGATAGGCCAGGGGCCTCGGTTTTGGAACTTTGGGGCTAAATGTTTGATTTTGAAAATCCTGTACAGTGGGCCCAAGGCCAGTTGGCAGGAGCAGGAGCTCGTAAACGAACATGATATATGTGCCATAAAACTTAATAAGTGAATTGTTTGGCCATGGTACCAAGATAGGACCGACATGCTCAGTCAACTAGCGGCAGTGCGACATGACAAGTCGACGGACTAGTCAAGACAAACAGGTGCGGGTTGAGTTGAGAGTCGGGGCCGTTGGACAAGTGGCACCACATATTATATGGCAATATAAGAAAACATTGTTTGTGCATGCATTGTGAGTACGGGATCATCAAGACACCCATGAGGGGTAGTGATGCGTCCTAAGGGCACTGGACGACCTGGTGGCTATAAGGGCAGTTTGTCGTTCCAGGTGTCTGTGCGAAATCTGGAGTAGCACCAAGCGTATGAGACTGGGGTGGGGATAGGATGAGGTCTCTGTCCTCATACGGACACGAAGAAGTGATTTCGGGATTGTGGGTCGGATGTCATGTACATCCACTCATTCCCAGGGTAGAAGTGGTTGTACTTGTATCCGGGTGGCAGGAAAAGTCGCTCCAAAGCCACTAGCGGGTTCAGTAGTGATACTGACTTGCGAATGTGTGTAACCTTCATGATGAAGGATATGTGTTGGGTGATGACACACCGTGGTAACTAAGAAATAATGGAAAAACTCGAATTTTTAAATGAAGAGATTTTTGAAAACAAAGGAGTATGGCACACTTCATATAAATGTTTTTCTTAAAAGTAAAAAGATTTTAAAAACCCATTCACTGAGTAGTCGTACTCACCCCCTCCCTTATATCTCTTTCAGGAAATCCCGGAAAGCCTCCCCTTAAAGACCGTAAACTAAGATGCCTGTAAGACAGGTATGTAAAGTTTTAAATTTTATGCAGTTTTGATTATGCTATTCCAGGAATAAGGTGCATGTTAAAGGACGCCTTACTCTTTACGGTTTACAATAAGGGGAAACCCTTTAATAAACTGGGAGAGTGGCGGGTTGATCACAGGGATCCGACCAAACCGGGTCGGGGCGTGACATGTGGCGTTAGAGAGACTTCATTGACCACCTATATAGAAGTTCGTCCACTAATACCCTGAGTCTGAGTGAATGGTCGCGACATCCGACTCTCAAACCCGAAATCAACTCCGTGTCCGTATGAGGATAGAGACCTCATGCCAACCCCACCCTGGCCTCATGTGTATGAAGCTACATCGAGCTTTCCTCACTATTGGCACGATAAACTACCCTTATCTCCATTATGTTGTCCAGTAGCCCTTAGAACGCATCACTACCCCTCTTGGGCGTCTTAATAGTCCTGAACCTCAAGTGCATGCATAAATAATAATTTTCACAAAGTTATTTATCTTTGGTGTCACTAGTACAACGGCCCCTACCCTTAACTTGACCAATAGCTGTTTATCTAGGTCGGTCCATTAACTTGGCCCTAACGAACTGCTGCCAGTCCATCAAGTATGTCGATCCTTCTTGGTACCATGACAAAATCAAATAATCCATTCATTAAGAATTTTCATATCTTTAACATATCAAGTTTGTTTACGAGCTCTTGCTCATACCAACTAGCCTTGGGCCCACTATACGTGATTTTCCAAAACTCGACATTTTAGCCCTATAAGTTTCAAAATTGAGGCCTTTTGCATATCTGACCTGTTCTGGCTCTCATCAATAAGCTCTCATAAAAATTTTAAGCATTTGCACATAGTCAAGGGAGAACTGTAAACCCCACCCTTTTTGGAGTTAAGGAAACCAAGAAAAGAACTGGTCAAACCGAGTGAGAAAACCGAACCAGTTCACAAATCCGATCATTAGAGAACGAGCTATTTGGGAAAGTCACAACTCCCAAGTGACCCAAAGAGTTCATAAAACCTTGGAAAAAGGATCTTAGGATGAATTGGAGATGAAATCTAAACCGGTTCAAGTGAATTGGATCTGAACTAGATTGAACCGGTTTGGACCGGTTTGAACCGCTATTGAATCGGATGCTAAATTCATTTTTCTAGGTGGCTTAGAAAATTTCAATTTAAAATCAAGGAGATCATTTGATAGATAATGAATTTAGAAATTTTTTATTTTGAAAAATTCAGTCTTAGGCTTGAAACAGCTGATTTAAGCTTTGAATCCTGTTTGGACTGGTTCAAAATAGTGTCGTCTTCTTCCTTCAGATGACAGTAGTGGTCACTTACCAAAAAATCAAGCAGCACCGATGAAGATGATAAGTCTATGTCCAAGGAGTTTCAGGTAATGAATGACTGCCATTAAGGCACCAATCGGACGGTCAAGAAGACCCCGAGCTTCCTATATAAAGAGCCCCTCATCATTCATCCTTCTCACATCTAAAAACTCCATTCTCTCTCAACTGCTCTAATTTTCGGTGAAGCTGAAACAGAGCTCTGACTTGGGGCAGTTTTCTAAGCCAAAGAAGGTGTGGTCGAGTTATTTGGATTTGGGGAGAAGTTAGCTACATGCCTATAGTTTCCATTTGCTCTTAGGGTCGCCAGAGAAGCACCGGCATGATCGAACACTGAAGCAACTTTGGCGGACTGAAGCTGCCCTTTTTTGGCCAAGCTAAAATCGGCCAATTCGAGCCCTTCTTAGGCCAAACCAAGCTCTCCTAACACCTCCACAGTCCTCCTATAGCTGAATTAGAGCTGAAAGGTAAGCCAATTTAGCTTCCCTTTGTAAATTACGATCGGTGCTAGAGAGAGAACCGGTAGAACTTCGATGATTAAATTATCTCTCAATTCAGCATCCATTATTAAAATTCTTGATACTAGGAGGAACCTGAGGTCAAGAGCTATCTGCCCAGATTGAAAGCTTGGACCACCGCACCCATGACGGTAAGCTTTCAAAGCTTTCTATCTCTAAGTTTAGTTTTTCGGCGAAGCTTCGTTTGAGCTAACTCCCACATCAAAATATGCAATTCAAAGTGCAATGGAATCGTATGAAGGTGTAGAAACTCCAATCTAACTTTAGTTTCAACAATTAAACTCATTTGATCGGTCAATTTGATGAAATCAAATTCGGCTGAGTTAGAAGGTTGAAATTGGGGGAAAACTTGGGGGAAATTTGGGAATTTAGAAAATTCAAGGGACTAAAGTGCAATTTCATAAAATTGAGGTCTAATTGGGCATGATAAAGATGTTGGAGGAACAATTGGGCAAATTTTGGAATTTTTGGGGCAAAACTTACCATTTTTGTAAAGAAGGGGAAAAATGGTAATTTTGGAAAAATTGGGGACCAAATTGGAAATTTGGGAAATTGAACCTCTTTTTGTGAATTTGAATGAGGTACCAATATGAATTTTAAAAGTTTTGGGACTCAATTTGAGGAAAAACTAGTGTTAGGGACTTAAAGTTAAAGAAAGATAACTTTAGGGACCTAATTGCAAATATATGAAAACTTTGGTTTTCTCATTTATTTGAGATGGATGAATGCTATTAGGCCAAAAGATAATGAACAATGATGTTCATATCGTGTAGGAACACGAAGTACCAGGAACGCTAGCTAAGGCAACAAGCTGGCTAAGAGGAAATTCATTGCACTATTGGGTGAGTGGTATATTTAATATCATACTCAGTTGGGATGATAAGCACCTCGAAAATGAAAACACACTACTAAGTGGTATTTTAAATCATCACATCTAAGAAGAGTGATATGGGAATCACGCGGAAAAACTACTTACTGGTAGTAAGTGCTCTCCCCTGATTGTGTGCCACTGCTTAAATGTTTTAGGAGACCTTAGTGAAGGGGGCTCGAATAGCTCATATAGGTCAGAGGCCTCGGTTTTGGAACTTGGGTGCTAATGTGCCCGGTTTTAAAAATCTCGAACAGTGGGCCCTAGGCCAGTTGGCACAAGTAGGAGCTCATAAACAAACATGATTATGAAGCCATGAAAACTTAAGTAAATGAGTTGTTTGGCCATGGTACCGAGACAGGACCGACATACTCGATAGACTAGCAGTAGTGCGACATGATAGGTCTTCGGATTAGTTAAGACAAACAACTGCAGGTCGAGTTGAGGGTCAGGGCCGTCAAATTAGTGGCACCATAGATTATATAGCTTATATGAAAAACTATTGATTTGTGCATGCACTATGTTATGAGACCTTCAAGACGGCCAAGAGTGGTAGTGATGCGTCCTAGGGCTCTGGACGACTTGGTGGAAATAAGGGTAGTCAGTCATACGAGAAGTCTTACGAAGCTCGACGTAGCTTCAAGCACATGAGACCGGGGTGTGGACGGGATGAGATCTCTGTCCTCATACCGATATAAAGTTTTATTACAGGATTGCGGGTTGGATATCATGAACATCTACTCATTCTCAGGGTTGAAGTGGACGTGCTTCTATCTAAGTGGCTGGTAAAGTCGCTTCGACGCCACAAGTGGGTATAGTGGACGGACTGGTCTGTGAATGTATGTTCCTTCATGATGAAGGGAGTTTGTTGGTTGATAAACACACTATTAAATGAGAAATGGCTATGAAAACCGAGAGTTGAGAATGAAATATTTTTTTAAAAGGAAAAATAAGGAGTCTGGCACGCTATAATTCAAACTATTTTTGAAAGTCATAACTTAAAATACCCATTCACTGAGTAGTTGAACTCACCCCTCCCTTATATCCCTTTCAAATATCCCTATAAAGATTACAACTAGCATACCTGTAAGACAGGTATGAAAAGTTTAAAATTTTATATAGTTTTGATTTATGTTATTCCAAGAATGGTGCAGATATAAATGATGCCTTACTCTTCGCGGTTTTAAAAGAAGGGGCAACCCTTAGTAAACTGAGAAAGTGGCAGGTTGATCACGGGGATCCGACCAAATCGGGTCGAAGTTTAACAACTTTAGTGGTATCAGAGCCTGTTTCCTCAAATATATTATTAAGACTATATAATATAGTAACTAATAGGAATAATTTTAAAAATTTTCAAATGGTCCCAGGAAAAGTAGCCAAACAAACCCGCGCTATCTTAGCCACCCCAAAAGCCAGGGAGAACCCCATCCCAAGTGAGGAAATGAACCATGATTATAGAAAGACCCTTAGAGTAACCTCGGGTCAAAGAAGACTCGACAAGAAAGCCACCAAGGTGTTCAAGCTCAAGGATGGCAAGGCATTGAACCATCAGCAATCTCTTAGAAAGGTCCCCAAATGCTCAAAGTATAGGAGGAACTACAAGGGTCCACACAAAGATATGACATTTTATAAATGTGGGCAATGGGGACACTACATTAAAAGATGCCTGACATTTCAGAAGATAAGACTCGAGAGGATCTGTTATGAGTGTAGGAGGGTGGGACACATAGTAAGAAATTGTTCCACATTGTGAGGAATCCAAGTGATACCTTCCAATAAGGACTCCTCCACCCCTACAGAAGCACGAAGGGATAACATTACAAGAACCACAATTATGGCTAGGGAACCTGTAAAACATGCACTTTTGAGTTAAGGAAAACTGGGAAAAGAACCGGTCAAACCGAGTAAGAAAACCGAGCCAATTTACAAACCCGATCATTTGGGAACAAGCAATTTGGAAATTTACAACTTCCGGATGATCCAAAGGGTTAATTAAACCTTGGAAAAGAAACTTAAGACAAATTAGAAAAGAAAAACCAAATTGGTTCAGGTGAACGAGATTCCATAAGAACTTTGAAGTTAAGCGTGCTTGCCCGAGTGTATGCCTTATCATAGATAGCCATAAATTAATATATATTTAATTATTGTAATTAATACCAATAATTTAATACCTAAATTAAATTATTTAAATTAATACAAATAATTTAATACTAAAATTAAATTATTGGAATTAATACCAATAATTTATAGTAATATTAATATTAGTAATAAATCTCTCCCATTTAATACACGATTTTACACCTATATAAAGAGGTCATCCCCATTCATTCTCCTCACACCTGAACACTCCCCCCCCCTCTCTACTGCTCCATTTCCCGGTGAAACTCAAACCAGAGCTTCGACTTGAACATTTTCTTAACCTCGGAAGGAGAGGTCGGGCTCTTTAGAACTGGGAGAAGATAGCTATCTAATATCAAACTTCAATCAATCCGAGAATCGTTGGAGAAGCGCTAACATGATGGAACAGTGAAGCAGCTCCGGCAGATCGAAGCTGCCCTATTTTGGCCAAGCTGAAATTGGCGATTTCGAGCCCTCCTCAAACCAAACCAAGCCCTCCCAACACCTCCTTAGTCCTTCCTCGACCGAATTAGGTTTGAGGTCCTAAGATAAACATTAAATGTTTCAGGACTCGAATTTAGGAAAAACCCGGCAATAGGAACTTAAAGTTAAAGAAAAATAACTTTAGGGACCTAATTGCAAATATATCTAAAGTTGGGTTTTCTCATTCATTTGGAACGAATGAGGGTTATTAGGCCAAAGAATAATGAACAATTATGTTCATCTCATGTAGGAGAATGAGACATCAAGAACGCCCGTCGAGGTCCAGCTTGCTATGGACAGAACCCGACTAAGTGGAAGTTCACTGCACTATTGGGTGAGTAGGATTATATATAATACCCGATTGAGGATGATAAGTACCTCGGTATAAAACCCACTGTTTAGTGGTATTTTATTCATCACCACTTAGAGAGAGTGATGTGAAAATTATGCGAAAAGACTACTTATCGGTTGTAAGTAGATCATGCCCGATTGGTATGATGAGACTTCCTCGAAGGAAGTTGAAAACCCGTTCATCGATTATGGACGAAGATGCCCTTATACCGGTCGGTATAATGGATAGTGAAAACCTATTTTATCGGAAGTGTTCTCCCCTAACTGTGTGCCAATGCTTAAACTATTTGGGAGACCTTGTCGACGGGAGCTTGAATAGCTCTCATAGGCCGGGGGCCTCGGTTTTGGAACCTAAGGGCTAATATGCCCTGTTTTTGAAAAACTCCAATAGTGGGCCATAGGCCAATGGACATGAGCCGGAGCTCGTAAAAGAACATGATATATATATATATATATATATATGTTCCATTAAAACTTAATAAGTGAATCGTTTGGTCATAGTTCCAAGGTAGGTCCGACATACTCGGTCAACTTGTAATAGTGCGACATGACCTGTCTCTGGACTAGTAAAGATAAACAACTACAGGTTGAGTTGAAGGTCAGAACCGTTGGGACAAATGGCACCACATATTAAATGGTAATTTAAGAAAACTTTGTTTGTGCATGCACTATGAGTACGGGATCATCAAGACACCCATGAGGGGTAGTGATGTGTAAAACCCGCCCTTTTGAGCTAAGGAAAATAGGGAAAAGAACCGGTCAAACCAAGTGAGGATTTAGAACTGGTTCACAAACCCGATCATTTCTGAACGGGCAATTTGGGAATTTACAACTCTCGGGTGATCCAAAGAGTTCATTAAACCTTGGAAAAGAAACTTAAGACAAAATAAAAGACAAAAACCAAATTGGTTCAGGTGAACGAGATTCCATAAGAACTTTGAAGTTAAGCGTGCTTACTCGAGAGTAGCTCGAACTAGAGTTTTGTCTTAAAAATTTTTCTTAGCCTCAGAAGGAGAGGTCGAGCTCTTTAGAACCGAGGAGAAGACAACTATCTGATAGCAAACTACAGTCAATCCGAGAATTTTTGGAGAAGTCCCGGCATGATGGAATAGTTAAGCAACTCTGGCGGACCGAAGCTGCCCTATTTCGGCCAAGCTGAAATTGGCCATTTCAAGCCCTCCCAACACTTACTCAGCCTTTCCACGGCCGAATTAGGACCGAAAGGTAAGCCAATTCGGCTCCCCTTTACAATTTTTGATCGGTGCTAAAGAGAGAGTCGACTGAATTTCAATGACGAAATTCTAATCCAATTCCACTTCAATTGATGTGATTCTTGATTCTAGGATAAACCTCAGAACGAGAGTTATTTGCCCAGATTGAAAGCTCGGACCGCCGTGCCATCACCGATGAGTAATTAAAGCTTTCTCTCTCTATAGTTCATTTTCTGGCGAAGCTCCGTTTGAGCTCGTCCCAGCGTTAAAACTTGTGATTCACATTTCTAAAAAATCGTATGAACATGTAGAAACTTAATTTCAACAATTGGAAATGTTTGATGTGTCAATTTGATGAAATCAAATTCGATTGTGTTAAAAAGTTGGAATTGAGGGAAAATTGAGGATTTTTGAAATTCAAAGGACCAAAATGAAATTTTATGAAATTGAGGGTCAATTGGGCATGAAAATAATGTTGGAGGACCAATTGACAAATTTTGAAATTTTTGGGGCAAAATTTACCATTTTTGTAAAGGAAGGACAAAATGGTAATTTTGGAAAAGTTAGGGGACTAAATTGGAAATTTAGGAAATTAAACCCCTTTTTGTGAAATGAAATAAATTGAGGTCCTATGATAAATTTTAGAAGTTTTGGGATTCAATTTGAGGAAAAACCGGCATTTGGGACTTAAAGTTAAAGAGAAATAACTTTAGAGACCTAATTACAAATAAATGAAAGTTTGACTTTCTCATTCATTTGGAATGAATGAAGGCGATTAGGCCGATGGATAATGAACCAAGATGTTCATATCGTGTGGGAACACGAAGTACTTGGAACGCCAGCAAGGACAAGCTCGCGTGAATATCAAGAACCGGTCTAGTGGAATTCACGTCATTAAGGGGTGAGTGGGTTTACTAACATCATACCTGGTTGGGATTATGAGCACAACTTAAAATTAAAAACCACTTACCGGTTGTGAGTGAAAATTTTATATCATACCCTGTTGGACAATGATAAGTTCCTCGGTATGAGAACCCACTATTAAGTGGTATTTTAAACATCACTACTTAGAGAAAGTGATGTGAAAATCATGCGGAAAAACTACTTACCGGTTGTAAGTAGATCATACCCAGTTGGTATGATGAGACTTCCCCGAAGGAAGTTGAAATCCCGTTCATCGGTTATAAACGGAGCTGTCCTTATACCCAGGCTGTATAATGGATAGAGGAAACATATGTTTTGTCGGAAGTGCTCTCCCCTGACTATGTGCCAATGCTTAAACAATTTGGGAGATCTTCTCGACGGGAGCTCGAATAGCTCTGATAGGCCGGGGGCCTCGGTTTTGGAACTTAGAGGCTAAACGCCCGATTTTGAAAATCTTGTTCAGTGGGCCCAAAGCCAGTTGGCATGAGTAGGAGCTCGTAAATGAACATGATATATGTGCCATAAAACTTAGTAAGGGAATTGTTTGGCCATGGTACTAAGATAGGACCGACATGCTTAGTCAACTAGCGGCAGTGCGACATGACAGGTCGACGGACTAGTCAAGACAAACAACTGTGGGTTGAGTTGAGAATTGGGGCCGTTGGACTAGTGGCACCACAGATTACATGGCAATATGAGAAAACATTGTTTGTACATGCACTGTGAGTACGAGATCATCAAGACGCCCATGAGGGGTAGTGATGCATCCTAAGGGCACTGGATGACCTGGTGGCTATAAGGGCAGTTCGTTGTTCCAGATGTCTGTGCAAAATCTAGAGTAGCACCAAGCGCATGAGACAGGGGTGGGGACAGGATGAGGTCTCTGTCCTCATACGGACATTAAGAAGTGATTTTGGGATTGTGGGTCGGATGTCACGTACATCCACTCATTCCCAGGGTAGAAGTGGTCGTACTTCTATCTGAGTGGCAGGAAAAGTCGCTCCGAAGCCACTAGCGGGTTCAGTAGTGATACTGACTTGCAAATGTGTGTAACCTTTATGATGAAGGATGTGTGTTGGGTGATAACACACCGTGGTAAATAAGAAATGGTGGAAAAACCCAAATTTTTAAATGAAGGGATTTTTTAAAATAAAAGAGTCTGACACACTCCATATAAATGTTTTTCTTAAAAGTCCAAAGCTTTTAAAAACCTATTCACTAAGTAGTCATACTCACCCCCTCCCTTATACCCCTTTGAAGAAATCCAGGAAAGCCTTCCCTTAAAGACCGTCAACTAAGATGCCTATAAGACAGGTATGTAAAGTTTTAAATTTTATGCTGTTTTGATTATGCTATTCCAGGTAAAGGTGCAGGTTAAAGGATGCCTTACTCTTTACGGTTTTCAATAAGGGGAAATCCTTTAATAAATCGGGAGAGTGGCGGGTTGATCACGGGGATCCGACCAAACCGGGTCGGGGCGTGACAGATGTGTCCTAAGGGCCCGGGACGACCCGGTGAGTATAAGGGCAGATCGTCATTCCAGGTGTCTGTGCGAAATTTGGAGTAGCACCAAGCACATGAGACCAGGGTGGGGACGGGATGAGATCTCTATCCTCATACGAACATGAAGAAGTAATTTTAGGATTGTGGGTCAGATGTCGCGTACATCCACTCATTTCTAGGGTAGAAGTGATCGTATTTCTATCCGGGAGGTAGGAGAAGTCGCTCTGAAACCACTAGCGGGTTTAGTAGTGATATAGACTTGCGAATGTGTGTAACCTTCATGATGAAGGATGTGTGTTGGGTGATGAAACAACGGTAACTAAGAAATAATGGAAAAACCTGAATTTTTTTAAATGAAGGGATTTTTGAAAAGAAAGGAGTCTGGCACACTCCATATAAATGTTTTTCTTGAAATTCAAAAGATTTGAATCCCATTCACCAAGTAGTTGTACTCACCCCTCCCTATACCCCTTTCAGGAAGTCCCGGAAAGCCGAATCTTAAAAGACTTGCACAATTAAATACCTGCAAGACAAGTACGATTAATTTAAATTACTATGCAGTTCTGATTTATGATATTCTTGGAAAAAGGTGCAGGTCTAAAGAACGCCTTACTCTTTATGGTTTATAATATAAGGGGAAACCTTTTAGTAAATCAGGAGAGTGGCGGGTTGATCACGGGGATCTGACCAAACCGGGTCGGGGTGTGACAGAACCCAATCTCACCCAGGAAGAAATCCCTCTAGAGCATAGTTTAGTAATGAGTATTCCCCATCCCATCATTGTAACAATCTCACTCGAGAGATGTTAAAACCCCAAAATTTGTATTCTTACTTCAATAAATAAAATTTTGAGTTCCCGAGAATTTTTCTTTCCCTTAATAATACAATTGCATGCCTCAATTACTCGAGGAAAGGATCACATAAAGAAGATCAAGAGTAGGACCTTAAGAAAACCCAAAAATATTAGAATATAGATAAATGAAAATTTTCCTTAAGGAGCACTACAAACCACCTAGGAGCAAAGAAGGAAATACCTTCTCCATAGAAGACAAGTCGAACGATGAAGGACAACTAGGATGTCTTGAAATGGTAAAGTATGATCTACTTTGGGAAAAAAAAATAGAGGATGCATGTATGATTGTAGACTAACCTAGCAAGGAAGGGGGAGGTGGAATGTTAGAACAAAGGATAGGAAGGATGAAGAAAATCCTTGAAGAAATAAATGGCCAAAAATGAAATGATGACTACACGCAAGCTATATGGAGGATTTAGTAAGTCCCGCACAAAAATATCTTGGAGCAAATAGTGTTGAACCTTTCCCAAGGAATGAGACCTTGGGAAGGTATACATGTTCCAACTAAGAAGTACTGGACCAAGTGACAAAGGATGAGGAAATGAAGTGCACACCAAAGTGAAAGAATCAAGGGAGGCACACTAAGAGGACCCGAAGGGGGGGGGGGGGTTAAACCCAAAGAAGGGGTAAGTAGAAAATAACATCAAAGGATGCAGTGATAAGTAAGAATGGGTGGGCTACCTATAATAAGGAAATAAAGGAGAGAATATCCGAAAAACCATGGAAAAGTAAGCCCTTCAGTTCGGAAGTGGGTAAGGAGAAAGCAACTAATGACATCAAGATTGGTCATGGCCCACACTCGCTTAATAGAGCTCAAGGAGTGGATAGCTGGACATAAAGAGTGCTAGGAACAAATTTATCAACAGGAGCTCTTCGAAGAGAAGATAGGAACAAAAAGGAAGTGGATTACAATGAAGGATAAATAGTAGACAACAACACCGATATCAGAAGGGTGTAAGAAAGTAAAGAAGGAAAAGCCTTCAAGGAGCATTAGAGAAGTTGAACCAAGACAGTAATCCCTAGGTAGAGGATACAAGTAGGAAGTGAGACCTCAAAAAGGGAAGTTCCAAAGCTAAGGAACCACCAGATGGATCCTAAGAGGTTTAAATCGACATGAATAACCTCATAAAAAACTATAACTAGTTAAGGGCATATCGGGATGACCAAAGTATTACCTGATTTGGAAGAGCAAAGAAGCCAATTAGAGATTTCTAACAAAACTAGAAAAAGGAAACCTTTAAGGAGTAGTAAGAAATTTGAACATTTAGCCCCTAAAAGGAAATCTCTACTTTGAAGGACATAGTAGAGAATGAAAATAATTAAAGGAGAACTCCCCAAAACAACGGAATTGCGAAATGGTCACAAACGAGTGAGAGCGGGTTTAAGGGAAAGAAAAATCCTTGAGTAAAGGACGTCATCAGAAATAAATAAAGACATAAGAAGGAAAATCGCCACATATCGGAAAGTCATCAGGAAATTCAATGATTGACACCAGAAAAACCCAACAAAGAAGTTGGGAAAGGGCGAGTGGGTAAGAAACATCGACACAATTATGTAAGACATGTTGCCAAGGCAAGATGGATAAGTGAATAAACGTTAAAGGTAGTCGGGAATGTACTAGTAGATGGAGTTATACAACCCCTGGAAGGTTGGAAGGTTGGGAACACCAGTAAGGAAGTGTTCTAAAATTTTAATGGTCAAGGACAAATTCTGGAGCATTGTCGTGTTGTAAGGGACACGTAAGTCTAACAACCAAGGGAATGATATGACTCAACTAAGAAAGAGTCAGTTAGTTAAGTATAATAAGGTCAATATCAAATTTGGACCAAAGATATAATAAATAATGGATGAAGGAAGGGTCAAAATAAGAAAAAAAGGTGATAACATAGAAAATCGATGAACACAAGTACATAATGCTCGAAAGAACACCGAGCTAAGGATCTCAACGACCAAGAGAATAACTAATCACAGGAATAATTGGGTATTTTGGAACTCTTGATTCTAAAATCTTAAGTAAAGAATTTGGGGATGGAGAAATTATACTTTAAGGAACAAAGGAGGTGAATTTAAGGATATGACCTTAAACATTTCAGTGAGATATGCTTAGCTAAAGTAAGCTACATGGAATGAGGAAGTGATGGGAAGGAAAAAAAACCTTAAGTGTATGTGATATAAGGGATAAATGAAAATAACCGAGAAGGTTGTATATTGAAAAATTACAAGTTGATATCGAAAGGAAGTTATTTATAGTGCAAAGAACATTGAATAAGTTTTGGGGACAAAACTCCTAAAAGGAAGGGGGGGGGGGAGTTGTAAACCCCACCCTTTTTGGAGTTAAGGAAACCGGGAAAAGAACCGGTCAAACCGAGTGAGAAAACCGAACTGGTTCACAAACCCGATCATTAGAGAATGGGCAATTTGGGAAAGTTACAACTCCCAAGTGACCCAAAGGGTTCATAAAACCTTGGAAAAGGATCTTAGGATGAATTGGAGATGAAAACCAAATCGGTTCAGGTGAACCGGATCCAAACCCAATTGAACCGGTTTGGACCGATTTGAACCACTATTGAATAGGATGCTAAATTCATTTTTCTAGGTGGCTTAAAAAATTTTAATTTGAGAATTGAGGCCACCATTTGATGATAATGAATTTAGAAATTTTTTATTTTGAAGAATTCGAACGAATCGGGCATGAATTGGTCGGTTTAAACTTTAAACCCGGTTCGAACCGATCCGATCCATTCGGAACAGTGTCGTCTTCTTCCTTCAGATGACAACACTGTTCACTCACCAAAAAATCGAGCAGTGTCGGCGAAGATGAAAAGTCTCTGGCTAGGGAGTTTCATATAATGAATGACTGCCATTAATGTGTCAATCGTACGACCAAGAAATCCCTGAGCTTCCTATATAAAGTGCCCTTCCTCATTCATCCTCGTCACACCTGAAAACTTCAATATCTCTCAACTGCTTCAATTTTCAGTGAAGCTTGAACCAGAGCTCTGACTTGGGCATTTTTCTCAGCTAATGAAGGCGTGGTCAGGTTACTTGGATTTGGGGAGAAGTCAGCTACACGCATGTAGTCTCCATTTGCTCCGAGGGTCGCTAGAGAAGCGCCAATGTGATCAAACAATGAAATAGCACCGGTGGACTGAAGCTGCCCTGTTTCGGCTGAGCTGAAATTGACCAATTTGAGCCCTTATTAGGCCAAACCAAGCCCTCCCCACACCTCCCCAATCCTCCTACAACTGAATTAGAGCTGAAAGGTAAGCCAATTTAGCTCCCCTCTCTAAATTCAGATCGGTGCTAGAGAGAGAACCGATAGAATTTCTATGACTAAATTCCCACTCAATTCGGCATCAATTGATACAATTCTTGATACTAGGAGGAACCCCAGGACAAGAGCTATCTGCCCAAATTGAAAGCTTGGACTGCTGCACCCCCGACAATAAGCTTTTGAAACTTTCTCTCTCTAAGTCTAGTTTTTCGGCAAATCTCCTTTTGAGCTCATTTCGGCATCAAAACATGCGATTCAAAGTTTAATTGAATCGTATGAAGATGTAGGAACTCCAATCTAACTTAAATTTCAATAATTAAACTCATTTGATCGGTCAATTTGATGAAATCAAATTTGGTTTAGTTAGAAGGTTGAAATTGGGGGAAATTTGGGAATTTCAAAAATTAGAAGGTCTAAAGTGCAATTTCATAAAATTGAGGGCCAATTGGGCATGATAAAGATGTTGGAGGGCCAAATGGACAAATTTTGGAATTATTGGGGCAAAACTTACCTTTTTTGTAAAGAAGGGGCAAAATGGTAATTTTGGAAAAATTGGGGACCATATTGGAAATTTGAACCCCTTTTTGTGAATTTGAATAAATTGAGGTCCCAAGGTGAATTTTAAAAGTTTTGGGACTCAATTTGAGGAAAAACCTGCATTAGGGATTTAATGTGAAAGAAAAATAACTTGAGGGACCTAATTACAAATAAATGAAAAGTTCAGTTTTCTCATTCATTTGGGATGAATGAAGGCTATTAGGCCAAAAGATAATAAAAAAAGATGTTCATATCGTGTAGGAACACTATATATCGGGAACGCCAGCTAAGACAAGTTTGCGTAAAGGCAACAAGCTAACTAAGAGAAAATTCACTGCACTATCGAGTGAGTGGGGTATTTAATATCATATCTGGTTGGGATGATAAGCACCTCGAAAATGAAAACCCACTACTAAGTGGTATTTTAATCATCACATCTGAGAAGAATGATGTGGAAATCACGCGAAAAAACTATTTACCGGTTGTAAGTAGATCATACCCAGTTGGTATGATGAAACTTCTTTGAAGGATGTGGAAAACCCGCTTGTCGGTTATAAGCGGAGATGTCCTCATACCCGGTTGGTATGATAGACAGTTGGAAAGTTTATTTTTCAGAAGTGCTCTCCCCTAACTATGTGCTATTGCTTAAAATTTTTGGGAGACCTTGTTGACGGGAGCTCGAATAGCTCATATAGGTCGGAGGCCTCAGTTTTGGAACTTGGGGGCTAATATGCCCAATTTTGAAAATCTCGAACAATGGGCCCTAGGTTAGTTGGCACGAGCAAGAGCTTGTAAACAAACATGATTATTAAGTCATGAAAACTTAAGTAAATGAGTTGTTTGGCCATGGTACCGAGATAGGACCGACATACTCGATGGACTAGCGACATGATAGGTCTTCAAACTAGTCAAGACAAACAGTTGCAGGTTGAGTTGAGAGTTGGGGCCGTCGGACCAGTGGCACCACAAATTATATGGCTTATGTGAAAAACTGTTGATTTGTGTATGCACTATGTTACGAGACCTTCAAGATGCCTAAGAGAGGTAGTGATGCGTCCTAGGGCTCTGGACGATCTGGTGAAAATAAGGTCAGTTAGTCGTATGAGAAGTATTGTGAAACTCGACGTACCTTCAAGCGCATGAGACCGGTGTGGGGACGGGGTGAGGTCTCTGTCCTCATACGGACATGGAGTTTTGTTACGGGATTGAGGGTCGAATGTCGCGAACATCCACTCATTCTCAAGGTAGAAGTGGACGTGCTTCTATCTAGGTGGCCGGTAAAGTCGCTCTGACACCACAAGTGGGTACAGTGGACGAGCTGGCCTGCGAATGTGTGTTCCTTCATGATGAAGGGCGTGTGTTAGTTGATAAACACATCGTTAAATGAGAAATGGTTATGAAAATTGAGATTTGAGAATGAAATATTTTTTAAAAGAAAAAATAAATAGTCTGGCACGCTCCAATTCAAACTATTTTTGAAAGTCATACCCTAAAATACCCATTCATTGAGTCGTTGAACTCATCCCCTCCCTTATATCCCTTTTAGGTAACCCCAGAAAGCTTACCCAAAGACCACCAGCTAACACACCTGTAAGGCAGGTATGAAAAGTTTAAAATTTTATGCAGTTTTGATTTATGTTATTCCAGGAAAGGTGCAGGTATAAAGGACGCCTTACTTTTCACAGTTCTAAAAGAAGGGGCAACCCTTAGTAAACCGAGAGAGTGGCAGGTTGATCACGGGGATCCGACCAAACCCGGTTGGGGCGTGACAAGAACACTTCTAACAAAATAGTCTTTCCATTTGTCACACAACCGAGTGTGATGACATCTCCGCTTACAACCAGCAAACGGGTTTTCTCCTTCCTTCCAAGAAGTCCATTATACCAATCGGGTATGATCTCTATACTTACAACCGATAAGTAGTTTTTCTGCTTAGTTCTCACATCACTCCAATCGGGGTGTGATGTTAAAATTCCACATATAAGTGGTTTTTCATTTCCGAGGCACTTATCATCCCAACTGGGTATGATGTGAATAAACTCACTCACCCGATAACTGAAGTGTACTCTTCTCTAGTTGGTTTCCACTTTCACACTAGCTTGTCCTTACTGGCGTTCCGGTCCCTCGTGTTCCTACACGATTTGGATATCCTTATCTATTAATATTTGGCATAACAACATTTGTTTTCTCACGTATAAACGATTAGGCTCAAAATTTTCAGTTAATTGCACTTAGGTACCTAAAGTTCATTTTCCTTGACTTTAGGTCCCTAATGCTAACTTTTCCCCAAATTGATTCCCAAAACTTCAAAAAAAATCACTTTGAGTCCTTAATTTACTCAAAATTGTTTAAGGGGCTCAAGTTTTCCAAATTTCCAATTTGGTCCCCAATTCTTCAAAAATTACCATTTTGCCCCTACTTTACAAAAATGGCCATTTACCCCAATTATTTTTAAAAATTGACCAAATGATCCTCTAACATCCTTTTCATGGCTAATTGGCCCTCAATTTTGGGAAATTGTAATTTGGTCCCTCAATTTTACGAAATCCCCAAATTTCCCTAAACATTCCCCCTTTCAAACTGGCCGAATTTGATTTATTCAAATTGACCATTCAATTGGGTTTAATTGCTTAAATTGGAGGTATAATTTAGTTCTTACACATCCATACAATTCAATTGAGATTTGAATCACATGAATCGAGGCCGAAACGAGCTCAAATGGAGCTTCGTTGGAAAATTGTGCGTAGAGAGAGAAAGCTTACCATCGAAGGTGTGGCGGTCCAAGCTTTCTATCTGGGCAGGTAGTTCTCATCCTGAGGTTACTCCTAGGATCAAGAATCACAAAAATTCATTTGAATTTAAGGTGAATTCAGTCAGTTAAGTTTTTACAGTTTCTCACTCTAACGTCGATCAGAAATGACAAAGGGGGCCGAATTGGCTTACCTTTAGGCTCTATTACGATCGTGTGAGGGCTGTGAGAGTATCGGGGGGGGGGGGGGGGGGGCTTGGTTTGGCATGAGGAGGACTAAATTTGGCCAATTTTAGCTCGGCTGAAACAGGACAATTTCGATCCATTGAAGTTGCTTTCCTGTTTAATTCCGCTAGTGCTTCTCTAGTGTCCTCAGATCGAATGGAGATTATTGTCAGGTAGATAACTTCTCTCGGAATCTAAAGAACCCGACCTTATCTTCTAAAACTCAGAAAAACCTCAATGTCGGAGCTTTGGTTTGAGCTTCGCTAGAAAACTGAGTATGCCATGCCCCGACCCGGTTAGGTCGGATCCCTGTGAGCAACCCGCCACTATCCCGATTTATTAAGGGTTTTCCCCTTCTCTAAACCATGAGGAGTAAGATGTTCTTTTTACTTGTATCTTTCATAGAATAACATTAATCAAAACTGAATACATTAAACCTTATATATCTATCTTACAGATTCATCTACAAAAAAGTCTTTAAGTGGGTTTTCCCTTGGTTACCTGAAAAGGGGTAAAGTATCATGCCTCAACTAGGTTTGGTCGGATCCCCATGATCAACCCGCCACTATCTTGGTTTAAGAGGGGTTTTCCCCTTCTTTAATTCAAGAGCAGCTAGGCGTAATCTCAACCTTGTTCACTAGAATAACATATATCAAATAAAATGTAATTTTAAGAAAAATTAAGCATACTTGACAGAGGGTAAGGCTTGGTGTTATCCCTAGTAATCTTTGGAGTGTGCTAGATTCCTTAATTTCTTTAAAATATCTCATTCTTGAAATCTCGATTTTTATAGCCATTTCTCAATCCTCAATCAATACTAGTGTGTTTATCAATCAACACACGCTCTTCATCATGAAGGGAACACAAATTCACAGGGCGTCAGAGCGACTTTAACGGCCACCTAGATAGAAGCACGTCCACTTCTACCCTGAGAATAAGTGGATGTTCGTGACATCTGATCCTCAATCCTGTAAATAAAACTCCATGTCCATATGAGGACAAAGACCTCACCCTGACCCCACCTCGGTCTCATGCGCATGAAGCTACGTCGAGCTTCCCAAACTGCTAGCACGACAAACCGCCCTTATCTCCACCATGTCGTCCAGTAGCCCTAAGACGCATCACTACCCCTCTTGGATGTCTTGAAGGTCCCGTACCTTAGTGCATGCACAAAACAACAATTTTTCACATAAGCTATTTAATCTGTAGTGCCACTGGTCCAACGGCCCCGACCCTCAACTCGACCTACAGCTGTTTGTCTCGATTGGTTTGTCGACCTGTCATGTCGCACTGTCGCCAATCCATCAAGTATGTCGGTCATGTCTTGGTACCATTGCCAAACATATCATTCATTTAAAGTTTTATGGCTTAAACTCTGTTTGTTTATAAGCTCCTCCTCGTGTCAACTGGCCTTGAGCCCACTGTACGAGATTTTCAAAATCAGGCATATTAGCCCCTAAGTTTCAAAACTGATGTATCCGACCTATCTGAGCTATTTAAGCTCCCGTCAAGAAGGTCTTCCAAAAAGTTTAAGCAGTGGTACACAGTCAGGGGAGAGCACTTTCGACAAAAATAAACTTTTAGCCATCCATCACACCAACTAGGTGTGAGGACATCTCCGCTTATAACCGATAAGTGGGTTTTTTACTTCCTTTGAAAAAGTTCATCATACCAACCGAGTATAATCTATTTACAACCGGTAAGTAGTTTTTCTGTTTAATTTCCACATCACTACTCTCAGGTGTGATAGTTAAAATATCACTTAGTCTTGAATTTTTATTTTCGAGATGCTTATCATCCCAACCGGATTTGATATAAAAATCTCACTCACCCGATAGTGTAGCGAATTTTCTCTTAACTGGCTTGTTGCATTCGCACGAACTTGTATTAGCTAGCGTTCATAGTACTTCATGTTACTACACGATATAAACATACTTGTTTATTATATTTTGGCCTAATAGCCTTAATTCATTATGAATGAATTAAATAACCAAAATTTTCATTTATTTGTAATTATGTCTATAAAGTTATTTTTTTAAAACTTTAGGGCCAAAATTTTTATATTTATAATATTTTTTTATCAATAACTAAAATATGAATAAATTTAATAACTATCCTACAGTTTGAATATATATTCTCAAATAATATATATAATACATATAAATAGATGTATTATATAAGAATATATACACTATGCATATATATTATATTTAAATATAAATATATATATATATTATATTCATGCATATATTATGTAATATATATACATACATTTAGCATTAATTATAATTTTACAAGTAATAATCTCTTTTTTCTCTTCTCACATTCCTATACTTAGTAACATATACACCTCATTTACTTTCTTTATTTTTTTTCAATTATTAGTTTTTTCATTTTTTAACTGTATTGGAATTCTAAAAAACATATCCCTCCTTTTAAAAAATTGTCCCTACACTTAAAAACACTTATATTGCTTATAAATGAAATGAATGTAATATGAATATAATGTTAGGATATTTTTATATTTTTTAAAAAGTTGCTTAAGTGGTTTTTTCTTAAATTCTAAAATTATATTTAATCTACAATTTTCATTATCTTCTTTAAATGTTATTAAGGATATTTAATTTTAAAATAAATTGTTCTATAAGCTTTATTATCATAAGCAAATTAAATATATGTGAGTGTGCTCCAAATCCTAATAATATCAAGAGTTTTTTAGGCACCTAGAAGAACATATTTTCATTTGTTATATTTTCTACACTAACAAATTTAATATTAACATACCTACTAAATTTAATATTGACATACCCTCTCTCCTACCCTCCATTATTATACTATTAATGTGTATATACCCCTATTTACTTATTATTGACATATTTTTTATGATGGGTATTAGTGTATAAAGTGTGCTGTCCTTCATATTTTTTTTATATTTTGTTAGAAGGATATAATAATTATCTTGTACATTGTAAATATGTTTTTTAAGGTACTTAATTATACTATTGGTTGAAATGAAAATTTTCATTAAATGAATGCTAATAAAATGATATATATGTGTGGTTGTGTGTTTTCATTATTTTTATTTAAGTGTTTGAATTATTATATATAAATCGTACATAACATCCTTCACATATACCCTATTTTCATATATCTAATGATATACTCAAATCCGAAGCGATCAACAACAGGTAACCAGATTTGAACTTATAACATTAAAGGTAAGAATATTAGTAAAATTATTTAATTTATTATTTATTTAAAATATAAATATTATAATATAAAAAATTATATAAGTTAGTAAAGCAATATTATTTATATTTTAAATAAATAAAATATTATTTAATAAATTTATATGATAATTTTTCATTCTAATTGATGTGTTATTTTCACTATGATTGATTTATTAATAGGGTATGAATATTTACATTTAATAAATTTTTGTATTTATAATTAGAGGTGATTATAATTTAGGGTTTTATTTTATATGGTAATTTTTTGTTAGATGGTGTTTTATGTAATTATGTAGTTATAGATAAGATATATAATGATGTTTTTATGAAGTATAGAAATTTTATCAATTATATTTTATCTTTACCTTATATTTGTTATATTATTTTATATTTCATTTTAATAATATTTAGTTTAGAAATTTCTTTCTATTAATATATATATAATATGTATATACATATTATATAAATACATGTATTATATTGAATTATCAGAAGTACAACTTTAATTATAATTTTTTATGTACTTCTCTTTTTTTTTTCATTTTCTTTCTCTTACACAAATGGGAAAATTATTATAAATTTGAAAAATATAAATTTGAAAATATTAATAAATGAGATGTATAATAATGTTTCTATGAAGTATAGAAACCTCTTCAATTCAATTATATTTTATCTTTACCTTATATTTGTTATATTATTCTATATTTCATTTTAATAATATTTAATTTAGAAACTTCTTTCTATTTATATATATACATAATATGTATATACATATTTTATAAATACATGTATTATATTGAATTATTGGAAGCGCAACTTTAATTATGATTTTTATGTACTTTTTTTCATTTTTTTTCTTTTACAAAAATGAAAACATTTTTATAAATTTGAAAATATAAATTTTCCATTATAATAAAAAATATATAATTTATTTTTATTATCTTCTATAAATGTTATTAAAGACATATTTTATTTTAAAATAAATTATTTAATGAAATCTACTATTATACTGTTATAAACACATTAATTATATATGAGTGTACTCCAATAAGGTACCCTATATTGCATTGGTTTTGAACAGTAGTAATTATATTTTAGGAACTACAAATTTAATAATGGCATATACTTATTCTTCCTGTACCATTCCTATTAAGTGTATATGTAAAAAAAAAAAAATTCTTTTTCTAACAAATATTATTTACCTCATATTTAATTTTTTTTGTTTTATATGTCATATATTATTTAGTTTTTAATAATATAAAGTGTAGAAATTTTTATCTATTAATATATATATTAACATAACATGTATATATATATTGTGTGAATATATGAATATATGTATTATATAGATTTATTTGAAGTGCAATTTTAATTATAATTTTTTATATAATGTTCTTTCTTTTGGTTAGCTCTTTTTTTTATTTTTCTATCTATTTTTTCTTAAACAAATGGAAATATTTTTGTAAATTTGAAAATGTAAATTTTCTATTATAATAAAAAGATATAAAATTTATTTTCATTATCTTATTTAAATATTTTAGAGATATATTTTATTTTAAAATAAATATTTAAATTAAATATACTCTAATGAGTACATTAAATATGTTTAAATTACAGATGAGGTAAGTGGTGGTTGAGACGACTTGTTATATGGAATTAATTGAGTACCAAATTTAATATTGGCATACCCTCTTACTTCCTATATTATTATTATTATGGTTGTCAAGTATATATAAGGTATTGATAATTGAACATATAATTCTCATATATATATATATATATAGGTGTATTATTTTATTGAATAAATGTTAATCTCTCTACTACCAATAACTCTGATTTGAACTTTTTTTTTTGTTATTTTATGTGTTTGGATTTTTATGTATAAATATTAGTTTTATCTAATATTATTTTTCATTTAATTATATGGTTATAGATAAAACTTTCAAATTATTATTTATCCATCTTCAATTTTCTTTATTTTATATGTTGTATATTATTTTAATATATGAATTTTATTTTTGGTGTTACTCTATTCTATTACTTATATATTTCTATTTTAAATATAAATTATTGTTCCAAAATATATATTTTTTTGATTATGGAGAATTAAATTTATTAAAATATTAATAAAGTATCTAATTAAAGTAATACTAATTTTATTATTTATTTAAAATATAAATATTATAATATAAAAAATAAATATACAATATTTTAAAAACATATATTTCTAATTTATTAATATTTTTATATTAACCTATACTTATATTTTAAATAAACAAATGTACTTGTCATTTAATTTGCTTATATGTCATTAGTATCTTAACTTATTTTTATTTTAATTAAATGTAATAGATGTAAGTAACCAATAAATGTCATAAGTCTATGAAAATATAGATATATTAATATAAACAATAGAAAAATAGTATTTAAAAAAATTATAATAATAATATTTTTTTAAAAAATTATAATTTAATTTTTAAATTTTTTTTTTAAATATGTACTCCCACTAATTAATTGGTAAGATTAGGGAAAGGCTCTCACCCTATTGACAACCGCCTTAATGGTGGGAGTGAGGATGGCTCATGACTTCCAACTTACATTTTACGGACCACTAAGTGGAAGTAGATGTCTACTTTCATGTAATTTGTTACATATTGGTTAATTAGCTCTCTTATTTACCCACTCTCCATCTTCGAAATGATACGTAGATGTTCACTATTGTACATCAACTATGAGACATCTAATTAAGTTAGAAACAATCTTATTAATTTAATAATGACGAAATCTTATTTAGTGTTGTGCCCCCGTCATATGGGACCTCCACCGCCCTGGATTATAGCACACCACGTCAACTCTCACGTCCACTCTCACGTCCACTGGAATACAGTCTGCAACGTGTTCAACTGCTATATTTCTTCCAAAATATCATTTTGCATGTCCACAGAAAATGTGAGACTGAACATCATCAGCACATGATGCAAAGCACCAACCATAGCACTAGCAACTAAGAAAGCTATTCGTGCACTACAGAAAAATATTTCTTTCACGTGGTAGCAGAATCGTAAAACTTAAAGTATAATTTTATGGGATTAAGCACTAAAAAGTACATTGTGAAATGAAGCTGACCTGATTAAACAAATGGAAAAAGTCTTTTTAGTTAAGAGACGGGGTTTTAGATTTTTTTTTTGTGAAATGTAATTTTTTATTATAGTTTATATTTTCTTCAATATTATACATATATAAGAGACTTCTATAACAAGGAGTTCATACCGGTAATATTCACGGATGATGATCAATCTTTGCAAAATGTCCCTTTACTCGTGTCCTACTTTCAGCTCGTACCTTCGGGGACTCATATCTTATGTGCTTTTTTTACTCGTCCATTACAAATTACACTATGTTATCACAGACAAAAAAAACTATGTAAAGATCAGTTATACAACACCTTCAGATGACAAGTGCAATAAAAATATAATTTTGTTTCACCTTCTAAACTATATTACTATCTTGATTCTTATTTTCCCTAAATTGCAGTTTACTATGATAACTGGCAACTATTGCAGTAACTAGAAGTTAATCCTTGCAGTTTGATGGCTATGGACGGGACAGTTTACTGAAACTTTTAGTTCAGTTCATTGCATATCACAAACTACTCACCTTACATTTAGAAATACATTTTACATAGAATTTACCCATATATAACCTTTAAAACAACACATAAATGGAATAATGAGCTATATTTTAAAAAGAAAATTGATCTTATTATATATAGATATTTATCAATTAGTTTAGATAAATTTAAATTATACCTTTATTTAACTTATTTTATAGACAATCCATTCAATTCACAAACCAATCTTTTAATAATAATTTAATTTACGGACAATCATAGTTGAGTTTACAGGCAAATATTTCACTTATAGTTAATGGTTTTTTTATAAAGAGTATTTGAATTGAATAATTAATAAAAGATATGTATCTAAATTAAGTCACGACACACCAATGTTAGCGCCCCTTATTTAAGATTTTAACCAACTTTTGAAATTGCTATTTGAAGTTCCATTTATGAAGAGAGTAGGAGTGCTTCCCTACCTCCTCTTTTTCCTCCTCTCTTTGTATCTTGAAATCGGATACTCACTTAGAAAAGTGCTTAGATCAATCCTAGGAAGATCTGCCGGCATGTTCTCGATGATAGGATTTTTTAGCTGTACTTGAGATTAATTAGCACAACTTATACGGTTGATTTCATGTTATTTTTTTAGGGTTTGTTGGATTCTCATCACATTAGCTACTTTTAAAACGCCAAGTGAATTGAAAACTTGGTTTGTGTATCTAAATTAACCACCTAAAATGAGAGAGAAATGACACTTTTTCTTAAAGCAATAATTTAGTAAAGATAGTAAGAGGAATTACCAGAAAAATTAACTCATGTCTATAAAAAAAATGTCCCTAGTCAATTTCACATGTGTGTCAATTTTTCTAAACACCCACCATTAACTCTCATTATTAAACATTAACCTCACTAGGTCAATTTCACATGCCTTGTCAATTTATTTAAACACTCACCATTGACTCTTAATAACCAAAATATTACTTAATTAATATATATATTAATATGTATTTATCACACAATTTAATATAATAATTTATTACAGCACTTAATGTAGTAACGATTTTGTAACTGTTTATTATTTATTATTGAGTTGTATATAAATAGAATGTTATATTACAATCAATAACATAACACAATTTTATCTATTGAGTGCACTCTTTCTCTCTACTCTTTTTTTTTCTAAATTTCTTCATTTCCTTTATGGTATCAGAGCCCGCCTAAAGCTTGGCAGCATTATTTCAGCTTTGAAGATCCATAACACACTTGCAAGTAATCATCCATCACTCTTTGTATTTTTGCTGCCTACTATTGAAGACTCTTGAGCAAAAACCACATTCTATTCAAAACCAATCTTCTCCGTGCATGGTATCAATATTCTCATCCTTCTCTACAAATATAAGTTCCTCTACTGCAGTAATCCTTCCTACTTCACTCCCTACATTGCCTATCAAGTTAGACAATACTAATTACTATCTTTGGAGAAACAATATCATAAATTTGCTGCAAGCATATCAATTATTTGAATATGCAGATGGTAATATCCATCAACCCAAATCCACTGTGATGCTGAAAAAAGGAGCTACTGAGCTTGAAATAATCAACCCGGAATATGAAGTGTGGACTATCCGGGATAAGTTCACTTTAACAACTATAATTGCCTCTTTATCTACCGAGGTGAATTTACAGATAATCGGAGCTGTTACCTCTGCAGACGCCTGGAGCCGACTTGAAATTTTGTATAGCTCCCAAACCCACGCTCAAAAGGATATCCTTGATCAACAGTGGAGGGAGTTTAAGAAGGGAGAACAGCCTATGGCATCTTATTTGGCAACCATTTCCAACTTAGCTACCTCTTTTGCTCAAATCGGTCGTCCAAAACCGGATCATGAAATCAAGGACAAATTATTTGATGGTTTAGATAGGGAATGGGAAGCTCTTACCCTTGCAATGTCACCAGTTCTCGAAGCAATAACTCTTGATTCGCTGAAGGCCCTTCTCCTTGCTCAGGATGCTCGACGAGTTCAAAAATACGGTACTGGCTCCGGCTCCAGTAGTTCACCGCTCTCTGGCCTACTCGGAAATTTTTCTAAGTCTGCATCTCATGTTGCTGCCTTCTCTAGTCACGGACCACGAGGGCTCCTTCCAACTCTGCCCCGTCCTCACTTCAGTGATCTTAGAAACCATAATCGTAGAGGAGGATGAAATGGAGGAACTGATAGAGGCCGGGGAAAACCTCTTGAAAATCGTGGGAATTTTTCTTTACAGGGATTCAAACCGCGCGGATCTGGACCACATTTCAGCTCATGTCAGACGGATGCCCAACCCACTACACATTCTACAATTCGGCCCACTTCTCCTAAGCCCACCTCTTCCTATAGTGTGATATGCCAGCTATGTGGGCTCATTGGCCACTCAGCCCATCATTGTCCATCATTCGAATTAAAGCCCACATCCTCTACTGCTCAAGCTCATTCTTCTTATGGACATAAACTCAGTGCACATCATCTAGACTAGTATGTCGATTCAGGTGCTACGAGTCATATTACTAATGATCTGTCACACTTGTCTATTTAGGATGATTCAACACTCCCTGAGCACCTCATGATCGGAGACGGGACAGGTTTACCCATTATCTCTTCTGGACCTGCCTATTTAACCTCACATTCCCGACGTTTTTCACTTACTAATATTTATTATGTTCCTCAAATTTCTCTCAACTTATTATCTGTGTCTCGTTTCACTCAAGACAATTCTTGCTATTTTGAATTCTATTCCACTCATTTTCTTATCAAAGATCTCTTTTCTCATCAGGAGCTGCTCCGCGGGAGTCATAGGAACAGTCTCTACTATTTGCGCACTCGTTGTAATATTTCTTCTATTGCTTGTATTAGTCGCATAGAGTTTGTTCATAGGTGGCATCAACGTTTGGGTCACCCTTCTTTTCAAATTATGATTCGTGTGCTTTCAGATCATTTATCAATGAGTAATATTTCTCCCTTACTCTTTTGTAACTCATGCTCTTGTGGTAAAATTACTCAACAACCATTTTCAGTCACTCACCATAAGAATACCCATTCTCTCGAATTAATTCACATAAATATTTGGGGACCATCCCTCATTATTTCATCTATAGGCCATCGCTATTATGTTAATTTTTTGGATGATTATAGAAAATTTTCATGGTATTTTGTTATGAAACAACGATCTGATGTTCTCTCTGTTTTTCATGCCTTCTGTTTACAAGTTGAAAATTTACTTGGTCAACGGATTAAATCTCTCCAATCTGATGGTGTTAAAGAATTTCTTTCTAGTGCTTTCCAATCTGAGTTACAATCCGCAGATATTCTCCAACGGATCTCCTGTCCACACACACCTCAACAAAATGGATTTGTCGAACGTAAGCATCATCACATTATCGATATGGGTTTCACTCTTCTTATTCACTCTCATGTTCCCACCAAATATTGGCCGTTTGCCTTTGAGACCACTGTCTTCCTTATCAATCGCCTTCCCACAAGATCTCTCCACTTTCGATCCCCCTATGAGGTACTTCACCATTCTACTCCTGATTATAAGTTACTTCGAGTTTTTGGTTGTCATTGCTTTCCTTATCTCCGCCCTTATCTTGCTCACAAACTTTAACCTCGTTCAACTCCTTGTGTGTTTCTTAGATATCCCTCAAATCATTGTCTTGATACTTAAACAGGACGCATATTTCTTTGTCGCACAGTCCATTTTTTATGAATCTGTTTTTCCATTTGCCTCCTCAAGTTCCACATGTATGCCTTTCCCTCCTCCTACAGTGCACCCTCCTATGGTGAATCTCTCCACACTCATCCCGTCTCCACCTTCAGACTCAGGTATGTTGCCCCAATCTCCTGTACAAACACAAGTTGACTCACCTATTATTTCTATTGAGGATGATCATGCTGCACCATCTTTCTCTCCTACATTGGATCATGCTCCTGCTCCACCTCCAGTTTCGCGTATGCTGACTCACTCTCAAGATGGTAGTCTACCTCAACGACACTTCACTATTGATCCTACAGTGTTCATTGCCTCTATGGAACCCCGTACTTATTCCCAAGCTTCTCATCACTCCTTTTGGGTTAAGGCTATGCATATTGAGTTTGCCGCTCTTCTTCACAACCAGACTTGGGATCTCGTGCCTGCTCCACCTGGTCGGCCTATTATAGGGTGCAAATGGGTTTACAAAATCAAGCATCATTCTAATGGCTCAGTGGCTCGATATAAGGCTCGTCTTGTTGCTAAGGGCTACTCACAGCGTCCTAATCTTGATTATGATGATACCTTCAGCTCCGTTATTAAACCTATTACTATACGGGTAATTCTTTCCCTTGCTGTATCTTTCAATTGGACTATTCGCCAGCTTGATGTGGATAATGCTTTTCTTCATGGTTATCTCAATGAGGAAGTTTATATGGATCAACCCCATGGATTTGTTGATCCTTGCTTTCCTAGCCATGTTTGTTGCCTACGCAAATCTCTCTATGGCCTCAAACAAGCTCCTCGTGCTTGGTTCTTCCGCCTGAGTTCCTATCTTCATCAACTTAGTTTTTGTAGCTCTGTTGCTGATAGCTCTCTATTTATCTACTGCACGAGTGAGTTTGTTATTTTTCTACTTATCTATGTTGATGATATTATTCTCACTGGTTCTTCTATTGCACCCATTGGGAACATCCTTTATGCCCTTCATAGAGAATTCTCTATTAAGGATCTTGGTCCCCTTCATCATTTTTTAGGCATTGAAGTTACCACTCACTCTCATGGTTTATATCTCACACAACAGAAGTATATTCGTGATCTTCTCTCCCGGGCTACCATGAGTACTTGTAAGCCCATTTCCACGCCAGTTGCCTTTGGTCCCCGACTTTCACAATATGATGGCCTTCCTCTTCCTGATCCTACTAAATATCGTCAAATTGTGGGCTCTCTACAGTATCTCACTCTCACTCGACCTGACATCGCATATGCGGTTCTTCAGGTTTGTCAATTTATGCATCGTCCCACCACTACTCATTGGACTGCTATTGAGTGCATTCTCCGCTATCTTCAAGGGACACTTCATCATGGTCTTATTCTCTGGCGACATCCTCCTTCTGGTCTTCACTATTTTTCTGATGCTGACTGGGCCGGAAATCCAAATGATCGACGTTCTGTTAGTGATTTTGCAATTTTTCTTGGTCATAATCTTATCTCATGGAGTTCTAAGAAACAATGAACAGTCGCTCGATCTAGCACTGAGGCTGAGTACAAAAGTCTTGCCAATGCAACTGCTGAGCTAATCTGGCTTTAGTCTCTTCTTAAAGAACTCGGCATCTCTTCCACTCATTCTCCAGTTTTGTGGTGCGATAATCTTTTAGCCATTTATCTCACTGCCAATCTCGTCTTCCATGCTCGCACAAAACATATTGAGATTGATTTTCATTTTGTTCGTGAACAAGTGCGTCAAAGTTTACTCAATGTTTGTTTTATAGGAACTACTGCTCAATTGGCGGATTTGTTCACTAAAGGTCTCTCTTCTACCCATTTCTCTCTTTTAGGAGACAAGCTCATGAACTCCTGTTGAGCTTGCGGGGAGTAATAACCAAAATATATATTAATATGCATTTATTACACCATTTAATATAGTGATTTATTACAACTTAATGTAGTAACGTATTTTGTAACTATTTATTATTTATTATTGAGTTGTATATAAATAGAATGTTATAGTATAATCAATAACATAACACACTCTTTCTCTACTCTTTCTTTTCTAAATTTCTTCATTTCCTTTAACTCTCATTATTAAACATTAATCTCATACTTGCATTAAGAAGGTATACAAAGCAAAGGAAAGTGTTTCAAGGCTATTATTATTTCTAAGATATAACAATCATGGCAGATGAGCATTAGTATAATAGGAAAACCAATTAAGAATTCAAGCAGGTTGCAACCAAAAGTTACCTAAGAAAAAAAGAAATAAAAAGTTTATGGTACCAAAAGTTAGAATTTTAATTTGTAAGTGTAAAATGATAATTCTACTATTTTTAAAAATTAAAATATAAAATTTTAAAAAATTAAGTATAAGTTAAAAACTTAGATAATTTTTGGAATTTGGGCAAATATGACCCTAAAATGGATGGTTAGGTGAAAAGAATTAATGGATGGGGTTAGTCGAAATAGGTTTGTTGATGCATGAGAATCAAGCGAACCGAGCTCGAGGGGAATAAGCTTAATTTTTGGAAAAATTATGGGATAATTTACAAATACTAAATAAAGTTCAAAACAGACTCACTTTATGATTTGTGTAGAAGAAATTGACATCAAATTATACAGGAATCACGCCTCTCAAGATAAAGGAGAAACGGTTAGGGCAAACACATCCTGATTACAACGGTGAGCACGATTTTTTACTTAATGTTCGATTGGACCATTGATGTCAATACTTACTGATTTATGGAAATTTTTAGTATGTATGCTTTGAAAATTTTTTTGAGAAAACCTCTGGAAAATTTATACGGATATTTTTATCAAAATATCGAAGATGTCTTGGGCCATTTGAGAAGCGAGTTGAGACCCAATAATTATGAAAGGGCTAAGACTCGAGTTTTATAAAAAGGGATTACCAGCCGATGTTTTAGAAAATCATTTGATCCTAACTTTTAGAAAGAAAATAAAAGTACGTATTTGTTAAAAAAAAGGTCATGACCCAATATTTACATGCAAGTTTTTCATGTATTTTATTATAACCCTTCGCGGTCGAATTGATAATGAGATCAATTGAGTGAATGACGATTTATCAGGTCATCATCAATATATGATTGGTTGTACAAATGATCCAGTTAATTTGGATTATAGTTCTTATTCAATAAGTTTATATTATTTGATATGTATGCATATCATGACAAACGTTTTAACGGTAGTTTGACAAAATATCTACTCAAAATTGTATAAACTACTAAGGCTTTATTTAGATTGAAGGGTTCAGAGTGATCGAAATGTGAAGTGTTGGGAGGGGAAGTGAAGTGATAGATTTGGAGTTGTTAAATTTTTTTAATAATTTGTACAACCAATGGATGGGTTGGAGTGGTTTAGAGGTAATTCTCCACCCTTCCAAACCCCTTCATTTTTTTATCAAATGAGGTATTTATCCACCCCTACAAACCACTACCCCTCCAAATCACTCCAAAAAGGATCATGACTCAATATTTACATGCAAGTTTCTCATGTATTTTATTATAATCCTTGGATGGTCAAATTGATAATGAGATGAATAAAGTGAATGACGAGTTATCAAGTCATCATCAATATATGATTGGTTATACAAATGATCTAGTTAGTTTGGATTATAGTTCGCATCTAATAAGTTAGATATTATTTGATATGTATGCATATCATGGAGGACGTTTTAGGACTCTACTCAAAATTATGTCAACCACTAAGGATAACTAAAAAATTGAGTAATACAAGGGAGTGTAATAAGATTTTCCAATTTACTAAAACTCGAAAGTTATAAGACATGGTCCGTAAGTGTAACTTGAAGTTGAACGGAATGCATTCACCTAGATATTCAATGGTAATGGATCGCCATTCAAATAAATGGGTCAGTCTATTAAAATATTATGTGTGATAGGCATTAATTTGTGTAATGGTGGTAAATCAACTATGGTATAGATTTGTGCAATGGTGTCATATTTCCACTCACCATTCTGGAAATTTGATTGATTCGATATTCAGTGTTGATGCAGTATTTTGTGCAATAGTGCTAAAACATATGGAGTACTATTTGTGTGATGGCGCCCCTCGCTCATGTGTGTGCATTAAATATTTGATTAGAGACTCGTAATAAGTATTAAGGTAAATCATAAAAATATTTTTAATTGGTTCCCATAATGAGTATGGGAGATTGTGCTAGGAGACGATAGATACTTTAGCATAATATCGTGTGTACAAGTGATGTCACCCGATTTGTTGGTTTGAATGATAGTTTTTGTCCATCGTATGGTGCATAGTATAGGCCAACAACTTGTATTAATGCACGAATGGTAGGTTTAGAAATAAATTACCGTAGAAAATGAGATATCAAACTTCGTATATGCTATTTTGAGTTACAATAATATTGAGATAATGAACGAACTGGTGAACGACTTTAGCACTTAGTATTTGAAAGAACTGATAGAGAGAAAAATATAAAATCACAATTTATCTTATTCATTTAAGATAAATTAATGATATTGTAACCACTATTTCTTTATTTATTATTCTTGTCTTCAATATTATCTCTATTATTCTCCCACAATCTCAAAAAAGGTAGTTATATTAAGATTGAATCTTAATATGAAGTCAAAAAATAATTTGAAACTTGTAGGATTTACTCACTCACTTCGTAACACTTAGTAAAAAGTGAAAAAATGTTAAAGTATTGACATAATAGTAATTTCTTACACATTGAATTGCACAAGAAAACACAAGTAAAGAATAAGCCTTGAAAAAGGTTATAAAGCCTTGCAATTTCTTATGCATCTAATGTGTATACTAGATTTGTAGGATATATTTGCAATAAGGTTATAAAGCCTTGAAAAAAGTTTGATATGTTAAAAAAAAAAAGGTAAGAATATTACTATTTTTTTAGTAAATGTGTCAAATAGCATTTGTGGTTAATAAAAATATGAGATGAGAGTATCACAGAGAGTGAGTAATGTTTGTTGAATAAGTGCAATTGCAACCGAGATGAGGAGGGAGAGAGATAAAGGGGAAAGTAAGACATCCACTCTGGTGGGAACAAGATTAAAGGGTAGAAAAATGAAAATGCATTGAAAGAATGAGAAATGCTAGTTGGATCAAGAAAAATCGTCAACATCTAATGGTACTTGAGGATAGGCTAATGATCAATGTAGGAAGAGATGTCGATTAATGTGACTCAATTATAAAAATGACATGTTGTGGATGGAGATGCACAAAATATACACACGTTGATAAATAAATTGTTGTCGGAAAACTAAGATTTGAATATCCGACCAATTAAAGAAAATGATAACTTTTTGTTGTAAGAGATCTGAGGTAATATTGAGTCAAAATAATAGATTTGGAAGAGATGAAAATAGTTCGGCTAAAGCAATGACTGTAAGTATAAAATTGATGGTGAAGTCGAGATTTTACTCTAGGGTTGGTGAAAAAGAGGAAAACTACAATGGTTATTGTGCATCAAGTGCAAAATAATATAAATTATTATCTAAAAATGAGCACACTAAGGAAGATCAACAGAGTAATAGAGAATTTTAATTCTGAAAAGCACTTAGAGTAGAAGGGGTAAGATAAAGTTGGATATGAAAATAAAGTATTTGACTCTGAATTTGTTAACGGTGATCATAACAAGACCGATTCCAATAACAAAAAAATAAATAAGCCATAACCAATCAGAGCCTGCAAAATAAATCAACCAAATTTTAAATGGAGTGATGATTCTAACTATGAGTAAAGTCAGAAATCTAGCGAAAATAATAAGAGATAATCACATTTATAGAAATTAATATTAAAAATCTTGATACAACAGCATTGCAGAATAATACAGATTTATTGGGTGTAGTTTTAATACAAAATAATGCTAAAATCAACGAATCGACCAAATAATATATTGATATGAAGTCGGGATTTCGTCCGACCCCAAATATCATACTACTTAGAGTTAACTCAAAAAAATTTTAATATCATTAAATAATTGATAAATAGAAAAATATAGAATTACAATACACATTATCTAGTTAAGATAGATTTTATACCTATAAAATGAAATATTATATATTAATTATATTATAATCACTATTTTTTTATTTATTATTTTATTTTATCTATATTAGTATTTTTCACCCATCCATAACGAATTTTAGAAATATACAAAATAGAGTAAATGAAAGAATAATTTTAAAATTGTAACGAATTTTACTTGTATGGTAATTATAAAAAGTATATTTATTCTAAAAAACTATCCCTCCAATTAAAAAAAACTTATATTTTCATATTTTTTTGAAAAGTTACATTAATGATTTTTCTTAAATCCTAAAATTATATTGTATCTACCATTTTCATTATTTTCTTTAAATGTTATTAATGACATATTTAATTTTAAAATAAATTCTTTAATCAACTTTACTATCATAAGCAAATTAAATATATGTAAGTGTAGTACAAATAATAATGATGTCAAGCCTTCTTTTTTGCCTGCCTAAGTCAAACGACATGGTGTTATTTGTTGTTTCTGTTACTACTAAATTTATTATGGTCAAACGACATACTTTATTGCTTTTCCATACTATTAATGTGTGTATCCTTATTTTCTTCTTATTATTATATTTTTATGATATTTTGTCCACCATACTAATGTTATGGTAATTTGTCGTGGTAACTTGCAAATATTTAACGCGCTTAATTACTACATTATTGGTTGGGATGAAATTTTTTATTAAATGAATGTGAATAAAATGATGTGTATGTGTACTTATTTGGTTTAAGTAATTGAATGGTTATGTATAAATACTAAATATCATAGACATACACCCATATTTTCATATTTAGTAATTTAATAAATCGATTTGACAAAAATCTATCAACATGTAATTAGATTTAAATTTATGACATTTAAGATAAAATATTAGTAAAATTATTTAATTTATTAATTATTTAAAATATAAATATTATAATATAAAAAAATTATTTAAGTTAGTAGAGTAGTATTATTTATATTTTAAATAAATAAAATGTTATTTAATTTGGTTATATTAGTATTTAAACATTTATGAAGTTTAATGTATGTCAATAAATAATAAATGTTACAAAAATAAAGTTTTTGAACAAAAATAATTATTTTTAAAATCTACTTACAAAATATTTATAGTTTGTGAAAAATTATATATATTTATTAATATAAATAATATAATAATAATAATTAAAAAAGTTTCCAATAATATTTATATTTTTTATTAAGAATTTTGATAATTTAATTTTTGTCTAAAAATTTTTAATTTTTCTTTATTATATCCCATTACTAATTAATTGGTAAGATTAGGTGAGGATTATTATAAATTTGAAAATGTAAAATTTCCATTATAATAAAAAATTTATAAATTTTATTTTTATTATTATTTAGGAACATATTTTATTTTAAAATAAATTATTCGATATAATATACTATTATGAGCACGTTAAATTTATAAAAGAATGTTTCAATTATAGGTTATGTAAAATGGTGTATCATAGATTTTTTGTTAAATCGTGTTTTATATAATTATGTAATTATATATGAGTTGCATAATAATGATTTTATGAAATATAGAACACTCTACTATTATTATTTTTGTTCAATTATATTTTTATTTTTACCTTATATATGATATATTATTTTTATATTTCCTTTTAATGATATTTAGTTTAGAAATTTCTTTTAATTAATATATATTAAAATAATATGTATATACATATTATATAAATACATGTATTATATTGAATTATTGAAAGTACAACTTTAATTGTGATTTTTCTATATACTTTTCTTCTTTACAAGTGTTCCATTCTTTTCATTTTCATTCTCTTACACATGTTAACATTCTTATAAATTTGAAAACGTAAAATTTTAATTATAATAAAATATATTTTATATAAATGTTATTAGAAATGCAATTTTAATTATAATTATTATATATATTGCTATTCTTTCCTTTTTATTAGGTATTATTTATATTTTCCTTTTTATTTTTTTAAATAAATGTTAACATTTTTGCAAATTTGAAAATATAAAATTTTTATTACATTTTCATTATCTTTTTTAAATTATATATATTATTTAAAAATAAATATTTATATTAAATATATAATAAGGACATTAAATTTGTGTTTCAATTACAAATTAGTGGTTGTTGAAGTATTTGTGTGGAGTGGAGTGCCAAAATTAATATTGACATACCTTTTTACTTCTTTACTATTATTATTATTATTATTATTAGATTTGTTAAGTATATATATGAGGTAGATCATATGTCATTTTCTTATATATATATATATATATATGGCTGTATTGTTTTGTTGTCTCAATGTTAATCTTTCATTACTACTTAAGTGATTTCAGTTTTTTTATTTTTTTGTTTTATGTGTTTCAATTTTTATGTCTAAATATTAGTTTTATATTATATTGCCTTTTATGTAATTATATGGTTATAGATAAAGTTTTTAAATTATTATTTAAACCACCTTCAATTTTATTTATTTTATATGTTCTACATTATATTAATATATAATAATTTTATTTTTGGTTTTACTATATTTTATTACTCACATCCATCTATTGTAATTTTTCTTTTAAAGTATAAATTATTGATTCAAAATATATTTTTGTGATTAATGATATTTAAATTTATCAATAATATTAATAGAGTATTTAATTAAAGTAGTGTTAATTTTATTATTTATTTAAAACATTTTAAAAACACTAATAACAATATTTTAAATTTATTACTATTTTATATTATACTATATTTATATTTTAAATAAACAAACATTAATATAAATAATAGAAAATTAACAATTAAAAATAATAAAATACTTTTTTAAAATATTAATTTTCCTTAAAAATTTTTATAATTTAATTTTTTTTCAAAAAAATTAAAATTTTATTTTGATATGTCTTATTACTAATTAATTGATAAGATTAATAAACATTCTTGTAAATTTGAAAATGTAAAATTTGGATTATAATAAAAAATACAAATATATAAAAAAAATATATAACGTATAATTAAAATTAAAAAATCTCATTGTAGTTAGACTATTTTAAATATTAGATATTTAATGGTGTCATTAATACATATAATATGTATGTCCTCTTTCTATTGGAGACATTTTCAGCTTACCTCCACATTTCCATCATTTACAACCACAACAGTAAATAGTATTAAAACAACTTGTTATGCATTACATTAATTGTAATTAATTGTAGTATTCGCGTACAACTCCACCAAGAAATTCATATATATGCAGCCAGTCAAAAATATAAAATTACCTACACACCCCTTCTTATTTCTTTCTTTTCATTTTATAAGAAAATGAAGATGATGATCATTATTGATATAAAAAATATTTATATAAAAAATATTAATAAATATAATATAACAAAATTTGACTGTTTTTAAAAGGTATTAACAACCAACCAAATTAAAACTCTATTTGCCTCTATTAATACACCCTATCATCCCTATATAAATAGTATATACTCCTCTATAAGAAAAAAAACACAAGTTATGGCCAAGCCACACTCATGTGCTTAGCAAGCTCTTCCCTCCTCCTTAGTGCTCGAGGAGGAGGAGGCCGCGCTATACTTGACATTGTCAACCGCAATAGTGGCAGGAGTGGACAAGTAGCAAAAGACTAAGATAATCTCCATTACGATAGTCCATAACTTGTTGGCTTTACATTTTAGGGTTACTGCTAAGTGGAAGTAGATGTCTGCTTTCATGTAAGTTGCTACACATTGGTTAAATATCTCTCTTATTCACCCACTCTCCATCTTTCATGTTGTGGAAATCTTTTTTAGTGTTGTACTCATCAAATATGGGTGCAAGTTAGCTTTCCCATGTAAACACTAACAACGATATAAGATTTGCTAGATCTTATACACTTGTGGGATGGAGTCCCAATTTAGCTAATAGGGTTACTACTATAATTGAAAATAAAAATCACTTGATTCACATCTCTGTAAAATTCCTCTATATCGCCTGCTCGTAGGCGGATTGTCCTTGTGCATCTCCGCCATCAGTCCTTTAAGAGGAGGAGGCATCTCGCTCATAATGGGTGTACTGGACGCCATCATGATGACCCTTCTACAAGTTCATACCAGTAATATTCACAGATGATGATCAGTCTTTGCAAAGCGTCCCTTTACATGTGTCCTGCTTTCAGCTCGTACCTTTAGGACTCATATCTTACGTGCTTGTCATACCTGTTCATTACGAATTACAGTATGTGTTGTCACAGACTAAACTATGTAAAGATCAGTTATACAACACCTTCAGATGACAAGTGCAATAAGAATATAATTTTATTTCACCTTCTAAACTATATTACTATCTCGATTCTCATTTTCTCTCAATGGCAACTATTGCAGTAACCAGAAAGTTAGTCCTTGCAGTTTAATGGCTATGGAGTGGATAGTTTAGTAAAACTTTTAGTTCAATTCATTGTATATCACAAACTACTCAGACATTGCATTTAAAAATACATTTTACATAGAATTTACTCACATACAACTGTTAAAATACATTTTACATAGAATTTACTCACATACAACTGTTAAAATACATTTTACATAGAATTTACTCACCTACAACCTTTAAAATAGCACATGAACAGAATAATGAGCTACATATTTAAAAGAAAATTTGTCTTATTATATATAGGTCTTTATCTTGGATAATAGTTTTGAACAGTAGCACTCATCAAATTGCATCATTTAAACTTTGAAGCCTAAAATCTCATATAAAGTACATATTTTTGCGCAAGCTCAATTTATGTAACCCTTTTATTTGACTCATTTCATAGACGACCCTTTGTTGATGGTTCAATTCACAAACAAATCTTTTAATAATAATTCAATTCATAGACAAGTATTTTAAGAATGGTTAAGTTTACCAACAAATATTTCACGGTTAATGTTTTTTTATAAAGGGTGTCTTTAAATTGAGTAATTAATGAAAGAGGTGTATCTAAATTGAGTCACCACACAGATGTTAGCCCCTTATTTGAGATTTTAATCAACTTTAAAATTCCTATTTGAAGTTCGAGACTATTTCCCTACCTCCTACTTTTCCACTTCTGAAATTGCCTACTCTCTCTCTGAGTGCTTAGATCAACTCTAGGAAGAACAGCTGTCATGTTCTAGGTGATAGGATTTTCTGGCTGCACTTGAGATTTATTGGCACAACATAGACGGCTGATTTCAGGTTGTTTCTCTGGATTTGTTGGATTCTCATCACAGTAGCTACTTAAAACGGCAAGTGAATTGGAAATTTGGTTTGTCATGTCTCCATCATCTCCAAGCCACTCGAAGGCAACTCTCACAAATAATGAGAGAGAAAGGACACTTCTTCAGTTTCAAACAGTAATTTAGTAAAGATGGTTAGAGGAATTATTAGAAAAACTAACTGATGCCTATCTAAAAAATGTCCCTCTCTAGGTCAATTCCATGTGCATGTCATTTTTTCTAAACACCTACCATTGACTCTCATTATCAAACATTTGACCTCATACTTCCCTCCATTAAGAAGGTCTACATAAACTGACCATCAAAGTAAAGTGTTTTAAGGCTATTATTATTTCTAAGTATTAAACCAAAATGTTATATTACATTATCATCTGCAACTTTTTATATCACCTCCTATCTAAAATAATTGAGGTTATCACATTTATTCATAAGTGTATAAATATGTAAAACTTGTTATTTAATGAAACAATGTGAAAAAAATTTATACAATAATAGTACAATATATTTTATTTTACTCTTCTTCTTACACTCTTCACTTTTCTTCAAATGGTATCATAACTTAATTAGCTTCACATCATTTTTTTGATCTACTCACCCCTTTCAATATCCAGTCTTTCTCTTCCTTGCACTAACTTCTATGTTTGCAAGAACAACATTAGTCACCTTCTCCAGGTATATCGACTTCTTGGATATGGAGATGGCTCCTTACCTACACATTCCCCTTTCTCATTCAAAAAATAGATACCAATGATGAAATCAAGCTACCAAACCCAGAATTCAAAAACAAGTTCTATCTTCTGCTATACTAGCCTTTTTTATAATAGAAGTAAATCTTTAAGTAATCAAAGCTACCACGGCTGCCGAAACCTGGCAACAGCTCGATAGCCTGTTTAGCTCACCTGTTCAAGTAAAACAAGATATTTTGGACCAACAATGGAAGGATCTGAAGAAAGTTGATCTTCCTATTTTCACCTACTTATTATCTATCAGTACCCTGACCACCAGCTTTGCCCAAATCGAACAGCCTAAAACTGATAGAGAAATAAAAAATAAGATACTCGGAGGACTAGGCTACGATTGAGAATCACTAACACTCTGTTAAATATCTTCTTCTTTCCCATGAAGCACGTCAAACATTCTTGTACGGCTCGCCAACACCTAGTGCGCTACTATCTAGTCTTCTCGAAGGAGTACAGAGTTCAAGTCCTCCCGTTGCAGCACTTTCTCGCTATTAGAAGGACCTCCTTCCTTCTCCACTGCTTGGACGCACTGTTGGGATGATCAGTCGCAACCTTAGCCCTGCCAGATTTTTGCCCAAATCTTTCGATAATCGAGTACGCACATCCGGAGGTAGCTATGGCAGACAATCTGAACCGCATCATTTTGGTCACTCCAACAATTCTCTATCTTCTCAAATGTGTTATGGAGGTTTCTCTTCAGGCCTCTAAATAGCATGCCATGGGCCATCCTTTCGACCTCGCCTAAATAGCCCTCGACATGGGCTTTCTAGAACAACAGATTTTCGGCTCCATTCACCACAACCCTTCATGACATCCGAATTTTGACCCAATTTTCCTACAAACCAGACTTGTCAATTATGCAGTTATAATATTCATATTGCACCCACATGTCCAAAATTGAGCACCTTCCAAAATCCACAAGCTTACACTATATTGGGAGTGACAATGATCATCAACTGGATTGGTATATTGATTCTGGTGCTACTAATCATATCACTAATGATTTGTCTTAATTGTATGTTTAGGAACATGTATTCCCATCATTTACTCTGGTTTCACTTATATTTCTAATTTCACTCATCATTTTCTACTTAAAAATATTTATTTTGTGCCTAAAATTTCTATAAACCTCTTATCTGTCTCATAATTCACACAAGACAACTCTTGTTACTTTGAATTTTACTCCTCTTCTTTTTGTGTCAAGGACCTACAAACACATCAGGTGCTACTCCAAGGGAAATATAGAGGAGGACTCTACTACTTGCATCTAGGACACCCTCCTACCACACCTTCTGCACATTTTAGTACCTCTGTTAGTAGCTCGGTGTGGCACCAACGTCTTGAACATCCCACCTTTCCAGTTATGCATCGTGTTTTATCGAATCACTTATTAATGAAACATGTCTCTCATTTACCTTTGTGTGAAGCTAGCTCTTGTGGTAAAATTGTTCAGCAATATTTTCCTCATATTACTCATCAAAGCAATACACCCCTACAACTTATTTATACCGACATATGAGGTCCTGCTCCCATCACTTCACATACAAGTCATACTTACTATATTCACTTCTTAGATGATTATAGCAAATTCTCATGGTTATTTCTTCTTAAAAATCGCTTAGATATTTTACCCGTTTTTCGTGCCTTTCGACTTCAAGTTGAAAACCTTTTTGACACACGCATTAAATCATTACAAACTAATGGTGCTAAAGAATTCCCGTCACAATTCTTTCAAACTGAACTACAATCTCATGGGATTCTTCATCGAATTTCATGTCCTCATACTCACCAACATAATGGATCTGCTGAAAGACGACATCTTCATATCATCAACATAGGTCTCACTCTTCTAGCCCAATCCTATCTCCCCAAGAAATTTTGGGATTTTGCCTTTGAAATAGCTGTATTTTTTATAAACCGTCTTCCCACTCGTTCTCATACCTCCCCATATCATTGCCTCTTCCACCATCACCCGGACTATACCTTTCTTCGGGTCTTTGGTTGTCTTTGCTTTCCTTATCTTCGTCCCTACCGCAATGACAAACTTCAATTTCGCTCTAAGCCATGTGTGTTTCTTGGGTATCCTCCTGGTTTTCTTGGTTATCGTTGTCTAGACCCTTTTACCAGTCGTCTCTTTGTATGTTGTACTGTTCATTTTTATGAGTCTATTTTTCCTTTTGCCCCCTCTCCTAACGCAAGTTGTACTGCTCCTCCTCATCCTACGAATAGCACAGCCTCCCCTCTCCCTTTCCCCTCTTCCCTTATTCCTCTCCAACCAAGTAAGGACTCAGGTATGACTTCATCCTCCATGGACACTATTGACTTATCATTAGATGATATTGTCTCTCCTACAGCGCCACTGCCAACACCCCCTGATCCACCTCGTCGCATGGTCACCCGCTCTCAGGATGGGTCTCTTCCCTTGCGACGCTTATATAAACCCCGCCCTTTTGAGTTAAGGAAAACCGAGAAAAGAACCGATCAAACTGAGTGAGAAACGTTGAACTAGTTCATAAACCCAATTATTAGAGAACGGACAATTTAGAAATTTACAACTCCTGAGTGACCCAAAGGGTTCATAAAGTCTTGGAAAAGAACCTTAGGACAAATTGGAAGTGAAAAACCAAACCGATTTAGATGAACCGGATCCAACTGGATTGAATCAGTTTATGAACCGAGTCGATTCATGAACCAAAACCAATAGAGAAAGGGCAAATCAGGAAATTTATAGATCCCGAGTTACATAAAGAGTTACAAAAGTTAAGAAAAAGGACTTTAGGATGAATTGGAGATGAAAACCAAACTGGTTCAGGTGAACCGGATCCGAATCTGAACCGGTTTGGATCGGTTTGAACCACAATTGAACCAAATGCTAAATTCATTTTTCTAGGTGGCTCAGAAAATTTAAATTTGAGATTTGATGCCACCATTTGATAGAAAATGAATTTAGAAGAATTTAAAAATTTTTAGATTTGAAAAATTCGATCGAATTGTGGGTGAACTAGCTAGTTTAAGCATTGAACCCGATTCAAACCGGTCTGGTCCGGTTCGGAACAGTATCGTCTTCTTCCTTCAGATGACAGCACTGTTCACTCGTCGAAAAATCACGCAACGCCATAGAAGATGAAAAGTCTCTAGCAAGGGAGTTTCAGGCAATGAATGATCGCCATTAAGGCACCAATTGGATGACCAAGAAGTCTCCGAGCTTCCTATATAAAGAGCCCCTCCTCATTCATCCTCTCCACACCTGAAAACTTCATTCTCTCTCATCTACTCCATTTTTTGGTGAAGCTCGAACTAGAGCTCTGACTTGGGCACTTTTCTAAGCCAAACAAAGCGACGTCAAGTTCTTTAGAACCGGAGAGAAGTTAGCTACACGCCTGTATTCTCCATTTGCTTTAAGGAGAGAAGCGCTGGCATGATCGAACAGTGAAGCAGCTTCGGCGGACCGAAGCTGTCATATTTTGGTCGAGATGAAATCGGCCAATTTGAGCCCTTCTTAGGCCAAACCAAGCTTTCCAACACCTCCACAACCCTTCTACAACTGAATTAGAGTGAAAAGGTAAGCCAATTTGGCCCCCCTTTGTAAATTTTGATCGATGCTAGAGAGAGAACTAACAGAACATCGATGACTAAAATCTCATTCAATTTGGCATCAATTGATGCAATTCCTGATCCTAGGAGGAATCTCACGATGAGAGCTATCTACCCATATCGAAAGCTCGAACAGTCGCGCCCCCGACGGTAAACTTTCGAAGTTTTCTCTCTCTAAGTCTAGTTTTCCGGCGAAGCTCTGTTTTAGCTCATTCCGGAATCAAATCGTGCAATTCAAAGTGAAATTGAATTGTATGAAGGTGTATGAACTCCAATCTAACTTCAATTTCAACAATTAAATTCATTTGATTGGTCAATTTAATGAAATAAATTTTGATAGAGTTAGAAGGTTGAAATTGGGGGAAGATTGGGAAATTTTTCAAAAATTCGAGGGACTAAAGTGCAATTTCATAAAATTGAGGACCAATGTGGTATGTTCTTTTATAAACAATCAGGTTCTAAACTTGTCTTTCTTTAAACATTTGGTATTTAGTTTGTTCTTTCATAAATAATTGGGTCTTAACCCGTCTTTCTTTGAACATTTGGATCGTAGTCTATTTTTCATAAACTATCGAGTCTTAGCCCATTGTTATAAATCGAACAGGTTCTACCTCATTTTTCATAAATGTTCAAGCCTTAGCTCATCTTTTGTAACTCATCAAATCCTAACATTTCTTCTTTAAATTTTCGAGTCTTATCTCACCTTTCATGATTGAATTCTACCATATATTTCATAAGTGTTTTGAACTTAGCTCGTCTTTAATAATCAATCAGGTCATATCTCATCTTTCTTAAACATTTGGATCTTAGCTCATTTTTCTAAATTGATCGAGTTATACATCGTTTTTCATAAACATTTAAATTCTTATACTTTTCAAGTTTATCATTTAGCTCTCTATACTTTCCAAATCTATCATTTAGGTCTCTAAAGTTTTCCTTGATAAGATTTGGGTCCTTAAACTTTCTTTAAATACATTTTGGTCCTCAAATCTACCAAAAATGACATATTTATCCCCAATATTTATACTTATTCAAATCTCAATTTTAAGTCTTAGAATCAATCCTAACACGATTCTAAATATCTTCCCCATATTTTCACATACATTTTCCGACCTTACTTGGCCGAAACAATGCATTTTTTTTTTTTGCACGGTTTTGAATGTCACCATAAAAACTACTTAGTTTAGGAAAGTGAACGAAAACTCACTCAATATGGCAAGTTAGTTTGAGTTGAGGATATGAAGAGGTAGTTGAGCCTCTTCGACTTCTCCCTAGATTAAGTGGCATCCAAAATGGTGGTCAGAGGTACTCAAAAATCAACCTTGATGGAGTTTAGTCAAAACTGAACAAAAATCTAACTTTCACGGTGATCGGAGATCAATCGGCTTATCAAGGCCACACACTAGTCATAAGAGAGGTCGTGTCACGCCCCGACCCAGTTTGGTCGGATCCCCGTGAACAACTCATACTCCTTCTGCTCCGTAAAGGGTTTCACCCCTTTTAAACTATCCTTCAAGACTGAATATTTTAAAACTACCATACCTATCTTACAAGACGATCTTTAAGTTTTGGTTTACCTTTGGTTACCTGAAAGGGATAAGAAAGGGATGGGTGAGTTATACAACTCATTGAGCGGGTGTTAGGAGTGAGTTTTAAAAGTAGCTTTAACCATAATGTGCCAAGATTATAATTTCCTTAAAAAAAATTTCCTCAAAATTCGGTTTTCAAAATATTTACCCTACCAAGGGTGACATTTTCCTTTCAAAGAGTTTTCCTCAATTTCCATTTCTTTTGCAAAAACCTTCTTCCAAAGTTTACCATTCCTTTTTCCAAGGATTCTCAAATCCTTTTCAAGGTTTTCAAAAACCTTTTTCCCATTTCCATATTAGGTGTGTTTCACAAACAACACATGCCATTCATGAGGAAGGGTACACACATTTGCGAGATGCAGTTACGACAACTACACCCACTTGTGAATCGGAGTGTCTTTACCATCCACCCTAATAGAAGTCCCTAACTTCAACCCGAAGTTGGAGTGAACGTCCTAGATGTTTGACCCTCATACCCAAAATACTTTGTGTACGTATGAGGAAGGGGACCTCATGCTGACCCAACCCGATCTCATGCGCAAGAAGCTACTCCGAGCTTCGAGACTAACTGGCACGACAAATTGTCCTTATCTCCACCATGTCGTCCAGTTGCTCTTAGGACCCACCACTACCCCTCTTAGTCGTCTTCATGGTTTTGTACCTCAAGTGCATGTACAAAACAATAGTTTTTACATTTTTCCATTTATTTTTGGTGCCATTGGTCCAACGGCCCGACCCTCAATCCGACCTACAACTATTTGTCTAGGTTCGTCCATCGACCTGGCCTTAACGCATTGCCGCTAGTCCATCGTGTACTGTCAGTCCTGTCTTGAAACCATGACGAAATCACACATACATTTCATTAGAGATTTCATGGCTTTATATAACTCATGTTTGTTTATAAGCTCCTGCTTGTACCCATTGGCCTTAGGCCTACTACACATGATTTTCCAAAACCGGGCATTTAGCCCCACAAGTTCCAAAACTGAGGCCTCCGACCTATTTGAGCTATTCTAGCTCTCGTCAAGAAGGTCTCCCAAAAAGTTTAAGCATTGGCACACAGTCAGGGGAGAACATTTCTAACAAAAATATATTTTCACTTCATCACACCAACCGAGTGTGATGATATCTCCGCTTACAACCAGCAAGCGGGTTTCTTCTTCCTTCAAGTAAGTCCATCATACAAATCGGGTATGATTTCCTCTACTTACAACTCGTAAGTAGGTTTTAGCTTAATTTGCCCATCACCCCATCTAGGTATGATGTTAAAAATCTCACTCACAAGTGGTTTTTCATTTCTAAAGTGCTAGTCATACAAATCGGGTGTGATGATATCTCTGCTTACAACCGACAAGCGGGTTTCTTCTTCCTTCAAGTAAGTCCATCATACAAACCGGGTATGATTTCCTCTACTTACAACTTGTAAGTAGGTTTTAGCTTAATTTTCTCATCACCCCATCTAGGTATGATGTTAAAAATCTCACTCACAAGTGGTTTTCCATTTATTTTTGGTGTCATTGGTCCAACGGCCCGACCCTCAATTCGACCTACAACTGTTTGTCTAGGTTCGTCCATCGACCTGGTCTTAACGCATTGCCGCTAGTCCATTGAGTACTGTCGGTCTTGTCTTGAAACCATGACAAAATCATACATTCATTTCATTAGAGATTTCATGGCTTTGTATAACTCATGTTTGTTTATGAGCTCCTGCTTGTGCCCACTAGCCTTAGGCCCACTACACGTGATTTTCCAAAACCGGGCATTTAGCCCCACAAGTTCAAAAACTGAGGCCTCAGACCTATCTGAGCTATTCTAGCTCTCGTCAAGAAGGTCTTCCAAAAAGTTTAAGCATTGGCATACAGTTAGGGGAGAACATTTCTAACAAAAACATATTTTCACTTCATCACACCAACTGGGTGTGATGATATCTTCGCTTACAACTGGCAAGCGGATTTCTTCTTCCTTCAAGTAAGTCCATCATACAAACCGGGTATGATTTCCTGTACTTACAACTCGTAAGTAGGTTTTAGCTTAATTTGCCCATCACCCCATCTAGGTATGATGTTAAAAATCTCACTCACAAGTGATTTTTCATTTCTAAAGTGCTAATCATCCGAACCAGATATGATGTAAATAAGTTCACTCACCTAATAACTGTGACGTGTTCGTCACTAGTTGGTTTTCCAACTTTACGCAAGTTTTCTCTTGTTTGCGTTCAGGTCACACTTGTCCCTACTTGATTTGGGCAGCCTTATCATTTACGGTTCGACATAAAAGCCTAAGCTCACAATTTATCGATAATTACACTTAGGTCCCTAAAGTTCATTTTTCTTAACATTAGGTCTCTAATGCCAACTTTTCCCCAATTTTGAGTCCCAAAATTTCTAAAAATTTCTTTTGAGTCAATATTTTACTCAAAATTGTATAATGGGCTCAAGTTTTCCAAATTTCTAATTTGGTCCCCAACTTTTCAAAAATTACCATTTTGCCCCCTACTTTCCAAAAATGGCAATTTGACCCCAAATGTTTCAAAATTTGACCAATTGATCCTCCAACATCTTTTTCATGGCCAATTGACCCTCAATTTTGGGAAATTGTAAAAAGGTCCCTCAATTTTATGAAATCCCCAATTTTCCTCAAAATTTTCCCTCAATTTACCCATTTCAAATTCACCGAATTCAATTTCTTCAAATTGGCCATCTAGTCAAGGTTAATTGCTTCAATTGGAGGTATAATTCAGTTCCTAAACTTCCATACGATTCGATTGAGCTTTGAATCGCATCAATTGAGGCCGAAAAGAGCTCAAATGGAGCTTTGTCAGAAAACTGTGCATAGAGAGAGAGCTTCGAAAGCTTACCATCGGAGGTGCGGCGGTCCGAGCTCTTTATCAGAGAAGGTAGCTCTCTTCCTAAGGTACCTTCTAGGATAAATAATTTTTACAATTGACCTAGAATTAAGGGAGAATTTTGTCAGTAAACTTTCATAGTTTCTCTCTCTAACTCTGACATGCAACTACTGAGTAGGGTCGAATTGGCTTACCTTTCAGCTCAGTTGAGGTCGTATGAGGGCTGTGAGGATGTTGGAAGGGCTTGGTTTGGCTAGAGAGGGCTGAATTTGGCCGATTTCAACTCGGCCAAAATAGGCCAACTTTAGTCCTTCGAAGCTGCTTCACTCTTCGATTTCCCCGGCGGTCCTCAGATCCAACAAAGGTTGCTATCAGGTAGTTAACTTCCCCCGGAGTCTAAAGAACCCAACCTCGCCTTCTAAGTATGAGAAAACTACCCAAGTTGGAGCTTTGATTTGAGCTTCATCGGAAAATGGAGCAGTTGAGAGAGAATGGAGATTTCAGGTGTGAGGAGAATGAATGGAGAGGAGCTCTTTATTAGGGAGCTCAAGGACTCTCTACCTAACCGTTTCACATCTTGGTCAAGCTTATCCTCGCCTTAAAATGGCTTGAACGGAGCAGTTTTTCCTTCATCGGCACTGTCCATTTTCTACATTGAATGAACAGTGCTATCATCTCAAGGAAGAAGATGACACTGTTCCGAACCGAATCGGATCAGTCTGACCGGGTTCAATGCTTAAACCAGCAGATTCAAGCCTTGATTAGACCAAAGGCACCAAGAGGTAGAGGGGGTCGAGTAGGTTCTATAGAGCCAAAGATCAGTTTCTCTCATGGCAATGGAGGTGGAATTGGAGTTCTGAAACTCTATTTCTAGAAACTTAGCATATAAGCTCAATTTTGAGTTTGATAATCAATTTTGGCCAAAATCTAGAGTTTGCGTAATAATCTTAAGGAAAGCTCGAAGGGATGTTGTAAGCTTGTCCATACTTTTTGTTGCGTAAAAAATTGTCATGATTGGGCCTATCAAAAAGAACATTTGTGGTGTGTGTGTAGGCTAGAGACAACAGAGGTCGTGTTTTTGGTAGCCTAAATTCTAGAGCGAAATATTGTTCAATAGCCGACACTTTATCGAACTATGTTAGTTTTTCAATGAATGCCTGATCAAGACCAAAACTGTAAAGTTTCGGTCAAGACTAGTCGAAAGTGATCTTGGGAACCCGATTAATAAGATGTGGGACATATAATGGATTTTTGGGGAGTTTATGGAGGTGTTTAGAAGGTGAATAAAGTTGGCGACTAAATTATAATTTTTTAAAAGTTATGAGTCAAAGTACTATTTCAAGAAAATGGGGACCCCAATGAGATTTAATAAAAGTGTAAAGGCTTAAAAATATGTTTTAAAAAGTTTAGGGAGCTGAAGAAATGGTAGAGGCTAAGGACTTATATAAATGGTAGATTATTTAAGTAAATATGATCCCTTAACACAATCTCTACACCTTGAACTAATTTAAAATATTTTTATGATTTATCTTAATAGTTATGAGTCTCGAATCAAACATTTAATACACATACATAAGAGAGGGGCACCACAGAAATCAATCCGCTCACACCAGTGTAAATTGTATAAGTTCATATTTTACCATTTATTTTGAAAGGAAGGTTAAATGTATAATTGATTTAAATAAATTTAATTGGAGATATTATTTATAATAAAGAATTATATATATATGTAAATTAATTCTAATTATTTTAATTTCTAATATTTATCCTTATATTATTTTGTGTATTTATTATCCTACCTTCATAATAAACAGGTTAAAAATTAACCTTTTTAATGTAGTCCATATAAGATTTTTTCATAATGGAGTACACATCTCAGTTGAGAGGAAAACTATTACACTCATTCCTATACAAAAAAAAGTTAGGAATTTTACTTGTATTGTAATTCTAAAAAGAATATTTCTTCTAAAATTTTGTCCCTCCAATTAAAAAGACTTATATTTTCATATTTTTGAAAAGTTATATTAATAATTCTTCTTAAATCCTAAAATTATATGGTATCTACTATTTTCATTATCTTCTTTATATGTTATTAAGTACATATTTAATTTTTAAAATAAATTTTTTAATCAACTTTACTATCATAAGCAAATTAAATAAATTATATGATATTTGTTGTTTCTCTTATATTAACAAATTTGTCAAAAATATATCATAATTACTTGTAACTGGCAAATACATGTTTTAAAGTGCCTAATTACCCTATTAGTTGGGATGGAATTTTTTATTGAAAGAATGTAAATAAAATGAAGTGGACATGTGATTATATGGTTTTATCCTTTTGGTTTAAGTATTTTAATTATTATGTGTAAATACTATAAATATCATTATTCACATATACCCTTATTTTCATATTTTCAACCGGCAATTAGATTTGAATTTTTGAAATTTAAAATAAAAATATTAGTAAAATTATTTAATTTATTTCTTATTTAAAATATAAATATTATAATATAAAAAAATTATATAAGTTAGTAGAGAAGTACTATTTATATTTTAAATAAATAAAATATTATTTAATTTGGTTATATTAGTATTTAAACAGGTATACAGTTTAGTGTATGTCAATAAACAATAAATTTTATAAAAATAAAGTTTTTAAACAAAAATAATTATTTTTAAAATATATGTACAAAAAATTTATCCTTTGTGAAAATATAGATATATAAATATAAATAATATAATAATAACAATTAAAAAACTTTTTTCCAATAATATTTTTATTTTTTATTAAGAATTTTGATAATTTAATTTGTCCCAAAAAATTTTAATTTTTCCTTTATTATATCTCACTATTAATTAATTGGTAAGATTAGGTAAGTATTATTGTAAATTTGAAAATGGAAATTTTCCATTATAATAAAAAATTTATAAATTTCATTTTTATTATCAGTTAGGAACTTATTTTATTTTAAAATAAATTATTCTATATAATATACTATTATAAGCACATTAAATTTATAAGAGGATGCTTCAATTATAGGTGAGGTAATCACAATTTTTTTCAATATAATTGATTGAGTTATTAAAGGAAATGAAATTTGTTATTTAATAATTTTTTGTATTTATATTCTAATAAATATAAAAATTTAATATATAATAGAATAAGTTGAAAAATATTTATTGTATTTCATAGGATTAAAAGTTGTTAACATTGTTTTATTAATATTTGGATTAATAAATTAAATAAATAAAATTATAGTAATAAAATAAATAATATTATAATATAATTTTAACGTGTTTAATTAATTTATTATTTCAATTTTTATCATAATATTTAAAAACGGAAAATGGGACTAAATATACATTAAAGAGTAAGTTGGATAAGGATAAGTAAAAAATTGCAAATACAATCACAGCTTGTGGGTGATGTGATCAATAAAGGTAATATATATAATTGTAATATTGTTGTATTTGCAATTTGTTTATTGACAAGACTGGTAGAGGTTTTATTAGGGTGGAATGTTTCTAGTGTGCCTTATTTAATTGTAAAGTAATTTATTATCTATTATTTATAAATATAATAATAAATAAAATTAAATAAATATTACAAAATAAAAAATTTCACGTGTAGGAAAATAATTTAAAATAATAAAAAATTAATTGTTTGATAAAATAAAATTAATAAGTTTAAATTGTTGTATATTCACTGTACTATTAAAATGTTTAAACTAATATAATATTTAATAAATTATTTAATTCAATTAAAAAAACTTTAACTTTCTAATTTTTTAATTAAAATTTTCCTATCTAACTTAACATACTTAGTTAAGCAAAAAAAACTTGACATGCTTACAAATAATATATTATTAAAATTTTATACAACTTCAGTTCCAATCTAACCATTACAAACTTATTAATTCAAACGTATCCTGGAAAACTAATTGATCTCGAGAAGGGCTCCATACAGGGCGTCGGTGGTAGGAAGAGTATTGGACGGCTCTTCCGTGCAGATGAAGGAGGGGTTTCCCATGCTAAAACTTAACCATAAATAGAGATTGAATCAACTTTTGAGGGTATTAGTCGAAAAAAAGAAGAGAAAAGATTATTTCAAAAGGAATTGTAGGGAGAAAAAAATAGATCTGGTCACATTTCCCAACTCAATTTAGAGAGAACTATTTGAAGAACTGGTTAATTTTTTCAGAAACCAACTATGTTATTAAAATATTAATGTAATCAATTATTTTGTTAATTTGTCATTTAAGGTGCTTTTTAACAAATTTACTGGTTAAAATGGGTAAATAAATTGGGGAGTTTATAAATAAGTGAACAGAATTTTAATAAAATAGTGGATTTAATATGTACAAATATTATAACTTTTTAATTTTTATTAAAAACAAACAATTTATATAAAATTATAAACAAAATATAACTTATTTTATTATTAAGAAAAAATATTATTATTTAATTTCACTTCTTATTTTTTTTCAAATCTCATTTATTTTTATTTCTATTTAAAATAATTTTTATAATTTATTTATATTAGAAATACAATTAATTTATTTAACATAAACATAAAAAAAATTTTAGTAAATAAATCAAATATTAATAAAAAATACACTTAAATTATACCATATCGATCTATTTTATTTGTAATTAACATTTATAAAATCTTAAAAAATATATGTGTGAGTAGGATATACTAACCCTATATATTATTGATTTTTCAGTACGAAATCTCTCACACTTTTTACAAATAACTTTTTATTTAAAACTTTTATTTTTACCTTGCTTACCCAACTGGTTTGTACTTAACTTCAACTCAATGGGTTAAGTAAATATTATTAAATTATAATAATTTTAACATATTTTTAAATTAAAATTTTATTTATATAATTTAACTTATTTTTTAAATAATTGTGAAGTTAAGTAACTATTATCAAATTATAATAATTTTAACATATTTTTAAATTAAAACTTATTTATATAATTTAACTTATTTTTCAATAGTATGGATCCGCTCAAACAAGTTATCAAAAATATAATTTTTGGTTCACTTCAATTTTTTAAAATAGTGGTATTTGTTCCACTTTCAAATAATTAGATCTAACCTCACACCTATAATTCATAGTAGAAATTACTTCAACTTTTAAAATTGTGGCAATTAATTTACTTGTATCTTATACATATACTGACTGTTAATATTATATTATATCTGTAATATGTATTTAAATACCGTTTAATAGTAGTTCTATAAATATATTTTATACTTCTTTTTCATAAATATATAACTGAATGATTTGAATAATTTCATACATTTATTAGATTATATTTCTCTAAAAATAGGTTTTATAATAAAATATACTTTTAAAATTATACCATAAGTGACACATTATTAGTTAATAAGACTTAATATCACAAAACTTATATTTAAAATAAAATTATTCAAAATTATAAATAAATTATTATATTTATTTTAATTACAATTAAATTTTCAAAAAATATTTTTAATTATAATTGAGTTTCTAATCTACTCTTATTTACCAATTAACTCTCCATTCATACTAATTATATAAAAATCTCTAAATTTTAAAAAATTCTCAATTTCATTTTTTCAAAATTGTACTTTTATTCCCCAATTTACCATTTATCAAATTAACAAATTAAACTTGATTAATAGTATTATTTCATTCCACTAATTATCTTTATTATATCTAAATAATTATTATAAGATTTGAATTACCAATTTTACCTATACAGAGTTTTGATTATTTTTTACGGGAAGTGCATTATTGCTGGAGTTTTATGTACTATCGAGAAATAAACAGTTAGTTGGATTAAAATGACCAGTGTGTTCCCTCGAAGGAACCAACAATATTGGGATCGTATTTTTTTTGTAGGATGTCTTTTCTTGTTGTCTGTGTATCTATTTTTGGAGATCACACTCGCACGTTTCATAATATGTGGAGACCACAACACGAGATGTTCTTGCTCTGTTGAGCCTCACTTTATGAAGAAAACCAAAAAAAATAACAGAAAACTATATCGTTTTTTATAGTGGTGCACTGACCATTTAATATTCCAATCAACCCACATCATCCCTATTTTTCTTCTTGGAGTAAGGGCCTCACTGTAAGGCCTGAGCCTTTGATTTAACTAGGTGGGATAGGGAGCTTATCAACTATGCTGACAAACTTTATAAATCTATATATTTATTACATGCATCTGAAATTTAACTTCCATTCAAGGAGGAAAGCTCAATAGCTAATAAGCTTTACGTGACTTGCCATCCATGGATATAGGAGCTCATTGAAACCTTTTCAAAGCATGAATAATAAGTGACTTGTCATGCATGAATGTCTAAGATTATTGAACTTTTCCCTTATTGTATTATTATTAGCTACGGCATCCATATAATGTCGGGCATCCAATATCCATTCCATTTAACGTCAAATATTTTTCCACTCAAATTTACAAATAACATTGTTCAAAGCCAAGTTAAATTACACAACCGTACATGCAGTAGCTGTACAGTGACAGGACTAAATTGAATCCTACGGTTGTCAAAGGACAAGATTAAACTGTTGAAAATAGTGTCTAGGGAGAGTTGTCAAATAGACTCTAAACCCTATCCAACTATATCCAATTTTTAATATATGACTGGCATAGTATTTTTTTTATATTTTATAGCAATGAACTATCAAAGTAATATTGTTGGTATACATCAATTCCTAAGATGAACAGCTACCAACATAATATACAATTGTGAAGAAATCAATATTATTACACAAGGAACAGCAGCTCATATGTGAGTGCAAGGAAGGAAGGAGGTGAATTGTGTGATTCTTGTGTACTTGGCACTTATTTATCCACGTGGGAAATAATAATATGGAATGCTCTACAGACAGAAGCTTTTCCCGTACAGCATTACTTCAATCCAAACCTCAAAAAGCTTTTGAATAGACAAAAAAATGGAACCTAAGGATGTATGAATGAATGAAATACTTAAAGATTTAATATCAAGCTAGTTGTGTGAAAACGTATATGCTTCTGGTAATTAGAGGTCGGACGTGTACGGCACTCCAGTGGCAGGCAACCAGGAAGCGCCGGCAATGAAGCTGCCGACCGTGAACTTGGAAGCCTCTGTTGAGCTTGTGATTACGTGGAATCCGGCCCAGCTAACCCTGTTGGCCGTGGACGACCCTGAACCGGTGTTCATGTACTCTCCGTAGTAGAGCGTATCGAGGGCGAAGTTCCCACTCCACGGCAGCCACCCAGCCGAGTCGATGAGGCTGTCGAGATACGTCTTCATGAACACCGTCCTCGAGTAGGCCTTCCACGGCCTCCCCAGGTAGGTTTTGGCGGAGCTTTGAAGGTCCGAGGCCGCCGTGACCCTGCAATTGTGGATGGAGATGCCGGTGTTCTGGTTGGGGTCGGTACGGCCCTGAGCGGTGATGGTGTTGACCTTGTTCGGCGGGTTTCGGGCGTAGATGTTGCAGTTCTGGAAGACGACAGCCGCATTCCCGAAGATGAAATCGACGGTCCCGTAGATGTCGCACTCCCTGTAGAATTGCCTGTCCGAGTACACGTACAGCGTGTCCTGATAGCCTTCGAAGCTGCACCTGTAGAACACCGAGAGATCGGACCCGGATCGGAGGGCCACCGCCTGGTGGTTGGCTGCTCCGGCTGTGTTTCGGAACGTCATGTCCTTGGCCATGAATCCATCTCCCGTGACAGCTGGGCCATGTCAAAAAATACGCACTTTTGAGAAATTTGATGCACGTGTAAATTTTTAGCTATATAGTAAAATATCTTCTGAGACTAATGATGATACAATTAAACATTGTTCTTATTACACGGCTCGCTCTCTTACCTACGGTAGCTGAGTTGAAGGTGGTAGAACCTCCTCCGACGCTCCTGCTCCCAGTGATTATCGTCTTCCCGATGCCGTCCCCGACGAACATTATGTTTTTCAGCTTCGAACCGACCACGACGTTCTCATTGTACGTGCCAGCCTTGATGTAAATAACGTACCTGCTTGTCCCGGAGCTCTTCGACCCAGCGGCAGACACGGCTGCACTGATGGTCTTGTAGTCTCCGGACCCATCCTGAGCCACGACTACATTTGCACTGGAAGCCGGTGAACTAGACTGCAAGAGCTTCCTGTCCCCCGGCTTGACCCAGGTGGGGAACCCGGAGGCGGCGGTGCTGGGGGTTCCGTAAGGCACATCGTTGAGGGCCAGGATGTTGCTGACGAGGTCGGAGACGTTGTTGGACATGAGGGGCAGGATGTTGTCGGTCACGCCCAGCTCGACGAAGCCGGTCCGGCAGGTCTCCACGTTGGTCATGGCGGTGCTAAGCCAGGTCTGAGCATCCTCCCGGGTGATACTCTTGTGGGGGTCGGTGGTAGTGCGGTTCAGTCGGTTCACGGTGTGCTGGTACAGCTCGAGACAGTCGTTCCATGCGGCCTTCTCCTTCTCATCACGGCACCGGGAACCGAGCGCGAGGGTGCGGGTGTGGGCGATTTGAGCCCGCTCTAGTGCCAGCTGCAACGATAGCTTCTGGAAGTCGGATTTCCCCTGGATGAGAGTTTCACGAAGGTTTTGGCCGAGAAAATACTCGCACGTCTCAGGATGCGGCGTCTGACCACACCATGACTTGACGTCGCCAGTACTGTACCCGAGAGCCGCAGGATACAGCAAAAGGGTAAAGAAGAGCTGCACGAAAGACTTGAGAAATATTGCCATAGTGGACACAAAATAACTATAAGATGAGTATATATGTATGTATGTATGTATGTGTTATAAAGGGATGGGCAGAGATGTGTCCTGATGATTTATGAAGTAGGGTAGAAGAGAAAGTGTGTATGTATAGAAGAGTAGTCTGATATGCCAATCGATTTTGTGTTGTGGTATATATAGACGGATGCGTTTGTTGAAACTAGAAATGGTAGCGTACTACAGTGGGGCCATCTTATCCTTTCCAGTTGGCTTCTATTTGTTCCACGTGTGGAATTGAATATATAGGCAGGTGAAGTCTCATAAGGCGAGTTCCCCCATTATTTGACCAAGACTCTCAATCAGTGGGCTATAGGGGAATTTGTATAATTTAATCACTTTATGATATTCTATTTTAAGATATCATATTTTGATTTCATTTATGATTTCCACTAGTCAAATCTGATATTAATTTCTAATTATGTTAACTTATTCTTAACGGCCAATATTTAATAAATATTTTAAATAAATATATATGATACACATATAAATCTTATAATATTGGAGTTGATTTATTTATTTTGAAATAATTTGGTACTCTTAATTTGTGTAAATTTATGTCATATAAGTCAGATGTATAAAGGTTTCACAAGGAGTTGATCCACAAGTCAAAGTTATGACCGGAGCCTCTAGTTGATCAACATGCATGTTGAGGTTTGTAGAAGCATCCCATGGTATGCGCAATCATTTATTTTCCAATGTTGAACGGATATGTATTAAACATGAAATATGCTAATTTACACATAAATGGATTAAATTCGTGAAAGTTTCTTTTGCTGGGCATGCCACTGTTGTTGACAAGGGCAAGTCAAGTTTTCTGAAACCTAGACAGACATTGCTGATGTAGCTGCCTAGAGACAAAGGTAGACAAATTGTGTTAATCTTTTTCTTTTTGATGCACAAAAGAACATAGATTTTTATGAATGCCAGCAAGGCTTCTAATAATGACGTCCCATACAATGAAAGATGTTATGCTAATGTATTTGCATGAGAATGATTGGATTTGTATCTTCGTTTTTACAGCCCGTAGATAATACCTCTCTTAAGTAGTTAGCATTTATGTATGTTTATAGTATTTTAGGTATATAAAATTGAAAATTTTTCATTATTTATAAATTTAAATTTTAAATTAATATATATATATATTTAACTTTTATAAGCTCACAAGGTTATAAGTTATCAATTTCTTTCAACTTAATATATTCATAACCTTATTGTACAATTTTTTTCCTTGTATCCGACATAAATTCTAAAATTTGAGTAGTTATTTCAAATTTGTAAAGAAGTGGTCACCAGTTAGCAATTAGCATTAAATTTATACAGAGAACCACATGAATAATTTAGCATAATCAATTTCAAAACATATATAAATCATAGTTTCCTCATTTAAAATTGAATCCCACCGGGAAGAAATATGAGAAAGTGATGCAAAGTGTCAAACAAACTCGTACCCCCACACACTCCCCGCTTAAAGCCCATTGATTTTGACCCTCCTATTGTCAAATATAGTATCAGGAATCACGTCTTATTGGACTCCAACAAACCTTGTTTTGGTGGGGATGTACAAATAACAGTTAGACACATAAGAATATTTTTTCCTTCATTTGTTCGAATATTTTCATTTCCTATTAACAATTTTACTTTGGCTTTATAATTATTTTGAATTTAAAAACATTGAAAATAAAAAACAAAACCGGAAAGGAAAACATGGCCACTCAGGGGACAACTTCCTCTTCCAATAATTATTATTTTCCTTCAATTATTTTTTATTTTTACTATACTATTTTATATTTCCTTTTAATAATATTTAGTTTAAAATTTTCTTTTTATTAATATATATTAAAATAATATATATTATATAAATACATGTATTATATTGAATTATTGAAAGTGAAACTTTAATTGTGATTTTTCTATATATTCAATTTTTTTGTTTTATATGTGTTATATTATTTTCATATCTCCTATTAACTATACAAATTTAGAAATTTATTTTTATTAATATATATATATATCAAAATAATTATATAAATATATATTATATATATTGTAAATGTAATATTATATTTTATATGTTATACATTATTTTACTTATATAGTTTTTAATAACACGTAGGTAGTGTAGAATTTTTTTATATTAATATATATCAACATTATATATATTGTGTAAATATATAAATATATGTATAATATAGATTTATTTGAAATACAATTTTAATTATAATTTTTATATGTTGTTATTCTTTCCTTTTTATTAGTTATTTTTTATATTTTCCTCTTTATTTTTTTAAACAAATATTAATATTTTTACAAATTTGAAAATATAAATTTTCTATTACAATAAAAGATATAAAATTCATTATCGTTATCTTTTTAAATGTTATATATATTATTTTAAAATAAATATTTACATTAAATATATAATAAGGACATTAAATATGTATTTCAATTACAGATAGGGTAGTGGTATTTTTTTTGCTCAAAGGTAAGTGGTGGTTGAAGTCTTGTTGTGTAGAGTGGAGTGCCAAAATTAATATTGACATACCCTTCTACTTCTTATACTATTATTCTTTATTATTAGGTTTGTCAAGTATATATGAGATAGTTTAGAATCCTTGACATATCATCTTATTATATATTATTTTCTTTTATAAATGTTAATCTCTCATTACTACCTATATGATTTCAGTTTTAGTTTTTTTGTGTTTGAATTTTTATATGGTTATAAATAAAGCTTTCAAATTATTATTTATACAACCTTCAATTTTCTTTATTTTATATGTTGTACTATTAATATATAATAATTTTATTTTTGGTTTTACTCTATTATATTACTCACATCTATATATTATAATTTCTCTTTTAAAATATAAATTATTGATTTAAAATATAAATTATTGATTTAAAATATAAATTATTGATTTAAAATATAAATTATTGATTTAAAATATAAATTATTGATTCAAAATATACTTTTGTCATTAATAAAATTTAAACATGTCTGAATATTAATAAAGTATTTAATTAAAGTAATGTTAATTTTATTATTTATTTAAAATATAAAAATTAAATATGTAACATTTTAGAAACACTAATGATATTTTAAATTTATTGATATTTTTATATTATACTATATTTATATTTTAAATAAACATTCATTTGCACATGCTATTAGTATTTTAACTGTTTTTGAGTTTAATTAAATGTTATGGATGTAAGTAACTAATAAATGTTAAGCCTATGAAAAAATATATATTGATATAAATAATAGAAAATTAAAAATAATAAAATACTTTTTTCAATATTATTTTTTCATTAAAATTTTTAATAATTTAATTATTGTTTGAAAAAATTTTGGATTTTTGCTTTAATATGTCTTATTAATAATTAATTAATAAGATTAGAAAACATTCTTGTAAATTTGAAAATATAAATTTTTTATATACAAAATTATAAAAACATACTATTAAAATTAAAAAAATCTCATTGTAATTGTAATATTTTAAATATTAGATGTTTAATATTGTCATTAATATATATAATATGTATGTCCTATTTTTCTAGAAGACATTTTCACAATTCACAAGCACAACACACATTTCCACCAATTACAGTCACAACATTTATGCATTGCATTGATTGTAGCATTTACCTCCAACTCCACTATGAAATTCCTTTTATTGCCAAAAATATTAAATTACCTATACACCTCTTCTTATTTCTTCCTTCTTATTTTATAAATAAATAAATAAAGATAATGAATATTATTGATATAAAAAATATTAATAAATATAATATAACAAATTTTGAATGTGTTTTTAAAAAATATAAATAACCAACCAAATTAAACTCTCTCATCCTCTATTAATACAGCCATAATTACTGTATAAATAGTAAATACTCAAAAACAGTGCTTAGCAAGCCCTCCCCTCCCCTGGTGATGGAGGAGTAGAAGGAGGCCGCCCAGAGGAGAATGGGGAGATTGTGCGAAATGGGAAGATAGAAAGACCAAGATCATCTCCATCACTGTATCACATAATTTGTCCGCTTTACAGGGACTGCTAAGTGGAAGTAGATGTCTGCTTTCATATAAGTTGCTACACATTGGTTAATTAGCTCTCTTATTCACCCACTCTCCATCTTCCATAAGTAGGTAGTGTTGTGAAAATCTTATTTAGTGTTGTGGCTCATCCAATATGGGTGGGTGCAAGTTAGCTTTCCCATTTAAAAACTAACAACGATATAAGATTTACTAGATCTTATACACTTATAGAATCGAGGTCCAATTAAGATAATAGAGTTACTATTATAATTAAAAAGAAACACTTCTTGATTCACATCTCTCACTAATTCCCATGCATTGACCCGTGCAACAGCTCCCTCGTTCCCTCGTTATATCTAAAGTCATCGCCTACTCATAGGCTGCATTGTCCTTGTGCATCACCGTCATCAGTCCTTTGAGAGGAGGAGGCATCCCGCTCATATACGCCATCACGGTGGCCCTCCTTTTCTCGGCAGATGGGGTCCCTCCTCGGCCATCGGGATTATAGCCTGCCACGACAACTCCCACGTCCACTGGAAAAGGGTCTACAACAACAACAACAACGTGTTCACCTGCTCAGCAGCAGCCCTCGTCATGTCCCTATCGGATCCTCCCCATGCTTGTGCCTGATCGTGCTCATAATGAAGCTGCAAGAGGGCTCCAGATAGATTAGCAGCTTCGGTATCATAGTCGGCCGACTGACTAAAATTTTTTTCCGGTTGCGGGTAATAGTGTGTAAAGGGGAGTTAAAGAGGAGCAAATGGGTATATGTGTAATAGGAGAGTGAATGGTGGTGATGGTGTGTGTTAGCTAATTATAAATCGATTAAATATCTGTGTTGCTGCTGGTGTTTAGCTATTACTATATGGATATTACAACACATTTTTTTATTTATTTTTGTGACATGTGGTGTCTTTAGAGTGTCTTTACAGACAAACCCAAACAAGCTATCATCACTTACCAACCCAAAATGTGGTATCTTTAGAGAAACTATATGCAGACAATAAGCTTGACAGAATTTCTATAATATATGTTATGGACGGACAGAGCTGGGCTTTCTATACAGTGAGAAGACAATAATATTTAGCTAAACAGACAAACAAATTTTACCCCCATGATTCTTACATTTTTTCAGATCCACATTTGATCCTAAAGGCTACTTGCCTGTGTGCTTGTGTTCCATTCCATTCAGGCCAAGACACCTGAAAATGTGAGACCGAACATCATCAGCACATGATGCAAATGCCAACCATGGCACTAGCAACTAAGAAAGCTATCACATTCGTGCACTACAGAGAAACATTTCTTCCAAAATATCTACTCAGATGGTAGCAGAATTGTAAAACTTAAGTACAATTTATGGGATCAAGCACTAAAAAGTATATTGTAAAATGAAGCCAATCTGCTTGAACAAATGGGAAAGGTCTTTTTAGTTAATAGACCAGGTTTTAGATTTTTTTTTTTGCGAAATGTAGGTTTTTATTATAGTTCATGTTTTCTTCAATATTGTACATATATAGGAGACTTCTATCAGTATTGCTAGCAGCTGAAAACAATGAGTTCATACCAGTAATATTCACATATGATGATCAGTCTTTGCAAAGCGTCCCTTTACTCGTGTCCTGCTTTCAGCTCGGACCTTCCGGGACTCGTATCTTATGTGCTTGTCATACCTGTCCATTAAGAATTACAGTATGTGTTATCACAGACTAAACTATGTAATGGTCAGTTATACATCACCTTCAGATGACAAGTGCAATAAGAATATAATTTTGTTTCGCCTTCTAAACTATATTGCTATCTTGATTCTCATTTTCTGTCAATTGCAGTTCTACTCTGATAACTGGCAACTATTGCAGTAACCAGAAGTTAATCCTTGCAGTTTGATGGCTATGGACTGGACAGTTTAGTGAAACTTTTAGTTCAGTTCATTGCATATCACAAACTACTCCGACCTTGCATTTAGAAATACATTTTACATAGAATTTACCCACATACAACCTTTAAAATAGCACATGAACAGAATAATGAGCTACATCTTTAAAAAGAAAACTGTCTTATTATATATAGGTCTTTATCAATGAGTTTGGATAATAGTTTTGAGCAGTAGCACTCATCAAATTGCATCATTTAAGCTTTGAAGGCTAAAATCTCAAATAAGGTACAAATCCTTGCAAGATTGCTCAATTTAGGTGCAACCCTTTTATTTGACTCGTTTCATAGATGATCCTTTCGTTGATGGTTCAATTCACAGACAAATCTTTTAATAATAATTCAATTCACAGACAAGCATTTTAAGAATGGTTCACCACACAGATGTTAGCCCCTTATTTGACATTTTAACCAACTTTGAAATTCCTATTTGAAGTTCCATCTATGAAAAGAGTAGAGAGTGCTTCCCTACCTCCTACTTTTCCTCTTCTCTTTGTATCTTGAAATCGCCGACTCTCTTTCCTGAGTGCTTAGATCAACCCTAGGAAGAACAGCTGGCATGTTCTCGGTGATAGGATTTTCTGACTGCACTTGAGATTCATTGGCACAACTTAGACTGCTGATTTCAGGTTGTTTCTCTGGATTTGTTGGATTCTCATCACAGTAGCTACTTAAAACGGCAAGTGAATTGGAAACTTGGTTTGTCATGTCTCCATCATCTCCAAGCCACTGGAACGCAACTACCTGAAATGAGGGAGAAAGGACACTTCTTCAGTTTCAAACAGTAATTTAGTAAAGATGGTCAGAGGAATTACCAGAAAAACTAACTCATGCTTATCTAGAAAATGTCCCTCACTAGGTCAATTCCAAGTGCCTGTCATTTTTTTCTAAACACCTACCATTGACTCTCATTATCAAACATTGACCTCACACTTCCATTAAGAAGGTCTATAAAGCAAAGGAAAGTATTTCAAGGCTGTTATTATTTCCAAGAAGATACAGCAATCATTGCAGATAAGCATGAACATAGCAGGAAAAGCAATCAAGAACTCAAGCAGGTTGCAACACGGGAAGCTACCTTAAATTAAGCCATGTTACAAACATAAAGTGGAGCAGAAAAGAAGCACACTGCTCACAAATATGGAAGAGCCAGAGAAGAGGAGACCTCGGAATCAGGAGCTGCCAGAGACTCCCATTGATCCCCGAAACTGGCATAGTTATTTTCGGATTTTGGAGTCGGCTTAGAATCCTGGAATTGAAGATCCAGCACAGGTTCACAAACACCTGGATCCTCAAGGTTCAAGTAGGTTTCAGAGCTCGCTAGTAATCGAATCTGCCGGAGAATCTCTTCCCTACGCTTTCCGCAAGTGGCGTTCCTATTCTGAATGTAACAAAACAGTATCAATGGATCATCAATCCCAAAACGGGCGCGGATCGAACGGCGCTACTTACTGAACAAAATTTCGAGGAAACTTATATGAAGCTGTATAAAATTTGGAAAAAGAGGGGAAATTCTGCATTTCACTGAAAGACAAGGGGATATGAGAACAGGGAGATGCGTACCCTGGGGAGAGGAGGAACATCACAAGCCTGCAAGCCCTCAAAATTCTCAGACGACACAATCAAATCGTCGAGGGTAACGAACGAAGGAGTCTCCCAGAGCAACGAATCTGCCAATCCTCCCCCGAAGACGTCGTCGCCGGCCAGGAGAGTATCCTTTACCTCATCAAACCCGAGGGCCCCCAGGATTTCAGAGGCCGAGGGGCAGCCGGAGAAGCCCTCGATCGGGCGGCGGTTATGGACGGCGCCGTCATGGGCGTCCCAGTCGCAGTTGCTGCAGAGGACAGAGCGATGCGCCTCGCAGAAGACGGAGGCGGAGGCGGAGTCGCAGCGGTCGCAGAGCAGGGAGCGGGTGTGCTTGGTGAATAGAGGGTTGGTGAAGTGGACATCGCGGTCGCAGCGGAGGCATAGCTTGGCGGAGTCGGGGCGGCAGTAGAGGAGGGCAGGGGCGGCGGAGCAGTAGTCGCACAGCCGCAGCTTCTGGCCATCGCCTTTCTTCATGTCTCCTCCAAGTTCACGGGGAGGATGCATGAGCCTCATCTCACTTCAGTCAACTAACCACTCTCTCAGCGCCCTCAGCTTCATTATCCTTTCATAATAATAATTATTATTAGGCTAAAATTATATTAATCATATTACCCGTCCAACATTTAAAAATTCACTATGAAATATATATTAAATTTATTCATAATTAAGTATAATAATACTATAATTTTTAGACAACCAAATTCAAACCCATCATCCTTCAGTTGTGCATGGACTTATGCAGGTGATTTTAGTCGTCACCCACTTCTTCATGCGGTAGGTAGATTTCGCAGCCCAACCCACTTTGGAGTTCCTCATCAGTCCCATTTACGCAGTCATCAGCACATTCATGAATCTCGTTGCCAACTGCGCAACTAATTTGGAGATGTCGTGTCATTTTGCAAATAATTTGTCACAATTAACCTTGCAGGACAGATGAGACAAAATACTATTCTATTACATTATTTATTTCTACACATTACTATACATATGTCTATTTATTTAAATTTGTTACCCATTTTCTAATTTATCAAATGCAATACTTGTTTTTTTTCCAATTTTATCTTAGTAAACTCGGTATTTACTATATAATAATTCCTCTTCTCATCTTCTTAATTGAGTTATATTCTCAATTAATAAAGATTTCTCATATATAGATTCTTTTATAGGTAGTCGATATAATTTGTAACTAAATCCTCATTACCTCTCCGATCCAATTATATACAGGATATATTTATTATATTTATTTTCTTAATTATTATCATAAATATTATAAATAATATGTAATGGGTAATCAATTCAACTAAATATTGAAATTCAATTCAACTAGAAACTTAAATCTGTCCAAACAACACGTAAATTCTTATATCTCAACTTTAATATTAAACTTTTATTTTTTGTGCTCATACTAACCAACAAATAAGTACTTTAAAAGAAAATAACAATTAAGTGATTAAGAGAATAAAAAATTATTGTGCTCTATTATCTTTATTACTTATTTATTTATTTATTTATATAATTGATTTGATAATAAAATAAACACACTAAATACTATTATTTATCGTATACAATAATTAAGGTATAGGGTGAGATGATGGAGTAACCATGTGATTTTGCTCTAATACTAAGGGTTGAGATGATAGAATAGCCATGTCACTTTGTTATCACTCTCCAGCAAGTTCAACTGAAGTTAACTAATATTAAGCTTGGATCAGAGAATAGAGTAGAGGCATTTAGTGAAAAGGTCGACGAGCTAAACATCGGTGTCAATAAAACGAATACGAATAAGATAATGACTAATTTGTTCATGCACAAAATGATAGTCAATCTCAATATGTTTGGTACGAGTATGAAAAACATGATTAGCTGTGAGATAGATCGCTGATAAATTATCACACCAAAGTGTTGGTGGTTAGGGGAGAGTAAGGCAGAGCTCCTGAAGAAGTGATTGAAGCCAAATGAGTTCGGTGGTGGTATTGGCGAGCTTTTGTATTCGGCCTCAGTACTGGAATGGACAATAGTGTGTTGCTTCTTAAAGCTCCAAGAGATAAGATTGCGACCCAAGAAGACGTCAAATCCACTGATGGAACGACGATCATCAAGATTCCCTTCCCAATCAATATCAGAGAAACAATGAAACTTGAAAGAGAAATGACGCCAAAGGAAAAAACCAAAGTGGAGTGTTCCCTAAATATAGCGAAGTATGCGCTTAATGGCTGTCCAATAAGTAGTAGGAGGTTGATATAAGAATTGACAAACTTGATGAACAACATATGCCAAGTCATGGCGAGTGAGAGTAAGGTACTTTAGAGACCTAACAATCTGACGATAGAGTGTGGGATTAGAGAGCGGAGATCCATAATGAAGAGAAAATCGGGCACCTGCTATGACAAGGGTGGAGATGGGCCGACTTGAGCTCATGGCAGCTTTTTGAAGCAAATCACGGACTTATTTGGTCTGCGTAAGATAGAGTTCCTGTGGATGAGTATGAACTTCAATACCAAGGAAGAGACAAAGAGTGCCTAAATCTTTAATGGAGAATTCCCGACTCAAAGAAACAAGTATTGATTTAAGAGGAAAATGGGGAGAACTAGTGATAATAAGATCATCCACGTATACGAGTAAAAGGACAATAAAGTCTTTAGTGCGATAAATGAAAAGAGAAGTGTCTACAACAAATCTCTGAAAGCCCATATTTATGAGAAATAAGATGAGACAGAAAAACCAAGCTCGTGGGGCTTGCTTTTGAGTCTATAGAGAGAGCGACGAAGACGACAAACATGGCGAGGATAAAGTGGATCGACAAAACCAGGAGATTGGACCATGTAAACTTCTTCAGTGATAGTGCCATGAAGTAAGGCATTACTGATGTCTAATTGTTGAATAAGCTAATTCTGGGAAACGGCTAGGGAGAGAATGACCCAAATAGTGGCAGGTTTGATAACATAACTAAAAGTGTTAGTATAGTCGATATCCGGTAGTTGAGAGAAGCCATTGGCGATAAGACGAGCTTTATAGCGAGCAATAGAGCCATCGAGGTGTTCCTTAATGCGATAAACCCATTTGCAGCCAATAATGTGACGATCAGTCGAAGTAGAAATGAGATCCCAAGTGGCATCAACCCAATGAGGTGCAATCATAGCATCAACCCAATGAGGGTGACGAGAGGCCTAGGCATATATCTTGGGTTCTTGAGAAGAGTGTGTGAGAAAAACTGATGGGTTAATAACAAAGCGCCGAGAAGGTAGAGACTCATCTTGAGAGCGAGTAATCATGCGAGCAGGAGGAGTTGGTATGGGGGACTCAGCTCAGGGGCGTAAAGAGAGCGGGTCGTCAGGAGGAGAGTCAGGAGCCAATGTACTGCTTATAGGAGAGGAAAATGGGAAGACAAATTCGTTAAAGTGGACAGTGTGGCATAAAAAGATACGTTCAGTCTGGTAGTTAAGACATCGATATTCAAGATAGTCAGTGGTGTGCCTAAGAAAGATGCAAGGAGTAGAGTGAAGTTGAGATAGGGAAAACAAAGACACTAAAAAATACGAAGAGTTTGATAGTTAGGTGAGTTATGATAGAAAAGTTGGTAAGGAGTTTTGAGACCTAAAGAAAGTGTGGGAAGACGATTGATGAGAAAAACAACAATTTCAAATGCGAAATCCTAGAATTTGTGTGGGAGATGAGAGTGAGCAAGATGAGTGAGGCCCATGTCAACAATATGACGGTATTTACGTTTGGTGGACCCATTTTGTTGAGGGGTATGAGAACATGAGATCTGATGAGTGATGTCATTAGATTGAAGTTCTGCTTAACATGCATTTGAGAGAAATTCATAGGCACCATCAAACTGTAATGTTTTAATTTTGCAGTCGAAGGTATTTTCAACACGAAGACGAAAAGCTTGAAAGACAGCTAGAACATTTGATCGATTTGTCAAGACAAAGAACCAAGAAAATTTACTTTAGTTATCGAGGAAATGAATGTAATAAGTGTGCCCGGTGTGAGATACAACGGGTGTAGATCACCAAATATCAGTATGAATAAGTTGGAGAGGAGAAGTATTTCTGTGGTGAGTTGAGAGAAATGGACATTGAGTAATTTTGCCACAAGAATAAAAATCACAAAAAGATAAAGGGGGTATTCTTTTCATTGATAAGCTTTTGGACATAGCATGACTGAAAATAGGAAAAGAACAAAGGTAAGAGGTTCTTAGTCATACCCGAGTCCACTGAACATCTTATTTTTAATATCAAATTATGACTTGGGTAATCCGATTTGAGCGTAGATTGTGACAAGAGATGATAGGGAGGCTAGATAGGATGCCATGAGACGATCCCGTTTCTTGAGTTCATGCCATTGCTGATCAAGCAAGTCTTCTTGAGCATGGATTTACGAACCGTAAAGAACATTCAGACGTTCCCATGCTTCAAATGTAAAGGTACATCTGATTAATTGTAAGTTCATTTATGTAGTTAGGGATGATAAAATAATCGTTACAGTGAAACTGTCATGAATGTCCCAACTTTCGTACTATGGATTGATTTGCTCAAATTCTGCATCTCATTCTTTGATGCATATTGTAGGAGGTAGTATGAGAATGGTCCTATCAACATACCCAAGCAATCGATATTGTAGGTAACTCATTTAATTTTACCATAAGTAATAATTGAAATTCTCCATTTTAATAAATAGAGTAAGAAGTGAACTGGGCAGAGTGACACTTATTGATCCTATTGATTAACTCATGATTTCTAATATAGTAAGGTAGATGATTTCTAATATAGTAAGGTAGAGAGTGGAGAAAAGTGGCCAATAGTATCAACTAAATGTCTCAAAATACCTGATTAGTAATTTTAGCAGCAATTAAGCTATTGAGTAAGAGATGCATTCAATAGTATGGAAGAAGAAGGCTATGATACTATAAAAAAATCAAATGCCGAAGAATTCAATAGAATGGATGAAGATCAAATGCCAAAGAATTCAATAGTATGGATGAAGAAGGCTATGATACTATAAAAAAATTAAGTGCTGAAGAAAAGGAAGAATGAGAAAGTAAAGTATTCTAATATTGTACTGACCTCTATTTTGATAGTTTATTTATATATTTATATAATTGATATTATAATAAAACAAACACGTTAAATACAAATTTATAATTTGTAATGTACCGCCACTAATTTATGGTATGAGATGGTGGAGCAGCTACCTAGTTGATGATGGTGTGTTAGTACGGAATAAGCTGGAAAGTGATGTCATCCCATGATATATTGTTACTTTATTATCACTTGATATAAGACTTACCCTATTTAGCCAAAGTCATTTCCCTTACAAATTTCAAAACTTTACATTTAAGACGAAAATTTTCCTAATTAATCATATTTCTTCATTTTCGAATTATTTTCTATGTTTTTTACAAGAAAAATACATGATTATTCTCGAGTTTGAGTATTTGGTTGTATATGCTAGAAGCTCCAACTCCATTGAATGATTATGATTATGGAATGAAAGTTTCAAACAATTTTGTACAATATACAAAATGGTATTGATAAAAATAACTTATAATCCAAAAATCCCATTTCATTACCGGTCTAATAGAGTTTACGATTTTCAAGTTTTATTAATAGCACTCGAATTTATATATTACTATATGTCTTATTCTTTAATTATATGTCAGTAATGGTGGACATCAGTGAGATATCAGCAATACTTTCTTGGATGTACATCTTAAAAGCGTATATAACTCAATGACTAGACTTTTTGGATCATGTTCATGATTATATTTATTTGTTGACGCATTCTCTTTATGGTATTAATTAGGCCTTCAGATTTGGTTTCTTCCGCCACCTTCCTATCCATTGGCAATCCCTGCCTTGATTTCTTCTTTCACGTTGTGCGGGAAATCCGGCCGGAGTCTCTGACCGAGCGGCTGGCCGCCGCCTGGGCCCACGACCTTCTCACTACCCTCAAACTCATTTGCAACCTTTGGTGCGTGGGGGGAGCGGGAAGTCCGACAAGGAAGGCTTCCACACGGCCGCAGCGTGGCTGTTCAAGAGCCATCCGTGCAATGTGGCGTCCTTTGCCGACTTCGGCTACTTCAAGGGCCTGCGGGAGTTCCTCTACCGCCTCCTCGAAGGCCCTCATATCAGGCAGAGGCACTCATACCTAGAGGACGTGAAGTAGGAGAAGAGGACGATCGCGGCGGGGGCTCTGCTGCCGCACGGGATAATATCGTCACTATACAACCATGTCTCCACGGACGAGATCGTCAGTGGAAGAGGATGGTGCAGGACTTGCAGAAGACTGTGCAGCTCGAGAACTGCATCGCCGTCTGCGACGTCTCGGGCAGCATGCGTGGGACACCCATGAAGGTCTGCGTGGCGCTCGGACTCCTCGTCTCGGATCTGGCCGGAGACCCATGGAAGGGCAAGATCATAACTTTCAGCAAGAAACTGAAGCTCCACCCGATCAGGGGAGGCAGCCTCACGGAGAAGGGGAGATTAGTGGAGGCGATGGATAGGGGCACCAACACTGACTTCCAGAGGGTGTTCAATGTCATACTGAGCGTGGCCAAGCGCATGAAGTTGATGGCAAGGGCTGACAAGATGCGGAAGCGGGTGTTCGTTTTCATTGACATGGAGTTTGACCAGGCCTCGGCAAGGCCGTGAGGAGGAAGTTCGAGGAGGCTGACTATGGCAGCGAGGTGCCGCAGTTGGTGTTCTGGAACCTGAGGGACTCGAGGTCGACACGGGCGTGCGTGAGCCAGGAAGGAGTGGCGCTAGTCAGCAGGTTCCCCAAGAACCTGCTCAAGGTTTTCCATGACAATGATGGGCAGATCGATCAGGAGGAGGAGATGATAGCGGCGATCTCCGGGATGGAGTACCAGAAGCTCGTGGTGGTGGACTGATTTGCTCCGGCCGCCCAGAATGTACAAGTACCTATGCCCTGCAGATCCAGATTCTGATCATCAAAACTCTTCATTAATTATGATGGTTGACAGGTTACCAGCTCCATCAAACTTTATCCATTATATTCTATCAAACAAATGACTTTCCTATTCCAACTTAAACACATAAATAAAGTGGAAGAATATATGCCCTAGCATACCACCTTCCAAGGAAAATAGAAAGGGAAGAGAAGCTTAGTAATTGTGGGAATGAAGGGGTTAAGAGCAAAAAAAAAACAGCTAGAAAGGACACTTACACACAGAACTACTAGTTCAATTCATCATCATGAACAGTTTACACAACATGGATCAGCCTAATTATTTGGAATAAACCCTAGTGGGAAACAAACCACGGACAGATCTAGCAGAGGCTGCTGCAGATACGTAACACAAATGATTCGACTACTACAACATACACACACAGACGACTAGCTAGTTGGCTTTGCTTTTTTCTGGAATCTTCACTAGCTTCTAGTTTAAGTGAATCCAGCACTAACTTTATTTTTCTTACTGGGACATGGATTATATATCTTCTTAGCTAGGTTATCCTGTTGCTAACAGATCAACAGGTTCATATCATATCATCATGCATATATGCTTAATTAGGACTGGGGCTGCTGCAGATAAGGCCTGACGAGGGGGATCAGCGAGCCGCTGAGGTGTAGCGACATGACCTCGTTGGTAGACCCGATGAACTTGCCGCCGACGAAGACCGCAGGCACGGCCGTGGCGCAGCCCATCCTGAGTAGGGCTCTCTCAATCTCCCTGCAGTCGGGGTCCTGGTCGATCTCGTAGACCATCGGGTTCACCCCGAGCTCCTGGAACAGAATGTTGACCGTGTAGCACAGGCAGCAAGAGCTCTTGCTGAATATCACGACCCCTTTGTCGGATGCAAATCTAATCACCTTGTCCATCTCCAGCTAGGAAGGAAGCAGCAATCCACCAGACAACTTTGTTTTTTCTGCCCCCTTTGAGCCCAGAGGGACTTATCAAACTCGATCTGTGGTCGGTGGAGGGTGGGAGATGAGATGTGTAGTATATGTGTTGTTTAGAGTTATATGGGAGGTAGGGTTTGGTGGGTTGGTACTTATAGGGACAGCTATGGAAACCCTTTTTTTGCTGTCTGGAGAAGAATATAGAAAAGTGGGATGTTCTTTGGAAAGATGCTCGAACTGATTAAAGGGGCTTTCCTGATGGTGACTAATGTGTTTCCACAGAGCAGAGCGAGGTGAGGTGCAGTAAGTATCATAGCCACTGGGAAGAATAAAACGTCAAGACTCACAGAATACAAGAAAGTTTTCCTGTCTCACTGGTATAATCATCAAGAGAAGAGAGGAGAATAGGATCCAACTCTCACACGACACCAAATTAAAAAGAGAGAACAACGGGGGATCCAACAGCTTTTCTTCTGTTTTCTTTTTTCCATCAACAAAGGGATCCAACAGTTTACACAAAAAGAATATATGGCATTACACAAACTATGCCACCCTATATATATATGGGATCTCTTAAAAGTACCAACAAGTTGGTAATAAGAGCATAGAATTAAGATTACAAGAGTTCTCATCATTTATATTATTTTAGGTTTTCTAGAGGATATTAGGAACCACATATCACTGTCATAACAATGGGTCAACTTAAAATATGCTATTCACTTTAAATGATAATCAAATGACTTGTGAATATTTAATATATATATATATTTTTTGTTTAACTTAAATTATGTATATATATATTTTTTAAATTACATAAATTATATATATTTTTAATTTAATAAAATTTCAAGAGAAAATTATATATAATTAAAATTTTATGTAATTAATTTGAAAAATAAATTAAATATTATAAAGAAATTTAAAATTAGTAGTATCAACCTTCATTGTATCCATCTTTTCATGGAAAATATAATATTTCAAAATTTTAATGTGGTAAAATATTTTTTATAAATGTCTAATTTAACCTATAATAATAATAATATATTATTAAAGTCATATAATGATTTCACTCTAATATTTTTATATTCATTCATGAATGTAGTAGAGATATTAAGAATATAAAATTGAGAGATACATGAAATATGTGAATAGAAACATCAACCTGTTTGTGACTAGGTGGTGGACTCTAATCCATTGAAGTGAATTTAATCTCAAATCTTTGGATTGGTGAGAGTGAGAACCTTGTGCAGCTGGATCACACCTTGGCATCACCATAATCAATCAATCTGCTGATGGGAAAAAATTTAGTGGGAAGTCTGGCAGGCACGGTAATACCACTTCACCACACTCAGCTTTCCTTCATCATTTTCTTTCATGCTCTATATACACACACCACTGCATCTCAACATTTGATTGAATAAAACCAGAATTTTTTTCTTTTTTCTTGCTCAATTAGTAGTGTATTTTTATTCATTTTTGCATGAGATGAACCACTTGTTTCTTCATCTTCGTATGCATTATTCCCTAAAACAGTATACACGACCGAATCCCAGCATTTGAATGAATAAAATAAACTAAGATTTTCTTTTTTCGGTTTTTTTTTGTGTTGAGAGTGGGAAGAAAATAGAAAGATGCGATTTGGGTCGACTCCCCGATGGTCAATTTTATATGAAATTCTCACAATCTAGCGAGATTCTTCTTCCCCAGACAGCTTTTTCTTCCTTCTTCCCCTTTGAAGAATGTGAATCCCCTTCCCTTGCAGCAGGGAAAGAGACGGCCGAAGTGGCTTCACTTTGGGCGGGCCAAGAGAGATTCTGCTTCTCTGGCGCCCACTACCAACTTGCCTACCTTTTTTCTTTGTTGTTGTGCTTTCGGTTCCCTTCCTTCCTTTCTTCCTCACTTGTTGTGCTGTGCTGTTCCTCTTCTGGCCATGACCACTGCCCCTGACTGACTTTTATCACCCAAACAACTTAAAACCCACAATGTTTATGGTAAGAGAGATCAGAAGTCCTAAAAGATTGTCAGCTCACTCTAGGGTTTGTGCCTTGCTGCCCTGCATCGAGAAGATAGCCAGAGAACGTCCTTTACCCATCCCAATAGATAGGAAATCAGGTGGGATGACTTGATATAATCTTCAGATCGAATACTATGCACGTCGTGGTCCAGTCGAGTGGTTCACGCACAGAAATGGAAATAAAAAACTATGCATGCACTTTGATTGATTGATGTGGAGAGGAAAACCAGATTCTCCATAATTACTTATCAGTATTCAAACTTTAAAAAACGTACAAAAAAATAAAGGAGGATTCTTTCCAATGCATGAGGAAGCACTGAATCGATGCTGCTCCAGTTGTCCGGATTGGGATTCCTTACCCGACCCTATAATTTAGGGTTAGAAATATCAAAAGGGATCCCAACTTTTTAATGAATTTTTAAATTAGCTCGTGATTTTTTTGGACTCAAATGGTGTTGTATTTGTATCCTTTTATCTTACAATTTTAAATAAAAACTTTTAATTTTTTGGATTGAATATCATTTTATTAATATATTTTTAATTTTTATATTATATTGTGATATTTTAAAATTATTTATTAACATTGTTAGAAGGTTATATGTTTGTTATGAATTAATTGAATATTTTATCAATAAAAATTATATTCTTATGATCTATTTCTAAATATCTAACGCATTTATTTTATTATATTTTAATTTAATAAAACCTAATCAAACATAGACAAAAGCAACTCAATTAAGACCATATGCTAATTTTCTATTTGTATAATATAATTAAATCTAATATCTCAACACTTTTTTTTTACTCTCTCCCTAAGATTTACATACATTTTTTTTGTCTAGCCGCTCCTTCCAACTCCTTTGGGCTTGAGGCAGCATATAGATTACTCCATCCTTCCCCATAAGTTATATTTACATTTTATTTGTATTTGGTACTAAAATTTTATGTTATTATTACATTTAATTCCGTTTTCATCATCAGGTTTAAACTTCTCATTAGTATTACTTGTCGAACCCTTCCTGCAATCTATTGCCAACCTTATGCAAGTGTCGTTTATTGTCTTTGGATGACTTAAGCCTTTGCTTCTTATTAAAATTCAGATACAGAATAGACACCTTGTACACCGGGATCTTCGTTCTTAACTAAAAGCTACACCTTGTAGTCTTCTAGTGTAGCAAGTTGTTCTTTTGTCAGCTGCTCCCTCATTGGCATCCGAGGGTTGAGCCCCCTTGTCCCGTAGTTGATCTTGAGGTGTCTGTTTTTACGGCAGTGCAAAGCCTTAGAGGGACCAACGTAGCGTCACTTTGATTTTGGTGGCTCCCTTTTATAAGGAGAGTTACCTCCGGTGAACACCTGCGGATTAGCTAACTGGTATATTTATTTTTGTAGGTAATCGATCGTAGTCCACTAATAAGTATTGCACACAAATGGACTCAACAGAACGGAGTCGTCCCCTAGTGGAACAACGAATCTCCCACCAGGTAACCACTCTAGACACTACACCAAACCTTACTGGAAGTGTTAACTTGATTAGTGGAGTGATTTTATTGAGAAAGGTAAGTTGGGGAGCGATTAAAGGCATCCTTAAATGGAAATGAAAATGGAAAGATATTGGCACATAATAGATTATATGGCAACTAATACATTCTCATTTGAAATTAAGAGTAAAAAAATGCTCAAATATACGGAAGGCAGTCCTTAATCAATTGAAGGGCAAAGCATGTTCCTAAAGGAATGGGATAAAAATAAAAATCTGGACCAACTTGATATTAAATGTTTCCCTATATGGATGCAAGTTCATGGTCTAGCTCGACTTTATCTTACAGAGAGCAATGGGTGGAAACTTGGAAGGCTTGAGATGTGATACATGTAAATGATACTCGATCACCTATGAGGTGGGAGAACTTACTAAGATTGCAAGTACTATTGGTAGTGGATAAATAACTTACACCTGGTAACTGGTGCTTAAACACAAAGGGAGAGGAAATTTGGTTCACTTTCAAGTATAAAAGACTAGCTAATTTCTTCTACAATTGCAGGAAACTAGCTCATACTTTTTGTAATTACAGCGAGCCAGTACCAACTAAACAAATATTTGGACCATGAACAAGAGCATATGCTGGGAAGGGCAACAGTGTAGTGATAAACTCTACCCGAACCTCTCAGCCATCAAAAGTGCAACCTCAACAACCAAGGAAACACTTATACCCTCTAGATAAATCTTTGGTCAACCACTATTAAGGATGCCACTCAGGAAAAGTCACCTAATTCAATCAGTAGTGGATAATCTCATGATTGAATCCAGGATATGGTCCATATGTCACAAATGTTGGGTCCATGTAACTTGGCTATACAATCATTGCGATGAGCATGAACGCAAGCGACAATGAGAAGAACCGCAATGGGTGGGCTCAGAATTACAGGACCCTTGAATGGTCATAGGGGACTTTAATTCAATTCTTTTACAAAGTGAAACATAAGGTGGCCGCCCTAAGGAACATAGTAATATACAAAGCTTTCAAATGTTTCGAAATAAAACTCATATGCATGATTTTGGTTATAGTGGACAGATGGATACTTGGACAAATAAATGGGAAAGCCCAGATAATGTTATTGAACGTTTAGATTGAGCACTATGCTCGAGCAGCTGGCGAAGCTTGTTCCTCGCTGTGAGAGTTCATCACGGGGATTGGATTGGTTTGGACCATGTCCCCTTAGTAGTGGACTGCACAAGAAGCATACAAAACAAGTTGAATGGCTTCAGTTTTGAAGATAAATGGTTAACGAACCCTGACCGTCGAACTATTATTGAATCAGCTTGGGGATCTATACCTTTGAATACCCTCAATTCGGTATGTTTTCAGCTTAGTCACACTGCCAAACACCTCCGAAATTGGAGTTGAGATAATTGTAATCATGCAAGAAAGGAGATCAACCAACTACGGGAGGAACTAGCCAAAGTGAATCCTGCATCACCTGGAGACATTGACATAAGATCTAGGCTGATATTTAGGCTTGATCAAGCTTGGAAGGAGGAGGAACTATACTGGAGCCAGGGGTCGAGGATTAAATGGCTACGTGAGTGAGACAGAAACACAAAGTTCTTCCATCAAAGCACCATGATCCTACAAAACCGTAATGCATTCTTACAGTGAGGGGCACATATGATAGTTGGCTCACAAAATAGTACCAAATTATAAAGGGCTTCCACGACTATTATAAAAATATGTTTACAAAGGGACAATGTGATGGAATTGAACATAACCTAAGTGTTGTGGAGGGAGCTATCTTTGAAAATGACAATAACATGCTGATCAGCCCAGTCACAAAAGAGGAAGTGGAATAAAGCAGCAGGTCCAGACGGGTTTAATGGTCGATTTTTTCAATCTTGCTGGGGGGTATTGGGACTGACATTTTTTTCAGCTGTGTGTGATTTCTTCTTAACAGGACATCTCACTCGGCTTCTCAATGAGACAGATATTAATCTTATACCAAATGTAGCTAATTCGGAGGAAATGTCCCACTTCCGACCTATCGCCCTTTGTAATTTCATATATAGGATCATTTTAAAAATTATGGTTAACAGACTAAAGCCTCTTATGGATATAATAGTTTCTAGGGAGTAAAGTGCATTTATCCAGAACATGTAATACATGACAATATAGGTGTAGCCCATGAATGCTTCCATTTTTTAAACAGCAAAAAGAGAGTAAAGAAATAATGGCATAGAGAGAAACTTGATATGCTAAAAGCCTATAACCGAGTGGAGTGGTCCTTCTTGGAGAGACTTTTAATTAAATTGGATTTTCATATTACATTTATTTTATAGATTATGCAGTGTGTATCTTGAGTCTCGTACAAGGTAATTTTGAATGGGTAAAATATAGATCCCATCCAACATATTAAGAGTATGAGGTAGGGAGATCCTCTCTCTTCATATCTCTTTATTTTAATAACAGATGTCCTTTCTATAAATATTACTAAAGCTATTTTCAGGAATGAATTAAGAGGTCTCAAGATTGGTTGTCATTGTCCAACTGTATCATATTTATTTTTTGCTGATGATATACTATTTTTCCTTGAGTGAATATTGTATGGCTTTGGGTCAAAATATCAATTTAACCAAATCTTATTTATATTTCAGTGCAAACACAATGCCATCAACTCTGAACAACAATTAGCAACAATTTGGGCACATGCAATGGTAAAGTCAATGATACATATCTTGATCTGCCTCAATAAATGAAAAACCCTCCATTTCTTGAAGGAAAAAATAACACGGAAACTCCAAGGGTGGAAATCAGCATAATTGTTTCCAAGTGGTCGAGAGGTTCTTATAAAATCTATCATTTGTGCTATACCCACATATGTTATGAATTATTTTTTGCTACCACAGGTTTGGTGTTCAGAGGTGAACTCGCTCCTATTACAGGTTTGGTGGAGTAACTCCAATGACCACAAGAAGATCCCCTGTGTTAAGTGGGCCAAACTTACTGATATCAAGGAAAGGAGAGGGATGGACATTAAAGATCTCCATACATTCAATTTAGCATTGCTAATGAAGAATATATGGAGGATCCATAATCAGCATGATACTCTTCTCTCTTAGCTACTTAAAGGTAAGTATTACAGGCATAATAACAGTTTCTCAGTTAGTCCAAATAACCATCCCTCCTAGTTGTGGAGGAGTTTATATGCAGGTAAAGAACAACTACATGAAGGGTTGCATTGGCAAATAGGTAATGGGAACCAAGCATTTGGAAGGACAACTGGATTTCTGCCCTCCCCAACGGACATTTGCAACATCAAACAAATGATGAGGAAGCCAACCAAATCCCAATAAGTATCCTTATTAATAGAAGTACAATTACATGGTGATTAGACAATATCAAAAGATACCTTCTCCCAGGGGAAAATGAAGTCATCATGACTATCCCTCTCATTTCTCCTACCCAAGAAGATAGGCTGATATGGCCTTGGGAATGGACTGGTAAGGTTAAGGTAAGATTTGCCTATACTTTTATATTAGATCGGAAACATGGTGAGCCATATCAGTTCCTTCCTCCTCCTTAGTTATAAGCAAAAAAATATGGACAACACTTTGGCATATTGATTGCATTCCAAAGATTAGGAACTTTATTTAAAGAGTAATGTTGAATGATTTATCTATTCATGATAACTTGTTTTTTAGAAAATCCATATCTTCTAATGCATGTCTCATATATGGTGAAGTCGAAACCATACATAATTTACAAGTTAAATGCACATGTACTAAATTAGTGTGGTTTACAACATGTGGGGTAAGAATTGAAAAGTTTGTTGATTTGTCCCTAATTAAATAGATTGAATCTTGGTTATTTAATTTAGGGAAAACAAAAGAGGGAAGTAATGAAGTGCAGATTTTTCACAACATGTTAGGCGATATGTAATGATGGGAATAGAACTCTATTCCTAGTACGCCCACCATAGGTTGAGGAAATGATTGGTAACATCATGGGTTCGATTGGAGAATATACGAGCATCAATAAAGATCAAAGTCGCACTAGAAATAAGCCAAATTCGCCTATGAAAATTGAATGAGTATGGAAGTGACCACCATGTGACATTGTGAAAATTAATATAAATAACTTATTTGATCAATTGACAAGAAATACAGATACATGAATCATAGTAAAAAATGAATAGGGCTCTCTACTGTAGGCTAGTGGCTCTCGATTTTATTGCACACACGCATTGGAAGTTAATGCATAATTCGTATTGAAAGGATTAAAACTTGCAAAATAAAAAGGATGAACTAAAATTATACTTGAATATAGCTCTTTTATACTTTTTGTTATATTTCATAATAAGCAATTAAAAGTTCAATAAATTGTTCGCATTTATATTTATAAATTGTTATATTAAATGAGATTTTTAGAGTGTAAAGTGACATTAGTTAAAAGATTAATTAACTGATGTTTAGATAAATTAAAATGTTTCTACATAAATAATTGGATATAAAGTGAATTTAATACTAATTTACCCAATAATATTAGATATATTATTGAGAATCAGATAATTATCTTAATTTTATATTATTATACGTATAATTTAATAAATTAATAAAATAGTATTTTATTAAGAAAAAAATTATTTAAACATAGAAAATAAATAGCACCTAAGCATATAGCTACACGCGGTTCATAACCATTAACCAAAGGGTTAGGTAGACCAGCCCCTTATCCATTGGGCCATGGAGTCTTGCTATGCTTTTATGGTAAAAAACTTTAAAATTTTGCAAGAACAAAATTCCGCGGCCACATGGGCACCCAAGCCACACACTCGGACTCTACATACACAAACGCTCACATCTGTTTCAAGGGTCACGAAATCGAGAGATTCCGGCGCTTCTGGAACGAGAATCCGTTATCGGAGCCGGCCTTCGGTGCTGCCACTGGTGACGACGTCTTGTTCATCCTGCTCTTCCGGAGCATCAAGTTCAGCTTCCTCAGCTTCCGGGTGAACGACCTCAGTAGCCGGTTCGCCGGGTGTGGCCTCTCCATCTCCTCCTTCATCGTCACGTGGTCCCTCTCCAGGTCCGTCAGTCTCATCCTCATCCTTGTCACCTCCAGCCTCAGCTCCCTGTTCTCCCTCCTTACCGAGGCGTAGTTGTCCCTGGGGGATATGGCCCCGCTGCCTGCGCCGCTCCCCGATCGTTGCGGGAACTGGCTGAAAAATGAGTGCCCGTTGCTGCTGCAGTGGATTCCTCCGCCGCCTCCGTGGCCAGAGGTGCTGTTCAGCGCGTTCTTCATCCGGACCTGCTCGAAGTAGAGCACCTGGACCGCCATCTGGACCGGAAGCCGCTCGTTCTGCGCCGCGTGGCTGCACGCCTCTTGGGACAGCTTCTGGCAGTTGATGGTCTTGCAGAGTCGGTACCTCTCTGAGTCCTTCATGTTCGGGTGAACCTGCAGTTCAGGTATTTTTCAAAATTCTCCAATCAGCACTGTCGACTGAAGGTAGCTTAGAAGCATGAATAGGCAAAGATGAGAGAGCTCTGCCTTGAGGAAGATATCCACCGCCCGGTATAGCCCATCGTTGGCCGCTCGGACATGGTCAGGAAGCAGCTCGGCCAGCGCGAAGAACTTTGAAGGCGGAAGGTTTGGGTCAAGCGCCACCTCTGCAAGGTAGCTATCCATTAACCTTGACGCCTTCAGTATGGCGCTCTGCTTGGGGGACCCCATGGAGTCCATCTGATCGTCGAAGACCATGTTGTTGTTATCGTCGCTCAGGTGGCCGTGATTGTCATACTCCACGTCCTCCTCATCGTCATCGTCCTCATCGAGGTTCAGGAAGGTGGAGAATATCCTCAGCACCGACTCTGTATCGTACATCGGGCTGCCGCCCTGGTGGTGGCCGCTGCTTCCATGAGAACTATGGCTTGTCACCGGAATAAGGATGTCCTCGAGGATGGCCTGGTCCAGCTGGAGTCCGATCCGTCGCTCGAGATCTGACCGCCATGATATCGAGCAGAATGAGGCGATCGCGACCTTCAGCAGGCTCGAGAGGAACGCCATGGGCACGGGACTCTTCCTCGACTGGGTCGGAAGCAGCCCCACGATGGCCTCCACCGTGATCCTCTGCCGCTTCACAGCTTCCGGTATCTCGGACGAGCTCCCTTTTCCGGTCTGCGGGTCCCTCAGGCCGAGCCCCTGGAGAGTGCTCTGCGCGTAGTTGATCAAAATCTTAATTATTACGTCCTGGCTGAGACCTCTGGACTTCACCGCCTGCAAGACCCGCTGGAAGAAATCGAGGCGCAGAACAGTCAACGACTTTCCCCACCAGTCGGTCGGAGTCTCCGACGGATCGGGGGCGGCTCGCGGCTGCTGCTTTTCCTCAAACCCGTGATCGAGCTTCGACAGCCCTGTGGTCAGCTGCTCTCTGCAGACATTGTTGCTGACGGCGTTGATCAACCTGTTTACCAGATTAACCTCCTCTGATACAGGCAGCAAGTATTCACATCTATGGAGGACCGATATTGAGACGGAGATGCTCGAGAGAACTGCTTCTTTGAGATAGAGCTCAGTCCGGGACTCGAGGTTCTTCTCCGCCACTGCCTCCGTCATCTCGAGGTGGTGGGCGATGCAACGGAGGAGGGCGATGTTGTCAGGAGAGAACTCGAGGTTTATTCCATAGCAGAACTTGGCGGCCAGTTCGAACCCTTCTGGGCCGCCAGGGACGTCGGGGAGACTGATGCAGGGAACCGTCTTCGAGTCCTTTGCGTCAGCCAGAAGCTTCCTGATCCGGCCGCTCCGGGAAACCAGTGGGAACTGCAAAAGGTATGTCCCGTTTCTTACCAAGAGGAACCCCAGCGGGCTGCCATTTACTTACTGCAGGGGAGATTTGAAGAATCGAATCTTTGTATTTACCTTGTGGAGGGAAAAGCTCGACTTTCCCACCTGGACGGTGAGATCGCTGGAGACCTCGGATATTGGCCTGCATTAGAGATAGGTTTGGTCTTAGATGGAACTGTAAAAACCGGCAACAAGAATCATAAATGATGGTGTGAGGTTCTGGTGCAGTTGCCGGTGGCCATGGCAATCACATGCAGGTACCATCGGCAATCCTCCGACAACCAACCACAGGTGGGGGAGACAAGGAAGTAGAAAGATTTACCATTCGGTGGCGTGCCTAACGCTGGAGCTCTGCCGAAAAGTCCTCCTCCCGGAGATGCTGGGCTTCAGTTCCCCTAGAGTCATCACTCCCATCTCTTTTCTCTCTATCTCTCAAGCCAAGGGGAAGGAACCTTTGATAGTGATGAGAGAGGGGAAAGTTGCAGTTGAAATTGGATGGAGGCCTCCTTAGGGAGAGAGAGAGATAAAGTAAGAACTGCATCCAACATTCAGCTTTATCATTAATTAACTATTGTGGAGAAAATGTCAAAGTCCAACAAATATATCATATATGCGTGCAAACATAAGATGTGACGTATAAGGTACTCTTTAACGTGCAAAAAGTGAATGGTATGTAAAAGTTGAGGGGGCAAATTCATAATGAAAGGATTATCGGGATGCAGAGAGACATCATTGGCGACAATTGTTACTTGCTAATGATGATCGTTTCTGGAGGCGTGGCAGCATATCCTAAAAAGTCAGTGTGCGTGCACTTTTCGGTGTGATGTGGCCCCCATTTTTCCTTTTATAAATTTAATTCATTTATTATATATATATATATAATTTTTTTTGTGGGGGAAGTTTTTTACTCTCTTTATAAATAAATAAAAATACACGCAAAATCCTATGCTAACACTCACACCTGCTAATATTAATCGAAAATGGTTATTTGGGCATTAGTTTTTATTTTTATCCATAACAATAACACCCAATTTTTTATCTGTTTACAATTTTATTTGTAAAATATCTACCATATTTTTTTATTTTATTAAATTTATAATTTTAAATTCCACACATTTAAAATTGAGCATCTCACATATATTTATTTTGAACCTTTTCTATAGGCTAATATCCTAATATAGATATTTTACTATTTTTTTTAATTTTATGTGAGCGTTTTTATTAATATATTTAAAACTAAACTTTTAATTTTGTCTTGTATTTACTAGGGCACTCAATATTTTTATCAAAATTTAATAGAAATATTAATTTAATTTATTTACTTGACTAATATAACATTATTCAATTTAATATGATTTTTTTTAATAATTTAGATAGCTTACAACACCATTTGGGAATTTAAAGAATTTGACTGGATTATAAATTTTATCTTGGGACTACTACATATTAGTTATAACTCTAATTAGAGTATATGACAATTTCATATAATTCTTAATGTTTAAAATATAAAAAAACAGTATTTTAAATATTATTTTACAAAATACTTAATTTTTTATTTGGTGGAATACAAAATAAAAATTAATACTCAACAAAAAATTGTGTAAAAATAAAGAAAATGACCAAGAAATTTCTAATTAAAAAGAAAAAGGATACTGAAAACTGGAGGTTGTTTCACCAAACCAGCAAAGCAAGCAAGTCCACTGCTAGGAGATTGAGGATGTCAGTTGAAATGAGTGGGCCACTTGAGGAGCCAATGATGATGATGATTATGACATGATCCTGGCTGCCTCAATAGTTACACGTGGAGTTTAGATATATACATATAAACACATGTATACATACCCAAATACAAATAAAATAAACTGGACTGTGTAGGTTCCATAGCAAGACTAAGGCAAGGGACAGAGATGCAACCTGGCAAGAATGTCAGCTCCTCCCCCGACACCAAATCATGCTGTCTAACATCATGCAGTGGGTGGTGGTCTCCACCATTTTCAGGGCACTCACATGTTAATTAACTGTTTGAATGATTTAGCAACTAAACCACAATAGCTTCTTGGCATCAGTATTGCCCAATACAGCAAAAAAAGTTTGAAACACGCCATGCATAAACATCAATAATAACCAGGCATGAGCACATGATTGAGTTCCCTCAGACAAGCAATCCAATATTCGGATCGCACTCAGCATACTATTTGTTTAACTGGTGAGAGGAAAAGAGATGAGCAGTCTATAGGATCACCTGATTCCACATATAGAATGGAAGGCTGAACTGCTATGCTATTTATACACTTATTTTATTAACAATCTCCACCAAGGATGACGAGGATGGTGAATGACATCAAGAGTATAAACCTCATCAAAGTAACATATTCCCTTCAATTACAATTGCTCTATTCATGAACATTATTAATATCAATTTTATTGCCAGTATTATTAATCACTGAAAATTATAAACAGAAATCTAATAGAGGTTTGGGTGGTAGTTGTAGAATCTGACCGGAGATGGTTTCCTCTGTTGTGCTGTAAGTTTCTCAGCTCGATATATGGACATCTTCATTTTCTTTCGTATTTCTGCTGCTACTTACTGTGGCTGAGCTCTGGCTGGGGGGCTGGACGCTGGAAATTGATACTGCTCCTGTCTGAGGGAACATGAGGCCAACTGAGCTAGTGATGTTGCTGCCAGAAGGAACTCGGGTCGAGGAATAGGAGTCTTTCACAGAGGAGTCTGACATGATCCTGGAATTAAGCTCCAAGGTCGAAGGTGCCAGAGTTCCTCTCAGAATAGACCTGACTGGGTAAGGCGTAGCTTGCATGTCAACGAGAGATGAAGTTGATGGGTTATACTTTATTGGCCCTATTGGATGGTCAAACATGCAGGTGGACCCAAACTTGCAGTGCCCATTCTGCAGATAGAAGCTGCACGGTTGAGCCCCCTGTAGAAGATTTAACAAGTATGAGCACTAGGATTGACTAAAGGAAGAAGTTATTTTTTGCTTAATTAGGTGAAGTACAAAGAGTCCATAACCTAAAATAGAAAAGCCAAGCAGTCGATAAAAGAAGCATCTGATGGAAGTTTGCACAATTTATGCAAGTCCATATCAACATACTGCCTTAAATTTCAGCAACAGTGTTAATTACTCACATTCACACTGATTTCTCAACACAACCCTCACCCAGGAAAAAGTTAAACTAAAAAAAAGGGCAAAGATGAAGATCCAACGGTACTCAGTTAACTTGTACATCTCCACCTCTGTTGGTACATATCAGAAAATGAAAAGTTCTCAACAGAGCATTCCTTTTTATGGCTAGTTTTTCCAAGTACAGGAATTTAGTTTCATGGTCAAAGAAGTTGATATATACTAAGGAATGGCTTAATAAGCGACGTGGAATTTGAGCAAGCATGACAAGCCACTGAAATACAAAAATAATTCCCAGCAAGAATCACTTGAAGAAAATCATTTCACAGATAACAGGAAATTTTCAAAGTTCGGAGGGAATCTTAGATCTCCCAAGGCCGCATGCCGTTTTACTCTTCTAAGTTCTGACAATTTAGCCGTAGAGACTTTCATGACATAGGCCTAGGATTTGATGCATAGTAGGGATCCATAGAAAACCAAATAAAGAATTGCTTTATCAACTTAATGAAATCAAATCAACCTTCTTTGATAATATTAAATGGAACCAAGTTAAAAAAAGTATGCGCCACTATAAATGCAAAATAGAACTCCACATAGTACATGCCAATAATCTTTCAGTTGCATTGCAAAAAAAGGAAAGGCAATTGCAGAACAAACTATAAGAATTTGTGTACCGGTCGCAAAGGAAGACCAAGTGGACTGAGGACGGAATTTGGGCCTTGGAAGACTCTGTCCTTAGGATGATTATAATGACAAGATGATCCGAATTTACAGTCCCCAGTTCTCATGTAGTACTGACAGTGTGGCTCTCCTGGCCTCTCAGGAAACTTTTGTTCCTTTTGGCCATATCTAGAAGGTCCAGCAGGAGAATGTGCAGGAGGATATGAAACTTTAATTGCAGAGCTCGGGGAAGATAGCTGTGAAACATCATATAAAGAAGCTACTCCAACTGTAGGTTGAGCACCAGGAGACAATGCAGGGCTTATAGGTGCCTATATCAAGTAAAAGTAATGGTAATATAAAAGCTAGTCATCAACCTAATTCTGCAGGTTTATGTAACTTGTAAGGATGTATACTTTTGCTTCTATTTTATGCATCCGTTTATGATATAATTTAAGGGTTCCCATATTCTTTATCAAAAGCTCTCTTGAGCTTTTGGGTTCCCATGTTTAATAGAACGTTAATAATATCCAAGAAATTATGGTTAAGATAATGCTTTCCACATTTTTTAATAGCCACCTAGTGTCATATAGTAAGAAATAGCATAGTCAATCAATTCAAAGAGTTCAGATTAGCATACAGCACTGGGTTTCCATAAGGAAACTTGGCAAGGGATCTATCTCATCAACATTACATAAGACAGTATACAAATTGGCAGTACTGTAAGGTTTCATCTTACCGAGTAGGGACTCCAACCAGTCATTGGAACAACTCCAGGGGAAATCAGCAGATGACCATAAGCCCTGGGAACATATGAGCCCGGATACATAGGCCTAGCCACTCTCAAGCTAGTTGCCGCCCCTCCATATTGTTCAGGTACAGGAGTAACTGTGGGAGATTGCACGGGTGGAAAAAACTGAGCTGCAGAAGCTGACATTGAGGAGCCAGCAGGTAGAGGGTGGTGGAATTTACAAGTTATACCAAATCTGCACTGTCCTGTTTTCAAATAGTAGGAGCATTCTTTCTCACCCTGATGATTTAATTGAGAAAGTCAAGAGACATGATGAGTTGATGATAAGAATGAATAAAAGAATATATCAAGGCTCACCGGTCTCAAGGGATAACCATAAATGTTTAATGGGACATGAATCAAGGATCCAGCCGCATTCTTAGGATGGTCAAACTTGCATGATGCACCAAACTTACATGTTCCAGTTTTCAGATAGAACTGCAGATAAAGCAGCTGTGGTTTAGTTTAAACTGAAACAGAAATTCAAAATTAGACAGGTGAAAACTAGCAATTCAGATGCTGAAAAACTCTAAACTAGCAATGGAGAATGGAAAATTTATCCACAATTGTCACTTTGAGTTTAATTACCTGACATGCAAGTTGTCCTGGTCGCTCAGGGTAATTCCCTGTAGCAATGACAGATGCCACGACCTGTATCATACATGAAGCATTGCCTTTAGGTAACAAAACGGCTATCTTAGCTGCAGTGACTTCCGGTAGTTCATAACAAACCAGGAAATGCATGAAAAGGATTAATATTCTATCTCATACAAGCCCAAAGAGTGCTAAATTTCTCCTGGGCAAATATAGCTGCCCTGACATCGCATAATACAATTAACAGCAAATGGATAATTACATGAATGGTGCAAAAGTATTATCAATGTTGCTAGAGTTAATTGTGTGATTGGTACAAAAAGAATTTTCTGTTCTCCGTTAATACAAAATTCTTTTCAAGTTATGCTCCATTGGTATAATTTTTTTTGTTGACAGGATGATGATTCCATTAAATTTTTTTACCAACTAGGAATAATTTCAATACATTTTGTGCTAACTAAAAAAATATGGAAATATTTTGTAGCAACTGAGAATAACATGAAAATATTATGTACAAATTGAGAGTAGCATGGAACCCTTTAAAAAGATTTTCTATTGGCCTAATCTGTCAACAACAATTTGACATTCTTTACCAGGCTACCAGTGGAGTACACTTGAAAATATTTTGAATTAATGGCAATTGTCATTTCATTGACTACCATGCCTGAAAAAGATATTTGCTTGAAATATCCAACATGATCATTATTTCTTCATAAATCTCTTTAATTATCAATAACTTTTCTTGAATCAAGCTTCCCTTATGAATCATCTATTAAAATTAGGAACCTTATAGCACAACATCACAATCACCATAGACACATCAACAATGTAAATGAACAAGTACAACATGAATAAGCATGTACAATCACATTAAACCAGGCTTAAGGAAGCTTGCACAAACTTACCAGAGAACATGACTTTATTAAAGCGATATTATTGAACTTCTACCATAAAACATTAATATAAACACCAGGAAAAACCACTAGGATCCACATGGATCTACATATCACCAACAAAATGAAAAGATGGCCCAGCAAGACAAGACATGGAAAGGCTTCCAGTCCACCGACATTGTTGAAAACAAGAAATCTACGTATGAGTATCACGAGTATAATTCAATTTCAGACACCTAAATAGGATCTAAAGTACGGATACTATGTTCCTAAAATACTCGGATGTAGCATACAGATAAATAGAACAGATGCACGCCCGATTCCAACAAGCACAATGACGGAAATGCAAAATAATGCACGGAGGCAAGGGCATTACGGCGGCACGGTCACGAGGGTGATTATAGCGGCACCTCTTTCCATATCCGCATAGCCCAGTGCGCATGTAATAAGCGCAATCAGGCACCCCGGGCCGCTCCGCGTAGGACTCGCTGCCACCACCCATCCCCAGTTGCCACATGGACTCTGACACAATTTGCGACCCATTCCTGGCCGTGTTGAGTCCGTAGAGCTCCATGGCGGCAACCGAGCCAATCCCCTCCTCAGTAAATGCCAGAGATTAATTTATCACAGACATAGAGCAGCAAGAAGATGGAAACGAGACGCGATAGATACAACAACTATACAGCAGTCGGGAGAGAGAGAGAGAGCCCTTAAAGCTGAACGTTTTCTCTCTCTACGAAGCAGCCCTCTTACCGATCATTCCACTCCCTCTTAGATCTCTCTCTGCCCATCTTCCCGAAAGACCCTTCTTTCTTCCTCCCACTTAAGTGCATGAATGCCTGTTTTTGGGGCATTTTTGTGTTAATTTTAAACAAATTATTCGTGTATTTTATTGCCGAATATTTTTATTATTTTTTGGCTTTTTTTCCTCTCCCCTGTGTTTCAATAAATGGGTCTTCTTTTTGGAACGGAACCAGGTGCCGACACTCTCTCCCTCTCCGGGTAAATTACCTAATTACCCCCTTATATTAGCTGGTACTTTTTCTTCTCGTATGAGCTGAGGGGTTGTTGTGGAAATTGCAATACAATTATATATATATATATTAGTATATGTTAATTTAATATTTATATATAGTATTTATTATACTACTACTACAATTCATCACGGCTAAATTTAATTTTATATCATTTATTAATTTCATCCATGTGTTTCATGTTTATCATTTAACAAAGTTTCAAAAAAGGAAAGTCCACCGACATGCCAAAAAAGTCATCAATAAAGTCTGTCCCCATGTAGAAAAAGACTGGCAAGTCACCATTACTTCCAACTCATAATAATATATTAATATTGTAATTTATTAATTCAATTACTGATATTAATTTTATATTTTTTTTCATTAAGAAATTTTAGAATATTAATAAAATTTAATTTTTTAGTATAGTGGTTTTAATTATTCAAAAGTCGGCTGATGAACGCCCGAGTGACTGTGAGCGCAGTGCGGCCACGACCCTACCTGGACCCCCTCAAGAGCCCCCTCTCAAGTTCCTCAGAGCTGCCGGTTCAGTATGGTCAGCACATCTTCAATGCCACTGCCCTAAGTCCAATAACTTGAGTAGCGTGATCATGGGTGCAGCCTCTTGGATTAGTTTAGTTGACCGAGAAGAGCTTTACTAGCATTAATATTTTCATTATTGTATTTGAAAATATAAAAAATATATTATATTTATTTTTAACATTATTTTTTTGTATAGATATCACATTTATTAGCACTCACCCATGTACATAAATAATAAAGTAATATACTTTAAATTTATCTTATAATATTTGGTTCCAATTCCCGCCACTCTCGGCTTTTCTGTAAAGAATATAAATGATTTAGGGGCGTTTTTATGATTTCTGAGAGATCTGTCAGGCCCTATATATATATATATATATATATATATAGTTGAGCCTCCGTCCAATTTTTTTCTACGTTGGCCATTAAATCTTTCGTCTGTCTTCCTCTTCTTAGCTAGCAAGCTAGTCTTGCTCTGCGGCTGATTTGGAGGAGTGAAGTGACAGCAGTCCTTCGTAGATAATTGGTGGGGTTCACTCCTCTTTGTCCTTCACTTGGAACTTCTGTTTGAATTTCTGCGGATTAACTAGAGAGAGCTCAGTTATAATCTGGATAAATGTCCGATCCGGTTGATGCATGTGAATCACTACCTAGATTCGGCCCTTCTGACGATTTTATATCATCTTTTAATGTGTACCTGCTATTCGACGAGGTCTTTCGTTGGATAATGTCGCATTGAGAAGAGAGCAGGAAAAAAAAACTTTCCTTTCGCTCAGCGGGGTGTGAATCGATACAGATCAAGATCGTTGAAATGGTTGGCTGTTCATTTTGATTGAATGATTTCGTTTCTTACTGGATGCAGGTTGTAACGTTAATTTGAACTTTTATCATCATGGGTACTGTTGCCGACTCTCAAAAAATGGTATGTTCTTGGGTTTTTCATGTCCATGTTTCTTGATTATGCATGTTTGGATCTGGTTGGATTGATTCGATCTTCACTTCTTGCGCTATTTTATTGGTTCACAGTTTCAGTAGATCTTCATCATGGTATAATTTACTCCATGATTACTGTTAATTACCTGATCTTTGTATTTGGACTTGCCTGAATCTCACCAAAGTAACTCTTTCTATAGTTATGCAAGCGATCTCAGCATTGCTTTATTACTATCACATCTTATGACCTCGAATATGAAATGTTAGGAATAATACAGTATCCAAAATTGCACAATATACATCTCTTTCCACCATACGTATCTAGTACAATTTACAAAGTACTTTTTAGGCATCAGCATAAAGTACTTTTCCATTGAACAATTTATAATATGTGCAACTTGTTTAAGAATAAACCAGCCACTATGAATTATTATTTATTGAGATTTGACATATGATATCCCGGAAGATGTGAATTGCTGGAGTGGGCAGTGGTGATCTTGTTTCTACAATTGAATATGCATGCTGGAAGCAACAGGAATCTTGATAGAGAAGAAGCCTACTGTTGTTTATGTTTTAGGTAAGTTTGCTCTCATTTTGCCCTAGATTGTTCATTTTGAATCATCTCTGTTCCCCTTATGTTTTACATATAAATTAGAGGGTTGATCCCTCGTTTTTTTAAATCACTAATCTTTATTTGGACAATATTTGTGAGTTTGAATTTTAGGCTCAATAGTATATATGTTCATATTTTACAGAACACTTGGAAATACAATGCAAAATCCCTTAACTTAGTACCTTTTGGTATTTCAGGTGGACCAGGCAGTGGAAAGGGTAACAATGTGCAAATATAGTGAAACACTTTGGGTATACTCATCTCAGTGCTGGTGATCTTCTTCGAGCAGAAATGAAATCTGGTTCAGAAAATGGGTATGCTGTAGGACTCTCTTACAAGGATCATCATGGGACACTGATTTTCTGATGCAGCTCTAAGCATGAAAAATCATATTTAGGTTTGATGAGTATCTCTGATTTCATATTAACAGGCAATGCAAATGGGTGCAGTGGATTCAGCCAGAATAAGTTTATAATTGAGCCAATGTCTTATGAAACTGATTCTGTTTCTGAAATCAGTCCCTGCCCTGCACTCCTTCCTCTTTATTTTTCTTTGGATATATGCAGGATTGTATGAAGTAATGGACTTTCTGTTCTTTCTGTGTCTGAATGATTTTCCTTTTATTGAAGGGAAGAGAAGATGACAATATTGAAACTATAAGGAAAAAGTTCTAAAGGTAAGATTCTTTTTCCTGCATTAGCTTCATGGTGTTATGGCTAGTCTAAAAATATTTTCTTCCTACTCATGAATCCATGCTGCCAAACCAATTGAGGAGGTCATTGGGGCAGTTAAAACCATATTCGCTGCTCAATATGACAAGGTAAGTGCCATTCAGTTCTGGATATATAATCTGCTGCTCATCTACTTTGATTGTCCTCTCCCTATTCATGTGTTCAACTTTGTAAAACAACCAAGTAGCTGCAATGGCTGGTAAATGTGCAGATTGCTGCATAGGCAGGGGCAATTGTTTGGATCTACATTACACCAGGTAGTAGTATCTTCAATCTCAAGTTCTAGCTGCAGTATTTAAAATTTTTACTGGGATCAAAATCTTCTATGTAGTTCCATTTTGCAGGTTGCAATTTTATTTCAGGCAAGGAGGAACACAGCTCCTGACTTACCACCTATTACTTTAGCATACAATTATTTGTCGGGATGCCATTGCCCATTGATTTTTCGTGAATATTTTTTATTAAACAAATGATATAATAATATTAATTTTAACCAAAGCAGATGTGGCTTCAAAACACGTGAGAGGAAGGACTAATTTGACTAAAAAAACTGTTATTTTTAATTATTTTTTAATTAAAATAATAATGTATTAATTAATATATATATATATATAATTGAATTAAATTTAAAATGAATAAATTACAAGATAAATATATAAAAATGATAGTAGAGTAATTTTAATTAAAATTGCTATATTTTTCCAAATTCCCTACAAGTTTATTCCAGAAAATAAACAATTTTCATTTTAGCAAAAAAATAAATCCCACCACCCTAGGAGAGAAAGAGCCCGCATCACCCATGTGGCCAAGTAGTCCATGGAATAGATGAAAGTAGGGGTAATTAAGATTTGTCTTACAAAAATAATCCAAACTTCAACAGAATATCGTTTGCTTTGAATTCTACTGACAGATTGTCACACGTCAAATCAGGAACTTCCATTCTTCCTTTTGTCATCAATTTCCTTTTTTCCAAATTACCATGCAAAAAAGAAAGAGCTCTATGCCTAGAGGTTTAACATCTCAACGAATCAGTATCTTCTATCGCGTTGCCACCTCTCGCCATGTCTACTAGTGTCCCAGTAGCCCGAAGAAGAGTCCCTCTGGGCCTGCCTCTCAGACCTGTAAGCCCCTGCAGGGTTTGGGACTCCATCGGGGTACCTACCCGAACCAGCACGAGTGTTTCCATCCCACATACGTCCGTCATATGAGGTGTTAAAGTTGGCAGCTTGATGACCGAGGTTGTGTGGGTATGAGTTATGGTGGAATCCCGAGCCATCTCTCCAGGAGTTTGAACCTGAGATTGGCTGGCCAGCAGGTGAGCTGCTATGATATAATTGATGATGCTTCTGAACCACAGGATCCGAGTACAGGTGGTGAGGCTGAGCCCGGGATGTGTACAGTCCATCGGGCATGACTGTGGCTGTAGCAGCAACCGGCGTGGACCCAGAGGGTATGTTTTGGAAACCCGGGATTGACATGGATGATCGGGCTGATGTCTCGGCAGTTTGTCGAAATGAAGACTGCTGTTGCTGCACAACTGAAGGAACGGCAGCAGGTTGAATCTGTTGTTGCATTTGGAGCAGTTGCTGCAAGTTGGTCAACTGTTGATGTAACATAGTGTTCGGGTTTGGAACAGTTGGGGTCTGCGTCATTACTCTGTTGCTCATTTGCCTCTGTTGTGAGAATGGATTCTGCAGATAAACAAACACAAGAAAATGTAAGAGATCAACCAGCTTATCAATCAACAATACAGACTACGCATATTCTGCAGAACAAAGGTTTAACTAGATGAACAGGCAATCTTATCCATATTCAACTTTTACCAGCAACAGCAGAGACCATACTCAGTTTATCCATCAAAAACTAAGCTAAACATTGTCATGGCAGCCCTCAATCTTACTGGTAAAAATCCATTTAGTGCAACCTGCCATTAATATCCCAGCAGCCCTTCATCGATTTAAATGTCCAACTTCTATACTAAGGTAAATTTTCAACAGCAGAAATCATGTTCATAATCCACTGCAAATCAGGGCCGGAACTGGATTCACCACGTGAAGGTAAGGTTACATTACACTGACTGCTGTAAGTGGTGTCCTGATGTCCCTCTTACCATCCGTGATTTATTATGGATCTGCTGCTGCTCATCACTTCGAATCTTAAGTCATTTCTCACTTAAATGACTATGATTACAGTGTCATTGAAGTTATGAATGGGTTGTTAAATTGGTTAGAATTATTGGTAAAGGTATAGATTCGGTGACATTTCATGGAGACGAAGTATGGACCCAAGTGACGCACCGTTCCAGGATCGCTAGAGGGTGTCGGGGATGGAAGAGAAACCTCCACTCTCTCCTCCTTCCTTACACCACCGCCTGCAGTTCCATTCATATTTGAAATCCCACCTGACTTTATCATATCGAGCACCTTCACAGTGTCTTCGCCAGTGAAATTCCCAGCCTGGCCCGATGTCAGGGCAAATACCAATGATGGGTTCTTAAGCAGCACTGCCAGCAGCTCAAGATCAGGCTCAGCTGCAACAGAACTTGCACCCTGAGGAACTGATAATGCTGACGAAGCTAAGGTTGTGCATGTTGAAGCAAGAGTTCGGTTTATGTTCTCTTCCGAGGTTTCCATGGCATCGGCATCAGCATCCGGCAACTGTTCAATGGGGATCAAAGGGGTCAGTGAATCATCATAGTCCATTTCATGGTCCCATGGTTCTTTCGGGTTCGGTGGTATTTCCTGTGCGGTCATGTAAATGGTTTCCTTTTCACGGCGGTTCCTGTTCCTCTGAGCATCGACCTCTTTGCTGTCCTCTCCACAACCAACCCTCCAAAGATCACTGAGTCTCACTTCTGCATAGAAGGAAAAAAGGATCTCAGATGGCTAAGTTCAGAGTCCCAAAGAAGATGTTAGAAAATGATAACTTTAGATAAGAGATGACAAAAATAGTGTTGGTTTTTTCCTTTATATCCCCGTGAAAACAGAGTGAATCATCTGCAAAGACCAAATTTCTTATACAATTGGTTTTTTTTCTTAAAGAACAGCAGATACGCTGCAAAAACAAGGCCTCCCTTCTTCTCCCCTTGGAAACTATTGGTCGAAAGATGTTTCTCTAGTAGCGGGCTTGCTTTAAAGATTTCCATCAAAACTGAAGAAAAGCCACAGGTTTGCATAACATGCATAGTTTTCCTTCAAATGAAGCCGTGTCATAATGTAGAATAATGGTTGAGCATGACTGAAATCATCAGCCCCACTACTAATACATACTGGTCAGAAAACCATTACTGATCAGTATCACACAATACGTAAGGTATTCACAATAAAAATAGGATGACTAATGGCCATGGCCTCTGCAGTACCATTTCCACCTTTAAGTTTCAAAAGGTCAGAGGATGAAACATCAGCGGATGTTCAAACCAAGGCATTCAACTGAATAAAATCAACTATTTTGAACTTTATAATGTAACAAGAAATTTTATGCTTCACCACAGCAGTCTAAGATGTGCAAAGCGAACCTCAAAGTTGATGGACCATGCAATATTTTCAAGATTATATGCTTCCACTTAAAATAAATACTTTTATATTTTTATTTTTAAAGAAAGGTCTTATTTAACAGTAGCAACACAGCTACTTTCTGTTATATATACATATATACCAATGAATTTTATAATGTTCTCATATCTGAATCTTATTGAGAAAAACATATCTGAATCTCAATAGATAGAACTGGAGTAGAATATGCATGCAGACAATAACCGAGGACTATCAAGATTTCACTGTATGGGCCCAAGACTTTTTGCATAACTCAATCAAGTTCCAAAATCCAAGAGGAATTTCCATGTTTCATAATGGCATAACCTTGGTCAATGTTTGTACAACCAACTAATATATAATATCCATTACATTGGAGAAAGCTGGCTTTGTCATCACTATCATATCATCCTACTTATCTAGACACGAGAAGAAAAGGAAGGATACATGGTCTTTTGCTGATGCTCTAAAACTATTATTCTCTGCAGACAATGAATACTATAGACTACCAAAATTCCAACTTCGGCAATTGATAACTTCAATTCTGCCAAGAGTTTCTATGTCAAAAACACGTGCCCAAATTTATGTATATATAAAACGATTGTAGTGGAAAAGGGATAAGCCAATAAAAACAAAATTACCTGAGGGTGCTTTCCATGGTATCATACTCCTTTTACACTCCACCAGCCTAGGCTTACTAAGATCAAGTTTTGGCTCTAAAGGAGAATCGGGTTTGGTAGGGATCTTGGCAGGATCAACCACATTAATCTTCTGTTCTTCAAGCTTAGGCTGGAGTTCACCCTTAAGAACTGGAGATAGATTGCTTGGATCGGATGTTGAAGGTTTCAATTCGCTTTCATTTTTCATTTCCTCCTTCCCTAGAGATGGGAGTGCCCTCTTCCCATACTTGTTCTGCATATATGAAGCTCGCAATTTTGCCTTCTTAATATCATCCACAGTAATTGGACGGTTTGCCAAAGCAGGTCCTTGTTTGGAAACTTGTGGAACCCTGCTAGCCAATTTCTGGCCAGGCTGTTCCACAAATTGGACTTTCCTACGCACTTTGGTTTCTAGAAACAGCTAAGGAGACGACTGATTTTCCAAACCGACATAGCTCATCAATTAATATCAAAAAACAATTTAAAAATTTTATAAGTAGAAAAAGTCAACAAAAATTCTATCATCAGAAAAGTAAATCCAAAAATCATAATAAGGCATCGGAGCAGCCTGCTCTTTGTTGGTTCTGAAGTATCTTTCTTGTAGGAGAGAGTAATAAAAAGAAGGATACGAGATGAAGATAAACCGACTATCTGCTTCCTGTTTGAATCATCAGAAGATGCAGTCAAAAGTTTCAGCGGTGGTGAAGATCCCAACTTCCTGAAGCATAAAGTCATTCAACACATGAAAATATGCCACATGGACAAATACCTATTCAATTGAATGACGAGGGCAAAATACTACCTCATATTCTCTGAACCTTCATAGGGAGCAAGAATCCCCTCCTGTTTAGTGTTCAAATTAATCAGCAACCAGTACACGTAAAAAAACTAAAAAGGTAAGTCATTGACACAATGATGAATAGAACATACAGATGCATTAGTATTTGAATGCCATGCTTCATCCCCCAAAATTTCACTGAGACTGCAAGAAGAAAAGTAGAAGCTACTGATAAGATGGTCCTTTTTTTGCCACCACCAATAAGATGGGTCTTAACATTCAAATTTTGTTAGCTATTTTGGACAAGTGTTTGAATAAGGAATTTACCTTTGGCTCCACGCTCTTTCCTTAAGTGCTGCATCAGAAGATTTCATGCCATTAGGCTTCTTGATGGATTGTGCTCTTGCAAACATTTTGCTCCATTTTGCTAGCAAAGCCTTTGCCCTGTTTGATACATCTGATCTTCAAATCAGATACATGAGTTCAAAATTAAGATAAGGTGGGGATAATTGATTGCTTTGATCAAAGGTTACATTTTCAGATAAAATTTTAATAGCTTTATCAGGCCAATTTTCTGCCTTTTAATAATTCTAACAATGATTAAGTATTTGACACATCTAGAGAGTCATCTGATTTACTTCATTTTAAATCCTGAAACTCCCAATATAATGACATGCCACTTAATGCTTGACAACTATGTAGAACGGAAAATATATAGCATGTGCAGATATCTGTTTATTATAAGTTTCATCCACCCCATCCACTTTGAAAATATATACATAAAAACTGAAACCAGAATTTTATCAAGGAATGGAGGAACATAGATTATAATTAATTAATTAACTCTAATTGAAACAAGCAGAGTCATCTGTGAGAATTCATCTTCGTAAAGTACAATAAATATATGCTTATCTGCAGCAAATACACACCTGATACTTGGTAAAAACGTAGACTGTTAACGCTCTGTAGTATAGCTGACACATGAGTGGGGACGGCTTCATGAATAGGCAAATGACAAAGAACCTCCAGAAGAAAATAATATCCATCAGATAAACCACTTGATCTTAATACATACTCCTTGAACAACAAAAGAAATATACCTCAAGGATCATATAAAGGACGGTAGTTTGTTCTTCAGTAGCAGCTTGACTCAACCATGTTGCTATAATCATTACACCGCCTTTAGTCAAAAACCTAAAAATAAAAACAAAGAACTAAATCAAGACGGTGGTATAGACTTAACAATTAGTACTGACAGAATTGGAGGAGTAAAATACCAAGATAATACTGCAATATTCTGAATCTGCAGGATCCATTTCATCAGTTTCACCTGACCAGAAAATGTTTCCTCTCTCCCCATCAAATTAAATATATTGTTAACAAAATGCTTGTCTAATTCGTTTGTATTAGACAAAACATCACTTTGCAACATAGAGGATCGTGCTTCTTCCATATTGCTTGGACCAATAGTACTCAATGGAACAGGATTAACGAGTGCATTAGATTCAGAATTTGGAGGAACATTAGCATAGGCAACTTTGCCCACTTCAGATCTAACTGCCTTTTCCCTTGAAATCCTGATAAATTTCCTTACACGCGTACGTTGACTAGCAAAGAAATCACGGACCTGTATGTGCCCAACATGAAGGAAGAACTCAACAATCAGATAGAAAACTATTGGTTTGATAATCATGTGTGCACCTTTTGGTTTTGAAGATTGTTCCAATATCAGTGATTTTATGGTGTAAGATATAAATTAAAAAACATATGTATATCATCTATGAGCAAATAGGAAACATAATAACATTGTAGAGGAAATATGAATATAAAACAGAAGTACCTGAATGATCTTGACTCCAAATCGGGCACTAATTTCACGAGATTCCTTCTTGCTGATTGCATCTTTAATAGCAAAAACTGATTGCATGTACTTCACTGCCTTAGGATTAAGCAAATCTCTGGGTCTTTTTCCTGATGAGGGATGCAAAAAACAAAGAAAGAGATTTAAATAAATACACATTGCTAAGAAATTGTGGATATCTTCTAAAGAAAACTCACCAATTTTGATGGACAATGCTCCAGCAGCCTGTAAAAGGAATCCAACAATTAATATCAATGACAAGATAGGGAAAATCCAATTGATTTACATTCTAAACGTCTAAAAATGAACATAGAAGTGGTTTTATTTCCCAACAGGGTAAGATATGTTGCAAGGGATATGTGCTGAAAAAAAGTATCATTGTGTACAAACATCTGAAAAGTTCAAGTGGGATTCAAATATATAGAAGCTCAAAAGTAACCCAACTCAATCCACAAGCAGCCAAACGAACCACCTCAACCACTAGCCCCAAGGACAATTTACATAAATCAGTACATTGGTATTGCGATACAATTCACGTCGCAAAAACAATTGGAGTGATACGTATCAAACTACTCGAAGGTTTCTATCAGTGAGCGCTCAAATCAATATCATTCATCAACGAATTTACATTAGCAGTACATGGGAAATCGATAATGAGACCAAATTATGGACGCCATGTTCACTTGTAAAATTTCCACCGCCATAAAATCTGTTATCGGTGTTAAAACCAATTCAAAATAGATCTTCCCCCTAAGAAGGAAATATTTAACGCTTTTCGCATACGAGCGCACCATTTCCTGCGAAAGAGGGTTGACGCCGGTGAGCTTGCATTGCATGACGACGACATTCTGAAGCTGGTCGATCTGACTGTGGAGGAGCTCTCTCTGCGCCTCCAGGAACTTCCGGAACGACTCCGGAGAGCTTGCAATCTCCTGCTCCAAAGCATCCTCCGTCAGCACCTCCATACTGGACGGCGGATGCTGAAGCAGCCGCGAAGTTCCGTGAAGCGGATCAATAATATCCGTGCATTAGAAACAGGGCCAAAACAGTAGAAAAAATTGTTCCGGGAATAAGCCGAACGTGAATTAATCAGCACGGAGGAGAATTCAATCGTCTGGATTAGGGTTTTCTAGGGTTAGGATACAGTTGGAGAAAGATGGATACGACGAGGAGAATGAAGAATGGAGTCGGAGAGAGGGGAGAAGGAGAGGGAGACGGGTCGAGCGAAATCTTGAAGATCAGAATCCAATCGGGCTCTTTATAGATCCCAGTCCTCAGGTACAATGGTAGGAGTTTGGAACATGGGGATGTTCTGGGGCAAAAAAAATTAATATAGGGGTTTTGACCGGACAATGGGGCAATTAGGTAATAAAAATATATTAATTATGATAAATTATTATAATTTTATTATTTTAAATAATATATTGAATAATTTTATATTTATTTATGTAAATATATTTAAATTTAATTATTTTGTGAGAATTACGCAATAAAATTTAATATAATAATATATAAGAAAAAATAAATTAGTATATATAATAAATTATATTATTTATTTATAACATATTTTTATATTAATTACATTATTATCATATAATAATATTATATAACAATTTTTAACATATTTTTATTGTATACATTTTGTCATAAAAGAAGCCATATAAATTGATTATATTATATTGTATAAAAAATTAAAATATCATATTTTAAAATATAAAAATAATAATGTCATAAAATTTACCAATATTAAAAAATCATAATATGACCAAAACTATTTTCATGGTCATTTATCCAAAACCTTCTTAAATTATATTATATAAAAAGTTAAAATATTATATTTTAAAATATAAAAATAATAATGTTATAAATTTTACAAATGTTTAAAAAAATCATAATATACCATTCTTTAAAGGGACCAAAACTATTTTGGTCATCATTTATCCAAAACCTTCTTAAATTTGGTATTAAAATCAATCAAATTTTATATCATTCAAATCCGTTCTTAAATAAAAATTATATATAATTAATAATTTTTAAATATGTACGTATTTTTTACTCAAATATATATGTATTTTAAGTTAAATATTATATATATATATAAATTAAGTTATATTTCTGAGTTTAATGTTTAATTCATTATTATCCAATAGTTATCATATTTGATATTAAAATATAAGGTTTGAAAGATTTAACATTTAACCCAAAAGATTTGAAATAATAGTTTAGCATTTACATTTGATGACTTAATTTGAGTAAATGTACCAGATAAAAGTGAAATTGAAAATTATTTTATGATTAATTATACTTTTGAAAAATATATGTATATCTTACTATTTTACTGTTATTTTATTTTAGAAAATAATGTTGCAATAAAACAACCTTTAAGTATACTACATACTAATTATTGAAATTATTAAAACTTCCTATGCCAATCTCTCACACACGCTATTCCATAACTAACACACTATTTCGTTAACACAGTATTTCATAACCACCACCCATCTTTCGCTATATGATATACTGGAGTTTAGTTAGACAATTAAACAACTAGGGTTCATATAAGTTGAAAATAATTATACTCTAAAATTAGTTCTATTATTAAAAAATATAAACACCATTTCAATTTTATCTAATTATTATGCGAATATTATATTAAATTTAATAAATAAATGAAAGATTACTAATGCTAGTGGATGGACGGACCGTCATGAAATATAAGCCATTTTTATTTATCAACAGAATTAAACTGTTTTCATTGCAGCGATAATTGTGACACATGCATCTATCTCTTTATGATTATTTTTGTTTGAGGTTCTTTAAAAAATTAAATACACATTAATTTCTAAATATTTTTTGCCCATTAGATATAACACAACAATTTCTAGTATTCATGATACACAATTTATTATTTTTATTTAATCTAATACCACCATTTTTCATCAAAATTCCATGCACGATAGGTCTAAATTCATGTTCACACCTATTTAAGAAATATAAAATTTGTGTACTATATATAATAAAATAATCAAAGTCTGGTAAAATAGAACATTAACCCGTTGTACAATAAATATTCACTTAAACATGGAACATTAATATTACCTTTGGGACGCCTAAACCATATATTCATGGGTGTTTTAGACTTGTGAAAGTCCCAATAATAATAGGCTAGATTGGTCAACAAAAAAAATGTTGACCAGCTCCATGGCTTCTCTCAAACATAAGCGAGGAGCAGCTCATCTAAAGTTGCATAAAAATGCAGAAAGCTCTACAGAAATCATAAGCTCCCAAAAGCCCTAAAGGGAATCAGGTCAAGGTTTTGCCTTCGGCCTGCTTTCCTCGAACACTGCCGGAGGTGAGGCTTATTGATTAATCAAATCAGTATGTACATACATACAGCAAAAAGAGTCTGATAGTGATCAGGGTGACAAAGGGTAGGTTGCATATGGCTTGGTCACACCATCTACTGAATATATCTATATCTAATTAATTCAAGGAGCAAGTTATAATAATAATAAATTACTTTGCCGATGAGAATGCAAAATCAGAAGCAGCAAAAACCTATATATATTTCACAGAGGTGGGAGAACGGACCAGACGGCTCGGAGCATCCATCTGCCTGCCACCACTCGTTTTTCCTTCTAGGTGAGGACAAGAATTACGCAATAAGTTAAGAAAATATAACCCAACTGGCGTCTATACAAGAACGGACCTTTTTTCTACATGAAGTAGCTCAGAGATGCCTTCTTTCTTGAACCACCTTCTCCATACAAGTCATTCCACTGAAGGAGCTCGTTCATGTTCATCGAATCTGTTGAAACACTTGCACATACCTGGGAGGGTTTATGATATAATTTAAACAGGGAGGGAAGAATTAGCACCAGAAAGTATTACTTTAAGTAGCCGAAGAGATTCAACCGGATCAAAGGCAGGGCGTGCTATTCGGCAGAATAACAGAAAATTAGAAAGGGAATTGGTAGAAGATTTACCTGATCATGAGCACGTTTAAAATCTTCAGTCTTCAGTGGACGAACATCAGAGCTGTTATACAACGTTGGGACAGGCTTGTTTTCAGCCAATGCAGAAGTTCTTTCCTGATAGTTCATACCACAACAAAAGCATCAATAAGTCATGCAGACATCATCCCTCAAGCAGCTCATATTATATTATTTCCCCTCATTTTCTACAGATGCACAATTTTCATTATGTTCTGTTTTAAGGTTTCCAAACAGTTCTGTTTTTAAAATAAGTCCAACAAACAATGTTTCATAAACTACAGCCACATTTAAACAATATTTCATAAATGCTTTATGAAGCAGGGTGAGAAAAAAAATGCAAAGCACCAACAGCCATGATCACATAACAGATCCCACCAACCTTTTTTTCCTTCTCCAAAATCTCTCTAATGGGGAAGTGGGCAGCGCTGATGCAGAGATTCTGCAGCCAAAATACAACTTAACATGAGCTTTAAACTTATCTACCAGATTTAAGAGGCTGGTAAAGTATTCCAATGCTTATATAGAAGGATGAATCTACCTTTAGATCACTCCCTGAATAACCATCCGTCATGCTGGCAACTGCTTCCAAGTCGACATCTGAACCCAATTCTTCTTTAGCAAGAATCACTTTAAGTATCTTTTCTCTGTTGGGAGCATCAGGCAAGTTCACCATTAATCTGCAGAAAAGACTTCCAAGTCAGGCACTCTGAGCACAAAATACAAACATGGAGGTAAGAAAGTGGTATGGCAAAGTGTCAATGTGATAGAACTTGATTTTAACAATTATTAAAAAAACCTATATGGGTGGCAAGTAAAATGTTGCTTGCAGTCCGTCATGGAACCAGATTTTCCAGGACATTATGTCTAAAGAACTTATACTAAATGAATTATATTAAAAAAATATTGAAAACAGAGAAACTGAAAGCAAGAACCACATTGATTTGACATCCAATTAATCCTCTTAGGCCTTACAATTGCCTAAGCTAAAAAAATTTGACTTACATTGATCTAGTTGATTCTGAAATATGATATGAATGTAAATCATTTCTTAGATATGGTTTACATCCTTTGGATGTACTTGAAATATTTAGTATATTTCATTTTTACATACACTTTGACTCTTGCATAATGAATTACAGATTTCTTCAAGAATCCTATAACTCTGGATCCCTGGAATTTTTTTGGAAGGTTGGAAGTTCTCATATCAAGAGTTATCTTTCTAGATTGTATTAGATCCTATCTTAGGCAATTGTAAAACCTAGGAGGATTAATTGGATGACTACATCTATTAGTCTAAGGTTGCAACAAAAAGTTTCTAGATTGTAAAACCTAAGAGGATTAGGTTAGGAAATTGTAAAACCATAGTCTAATAACAAAAAATTTCATATCAATTGTAATAGATCTCTAGATTGTTCAGCTCCCCCAGGATTGTTCTCTTGGGTGACAACATCCATTAGTCTAAGGTTCTAACTCCAATATCTCTCCTTTTTTGTTATTTTGACACTTAATCTGGTACCACCTAACAAAAATAAAAAACCAAACAGTCAACAATGACTCCAGAGAATTAGATTCAAAAGAAATGCTTCCTCTACCTTCTAGGGAATCTTCTTATAACAGCCTCATCAAGATCAAAAGGCCTATTGGTTGCACCAAGTACTAGTACACGCTCCTTATCCTTTGTGCGGAGTCCATCCCAGTTAACCATGAATTCATTCTTCATCTTACGCATTGCCTCATGCTCTCCAGGATTTTCCCGTCTTCCGAGCATGCTGTCAACCTAAAAGAAAAAGAAGCAGAATATAATTTATGCTCTTCAACCTTTTTGTTCAAGTGAGGGGGTATATCATTGAAAAATTTTCTACCTCATCAACAAAAATAACACTAGGAGCAATTTTACTGGCAAGAGAGAAGACGGCCTTCACATATTTTTCTCCTTCACCAAACCACTGCAGGAAGTTGATAGAGTTTCAATAAGGAAGTCATGACTGCACCTCGTTTGAAATGTGAACAAATCAAAGGCACATTCTCTTACAGCACCTTCGATGTGATGCTTGACATTGATATGTTAATAAAGTTGGCACCCGCTTCAGTGGCAACTGCCTTTGCAAGCATTGTTTTTCCTGTCCCAGGAGGTCCAAATAGAAGTATTCCCTTGCATGGCTGCACACAAATTGAGATGCTTTAGAAACTTTAACTTGTTTATAACAACCTTAATCCATGCAAAGAAGCAACACCTTGGTCAATTGTCCTTTGCTAAACAACTCAGGCCTTTGAAGAGGAAGCATCACCAACTCCTTCAAAGTATCCTTCACATTTTCTAAAGCTCCAATATCATCAAAACTAACACCAATATCAGTTGGTGGGATGACATCCGTCAGAAGTTTCTTCTCAAATTCATTTTCAGTTACAATGTCCTGTGGACCTTCCTTGTTAGTATACACATATCTAAATAGCAATGTGAATATGCATATTCAATTAATCAATAAATATCCACCTTTAATGACTTCTTCGAGCTTTTGCTTTCACTCTGTATGCCCAGAAGGATGTCCACACCATATTTGATGCTGGCCAATAATCAAGATGCATCAAATTAGAAAAACAGTTAAATCTCATTCAAATTCAGGAATCACACCTAATGCTTCAAGCATATGAAATGTATACCTTTCACTAGTAAGGACCAGCTTGGCATCTACAACAGAGGCTTCAGAAGTAGACATGAAATGGTGGCTCAGAGCCCAGCCAACTATTTTCTCCACACCTGATAATGCAGATATCGAGTGACTTTATTAAGCATTACCCAATAATATAACAAGCCGATCACAGATTAGGCTCAATCCAAATACTAACTTTCACTGGTTAGATTTTGATCATTGATACACAAAGCATCCAGATCAGGACAATCAAGCCCATTTCGGTTTAGAACCTGGAGATCATGGCACTCGTGGATTAGTGAGCAACCAAATTTATTGAGCTAAGAACTGCATTCAATGCAGTGGAAAACATATAGCAATATCAAGTGATTTGAAACAAATGCCACGTAAAACACTAGCACAGCACACAAGGCAATTGATTATGAAGACAAAACTCTCAACTGCAAAAATTAAGACAATTCCATAATAATCTTAAGACAGATGTAAACACAACATCTACATGGTACTGACCAGGCGTACACTAGCAACATTAGATTGTGCTCTCAAAGTTTCAACATCACGCTCCAACTGTTGCTTCCAGTCTGAGAGTAAAGCTTCATCCTGCAAGGATCCTCGTGCATTCTTCTGAGGAATCTCTCCCAAATAGTATATGCACTACTCATATGAGGAATTCCTTCACAAATGAGACTAGATGGTAGTTCAGCTACGTACCTGAGGCAACTGGATTGTAACCTTGTTGGGGAAAAGGCGACTCAGTTGCTTCAACCCTTTGGTGATCTCTTTCCCCCTTTCATGTAGCCTCCCAAAGTTTTCCTACCAGAATCATCGACCCAATATTTGGTACAGTTATGAAACAAATCAGCCACAATCATTTTTCAAACTCGAACTTTGTTATTTTCAAATATATATTATATTTCCCAATGTCTAATACAAATATATGTAATTTATATGAGTGGAAAGCATAAGAAACGTGTAAGTAGCTGTTCTAATTAAAATATAACCAAAGGTTTCGCTTGATTTAGAATGACAATAAAATTACCGTTATTTTAACAAAACCGGAGATTTATATATTTTCATAGAAAGCTAGGAAATGCATGTGTAGCATTACCGGAAAAGCGAGATCAAATAATGCAGTAGGATTGCTACCAAATTTCGTGAACAGAAAGCCGCCAGGATGAGACTGAAATAGAAACACAAGCTTGTTGAACATGAAAGGATACTGTTGTACACCAACTAGATTAAAAGTACAAAACTAAATAACTAATGAACCACTTGGTACCTTTTCTTTGCGACTGTCCATCGATGTATGAGAGCCAATAACAACAACATTCTCAGGTAAATTGTCCAGCTTGCTCCTCAATGCAAGGCTGGCATCTTGGTTCCCAACAACAGTTTTCTCAACATCTTTCACAAAGATTATCAAAGGGCAGCTTTTGCATGCATTTGAGGCAACCTAAAATGATTTGACATGCAAAATCAGAAAAAACAGCCAGAAAGAAACAGGGGACATGATAAACTCAACTATGTAAAATCAACTAAGTCCTTACATCAAATATTTCATCGAGTGCAAGGTTATCTATTTCCTCCCCGCCAGCATTCTCCAAACAAAGTGAATTGGCTATCAAATTGCAAAGAAAACAGTAAATATAAAACTGAACAAATGAATGTTGATTAATTGTGAACACAAAGAACTTGAGGACAGTCATAAATTACCAGAGCAGAAGAAACCGTGATCTTTTTCACAACGACCACCAAGATTATTGCCATCGGCAATGGGCTTATCAAATCTGACACCAATTTTGGCTGATCCATTGTCATTTTCTTCAAAAGGGAGCACTACTTTGCCTCGTGACCCATCCACTGGACCCCTGAACAAGGCAACAGGGGACTTAAAAATTACAGAACAGCCACACTTCAATCAGAAATCAATTGATAACCTCATATATCAACCAACCAAATCCATCACGGTACTTTATAAGAATGAAATTGAAAGACTCGAAATCATTAAATACCATGCAAGTGAAATATATCACAAGTGAATATAATCTTGGAGTTACCTGAAAGGATGCAAAATGGGTGGTAGACCAGATGTTGTCCCAAGGTATCTGACTCTATCCCCTACCAAGTGCAGTGGTAATACAGTGAGCATCCATTTCCATTCGAAAACTAGATCATAACTACAGAAATTGACATGTCGCCGTAAATTTACCTCTTTTCTTTAGCTTGTCCAAGTTCTTATGATGATGAGAAAACTCACCATGTTCAAAAAAATTGCCAAACAAAGCATACCTTTCTTGAACTTGTAGTTTTTGGATGTTGCAGTTGAAGTTTCCTGCTTTGGCTGCGCCTGGGAGCTGACAGTCGAACCACCAGTTATATCTGCCTCCACACTAGATGTTGGCTTTTTATGCTGCATAGCAGCAGCTCGTGAAGAACGTTTTGCAAAAATAGATGCTCTTTCAGGCTTCAGACTTTCTTTTAATGCATCAATATCTTTTGTTACTGGACACTGAAAATAATAAAATTCAGCATAAACATATTAAAGCAAAATATCAAAAGAAGCAGGAAATAAACCATAACAAGTTATAAAATGAAAGGGAAATATATGTAAGGAGTGCAGAAAATGCGTACACCAGGAAGTAGAAGAGAGTCAACAATGAATAGTTTAGCACCATAATGCTTTGCAAGTGCCTTTGCCAATGTCTCCTGATATATTTCAGAGCCTTTGGGCAATTTCGTACTAAATCATCAGAATATTAACAAATAAGGTAAAACCAAACTGCACAAAAGGCAACATCGATGCATCCCTAACCTGCAGGGCCCGATAATAATATGCGAGGAGACACAGTTGGGAGGTCTGCAGCATACTTCATAAATTTATTGCACTTCAGGCGTATAAAAGTTGACAAAATCAAAATATTCTTTGTTGAGTCGCTGCAAAATAGAGAGTAATACAATTTTGACAATAGTCGGACAAAGACTGGTGATGCACACAAATTTTTAATGGGCTTGAAGTTGCATAATAATCTTCAGTCATCAAACAGGTACAATAGTACACCAGAGAACAAACTAAGATCACACTTTACGAGGAAATCTCATGCTTTTTTAAACTAGTTTCCAATTTCTTATTTGATAGATAAAGAACAACAGTTTAACTTTTTGTACCCAGAAGAATATATCACATTGACTTATCTAATACAATTCGTGGAAATCAATTCCATTTGGGTATCTTCATTTGTGGAAATAAGTACCGCAATGTGTTAAACATAGCCTACAACATTTTTGGCCAAATAAGCATCAATCTCAGGTCTTCCTTTGCCAACAAAAAAAAAGGGCCTAACCATAAATTTAATCATCTAGCCTTCTCAATATTGACAAGCAATTTACAAAGAATTTTCATCAAGTACAAGCAGCTGAAGCCTGATACTAGATGATATTTCACTATAATGAAATACTTAATGAGTTAAATGGTATCATAGAATTCAAGAACACATAAATGTACTGGAAAAAGTGCAAGATGTAAGTACACAACAGCAGCCCCTATAGAGAGAGATTGCCCCTCCTAAACCTCAAACTTAAGTATGACTCACAAGCCCACTTACATTAATTTTTTAGTGGGTGAAATTAATTATGAAGCAAATGTCAAAATGATCACAGAAGAGTTTTATTTTGTCGCCAACAGTAAAATGGGTGAGTAAGAAATATGCACCTCAAAAAATATGGAAAGCTTTCAAATGAAACTTCTATCTTTTTAGGTTCAATAACTGATTTTTCTAGAGTATCCCTTAATGCCTTCTGCCAATCAACTGCTGGATCAGATGTAGCTCCCTCTTTTCTAAGTTCTCTTCGGCGCTTTTCTGTTAATCCTCTAACAATACTGCGACCGAACTCCAGAGGAAAATTTTCCATTTTTCCATACAATGGCGGAAATTCATAACTTGATCTAGGAGCCTTTCCATCAGCAATGTCCTTATTATTCTCTAAACATTCATTTATGTTCTCATCAGATGTGACAATAGCTTTTCCTTTAGGAGAGACCCTAGCCGTGCCATCATGGTTATGGGCATCTCTCATGTCAACATCTGCAACTTGATCATCTGACATTCGACATACAGATGGTACAACTGGACCTTCTGAAGGCCCTGCACCATCTTCAGTGGGAGGAAGAAGAGAAAATTCCTTTGATAAGTTTAAAGATGCTAATATTGATGCTCCAGAGACAGCTGATGGATCTCCTGTCCTCGACTCAATTTGGATCTCCTTCATAGGTTCAGTTTGAGTTTCCAAGATACTTACCGAAGAAATTCCTGGGTCAGCTGGACTCTCATTATCAAGCTGCTGAAAAACCTAAAAATGCATTAAGGAATGGTGTCAACATGAAAACAGCTATAGGAACTATTTTAAACCTCCAGTAATTCCTAGCTTAATGAGTGATAGGTAATTCGAACAATGTCACCCCCTAGAATTGGCACGCAAAAAAAGGATACATAAGCATGGTTGCCAGTAGTACTGAAAACAACCTCATCTCCTCCACATAAAGGAACGCTTGTGTTCCGTGGATAAATCTTTCCATTTACTTGGACAGCACCTTTGCTTCCAGTAATTTCAAGCATTGTTGCAGAGGACCCATCTTGCTGCACAAATTAACATGAGGTTTCCAGTTCAATCAAAGCCATAGAAAGACAACTCAATCTGCATCAGTGTAATTGTACCTCTACATGCTTCAGCTTGCATAATGTTGTGCTGGTTGATGGATCATTCAAACATAAGTTGCAACGGCGGCTTTGACCAACTGTAAAAATGTTTCCTTGCATCACCATGTGAGGGTTCTGAAAGAGTGTAGAATATGTGATCAAGAAAAATAGAATAACAACTTAAGCATACTACATGAGAGTCTATCTGACTAAGTTTGTATGTTTGATACTGTTATTTATCGCTTTTCCTAGGATCACTGGGTGACTAAAGTTGGATGTTTGATAATGTTAGGAGTCTGATGATACTAGCATATATATAAAAGCTAAAGATTGCTTTTGCATATCTTGGAGATGAGAAAAACAATCTGACAAGATGGTCAACATCCATCCAATCAGCCCAGATCAATAACGAGGAGGACCTGCAAGGATCCTGCTAGTTGATAAAAAGTCTCAAAATGTAGAACAGATAAGATACAATAATAAACACAACCCTTCCAATCTCAGGCACAACAATCAACGGAAGAATTAGACTATTGTTTAATCAACGGAGAAGCCAGCCTTTCCATCTAATTTGTGACTTTCTCCTCTTCTCACTTTGTGTATATTCATTTATAAAACTTGCAAGTATGATATGGTATCATGTTTTGCAATTTATGCCAAAGCTTCTCTTTAGGTAATTGGGTACACTCACATACATCCATAATTACCATATAAATACAACGTGAATCATGTGACTAGAAAACCATAGAATGCAAAACAAACAAGAGATCTCATACATAAACATTGAGCAATACAGCTCAAAAGATAAATTAAGCTTCTATAGGGGAAAGCGTCAAAATTTCTTCTGTAGGTACATAACATATCATCCATGGTACGAACAGATTACGAACAGATTCCTTCATCAGGTAGCTTGAATAGTTGAAGAGTGGACATGGGCATTTAATGGAGGCATTTTAACAATCTTCCTCTAATTAATGTGTTATTTCTAGAAGTGTACAAATTTCTGACTTATGATGAAATATAGTTAAATCTTCTCAAGAGGTAAGTTTCAGGGATCCAGTATTCTCACTCCATCAATAATATGATGCTATAAAACAATCCTCAGTAATGGTGTCCAGAAATAACATCAGCAGAGTAAATTTATTTTGTGAACAGACTAAGGGCAGAAAGGCATTGGATTAAATAAGATGTTCATTTTTCCATGGTGTATGAAAATTCCCAGGCATGAAGTGATAAATTTGTAGGTGTACATGAGCATATTTGAAGAAAATGGTTGGGAATATCAATGGCTCATGAAGCCCGCAAAAGCACTCCCAATCCAGAGGGGAAAATGGATCAGATCAGCATTATACTGAATAAAAGTGAGCTTACAACAAAAAACAAACTAAATAAGGTAAAGTCGCCATTTTTCACAGTTTCAAGTTAACCAAGGAAAAATCTTGGGAAAATCTTTGTTTCTTCTATCACCTAGCGAAGAAGATACTAGGAGAAGCACAACAACAGTAGCAAAATCTAAATCATACCTGACTACACTGAGAAAGGAGCTGTCCCCATGCAACTTTTGAGTTCGGCTTTGGAAGCTTAGAGGGTCGCTTCTTCTGAAAACTTGATTTCTCTGAATTCCCTGCAATTAAAATGTGAAAGCCTACAATAATCACATTTGACCCCACAAAAGAAAATGTGGCCAACAAACAATTAACAACATATGAAAATATCAGCATAACTGAGTTTGGGATCTGGTGAATTTATGATCAAATATTTCATTTAATCTCATCAAGAGATACTTTATTAAAATTTTCGGATTAAAAGAAGTGGAAGGATTCCCAGTTCCTCAATTTCCATACTGAAAATTTCTCCAAACCACCCACTCCCAATCTCACCTCACCTGACCTCCTCCTCATCCACAACATTTAGTCTCATTCAAAGAAAGACACAGTTTCTAGATAAGTAGTATGGCACCTAGAACAGTAATGAGAACTGAATACATTTAATTACTTCAAAATTTTGTAAAAAAAGTGCTATTTTTTTCTTTTGAGAAAGGAAGTTCTATCGCATTAATACCAAAGAGAAATAAACAAAGATCTCACCAGAAAGCTGTGGCACAATAAGATTCCCACTTTCCATATGACAGTCAAGCGATTTTTCCGCCTTACAAGCATCAACGGCCTTGGCAACATCGATGTTCATCGGATCAAAGGACCGAAGCTCAGATTCCCGGGATTCAACCTCGGGCTCAAGTTCCTTGTCCAGAGGACGACTCTCGACGGGAAAACCAGCTTCAAACCCCTCCTCCGTCTGATAACCCAAAAAATCGAGAATAACCAAGGGACGCAGACAACCACCACAAATCATACAAATTCGAAACGACCACATAGCATAAATAAAATAGCGCAGAGATCAGAAGATAGGGTTTTCCATAAATCAATCAAGAGCAACCTCGAACCACATAATACCTTAGTCCGTCTGGGTTGAGAGGAAGAAGGAGAGGATGCAGAGGGAGAGGAGAGGGAGCGCTTGTTGGAGCTACGCCGTGTCTCGACCATGATGACGACAGAGGTGACGGTGACGGTGGTGGTTGACAGAGAACAGCCTTTCCTCTCTCTCGCTGAAGTTCTCCTTGCTTCAGATTCCGACCAGAGAGAGAGATGTATGATTAGGAGGTGATCGGTCATCAATAGCTTCTGTCTAATTCTTGTTGTCACCTATAAAGCCTTTTCGGTGAAATTGCATTTATTTTATAATTAGTAACATTTCTACTTACCATTTGATCTTTCCTTCTTTTTTTCGAATCCATTATGAGTGACGTAATAGTAGGAATATAAGTTTTATGGGTATAAAAAATCTCGCAAATTAATCTATTGATTAGTATAATACATTAAAAAAATAACATTTACTTTCAATCTATTGTAAATTGACAGCACATTTTCCTGCTAGGCACCATTGATACTAGATACTGTGAATCTTGAGCTTTATTTATTGGGGGAATGACACGTGTGAATGTGGATGAAGACATATGTCTCTAGGATCAAAGTCCAACCTAGGGGAGAAGAAATGTAAGCTGTATGACATACAGGGCAGGCTGACTCATCCATCATGTGTGTATCTATCAAAATCTTCTATTATTATAAAGCCTATAAGCAAGCTTTCATGGAAGAAAAAAAAGGCCACTTTCATCAACTTCCTTTAAAAGCTGTGTTATGGAAATTAGAAATTTCAAAGCAAGTGCAAACGGTAGAAGTAAGCATGTCAAAAGTCTTACATTTGAATTTGAAAATTTTAAGGTAAGATTAAAAGAATATACTAATAAAAGTCTATTAATTATAAATATGTATATATAATGTAGTTTATATAATGTCTTTTTTTAGTGGAAGTATGATGATTAAATGACTAGAAAATAAAAACTCACATGATATTTTCAAACAAAAAGTTATAAGACTGTGGTTGGATGGAATGATTTGAAGGGTATGGAAAGGAAAGAGTTTGTGAAGATTTAATAACTCAACTGGATAAATCCCTTGACCAAATGAATGTATTAATTTTTAATTTAATTTAATAATTTATTAAGTAATACTCCATTTATTTATGTATATAATAAATTATATGGGTCATATTTTTATTATATAATTAAATTATAAAAAATAAAATTAATAGACATTTTTGGATAATTTCTTACTCGACAAAAGTTATCTTGCCCGATATACTTAAAAAATAAACGCGGTAATCTCTATAACTAGTTATAATATTATAATTTTATTAATAAATAACTTAATATACTAGAGAAGATAGTCTGATTTATAAATTTTATAATAAAATAAAAATAAAAAATATTATGATATAATTTTAAATTAAAAATAAGGGAGTAAAATATATTTAGATAAGATAAATCTCCACCCGTTTTTACCTACCAAATATCCTAATTGTACCTGTGGGCATTACTGTTATGGAATCCTTTCAACTTCTAATATATGAACTAATTTTAAATCTTAAAAATACTTGATTATGAATTTAAATAGAGAACCGAGTTTTAATTTATGAACTTGATCTCCAATTGAGTACAAATGAAATTGTTTAAATTTGAATTAATTTATAGGTATGAAAATTAAAATTTATATTTTTAATTTGTAAAAAATTATATTAAATTTGAGTAAATTTTTTTTACAATAGTTTGAGTGCGTTTACTTTAAATTTTACAAATGTAAAATAAGATAGGATTGGATATTATAGAATTTATATCAAATTAATTATTAGTTTATTATATATATTAAAATTTTTAATTAATTCAAATTCATATATCATCTAACCAATTTTAGGTCGAATGGCGCTTACCATTGCTTCTCAACTATAATCGATGACCTATGCTATTTTCCCATAACAGAAATGATGAAAAATAATTAAGGTTTTGAGTTTTGGTAAGTTTAATAGCCGGTGTGGATATTGAGGAAGCTATGAGCCATCCAGTGGAGATGATGAATGAAGGGCAGGAAATGAAAACACATTGGATAGCTCAAGTGACGACAAAGACATTTTGGAATATACATTATATATATTGGTATATACATACAGACATGCATAGCCTAGCAGTAGAGCCAATTATATATGCAAAGGGGCACATTTTGGTTGGGGCAAAAATGTACGCAGAAGAAACCCTAACCCTAATGCATTCCATAGATAAAATATAACCAAATCTCATTTATGGTAATGTCAAATCTTACAATTCTGGAGGAGTATTTTACTGATATGCCCTCTCACAAAGGGTCATTCTTTATCCACTGTTTGGAGTTTTAGATGGGTAGATTAGGATGAGCAATGGGATAAGGGAAGAAAGACAGATAATCACTTACTTGGGGGGGGGGGGGGGTGGGGTCCGTTATTGACTTTCACTATCAAGATATGCATGTTCATGCGGCCATGCATGCATGAGCCACAGCCACATGGCATACACTTGGCACTAAATCATTTTCTTCTCAATTTGTTTTTGGAATTCTCACTCTCCATGATGATAAGCATAAATTAATTATTTATTATTATTATTGAATTTAATGTATAGTAAAATTTTGGCCAAAATTCAATAATTAGACTAATTTCTTATATTGGCCCTACCCTATATCAAAATGACCAATTGAGCAAAAAAAAAACATAAAAATGACCCAACATCTGTCACTTTTATTATTTCAAGTAGATCACGCGTGTAAAGTGATTGTTAGTTAGCTCGTCTAAGGAGAAGACCCATGTGAGCACAGCCATGAATGCAACGCAAGCAATAGAACAAGCAATGCATAATATAATATGGTAGTATTTAGATGTATTAACTCATTAATTAATTTAATAATAAAGATAATAAATACTTTGGTGGGTTTATTAGTGAAGGATCAAACCATTAATAAATGAAACATTTATAATTAATCAAGTTTAATTATACTAACCACTTAAAACTCTTTTAATATGTGAAATTTAATGATATATCTTAATTTATATATAATATTAAATATTGTACATATAAAAAGTATTTACGATTATTTTTATGTTTTTAAATTAAACTTGTTTGATAAAACAATATTTTGGGCTAAAAAAACGTTTTTTCATTGGCAAAAAAATAAATTTAAATTATAATTTATTCATCGTCAAGGGAAAACAGCCCAAATCCAAACAAAGCAGGGGGCAGTCTTCCTACCTTATCTACCCATCAGCGGCTGCGGCTGAAGCGAAGCGGCAGGGTTTGAAGGAGGGCTCCCCTACCTTATCTTCTCCTCCTCTCAGATACCTTATCTTCTTCATCCACTCGCCTTAAACCCTAAATCTCTCTCTCCCTCTCTCTCTCTCCCGATTAATCGAGAATCCGAGGGATGGATTTCAAGCCGATCATGCCGGAGTCGAAGAATGAAGACTCTGCAGGTTCTTCTCCCTCTTCTCCGTCTTCTTCCTTCTCCTCTATGTATTCTGAAGATTCCGATGTTGGGATAGTCCCGGCCATCGCCAATCCCATTACGGTCAGGGCCGCGAATTTGGCAGATGGCAGTGGGGACGAGTCCGACGACGGAGGATTCATCAGCGGCGGGGAGGAGTTTGAGACTGCTCCGGTTGCTATTACGGCTGAGTCGGGCGGTGGGGCGCGGGGGAAGGCAGTAGTTCTGGGAGATACTAGCACTTCGCCTGGGGAGTTTAGGCCTGTGGCGAAGTTGTCATATGATGATGACGACGACGAGGAGGAGGGTGGCGACACATATGGTAGTGTTGCTGTCAGCGATCCGAAAGCTAGGTTTTTTGTGGATGATTTCGAAGAAGCGAAGGGGGTGCCTGCACAGCAGAAGCTGAGGGATTTTTCTTACTTGTTGGATGCTAGTGACAGTGTTGATAAGAAGGTGGAAGATGGAAATGGCCATCTTCTGACTGCAAACCTGGTGTCTCCCAATATGGGCTTGAACGCTGAAGTTGTGATGAGTTCTCTGTTCGAGACTCAAGGGAATAAGTTAAGGGATGAGGATAATCCTCTGGAGGTTGTTGAGCAAGCAGATGAGAAGCAAAGTGAGGTTAAGGATAAGAATTTTATTGCTGGAGGAGACGCACTTCTGGAAGCCATACATGTGGATTTGGGGACTGCCGTTGTTGGGGAGATGAATCCCCAAATTGTGGAAAGGGATGTCCCCGTTGAAGAAAGTGTAAATTTAGATAATAAAATAGCGGAAGGAACCAGTGTTCTGCCCAAAGATGCTGTAGATGTTATGGGAACAGGAACAAAAGAAAGCTTGGAGGCAGTTTTTGATGCCAGTGATGGCAGAGCTGTGGTTGTTGAGGAGAAACAAGGCATTGAAGAGGATTATGAAGCAGGTGGCAGGGCAATTCCCAGTTCTGAATCTGTGGAACGTGAGACACTTTATGAGTTAAAGGCACCCCATAGTAATGGCACTACTCTGGAAACTCGAAAGCTTGCCCTGGAGCTGGAGGTGGACTCTGATGAAACTCAGAAACTTCTCTTGGATGCAGATTCTGGTGGTGAAGGTTCTGAGACAGATGGAGAGAAGGATGAGTTGCTGTTTGAAAACTCAGAAGCTGCCAAACAATTCTTGGATGAGCTGGAGAGTGGGCTGGCTGCAGGTTCTCAGCCTGGTGCCGAGAGTTCACAGGGGAACTTGCAGCATGTTGATGGTCAGATTGTGACAGACTCGGATGAAGAGGTCGACTCTGATGAGGAAGGGGGTGGAAAAGAGTTGTTTAATTCAGCGGCTCTTGCAGCTCTCCTGAAAGCTGCATCGGGTGCTGATAATGGCGAAGGAAGCATTACTGTCACTTCTCAGGATGGGACGCGGCTATTCTCTGTTGAGCGCCCTGCTGGTCTGGGATCTTCTCTAAGGTCCGTCAGACCTGCAGCAAGAGCAAGCCGTCCAAGTATCTTTTCTTCAAACCCCAACCCTTCTGGTGAGTCTGAGAACAATTTGAGTGAAGATGAAAGGAAGAAACTGGAGAAGATCCATGATATAAGGGTGAAATTCTTGAGGCTCGCCCAGAGATTAGGCTATTCTTCAGATGAGTCAATTGTGACACAAGTGATGTACCGTTTATCACTTCTTGCCGGTAGACAAAACAGTCAATTATTTAGCCTTGAATCTGCAAAAAGAGGTGCTGCTGAGCTCGAATTGAAGGGAAAGGATGACCTTGATTTCTCTTTGAATGTTTTGGTTCTAGGGAAAGCTGGTGTTGGTAAAAGTGCCACCATAAATTCTATTCTTGGTGAAGATAGGGCGCGGATAAACTCATCTGAAACTGCTACGACTGAGGTTAAAGAGATAGTGGGGACTGTTCATGGGGTTATGATCAAGTTCTATGATACCCCTGCACTGGAGCCTTCCATCATGGAGCAAAGCAGAAATAGTAAGATTTTATCTTACATAAAGAAGTTCACGAAAAAATGTCCCCCAGATGTTGTTCTTTATGTTGATCGTCTTGATACACTAACTCGGGACCTCAATGATCTGCCATTGCTAAGGACAATTACAAGCGCTCTTGGCTCATCTATCTGGAAAAATGCTGTAGTCACACTGACTCATGCTGCTTCAGCACCCCCTGATGGCCCATCAGGTTCTCCACTGAACTATGATGCCTTTGTTACTCATCGGTCCCATATTGTTCAGCAGTCAATTGGGCAAGCTGTAGGTGACATGAGGATGATGAACCCAAACCTTATGAGTCCGGTTTGCCTTGCGGAGAATCACCCATCCTGTCGGAAGAACAGAGAGGGCGAGAAAATTCTTCCCAACGGCCAAGTTTGGAGACCCCACCTATTACTTTTATCCATATCCATGAAGATTTTATCAGAAGCAACTTCTCTCTCAAAGCCTCAGGATCCATTTGACCACCGCAAGCTCTTTGGGTTTCGTGTGCGTGCACCCCCTCTCCCGTACCTACTGTCATGGCTGTTGCAGTCTCGTGCTCATCCCAAGCTTGCATCCGATCAGGGTGCTGACAATGGTGACTCTGATATAGACCTTGCTGATTTGTCCGAGTCTGATGAGGAAGATGAAGAGGACGAGTATGATCAGCTCCCTCCCTTCAAGCCTCTCAGGAAAGCTCAACTAGCTAAGCTTAGTAAAGACCAGAGGCGGGCATATTTGGAGGAGTATGATTATCGGGTGAAACTGCTGCAGAAGAAACAGTGGAGAGAGGAATTGAAGAGAATGAGGGAGATGAAGAAAAAAGGAAAAGTAGAGGCTGATGAGTACATGGGAGAAGATGCAGATGCTGATAATGGAAGCCCAGCAGCTGTCCCTGTTCCTATGCATGACTTTGTCCTTCCTCCTTCCTTTGACAGTGATAATCCCACATACAGGTAGCAGAACCTACTCAGAAGATTAGCATTTTCATATATTTATGTTATTTCTCGAAGTTTTTGCTGATTAGTATTACTATACTGTGATGGATTTGCTAAATTTAACTGAAAACTTCTTTACATCATCATCATCATGGGGACTTTTTTTGGGAGAGCAGCATTTTGGTTTTTTGTTGAGACACTGAATTAGTACATTTTGGCCCCAATTTACAGGTACCGGCTCCTGGAGCCAACCTCACAATTCATATCAAGGCCTGTTCTGGACTCTCATGGATGGGACCATGATTGCGGTTATGACGGTGTAAACCTCGAGCACAGCCTTGCCATCGCCAGCAAATTCCCTACTGCTGTCACAGTTCAGATCACAAAGGACAAGAAGGACTTCACCATCCACTTGGACTCCTCCGTGGCTGCCAAGTATGGTGAGAGCGGGTCTGCCATGGCTGGCTTCGACATACAGAACATTGGGAAGCAGCTCGCGTACTCCCTCCGTGGAGAGACCAAACTCAAGACCTACAGAAAGAACAAGACGACTGCAGGGATGTCGGTTACCTTCCTGGGCGAGAAGATTGCGACGGGACTCAAGGTCGAGGACCAGATTGCCATAGGAAAGCGGCTGGTGCTCATGGGAAGCACAGGGCTGGTGAGGTCTCAGGGGGACTCCGTGTATGGCGCGAATCTAGAAGTGAAGCTCAGGGAAGCAGATTTTCCGATCGGACAGGACCAGTCATCGCTGGGTCTGTCCCTTGTGCGTTGGAGAGGGGACCTTGCACTGGCAGCAAACGTCCAGTCCCAGTTCTCGGTGGGCCGCAGCTCGAAGATTGCAGTACGGGCCGGCCTGAACAACAAAATGAGCGGGCAGATTACAGTCCGGACCAGCAGCTCTGAGCAGCTTCAGCTTGCACTCGTGGGGTTTCTACCCATTGCAACTGCCATTTACAGGAGCATCTGGCCCCAGGCTAGTGACAACTACTCCATCTACTAAGAATGCCCCCCAACATACAGGAAATATGATGGGTCTTCCGCTGGAAAATGATTTTTGCTGCCCGTCATTTGGAGCCATTGTTGCTACAGCAGTTAGTTCTTTCTGAACTTCTTGAATTTCAACGTTGTCAATGGTTATGATGACAACGAGATGGATTTTGTTGGAGGGAAGAGAACCAGAATAGTGATGTCTTTTTAGGCTCTGTTCTGCACTTGATGGACCAGTTTTTTTTTTATATGGGGTTAAAACTAGATGTTCTCAATTACAAGTAGGCATTACCATGTGCAAAATGAAAATCGAATTCATGCTAACCATCTTCTACGTATGTATAACCTAATCTCTTACTCTATCGATTTACAACAGATATGAATCCGGCCCATGCGAAGCATATCTTGACCAGGTCCCAGCGATGGGGCTAGCTGCCCTGAATTTTCTGTAGCATTCGAACAGGGTCCCGCCCAGGGCCAGAGCCACCACTAGACCGAGCTTGGTAGCTCCCACGCCGAACACGATGGGGTCCCAGGCTGAGGACGGCCACGTAGAGCGCCAGCGCACTGGGGTGGCGGTGGAACCCTCCGTCGGCCCAGACGAACCACGCGGAGAGGCCTAGGAGCATACATTGGCGCTTGGGACTTGCAAGAGTAACCCACACGTGTCGTTGCTTCATTGCCTCGTTAATATGTAACTAATTATTATCTTTGTTGAATAATGACTTAATCTATGATTTTACAAGTTTTTTGGGTGAATCGATATGAAACCGATACTTGAGGAGTGGATTGCAATTTCCGAAATATAAGGAGTAACTCCGACGATCGGAGGCTTCATTTTTCCGGCTGCTTTGTTCAACTGAGCAAGAGGAGTGAGAAGAATTCAACGATGGAGTCGCCACCTCCGCCTAAGCTCCAAGCTCGGCGCCAATCGGAGACCTCTTCAAGGAACAGTGCCTTCGGAGCTCTCTCGTTCAAGAACCCCAAAGTGGCGGTCGCTCTTGCTCTGCTGGCGTCGGATGCCGTCCTTGTCTCACTCATCATCGCCTACGTCCCATGTAAGCTTCCTTTCTCCTCCTTCTGATCTTGGAGATCACTTTCCGTTTTGTGTCATTGCTTCTCCTTTTGATTTCAGATACAAAAATCGATTGGGACGCTTACATGTCGCAGGTAAGTCCCTTACCTCCCACGCCCTCGCTTTTGGAGTTCATCTAGTGTAATTGAAAGTAGAGCATTCTGACTCTCCAACTCCGCAATTTGAACTGAGTAGCAACAAGTTCCCATCTTTACTTTCATTTTACTCACGCTGATAAGGCACATTGTGTTTTTATTCACCTTGCTTTGAATATTTCTTGTACATATCTATATCTATGAGTTTCTCGAAATGGTTCGTTGTTTTTACTGGCAGGTTAGTGGATTTCTTGGAGGAGAAAGGGACTATGGAAACTTGAAAGGCGATACAGGGCCTCTAGTCTATCCTGCTGGGTTTCTATATGTTTATTCGTTCCTTCAATATGTTACTGGAGGAGAAGTGTATCCAGCACAGGTTAGTATTCCTTTAAATGGTATAAAAATGTCAAAATGTTTACCATTGTGATTCATATGGAGGTGGTACAGGCTTTCGGTTGTATATGTGACGCAGCAATTCATTCCATCTGGTTAGTAAGCTGTGATTCTTCTCATTGAAACTTTCTTCCAAATGGCACAATCATGATGTTTTTTTTGGTGTAGCGAGCTAAAATTTCCTGAACGTTTGTTAATGGGCTATCATGGCTTTCTTTGATGTGTTTTCTTGTGCGAACTCTCACAAAATATTTTTACACTATCCTTGTTGTTTGTTCTTGCAGATTTTGTTTGGCATTTTGTATATCATAAATCTGGGTATCGTATTATTCATCTATGTTAAGACTGATGTGGTAAGGTTATTTGTGTTTTACTGGTGATTAAGTCATGCCTTTCATTTTATTTTAATATTTCTTTGGTCTTTATTTTCTTTTTTCGTCTCTCACTACTTTCATGTTCATGATATTCTGACAGCTTCCTTGGTGGGCTCTTAGTCTGCTTTGTCTATCAAAGAGAGTGCACTCAATATTTATGCTCCGTCTTTTTAATGATTGTATAGCCATGACACTTCTTCATGCTGCCATGGCTGCACTTCTTTGCCATCAGTGGCATCTTGGTCTGGTCATCTTCAGGTAGTACTTCATTCACTTACTACTTCTAGCTGCCTTCCTTTTATCTCTGCACATATACTTAATTACTTTATACCTCTTCTTTCTGCAGTGGCGCTGTTTCTATAAAGATGAATGTTCTCCTCTTTGCTCCTCCATTGTTACTCATCATGTTAAAGGTAGCATCCATAAGCCAGCAGACTGCATAGATTCACATGTCAATTTTAGTCAAGCGAGTATTGTACATCTCTCATATGTATCTTTCACAGGCCATGGATATTTTTGGAGTGGTATCAGCTTTAGCTTGTGCTGCAGTTGTGCAGGTGATTGAACAGTCATTATTCCAGAAAATTTTAATCTTGTCCCACAGTTTAAAATTGGTATTCAGCTATAACTTTTACAAAATTGAAAATCTGATATGTTGAATGTGAATTTTTTTGATTGAGAGTTTGCATGTAAACCACATGTAATTCCTTCAAATCATCAAATGCACCTAGGTGAGTTGAAAGCCATCTGTTGTAGATGTTATCACTGTGGAACCTTTGTGCGATCAGTATGCTTATTAGTTCTAGTAAATTGTTAATGATTGTACAGATCTTGCTGGGACTTCCTTTTCTTCTATCCCATCCTGTAGGATATATATCAAGGGCCTTCAATCTTGGACGTATTTTCATTCACTTTTGGTATTCATCTATTCACTTTCTCTGCTCTGAATGATCTCTTTTATGAACATTCATTTGCTAGGTCCTAATCTGAATTATTGGAAAACTATATAAGTGTTGAAAATCATGGCATATCGGCTAATGCTTGCAATATGATAATCCACTCCTCTAAGTTTGTAGTAGTTTTTTTTTTTTGTGAACCTGAGACAATTAGGTGTATGTGAAAGGGAATGTTCAGGCAGACAAGCTGTTAAGCTTCTTTTCTACTGTGTTGGGATTATGATTTGAATGTGGCATGTCCTTGTCTCAACTGAATATCTAGCATTGGATGCATATTTTCATAATTGTAGATTGAAATTGAAATATCTTTGGAAAGAGAACTATCTATGTAATCACAAATTCTTGAGAACCGTGCTTAATACTTTGATGAGTTTACTGGTTGATCTGTTGAGCTAATTAGTTGCTTCTAGGCCATGGCCTAGATTCTTATATTAGGGAAGTTATTGTGAGATTTAATTGTATATTATTCACCATATTGTTGGATTTATTTAATTAATTTTTTCCGTATCTTCTAGGTCTGTTAACTTCAAATTTGTTGCTGAGCCAATTTTTGTGTCAAAAGGATTTGCACTCACTTTGCTGGTTGCTCATCTGATGTTACTTACTGCCTTTGCTCATTATCGGTGGTGCAAGTAAGTTGGTGAATCTTGTTTTCTCTCATTGATTGACCTGCTCTATCAAAGTTTAAAAAATTGACATTACTTATTTCAAATGGTATTCAAATTCTGGACGTCATTTTCTGCCTGTTATTATCTAGTAGTCACATAGAACAAGTATTAAGAAATGGGCTCATTCATCTCCATATTTGTGCTTTAAACTCAATTAGTACACACCAAATTGAGGTTGGCTTCTCATATTTATGGAGGTAAAAAAGGTGTTTATATTGCTTGCAGGCATGAAGGAGGACTTCTGAGGTTCTTGCAATCTGTTCTTGGATCCCTAAAACTGAGATTTGCTTTTATAAGCTCTCCTCCTCTTTCCAATCCTCTTGATGGCAGTTCATGCTTCAGGATTCTCAGAAAAGAATGTAAAGCCTGAAATAAATCCTAGAATTTCTCATTTATCTGTTTTTTATCTTTAACTTTCTGTTTTGGCTCCATGATATCATTTCCTTGATACTGATCCCTATATATGACACGTGCCAGATATTGTGTCAACAATGTTTGCTGGAAACTTCATTGGTATTTTATGTGCTAGGTCACTGCACTACCAGTTTTATTCATGGTAACTAAGCTTACTTTACAGAAAAAGTTCCCAATCGTTAAACATCTGCTGGATTCTCCTTTTTTTTGCTGGTACCTATATTTGATTAGATGAAATTATAGTTATATCCTAAATATATGGCTTTGGGCACAGGTACTTCTATAGTCTTCCTTATTTGTTGTGGAGGACACCTTTTCCAACAGTATTACGGTACACATTATAGAGTTGTTCTTTTGTCATTATTACTAGCTTGTACATTTATAGGAATCTGAGTTCTGCAGTAACTCTTAAGCACTATGTTTTTCTTTGGATTTTGCAGTATTATGCTGTTCGTAGGCATAGAGCTATGCTGGAATATCTACCCTTCAAACTTTTACTCTTCGCTTATGCTACTAGGTCAACACATGCTCATATTGTGGGGCATTTGGAAGGCCCCTTCAGAATATCCTTATGAAGATGACAAATCATCTAGGCGAGATAAAGATGATTGAACTGGTTTCACTTCATGATCTTCTTCATGTATATTAGTTTTTCCTTTTCTAATTTAGTCCATAGCGTATATATGGCAGAGCATAAATTGAAAGAGAAGCGGGAATTTAAGTTTGCTGTTTATTCACTGGCTACCTTTTTACTTTCCCTGTCCCAATCACAGATCCAATTCAGTTCCTTTTACTGATGTTTTAGATCATGAACGCCTTTGCCACCTGGTTTTCCTATTTCTATTTTAAAGTTTGTCTTTTCTTGCTGCGTGGACAAACTTAAAAGGAGATGCAATGAGAAGTGCTAACTTCATTTGCTGCATATTTTCAGTTCGAATTACAGGACTTTTCTTGGGCAAAAAAAAATAGAGGGAGTTTTGGTTTCTAGAATAGAGATTCCAAATTGATGTCTCATTTACCTGCTGATGTTTGTTGGCTCCCCCTATTTGGAACTAATGATGATGAAATTGAATGAAAGAGATTCTGATTGCAGTGATATATTCCTCTTTCATCTCTGTCCAAATGTTGTACTGATGATGAAGTTATGATTAAAAAAAGGCCTCCATTATTAAGATGACCATTTGATGCTAACTAATTTAGATTTAAGGATGACTTGGTTCCACACATAGATGCCTCAATCTGGAATTTTTTCTTTACAAAATAATGAGAATTGCAGGTCATCAAGAATCAAGATAGAAGCCGTTGGCAGCACATCTCTTTACAAAATAATGTTGTTAGTTTCCATTCTCATCTTCCTTTGGTGGTCCACCTTCCTTTACTCACTCTCAAAAGGGAAAGGATAACGAGCAATGAACTCTCTAAAGTAAGGAAAAAGCAAGGGTCTCATGCATCTCTGATCTCAGGTGGTATTTGGCTCACTGTTATATTATATAATATACTTCGCATATTATTAACTTTTGAGCTCTAATTATTGGGACGCAGGCAGTGAAGCTTCAATGTTGCCCCAAACATCATCGAGATCTTCAAGATATGTTTTCATATTGATTGTCATATATATTCTTTTTTTATTATGTTCAGCACAAAGGTCAGACTTTTCACTGGCAAAAAACCACCTCTTTCCTATAATATCATTACCATTTTACCCAAATAAAAATTGAAAATCTGATCAAATATTAAAAAATAATATTATATTTAATTACCATAAAGTACATTAATAGAAAAGAAAACAAAAGTTAACCCATTTCAACTCAACTTATTATTGCTATAGCATAATTTTTAAGGCACTATCAAATTTAACAAAGTATTAATTTTGAATTAAATTACATATATAATAAAAAATGGTGTTTGATAAATGTAAAATTATCTATAATCTATTTAAAATTTTATAATTTTTTGTAATAATATTATTGAATGATCAAATATTTATGCCATATTATAATTTTATTTTAGGTTAATAATTCAAGCACAACATTTACTCTCTTTTTTTCAAATCTAATATAATATTTTTCTCATATCTTGAAGATGAGAAACCCTCACCAATTTAATCTAACTTAGCAGATAATTTTTCTCCAAATAAAAATACAATATTTACTTATTTTCTTACTGACATTTTTTTAAATTAATTTGATTAATATAATATATAACTTTAGGTTTTGTTTTTTTATTTACGTCATTTAATTTTTTATCATAATTTAATGGTAATACTAATTTACTTATTTTATTAAAATACATATTTTAAAGTAATTAATCGAAAAAATATTTTAAAATAAGTGACTACATTTTAAAGAACTAAAAATAGATAATATTACACCTCAATGCTTGTGATATATACAAAAATATATAGATATTTAATACAAAAACAAAGATGCAAGCAGTCAACTGTCGCATCACTGTCACCTATCCTCATCCGTCTCATCTTCCTCCGCTAATCAACCAACCAGAATCTCTAATTTTCTCTCTCATTTCGCCAAGTTTTTGACCGACGGCCGACATAATGGAAGTCGTCCACCATTCCTCCGCCTTTCTCCTCCCTCCGGCCCCTGCCAACCACCACCCTTCCTTGTCCTACGCCCTCGTCGTCCTCAACCAGCGCCTCCCTCGCTTCGCTCCTCTGCTCTGGCAGCACGGTACGATTCGCTCTCCGCGCACCTTCTTCTTCTCCTCGTGGCTGCTCTCGATTACGGACCGTTTCTTCCCGATGTTTGCCTGGTATCTCCCGGCCTGTTGAATTGTGAGCTGTTGCTGTCTGTTTAGTGCAGCAAAGCTGCGGCTCTGTGCTGATGGAGGAGCGAACCGAGTGTTTGATGAAATGCCCGCTTTGTTGCCCGACGAAGAGGCTGATGTCATCAGAAATCGGTAAGTTGATTTATTCGTGATCCGTGTAAGCTTCTGTTGCCAGCTTCTAGCTTCTGTAGGAGCGTTATGAATCATCACTCGCTTAAGCGGTCGGTTTAATAATAGATATTCCTGTGAGTCTTTCTTTTTCATATATGTTTCTTTTATGAACACGATATCGATGAGATCGAACTCAAATATTTTTATTTGTATAAGAGCAGTTCCAAGATCAATCTTTAGAAATGATAAGAGATGAATGATTGTTATGCCGGAGATGATACAAGCTGAAAGATGTAGACAAGATGAATAATTACGGTAGTTGCTACTTTCATGTTATGAAGGAGTAATTTAGCACAAAACTTCATATGAACTCTATGGTTATAATTCTATGATTTTTGCCCCAAAACACTAAGAAAATTCTATGGTTAATTGGTTTCTGCTAGTGAATAAATCTGCGGTCTCACATTTTGTTATTATTTTGTTCATGGTCTAAAAGTGATTTAAATTTGATTTTTCTTAGTTTTTTGGTAAAAGTATGTTCGCCTATATGCTATTCCAGAAATGTTATTGTAATAAAATATTACTATGTCATCAGCTCTAATCATGTGAGATAGTATCAGGTTGCTCGAAGTATTTTTGCAGGTATTGAGATGAATTTTTTAAAACTTTTCTCTGGCATGAAGCCTTCTAAATTATAGTTGAATGATTGTTTTATACCGTAGATTTGTGCAGTTTTGTTCTTAGGGCATCTTCTTGATGAAGGCTTTGTCTCGGAAAGGTGATGGTGTACATTGTCGAATTAACCTTCAATTTTATCTCAGGTATAAACCAGATGTTATCGAAGGAGATATGGATTCCATTAGATCTGAAGTATTGGATTTTTACATCAAACTGGTATCTCTCCTTCCTTTCTGATCCCAACTAGTTATATATTTATAAGCAAATTTTCTTAATTAGGGAGATGGAGAACAACAACATAAGTAATTTCTTCCTCATTTGATGTTTAAAGTCACTCTTGCTATTGGTGCAGGGTACTAAAGTGGTAGACGAGTCACATGATCAGGACACCACAGATCTGCACAAATGTGTTTCGTACATTTGCGATTTCACTTCTGACCTAGATAAATCTAGAGTAAGTTTAATCAGTTGAAAATGTTCTATATGCTTGAAACTCTACTTTCAGTTCTACACTAAATTCCTCATGAATCATTTGGCAGTTGTGTATCTTAGTTGCGGGAGCACTTGGTGGGCGATTTGATCATGAAATTGGAAATATTAATGTTCTGTGCGGATTCAAGAACATGAGGATAATCCTTATATCAGATGATTGCCTTATTCATCTACTTCCAGGAGGACAAAATCATGAGATTCACATATTGCCATCCGTTGTGGGTCCACATTGTGGTCTCATTCCAATTGGGATGCCATCTAAGAGTACTACAACAACCGGTCTCCAATGGAACCTCAGTAAGTATTCTTTTATTTCTGATGAACTATATTGAAATTTCACTACCATGGCAGCAAAGATATTTGCCAACCCTTCCTCATATCCACGAGTCAAGAATATGAAGGAGATGGATCTAAAAATATTAACTGAATTATATGTTTTCTTTCTATGATATAAAATATTTCTTGTTGATGTTTGCCAACCCTTGCTCATTTCCACCAGTCAAGAATATGAAGGAGATGTATCTAAAAAAATATTAACTGAATTACATGTTTTCTTTCTATGATAAACCGTTTATTATTGATTCTCTTTAATTATCTATCGTTGAGCCCGATCGAACTCAACACCATAGGTCTTGAAAGAGTTATTATGATTCATGAAAGCCAAGCACTCTTATTGACAAACTGTTGGCATAGTTCTTAGAATAGATAATTATCTTTTATGACTATTGGGATGGTTTTATTACATATAGAGTGATGGTATTGCTGCAGATTGTATGTAATTGATCTAAATTGATCTAAATTCATTGTGTTGCCTATCACAGATGGAACAAAGATGCAGTTCGGAGGTTTAATTAGTACATCAAACATTGCCAAAGACGATACAGTAACCGTGCATTCTGATTCAGATCTTCTTTGGACCATATCAATCAAAAAGTCCCAAGACAGATTGCAGTAAGAACATCTTGCAGAATCTGACAAGTCTTCTCGCTGTCACCAATTCATTTTAAAAGATAAAGGCGGACCTTGATTGTATCCCCTCTGTCCATATTCGGCCCGTATGCTAACTCTATTACTATTCAGTCAGTATTGAATGATTGAATAGCAATATTGAATGATGGAGTAGCAATAATGCAGTATTTATATGCAGAATTTTGTTTCATAATGGTTCCTCTGATATTTGCAAGTCTGTTTAGTTTCACAATGTAACAGTCCCCCAAACTATCTCCTGCAGAGCCAAATCAAACTTGTTTATTTTCTTCCTTTCGATCAGAGATGTTTCTCTTGAACTATATACACATATCTGCTTAAACATGTAATAGCAGAGGCATGTGGGATTCTAGGGAAAGACTCGAGTAGATGCTGGTACGGTGGTTCTTCTGGTGCCTTGTAGAGAGATACAGACAAGACAGGTGAGATGGATCAAAAAATGCTGTTTCACTTTTTCTAGAAAAGAAGATACGTACAATGGTAATTAATTGAAGAACAAAAAGAGAACCCGGTGACTCAAGAAAAAGGACTTCTTCCAAGGCTGGGTTGGGTTGATCAGACACCCATGAAAGCTTGTGCGGTAGCGAACCTTCTGGAGAGCAATATACTGAGCTCAAAAAATTCATTTTAAGAGGAAGATAATCATATCAATCATAAGAAGCAGATTTCTTCCTCCAAGAAAATGGAGAGGGAAAAGAAAGCCAAAACCCTCAGGAAATGAAGAATGCTGACATTAATTTTAGGCACCTCACGGCATAATGGGCACTTCTCTTTGGGATCTGCAGCTTTCAATCCATCAACGATGGTCATAGCTGCAGCATAGCAAGCACACATCATGCTCCAACGATGGGACCTGCAGCTTTCAATCATATGCCTTCTGAAGTCACCATGTTAGATTAGAGGACATACAGGGAAGACGAGCAATAGAGTACCACAAGTACTTCTGGAAGCCTGAAGAAATATGGAGATCCAGCGGCTTCTGCCATTTATTCGGATAGTATAATCAGCCATATGAACATGATAAAAAAAATAGCAGGAAGAAAGAGGGAAAAGATATTTGTAGTCCGTCAGACAGCTGTGTGACCGCCCCAGGCACCAGGTCGGAAGCCTGGAAACGATCCTCTGCCGCCTATAGCCAGCCCATCATGAGTGGCTACGTGGCTAATCACGCTCCGGTCGCACAGCCATGTCTCATCAACCGAACTTTCGTTCCTGCCTCCTTAGAACTCAAGGACACAGTAGCACAACGCTATAGAACAGATCCTGTTCAAGTAAGGTCGTAACTAACAAAGGATTTCAGATTTTTATAAACAAGATGTTTCTTCATGATTTCCCCAATGTGGGAGAGAGGATAAGCTATAGAGATTCTGGGCTTCTCTTGGGTGGGGTGGAGGGTGGAGGATGGAGGACGACGAATACAGATAATTATTAATTAGAGGCAGACGAATTAATTAAAAGCCCATTAAACAGTTGGATTGGGAATGGCCCAATGGAAATTTATTGTACCACTTTTTTTTGCCCAATCGAATATTTATACGACATGTTAGTGATTTTCGAAATATTTATATTTAACTATTTGATTATAAAAAAAATTAGAATTTAAAATATTTGTATTTTTATTACAATTTTACCTGCATACCCCTCCCTCTTATTAATTTTGTACCACCTTCCATACTTTGTGGTACATGGAATAGATCCTCATATTTCTCCACAGCTTCTGTATTTCACTAGGCTAAGCGCACCGCCGTGTCCGTGGGAGGATGATAAATCAAGGCTGTTCCGGCCCAAACCGCCGCCTCCTCCACCTTCTACCTCTCCCAACTCTCAATCACACTAGAGTTGATCAGTTCAGTTCTGCCCCCAGATTAATTATCACCCACAGGATTTGAGAGCTTCAGACATTAATGGCGAGCAAGCCCGTGATGACTGGTGACTGATGCTGGTGGGGGTTGACAGCTGCCAGCACCACAGCTACAACTTCTTCAAGCCTTTCCGCTCCAAAGCCCCCTACAAGCTCATCATCCTCCACGCCAGGCCCACCGCAGCATCCGCCATGGTCCGTCTGCCTCTCGATCCTTATCTGGGTGCCCACGTGATGCCGCACGTCGAGAACGATCTGAAGAGGCAGGCTACGCAGGTCGCCGAAAAGACTAAGGAAATCTGTTCCAGCAAATCGGTAACTAACACGATTTATTTTCATATAAAAACTTATAGCATTTTGGTGTTAATAAGGTTGTCGCCGCCGTCAGACTGTTGTGTTTTCAGGTCAATGATGCCCAGGTCGAAATACGGGAGGGCCACGGCAGGAACCTCTCTCCCATATACATTTATTTCCACATTATTACTTAACTTTTCTTTTATTACAATTAAATAATTACATTTTAAAACATTCAAACTTAATCCTAAAACTTTATTTTCAATTACCCCTAAAATTTATTTATCCTTTTAAAAAAACTCGACGTAAAACTTATTCATATTTTATATTCTTAAATTTTTATTTATTTAGGTTTTATTTTACCACTTTTGACCTCTTACTAAACAATCATAAAAAAAAAATTATTAAATTAAAATATGTGATTCTCCTTCCCTCCCTATATACTATTCGTCCGAAAAAATATTCATTATAATTTATTATAAACCGAAAACGAGCAAACATCTGATTAACTCAATTTTTAATCAAATTTAATACTATAAATGGTAGGTATTAACTAGTAAATGAGCTAGCGGCTTCTCTATTATGTTAATTGCATTAATTTCTTATTAATAGCTCGGATTATTCATTCAAAGTTGAAAATCTAGTCCTTAGTAGCTCCCTGACCTCCAATTGGTAAAATTGGTAATTATCTCTTGTTCGATCAACAAATAAGATGATCTTGGTGTAAAACTGATGGTAATTGAATTCTATAGATATCCATGGCTAAACCCTGGTAGTGGCCGAAAAAGGCCGCAAAATGCTCGTTCTACCCGACCTCGATTCTGGACAACAAGATTTGTCGTCACCGGCAGCCCTTTCGGATCCCATTTCTCCATCCTTGGTGGCTACCGGTGCCAAAGTGATGGCCTGCCTCCCCTCTACACCTCCATGGCGAGGGCCGACCCCTAGAAAAGGCAAAAAAACGATCGGTAGGTGGCAATTTTCGTCGGTGGGTCTACTGGGTTTAGTCTGATTACGACGAGTCGACAACCAATTTCTCCCAACTCTGACGACCATTACCACACAAAATTTCTCTTGAACCTTCAATACAAAATGCCTAATCTCCGGTCACCTCCGACGAAAATTTCTAATAACACACTCTGTTGCTTGGTTTCGACCAATTTTGGAAAATGAACAAAATTTGGTCATGGTTGGTCGGGGTAAGGCCCCCACTCATTAAAAGAGCCATTAGGAGTATGATAAAATCAATTTTGGGGTAGATTGTGAATTTAGAAGTTCATTTGATTTAAATTCTAAAATTTAGGGAATAAATTGTAATTATGAAAAATTTTGGTACCAAATTGTAAATATGAAAAAAATACGAAAAATATCCCTAAGAGTTGCCTAAGTGGTTTAGAAGTGATTTTAAAACATATGAGAATGTTTAAAGTTATTTTTTGGAATTCATGGGTAAAATCGTAAATATTGTGTAAAGAAGGGGTAAAATAGTCAATTATTTCTAAAGGGATGTCAAATAGTTCATATTGAACTATGGATGACAAAATGGTAATTTTGCCAAAGCAAATATGCATAATAGATATTTTTGCAAGTGAGGAAAAAATTGTAATTTTTTCCAACTTAAGAATTAAAAAGTAAAATTTGGAAAAATTGGGTTATCTAAATGAATCACTTAGAAACTTTTGGGGTATTTTAGTAAATAAGACGTAATTTGGTCTATCCTTTGATTTGAAAGAAAAATCATAGGTGGGGTTAGTGATTATAAGGTTTATCGACACGTTAGTCGAGAGAATACAGCCCGATGAGAAAAATCGTAATTTGTGAGAAATTATAGTATAATATGTAAGAATAATTGAATAGCAATAATTGAGTATTTATGTGCATGTTTGATATTTGCTAGTCTTTCTAATTTGACGATGTTGGAGTCCCCCAAAATTTCTTCCTTTCAATCAGAGATGTTTCTCTTGAACTATATACATAGTGGTAAGCCAATTTTGGAGTAACTCCAGCTCGTAGTTTCAACCATAGACAGCTCTTCAAGATCTTAGTGAAGTGGCTGGAAGGAAAAAAATGCTAAACGTTGGACCTCAATATAACCACAAATCGAACAAAAAGGTAGTTGAAGAGAATCCTCAAAGAAGAAATTCCAACAATTTAGGAGCAAAGAAAGGAGTACATCCACAAGAGAAGACAAGTCTAGCAATTGACAATAAATTGGATGTCCTGAGATTGCAAGTACAACTTCTTTTGGAAAAAGTAGAGAAGTTAAAATTGGAGTATCTGACCAACATAGCAGAAGTAAGCAAACCATAATAACAACATAGTCAAAGAGAATGAACGATGCCCTAAGGGGGACCAGGAAGTAGTAAGGAATACACCCTAAAAATGGCACTTGAAGGATCATTAAGGACAGGAAAATTCGAGAGACAACTACCTCAAGAGAATTAGACAAAGTGAATAGTAGGGGCGAGGCAGGTAACGAACTACCCTAGTGAGGTTCATAGAGTAAACTCCAGCAAAAAAGGAAGAGGTGGAAAAGCCAAATATTGGAGAAAAAAAGGATGAAAGAAATCCTTAAAAGGACCAATGACTAAATTAATGACGAAATTTAAGCCAATAAAGGAGTAGGTAAGCCTTTTACATAATGGTAAAGAAATCTTGGAACAAGAAAAATTTAAACTCTCCTTAAAAGAAATAGACGTGTACTGTAGTATGAGTGGGGATGAGGATAGAGTATCAAAGATATACCCGTAAAATTTTAAGAGAAGGTATAAATAGAAGAGGACGACATCAAATGATGCCATTTAAAGGTAGATATTCCCTAGAACCAAGGAAAAGGGGAGAGTCCTACTGAGGAAGGAAACCTTGGAAATGCATATATATCCCAATTAAGAGATAATGAAACTAAGTGAAAGGGACAAAGAGATAAACTTACAAATGAAGCGCAAGCTGAGGTGAAGGAACCAAGAAAGCATATTGGGATGACCCAAGGAAATAGGTTAAAAGGAACGGAGAAATAGGAATTTAGCATCACAAGATGCCATGACAAGTAAGAATGAGTGGAATACCTATAATAAAGAAATAAAGAAGAACGTTTGAGAAAACGTTGGAAAAGTAAGCCCTCCAAATAAGATGTGACTAAGGAGAAATAACCACAATTGGTAAGACGAGTCATAGTCGACACATGCATATAAAGCCTAAAGAGTGGACGACTGAGCATAGTCTAGAATGCACAAAATAAAACCAATCATCAGAAGTATCCCAAGTAAAGAATAAGGGATGAAATAGAAGTTGTGAATAGAGAAGGATTCAAAGTAGACAAATGCCCTAACATAGATAGGGGTGCAAAGAACCCTACAAGGAGTGATAAGAAGATTGAGCATGTAACTCATAAAATGGAAATCTCTATTACGAGGGACATAGTAGAGAATGAAATCGAAAGAAGGGAACCTTCCCAAGCAAAGGAATGGACACATAGATCGAAAACGATTATTGTAACAACGAAGAATCATAAAATGATCACGAGTAAGTAAAAGTTGATTAAGGAAAAAAGAAAATCCTTGAATAAAGAATGCCAAGTACTTAAGAAGGAAGGAATCCTAGCTCGTCGGTAAATTATTAGAAAATCCAATCATTGGAACTAGAAAGACTTAATAAGGAAGTTGAGAAAGGACAAATACGTAAGGAAAATGGACACAGTTGTGTAAGTTGATTTTATAACGGTGAAGGTAGTTGAGGAATACTACTAGAAGAAAAGAGGGATGAAGTTATACAATCCTTGAGAGGTTAGAAAATTGGGAATAAACTTAACGGAGGTGTTCTGGAAATATAATGGATATAGAGATAAGGTCTAGAAAATGTCATGCAGTAAGGAGGCATGTAAACCCAATAGTCCCGAGGAAAACATGACTCAAAATAAGGAAGAGTCAGTTAGCAAGCATGACAATGTCAAACATAAAATTTGGTCTAAAATTGTAATGAATAACGAACGAAGAAAGAGTCAAAATAGGATGAAAATGTTATAATAAGAAAACCCGTGTAAACATGTATGTAATGTTCTAAAGGGCATCAAACTAAGGGTTTCAACGACCAAGAGGTTAATTAGACGCGGGAATGGTTAGGTATCTTGGAATTCCCAATCCTAAGTACGGAATCTCAAAAGAAAAAATGTTGCTCTAATTAAAGAAAGATGTGAATCTATGATATACCCTTATGTGAGATATGTATAGGTATGATAAACTCCATGGAGGGAGCAAATAATATAAAGGAAGAGACATTCCTTCAGTGAATGATGTAAAAAGGGTAAATTGAAAGAACAAGATAAGAGTTTGCATGTTAAACAAATAGTAAACAGACATCAAAAGAATTGGTTTCTCATGCAAGGTTGCTAATTAAGTTTTGGGGACAAAACTCCTAAAAGGTGGGGAGAGTTGTAAACCCCGCCCTTTTGAGTTAAGGAAAACCGAAAAAAGAACCGGTCAAACCAAGTAAGAAAACTGAACCGGTTCAAAAACTCGATCATTTGGTAACAGACAATTTGAAAATTTACAAGTCCTAGGTGATACAAAGGGTTTATAGAACATTGTAAAATAATCTTAGGACAAATTGGAAGAGAAAAATAAGACCGGTTTAAATGAACCAGATTCAACTAGATTGAACCGGTTTATAAACCGAGTCGGTTCATGAATTGTAACTGATTGAGAAAGGGAAAATCAGAAAATTTATGGATATGCTATGGAAATGAATTTGAAAATGAATTGGAGATAAAAACTAAACCGGTTTAGGTGAACTACTAATTTAAATAATATGCTTAATTTTATCAATATCATTATTTTATTATTTATTTAAAAACTACTAATTTAACCTTTATTATTGAATAATTGATATTATTTGTAATTAATCATAAATGTTTTTAGTATTTGAGTGATGGCAACAATTTTCATGATTATGTGAAAATTTTAATACCTAAAATTAAATTTTATTAATTTAAATATTGTTAGTATATTATTTGTATAAATTTAAATATAACGGAGTGAATGATTAATATAGTATTTTTCAATTAAAAAAATTAGAGTTATAGGAAATTTTAGATTTCATCAATTAACTTTAGACGAATTTTAAATTAAGTACATTTAATCTCGTATTGTGTAGAATTTTTTCTAATATGTATATTCTCTCTACTATCTTTTTTTCACTTTATTTATTTTTAATATTCCAGCACGCATATTTAATAAAAATTTGAATAGATTTCAATTTGGCAAAGTTTACTAATAATATATATATTTTTCTTTTTATTGTATCAATATAACTTTATATTATAGAGAAAATATAGTACACAACTTAATATTTTAGCGGATATTATATATACACTTGTAAAATATTTAGATAGTATATCTATACAATAATATATTTCTTTATTATCTAAAATAATATTTAATAAATTTATTAAAGTAATCATTTTATTATATATTTATCTAATAAAAATATTGATATTATATTTAACTAATATTATTTAATAAATTTATATGACAATTTATAATTAATTGCAAAATTGTCTAGAGAATGATTGAGCAGTAATAAAGGAGTATTTGGCTGTGCAGGTGTTCCCAAACTTTCTCCTGCAGGCAGACCCAAATGGAAGTAGTTTTGTTTTCTTCCTTTGTATCAGAGATGTTTCTCTTTAATTATATACACATCTGCCAAAGCATGTAGTAGAAGAGATGAGTGGGATTCTACCAATGTTTCTGAACCTCGGGAAAGACTCAAGTAGATGCTGGTGCAGTGGTTCTTCTGGTGCCTTGTAGAGAGATACAGACAAGACAGGTGAGATTTCTTCCTCCAAGAAAATGGAGAGGGAAAAGAAGGCCAAAACCCTCAGGAAATGAAGAATGCTGACATTAATTTTAGGCACCTCACGGCATAATGGGCACTTCTCTTTGGGATCTGCAGCTTTCAGTCCATCAACTATGGTCACGGATGCAACAGAGCAAGCACACATATAGCAGAATATATGGCCACAATTAAGAGAAACTGGATCGAATACAATATCCTGTTTTAGCAGGAAGAAAGAGGGTAAGTAATAATGTGCACAACTTGAGCAATCAGACAGATGGAAGGCAATGAAATGCTCCTTTCCTTTTTATGCATCTGCAACTATATTACTTCACAAATGAAAATGGTTAACCTACCAAACAGATTGAACAAGTCAAGTCGATGTTGAGCTTGATGGAATCAAAAACTTGGGAGTACAGAGATGGTTTCCCATCGTAAAATTTGAGTTTGCAACCCTCAAAAAGTGCAGGAGCCTTACTGGAGATCCCCCGGGTTTCCCTTACATTTATGTGGAATGCCATGAGCTCACTCAACCACGGTGATTGGAGGAGCTCGATGTTCATTCTGAGAGCTCGAGACTTGAAAGCTTGCCCCTGAGTAGATAGATGTATCTACAACCAACAAGGGTTATAAATATAACTGTCATGGAAACTTATCCTGTGAAAGCTCCATAAGGACACACAAGGAAGACAAGCAATAGAGTACCTTGTCATATTTCTTCAGAATTTTTCGCATTGCCATAGCATTGATGAGAGCATAAGACACAAGATCCCTTCCTTCTTTGATTAGAACAACGCAGTCTCCTTGTGGCATGCCTATCAACCACATCAAGTACTTCTGGAAGCCGAAGAAAGATGGAGATCCAGCAGCTTCTGCGCCCGTTCATTGAAGCACCCAACAACCATGGACATCTCCTCAAGAAGAGATGGGAAGAAGGTCCCATCGCAAACTGCTCAGTCACCATGATCTTCATTGTAAGTGAGAGCAAACCAAACCAAACCATTGAAAGCTTTATATGTCTTCTCTACCATTGAAACCCTATTTACGATGACGATGACGCAGTCAATATGCCCAAATCGAAACAAACTTCTTGAAAGAATTAACACGAGCATATAGAAAGCAACTTGTCATCGGTTCTAGAAGAAAAAACAGAGCAAAACAAGAGAAAAAGATCAAAAGGCATCAACCTGACCTGGGCATTGCTGAGGGCAAACATAGCCATCGACCATGGTGTCTAGACTCCTTGGCCCCTCTGCCTTAGACCCAAGATAGCTCAACCCAACGAAAACCCAAGATCAGGAATTCAGAATCCGGTCATATCAATATATATATATATATATATACACAAACACTAAAACGGAATGGATCGACAAGATTGCCCAATAACGGCTCACGAGCTTTCCATTTGTGGGGGAATTTCCATCCTGAGTTGAAGCCATTAGTGGCCCAGACGTCAGCGGCCCCTACACCCTCACATTTCCCCGTTCATTCCATTCTCGTTCCACTTTGTGTTAAGAATACGGACGTGTGTGTCACCTGCTATTATTAGATTTAGTGGAATCACATCTATTATTAAAACTCTATTTGTGTTAACCACACCTCAAAAAGTGATAATTTATTTTAACCTTGGTGGTTATTTTGTCACTTGCCACTAAAAGTCACATACATCAAGATCATTCATCAAATTAGAGCCACCTGGAATTTTTATAAACAAGATGTTTCTTCTTGATTTTCCTAATGTGAGATAGAGAATACAAGGGATTCTGGGCTTAACTACTGAAGCTACAGTGATTCTGGGCTTCTTTTGGGCTGGAGAATGGAGGACGACTAATACAGATAATTATTAATTATAGGCAGCCGAATTAATTAAGAGTCCATTAAACAGTTGGATTGGGAGTGGTCCAGTGGAAATTTATTGGACCACATTTTTTTTGCCGGCCCAAGAAGTTTATCGAATATTTATACGACATATTAGTGATTTTCGAAATATTTTATATTTAACTATCATATTTTAAATATTTGATTATAAAAAAATTAGAATTTAAAATATTTGTATTTTTGTTACAATTTTACCTCCATACCTTCCCTTTTATTAATTTTGTATCACCTTCCATACTTTTGGTGGACATGCAGTAGATCCTCACATTTCTCCACAGCTTCCGATTTTTACTAGGCTAAGTCCACTGCCATGTGTCTGGCGGTTCCGCCGAAACCGCCGCCTCCTCCACCTTCTACCACTCCCGACCTTCCACCCCACTCCCCTCCCAACTCTATAAATTAACCTCATCCGAAGGATCGGCTATTCAATCGCACTAGAGTTGATCAGTTTAGTTCAGCTCCAGGATTAATTATCACCCATAGAATTTGAAAGCTTCAGACATTAATGGCGAGCAAGCCGGTGATGCTGGTGGGGGTCGACAGTTGCGAACACAGCAAGTACGCGCTCGAGTGGACCCTCGACAACTTCTTCAAGCCTTTCGGCTCCAACGCCCCCTACAAGCTCATCATCCTCCACGCCAGACCCACCGCAGCGTCCGCCATGGGCTTCGCCGGAGCCGGTAATATATAAGACCTAACCTAATGATTGGTCGGTAAGCCTCTCGATCCTTATCTGGGTACGAATGTTTTTTTTTACGGTAACGCAACGCAGGAGCTGCCGACGTGATGCCGCACGTGGAGAACGATCTGAAGAGACAGGCTGCGCAGGTCGCCGAAAAGACCAAGGAAATCTGTTCCAGCAAATCAGTAAGTACCACGATTTATTTTCATATAAAAATTTATAGCATTTTGTGAGTCCTATGAACTAACTGGTGTTAATAAGGTTGTGGCCCGCGTGACCCTGTTGTGTTTTCAGGTCAATGATGCCCAGGTCGAAATATGCGAGGGCGATGGCAGGAATGTTCTCTGCGATGCAGTCGACAAGTACAACGCTTCGATTCTGGTTGTCGGCAGCCATGGCTACGGAGCCGTAAAGAGGTTAAGAAAGGCCACCCCCGAAAATTTTAGGATAATTAATCTAAAAATACAAAAAAAAATCTTAATTTTCGCATTTTTCATTGACTTATTACTCATTTTTTAGTTTTACTTATAAGTTAACATGAAATTTTAAAAATTATTACTAACTTTTTAATTTAAATATTATAAGTAACATACAAATTATAACATAAAAATATCATTCATTAATTAGATTTATATACTATTAAGATAAAATTTTTAATTCAATTTTCTTAAAAAACTCGAATTATATAGTAAATTAATTCAATTGGAACAAATAATATTGAAGCATCAATGGAATGATGTAATATTAGCTAATTTAAAAATTAAATCAGTATTACTATCGTAATTTAATAAAAATATAAACATTAAATAAGGCATAAAATTAAAAGTAGAATCGGGCTTTGGTTTTTTTTTTTTGCAGGGCCGTGCTAGGGAGTGTGAGCGACTACTGCGCTCACCACGCTCATTGCACGGTGATGATCGTCAAGGAGCCGAAGGTTAAGCACTGATCTTACGCTGGCTGGCTGGCTTTGAGATCCAAATGGGAAAGAGTGGCTAGTTATCTGCTTATTCCGTTTATATTGCGAGCACCTCCTATTTTTTAATTCTGCAAGATATAAAATTACTTCAAAAAAATACGCTATTATTTACACAAATAATTCAATTAAAATTACAAAACCTTTCAAATTTAGTGTTATTTGTGGGACTGAAATAACATATTCGGTATGAGATTTTTTTTGTTAGTTAATCCATACAGTGTACCTTACAATTTGTTTAGATTTTTTGGTATTTTGCATCATATCTTAATTATATATATGAATTAATGAAATATTACCTTATTATGTTTAGTTTTTTTGGTATTTTGCATCATATTTTAATTATATATATGAATTAATTTATATATAAATATTTCATTGATTATGAATTACATAAAATTTTATAAGCAAATATATTTAAAGTAAAATAAAAAGATTTACACATAAATTGAGCCAAACACAAATATGATAAAATACCATTAGCGAGATAACATGTGATAAATATTACTATTACCATCATATTTCAACAAAAAAATGTTATATACTTATTTAAGCTATTATGTACAAATGTTCAATTCTATCTGATTTAATCACATGTTTAATACATAAATTACTTCAAATAATTAAATTGATACAAATTATATTTTTGTTCTCTATAGTTAGAATCCATCAATTTTAATGAGATAATATTATAAATTTTAAAGTAATAAAAATATTTATACCAATTTAAAAACTTGTCTTATAACCTGACCATGTAATTAACCATATTGAAATTCAAAACATGTACCGATGTGATATAATTTTAAGGGGTTTTATACCATGCAATTAAGGCAATAACCTATAGGGGAAACCTTTCTAATGGTTCATATACCATGCAATTAAGGCATAGCCTATAGGGGAAAAGAGCACAAGCCACGGGTATCCATCCTCACATTCCACACTAATTCATCCAAGTGGGTTTCAATTGAGACCTCCAAGATTTCAATGAACATAAGAGAAAGAGAACAGGTCTTGTTACTAAAGTCACCTTCTGATGAGCGAAAAGTATCTGATGGTCACTATACAAAAATCGAATAGAAATCAGAACTTCCAGGGGAACCTAGGGTGTATGGATCCGGATCACAACATCATTCTTGACTAGCGATGCACAACCCTTCAAACAGACAGATGATCTTTTGGGTAATCTGACTGGTCTCCAAATCGAGCACCTAAAAATGACCACATAATCAAAATGAAAATTCGCAGTTGCTAGTTTCTCCAATATAGTCAGGTCTTCCTCCCACCAAAAGATTGAGTCCCACAGAATGCTGTGCCAGCAGCCTTTGTCAGTATGCTAAGCCTTCTCCTCCATTTCATCTTGCATTAAGATCAAACTCGCCAACTCCACGCCAATCATCTTGACCAGCTGTATCCCCATTGTCAGCCTCTTCATCATTCAAGAAATCTTCTGAAGGCTCCTTCTCATCTCTCTGCCCATTGTTTGCCCACCCATTCATCATTTCATCTGGATTCTTGTCTTGTTCCTCCAACCCATGATTTAATGGAATATCACTGCCTCCGCGGGCAGCAGCTCGTATTGGGCCTCGTTGTGACTCAGCCCTAGCTTGCTCAGCATGCATTGCTGCAATTCGTGCTTGAGCCTCTCTCCCAGCTCTTTCTTGTGACTCGATCTCGGCCTTCAGATCCATCGTGGCTCGCCTTTCCTCTTGCAGAAGAGCCTGTTCAATCATCAGTCTCTCCTCAGAGCGAAACTCTCCTGAGCCTCGCTTACGGTTGATTATATTGAAGGCAAGGACCTGTTTTTCAAATGTGCTAGTAAACTCCGCAACTTTGGCAGCAATGTTGTGGTCCCACTGCTGAGATCGAGAAAGCATCTGACCTGTTGTATCAGAATCGAGGATCCTATCATCCTCCTCTGCCTCATAATCCGCTATAACATGGTAAGGTAGCAACCTGTGCATACATAAAAGGATAATGAGGAAGGACTCAAGAGTTGACAAGGCTCTAAGATAGAGTAAGGATGGCTGCTTTCAACTACCACTAATACAATACCATCAAAATGAAAACAGTGAAAAAAATATCCTGCATCAACAGGAGGAACTTCTCCCTTGATATGAAAATTGGCAGATGTGGACTGTAACATCTCTATCTACAATGTTCAGTGCATGTGCAGGCCCTAACACACATAGCAGAAGGATGGAACAAGCTATCTTCCACTGAATGACATGTAACAAGTTAACTCTCTTAGCCTCAAAGGCCTGAGTAGATGAGTTGCAAAACAACCTAGAGCCCAGTTCATCCTAGCATCAGGACCAACTGCTGAAGAGAAGGATTAGCATGTCATATGGCCCATATCCCATTGCTTACCAAAAGCACGTACTCCTAAGAAACCACAATAAAAAAGAAGCAAAACTAAATGTTTTTTTTTTGGAATGGAAAAAGTACAAGTGACTTGCTAAGCCTTTTATCAGCATATAATGGGACAAAACATGGAGCATTGAAGGCTTAGCAGTCACAGGTAGGGGTCTCAGCTTAAGAGAATAAACTGCAAGTAATAAAGTGAGTTTAACTATGAATTCATTCGCTGGGAGGAAAAAAAGTGCCATTTACTTATCCACTGCACATAAGCTACATCATCAATCCTAATTCATATGCTCTACCCAAAAATATAGGAAGCTCTTTATATTACATTTTTTTTGCTGAAAGCTCATTATAGTACATAAAACTCCATTTTTTCTCTGATTAAAATGAGCAGGAAGGTTAATATCTTCAGGCATTGGTCAGTAGAGCGGCATTAAAACTAAGACATCAAGCTGCCAAAAACCAATTAGCCAAATAGTAAACCACTACAATTCAAGTCAAGAATATACGTAATTTCATCTCCCTACAAAACTCATTTTTCCCTCCGCATTACAAACAACAAATGTTCGTCGCCATATAAAGAAGTAGCAGAACAATTTTTAATAATAAAAGAAACTCGGTCCCTGTCCCCATGAGGAATGAAATTAAGCAACTTGGAGAAACAAAAAGATGTCTGAAACTGTTCTTAAAGCCAGAGAAAAAGAAGGAAATATTATCTTGATATTTCGCTAAGAAGAATATTAGGAAAAGTTTTGCGCAGGAGAATTGAAGAACAAAGAAGTACAATTCCTACCTTTCACAGGCATCTTCAAGGGAAGAGAAAGGACGCTTGAAGTCGGGATGGCAAACCTTCCATGCATCCTGATACGCCATCTGGAGCTCCATCTGGCCCTCGGGTCGGATTGCCTTTTGCTGCTGCTGCTCCTGCTGCCGCTGCTGCTGTTGATGTTGTTGTTGCTGGATCTGCTTCTGTTGTTGAAGCTGCTGTTGAAGAAGCTTCTGCTGCTGGAGATTGGAGGATGCCGACTCCGCGCCGATGTTAGGGTTCTGCTGAGCGAGGCGCTGAGCAAGGCCTGATGGCCGGAGATGTGCATCAATATTGGACGGGAAGCGAGACATTGCAGCCGCCTGCTGTTGCTGCTTCTGAAGCTGCTGCAGGAGCAGAAGCTGACGCTGTTGTTGCTGTTGCTGCTGACGCTGCATCTGCTGCTGCTGTTGCAGGATCATTTGCTGATGCTGTTGCTGTTGCTGGTATTGCTGCGCTGAAGTTCTCGCGTCTTCCATTTCCTTGCCTTCCAAATTTAGGGTTTCAGACTTCTGTCATGGGATGCAGCAATCTCTATGATATGAGATTTGAAGGAGAGAAGAGAGCAAACAGGTCGAAGATCTGTGCTGAATCAGCCACTAAATTCACTGATTCGGAGCTTAAGGTGCTCCATGGGAGAAGAGAGCCGGGGAGGACCAAACCAGAATCGACCAATCTAGGGAAAAAGGAGAAGGGGGAGAATCAATTCAGTATTTCTCATATTAGTTTTACAGTTTAGTACACTAATCAATCGCATCCTTTAATTATGCGTTTTAATAATTTAGTCCTCTCAATTAATTTTCTAACACTTCAGCCCATCCATCTAATTTCCACATAGAAATTCACCCGTGAAACGATAGTATACGATGTTAAAGGCAGAAGAAAAGTGACTATACGATGTTATTATTTTATCTTGTATATAATAAATATTATTTGGATATTTAAGTTTTTTTTATTACGTCGTATATTTATTTGGAAAATATATGTTTTCAAGTTATTTAATATAACATAGGCTGAAAAATGTTTACTATAAAAATGTAGGTTTAATATCGTATTTAATTATATTTTATCTTTTAATCTAATATAAATATTTTCATGTTTCCTACATAAATATTACTATTTATCATTTAACACAATACCAATTCTTTTAATCAAAATTGGATGTGTCACGTATAAAAAATTATATTATAGTAATTAAGAGATATATATTATATGAAAATATAATTTAAATTTGTTGATAGTTCTCCCTATATATATATATATTCATGCCAGAAATTTACTATACCACTATCGATATAAAGCACTAAAATACTAACCACAGTAATAATACAAAATTCAAAATAAAAATATGTATCAATATTTTTCTTCAAAATTTAAACTTTTAGTATAACAATATTTACAAATATAAAAAATTAAAGGAATAATAATAGTTAATAAAAATAACTTATTTTGTAAAATTTGGCTCTAAATCTTATAATTCGAATACGCATCTAATGTTACTATCACATTACCAGCTTGTCCTTTACATTCTATCTTTACATTAGATGGAGAGTGGTGTCTTTATCCGGTCGAGAGTGGTGAGCAGAGAGTAAACTAAGAAGATTCGAATTACAATATAAATATTTTCCTTTTATTTTCTCTAATTTTCAATATAAGAATATTATCCATATTTTTTGAAGTATTTTCTTTTTTCATTTTTCAAGTTTTCAAATCAAACATTTCATCGGTCATGGCAAGAATTTCACATTACTCAAACAAAACTCATCGTTCGAGAAATATTTTTAAAATCATAGCAATATATTTTTAAAATCTTTAATGCATATAATAAGTTAAAATTTTATTTCTCAATTCATTACAAATTGTATTAAAAAAATATTAATTTTCTAATTTATCTATTAACTTCTAAAAATATAAAAGTTTTATCCTCATGATTTAATATTAATTCTAACTTACTTTTACTTGCAATTTTTTCAATCCATGATTTATTCATTATCTAAGCTTATCATTTAAACCAATTTTCAATTCACTTTTATTTCAAAATTGGGTATTTGAATATTTACTTAAATTCTAATTTTACACTAATCTTATTGAACATATACCAATCCACCCTTAATTTTAGGGGGCATTTGATATCTTTCCCACATATCATTAGAAAGTTTTGTCCAAAATTCAGATCACATTTATTCCCAATTTATTAACGTTTTCTAATAATTCAATGAGATACTAAAAGCACTAATCATTACACCTCATCATTCCTATTGTCTCACTAATCCATCCATATGAGTGTTTTTCATGAGGTTTGTATTGATGGCAATTTCCCTCCTTTGAATTCTACCATTCTAAAGTGTTTTAAGTAAATTAAAAATAGAACCAATATGCCATTTAGTTACAAATAATAATAAGAGTTTAAATGTAGTACTGTGAATAAATATATATATATATTAAAATATATATTAACTTATAAAAAAAGATATGCAATTGTATTATTATATAAAAAATTAAGGGGATGGCTAATATAAGCACGCCCACTTATAAAAAAATTATAAATAATGTCAACCTATGAATGACAAAATGTTCATTTGTTTATGAAAAAATTAGAAGTTAATTAGGGGTGAGTTATGAATTTATAAGTTAATTTGATTTAAATTCTAAATTTTAGAAAATAAAATGTAATTATGAAAATTTTGAGGATCATATTGCAAATATAGAAAAATTGTGAAAATTTTTACCTAAGAAACTTAGAGTTGATTTTAAAATAAATTTAGATGTTTAAAAATATTATTGAAAATTCGAGTGCAAAATCATATTTTTTATAAAACAATTGTAAAATTGTCATTTATTCATAAAATGAGATCAAATAGTTTATTTTAAATTATAAATGAAAAAATAATAATTTTGTTAAAGTAAATATGTAAAAATTGGTATTTTTGTAAGTGAGAGACAAAATAATAATTTTACCTATTTTAATGACCAAACTGTAATTAATACATTTCGAGGCCCAAATGCGTTAAATAAGTTCTAAGTTCCTAAAAGAGAATTAAGAAGTATAGGGTAAAAAATGATAAACTTTTGATAAGTAGGGGTAAAATGATAATTTTGCTCAACTAAACTACCAAAATATAAACTTCGGAAAAGTAGAGTTATCTAATTAGGGAACTTACAAACTTTTGAGTATTTTGCTAAATAAGACCAAATATTACTTTCACCTATAATATGTGGAATGAAATCATAGATGAGTTGTAAACTTCGCACTTTTGAATTAAAGAAAATCGGGAAAAAAACTGGTCAAACCGAATAAGAAAACTGAGCCGATTTACATTTGAGAATAAGCAATATGAAAATTTACAACTTTCGGGTGATCCAAATAGTTAATTAAACCTTGGAAAAGAAACTTAAAACAAACTAGAAAATAAAAATCAAATTGGTTCAGGTGAACTAGATTTCATAAGAACTTTAAAGTTAAGCGTGCTTGCCTGAGAGTCCTGTGAGGATGGGTGACCTCCTAGGAAATATGATTTTTTTGTAACCCGAAATTTCGGTAAAAAAATTTTATGCGAATGTACGGCTTATCATAAATAGCCATAAATTTATATATATTTAATTATTATAATTAATACCAATAATTTAATACCCAAATTAAATTATTGAAATTAATACAAATAATTTAATACCAAAATTAAATTATTGAAATTAATACCAATAATTTATGACAATATTAATACTAGTAATAAATCTCTCCCATTTAATACATGGTTTTCTATATAAAGAGGTTATCCCCATTTATTCTCCTCACATCCGAACACTTCTCTCCCTCTCTCTATTGCTCCATTTCCCGATGAAGCTCCAACTAGAGTTTTGACTTAAACATTTTTCTTAGCCTCGGAAGGAGAGGTTGAGCTTTTTAGAACTGGGAAGAAGTCAACTATCGGATAGCAAACTCTAGTCAATTCGAGAATCACTAGAGAAGCGCCGACATGATGGAACAGTGAAGCAGCTCCGGCGGACTGAAGCTGCCCTATTTCGGTGAAGCTGAAATCGACCATTTTAAGCCCTTCTCAGACCAAACCAAGCCCTCCCAACACTTCCTCAGCCCTCCCACGGCCAAATTAGGACTGAAAGGTAAGCCAATTCGGCTCCCCTCTACAATTTCCGACCGGTGCTAGAGAGAGAACCGATAGAATTTCAATGATTAAATTCTAACTCAATTCAGCATCAATTGATGTGATTCTTGATTCTAGGATGATCCTCAAGATGAGAGTTATCTGCCCAGATTGAAAGCTCGGACCGCCGTGCCCTCATCGGTGAGAAATCGAAGTTTTCTCTCTCTATAGTCTGTTTTCCGGCGAAACTCCGTTTGAGCTCGTTCCGACGTTAAAATCTGCGATTCAAAGTTTCTTAGAATCGTATGAACATGCAGGAACTCAATTTAAACTCCAATTTCAATAATTAGAAGTGTTTGATCGGTCAATGTGATGAAATCAAATTTAGTAGTGTTGAAGAGTTGAAATTGGGGGAAAAATTGGGGATTTTTGAAATTCAAAGGGCCAAACTGCAATTTTATGAAATTGAGGGTCAATTGTGCATGAAAATAATGTTGGAGGACCAATTGAGGAATTTTGAAATTTTTGGGGCAAAACTTACCATTTTTGTAAAAGAAGGGCAAAATGGTAATTTTGGAAAAATTGGGGGACCAATTTGGAAATTTGGGAAATTAAACCCCTTTTTGGTGAAATTGAATAAATTGAGGTAATAAGATAAATTTTAAAAGTTACAGGACTCAATTTGAGGAAAAACCGACATTAGGGACTTAAAGTTAAAGAGAAATAACTTTAGGGACCTAATTGCAAATAACTAAAAGTTTAGGTTTTCTCATTCATTGGAAATGAATGATGGTTGTTGTGCCGAGTAATAATGAACAAGGTTGTTCATATCGTGTAGGAACACGAAATACCGGGAACGCCAGCAAGGACAAGCTCGCATGAATACAAAGAACCGGTTTACTAACATCATACCCGGTTGGGATGATGAGCACAACTTAAATATATAAACCACTTACCGATTGTGAGTGGGTTTACTAACATCATACCCGGTTGGGATGATGAGCACAACTTAAAGATATAAACCACTTACCGGTTGTGAATGGGTTTACTAACATCATACCCGGTTGGATGATGAGCACAACTTAAATATAAAAAACCACTTACCGGTTGTGAGTGGGTTTACTAACATCATACCCGGTTGGGATGATGAGCACAACTTAAAGATAAAAACCACTTACCGGTTATGAGTGGGTTTACTAACATCATACCCGGTTGGGATGATGAGCACAACTTAAAATTAAAAACCACTTATCGGTTGTGAGTGAAAATTTTATATCATACTCGGTTGGGCAATGATAAGTACCTCGGTATGAAAACCCACTATTAAGTAGTATTTTAAACATGACTATTTAGAGAAAGTGATGTGAAAATCATGCGGAAAAACTACTTACCGGTTGTAAGTAGATCATACCCGGTTGGTATGATGAGACTTCCCCGAAAGAAGTTGAAAACCCGTTCATCTGTTATGAACGGAGGTGTCCTTATACTCGGGCGGTATAATGGATAGAGAAAACATATGTTTTGTCGGAAGTGCTCTCCTGACTGTGTGCCAATGCTTAAACAATTTGGGAGACCTTCTCGATGGGAGCTCGAATAGCTCTGATAGGTTGGGGGCCTCAGTTTTGGAACTTGGGGGCTAAATGCACGATTTTGAAAATCTTGTACAGTGGGCCCAAGGCCAGTTGGCACGAGTAGGAGCTCGTAAACAAACATGATATATGTGCCATAAAAATTAATAAGTGAATTGTTTGGCCATGGTACCAAGATAGGATCGACATGCTTAGTCAACTAGCGACAGTGCGACATGACAGGTCGACGGACTAGTCAAGACAAACAGCTGCGGGTTGAGTTGAGAGTCGGGGCCGTTGGACTAGTGGCACCATAGATTACATGGCAATATAAGAAAATATTGTTTGTGCATGCACTATAAGTATGAGATCATCAAGACGCCCATAAGGGGTAGTGATGCATCCTAAGGGCACTAGACGACCTAGTGGCTATAATAGGCAGTTCGTCGTTCGAGGTATATGTGCGAAATCTGGAGTAGCACCAAGTGAATGAGACCGGGGTGGGGACGAGATGAGGTCTTTGTCCTCATACAGACATGAAGAAGTGATTTTGGGATTGTGGGTCGGATGTCGCGTACATCCACTCATTCCCAGGGTAGAAGTGGTCGTACTTCTATCCGGGTGGCAGGAAAAGTCGCTCCGAAGCCACTAGCGGGTTTAGTAGTGATACTGACTTGCGAATGTGTGTAACCTTCATGATGAAGGATGTGTGTTGGGTGATGACACACCGATAACTAAGAAATAATGGAAAAACCCAAATTTTTAAATGAAAGGATTTTTGAAAAGAAAGGAGTTTTGCACACTCCATATAAATATTTTTTTTAAAAGTTAAAAGTAGACATTTAAAAACCAATTCACTGAGTAGTCGTACTCACCCCCTCCTTTATATCCCTTTTAGGAAATCCCGGAAAGCCTACCCTAAAAGACAATCAACTAAGATACCTGTAAGATAGGTATGTAAAGTTTAAAATTTCATGCAATTTTGATTATGCTATTCTAGGAAATGGTGTAGGTTTAAAGGATGCCTTACTCTTTACGGATTATAATAAGGGGAAACCCTTTAATAAACTGGGAGAGTGGCGGGTTGTTCACGGGGATCCGACCAAACCGGGTCGGGGTGTGACATGAGTGGTTAGTAACTTGGTGGTTCATCGACACATTGGTCGAGAAAACTAAGACCGAGTGGCAAAAATTGTAATTTGTGTAAAATTACAGGATAATATATAAATACTAAGTTAAGATATACACTGACCTCATATATGTTATTTGATTAATGTAGAGCAAATACTACAATTGATCACACATGGATCATGAGTCCCGAGTTAAGTGAAATACACTCGGGACAAACAAGTCTCGATAATAACTATGAGTGAGATTTTCATCTCTGCGTCCGGTTGGATCGTTATTATCAGTACTTATAGTTTTATGAAAATTATTGTTATACTTTGCAAAAGCTTTTGAGAAGCCTACAAGAAAGATACATGGAAGTTTTTTTTATCGAATGACGGGAGATATCCCGTTCCAATTGAGAAATAGGATACGCCACGATGATTTAAAAAAGACGGGTGATAACCTGCGGGTTTAAAAATAGTATATACTCGATCCTTTAAAACAAGTTAAAAATGATGAGCCTAAGGCCCACTACTTATGGAAAATGACTAAGACCCACCATTTATGAAAGGGGAGAGATGTCACGACCCGGCCCGATTTGGTCGGATCCCCATGAATAACCCGCCACTCTCCCAGTTTATTAAGGGTTTTCCCCTTCTCTAAGCCGTGGGGAGTAAGATGTCATTTTTCACCTATACCTTTTCTGGAATAACATTAATCAAAATTGAATATATTAACCTTACATACCTATTTTACAGGTTCAACTTTAGGTGGGTTTTCCCTTGGTTACCTAAAAAGGGGGTAAAGAGAGGGGGTGAGTTCGATAACTTAGTGAATGGGTGTTGGGTGAGAGTTTTCATAAAATCAATTTTAATCATAGTGTGCCAGACTTCTCATTTCATTAAAAATGCTTTTCTTCAAATTGTGGTTTATCAAAATCTTTTTCCAAGGTTTACCAATTCATTTCCAAGGATTCTCAAGTCCTTTCCACGGTTTTCATAACATCTTTCCCATTTCCATATTAGGTGTGTTTCACAAACAATACAAAGCCTTCATCAAGAAGGGTTCACACACATTCGCGAGATGCAGTTATGCCGACTGCACCCACTTGTGGATCGAAGCGTCTTTACCATCCACCCTGATAGATGTCTCTGACTTCTTCCTGAAGTTTGAGTGAACGTCTCTGATGTCCTACCCTCAAACCTAAAATACTTCGTGTCCATATGAGGACGGAGACCTCATCCTGACCCTACCCCGATCTCATGCGCATGAAGCTACGTCGAGTTTCCCTGACTACTGGCACGGCAAACTACCCTTTTCTCCACCATGTCGTCTAGTAGCCCCTAGGATACATCACTACCCCTCTTGGGTGTTATGATAGTCTCAAACCTCAGTGCATGCACAAAACAATAATTTCCCATATAAGCCATTTAATCTTTGGTGCCACTGGTCCAATGGTTCCAACTCTCAACTTGACCTGCAGCTATTCATCGACCTATCTTGTCACACTGCTGCTAGTCCATTGTGTATGTCAGTTCTGTCTTGGTACCATGACCAAATCACATCATTCATTAAATTTTTCATGGCTTAACATCATGTTTGTTTACGAGCTCTTACTCGTACCAACTAGCCTTGGGCTCACTATAAAAGATTTTCAAAATTGGGCATTCTAGCCCCCAAGTTCCAAAATTGAGGCCTCCGGCCTATCTGAGCTATTCAAGCTCCCGTCAAGAAGGTCTCCCAAAATGTTTAAGCAGTGGCACACAGTTAGGGGAGAGCACTTCTTACAAAAATAACTTTCAGCCGATTAACGAGTTTTCTACTTCCTTCAAGGAACTTTATCATACCAACTAGGTATGATCTACTTACAATCGGTAACTAGTTTTTCTACGTAATTTCCACATCACTCCATTCATGTGTGATATTTAAAATTCTAATTAGTAGTGGACTTTCATTTGTGAGTTCCTTATCATCACAACTAGGTATGATATAAAAATCCCACTCACCCGATAACGCAGTGATTTCCTCTTAACCGGTTCTTTGTCTTCACGCGAGCTTTTCCTTGCTGGTGTTCCCAGTACTTCGTGTTCCTACACGATATGAACATCCTTGTTCATCATCCCTTGCCCTATTGGCCTTCATTCATCGTATTTGGATGAAATATTCAAACTTTCAATTTATTGCAATTAGGTCCCTAAAGTTCTTTTTCTTTAACTTTAGGTCCCTAATGTCGATTTTCCCCAAATTGAGTCCCAAAACTTCTAAAATTCACATTAGGATCTCAATTTATTAAAATCACAAAAGGGGTTCAAGTTTCCCAAATTTCTAATTTGGTCCTCAACTTTTCTAAAATTACCATTTTTCCTCTAATTTATAAAAATTTTTCACCCTAAAAATTCAAAAAACAAATGACCAATTGACCCTCCAACATCTTTATCATGCTCAATTTGCCCTCAATTTTATGAAATTGCACTTTTAGTCACTCAAATTTTCGAAATCCTCAAAATTTCCCCCAATTTCATCCTTCCAACTTAGCCAAATTTGATTTGATCAAATTGACCGATCAAATGAGTTTAATTGTTGAAGTTAGATTGGAGTTCCTACACCTTCATACAATTCAATTGCACTTTAAATCGCACGGTTTGACATCGAAACGAGCTCAAACAGAGCTTCGCCAAAAAATTGAACGTAGAAAGAGAAAACTTCGAAAGCTTACCGTTGGGGACGTGGTGGTCCAAGCTTTCAATCTTGGCATATAGCTCTTGTCCTGAGGTTGTTCCTAGGATCAAGAATCAACTCAATTCATGTCGAATTGTAGGAGAATTTGGTTAGTAAAAATTTGTTGGTTCTCTCTCTAGCACTGATCGGAATTTACAAAGAGTAGCCAAATTGGCTTACCTTTTCGCTCTAATTTAGCTGTATGAGGGCTGTTGAGGTGTTGGGAGGGCTTGATTTGGCCTGAGAAGGGCTTAAATTGGCCGTTTTCAGCTCAACCAAAACAAGGCAGCTTCGGTCTACCGGAGCTGCTTCACTATTCTATCACGCCGGCGATCCTCGGAGCAAATGGAAACTACAGGCATGTAGCTGACTTCTCCCCGAATATAAAGAACCTGACCACACCTTCTTTGGCTTAGAAAAATGCCCAAGTCGGAGCTGTGGTTTGAGCTTCACCAGAAAATAGAGCAGTAGGGAGAGAGTAGAGTTTTTAGGTGTGAGGAGGATGCATGAGGATGAGCTCTTTATATTGGAAGCTTGGGGATTTCTTGGCTGTCCGATTGGTGCCTTAATGGCGGTCATTCATTGCCTAAAACTCACTAGCGAGAGACTTTTCATCTTCGCCGGTGTTGCTCGATTTTTCTTCGAGTGAACAGTGCTGTCATCTGAAGGAAGAAGACGACACTATTTTGAATTGAATCGGATCGGTCTGAACTGGGTTCAAAGCTTAAACTGGCCTGTTTAGGCCTAATTCGACTGGGTTTTTCAAAATAAAAAATTTCTAAATTCATTCTCTATCCAATGGTAGCCTCAATTCACCAATTTGAATTTTCTAAGTCACCTAGAAAAATGAATTTAGCATCTGGTTCAATAGTGGTTCAAACCGGTTCAATCTGGTTCACCTGAACCGATTTGGTTTTTATCTCTAATTCATGCTAAAGTCCTTTTTCATGATTTTTGTGACTCTTTAGGTCACTCGAAATCCATAAATTCCCCATTTTGCTCTTTCTTTATCGGTTTCGATTTTTAAACTAACTCGGTTTTCTCTTTGGAAATGACCGGTTCTTTCCCTGGTTTTTCTTATTATCAAAAGACATGGTTTACAGCTCTCCCCTCATTTTAGGGGTTTTGTGACCCAAAACAATTATATGTCAAATAATTGAGGGTAACTATCCTTCATTACACTTTCAGTTTCCCTTGTCTCTTCCTGCACAGGTCCATTTTGCCACAGAACCTTGACCATAGGAATCCTCTTATTCCCTAAGTTCTTATCCCTCCGGTCGATGATTCGTACCGGTTCCATTTGATAGGTCAAGTTCTCTTTGAGCTCCGGTGGAGGTCTCTAATACATGGCTAGGATCAGGCTGATACTTTCGAAGCACAGAGATATGGAATACATCGTGTATTCTCTGCAGGTCTGGAGGTAGTTCCAATTTATAGGCCACCGATCCTATCCTTTGAATGATGGGATATGGACATATATACCTCAGTTTCAACTTTTCCTTTGTTGAAAGCTAAGTATTCTCCTCCATGGGGACACCTTGAGAAATACTTGATCTCCCACATCAAACTCCAGATCTTTCCTTCGATGTTCCACATAACTCTTTTTCCTGTCCTGTGCGGTATTAAGGCGATTCCTGATTAGTTTTATTTTCTCCTTGGCATCCTCGATTAGTTTTGCCCTTTCCTGCTTCCTTTCCCCCACTTCTTCCCAAAATAGAGGGGTGCGACATGGTCTACATAAAGGGTTTCATAGGGAGCCATATGAATACTGGCATGATAGCTATTATTGTAAGCAAATTCCATTAGGCATAAGAATTCTTCCCAGCATTTGTTCATGGTGAGTACGCATACTCTTAGCATATCCTCCAAGGTTTGAATGGTTCGCTTAGATTGCCCATCGGTCTGAGGATGAAACGCCGTGCTCATGTGGAGCTTGGTTCCCATGGCACTTTTTAAGCTTGGCTAGAACCTTGAAGTAAATCTTGGATCTCTATATGATACTATACTCATCGGAACGCCATGGAGTCTCACTATCTCCCTCCTGTATAAGACGACCAGTTGTTCCACTGTATCCATCAATCTTATAGGGATAAAATGAGTTGATTTGGTCAATCTATCCACGATTACCCAAATTACATCTTGACCCTTTCTTGTCATAGGTAGTCCTGTGACAAAGTCCATGGTGATGTGCTCCCATTTCCATTCCGGAATTGGTAAGGGTTGCAACAGTCCTGACGGTTTTTGATGCTCTACTTTTATCTATTGACAGGACAAGCATCGGGCTATATATTCTGCAATGTCCCTCTTCATGCCTTTCCACAAATATCCTTGTTTGAGGGTACGATACATCTTGGTACTGCTCGGATGCATTGCATACACCGAATCATGTGCCTCTTCCATAATTTACCTCTTTAACTCCTTATCTTGAGGCACACAAGCCCTACCCTTGTAGATTAACACTCCATCCCCTCGCAGGTCGTAGTCTGATTTTGGTTCTCTATTAGCCAGGACCAAATAAGATTGAAGTTCTTTATCAATCTTTCGTTGAGCCATAATCTGCTTGGTTAGACTAAGCCTTACCACCACATTGGCCAACAAGCACTTCTCCTACTTGTCTATCCTCATATTCACCTCCATCCTTCCCAATTGTTGCAACAAGGGTATGTAGCTCGCCTTTATTTGTGCTGTCACTGTTTGATATTTGCAACTTAAGGCATCTGCCACCACATTCACCTTTCCACGGTGATACCCTATCACAAGATCGTAATCCTTCACCAATTCCAGCCATCTCCTCTGCGGAGATTGTTGCAAATGTAGTTTTGATTATGCTATTCCAGGAAATGGTGCAGGTTTAAAGGACGCCTTACTCTTTACGGTTTACAATAAGGGGAAATCCTTTAATAAACCGGGAGAGTGGCGGGTTGATCACGGGGATCCGACCAAACCGGGTCAGGGTGTGACAGTAGTGTTGCCAAATTTTCAAGGCAAACACTATCGCAGCTAATTCTAGATCATGGGTTGGGTAGTTTCTCTCATGTTGCACCCCTCTATTTTGAGACATGGTTGTTTCTATCATGTCGCAATCGACTTGGTGATACATAAGCAATGACCTTCCCTTGTTGCATTTGTACACATTCGAGTCATTGTTCGGATTCATCACTATAGATGGTATACTCTCCCGCCTTATGGTCAGGTAGGGAGAGTACCAGTGCGGTTATCAATCAAGTCTTTAACTCTAAGAAAGATTTCTCACAACTTTCATCCCATTTATACTCAACTCCTTTCCCGGTGAGTCGAGTCAGAGGAGTTGCTATCTTAGAAAAGTCTTGCACAAACTGTCTGTAATATCCTGCCAAACCTAAGAAACTTCATATCTCTGAAGGATTTCTTGGTGCCTTCCAATCTGATATGGTTTTCACCTTGGTTGGATCTACTTTAACTCCATCCTTGGACACTGTATGCCCTAAGAATCCTACCTCTTGTAACCAGAACTCACACTTGGAGAATTTTGCATATAAGTGATTTTCCTTCAATATCTCTAAGGTGATTGCTAAATATTCTTCATGCTCCAACTTAGTTTGTGAGTATATAAGAATGTCATCTATGAATACTATCACGAACCTGTCCAAGGGTGGTTGGAACACACAGTTCATCAAATCCATGAAGGCTGCAGGGGCATTCGTTAATTCGAATGGCATCACTCTAAACTCGTAATGTCTGTATTGGGATCAAAATGCCGTCTTGGGAATGTCCTCCTCTTGGATCCTAAGTTGGTGATAGCTTGAACGAAAGTCTATTTTAGAGAAGTAAGTTGCTCCTTTTAATTGGTTGAATAGGTCATCAATCCGCAGAAGTGGGTATCTATTCTTGATGGTGACCTGATTCAACTTTCTATAGTCTATGCACAATCTCATACTTCCATCATTTTTCTTTACAAATAGGATGGGTTCACCCTATAGAGACTGACTAGGATGTATAAAATCCTTTTCCAATAATTCGTCCAACTACTCCTTCAATTCATTCAGTTTTGCTAGAGCCATGTGATAAGGAGTTTGGGATATGGGGTTGGTTCCTAGGATAATATCTATGGTGAATTCCACTTGCTGACTTGGAGGTAGCATGATTAGTTCTTATGGAAATACTTCCAGATAGTGTTTAACCACTGGAATGTCTTCGATTTTCTTCTCTTCATACTTTTCGTGGATGACCATGACTAGGAAAGCGTACAACCTTTCTGTATCATTTTTTGGGCTTTCATATGGGACACCATCTATACTTCGACTTTCTTTCGGTCTCCTTGGAACTTTAGTCCGCTTGTCTTGGGAGTGTGGAAGGTCACTATTTTCTTTCCATAGTCCATTCTTGCCTGATGGTTACTTAACCAATTCATCCCAAGGATTACTTCTACCTCCTTCAAGGGTAATGGAATCAAATCCGCTTCAAGTTTAATTCCTCCAATCTTTATCTCAAACCCTTTTAATTACTTATTCCTATTTAACCCCTCTCCTATGGGTGTGAGGATGTTGATACTTTTTTCTAGTGTGGTAAGTTCTAGGGGTACACTTGAAATTAAATCTTCCTTGATGAAGGATCTCTCAACTCCTAAGTTAAAGAGGGCATAGACTTGTTGTCCCCATAATTGTATATACCCTGATTTGAAGAAATGTGTATTTTAGAGGAAAGACTTGTCTATATTAAATGGAAATTTCAATTTACAAGATTCTCTTGAATTAGTTGGGAGGGTTTTGGGATGTACCCGCTACAGTGCTAGGGTCTCTTCTAGCCTCTTCCTAGGTGAGGTTGCATGCCCCAGCTGATACTCATGTTGTAGCGTCTAGCCTGAGGTTCCTAGGGTTCCCTTGAGGTGGTCCAAGGGTATTTCTATGCTTGTTTTCCTTGAGGGTGGGGCATTCCTTTGCAAAGTGCTCCACTTGTCCGCATGCAAAACAGGTCAAACAGGCTTCCTCATGGTTCCTTTGACACCTTGGACAACGAGGGTTTTCTTAAGGCAAGGTGGAGACTACTCTCTGGGGAGGTGGTGGCATGTCCTTTCTCTTTTGAAATGCCATTCTATTTCCCCACTTTGGACAATTATGCTCTTTCCATCCTCCCTGACAGTTTTGACCCTTATCCTCCTTCCGGGTTGTTTGCTCCATCCGACGGTGTCGGGTCTACACCAGTCGCTCACATTCATGAGCCATACTGATTACCACTGCCAGGTCCGTGAGGCATCCTAGTACTCCCATACGGTCTTGTATGTCCATATTAAGACCGTCCACAAACTGCTGGCTGGCATATATCTGCTGGGCTAGCTAGATTAGGAGCAAAAGGTCTTAACTCATTGAATTTCATTTTGTACTCTGATATGGAGTTAAGCCCTTGCCGAATTTGGATGAACTCTTGCATCTTTTCATTGATCAAATGAGGAGCCAGGTACTCATCTGCATACCTTTCCTCAAATTGCTCCTAGGTGGGGGTGGAGGTATGCAAGTTCCAGACATTGTCCCACCATCGTTTAGCACTTCCTTCTAGGAAGAATTATATCAAGATCACCATGTCCTCTGGTGGTATCTTGATGATCCCCATCAACTTCTTAATGTTCGCCAACCAATCCATAGTGGCATCGACATCTTTCTCTCTGTGGAAAGGTTTACACCCCAGTTGATAGAGGGTCTTGAGATTTCTGGGGGTGTCTACTGAAGGGGGATGGTTAATAGGAGTAGGATGATATTGTACTTCCTCTAGTTGAACCTTAGAATTGGTGCCTACCTTAGGAACAAGGTTAGGTTACCCAAATACATGAGTGAACTCCTCGTACAACCTCTAGTGTTCCATGCTAAGTCAAGGAGGGGTTGTCTAGGCTCCTCTGGGAGTTTTCACAAGTAGAGGTGGTTGGGTAGTATTGGTGACTGCAACTCTAGTTCTCTTGGTTCCTTTCTTGGGAGCCATTCTAAAAATTTTAAGATCAATCCTATTAGTTACTATATTTTCTAGTCTTAATTATGTATTCGAGGAAACAAGCTCTGATACCACTTAAGCTGTCATGCCCCAATCGGTTTGGTCGGATCTCCGTGAGCAACCCGCCACTCTCCCGATTTATTAAGGTTTTTGCCATTCTTTAACCTGGGAGAAGTAAGACGTTCTTTAAACCTGTACCTTTCCTGGAATAACAAAAATGAAAATTTTCTGAAAATTTAAACTTTACATACCTGTATTGCAGGTATGACTAACATGATATCTTTGGGTAGGTTTCCCTTGGTTACTTGAAAAGGGATATAAGGGAGGGGGTGAGTTCAACGACTCAATGAATGGGTGTTTTGACTTAAAAAATATTTTGAATTGGACTATGCCACACTCCTTATTTTAAAACAATTCATTATCAAAATCTCAATTTTCATAGCCATTCTTCAAGCAGTAGTCACAACCGGTGTGTTTATCAACCAACACATGCACTTCATCATGAAGGGAACACACATTTGCAGGGTAACACGTCCACTGCATCCACTTGTGGCGTCGAAGCGACTTTACCGGCCACCTAAATAGAAACACATCCACTTCTACCCTGAGAATGAGTGGATGTACGCGACATCCGACCCTTAATCTCGTAAAGAAAACACTGTGTACTTATGAGGACAGAGACCTCATCCCGATCCCACCCCGGTCTCATGCGCATGAAGCTATGTCGAGCTTTCCTAACTGCTAGTACGACAATCTGTCCTGATCTCCATGTTATCTAGTAGCCCCTAAGACACATTACTACCCCTCTTGGGTGTCTTGAAGGTCCCGTATCTCCATGCATGCACTAAACAACAGTTTTCCACATAAGCCATTTAATCTGTGGTGCCATTGGTCCAACGGCCCCGATCCTCAACTCGACCTGCAGCTATTTGTCTCGACTCGTCCATCGACCTGTCATGTCACACTGTTGCTAGTCCATTGAGTATGTCAGTCCTGTCTTGGTACCATGGCCAAAAATATAATTCATTTAAAGTTTTCATGGCTTAAACTCATGTTTGTTTATGAGCTTCGGCTCATGCCAACTAGCCTTGGGCCCACTGGGCGAGATTTTCAAAATCGGGCATATTAGCCTGTAAGTTCTAAAACCTAGGCCTCCGACCTATCTGAGCAATTCGAGCTCCCGTCAAGAAGGTCTGCCAAAATATTTAAGAAGTGGCATATAGTCAGGGGAGAGCATTTCTAACCAAAATAACTTTCACATATCCTTCACACCAACTGGTTGTGAGGACATCTCTACTCATAATCGATGAACAAGTTTTCTACTTCCTTCCAAGAAGTTCATCATACCAACTGGGTATGATGTACTTACCATCGGTAAGTAGTTTTTCCGCATAATTTCCACATCACTCCATTCAAGTGTGTTGTTTTAATTCCACTCAGTAGTGTACTTTCATTTTTGAGGTCCTTATCATCCCAGTCGGGTATGATATAAAAATCTCACTCACCCGATAACGTCCTGATTTCCTTTTAACTAGTTCTTTGTCTTCACACGAGCTTGTCGTTGCTGGTGTTCCCGGTAATTCGTGTTCCTACATGATATGAACATCATTGTTAATTATCCCTTGGCCTATTGACCTAAAGTTTTTTTTTCTATTGGTCAATAAATATCTATTGGTTCTCTCTCTAGCACCGATTGGAATTTATAGAGTAGAGCCAAATTGGATTACCTTTCCACTCTAATTCAGCTGTAGAAGGCCTATGGAGGTGTTGGGAGGGTTTGGTTTGGCCTAAGAAGGGCTCGAATTGGCCATTTTTATCTCGGCCAAAAATGGGTAGCTTCAGTCCATTGGAGTTGCTTCACTGTTCTATCACGTCAGCGTTTCGCTAGCCATCCTTGGAGCATATGGAGACTACAAATGTGTAGTTGACTTCTCTCCGAATCTAAAGAACTTGACCACACCTTCTTTGGCTTAGAAAAATGCCCAAGTTGGAGCTCTGGTTTGAGCTTCACTAGAAAATAGAGTAGTAGGGAGAGAGTGGAGTTTTGAGGTGTGAGGAGGATAAATGAGGAGGGGCTCTATATATAGGAAGCTCGGGGACTTCTTGGTCGTCCGATTGTCGCCTTAATAGCGGTCTTTCATTGCTTGAAACTTCATGGCCAGAGACTTTTCATCTTCACCCGCGTTGCTAGATTTTCCTGCGAGTGAACAGTGTTGTCATCTTAAGGAAGAAGATGACACTGTTCCGATCCGGACCGAACCGGTACGAACCGGTTCAAAGCTTAAACTGGTCGATTTAGGCCCGATTCGACCGAGTTTTTTAAAATTAAAAAATTTTAAATTAATCTAAATTCATTCTCTATCCAATGGTGACCTCAATTCTCCAATTTGAATTTTCTAATCCATACAGAAAAATAAATTTAGCATCCAGTTCAATAGTGGTTCAAACTGGCCCAAACCGGTTCAATTCGGTTTGGATCTGGTTCACCTGAACCCGTTTGGTTTTTATCTCCAATTTATCCTAAAGTCCTTTTTTATGTTTTTTGTGACTCTTTAGGTCATTCGAGATCCATAATTTTCCCAATTTGCCCTTTTTTTTTATCAGTTCCTATTTTTAAACCGACTCGGTTTTCTCTTTAGAAATGACCGGTTCTTTCCCTAGTTTTTCTTATTATCAAAGGACAAGGTTTACAGTACAGGTAAGAAGGACACCTTACTCCCCATGGTTTAGAAGTGGGGAAACCCTTAATAAACTGGGAGAGTGCTAGGTTGTTCACGATGATATGACCAAACCGGGTGAGAGTGTGATAGGAGTAGTTGTCACACCATGTTTTTAATAACCCGAAATTTTGGTCGATTTTTTTTGGAATTATATTATAAGTTTAAAATTCAATTGATATAATTGGAATAAATTTGATTTAAAATAAAATGAAAAGTGTTGTTTTGATCGAAATAAATAACTCGATGGAATGGATATGGTAAATTCCTAGTAAATTACTTCAGTTGAAAATAATGAGATAATTATGTGAATTTAGTTTAGTACGAAACTATTAGCAATTTATATTATTAGTCCTACGCCCTTACCATAAATACCCATAAATTAATACCTATATTAAATTATTAGAATTAATACCCATAAATTAATATATAAATTCAATTATTAGAATTAATACCTATTATATCCATCAATTTCCCAATTTAATGAGAATAACTAACAACATTAATACCCATAATTTAGTAATAAATGTTTCCCATTTAACAAACAATTTTACACTTATATAAGAGCTACTCCCCATTCATCCTCCCCACACCTGAAATCTCCTTTCTCTCTCTATCTATTGCTCCATTTTTCGGTAAAGCTCGAACTAGAGCTCTAACTTAGGCATTTTTCTCAACCTCAAAAGGCGAGGTCAGACTCTTTAGACTCTAGGGGCCTCCATTCGATTCGAAGATCACCAAAGAAGCGCTGACGTAATTAAATAGTGAAGAAGCTCTAACAGACCAAAGCTGCCTTGTTTCGACCGAGCTGAAGTCGGTCGAATTCAGCCCTTCTCTAGTCAAACCAAGCTCTCCCAACATCCCCACAACCCTCAAACGACCTCAACAAAGCTAAAAGGTCAATTGTAGGAATTCTTGATCCTGGAAGGTACTTTAGGAAGAGAGCTACCTTTCCTAATAGAAAGCTTAGATTGTTGCACCTCTGACAGGACAAGTATGATCGAAACGCCAGCAAGAAAAAATTCGCGTCAACTTGGAAAACCAACTGAGGACGAACACGTCATGGTTAATGGGTGAGTGGGCTAATTTACACTACATACCCAGTTGGGATGATGAGTACCTCTTCTAAATTGGAAGCCATCGTGAGTGGGCTTTATTATACATCATACCTAGTTGGGATGATGAGCACTTTAGAAATGAAAAAACCACTTGTGACTGGGTTTATTCACATCATAACTGGTTGGGATGATGAGTACCTCATAAATGAAAAACCACCTATATGTGGGATTTTAATATCACACCTGGTTGGGCTGATGTAAGCGGAAACCTACTTACCGACTGTAAATAGAGAAAATCATACCAAGTTGGTATGAAGGACTTCCTTGAAGGAAGAAGAAAACTTGCATTCTAGTTGCAAGCAGAGATATCATCACACCTGGTTGGTGTGATTGATTGAAAGATAATTTTGTTAGAAGTGTTCTCTTCTTACTGTGTGCCAATGCTTAAAATATTTGGGAAACCTTCTTGAAAAGTGCTAGAGCAGCTCAGATAGGCCAGGGACCTCGGTTTTGGAACTTGTGGGGCTAAATGCCCTGTTTTGGAAAATCATGTACAATGGGCAAAAGGCTAGTTGGCACGAGCAGGAGCTCATAAACAAACATGATATATTAAGCCATGAAAATTCTTAATGAATGGATTATGTGATTTTTCCATGGTACCAAGATATGACCGACATACTCGATGGATTGGCGGCAGTGAGTCATGGCTAGGTCGACGGACCGACCTAGACAAATAATTGTAGGTCGAGTTAAGGGTCGGGGCCGTTGGACCAGTGACACCAAAGATATATGGCTTTGTGGAAAAACTATTGTTTGTGCATGCACTTGAGGTTTAGGACCATTATGAGAGTTTTCAAGTACTTGTAACTCATGTTATCTATGGGTCTATGCCCCTGCCCATTCGGCCTTGGGCCCACTTCACGAGTTTTCCAAAACTAGTCCTCAAGCACTATTATTTTCAAATGAGAGGCCTCGAGCTCATTAGAGCAATTCTAGCTCCCATCCGGAATGTCTCCCAAAATGTTTAAGTAGTTTCACGCAGTTAGGGGGAGACCATTCCTATAAAATGATTTTCAAACTTAAAACGGTTCTCATCACCCCAACTGGGTATGATGCTGAAAATCTCACTCACTCGGTAACATTGACATGACTGTCCTAGTGAGATCTCGATTTGTGGTGCACTCCTTTGCATAGGTACTTGGACAAACAACTCCTACCTGGTTTGAGTATCCACATCAGGAGAATTGACATAAGGGACATCATACTTTCATGTATTTGTGTATAGGCCATCACATTATGCCTTAATTGTATTTAGGTATCTTAAAGTTTATAAATTTACATTTAGGCCCCTAATCTTCATTTAATCCCAATTAAGTCCCCAGGACTTCCAATTATTCCTCATGCATGGGTTTGTAGTTTTTCCAAAATCACCAGTTGACCCTCAATTTCTCCAAAATTGCCAATTGATCCTTAAATTTCCAAAAAAAATGCCAAATAGTCCTTAAATTTCCAAAAAATTGCCAATTGTTCCTCCATTTCATCCAATTGCCCAATTAGGCCTCAATTGGGAGTTAATTTCATAAAAATGCCCAAATTTCACTTAAATTAAAATTCGGCCCCTAATTTTTCAAAAAAACCCCAAATTGACTAATTTTTCCAAAATTACAATTTGGTCCCTCAAATATCATTTCATTCAATTGATCACCAAAACTTGATTAATTGTCCCCATTTGTGATCTGAATCATCTCCCTTATGTCTCCATCATCATTTCAAGCTTTGAAACACTTCATCTGGCTTAGAAATGAGCTCAAACGAAGCTTCACCAAAAAACTTGGTCTACATAGAGAAAGATTCGATATCTTACCGGTGAGGGTTTGACGACCGAAGTTCTTGCTTTCTTTGAATTTCTCTCCTCTTGGGGATCCTTCCTAGATCAAACCATGCCTCAATTGGTGGCCTGAGCAGTGCAAATTTATCAATTTAAAGTTTGGCATAAATGCACTATGAAAGTATATTTCGGCGAAGGGCGGCGAAAGGGACTCACCATCTCTAGGTGTGGTCTATGGAGCTTGGTTTGGTTGAAATTGGTCTTGGGATGGCTCAATTTGAGCTCGAGCAGCTCGAGTTGTCGACCATCGTGGTGCGACGGTACTGTGCAATCTTCCAAGCTCTTCTCCGGTGGTCGTCTAACTGAGGGGAGGGTGCAGTTGGATAGAGAACTTCCTCTCAGTTCTAGGGACACCAATTGTAGCTTCAAAGGTCGAAGAAAGCCCTGCTCTCGGAGCTCTAGTGTGCTCCTCGCTGGAAAATGGAGCACTTCACCTTCTTCACTCGTTTGTGGGATGGTAAAGACGAGTGGAGGGGTGCTCTTTATATAGGGAGTTCGACAATTGTTCGGGCTACTGGCCGACGTAGGACTCGACCCTAGATTTGGCATTCGGTGGTCATATTGGAGTTTTCCCTAGGCTGCTGGAGGAGTAGCCTTCCCCTTCTCTCTCTCCATTTTGTCAGCCGACTGAGGAGGAGGACGATGATGTGTCGGACGTGCCATGTGGCATGCTGCAATTGGTCAGTTTTGCTGATATGGCATTCCCACTCACCCGCTGCGTTAGCCGTTGATCGGTTGACCAGACACGTGGCAGCCTCCCATTGGCTTCTCGTGTCTACATGGCATGGTGATCGGGTGTCCGCTGACCGTTGACCAGACACGTGATAGCCTCCCATTGGTTGCTCGTGTTTGTGTGTTTGGTGACTCAAATTTAAAAATCGGTCGGTTTAGGCTCGATTTAGACCTCCCATTGACATGTTTAGTTCGATCGGGTTCGATGACCTAAATTAAAAAAATCGGTCGGTTCAGGGTCGATTTGATTGGTTTTCTAAAAAATAAAATTTTCTAAATTAATTTAAATTTATTTTCTATCCAATGATGGCTTTAATTTTCCAATTTGACATTTTTAAGCCACCTAGAAAAATAAATCATCGAACTAGTTCACCATGGTTCAACCCGGTTCAAGTATGGTAACTGGTCGAGGTTTCCTATCCAATTCACTTCATTTTTTCCCCCATAATTTTTATGACTTCTTGGTTACTTGAGATTTTCCAATTTCCCATTTTAACCCTTATTTACCATTTTTGGTTGACTTGATGGCTCAATTTTCTCATGAAAATCATCGGTTCTTTTCCCGATTTCCTTGGTCCGAGAGGACTGGCTTCACAACTCTCCCTTCCTTTTAGGAGATTTTTCCCCAAAATTTAACTATTCACCCTTTACATCGGGAATGAATTCCCTCGTGGTTAACTTGGGGTTTGATTGATACCCTATCGGTTTGGTTACCCCCTTTGACTAAGCCCCTTTAAACCACATGCTTAAGATATTTCTCTTCCTTTCCGTTATCCACTCACTCCATTTAGTTTATCACGATTAGGCATGTCTTACCCACTAGTCCAAAAGTACATCCTTAGGTCCACTTCTTGCTCTGCTTAGGGTAGGACTCTTCCTCTTGGGGGTTCTTATCTGAGTCACTGGGTTGGGTGTTTTGTAAACATCTGATCGTCCTCGTTTCCATTTATTTCCTTATTATGGGTATTCCACCCATTCTTACTTGTTACGACATCATTTGAGGTTACCTTCTTACTACCCATCCCTTAGATTTAGCTTTACTCCTTGTGCTTTGGGTACACTTCTCTTGTAATTGATCCTTCATCCCAACCTGCCTTCCATTTGCAAGTTTACCTTTTATTCGACTTCAATTGGGTCCATTACTTCTTCGTTGAGATAGGTATGCATCTCTAGGTCTCCCTTCCTTGGTAGGCTACTTCCTCTTTTCCTCCAAAATTTTCTTTTTACATTCATCTTCAAGGGTATCTGACCTTAAATCGACTTCATGATGTCCTTTGATGCCATCCTCTCCTACTTACCCCTACTTAGAGAATCTTACTTGCTCATCCTTTGTACCTCGTCTTTATTCCTACTTGTAATCACCACAAGTTTATTTCATTAGAGAGGAGGATGTCTTTTCGTTTTGAGGTTTCTTAACCTCCTTCCGAGATGCTTACTTAATCCTTTTTTGGCTTGAGTTTGGTCATCAATCCGCTTTCGACCATTGATTTCTTTAAGGATTTCCATCATCCTTCTTTTCCAACGTTTGGCTTTTCACTTCTCTTTTCTTCGTCAAGGTTTAAGTCCATGATTGTCACCTTCATGATTTGGCCTGCCCCAGTTCCTACTCATGTAGTAGAGGCTGGGACTCCCACCTTCATGACTAGGTTCCCCTTGCTAGGTGGTCTCTTCTTTTGTGGTGGCATTCTTATTTCCCACCTTTGGCTCCCCAAGCCTTGCTAGGTTCGCCGACCATGTCCTACCTTTCCGTCGGTTGACAACATTCCAACTTCGGGTTCTTTGGTCCCTCATTGTTGGCTTTTCTCCCAGTACTTTATTTAGACTTATCCCTTTTGTTGGTATTGTGTTGGCTCCCACTAACCTCGTAATTTTTTCCCTACCTTGAAATTCAAACTTCGTAGTACTGAGTTCTTACCACATTCTTCCTCTGATGGGGTTTGTAAACCCTGTCCTTTAGTAATGAGAAAAACTAGGAAAGAACCGGTTAATGTGATCTTTAAACTGAATTGGTCTATAAACCCAACTAAATGGGGATGAGTGAATTAAAAAATTTCTAACTCCCATGTAACTAAAAAATAATTATAAACTTGTAAAAAGAACCCAAGGAAGAAAGGCTAAAACAATTCAAGAGAACCAGGTTTGGACTGGATAGAATCGGTTTATGAACCAAGTTGGTTCACTAACCGGAACCGATAGAGAACGGGAAAAATAGAGAAATTCAACTCCCTTGTGCCCCAAAGAAATTTATAAACCTTGGGAAGAAACCTTGGAACCAAGTGGGAGAGAAAAACCAGATCGGTTTGGGTGAACCAGACCCGAACCGAATCAAACCGGTTTAAGGACCAAGCCAGTTTATGAACCGAAATTGATAAAGAGATGGTAAATCGGGAATCTTATGGACACTAAGTGACCCAAGGAGTCACAAAAGTCATGTAAATAGACTTGTGAAGAAATTGGAGGATGAAAACAAAACTGGTTTAGGTGAACCGGATCCGAACCAATTCGGACCGGTTTGAACCACTAATGAACCGAACCCTAAATTTATTTTTCTAGGTGGCTTAAATAATTCAAATTGGAGATTTGAGGCCATCATTGGATAAAGAATGAATTTAGATAAATTTAGAAATTTTTATATTTGAAAAAATTGGTCGAATGAGGGGTGAATCGGCCGTTTTAAGCTTGGAACCCGGTTCGGAACAGTGTCATCTTTTTCCTCAGGATGACAGCACTGTTCACTTGCCAAGAAACTAAAGAAACATTGGTGAAGAAGAAACGCCTCTGTTGGTTACGTTTCAGGTCATCAATTCCTATTATAACGGTGCCAAACGGGCAGCCAACAGGTCCCCAAGCTCCCTATATAAAGAGCCCCTGTCCATTCGTCCTCTCCACACTTGAAAAGCTCTCTCTCTGTTTGTTGCTTAGTTTTTCGATGAAGCTCAAACCAGAGCTCCAATATAGTGTCAATTCTGAGCCAAAGAAGGCGAGGTTGAGTTCATTAGAACCGGGGAGAAGTCAACTACACGATGGTAGCATCCGTTCATCCCGAGAGTCGCTAGAGAAGCGTCGACATGATCAAACAGTGAAGCAGCTCGGGTGGACCAAAGTTGCCCTGTTTCGGCCGAGTTGAAATTGGCCAATTTGAGCCCTCCTCAGGCCAAACCAAGCTCTCCCGACACCACCTCAGCCCTTCCACGGCCGAATTAGGACCGAAAGGTAAGCTAATTCGACTCCCCTTTACAATTTCAGATCGTTGTTAGAGTGAGAGTCGGCCGAATTTTGATGGAGAAATTCTAATCCAATTTGGCATCAATTGATGTTATTCTTGATCCTAGGAAGAACCTCTAGTGTAAACCCCGCACATTTGAGTTAAGGAAAACCGGGAAAAGAACCGATCAAACCGAATAAGAAAACAAAACCGGTTTACATTTGGGATTAAGCAATATGAAAATTTACAACTTTCGGTTGATCCAAAGGGTTTATTAAACATTGGAAAAGAAACTTAAGACAAATTAGAAAACAAAAACCAAATTGGTTTAGGTGAACTAGATTCCATAAGAACTTCAAAGTTAAGCGTGCTTACCTTAGAGTCGTGTATTGGAATTAATACAAATAATTTAATACCAAAATTAAATTATTAGAATTAATACCGAAATTAAATTATTGGAATTAATACCAATAATTTATGGCAATATTAATACTAGTAATAAATCTCGCCCATTTAATACACGGGTTTTACGACTATATAAAGAGGTCATCCCCATTTCATTATCCTCACACCTGAACACTTCTCTCTCTCTCTCTCTACTACTCCATTTCTCGGTAAAGCTCGAACTAGAGCTTCGACTTGAACAAAAGTTGGGCTCTTTAGAATCGGGGAGAAAACAGCTATCTGATAGCAAACTCCAGTCAATCCGAGAATCGTTGGAGAAGTGCCAACATGATGGAATAGTGAAGCAACTCCGGCGGACCGAAGCTGCCCTATTTCGGCCAAGCTGGAATCGGCCATTTCAAGCCCTCCTCAGGCCAAACCAAGCCCTCCCAACACTTTCTCAGCCTTTCCACGGCCGAATTAGGACTGAAAGGTAAGCCAATTCGGCTCCCCTTTATAATTTTTGATCGGTGCTAGAGAGAGAATCGACCGAATTTCAATGACAAAATTCTAATCCAATTCCGCATCAATTGATACAATACTTGATTTTAGGATGAACCTTAGGACGAGACCTATCTGCCCAGATCGAAAGCTTGGACTATTGTGCATTCACCGGTGAGTAATCGAAGCTTTCTCTCTCTACAGTCTATTTTCCGGAAAAGCTCCGTTTGAGCTCGTTTCGACGTTAAAATCTAGGATTCAAAGTTTGTTAGAATCGTATGAACATACAGGAACTCAATTTCTACTCCAATTTCAATAATTAGAAGTGTTTGATCGGTTAATTTGATGAAATCAAATTTGGGAGTGTTGAAGAGTTGAAATTGGGGGAAAATTTGGGGATTTTCGAAATTCAAAGGGGCCAAAATACAATTTTATGAAATTGAGGGTCAATTGGGCATGAAAATAATGTTGGAGGACCAATTGGGGAATTTTGGAAAATTTGGGGAAAAACTTACCATTTTTGTGAAAGAAGGGCAAAATGGTAATTTTGGAAAAATTGGGGAACCAAATTGGAAATTTGAAAAATTAAACCCCTTTTCGGTGAAATTGAATAAATTGAGGTCCCACGATAAATTTTAAAAGTTACAGGACTCAATTTGAAGAAAAACCGACATTAGGGACTTAAAGTTAAAGAGAAATAACTTTAGGGACCTAATTGCAAATAACTAAAAAGTTTGGGTTTTCTCATTCATTAATGAATGAAGTCTGTTATGCCGAGTAATAATGAACAAGGTTGTTCATTTCGTGTAGGAACATTAAATACCGGGAACGCCAGCAAGGACAAGCTCGCGTGAATACAAAGAACCAGTTTAGTGGAAATCACGGCATTAACGGGCGAGTGAGTTTACTAACATCATACCCGGTTGGGGATGATAAGTGCCTTGATATAAAAACCCACCGTTTAGTGGTATTTTAATCATCACTACTTAGAGAAAGTGATGTGAAAGTTATGCGAAAAAAAAACTACTTACGGGTTGTAAGTAGACCATACCCGGTTGGTATGATGAGACTTCCTCAAAGGAAGTTGAAAACCCGTTCATCGGTTATGAACGGAGATGTCCTTATACCGGTCGGTATGATGGACAGTAAAAACCTATTTTTGTCGGAAGTGCTCTCTCTTGACTGTGTGCCAATGCTTAAACAATTTGGGAGACCTTCTCGACGGGAGCTCGAATAGCTCTAATAGGCCAGGGGCCTCGATTTTGGAACTTGGGGGCTAAATGCCCGATTTTGAAAATCTCGTACAGTGGGCCCAAGGCCAGTTGGCACAAGCAGGAGCTCGTAAATGAACATGATATATGTGCCATAAAACTTAATAAGTGAATTGTTTGGCCATGGTACCAAGATAGGACTGACATGCTCAATCAACTAGCGGCAGTGCGACATGATAGGTCGACAGACTAGTTAAGACAAACAGCTGTGGGTTGAGTTGAGAGTCGGGGCCGTTGGACTAGTGGCACCATAGATTACATGGCAATATAAGAAAACATTGTTTGTGCATGCACTGTGAGTACGGGGTCATCAAGACGCCCATGAGGGGTAGTGATGCGTCCTAAGGGCACTGGACGACCTGGTGGGTATAAGGGCAGTTCGTCGTTCCAGGTGTCTGTGCGAAATCTGGGTATAAGTGCATGAGACCGGGGTGGGGATAGGATGAGGTCTCTATCCTCATACGGACATTAAGAAGTGATTTCGGGATTGTGGGTAGGATGTCACGTACATCCACCATTCCCAAGGTAGAAGTGGTCGTACTTCTATCCGGGTGGCAGAAAAAGTCGCTCTGAAGCCATTAGCGGGTTTAGTAGTGATACTGACTTGCGAATGTGTGTAACCTTCATGATGAAGGATGTGTGTTGGGTGATGACACACCGTGGTAACTAAGAAATAATGAAAAAAAAACACAAATTTTTAAATGATGGGATTTTTGAAAACAAAGGAGTCTGGCACACTCCATATAAATGTTTTTCTTAAAAGTCAAAAGCTTTTAAAAACCCATTCACTGAGTAGTCGTACACACCCCCTCCCTTATATCCCTTTTAGGAAATCCCGGAAAGCCTCCCCTTAAAGACCATCAACTAAGATGCCTGTAAGATAGGTATGTAAAGTTTTAAATTTCATACAGTTTTGATTATGCTATTACAGGAAAAAGGTGCAAGTTAAAGGACGCCTTACTCTTTACGGTTTACGATAAGGGGAAACCCTTTAATAAACCGGGAGAGTGGCGGGTTGATCACGGGGATCCGACCAAACCGGGTTGGGGCGTGACATCTGGAGAAGAGCTACCTGCCCAGATGAGAGCTCCGACCATCGCGCCCTCATCGGTGAGAAATCAAAGCTTTCTCTCTCTACAGTCTGTTTTCCGGCAAAGCTCCGTTTGAGCTCGTTCCAGCGTTAAAATCTGTGATTCAAAGTTCCTTAGAATGGTATGAAAATGTAGGAACTCAATTCCAACTCCAATTTCAAATTAAAGGTATTTGATCGGTCAATTTGATGAAATCAAATTCGGCAGTATTAAAGAGTTGGAATTGGGGGGAAAATTGGGGGGGGGGGGGGAATTGGGGAAATTTTGGGATTTTTGAAAATTTGAAGGACCAAAATGTAATTTTCTAAAATTGAGGGTCAATTGGTCATGATAAGAATATTAGAGGGCCAATTGAGAAATTTTAGAATTTTTGGGGCAAAATTTACCATTTTTCTAAAGAAAGGGTAAAATGGTAATTTTAGGAAAAATGAAGGACCAAATTGGAAATTTGGGAAATTAAACCCTTTTGTGTGAAATCAAATAATTTGAGGTCCTAAGATAAATTTTAAAGGTTTCGGGACCTGAATTTAGGAAAAACCCGACAATAGGAACTTAAAGTTAAAGAAAAATAACTTTAGAAACCTAATTACAAATATATGTAAAGTTGGGTTTTCTCATTCATTTGGAACGAATGAGGGATATTAGGCCAAAGAATAATGAACAATTATATTCATTTTGTGTAGGAGAAGAAGATATCGGGAACGCCAGTTGAGGTCCAGCTTGCTAAGGACGAAGCTTGACTAAGTGGAATTTCACTATACTATCGGGTGAGTGGGATTATGTATCATACCCGATTGGGGATGATAAGTACCTCAGTATAAAAACCCAATTCTTAGTGCTATTTTTAATCATCACTACTTAGAAAAAGTGATGTGAAAGTTATGCGGAAAAACTACTTACAGGTTGTAAGTAGATCATACCCTGTTGGTATGATGAGACTTCCTTGAAGGAAGTTGAAAACCCGTTCATCGGTTATGAACGGAGGTATCCTTATACCGGTTGGTATAATGGACAGTAAAAACCTATTTTTGTCGGAAGTTTTCTCCCCTGATTGTGTGCCAATGCTTAAACTATTTGGGAGACCTTCTTGACAAGAGCTTGAATAGCTCTTATAGGCCGGGGGCCTCGATTTTGGAACTTGAGGGCTAAAATGCCAGTTTTTGAAAAACTCGAATAGTGGGCCATAGGCCAATGGATATGAGCAGGAGCTCGTAAAAGAACTTGATATATTTATGTGTCATTAAAACTTAATAAGTGAATTGTTTGGTCATGGTACCAAGGCAGGCCCGACATACTTAGTCAACTAGTAGCAGTGCGACATGACAGGTCTCCGGACCAGTCGAGACAAACAACTACTTGTTGACTTGAAGGTCGGACCGTTGGGACAAATGGCACCATATATTATATGGCAAATGTAAGAAAACTTTGCTTGTGCATGCACCATGAGTATGGGATCATCAAGACGCCCATGAGGGGTAGTGATGTATTCTAAGGGCCCTGGACGACCCGGTGAGTATAAGGGCAAATCGTCGTTCCAGGTGTCTGTGCGAATTCTAGAGTAGCACCAAGCTCATTAGACCGGGGTGGGGACAGGATGAGGTCTCTATCCTAATACGAACATGAAGAAGTGATTTCGGGGTTGTGGGTAGGATGTCGCGTACATCCACTCATTCCTAGGATAAAAGTGGTCGTACTTCTATCCGGGTGACAGGAAAAGTTGCTCCGAAGCCACTAGTGGGTTCAGTAGTGATACTATCTTGTGAACGTGTGTAACCTTCATGATGAAGGATGTGTGTTGGGTGATGACACACCAGTAACTAGGAAATAATAGAAAAACCCAAATTTTTAAACGAATCAATTTTTTTGAAAAGAAAGGAGTCTGGCACACTCTATATAAATGTTTTTCTTGAAAATAAAAAAGATTTGAATCCCATTCACTGAGTAGTTGTACTTACCCCCCTCCCTTATACCCCTTTTAGGAAGTCCCAGGAAGCCGAACCTTAAAAGACAAGCACAATTAAATGCCTACAAGACAGATACGATTAAATTAAATTACTATATAGTTTTGATTTATGATATTCCTGAAAAAAAGGTGCAAGTCTAAAGAACGCCTTACTATTTATGGTTTGTAATATAAGGAGAAACCCTTTTGTAAATCGGGAGAGTGACGGGTTGATCACGGGGATCCAACCAAACTGGGTCGGGGCATGATAGGGTTCCCATGCTTTTGTTCTTACATTATTAGGGTGTCCCGCCACTTGTTCCGACTCGCACACAATTTCATACACATTGATTTCGTGTTTTGTAGGTGCCCTACCTTTCATGACCGTTAGGATTTTCCTTATTTGACCATCATTTACTGACTCCCTCATGGGGTGTTCTCAATTCCGACTATCGAGTTTTTCGATTGCTCCTCATTTTTCCAACATGCTCAGGATTTCTTCCCTCATTTTCTTCCTATCTTTGATGGCACCCCTTAAGGGTTTTTGTCCCTTCTATTGGTTTCACTTTCTACTATCATTCCTTTGTAGTAGAGACTTCCATCCTTAAAATCATGGTCTAACCTTCTTATCCTTACTTGGAGGTTTTCTCTTTCTACATCCTTGCACTTTTTACTTTAGTGTCTTTGTCTATTCCATTTCCCCCTACTGACTTTAGATTTCCATCCCGAACTTTATTTTTCTCCTCGAGGAATTTCCGGTTCTCATCCCTTATCTTGTGCACTCCATACTCCATTCTTTGTGTCTTCTTTGTGGGACAAGGCCTCATTTCCCCTGCTGCCTCTGTCTTAGTGCACAGGAAGCTCAGAGAGCTTCTCGACATACTGGAGGATAATCCGCCCTTATGCTCCCCAGGATGTCCAACTGCCCTTGGAATCACTACTACCCTTACCAGGCATCTCGATAGTTCTAGAATCTCATGCATGCACAATCAACAATTTTTATTTTAATATTACCATCATCTTTGATGTTACTGGCCCAACGGACCAGACCACCCGACTTTGGTCTCATAACTTACTAGCCCAATGAGTTCGGTGACCCGACTTCGGCTCAACAACTACTACCCAATGAGTTCGTCCATCCGACTTCGACATTGTAACCAACACACACAAATTTCCACTTCTTATGAGAGTTTTCAGGTACATGTAACTCATTTTATCTACGGGTCTATGCATGTGCCCATTCGGCCTTGGGCCCACTTCACGAGTTTTCCAAAACTAGGCCTTAAGCCCTATTATTTTCAAATTCTAGGCCTCGAGCCTATTAGGGCAATTCTAGCTTCCGTGATGATCGTCTCCCAAAATGTTTAAGCAGTTTCACATAGTCAGGGAAGATCATTCCTGGAAAATAATTTACAAACTCAAAACGGTTCTCATCAACCCCAATAGGGTATGACGCTGAAAATCCCACTCACCCACTAACATTGACGTGGTTGTCTCGGTGAGATCTCGATTCATGGTGCACTCTTTTGCATAGGTACTTGGACAACCCTCCTACCTGGTTCGAATATCCACATAAGGAGAATTGACATAAGGGACATTATACTTTCATGTATTTGTGCATAGGTCCTCACATTATGCCTTAATCACATTTAGGCCCCTTAAAGTCTATAACTTTACATTTAGGTCCCTAATCTTTATTTAATCACAATTATCTCCCTAGGACATCCAATTATCCCTCATAGATCCTTAGTTTTTTTCCAAAATTATCAATTGGCCCTCAATTTCTTTAAAATTGTGAATTGGTCCTTAAATTTCCAAAAATTGCCAATTGTCCCTCCATTTCATCCAATTGCCTAATTGGGCATCAATTGGGAGTTAATTTCATAAAAATGCCACAATTTTCCTTAAATTACAATTCAGCCCCCAATTTTCCAAAAATTCCCAAATTGCCCATTTTTTTCAAAATTGCAATTTGGTCCCCGAAATATCATTTCGTTCAATTGATCACCAAAACTTGGTTAATTGTCCCCATTCATGATCTGAATCATCTTCCTTATGTATCTCTCATCATTTCAAGCTTTGAAACAGTTCATTTGGCTTAGAAATGAGCTCAAATAAAGCTTTGTCGGAAAACTTGGTATAGAAAGAGAAAGCTTCGATATCTTACCAATGTGGGTTCGGCGACCAAAGCTCTTAATTTCTTTGAATTGCTCTGCTCTTGGGGATCCTTTGTCGATAAAATCAAACCTCAATTGTGGCATTGTGCGAATTGCTCAATTTAAATTTTAGCATAAACACACTATGAATAGTATTTTTCGGCAAAGGGCGATGAAGGGGACTCACCATCTTAGCTCAGGGAAGGTCGGAGCACCTCTAGGTGTGGTCTAGGGAGCTTGGTTTGCTTGGAATTGGTTTGGGGATGGCTCAAATTGAGCTCGAGAAGCTCGGTTTGGCGACCATCATGGAGCGACGATATTGTGCGATCTTCCCAGCTCTTCTCCAGTGGTCCTCAGATTGAAGGGAGGGTGCAACTAGATAGAGAACTTCCTTCTAGTTCTAGGGACACTAGTTGTAGCTTTAGAGGTCGAAGAAAGCCCCGTTGTTAGAGCTCTGGTTTGCTCCTCACTAGAAAATGGAGCACTTCACCTTCTTCGCTCGTTTGTGGGATATAGAAGACGAGTGGAGGGGCTCTCTTTATATAGGGAGCTCAACAACTGTCCGGGCTACCGACCGACGTAGGACTCAGCCGCTAGCGGTCATACCGGAGTTTTCCTCAGGTCACTGAAGGACTAGCCTTCCCCTTTTCTCTCTCCTTTTATCAACTGACTAAGGAGGAAGACGATGATGTGTCAGACGTGCCACGTGGTGTGCTTGATTGGTCATTTTTGTTGACATGGCATTCCCATTCAATCGCTGCATCAACCGTTGACCGGTTGACCGGACACGTGGCAGCCTTCCATTGGCTGCTCGTGTATGCATGGCATTTTGATCGAGTGTCCACTAACCGTTGACCAGACACATGACATCCTCCCATTGGCTGCTCGTATTTGTGTGGCTACTAACGAGGCGTCCGCTAATCGTTGACCGACTGGACCGTTAACTGGTCTAGACCGATCGGGTTCGGTCACCCGAATTCAAAAATCGACCGGTTTAGGCTCGATTCAACCAGTTTTCTAAAAATTTAAATTCATGTTAATTTATTTTATATCTAATGGTGGCTCTAATTTTTCAATTTGACATTTTTAAACCACTTAAAAAAATGAATCTTTGAACCTGTTCACCATGGTTCAAACTGGTTAGGGTCTAGTTCACCCTGAACCAGTTTGGTTTTCCCATCCAATTCACTTCATGGTTCTTCCCCATGATTTTTATGATTTCTTAGTTACTTGGGATTTTCCAATTTCCCATTTTAACCATTCTTTATCATTTTTGGTTCACTTAATGGCTCGGTTTTCTCATGAAAATCGCCGGTTCTTTTCTTGGTATCCTTGGTCCGAGAGGACGGGTTTCACAGGTTGGTTGCCAAAATTTTGGTGACCTAAAAATCCTTCTGACATGGTTGTGAATGTGAGAGATTGAGGCTGAGTGATTGATGAATGAATAGTGCTGTCAGTCTCCGAGCTCCCTATATAAAGAGCTCCTTCCCATTCGTCCTCCTCATCCCTCAAACGCTTGGAGAAGAAGAAGTGTTCAATTTCCCAACGAAGCTCAAACCTAAGTTCTGACATAGGCACTTTTCTCCACCTTCGAAGGCAAATTTAGGTTCTCTAGAATCCTAAGGACGTTAGCTACATGACTACATACTCCATTTAGCTCAAGGATCATCGGAGAAGCACGGACGAGCTTGCACAGTACCTTCGCTCCCTCGACAGTTCGCAAACAGAGTTGGTCAAGCCCAATTTGAGCCACTCTTGGGCCAACTCCGACCAAACCAAGCTCCCTCGACCACCTCAAAAGGGGTCCTGACCTTCCTTGAGCTGTGTTGGTAAGTCCCCTCTGCCGGAAATGACTATTCATGGTGCATTTTGCCTAAAAATTAAGTTGAGAAATTTGCACTACTCATACCACCAATTGAGGCGTGGTTTGATCCAAGGAGGATTATCAAGAAGTGGGCAATTCATTTAGTAGTCAATTGAATTAAATGGGAATTCGATGGTCAAAATGAAATTTTTGGAAAAGTTGGGTGATTTGGAGATTTTTGGAAAATTGGGGGTCGAATTGCAATTTAAGGAAAATTGTGAAACTTTTATGAAATTAACTTCCAATTGAGGGCAATTGGTAATTTGGATGAAATTGAGGGCAAATCAGTGATTTTGAGGAAAATTGGGGACATATTGGTAATTTAGAAGAAATTAAGTACCAATTGGTAATTTTGAAAAAATTAAATACCTAAGAGGGAAATTGGAAACCTTAGGGAATTAATTAAAAATAAATTGAGCATTAGGGACCTAAAGGTAAAATTATGAACTTTAGGGACCTAATTAAAATTGAGGCATAAATTAAGTGTCTATGTGCAAATACATCTCAAATGAGGTCTTTTATGCCAAATCCTACTTATGTAAATACTCGAACCCTGTAGGAACTGGTTATGTGAGTACTAGTGTAGAAAAGCAGATCGGTGATTGGAATCCAGCTGGGACAAACACGTTACAGTAAGAGGTGAGTGGGATTTTCAATATCATATCTGGTTGGGGGTGATGAGCACCTTTTTTATTTTGAAAATCGTTTTCCAGGAATGACCTCCACTAATTGCGTGAACTTGTTTAAACATTTTGGGAGGCCTTTCTAATAAAAGTTGGAATTGCTCTAGTGGACCTGCTGCCTCAATTTTGAAACTAATAGGACCCAAGGCCTAGTTTTTTTGGAAAAACTCATGAAATGGGCCCAAGACCAATGGGCACGGGCCGAATCATGTAGACAAATAAGCTTATTTGCTAATAAATCTTTTCACAATTGGATAATTATGTGAAGTGCCATTGTGCCGTAGTCAGGTCATCAACAAAATGGTCTAGTAGTTGTTGAGCTGAAATCAGGTTGTCAAACCTGTTGGGCGTAGCGATTATGAAGTTGAAGTCGGGTTTTGGGCTCTTTGGGCTGGTAGCCCCAAATATGAAAAATATAAGTACTAAAATTATTATATGTGCATGCATCAAGTAAGGAACCATCGAGGCGCCCGACATGGGGTAGTGTTGGTTCTAAGAGCTGCTGGATAACCTAGGGAGTATATGGGAAGTTTCATCATCCAGTGAGTCTCAAAGCTCGGAGAAGCTTTATGTACACGGAGAATGAGGTCAAAGGGGGAGAGGTTTTGTCCCATCATAGTGGACATGGAGAATTATATAGGTATGAGGGTCGAGTAATTGATACCCACTCAAACTTAGGGTAGAAGTCACGGACTTCTATAAGGGTGGACGATAAATATGCTCCAGTCTACAAGTGGAGCATTTGGAGACTGCTATGCGTGAACCCTTTTTGAGAAATGATGTGTGGTTGTATGCTAAACCAAACCCGAGTAAGGGGAATTATTGAAACATTTTTCTAATAATGAGTTAAACCCACCAAACTAGTGAACAAAAATGATTATAAACTTTATTTTATTTTTATGAAAACTCACATTAACACCCACTAAGTGCATTGTAGAACCCACCTACTCCCTTAACCTTTTTCAGAGAATTATACATATTGTGAGGAAGAAGAGCGACAAACAGGTGTATTCACTCGCTAATATATGAACTTACCATTAAATTATTTTGATTACTTTGATTTGGAAAAATAAAAATTTAACGGTACGCTTTTAATTTTTTTTGACCTAATATGGTTGAGATATCTAGGTACGAGATTCCAACCCCGACCAAACCGGGTCGAAATTTAACGGTATTTGTCCTACATTGTCTCTCCCTGCCCTATCACATAGCTTCAACCCGAGTCCGAGGATGAATGGATAATCCTTCACTAACTTTAGTAAGCTCCCAATCCCATAGAATGCATACCTTGTCTTCTTCCTTGGATAACACATCCCTTGTGTTGTTGCTTTCAGAGTGCTGTCAACAATTGGAGGAAGGGCACCGAACGTGGGCAACCTATAAGAAGGAGTCTGCATGGGGTTTGAAGAGGCTAGAGCTGCCGTTAGAAGAGAAGAGTCAGCGGAGCCAGGAGAAGATGGAAGAGGTAGAAGGAAACATTAATGTTCTAAGGGAAGAGCAAAGATCTACACTAGAGAGGGTCGAGGTAGAGTACTGAGAGCAACTAGCTGGACTGAGGAAAGATGCTGAGGCTAAGGAGCAGAAGCCAGCCGAGCAGTGGGTTGCAAAGCATCTTCAACTGGCGAAGTTCCTCGAGCAAATGGGGTGTTGTCCCCATCTTGTGGAATCCAATAACAATAGGTGAGAAGGTCTCATTACAGATGAAGATGATGGAGGGCCTTTGGTATTTTGTTTATTACTAATAAGAGATCTACAGATTACATCAAGAAATTTACAGATTATACTAAGAGATCTACACATTACACTATCTCGGATTCAGTAACAACCTCTAGCAAAATACTCGAGTCTACTCGAATTAAAGAGAATAAATGACTAGACATGTACATACCAAAAGATATGTCTATATTAAAAGACATGACCCTAATATTTGTACCCTTACATGTATTATAAATTTAGGACAATTTACTCATTGTAAACACTTGTGAAGCAATATACATTTAGTATATTATCTCTATTTTTTATGGTATCAGAGCCGTATTGCTCTACAGCATCTCAATCCTATGCTACCAAAAGGTCAATTCAATATTAATATCAAATCCATAAGGTTCAATCAAAGTTTTTGCTGTCATGAAGCCCCTGGTCCTTCTCCAACATTTATGATATGAAGTCTTCGTAAGATAATTCTCCTATTTTAGTTTTATATTTATTGAAACAATTATCACATAAGTCTCTACACCAAATATGAGTTCACCAGTAATCAATCTTCCAAGCAATATCTCGACTTTACCAATCAAATTAGACAGGACCAACTATTTCTTATAGCGTAACTACATGACGCCGTTGTTGGAGACATATAAACTATTAGGGTATGCTGATGGCACAATTCCAGCACGCTCACCAAGTCTTTCTGATCAGAAAGAAGACGATTCAACTACTATCATCAATCCTGCTTATACTTCTTGGAAGATCTATGATCGTCTTTGTTTATCAACAATTTTGGGATCTCTCACTACTCAAGTAAATCTCCAAGTTATCGACATTCAAAATTCAGCCGACATTTGGGAAAAATTGGTAATTCTCTACTCCAATCAAGTTCGTGCCCAAACCAACCTACTTGATGATCAATAGTGGGATTTGTACAAAGGCAATCGCACCATGCCCGTTTATCTCACTGCGATTGCAAGTTTGGCTACTAGTTTTGCTTAAATTGGATGTCCTAAAACCAAAGCTCAAATCAAGGATCACATTCTTGTTGGACTAGATGATGAGTGGGAGCGCTTTGTCTTGCCCTCACACCGACTCTCGCACATCTTAGTCTCAACGAGCTCAAATCTATGCTATTGAGTGCAGAAGCGAAGAAAAATTACAAGAAAACTCGGGAACTTATTTCAAGATCAATATTTGGTCTCCTAGGTGTTGATACTCATCAATTTACCAATGCTGCCTTTTCGCCAACACACCGACAAGATCTAGCTCCTATGTTCTCATCTAACCGTCGATCATGCTACTTATCAGGCACTCCCAGACAACTCAGACACAATAATCACCACAATGGGAAAATAGATTGCACATTTATCTAAAATCACAATTCGTGGGGTTCTTTCGACTCTCGTGGACTTCAACAATGGAAAGAGTCTATCCCACCTCATCGGAATAGGCATCTTCCATCATCAACTGGTTCTAATTCTCCTATATCTCGTGCGCACAATTTTCAGACTTGGAATTGTACACCTATCTACCAAGTTTGTCACGAACCCAGACACGTAACTACAGGATGTCCACTATTCCTGACAAATTATCAGAATTCTCATGTCAATATTGTCCAGAACACAGATGTCGACACACACACCCTTGATTGGTACATTGATTCAGGTGCCTCCAATCATGTAAATAATGATATCTCACATTTGTTATTACAAAAGGACATAACTCATCCAGATCAACTGCTCATAGGCGACGATTCAAGTTTAAAAATTTCTTATGTCGGTTCTACTTCATTTTACACTCCCACTAAAAAATTCTCTCTAAATAAAGTATTTTATGTCCCCAATATAGCCATGAACTTACTCTCACTCTCTCAATTTACCCAAGACAATTCTTGCTACTTTGAATTTCATCCTCCATTTTTTGTTGTAAAGGATCGTCTCACCCATCAAGAGTTGTTCCGGGGAGCTCGTAAAGGCGGATTGTACTACCTGTGTGCGACACATTTATCAAGAGTTGGTTCTCGTGTATTAAGTATTCAATTATGCCATACTGTTTGGCATGTTAGACTTGGGCATTCTGCCCTTTCTAATGTCTTATTTAAGAATTCAATAAAAAGTAATTCTGTTAATTCTCAATTTTGTGATTCCTACTCCTTAGGTAAGATCATTCAAAAACCTTTTCCGTTAACTCATTATAAAAGTGCTTACCCTTTTCAACGTGTGCATACTAATATTTGGGGACCTGCACCAATAAAATCACATACAAGTCATATTTATTATATTCATTTTCTTGATATTATAGCAAATATTTCTGTTATTTTGTTATAAAAAATTATTCTAATGTTCTCCAATTTTTTTGCACTTTTCGTTTACGAGTTGAAAACTTCTTTGATAGAAAAATTAAATCTTTTCAAACTGATGGTGCAAAAAATTTTTTGTCATCTACCTTTCAAAACGAATTACACACTAATGGGATTACTCATCGATTTTGTTGCATACATACACCACAACAAAATAGTCCTGCCAAAAGAAAACATAGAAATATTGTTGATATGGGACTTACACTTTTGCTACATTCTAATCTTCCTATGAAATTTTGGGATTTTGCATTTGAAATAGCTATATATCTAATTAACCGACTACCCACTCATTCCCTTAAGTTCAAATCTCTATATCACATTCTTCATCAGACACCACCTAATTATAATTTTTTATGAGTTTTCGGGTGTATGTATTTTTCATACCTACATCCATACCAAGATCATAAACTTCAATCTCGTTCCAAGGCATATGTTTTTCTTGGTTATCCTACTAAATTTTTACGATATCATTTTCTCGATCCTCAAACAAGAGTATATTCATTTGTCGAACTGCTCACTTTGATGAGACTAGATTTCTCTTTGATAAATGTTCATCTACAGGTAGTGCACCCCCTACAACTCTTGGTAACTCTATTCCCTCTCTACCTTTATTTCCATATTACTTTCCTTCTTTACTTGAACATGTTGCACCAATGATAGTTTCTGATGAGTTATCCTCATCAACACCTAGTGTTCCACCCCCACCTATACCTCCAGACATAATCCCCGCCGATGTTGATGGGTCTTCTCCCGTCTCGCCACCCCGTCGCATGCTCACTAGGCCTCAAGATGGCACCTTACCTTCACGACGATTTAAAATTAATCCTACTGTTTTCTTGTTTCCTCTATTAAGGAGCCATGAACTTTTAAACAAGCTCAAACACAATTCTGTTGAGTTGATGCTATGAATTCTAACTATGCAGCTCTTTTGAAGAACCACACGTGGGATTTAGTGTCCCCTCCACCTGGTAGACATATTATCGGCTGCAAGTGGGTCTACAAACTCAAACACCATCCAGATGGGGCTCTTGCACATTATAAAGCTCATTTAGTTGCACAATGATTCTCTCAACAGGAAGGACTCGACTATGATGATACTTTTAGTCCGGTAATTAAACTAGTCACCATTCGGGTTATTTTGTCACTTATCGTCTCCTATAATTGGCCAATTCGACAACTTGTTGTTGATAATGCATTTCTTCACGATCATCTCAATGAGGAAGTTTATCTGAAACAACCACCAGGCTACACAAATCCATCATATCCTGATCACGTCTGTCTCCTTCACCACTCATTATATGGATTGAAGCAAGCTACTCGGACCTAGTTTCTCTGACTGAGTACATTCTTGTTAACACTTGGTTTTGAAGCTTATGTTGCGGATACCTCTCTTTTTATCTATCGTACTTCTCAATTTGTCATATTTCTCCTAGTGTATGTGAATGATATAATTCTTCTCTAACGTCTATTGTGTCTGCTCTTAAAGAGGAATTTTTTATTAAGTATCTTGGGTCCCTTCATCATTTTCTTGCGATTGAGGTACATTCCCATTCTGGAGGTCTAATCTTGACTCAACAAAAGTATATTCATGATATTCTTACAAAAGCATCAATGACCGACTGCAAACCTGTCTCTACACCAGTAACACTTGGGTCTAAACTATCTCTATATGATGGTACTCCATTAGATAACTCTCGAATCTACAGGCAAGTCGTTGATTCTCTTCAATATTTAACATTGACTCGACCAGACATTTCTTATGTTGTCAATTAGGTCTGTCAATTTATGCACAAACCAACAACAACTCATTGGGATGTAGTAAAGAGAATTTTATGTTATCTCCGAGTAACGTCGAGTCTCAGATTATATTTCTGGAAAAACTCTCAGCCACATCTCCATTGTTTCTCTGATACCGATTGGGCTAGAAACCCTGATGACCGGCGTTCCATAAGTGGGTTTTCAGTATTTCTTGGAAATAACTTGATTTCGTGGAGTGCTAAGAAGCAGTGCACAGTTGCTCATTCCAGTACTGAAGCGGGATATAAAAATATTGGAAATACAACTACTGAACTCATTTGGATCCAGTCACTATTTCAAGAACTCAAATTCTATTTTTCATCTCCACCAACTCTCTGTTGTGATAATATGTCTGCAATTTATCTTAGCGACAATCTAGTTTTTCATGCTCGTACTAAACACATTGAAATAGACTATCACTTCGTTCGTAAACGAGTTAATCGTGGGGAACACCACATTAACTTCATTGGTACAAAAGCTCAAATTGTACATATATTTACTAAAAGTTTTTCTTTATACCGATTTGGCATATTTTGTTTCAAACTCAATGTTCAAGACCTCCCATTGTACTTGCGGGATAATAAGAGATCTAAATATTAAATTAAAAAATCTGCATATTACACTAATAGATCTATATGTTACACTATATCAAATTTAGTAAGAGCATGTGGTAAAATATTCAAATCTAGTCGAATTAAAAATAATAAATAAATAAACATATCCATACTAAAAAATATATTTATATTAAAAAGCATATTACTAATATTTGCACCCTTATCTGTATTATAAATTTAGGATAATTTACTAATGGTAACACATGTAAAATAATATAAATTTAATATATTTTCTCTATTTTTTAAATTCATTAATCGAATAAGCATGGCAATATAGGAAGATGTATGACATAGAGTGAAATGTGAGCTCCCTAGCATGTAAGGGATGGTGAAACTTGAAAATGACACCCTTGAGTTGTTGGGAGTGGATCCTTTCAGTAGATTGTGCTGTTTAGTACTTGATTATACATAATGTTGACCTATGGGTTAAACTCTGACGTAGACCTGCAATGGAGGCATTCGCCATTTTTTCTGTCTTCCAAAACGAGGAAGCTTCTCATTCACCAAGGGGAAAGCCATATCTGTTAAGCACACATGATTTGCCTCACGTGCTTCCCATATGGGTTGAACTCTTTTTCCATGAAGCCTCTTTAGGTAAATTGTATTATAGACTCTGATCTCAAGCATCTTATCTCGTCTTCTTCCTCACGGCACATCACGCATTTGCCATTTTGTTCAAGATGGTCCCCACGAATATGATATTCTTCCAAATAAGCCATGCCCCCTCCGGCAAGAAAAAACAAGACTTTTGATTTAGTTTGAACCTTATCATCTCTCTTTCTCCAGCCTCTCAAATTATATTATTTGTACTCTCCCCGCGGCCAAACAATTATCATCCTCAACCTCACATAATCTCTTTCTTTGTCCTTCCATGGAGACTTGGTTCATAATCGTCACCACTCTCTGCATCGCCTTCCTAGTCAGGCCCTTCCTCCGCCACCTCTCCGCTGCCTCCGGCCCCAGGATCCCCCCGGGCCCACTGGTGTTACCCATCATCGGGAGCTTGGTGTGGCTCCGCAAGTCCTTTTTCGATATCGAGCTCATTATCCGCTCCCTCCACGCCAAGCATGGCCCCATGGTGGCTCTCCACGTGGGCTCCCGCCCCATGATCTTCGTTTCCTCCCGCTCCCTCGCCCACGAGGCCTTAATCCAGAACGGCGCCGTCTTCGCCGACCGTCCCCCGGCTCCCCCCACCTCCAGGATCGTCAGCTGCGATCAGCATAACATCAGCTCCGCCTTCTACGGCCCCACGTGGAGGACCCTCCGTCGCAACCTGACGGCCGAGATCCTCTACCCCTCCCGCATCAAGTCCTTCTCCCAGGCTCGAAAGTGGGTGCTCGGGATCCTGTTGGATAGGCTCGCCTCCGCCGGGCCGGCCACCGCCGTACAGGCTGTGGACCACTTCCAGTATGCCATGTTCGGCCTTCTAGCGCTTATGTGCTTCGGGGATCGTCTCGACGAACGTCAGATTAAGGAAGTTGAAGCCGCGCAGCGAGCTCTTCTCCTCAGCGGGAGGCGACTCTCTGTCATCAACTTCTGGCCGAGAGTCGGAAAAATCCTCTTCCGGCGCCGATGGGAGGAGTTTGAGAAGAAACGCCGCCACGAGAGTGAAGTGCTCATCCCTTTAATCAGAGCTCGATCGGAGGCCAGGTACGAATTGTGAATAAGTTATAATCATTGCCGGAATACGGTCGTAGAAAATCTTTCTTGAGCTTACACGTCACCAAGACACCACTCGACTAGTAACTGGATTTTAGATACTGTTCTAAAATTATTTATTTATTAAGTTTTAAATTATAATATGAGATAGAAAAGAAAGAATATAAAATACTTCACTAACAGGTCCAAGAACAACAGCAGAACCGATAACGTTGTCTGCTACGTCGATACGCTGCTCAACCTGGAGCTGCAGGAGGAGGGCGGAAAGCGGAAGCTGACCGAGGCGGAGATCGTGACGAACTGCTCCGAGTTCCTCAACGGCGGGACGGACACGACGGCCACCGCCCTGGAGTGGATCATGGCCAACATAGTCAAGCATCCGGCCATCCAGGAGAGGCTGTACGAGGAGATGAGGGAGGCGGTCGGCCGGGATGCGGCAGACGTCGAGGAGGAGGACCTGCAGAGGCTGCCGTACCTGAAGGCCGTGGTGCTGGAGGGGCTGAGGCGGCACCCTCCCGGCCACTTCGTGCTACCGCACGCCGTGAGCGAGGACACCGAGCTGGGCGGCTTCCGTGTCCCGAAGCAAGGGTCGCTGAACTTCATGGTAGCTGACATGGGGTGGGATCCAGCCGTGTGGGAGGATCCCATGGAGTTCAGGCCGGAGCGGTTCCTGGCCAGCGGAGGGGCGGCAGAGGCGTTCGACATAACGGGGACAAGGGAGATCAAGATGATGCCATTCGGGGCGGGGCGGAGGATGTGCCCAGGATACGCCCTGGCCCTGCTCCACCTCGAGTACTACGTGGCAAATCTTGTATGGGCATTCGAGTGGAAGGCAGCCAGGGGGGAGGAGGTGGACCTGTCGGAGAAGCAGGAGTTCACTGTCGTCATGAAGAATCCACTACAAGCAGTTGTCAGTTGGAGGTTGAAGTAGAGAGAGATACAAGTATCTATCTGTGCTTTAGTTGGGGGAGTCACTGCAACTACTACTAGTTGTTTCTCACTTTTCTTTTTAGCCCAAATAAGTTAGTTTTCAATTTTTTGGAGAACAAATAATTTGCATAAACATAGATAAAAAAAATTACATAAACAACTAATATAACATTATCTACAACGTCCACGGGCTGCTCAAGCCAGAGACACGGGAGGAGGGTGGCAAGTGGAAGTTGACCGAGGTGAGTAGCTACTCGGATTTCCTCAACGGTGGGACGGACACAACGGCAACCGCATCATGGCCAACATAGTCAAGCACCCGCCCATCCAGGAGAGACTATAGGGGGAGATAAGGTCGGCGGTTGGCCCCGAGGCGGCGGAGGTAGGTAGAGGAGGAAAACATGCATAGGCTGCCGTACATGAAAGCCGTGGTGCTACCATACGCTGTTAGTGAGGAAACAGACCTGACAGTCACCAAGGAAGAGTGTCAAATTCATTGTGTTTTATTCTTTGTTGCATTATTTATCAAATTTTGTATAATTTTATTTATTTTTGTTAATATTGCTCACATAGCATGAAAAAAACAAGGCTGAAATATTGGATAGGCACTAATTTTTTAGTAAATTTTCAATAACATTTTAAGTTTTTTTTCTAAAATAATGCTATAAACCTTAAATAATAACTAAAATAACATATTTTCCAACATAAATTAGTCATTGACCTAATACGATCCTACCAAAATTTATGATGCATAATCTTATTTGCTTTTATTATGTAAATGTTGTTAAATCATATTTTAATCATTATACAATGTTACAATCATATATGAACTAAACAAAAAAGGACATTATTTAGAAGGATTAAAGTATTATTTGATATTTGAGTGAAATAAGTCAAAATTATGATTGATATCGTAACAACTTAATAATTTATAAAATAAATTTATGATAATACTATCAAATTATTTAATATATTTCAAATTTTATTTTTCATTATTATTATTATTTTTAATATTTTGATATTGTTATCTATTAAGATCCGAACTCGCTCGATTCAATGATATAAGGTTCTAGAGACGCTTTTTTAAGTGAGGTCTCCAACCCACCCGAATGGGACTAGTTTTTAAATGAGGATGAGAACCACTTACACACATAAGGATAAAAATATAATTTAGGAAAAATGTAAGATTGAATTTAAATAAAGTTAATATAGACAACTTTAAGTTTTATCAAAAAGTAATAGTTCTTAACCAATTCCGGCCATCTCCTTCTAAGTTAGAAAGTATTTAAAACTCTTATGATATATGTATATCCTACACTAAACCTCGTAAAGTTAGTGTCGCCAAATATTTAGAACAAACACTATCGCAGCTAATTCCAGATCATGAGTTGGGTAGTTTTTTTCATTTACCTTAAGTTGTCATGAGGCATAAGCGATAACATTCCCTTGTTTCATCAATACCACATCCAAGTTCTTGTCTGTATGTATCACTATAGACAGTATACTCTTCTGCTTTAGGGTCAGATAGGGAGAGTACCAATGCGGTTGTCAATCGAGTGTTTAACTCCAAGAAAGACTTCTCACAGCTTTCATCCCACTTATACTCAACTCCTTTCCTAGTGAGCCGAGTTAGAGGAGCTGCTATCTTAGAAAAGTCTTGTACGAACCGTCTGTAGTATCCTGCCAGACCTAAGAAACTCTGTATCTTTGAACGATTCCTTGGAGCCTTCCAATTTGATATGGCTTCTACCTTGGCTAGATCTACTTTGACTCCATCCTTGTACACTATATGTCCTAAGAATCCTACCTCCTACAGCCAAAACACACACTTGGAGACTTTTGCATATAAGTGATTTTCCTTCAATATCTCCAAGGTGAATGCCAAATGTTCTTCATGCTCCAACCTAGTTCATGAGTATATAAGAATGTCGTCTATGAACACTATCACGAACTTGTCCAAGTTAGGTTGGAACACACGATTCATTAAATCCATGAAGGCTGCAGGGGCATTCGTTAATCCAAATGGCATCACTCTGAACTCGTAATGTCCATATCGGGATTGACATGCTGTTTTGGGAATATCCTCCTCTCGGATCTTGAGTTGGTGATAACCTGATCGAAGGTCTATTTTAGAGAATTAAGCTACTCCTTTCAATTGGTCGAATAGGTAATCAATCTGCGGAAGTGGGTTCTTGATGGTTACCTGGTTCAATTTCCTATAGTATATGCACAGTCTCATGCTTCCATCTTTTTTCTTTATGAATAGGACGGGTGCACCCCATGGAAACTAGCTAGGACGTATGAAATCCTTCTCTAATAATTTGTCCAATTGCTCCTTTAATTCTTTCAGTTCCGCTAGAACCATACGATATGGGGTTTGTTCCTGGGATTATTTCTATGGTAAATTCCACTTGCTGACTTGGAGGTAGTCCAGATAGCTCTTCTGGAAATACTTCTGGATAGTGCTTAACTACCAGAATATCTTCAAGTCTCTTCTCTTTGGACTCTTCGTTGATGACCATGGCTAGGAAAGACGTATAACCTTTTTGTATCATCTTTTGGGCTTTTAGATGGGACACCATATGTACTCCGCTTTTCCTTCGATCTCCTTGGAACTTTAATCCATTTGTCTTAGGAGTGTGGAAGGTCACCGTCTTCCTTCCACAGTCCATTTTAGCCTGATGGCCGCTTAACCAATCCATCCCAAGAATTACTTCTACTTCCTTCAAGGTTAATGGAATCAAATTCGCTTCAAGTTCGATTCCTCCAATTTTTATCTCACATCCTTTTAATTGCTTATTTCTATTTAACCCTTCTCCTAAGGGTGTGAGGATGTTGACACTTTGTTCTAGTGGAGTAAGTTCTAGGGGTACACTTGAAATCAAGTCTTCCTTGATTAAGGATCTCTCTGCTCCTAAGTCGAAGAGGGCATAGACTTGTTGTCCCCATAATTGTATATACCCTGAATTGAAGAAATGTGTATTTTAGAGGAAAGGCTTTTCTTTATTCAATAAAATTTTCAATTAAAAGATTCTCTTGAACTAGTTGGGAGGGTTTTGGGATGTACCCGCTATAGTGCTAGGGTCCCTTCTAGCCTCTTCCTGGGTGAGATTGTATACCCTAGCTAGTACTCATGTGGTAGCATCTGGCCTAGGGTTCCTGGGATTCCCTTGAGGTGGTCCAAAGGGTATTCCTCTGCTTGTTCTCCCTAAGAGTGAGGCATTTCTTTGCGAAGTGCCCCACTTTTCCGCATGTAAAGCAGGTCAAGCATGCTCCCTCATGGTTCCTTTGACACCTTGGACAGCGAGGGTTTCCTTGAGGCAAGGTGGGGACTACTCTTTAGGGAGGTGGTGGCATATCTTTCCTCCTTTGAAATTCCATTCTATTTCCCCATTTTAAACCATTATGCTCCTTTTGTCCTCCCTGATGGTTTTGACCCTTATCCTCCTTCCGGGTCATTTGCTCCACCCGATGACGTCAGATCTGTATCAGTTACTCACACTCATGAGCCATACAAATTACCGTCGCCAGGTCTGTGGGGTATCCTAATACTCCCATACAGTCTCCTATGTCCACATTGAGACTGTCCACAAACCGCTGGCATATGTCTGTCGGCCCACCTAGGTTGGGAGTAAAGGGTCTTAACTCGTTGAATCTTGTCTCATATTCCGATATGGAGTTAAGCCCTTGCCAAAGTATGATGAATTCGTGCCTCTTCTCATTAATTAAATGAGGCGCCAGGTACTCCTCCGAGTACCCCTCATCAAACTATTCCCAGGTGAGGGTGGACATATGTAGGTTTCGGACATTGTCCCACCACCGTTTGGTACTTCCCTTAAGGAAACATTCTGTCAGGATCACCATGTCCTCTGGTGGCATCTTGATGATTCCCATCAGTTTCTTAATATTTTCTAGCTAATCCAAGGTGGCACCAACATCTTTCTCTCTGAGGAAGGGCTTACACCCCAGTTGATGGGGTGTCTTGAGATTTCTGGGTATGTCTACTGGAGGGGGATGGTTAATAGGAGGAGGATGGGATTGCATTTCCTTTAGTTCAACACGAGAATTGGTGTCCGCCTCAAGGACGAGGTTCGGTTGCCCAAATTCACGGGTGAACTCCTCATACAACCTTTGGTGTTCCGTGCTAAGTCCAAGAGGGGTTGTATGGGCTTCTCTCAGAGTTTCCACAGGTAGGGATGGTTAGGCAGTGTTGGAGACTATAGCCCTAGTTCTCTTGGTTCCTTTTTTTGGAGCCATTCTAAATATTTTAAAATCATTTCTATTAGTTACTATCATTTCTAGTCTTGATTATGTATTCAAAGAAACAGGCTCTGATACTACTCAAGTTGTCACGCCCCGACCCGGTTTGGTCGGATCCCCATGAGCAACTCGCCACTCTCCCAATTTATTAAAGGTTTTCCCCTTCTTTTAAACCATAAGTAGTAAGTCATCCTTTAAACTTTTACTTTTCCTAAAATAATATCAATCAAAATTGCAAGAAATTTTGAACTTAACATACTTGTCTTACAGGTGTGGTTAGCTTGAGATCATTGGGTAAGCTTTCCTTTGGTTACCTAAAAAGGGGTATAAGGGAAGGGGTGAGTTCGAAAACTCAATGAATGAGGTTTAAGACTTGATTTTCAAAAAGAATAGTTTGAATTGGAGTGTGCCATACTCCTTATTTTTTCAAAACCATTTCCTCAATTTCTCGGGTTTCAAAACCATCATTTTCTCATTTACCACAATCGGTGTGTTTAATAATCAACACACATCCTTCATTATAAAGGGATCATACATTCGCGAGGCAGCACGTCCACTGCACCTACTTGTAGCGTCGGAGTGACTTTACCGGATACATAGATAGAAGCACGTCCACTTTCTACCCTGATAATGAGTGGATGTATGCCACATCCGACCCTCAATCCCCTAAACAAAACTCCATGTCCGTATGAGGATAGAGACCTCATCCTGACCCCACCCCAGTCTCATGCGCATGAAGCTACGTTGAGCTTCCAAGACTGCTAGCACGACCAACTGCCCTTATCTCCACCATGTCGTCCAATAGCCCTAGGACACATCACTACCCCCTTTGGGCATCTTGAAGGTCCCATATCTCAGTGCATGCACAAAATAATATTTTTTTACATAAGCCATTTAATCCATGGTGCCACTAGTCCAACGGCCCCGACCCTCAACTCGACCTGCAACTATTTATCTTAACTGGTCCATCGACTTGTCATGTCGCACTATCATGAGTCCATCGAGTATGTCGGTCCTGTCTTAGTACCATGGCCAAACATATCATTCATTTAAAGTTTTCATGGCTTAACTCATATTTGTTTATGAGCTCCTGCTCGTGCCAACCGACCTTGGGCCCACTGTACGAGATTTTAAAAATCGAGCATATTAGCCCTCAAGTTCCAAAACCGAGGCCTCCAACCTATTTGAGCTATTTGAGCTCTCGTCAAGAATGTCTCCCAAAAAGTTTAAGCAGTGGCACACAGTCAGGGGAGAGCACTTCTGACAAAAATAAACTTTTAGCCATCCATCACACCAATTAGGTGTGAGGATATCTCCGCTCATAATCGATGAACGGGTTTTCTACTTCCTTCTAGTAGGTTCATCATACCAACTAGGTATGATCTACTTACAACCGATAAGTAGTTTTTCCGCATAATTTTCACATCACCCCTCACAGGTGTGATGGTTAAAATACCACTTAGTAGTGTGTTTTCATTTCTAAGGTGCTTATCATCCCAACCGGGTATGATATAAAAATCTCACTCACCCAATCGTGCAGTGAATTCCACCTATTTGGCTCTTTACCTCCACACGATCTTGTACTTGTTGGCGTTCCCAGTACTTGTGTTCCTACACAATATGAACATTCTTGTTCAATATCCTTTGGCCTATTAGCCTTCATTCAACATGAATTAATAAAATATTCAAACTTTTTATTTATTGCAATTAGGTCCCTAAGGTTCTTTTTCTTTAACTTTATGTCCCAAATGCCGATTTTCCCCAAATTGAGTATCGAAATCTCTAATTTCACCTTAGCACCTCAATTTATTCAAAATCACAAAAAGGGGTTCAAGTTTCCCAAATTAACAATTTGGTCCCCAATTTTACCAAAATTACCATTTTGCCCCTACTTTACAAAAATAGTAAGTTTTGCCCAAAAATTTTCAAAATTTACCCAATTGGTCCTCCAACATCTTTATCATGCCCAATTAGCCCTCAATTTTATGAAATTACATTTTAGTCCCTCAAAATTTTAAAATCCAAAAATTTCCCCCAATTTCAACCTTCTAACTTAGCCGAATTTGATTCCATAAAATTGACCGATCAATTGAGTTCCTACACCTTCATACGATTCAATTGCACTTTAAATCACACGATTTGACACCGAAACGAGTTCAAATTGAGCTTTGTAAAAAAATTAAGCGTAAAGAGAGAAACTTTGAATGCTTACCGTTGGGGTCACGACAGTCCAAGCTTTCGATTTGGGCTGATAGCTCTTATCCTAAGGTTCCTCCTAGCATCAAGAATCACATCCATTGATACCGAATTGAGAGAGAATTTAGTCAATGAAGTTTTGTCAGTTCTCTATCTAGCACTGATCAGAATTTACATAGGGGAGCCAAATTGGCCTACTTTTCTACTCTAATTCAATTGTAGGAGGGTTGTTGAAGTGTTGAGAAGGCTTGGTTTGGCTTGAGAAGGGCTCGAATTGGCCAATTTTAGCTCAGCCAAAATAGGGCAGCTTCAGTCCACCGGAGCTACTTCATGCCGGCATTTATCCGGAGACCCTTAGAGTAAATAGAGACTACAGGTGTGTAGGTTACTTCTCCCCAAATCCAAAGAACCTGACACGCCTTCTTTGGCTCAGAAAAATGCCCAAGTCAGAGCTCTAGTTCGAGCTTCACCAGAAAATTGAGCAGTAGGGAGAGAGTGGAGTTTTCAGGTGTGAGGAGGATGAATGAGAATGGGCTCTTTATATAGGAAGCTCGAGGACTTCTTAGCCGTCTGATTGGCACCTTAATGGCAGTCATTCATTGCCTGAAACTCCCTGACCATAGACTTTTCATCTTCGTCGGCGCTGCTCAATTTTTCGGCGAGGAAACAGTGCTGTCATCTAAAAAATCGGTTCAATCCGGTTCGGATCCGGTTCACCTAAACCTATTTGGTTTTCATCTCCAATTTATTGTAAAGTCCTTTTTCATGACTTTTGTGACTATTTAGGTCACTTAGAACCCATAAATTTCCATGTTTGCCCTTTATCTATCAGTTTCGATTTTTATACCGACTCGGTTTTCTCTTTGGAAATGACCGTTTCTTTCCCTGGTTCTTCTTATTATCAAAGGACGAGGTTTACAACTTAAGATTCTTGTGATTTCTATATATTCTATACTTAACCCCGTATAGGTAGTGTCGCCAAATCTTGGGGGCGAACACTATTATGGCTAACTCTAAGTCATGAGTAGGGTAGTTCTTCTCATGTATCTTTAATTGTCGTGAGGCATAGGCGATAACCTTTCCCTGATGCATTAATACACACCTGAGTCCTTGTCCGGATGCATCACTATAGATGGTATACTCCCCCGCACTTGGATCTGGCAAAGTGAGTATGGGCGTCGTTGTTAAACGGGACTTTAATTCTAGGAAGGATTTCTCATAGGTTTCATCCCACTTATACTCCACTCCCTTTCTTGTGAGGCAAGTTAAAGGGGTCACTATTTTGGAGAATTCCTGTTCAAACCGTCAGTAGTACCCTACTAGTCCTAAGAAGTTGTGTATCTCGGAGGGGTTCTTGGGTGCTTTCCATTCAGATCTGGCTTCTACCTTGGTCGGATCTACCTTTACTTTGTCCTTGAACACTATGTGTTCTAGGAACCCCACTTCTTACAACCAAAACTCACACTTGGAAAACTTTGCATATAAGCGATTGTTACGTAGTGTCTCTAAGGTGATGGCCAGATGTTCCTCATGCTCCATCCTAGTTCGTGAGTATATGAGTATGTCATCTATGAATACAATCATGAACTTGTCTAAGTGAGGCTGGAACACTCAATTCATCAGATCCATAAAGGCTGCAGGGGCATTTGTCAGGCCAAAAGGCATCACTCTAAATTCATAGTGTCCGTACTAAGACCAAAATGCGGTCTTAGGTATATCTCCCTCTCGGATCTTGAGTTGGAGGTATCCTAATTGGAGATCAATCTTGGAGAAATAGGTTGTCCCTTTTAGGTGGTCGAACAGGTCATCAATTCGTGGAAGTGGGTATTTATTCTTTATGGTGACCTGGTTCAACTTCCGATAATATATACAAAGCCTCATACTCGCATCCTTCTTCTTCACGAACAGTATTGATGCACCCCATAGAGACTGGCTAGGGTGTATGAAACCCTTCTCCAGTAATTCGTCTAACTGTTCCTTTAACTCCTTTAATTATGTTGGAGCCATACGATAGGGAGCTTGGGATATGGAATGTGTCTCGGGAAGTACCTCTATGGTAAATTACAATTGACGGCTTAAGGGCAATCCTTATAGTTCTTCGAGAAATACATCTGGATAGTGTTCAACCACTGGGATGCCCTCTGGTCCTTTCTTCTCTGACTTCTCATCGATAATCATTGCAAGAAAAGCCTTGCAACCCTTATGCATCATCTTTTGAGCTTTTATATAGGACACCAAGGGCATTTCTCCTTTCCTCCTATATCCTTGAAAACATAGTCTGAGTGTCTCGGGAGTGTGGAAACTTATCACTTTCTTTCCATAGTCCACCTTGGCTTGGTGTGTACTTAGCCAATCCATTCCTAGTATTATTTCCACCTCTCTCAAAGGTAATGGGATCAAAGCTGCCTTCAGTTTTACTCCACTGATCTTAATATCACATCCCTTTAAATGCTTGTCTTTGTTTAGCCATTCTCCTAGGGGTGTGAGGATGTTGAGACTTTGTTCTAGATAGGAACTAAATCTTCCTTGATAAAGCACCTCTCTGCTCCTAAGTCAAAGAGAGCATAGGCTTTCCTCCCCCGTAGTTGTATGTACCCTGATTGAAGAAATGCACATTTTTAAAAAGATTCAAATCTTTTTATTGAGTAGGATTGAATTACAAGTTTTGTCTAATTTTGATCTGGAAGGGTTTGGGAAGTACCCGCTACAATACTAGGATCTTTTTGGGCCTTCTCTTGTGTGAGGTTATATACCCTAGCTAGTACCCTTGTTGTGGTGGATGCGCCCTGCCTTGCGCTTAGAGTCCTCGAGTTCCCTTGGGGTGGTTCAAGTGTGTTCCATTACATATTTCCTCTAAGAGTGGAGCACTACCTTGCAAAGTGTCCTACTTGCCCACATCTGAAACATGTTGAACATGCCCTCTCGTGGTACTTCTAACATCTTGGACAGCTAGGGCTCCTCTGTATTATAGTGGTGGTCACCTTCATTCACGTGGGGTATGCTTCCTTCCTCCTTTGGAAACCCATTTTGTTTTCCACTTAGGACCACTTTGCTCCTTACGTCCTCCATGGAAACTTTGGCCTTTATCCTCGTTCCAGTTGGCCTGCGCCATCCGGTGGCATTGGGTTTTCACTAGATGCTCACATTTGTGAGCCATACTAATTATGGCTGCCAGATTCGTGGGACATCCTAGTACTCCCATCCAGTCTCGTATGTCCATATTGAGATCGTCCACGAATTGTTGGCAAATGTCTGAAGGTTCGGCTAGATCAGGGGCAAAGGATCTTAAATCATTGAACTTAGTTTCGTACTTCGAGATAGAGTTAAGCCCTTATCGGAGTCAGAAGAAATCTTGTTTCTTCTCATTGATCTTATGTGGAGCCAGGTATTCCTCTATATACCTCTCCTTGAATTGCTCCCAGGTGAGGGTGGTGGTATGCAGGCTTCTAATGTTATCCCACCACCATTTTGTGCTGGCTTCCAGGAAAAATAATGCCAGGATCACCATCTCCTTTGGTGGAATCCTGATTATCCCCATAAGTTTGTAAACCCTGTCCATTTATAGATAAAAAAAACTAAGAGAAGAACTGGTCATTTCCAAAAGTAAAAATCGAGTCGGTTCACAAACCAAAACCAATAAGAAAAGGGTAAAACGAGAAATTTACAAATCTCAAGTGACTTAAACAATAATAAAAACCATGGAAAAGAACCTTGGGATGAATTGGAAGAGAAAACCAGACTGGTTCAGGTGAACTGGACCTGAACCATATTGAACAAGTTTGAACCATCCTTGAACCAGTTTCTAAATTTATTTTTCTAGGTGGCTTAAATTATTCAAATTGGGGAATTGAATCCACCATTAAATAGAGAATGAAATTAGATGAATTTAAAGATTTTAAAATTTGAGAAAACCAGTCAAATCGAGCCTAAATTGGCCGATTTACTGATTGAACCCAGTTGAACCAGTCCAGTCCGGTTCAGAACAGTGTCCTCTTCTTCCTTTATATGACAACACTGTTCATTCAATGTAGAAACGGATAACGCCAGTGAAGGAAAAATGGCTCCGATCAAGCCGTTTTAGGGCGAGGATAAGCTCAACCAAAAAGGAAAGTTGTCGGGCAGAGGGTCCCCGAGCTCCCTATATATAGAGCTCCTCTCCATTCATTATCATCACATCTTAAATCTCCATTCTCTCTCCACTACTCCATTTTCCGGTGAAGCTCAAACTAGAGCTCCGACTTGGGCAGTTTTCTTAGCCTCAGAAGGCAAGGTCGGGTCCTACAGACTCCTGGGGAAGTCAGCTACCTGACAGCAACCAAAGGATAGGACCAGTGGCATATCAACTAGAACTGCCTTTGAACTTACAAAGAAAGCATGATGTATTCCATATCTCGGTACTCCAGAAGTACCAACCTGATCCTATCCATGTGCTGGACCGACCTCCACGAGAGATAGAAGAGAACCTAACTTATCAAGCAGAACCAGTGCAAATCATCGACCGTAGGGACAAGAACTTGAGGAACAAAAAGATTTGTATGGTCAAGGTTCTTTGGCAGAACAGACCCATGCAAGAGAAGACATGGGAAATTGAGAGCATTATGAGGGATGGGTACCCTCAGTGGTTTGACATGTAATTGTTTTGGGGACAAAACCCCTAAAAGGAGGGGAGAGTTGTAAGCCCCATCCCTTTATAGAAAGGAAAACGCGGAGAAGAACCGGTCATTTCCAAAAGAGAAAATCGAGTCAGTTCACAAACCAAACTCGATAAGAAAAGGGTAAAATGGGAAATTTACTAATACCGAGAAACTTAAGAGTAATAAAAACCATGGAAAAGGACCTTGGGATGAATTTGAAGAGAAAACCAAACCGGCTCAGGTGAACCAAACCTAAATCAGTTTGAACCATTCTTGATCTGGTTTCTAAATTAATTTTTCTAAGCACTATAAATTATTCAAATTGGGGAATTGAAGCCACTATTAGATAGAGAATGAATTTAGATGAATTTATAAATTTTAAATTTTGAGAAAACCAGTCGAATCAAGCTTGAATCGGTCGATTAACGCATTACACCTGATCGGACAGGTCCGGTCCAGTTCGGAACAGCGTCGTCTTCTTCCTTCATATAACAACACTGTTCATTCAATGCAGAAACGAATAACACTAGCGAAGGAAAAATGGATCCAATCATATCATTTAAGGGTGAGGATATGCTCGACCAAAAGGAAAGTTGTCGGGCAGAGGGTCCCCGAGCTCCCAATATAAAGAGTTTCTCTCCATTCAAACTTCTCACACCTAAAATCTCCATTCACTCTTAACTGCTCCATTTTCCGATGAAGCTCAAACAAAACCTTTGACTTGGGCAGCCTCAGAAGGCAAGGTCAGGTCCTACAGACTACGGGGGAAGTTAGCTACATGACAGCAACCTCCATTCGACCCAAGGACCATTGAAGAAGCATCGGCGGAATCAAATAGTAAAGCAGCTTAGATGGACCGAAGCTGCCCTTTTTCGACCGAGCTGAAATCAACTAAGTTCAGCCCTCCCCTAGTCAAAACAAGCCTCTCCAACACGCCTATAGCCCTCATACAACCACAACATAGTTGAAAGGTAAGCCAATTCGGCGCAACTCAGTCGTTGCAGGTTGAAGTTAGAGTGAGAAAATGTGAAACATCACAGACAAAATTCTCTATTAATTTGATGTCAATTGTAGCAATTCTTGATCCTAGGAGCAACCTCAGGACGAGAGTTACCTCCCCTGATAGAGAGCTCGGACTGCCACAACTTCAATGGTAAGCTTTTGAAACTTTCTCTCTCTATGCATAGTTTTTTGGCGAAGCTCTGTTTAATCTCAATTCGAACCCAAATGATGCTATTCAAAGCTCAATTGAATCATATGGAAGTGTAGGAACCGATCCATACTTTTAACTGGAGCAATTAACTCCAATTGAATGGCCAATTCAAAGAAATCAAATTCGTTCAGTTTAAAGGGGAGAAAATGTGGAAATTTTTGGGGAAAATTGGGGTTTCGTAAAATTGAGGGACCTCTTTGCAATTTGCCAAAATTGAGGGTCAATTGGCCATGAAAGATGTTGGAGGACCAATTGGTCAAATTTTGAAACATTTGGGGTCAAATTGCCATTTTTGTAAAGTAGGGGCAAAATGGTAATATTGGAAAAGGTGGGGACCAAATTGGAAATTTGGAAAACTTTAGCCCCTTATACAATTTTGAGTAAAATGAGGACTCAAAGGAAATTTTGGAAACTTTGGGACTCAAATTTGGTAAAAGTTAGCATTAGTGACCTAAAGTTAAGAAAAATAAACTTTATAACCTAAATGCAATTTATAAATAATTTGTGAGTATAGGATTTTATGCCAAACCATAAGTGATAAGGCTGCCCAAATCATGTAGTGACAAGTGTGACTGGAACACAAGCAAGAGAAAGCTTGTGTAGACTTGGAAAATCAAACGAGGACGAACACATCATGGTTATTGGGTGAGTGGGTTTATTTATATTATAACCGGTTAGGATGGTGACCATTTAGAAACAAAAAGCCACTTGTAAGTGGGATTTTTAACATCATACTCGGATAGAGTGATGGGAAAACTAAACTAAAACCTACTTATCGGATGTAAGTAGAGGAAATCATACAGATTGGTATTATGGTCTTCCTTGAAGGAAGAAGAAACTCGCTTGTCGGTTGTAAGTGGAGATATTATCAGACCCGGTTGGTGTGATGGAGTGAAAATTTTTTTTGTCAGAAGTGTTCTCCCTTGACTATGTGCCAATGCTTAAACTTTTTGGGAGACCTTCTTGACGGGAGCTAGAATAGCTCAAATAGGCCGGAGGCCTCGATTTTGGAACTTGTGGAGCTAAATGCTCGATTTTGGAAAATCACATGCAGTGGGCCCAAGGTCAGTGGACACGAGCAGGAGCTCATAAACGAACATGATATATATAAAGCCATGAAATTTCTAATGAAATGAATATGTGATTTCACCATGGAACCAAGTCATGACTGATAGTACTTGATGGACTGACGGCAGTGCGTCAAGGTCAGGTCAATTTACCGGCCCAGATAAACAGTTGCAGGTCGGGTTGAGGGTCGAGGCTGTTGGACCAGTGACACCAAAAATAAATGGCCAAATGTGAAAATTATTGTTTTGTGCATGCACTTGAGGTACAAGACCATTAAGACGCCCAAGAGGAGTAGTGATGGGTCCTAAGGGCTACTGGATGATATGGTGGAGATAAGGGTAGTTTGTCGTGCTAGCAGTCAGGAAGCTCAGAGTAGCTTCTTGCGCATGAGACCGGTGTGGGGTCGGGATGGGGTCTTTGTACCCATACAAACACGGAGTGGTATTTGGGTTTGAGGGTCGGATGTTGGCAAACTTTGGCACACTTTGACACTAGGGTAGAAGTAGACGGACTTCTATCTTGGTGGTCGGTAAAGACGCTCCGAGCCACAAGTAGGTGCAGTGGATGGGTTGCTCTATGAATGTGTATTTCCTTACTGATGAAGGGCTTGTGTTGTTTTCTAAACACACCTAATGGTAAATGGAAAGAGGTTTTTAAAAACTAGAATTTTAAGAAAGATCCCTTCTTTAAAGAAACAAGGGCTTTAGCACACTTTGAGTAAATGTGTTTTCTGGAAAACTCACTCCCAACACCCACTTATTGAGTTGTAAAACTCACCCCTCCCTTTTTACCCCTTTCAAGTAACCAAGGAACGACCCTTTCTAAAGACCCTACAAATCTGGACACAAGAGACGTATATTTATTTTAAATTACTCAGTTTTGTATAATGCTATTACAGGAAAGACACGGGTAAAAAAGATGCCTTACTCCTCGCGGTTTAGAAAGGGGGAAACCCTTGACAAACCACGAGATTGGCGGGCTGTTCACGGGGATCCGACCAAACTGGGTCGGGGTGTGACATTCTTGATATTGCCCAACCAGTCCATAGCATCTCCGACACCCTTCTCTCCTAAGAACGGCTTACATCCTAGTTGACGAAGGGTTTTGAGGTATTTAGGGGCGTCAACTAGAGGAGGAATGTTGGTGGAAGTGTGGTGGGACTGTACTTCCTTGGGCTTAGCTCGAGAGTTGGTGTCCACCTCGGGAGCGAGGTTCGGCTTTCCAAACACTCGTGTGCCTTTGATACTTCGAGCTTAGTCCAAGTGGATCCATCTAGGCTTTTTTGGGAGTTTCTACGGGGATGGGGTGTTGGGCAGTGTCAATGATTGTGGCTCTAGTTCTCTTGGTTCCTCTCTTGGGAGCTGTAAACCCCGATCTTTGGAATTAAGGAAAACCGGGAAAGAATCGATCAAACAAAGTGAGAAAATCGAACCGGTTCACAAACCCAATTTTTGGGGAACGGCAAATTGGAGAAAGTTCAACTCCCAAGTGACCCAAAATGGTTCATATCCATTGGAAAAGAACTTTAGGACAAATTGGGAGAGAAAAACAAGACCAGTTTGGGTGAACCGTATCCGAACCGGATTGAACTGGTTTATGAACTAGAACCAATAGAGAGATGGAAAACTAGGAAATATATGGACCCCAAGTGACCTAAAGAGTCACATAAGTCATAAAAAAGGACTTTAGGATGAATGGGGGATGAAAACCAAACCGATTCAGCTAAACCGGATTGAACCAATTTGGACCGGTTTGAACCACTATTGAATTAGATGATAAATTCATTTTTCTAGGTGGCTTAAAAAATTCAAATTTGAGATTTGAGGACACCATTATATAGAAAATGAATTTAGAAATTTTTAGATGTGAAAAATTCGGTCGAATCGGGGGTGAACCGGCCGATTTAAGCTTTGAACCCAATTCGGACTAGACTGGCCCAGTTCGTAACAGTATCGTCTTCTTCCTTCACATAACATGTCACGCCCCAACCCATTTTGGTCGGATCCCCGTGATCAACCCAACACTCTCCCAGTTTATTAAAGGGTTTCCCCTTATTATAAACCATATAGAGTAAGGCGTCCTTTAACCTGCACCTTTTCCTAGAATAATATAAATCAAAACTACATAATAATTTAGATTTATCATATCTGTCTTACAGGCGTCTTAGTTGATAGTCTTTAAGGGTAGGCTTTCTGAAATCTCCTAAAAGGGATATAAGGGAGGGGGTGAGTACGACTACTCAGTGAATGGGTTTTCAAAACTTTTTAACTTTAGGAAAAAGATAAATTTTGGAGTGTCCCAGACTCCTTTCTTTCATAATCATTTCATTTGAAATCTTGGGTTTTATCACCATTTCCTTATTTAATCACGGTGTGTCATCACCCAACACGCATCCTTCATCTTGAAGGTTAAACACACATTCGTAGGTCAGCCCGTCCACTTAACCCACTTGTGGCTTCGGAGCGACTTTACCAACCACCTAAATAGAAGTACGTCCACTTCTACCCTAAGAATGAGTGGATGTTCATGACATCCAACCCTCAATCCCGAAATCAATTCTTTGTGTCCATATGAGGATAGAGATCTCATCTCATCCCCACCCCGATCTCATGCGCTTGGTGCTATTCCAAATTTCACACGGTCACATGGAACGACGAACTGCCCTTATACTCACCGAGTTGTCTAAGGCCCTTAGGATGCATCACTACCCCTCATGGGCATCTTGATGATCCCATACTCATAGTGCATGCACAAACAATATTTTTTTATCATGCCATGTAATATGTGGTGCCATTAGTCCAACGATCCCGACCTTCAACTCAACCTACAGTTGTTTCTCTTGACTGATCCGGAGTCCAGTCATGTCGCACTACTACCAGTTGACTGAGAATGTCGGACCAGCCTTGGTACCATGACCATACAATTTACTTATTAAAGTTTTATGGCACATATATCATGTTCATTTATGAGCTCCTACTCGTGCCCATTAGCCTATGGCCCACTGTTCGAGATTTTCAAAATCGGGCATATTAGCCCCCAAGTTCCAAAACCGAGGCCTCCGGCCTATAAGAGCTATTCGAGCTCCTGTCAAGAAGGTCTTCCAAATTGTTTAAGCATTGGCACACAGTCAGGGGAGAGCACTTCCAACAAAAATAGGATTTCACTATCCCTTATACCACCCGAGTATAAGGACATCTCTGTTTATAACCGATGAATGGGTTTTCAACTTCCTTCGAGGAAGTATAATCATACCAATCGGGTATGATCTATTTACAATCGGTAAGTAGTTTTTCCGCATGGTTTTCACATCACTTCTCTAAGTTGTGATGTTTAAAATACCACATAGTAGTGGATTTTTATTTCGATGTGCTTATCATCCCCAATCGGGTATAATATAAAATCCCACTCATAACAGGTAAGTGGATTTTTAACTTTAAGTTATGTTGATCATCCCAACTGGGTATGACGTTATTAAACCCACTCACCCATTAATGCTATGAATTCTAGTAGACCGATTCTTTGTATTCACGTGAGCTTGTCCTTGCTGGCGTTTCCGGTACTTCGTGTTCCTACACGATATAAACATCTCGGTTCATTATCCTTCGGCCTAATAGCCTTCATTCATTCCAAATGAATGAGAAAGTCAAATTTTTATTTTTTTTGTAATTATGTCTCTAAAGTTATTTCTCTTTAACTTTAAGTCCCTAATGTCGATTTTTCCTCAAAATGAGTCCCGAAATTTCCAATTTGGTCCCCCAACTTTTTCATAATTCTATTTTGCCCTTCCTCTACAAAAATGGTAAGTTTCACCCCAAAAATTCTAAAATTTCTCAATTGGCCCTCTAACATTTTTATCATGCCTAATTTCCCTCAATTTTAGGAAATTGCATTTCGGTCCCTCGAATTTTCAAAAATCCCCAAGTTTTCCCCCAAAAACAAACTATAGAGAGAGAAAGCTTTGATTACACATCGGTGAGGTCACGACGGTCCGAGCTTTCGATCTAGGCATATAGCTCTCATCCTGAGGTTCATCCTACAATCAAGAATCACATCAATTGATGTCGAATTTACTTAAAATTTCATCACTGAAATTTTGTTTGTTCTCTCTCTAGCACCGGCCAGAAATTACAAAGTAAAGCCAAATTGGCTTACCTTTTAGTCCTAATTCGGCCGTGGGTGGGTTGAGGAAGTGTCGGGAAGGCTTGGTTTGGCTTGAGAAGGGCTCGAAATGGCAAATTTCAACTTGACCGAAACAGGGCAGCTTCAGTCTGTAAGAGCTACTTCACTATTTCATCACGTCGGCGTTTCTTCGGCGACCCTCGAAGCAAACGGAGACTACAGGCGTGTAGTTGACTTCTCCCTAGTTCTAAAGAACCTGACCTCGCCTTGTTTGGCATAGAAAAGTGCCCATGTTGGAGCACTGGTTCGATTTTCACCGGAAAATGGAGCAGTTGAGAGAGAATGGAGTTGTCGGGTGTGGAGAGGATGAATGGGGATGGGCTCTTTATACAGAGAGCTCGAGGACCCATTGGTCGTCTGTTTGGCACCATTATGATAGGCATTAAAGACCAGAAACGTACCGAATGGAAGCATTTCTTCTTCGCCGATGCTGATTTGATTTTCCGGTGAGTGAACAGTGTTGTCATCCTGAGGAAGAAGATGACACTATTCCAAACCGAGTTCGAAGCTTAAACCAATCGGTTCACCCTTCATTCAACCGAGTTTTTCAAATCTAAAAATTTATAAATTCATCTAAATTCATTTTCTATCCAATGATGGCTACAAATCTCAAATTTAAATTATTTAAGCCACCTAGAAAAATGAATTTAGGATCCAGTTAATAGTGGTTCAAATCAGTCCAAACTTGTTCGGATCCAGTTCACCTGAACCGGTTTGGTTTTCATTCCCAATTCTTTCACAAATCCATTTCCATGTCTTTTGTGACTCCTTGGGTCACTTAGGGTCCATAAAATTCCCGGTTTACCATCTCTTTATCAATTCTGATTCATAAATTGATTCGGTCCATAAATCAGTTCAATTCGGTTTGGGTCCGGTTCAACAGAATCGATCTGGTTTTTCTCTCCCACTTTGTTCTAAGGTTCCTTCCCAGGGTTTATAAATCTCTTCGGGTCACAAGGGATCCATAAATTTCCCTCTTTTCCCTTTCTCTATTAGTTCCAGTTCATGAACCGACTCGGTTTATAAACCGGTTCAATCCAATTGGATCTGCTTCATCTAAACCGATCTGATTTTTCTCTTCTAATTTGCCCTAGGGTTCTTTTCCAAGGTTTTTATGAATCCTTTGGATCACATGGGAGTTGTAAATTTCCAATTTTCCCTTTCCCAATCGATCGGGTACGTGAACCAGTTCAGTTTTCTTACTCGGTTTGACTGGTTATTTTCTCGGTTTTCTTTGACTCAAAAGGGCGGGGTTTACATAACAACACTGTTCACTCGCCGAAAAATTGAAGCAGCTCCGGCGAAGAGGAAATGTTTTCATTCAGTACATTTCAAGCCATCAATGACTGTCAAAAATATATCAAACGGATTGCCAACGAGTCCCCGAGCTCTCTATATAAAGAGCCCATCTCCATTCATCCTCTCCACACCTGAAAACCTCACTCTTTCTCAGCTACTTAGTTTTCCGATGAAACTTGAACCAGAGCTCTAATATAGGGTCTTTTTTTAGCCAAGGAAGGTGTGGTCGGGTTCCATAGAACCAGAGAGAAGTCAGCTACACGGTGGTAGTATCCATTCGCTCTGAGGGTCGTCCGAGAAGCGCTGGCGTGATCAAACAGTGAAGCAGCTCCGACAGACCGAAGCTACCCTATTTCGGTCGAGCTGAAGTTGGCCAATTCAAGCCCTCCTCATGTCAAATCTTCCAACAACTCCTCAGCCCACATACGGCCGAATTAGAACTGAAAGGTAAGCCAATTCAGCTCCCCTTTGTAATGTATGACCCGTGCTAGAGAGAGAACCAGTAGAAATTCAATGAAAGAATTCTCACCCAATTCGGCATCAATTGATGGAATTCTTGATCCTAGGAGAAACCTCAAGAGGAGAGCTATATGCCCAAATTGAAAACTCGAACCGCCATGCCTCCGAAGATGAGTAATTGAAGCTTTCTCTCTATGCGGTCTTTTCTCACGCAAAGCTCCATTTGAGCTTATTCCGACATCAAAACTTGCTATTCAAAGTGCAATTGAATCGTATGAACATGTATAAACTCTAATTTAACTTCAATTTCAACAATTAAAAGTGTTTGATCGGTCAATTTGAAAAAATCAAATTCGATTGTGTTAGAAAGTTGAAATTGGCAGGAAAATTGGCCAAATTTGAGGATTTTTCAAAATTTGAGGGACCAAAATGCAATTTTATAAAATTGAGGGTCAATTGGGCATGATAAGAGTGTTATGGGACCAATTGAGCAAATTTTAGAATTTTTGGGGTAAAATTTACCAATTTTATAAAGGAAGGGCAAAATGGTAATTTTGGAAAAAATTAGGGGTCAAATTAGGAGTTTGGGAAACTTGAACCCCTTTTTATGAAACTGAATAAATTGATGTCCCAAGGGGAATTTTAAAAGTTTGGGACTCAATTTGGGGAAAACTAGCAATTTGGGTCCTAAAGTAAAAGAAAAGGAACTTTCGTGACCAAATTGCAAATATTTAAAAATTTAAATATTTTAGTCATTCATAATGAATGAAAGTTATCAAGCCAAATGATAAACAACATAAATGTTCATTTCGTGTAGGAACACAAGATATCGAGAACGCAAGTTGAGATTAAGTTCACAAGGGATGAAATATCGACTTAGAGGAAATACACTGCATAAACGGGTGAGTGGAATTTTTATAACATATCTAGTTGGGATGATAAGCACCTCGAAAATCAAAATCCACTACTAAGTGATATTTTAAACATCATACCTGAGAGGAGTGTTGTAAAAATCACGTGGAAAAACTACTTACCGGTAGTAAGTAGATTATACACAGTTGGTATGATGAAACTTCCTCGAAGGAAGTGGAAAACCCGTTCATCGGTTATGAGCGGAGATGTCCTCATACTCGGTTAGTATGATGGCCAGATGAAAAATATATTTTTATCGGAAGTGCTCTCCCCTGACTATGTGTCACTGCTTAAACAATTTGGGAAACCTTTTTAACGGGAGCTCAAATAGCTTTGTTAGGTCATAGGCCTTCGTTTTGCAACTTGGAGGCTAATATGCCCAAGTTTGAAAATCTCGAGCAATAGGCACTAGACTAGTTGGCACGAGCAGGAGCTCGTAAACAAAAATGATTCATATGCCATGAAAACTTAAGTAAATGAATTGTTTGGCCATGGTACCAAGACAAGACCGACATACTAAGTCAACTAGTGGCAGTATAACATGACAGGTCTCCGGACTAGTCAAGACAAACAACTGCAGGTGGAGTTGAGGGTTGGGGCCATTGGCCAGTGGCACCACAGATTATATGGAATTATGTGAAAAATATTGATTGTGCATGCACTATGTTTATGGTACCTTCAAGACACCCAAGGGGGGTAGTGATGCCTTCGAGGGCTCTGGACAACCAGGTGGATATAAGGGCAGTTTGTCGTACGAGAAGTCTTACAAAGCTCGAAGTAGCTTCAAGCGCATGAGACCGGGGTGTGGTCAGGATAAGGTCTCTGTCCTCATACGAACATGGAGATTTGTTATTGGATTGAGGGTCAGATGTTACGAACATCCACTCATTCTCAGGATAGAAGTGGATGTGCTTCTATCTAGGTGGCCGGTAAAGTCACTCTGACGCCACAAGTGGGTTCAGTGGACGGGCTAGCCTGCGATTGTGTGTTTTACCTTAATGATGAATGAGGTGTGTTGGGTGATGACACACTGTGGTAATAAGAGATGATTTTGAAAACTGAGATTTGATGATGAGAAAATTTAAAGGAATTAAGGAGTTTGGCACACTCTTTTTATCGAAACTTCATTTTTTTTAAAATACCCATTCACTAAGTTGTAGAAACTCACCCCTCTTTTTATCTTTTTTTAAGAAAGTAGAGAAAATGACTAGGAATAACATCGAGCCTTACCCTCTATCAGGTATGCTTAAATTCTCTTAAGCTTGCATTTAATTTTATATATGTCTATCTAGGGAACAAGGTTGAAAGTACGCCTGGCTCCTCTTGAGTTAAAGAAGGGGGAAACTCCTCTTGAACTAGGAGAACGGTGGGTTGTTCACGGAGATCCGAGCAAACCAGGTTAGGGCGTGACAACTAGAGTGGTATCAGAGCCTAGTTCCCTTGAAATATTATCAATATTATACTTTGACATTAACCCAACTCTAAACTATCGTATAGGAAGGAGAGTCCCTAGGAAATTCACGGTGAAATCCAGTCCTCCATTTATAACCCTGAAAAAGACATCCAACCCAAGGGAGGATGTCGTAAAAAGGTTTTTAAAGGGTGAGAAACAAGTGCCCAAGGTCATGGTGGAAAACTACTGGAAACTAGTAGGAGCCTTACTAGAACTAGAAGACATCATATACCCACCTATCAGACAAGAGGAACCAGTATCACCTCCTAGAAGCCTAACCCCTCCTCCTCCAGTCCCACAAAAACTGGAGGGGAATCCAACCAAGAAGGAGGCATGGGATAATTATTGGGATGCATATGCCACCTTCATGAAGGTCCACCAAGTACCTCCACCAACTCAACCTAGCTTCAACCCCTCCTAATGGGTGAAGTGGACTTATGAGTGTGAAGTTCAGGTACTAAGGCGGTATGGATTGGAGGTCATATATGAAATTCATCCTATTAGGGAACACGAATGGACCCCAACCAATTCTTCAGAGCCTTTTGATCAAGAGTCACACAACAATTCTAGAGTTAATTCTAGTCCTATGACCCCAAGGAATTAGGGGGTATAAAACTCTTGTAATAAGCCAAGTATGGCAAGAAAATATTTTTTGAATGAATGAAAGTAAAAGTTTTGTTAAAACTTTTTAGTTATTTGATAAAAATCAAAACAAAAGAGTATGATAATACAAATCTAAGTAAAAGGTAGGAAATCACCTAAGGAAGAAAATACGAATTATTTATAGTTAATCTTAACCCTTAAGACTTACCTTTGGAATACGATAAGGAAGAATCCATCTAAGGGAGATCTTAAGAAAAGGAAAAAGAAGTGGAATAAAGGGAAGCAATCATCGAGGAGTACAGAATCATGGAAAGTCCAAGGAGTTAAAAATACAATAAGAGAATGAAGAGTAAGGAAAAGCAAGGAGGAGTAGAACATTTAAAAAGGAATCACAAGAATAGAAGCTGATCAAGAAGAAAAAAAAATAAATATAGAGATCACCAAGGAAAGATGGGAAGAAAGTAGAATAATAGGAAGGCCCATGTAAACCCCATCCTTTAGTAATGAGAAAAAAAACCGGGAAAGAACCGATCAATATGATCTTTAAACCGAATTGGTCTACAAGCCCAACTATTAGGGGACAAGAAAATTCAAAACATTTCTAACTCCCATGGGACTCAAAAGGGTTCATAGGCAAAAGAACCCCAAGACAGAATGAGGAAGAAAGACTGAAGCAGTTCAATAGAACCGAGTCTGAACTAGATAGAACTGGTTTATGAACCGAGTTGATTCATTGAACCGGAACTGATAGAGAATGGGTAAACCAAGACGCTTATGGATCCCTTAAGATTCAAAGAGGTTTATAATCCTTGGGAAGGAACCTTAGAACAATGTGGGAGACAAAAACTAAATCAGTTCGGGTGAACCGGATTAAACCGATTTAAGAACCGAGCCTTTTTATGAACCGGAATTGATTAAGAGATGGCTTATGGATAGTTAAACTCAAACTTTAGGATTTAGAAAAGGAGAAATTCATCTGGTGGAGATCTTAAAGAAAGGAAAATGGATTTGGAGGAGCAACCATTCAAGGACACATAACTTTCGAGAGACCCAAGAAGAAGTATGATCACAAGATAGAAGTTGATCAATAGGGAAAAGATATTAAGATTTCACCTGGCAAAGATGAATAGAAAGTGCAACGACAGGAAGCCCCAAGTGTAACAAATTCCTTAGAAATTTAAGAAGATAAGAAATGGATGGAAGGTAAAGTGTGAGTCGAAGAAAAACAAGAGTATAGGAGGCGTACCAAGTCTACGAGATAGGAGAGAATTTTCCAAAGAATAAGGCAACCAACCATCAGAGAGTACGAGTGGTTAGGTGAGAGTGTTAGGAGGTTGAGCATGATCCACTACAAGAAGGCCTAGAAAACTCGAATTAGGAACGTCAAAGGAATATTATGTAAGGAAATAATTTAATTGGACCAAACGATTTGGAGGAGTAAGCGAAGTATAACTAGAGATGGTGAATAGTGGGAGAATACACCCCAACCAACACAAAGAGGGAAACACTAGGGATATAACGGTACAAAAGCTTTGAAAATGATAAGGATAAGGGAACCACCTCAAGAGAGTGGGCAAATATGGAAGCGAGTGATAATAAAGCAAGGTCAAACCAAGGTACTACTGGGTCCAAAGAGCAAGAATAAGCTCAAACATTTAAGGAGCTCAATGGTAGAATTAGAAGGAAATATGGATGGAAGGAGAATGGAAAGCTCATCGGAGAAAGAAATTACCTGATTCATGACTTAGAATTAACCGCGATAATGTCAGCCCTAAAGATATGGTACCCCTACCTTCACGAGATTGAGTACAGGATATACACAGATCACAAGAGCTATAAGTACTTACTAATTAAAAAAGGAATTAAACCCCGTCACGGGACATGACTAAAAATGGTGAAGGATTATGATCTTTCAATAAAATACCACTCGGAAAGGCTAACGTGGTAGCAGATGCTTAAAATCGCGAGTATTGAACTGAGATGACATAAGTAAAGACAAATTACATATCATGTTACAACAATTAAGAAGAGAGAGGTGGAAAGGCCAAATACTCGGGAAAAAGAAGGATGAAAGAAAACCCTTAAAAGGACCAAAGGCCAATTAATGACTAAACTCAAGCCAAGAAAGGGATAGACAAGACTCTCACAATATGGTCAAGAAATCTCGAAATAAGGAAGATTTGTACACCCCCTAAAGAAAAAGATAGGTACTGGGTACGAATGAGGGTGCAGATAGAGTATAAAGGATATTCCAGCAAGAATTGAGGAGTACAGATAAATAGGAGAAATCCCCGATAGCAAATGAGAATGTCAGGAGGAACGAAAAGAATCCTACCAAGGAAAGGCATGTGTATCCCAATTAAGAGGGAATGGACCCAACCGAAATGGAAAGAACAATAAGTTCACAAATACAATGTTGGTTAAGATGGAAAGATTGAATACCAAGGAAAAGTACTCATGAGGTCCTAAGAAGTAAATTAAACCGAAGGAATGGATAAATAGCATGGTAGCATCAAAGAATGCCGCAACAAATAAGAGTGGATGGACTACAATAATAAGAGTGTAAAAGAAAGAATATAGGAGGAATCTTGGAGAAGTAAGCCTTCAATTAAGAAATCAATTTAGGAAAATGACCACTGACGTCAGGACGGGTTGTGGTCCATGCTCACTTAATGGAGCCTAGAGAATGGGTGGATGAGAGTACTAAGATGTACCACACCCTCAAACAAGGATGTCGGTGGAAGGGTACGAAGAGAGACATTGTGGAATATGTAGCCCGATGCTTGTTCGGCCAACAGATAAAAGCAGAGCATCATAAACCGTCAGGACTACTATAACCCTTACCAATTTTAGAGAGGAAATAGGAGCATATCACCATGGATTTTGTCACAGGCCTACCATTGACCAAAAAGAGGCAAGATGAGATTTGGGTAATAGTGTATAGGTTGATCAAATCAGCCCACTTCCTCACTATAAAAGTGACGAACACAGTAGAACAGATGGTCGTCCTATACATGAAGGAAATGATAAGATTCCATGTTGTCCCGGTGAGTATAGTATCGGATAGAGATCCGAGATTTACTTCCAGGTTTTGGCCAAGTTTGCAAAACGCCATGGGAACCAAGCTCCATATGAGTACGACATTCCACCCTCATACAAGATGGACAATCTGAGCGAACCATCCAAACTTTGGAAGACATGCCGAGAGCATGTGTACTCATCATGAACAAAAGTTGGGAGGAATACTTATGCCTGATGGAATAATAGTTATCAGGCCAGTGTCCAGATGGCTCCCTATGAAGCCCTTTATGGATGACCTTGTCGTACCCCTTTTATTTTGGGAAGAAGTGGGGGGAAAGAAAGTTAGAAAGGACAGAGATAATAGAGTACGCCACAAAGAAGATAAAATTAATAAGGAGTCATTTTAAGACTGCATAGGATAGGCAGACGAGTTATGCAGACAATCGAAGGAAAGGTCTAGAATTCGAAGTGGGTGATCAAGTATTCTTCAAAGTATCCACATGGAGAGGAATACTTAGGTTTCAATAAATAGGAAGGCTGAAACCCAGATATATCAGTCCATATCCCATTATTCAAATCATAGGACTAGTAGCTTATAAATTAGAACTGCCTTCTAATCTATAGAGAATACATGATGTATTCAACCATTCAATACTTCAGAAATATTAGCCTCAACCTAGTCACGTACTGGACCGACCTCCAATGGAACTGGAAGAGAACCTGACTCATCAGACAGAGCCGGTACGAATCATCAACCGGAGAGACAAGAATTTGAGGAATAAGAAAATTCCTATTGTCATGGTGTTGTGGCAAAACAAACCCATGCAGGAAGAGATATGGGAAACCGAGTCTATGGTGAGGGATAGTTATCCTCAGTTATTTAAACGTGTAACTGTTTTGAGGACAAAACCCCTAAAAGGAGAGGAGAGTTGTAAACCCTGTCCTTTAGTAATGAGAAAAAAAACCAAGAAAAAACCGGTCAATGTGATCTTTAAACCGAATTGGTCTACAAGCCCAACTATTAGTGGACGAAAAAATTTGAAAAATTTCTAACTCCCATGGGACTCAAAAAGGTTCATAAACTTGGGCAAAAGAACCCTAGGACAAAATGAGGAAGAATAACCGAAGTAGTTCAATAAAACCGGATCTAAACTAGATAGAACCGGTTTATGAACCGAGTTGATTCATTGAATTGGAACCAATAGAGAATGGGTAAACCAAGACGCTTATGGATCCCTTAAGATTCAAAGAGGTTTATAATCCTTGGGAAGGAACCTTAGAACAATGTGGGAGAGAAAAACCAGATCGGTTCGGGTGAACCAGACCCGAACCGGATTAAACCGGTTTAAGAATCGGGCATATTTATGCACCAGAATCGATTAAGAGATGGTAAACCATGAATTTTATGGAACCTAAGTGACCCAAGGAGTCACAAAAGACATGGAAATGGACTTGTGAAGGAATTGGGGATGAAAACCAAACCGGTTCAGGTGCACCAGATTCGAACCGGTTCGGACCGGTTTGAACCACTATTGAACCGGATCCTAAATTCATTTTTCTAGGTGGCTTAAATAATTCAAATTTGAGATTTGAGGCCACATTGGATAGAAAATGAATTTAGATAAATTTAGAAATTTTTAGATTTGAAAACTCGGTCGAATGAGGGGTGATCGGCCGGTTTAAGCTTTGAACCCGGTTCGGACCGGTGCAGTCCAGTTCGGAACAGTGTCATCTTCTTCCTCAGGATGACAGCACTGTTCACTCGCCGGGAAACTCAAGAAACGCTGGCGAAGAAGAAAGGCTTCTGTTTGGTACGTTTTAGGTCTTCAATTCCTATCATAACGGTGCCAAATGGACGGCCAACAAGTCCCCGAGCTCCCTATATAAAGAGCCCCTCTCCATTCATCCTCTCCACACTTGAAAAGCTCACTCTCTCTTAGTTACTTAGTTTTCTGATAAAGCTCAAACCAGAGCACCGATATAGGGTCAATTTTGAGCCAAAGAAGGTGAGGTCAGGTTCATTAGAACAGAGGAGAAGTCAGCTACATGGTGGTGGTGTCCATTCGTCTTGAGAGTCAACAGAGAAGTTTCGGTGTGATCAAACAGTGAAGTAGCTCTGACGGACCGCAACTGCCCTGTTTTGGCCAAGTTGAAATAGGACAATTTGAGCCCTCCTCGGGCCAAACTAAGCTCTCCCGACACCTCCTCAGCCCTTCCACGGCCGAATTAGGACCGAAAGGTAAGCCAATTCAGCTCCCCTTTATAATTTCAGATCGTTGTAAGAGAGAGTCGGTCGAATTTCAATGAAGAAATTATAATCCAATTTGACATCAATTGATGTCATTCTTGATCCTAGGAAGAACCTCTAGAGGAGAGCTACCTGCCCAGATAGAAAACTCCGACCACCACCCCCATTTCCTCTTAATTGGGATACACATGTCTTTCCGAGGCTTCCTTCCTTGGTAGGATTCTTTGCCTTTCCCCTGACATTATTTTCTTACATTTGCTCTAGGGGATTTGTACCCTTAAATGACATCCCTTGATGTCGTCTTCTCCTATTTACCTTTACTCCTCAAATCTTTTAGGCATATCTTTTATGCTCTCTTTGCATCCTTATTCGTACCCAGTACTTGTCTATTTCTTTAGGGAGCGTACAAATCTTCCTTGTTTCAGGATCATTGTGGGAGAGGCTTGCCTATTCCTTTCTTGGCTTGAGTTTAGTCGTTAATTGGCCCTTGGTCCTTTTTAGAATTTCTTGTATCCTTCTTTTCCCGAGTATTTGACCTTCCTACCTCTCTCTTCTTTGTCGGAACTTACATTATGGCTTTCCCGAGTATTTGTTCGTTAACTGCTTTGCCTCCACCATTTGTTTGGTCTAAGTTTCTTAGCAGTAGTTTCTCGAGTCCTCTTATCCTTAACATCCATCTCACCGACCTTTTTAAGGTGTAGTCCCTTCTACTTCCCGGTCTTCCTTAGGGTGTCATTTGTTCCCTCTGACTATCTTGTTGTAACGACTTGCTTTCTCTTGTCCTGTTGGTCCGAACTTCCTATTTGACATAGTTGCTTTTTCCAAGGTGATTTATTCCTGTAATCCCAATACGTCCCGTTTGTCAACAAATGTTCGTCTTGTCTTCTCTTGTGGATGCACTCCTTTCTTTGCTCCTAAATGGTTTGGATTTTCTTCTTAACGGGGGAATTCTCTTCAACTATCCTTTGTTTTGTTTGTGGTTTTATTGAGGTCCTACCTTTACCCCTTTTTCCTTCTTACACTTTGCTAAGATTTTGAAGAGTTTCCTCTCATTTGTGGTTGCAAATGGAGTCACGTTTCTTGGGATGGTATCCTCTCGAATTTCCTATAGTTGTGGGGTATTTATTCTTGGATAATATTGTCCTGACTCCTAGCGATGTGGGACAATTTTTCACTTCGTGTCCTATTCCCCTCTAGGTTAACTTGATTCCTGTCCTTTGTAGGGTTGGGCACTTCTCCATGCAGTGTCCCTATCATTCATGCTTGTAATTACATGAACATAAGTGGTTCATCTTGGCGTTTTCTTAGAAATTGTTAATTTTAGTGCTCCTTCATCCTTAAGTCTGGATACCGCGAGAGTTTTTTTTTTTTTAGTCTTGAAGATCACATCATTTGAAGGACAGGGTTTTTAGGAATTTGGAGTACTTCATTAATAGAGTAGTACAGTATGTTGGGGATTTTGTCCCTATTACTGAAAATGGTCACCAAATAACTAGGAAGCTACGAGACTCTTGATTAGCATCCTCCTATGTAAGGTTATATGCCTCATTTTATGGCTTCACGCTTGGCTTCCTTTATACTTAGAGTTGTGACCTCAATAGGTCCTGTCACCATTCTCTAGGATACTTTCTCATTTGCTCTTTTGAGATTCCGGCCATGCTTTAAGCATTTGGGAAGCTTCTAGGGTTGTATTCCAACGAAGATAAGGTGTTGAGTAGAGCCATTCCTAGTTTTCTTGGTTCCTCTCCTGGGAGCCATCTGAAAATTTTAGGATAAATCCTATTAGTTACAATATTTTATAGTCTTGATTATGTATTCGAGGAAACAGACTCTGATACCACTCTAGTTGTCACGCCCCGACCCGGTTTGGTCGGATCCCCGTGATCAACCCGCCACTCTCCCGATTTACTAAAGGGTTTTCCCTTATATTATAAATCGTAAAGAGTAAGGCGTTAACCTGCACCTTTTTCCAGGAATATCATAAATCAAAACTGCATAGTAATTTAAATCAGTTGTACCAATCTTGCAGGCGTTTAATTGCGCAAGTCCTTTAAGGTTCGGCTTTCCGGGACTTCCTGAAAGAGGTATAAGGGAGGGGGTGAGTACAACTACTCAGTGAGTGGGATTCAAATCTTTTAACTTTCAAGAAAAACATTTATATGGAGTGTGCCAGACTCCTTTGTTTTCAAAAAAAAATCATTTCATTTAAAAATTCATCTTTTTCCATTATTTCTTAGTTATCGATGTGTCATCACCCAACACACATCCTTCATAATGAAGGTTACACACATTCGCAAGTCAGTATCACTACTGAACCCGCTAGTGGCTTCGGAGCGACTTTTCCTGCCACCCGGATAGAAGTACGACCACTTCTACCCTAGGAATGAGTGGATGTACGAAACATCCGACCCACAATCCCGAAATCACTTCTTCGTGTCCGTATGAGGACAGAGACCTCATCCTGTCCCCACCCCAGTCTCATGCGCTTAGTGCTACTCCAGATTTCGCACAGACACCTGGAACGACGAACTGCCCTTATAGCCACCAGGTCGTCCAGTGCCCTTAGGATGCATCACTACCCCTCATGGGCGTCTTGATGATCCCGTACTCATAGTGCATGCACAAACAATGTTTTCTTATATTGCCATGTAATATGTGGTGCCATTAGTCCAACGGCCCCGACTCTCAACTCAACCCGCAGCTGTTTGTCTTGACTAGTCCGTCGACTTGTCATGTCGCACTGCCGCTAGTTGACTGAGCATGTCAGTCCTATCTTGGTACCATGGCCAAACAATTCACTTATTAAGTTTTATGGCACATATATCATGTTTGTTTACGAGCTCCTGCTCGTGCCAACTGGCCTTGGGACCACTGTACGAGATTTTCAAAATCGGGCATTTCGCCCCCAAGTTCCAAAACCGAGGCCCTTGGCCTATCAGAGCTATTCGAGCTCCCGTCGAGAAGGTCTCCCAAATAGTTTAAGCATTGGCACACAGTTAGGGGAGAACACTTCCGACAAAAATAGGTTTTTACTATCCATCATACCGACCGGTATAAGGACATCTCCGTTCATAACCGATGAACGGGTTTTCAACTTCCTTCCAGGAAGTCTTATCATACCAACCGGGTATGATCTACTTACAACCCGTAAGTAGTTTTTCCGCATAATTTTCACATCACTTTCTTTAAGTAGTGATGATTAAAATACCACTAAACAGTGGGTTTTTATATCGAGGTACTTATCATCCCCAACCAGGTATGATGTTAGTAAACCCACTCACAACCGGTAAGTGGTTTTTAACTTTATAAGGTGTGCTCATCATCCCAATCAGGTATGATGTTTGTAAACCCACTCACAACCGGTAAGTGGTTTTTAACTTTATAAGGTGTGCTCATCATCCCAATCAGGTATGATGTTTGTAAACCCACTCACCCGTTAATGCCGTGAATTCCACTAGACCGGTTCTTGGTATTCACGCGAGTTTGTCCTTGCTGGCGTTCCCGGTACTTCGTGTTCCGGTGAAGGCACAGCGGTCCGAGCTTTCGATCTGGGCAGATAGGTCTCATCTTGAGGTTTATCCTTTCGGTCCTAATTCGGTCGTGGAAAGGCTGAGAAAGTGTTGGGAGGGCTTGAATTGGCCGATTTCAGCTTGGCCGAAATAGGGCAGCTTCGGTCCGCCGGAGTTGCTTCACTATTCCATCATGTCGGCGTTTCTCCAACGATACTCGGATTGATTGGAGTTTGCTATCAGATAGCTGTCTTCCCCCCGGTTCTAAAGAGCCCGACCTTTGTTCAAGTCGAAGCTCTCGTTCGAGCTTTACCGAGAAATGGAGCAGTAGAGAGAGAGAGAGAAGTGTTCAGGTGTGAGGAGAATGAAATGGGGATGAACTCTTTATATAGTTGTAAAACCCGTGTATTAAATGGGCGAGATTTATTACTGGTATTAATATTGCCATAAATTATTGGTATTAATTCCAATAATTTAATTTCGGTATTAAATTATTTGTATTAATTCCAATAATTTAATTTAGGTATTAAATTATTGCTATTAATTATATATTAATTTATGATGTGAGGTCACCCATCCTCACATTACTCTCAAGTAAGCACGCTTAACTTTAAAGTTCTTATGGAATCTAGTTCACTTGAACCACTTTGGTTTTTATTTTCTAATTTGTCTTAAGTTTCTTTTCCAAGGTTTAATGAACCCTTTGGATCACCCGAGAGTTGTAAATTCCCAACTTGCCCGTTCAGAAATAATCGGGTTTGTGAACCGGTTCTAAATCCTCACTTGGTTTGACCGGTTCTTTTCCTGGTTTTCCTTAGCTCAAAAGGGCGGGTTTTACAGTGAAGCTCACCAGAAAAAGGAACCTTTGGAAAACATAGGTGTATCAATGAGGAGGAAATGGAACCCATGGAATAGGAAAGAGAATAAGCTCCTCAAGAACAAGATGTTGGAGAAGAAAGGATCAAGAACAAGGGGAAAGAAATCGTAAGGATCCAAGGGATAAGTTAAACCCAAATAACATGTAAGTAAGAGGACGACATCAAAAGATACTATACGAATAAGAAAGGAACTAACTCAGAATAAAGAATAGTGGGAGGAACATTGATAAGAGTAAGAATAGATTTGGAAAGAGAAGAGATCTTAAAAAGGAAGGACGCCGGTGGAAATGAGGAATGAAGTAAGAGATCAAGAGTTTTTATATGTCAATGAGTATCAGGAAGTTCAAGGATTTGAAGGTTAAATGACCGAATAAAGAAGTTTGGAGAAGACGACTAAGTATGGAAACCAATACGGTTATAGGGATGTAAAGTCAAAGACATCAAGAGGAATGTCATGTGATAAGAGGCAAGTAAACTCAACTAACTCAGGGAAATACGACTTGGGCAAGGAAAGGCCTATAAGTACGGTATAACGAACTCAAGCACAAAAGTAATAACCAAAGAATAAGGAAGGTATCCATGCAGGATGAAAAGGTGATAAACGCCAAAATCTGTGGAAGAAAAATGACTGAAACTCATAGTTCTAAAATTTTTGGGTAAAATAAGCTTGGAATGGGAAATGGTACCTTGGGAAGGAAGGATGTAACTAAAGGAAATGATCTTAGATCTTCCAGGAAGATATTCTAGGCTAAAGTAAAACATGGAATGAGGAAAGGATGAGTATGAGACGAGAATATTAGGTGTATGATGAAAGGGATGAACGAAAACAACCGATAAGGTGGTAAGACGATAAAATAGAAACTTTCATAACAATAAAAAGTTAAGTCAATACGCAAATAGTGTGGAATAATTTTTGGGGACAAAACTCCTAAAAGAATGGGAGAGTTATAAACCCCGCTCTTTGAAATTAAGGAAAACTGGAAAAGAACTAGTCAAACTAAGTGAGAAAACCAAACCGGTTCACAAACCCAATTTTTGGGGAACTGGAAAATTGGAGAAAGTTTAACTCCTAAGTGACCCAAAAAGGTTCATAAACCTTGGAAAAGAAATTTATGACAAATTGGGAGAGAAAAACTAGACTCGAACCAGATTAAACCAGTTTATAAACCAAGCTGGTTTATGAATCAAAACCGATAGAGAGAGAGCAAACCAAGAAATATATGGACCCCAAGTGAACTAAAGAGTCACATAAATCATGAAAAAAGGACTTTAGGATGAATGGGGGATGAAAACCAAACTGGTTCAGGTGAACCGGATCCGAACCGAATTGAACCAGTTTGGACTAATTTGAACCACAATTGAATCGGATGATAAATTCATTTTTTAGGTGGCTTAAAATTTTCAAATTTGAGATTTGAGGCCATCATTGGATAGAAAATAAATTTAGATGTATCTATAAATTTTTATATTTGAAAAATACGGTTGAATCGGGGGTGAACCGGCCAGTTTAAGCTTTGAACCCGGTTTGGACCGGTCCAATCCGGTTCGGAACAGTGTCGTCTTCTTCCTTCAGATGACAGCACTGTTCACTCACCAGAAAATTGATGCAGTGCCGGTGAAAAGGAAATGTTTCTATTCAGTACGTTTCATGCCATCAATAACTATCATAAAGGTGCCAAACGGACAACTGACGAATCCCTGAGCTCCCTATATAAATAGCCCCTCTCCATTCATTCTCTCCACACCTGAAAACCTCACTCTCTCTCAACTACTTAGTTTTCTGGTGAAGCTCGAACCAGATCTTCGATATATGGTCTTTTTTTAGCCTAAGAAGGCATGGTCAGGTTCCTTAGAACCAGGGAGAAGTCATTTACACGGTGGTAGTATTCATTCGTTCCAAGAGTCACCAGAAAAGCACTAAAGTGATCGAATACTGAAGCAGCTCCAGTGGACCGGAGCTGCCTTATTTCGATCGAGCTGAAATCGGCAAATTCGAGCCCTCCATAAGCCAAACGAAGCTCTTCCAACACCCCCTCAGCCCTCCTACGGCCAAATTAGAACTGAAAGATAAGTCAATTTGGCCCCACTCTATAATTTCCAACTACTGTTAGAGAGAGAATCAGTAGAATTTTGATGATAGAATTATCACCCAATTCAGCATCAATTGATATAATTCTTGATCCTAGTAGTAACCTTAGGAGGAGAGCTATCTACCCAGATTGGAAACTCGGACTGCTGCGCCCCCAACAGTGAGCAATTGAAGCTTTTTCTCTCTATGTTCTATTTTCCAACAAAGCTCCGTTTTAGCTTGTTCTAGCGTCAAAACTTGCTATTCAAATTACAATTGAACCATATGAAGATGTAGAAACTCTAATTTAACTTCAATTTCAACAATTAAAAGTGTTTGATCGGTCAATTTGATGAAATCAAATTCAGTTGTGTTAGGAAGTTGAAATTAAGGGAAAATTGGGGATTTTCAAAAATTTGAGGGACCAAAATACAATTTTATAAAATTGAGGGTCAATTGGGCATGATAAGAGTTTTAGGGGACCAATTGAGCAAATTTTAGAATTTTTGGGGTAAAACTTACCATTTTTGTAAAGGAAGGGCAAAATGGTAATTTTGGAAAAAATTGGGGGCCAAATTAGGAATTTGGGAAACTTGAACCCCTTTTTATGAAATTGAATAAATTGATGTCTCAAGGGGAATTTTAAAAGTTTTGGGACTCAATTTGGGAGAAAATCGGCAATTTGGGCCCTTAAGTAAAAGAAAAAGAACTTTAGGGACCAAATTACAAATATTTGAAAAGTTAGATATTTTAGTCATTTATAATGAATGAAGGTTATCAAGCCAAATGATAAAGAACAAAAATGTTAATTTCGTGTAGGAACACGAGATATCGGGAACGCCAGCTGAGATTAAGATCGCAAGGGACGAAAAATCGACTTAGAAGAAATACACTACACGAACGGATGAGTGGGATTTTTATATCATACCCAGTTGAGATGATAAGCACCTCAAAAATGAAAATCCACTACTAAGTGGTATTTTAAATATCACATCTGAGAGGAGTGATGTAAAAATCATGAGGAAAAACTACTTAACGGTTGTAAGTAGATCATACATGGTTGGTATGATAAAATTTCCTCGAAGGAAGTGGAAAACCCGTTCATCGGTTATGAGCGGAGATGTCCTCATACTCGGTTGGCATGATGGACAGATGAAAAGTATATTTTTATCAGAAGTGCTCTCCCCTAACTGTGTGCCACTGCTTAAACAATTTGGGAAACCTTTTCGACGGGAGCTAGAATAGCTTTGTTAGGCCGGAAGCCTCGATTTGGAACTTGGAGGCTAATATGCCCAATTTTAAAAATCTGAATAGTGGGCCCTAGGCCAGTTGGCAGGAGTAGAAGCTTGTAAACAAACATGATTAATATGCCATGAAAACTTAAGTAAATGAATTGTTTGGCCATGGTACCAAGATAGGACCAACATACTCTGTCAACTAGTGACAGTGCGACATGACAGGTTTCTGGACTAGTCAAGACAAACAACTATAGGTCGAGTTAAGGATCGGGGCCATTGGACCAGTGGCACCATAGATTATATGGCATTATGTGAAAAATGTTGATTGTGCATGCACTATTTTTACGGGACCTTCAAAACGCCCAAGAGGGGTAGTGATGCATCCGAGGGCTCTGGACGACCTGATGTATATAAGGGCAATTTGTCATACCAGAAGTTTTGCGAAACTCGGAGTAGCTTCAAGTGCATGAGAGGGGGGTGGGGTCAGGATGAGATCTCTATCCTCATACGAACACGGAGATTTGTTACAGGATTAAGGGTCGGATGTCGCAAACATCCACTCATTCTCAAGGTAGAAGTGGACGTGCTTCTATCTAGGTGACCGGTTGATATGAATCAAATTGGGCACTCTGTGATTCACAAGTTAAGGGCCAAAAGATTTGATAAAGGACTAATTGAAGCAATTGAAGAAACCCAAGTGGAAGCCCAAAAGATAAGTCCAATAAGATCTCAAGCCCAAAAGAAGAGCCCAATAAGATCTTAAGCCCAAAAGAAGAGCCCAATAAGATCTCAAGCCCAAAAGAAGAGCCTAATAAAATCTCAAGCCCAAAAGAAGAGCCCAATAAGATCTCAAGCCCAAAAGAAGATAATTCAAATTTGAATTTAAAGTGGGAGATTTATCATAAATCTTCTAGAAGATTAAATTAGGAAACAATATATTTTCTAAATATAATCAAGAAATATATTAGCAATATTTTCTATATGGTTGGCATGTCAACCCCAATATTTTATTTCTTTATTTAGATAATTGCTAATATTCTCAAGTGACTATAAAAAGCTAAGTTTAGACCATTGTAGACAGATCTTTGATTTTAATTTTATTGTAAGGCTTATGTCTTCTTTCTCTTTTGAGAGAACTTTTGAACTTATCAGGTTTTTACTTGTTGCGTTCAAGCAATCATACTTATCACCAGGGTTTTCTAGGAGCTCTTCTTAGAGGTGTTTGGTGTGGCATCTACTTCTACCCGTACCTTGTTTCTTAACCAAACAAGGTATATTCCATTCTTTTTACTTGCGTCGTGAAAGTCTTGGGGTCTATTCCATATTTGGTGTAGGGTGTCGTTAGTATATTGGCGGGGTTCGCATCACCGGTAAAGTCACTCCGATGCCATAAGTGGGTTCAGTGGATGGGCTGACCTGCAATTGTGTGTTTTACCTTCATGATAAAGGATGTGTGTTGGCTGATGACACACCGTGGTAATAAGAGATGATTTTGAAAATCAAGATTTGAAGATGAGAAAGTTTAAAGGAATTAAGGAGTCTGGCACACTCCAACTTAAAAACTATTTTTATCGAAATTTCATTTTTTTTTTAAAATACCCATTCACTGAGTTGTAGAAAACTCACCCCTCTTTTTATCTCTTTTCAGGAAACTAGACAAAATTACTAGGAATAACACCGAGCCTTACCCTCTGTCAAGTATGCTTAAATTCTCTTAAGTCTGCATTTTATTTGATATATGTCTTTCTAGGAAATAAGGTTGAAAGTACGCCTGGCTACTCTTGAGTTAAAGAAGGGGGAAACTCCTCTTGAACCAGGAGAGAGGCGAGTTGATCACGAGGATCTGACCAAATCGGGTCAGGGCATGACAGGAGCCATTTGTAAATTTTAACAATGTTTCTCTTAGTTCCTATATTATATAGTCTTGATAATGTATTCGAGGAAACAGGCTTTGATACCACTCAAGTTGTCACGCCTCGACCGAGTTTGGTCAAATCCCCGTGAGCAACCCACCACTCCCTTTGGTTCAAAAGGTTTTCACCCCTTCCTAAACCGCGAGAAGTCAGACATCATTTTTCCCTGTTTTTCCCTGAATAGCATTATACAAAACTCAATATATTAAAATTTTACCATACCTGACTTAAGGTTCAACTGCGGAAGGTCTTCCTTTTTCCTGAAAAGGGTTAAAAGGAGTGGTTGAGTTTCTACAACTTAGTGAGTGAGTGTTTGGAGTGAGTTTTTTAAAAATGCTTAGTTTATCAAAATCATGCCAAGGTTTAGCATTCATTTGCAAGGATTTTTCTCAAATCTCAAGGCTTTTTCCACTTTCATATTAGGTGTGTTTAGCTCTCTTAGCCCATCCCCTTGCCTCGAGAGGCGTTTATCAAACAAACACATGTCATTTATCATAAAGGGTACAAACATTTGCAGGGCAGTCTGAGACTGCACCCACTTAGGGATCAGCGCAAATTTATTGTCCACCCTAATAGAAGTCCCAAACTTCTACCTTGAGTCTGAGTGAACCCATCACTACCCCCTAGGGTGTCTTGATGGTCCCGAATCCATGAGTGCATGCACAAACAAGAGTTTTCATGATTAAGCCATTCTCTTTGGTGCCAACGGTCCAATGGCCCTAACACTTAACCCAGCCTAGAGCTGTTTGTCTAGGTTGGTCCGTCGACCTAGCCCTAACGCACTGTCGCCAACCCATTGAGTATTGTCAATCCTGACTCGGTATCGTGGCGAATCACACAATTGATTCTATTTTGCATAAAAGTTTGCATGGCTTTTCCTAATCATGTTTATTTATGGGCTTTAGCCTGTGCCCACTAGCCTTAGGCCCACCGCGTATGTCTTTCAAAACTAGGTTGTGAGCCCTATGAGTTCAAAATCGAGGCCCCTAGCCTGTTAGAGTTGTTTTAGCTCACGTCAAGAAGGTATACCAAATAGTTTAAGCAGTGGCACACAGTCATCTTTAAGTCATCATACCAACCGAGTGTGATGATAGGTCTGCTTACAACTGGTATGCGGGTTTTTCCTTTCAGAAACTCATCATACCAATCGGGTATGATGGTTAAAAGTCTCACTCACAGTGGATTTATGGTTCAAAACGTGTTCATCACCCCAACCGAGTATGACTATTAGGTGTTCATCCCCAATTAGTTTCAAGTCCATGCTAGCTCTCTCTCTTGCTTACTTATGGTCCCAAGTGTCCCTAAAAGGTTTGGGTATCACTATTAGTAAGGGTTCGGCATGACAGCATTCGTTTTCTCAAGTATGAGCAACTAGGCCCAATTCTTGGTTTATTACATTTAGGTCCCTAAAGTTCATTTTTCTTGACTTTAGATCCCTAATGCTAACTTTTCCCCCAAATTGAGTACCAAGGCTTCCAATATCCTCCTTGGATCCTCAATTTACTTAAAATTATGTAAGGTGCTCAAATTTTCCAAATTTCCAATTTGGTCCCCAGTTTTTCAAAAAATACAATTTTGCCCCTACTTTCCAAAAATAGCCAATTAACCCCAATTCTTTTAAAAATTGACCAATTGGTCCCCCAACATATTTCTCATTGCCAATTGATCTTCAATTTTGATAAATTGCATAGAAGTCCCTTAATTTTTTGAAATCCCCAATTTTTCCCTCAATTTCTACCCCCTTTACTCACCGAATTTGATTTATTCAAATTGGTCATTCAATTGGGATTAATTTCTCCAATTGATGGCATGGATCAGTTTCTACACTTCCATGCAATCAAATGGAGCTTTGAATTGCAGAATTTGGGTCCGAAACGAGCTCAAATGTAGCTTTGCCGGAAAAATGTTCGTAGAGAGAGAAAGCTTTGAAAGGTTATTGTCGGAGGTGCAGCGGTTCAAGCTCTTGATCTGGGAGGTAGCTCTCGTCCTTAGGGTTCTCCTAGGATCAAGAATCGCTACAATTGATGTCCATATGAATGGAATTTCGTTAGTGAAGTTCGGCACTTCTCTCTCTAGCATCGATCTGCAACAATGGAGGATGGCCAAATTGGCTTACTTTTCACCTCTGTGGAGGTCGTGTGAGGGTCATGGAGACTTTGGGGAGGCTTGGTTTGGTCGGAGTAGGTCTGAATTTGGCCGAATTTAGTTTGACCAAAATAGAGCAATTTTGAACCGACGGAGCTGGTTCACTATTTGATTTCGTCGGCGCTTTTTCGGCGATCCTCGGGTCGAAGGGAGGTTGATATTAGGTAGCTGACTTCCCCTGTAGTTTGTAGGACCCGACTTTGCCTTCTAAGGCTGAGAAAAGTGCCAAAGTCGGAGCTCTAGTTTGAATTTCACTAGAAAATGGAGCACTTATTAGGGAAAGACGATTTGAGGTGTGTGGAGTATTAATGGAGTGGAGCTCTTTATATATGGTCCAACCCTCTCTCCGACCAATTTCCATTCTAGCCGATCTTATCATCGTCCGAAAATGCCCTGATCGGAGGAATATTCCTTTCGCAAGAAATGAAAAGTTTTTGAACCGATGAATAGTGTTGTCATCCCAAGGAAGAACACAACACTGTTTCATACTGAATCGGTCTGGTTCGACCAAGTTCAATGACGAAAATCGGCCGATTCAGGCACGATTCGACCAATTTTCTCAAATATAAAAATTTCTAAATTTATTTTCTATTCAATGGTGGAATCAATTTTCCAATTTGATCATTTTAAATTATCAAAAAAAATGAATTTAGATATTGGTTTATATGTAATTCAAATCGGTTCAATCTGTTTCAATATAGTTCACCATGAACCGGTTCGATTTTCTCTTTCAATTGGTTATATGGTTTTTCCCTATAATTTTTATAACTTTTTTAGTCAATTGTAATTTTTCAATTTCTCATTTTACCTTTGTTCACCAGTTAATTAAATAGCTCGATTTTCTCTTTTTGAATCGACCGTTTCTTTTTTCCGATTTTATTATTTTTAAATAAACGGGATTTACACCTACCATAGTGATGGTCATACATTTTCTAATCTTCTTCCTACGGTCTCCAATTTTCTCACCATACCTTAGATTCTCTTATCCATATACTCATTATTTGAGATTTTTGACATTGTATTGAGCGTGTCATATTCCCTCATATGTTTGCATCTAAGTAAAGCACTACTATTCGGGTAGTCATTTCTTAAGTGTTAGCGCTATGGTATGTCGTACTTATTTAACATTACTTTTCCTAAAAATTATCAATATATATATATAGCCCTTTTACGCACCTATTTCTATACGTGAAAATCCTTATAACCTATTTGTTTAACGTTATTAAACCCAAACATGGCCATTGATCATTAGGGTTTTTCTCGCAATATCACAACTCAAATCACTATTACTTTATTTTCTATTTTTCATACTCATTTCATTTATGTTTCATTTTCTCTATTTTTTCTACACTATTCCGGTGCACGTCCCAAAGTAATGTTATCCCAACTATCAAAAGGGTCCTTCACTCAGTGTGCATAGCTATTTTCCTTCCCCATAGTTATTTATCACGTCGGCTGATATAAAATTTAAAGGTGTTTATATTAACTTTTTTTAAATTCGATCTCACATTTTTTTAAATTATATTTTTACCCTTTCATGGCCAACATAGTCAAGCACCCGTGGATGTTGTAGATAATGTTATATTAATTGTTTATGTAATTTTTTTGCTCTATATTTATTGCAAATTATTTGATCTCCAAAAAATTGAAAACTAACTTATTTGGGCTAAAAAGAAAAGTGAGAAACAACTAGTAGTAGTTGCAGTGACTCCCCCAACTAAAGCACAGATAGATACTTGTATCTCTCTCTACTTCAACCTCCAACTGACAACTGCTTGTAGTGGATTCTTCATGACGACAGTGAACTCCTGCTTCTCCGACAGGTCCACCTCCTCCCCCTTGGCTGCCTTCCACTCGAATGCCCATAAAAGATTTGCCACGTAGTACTCGAGGTGGAGCAGGGAGGGCCAGGGCGTATCCTGGGCACATCCTCCGCCCCGCCCCGAATGGCATCATCTTGATCTCCCTTGTCCCCGTTATGTCAAACGCCTCTGCCGCCCCTCCGCTGACCAGGAACCGCTCCGGCCTGAACTCCATGGGATCCTTCCACACGGCTGGATCCCACCCTATGTCAGCTACCATGAAGTTCAGAGACCCTTGCTTCGGGACGCGGAAGCCGCCCAGCTCGGTGTCCTCGCTCACGGCGTGCGGTAGCACGAAGTGGCCAGGAGGGTGCCGCCTCAGCCGCTCCAGCACCACGGCCTTCAGGTACGGCAGCCTCTGCAGGTCCTCCTCCTCGACGTCTGCCGCATCCCGGCCGAACGCCTCCATGATCTCCTCGTACAGCCTCTCCTGAATAGCCGGATGTATCCAGCAATTAGCTGCCGTTCTTGACATGTTCGTGAAGTATTTTATATTCTTTCTTTTCTATCGCAAATTATAATTTTTTATGATTTATTAATTTAAAACTTAATAAATAAATAATTTTAGAACAATATCTAATATCCAGTTATTAGTGGACTGGTGTCTTGGTGACGTGTAAGCTCAAGAAAGATTTTCTCCGACGGTATTCCGGCAAAGAGTATAACTTATTGACAATTCGTATCTGGCCTCCGATCGAGCTCTGATTAAAGGGAGGAGCACTTCACTCTGGTCGCGGCGTTTCTTCTCAAACTCCTCCCACCGGCGCCGGAAGAGGATTTTTCCGACTCTCGGCCAGAAGTTGATGACAGAGAGTCGCCTCCCGCCGAGGAGAAGAGCTCGCTGCGTGGCTTCAACTTCCTTAATCTTACGTTCGTCGAGACGATCCCCGAAGCACATAAGCGCTAGAAGGCCGAACATGGCATACTGGAAGTGGTCCACAGCCTGTACGGCGGTGGCCGGCCCGGTGGAGGCGAGCCTATCCAACAGGATCCCGAGCACCCACTTTCGAGCCTGGGAGGAGGACTTGATGCGGGAGGGGTGGAGGATTTCGGCTATCAGGTTGCGGCGAAGGGACCTCCACGTGGGACCGTAGAAGGCGGAGGTGATGTTGTGATGATCGCAGCTGACGATCCTGGAGGTGGGGGAAGCCCCGGGGGCGGTCAGCGAAGACGGCGCCGTTCTGGATTAAGGCCTCGTGGGCGAGGGAGCGAGAGGAAACGAAGATCATGAGGCAGACCGTGGCGATGGCTTTCCCCTTGGGGAATGAGAAGCTTCTTCCCCGTTCATGGAAGACAGAAAAAATGGCGGATGCCTCCATTGCAGGTCTACGTCAGAGTTTAACCCATAGGTCAACATTATGCATAATCAAGTTCTAAACAGCACAATCTACTGAAAGGATCCACTCCCAATAACTCAAGGGTGTCATTTTCAAGTTTCACCATCCCTTAGAGGCTAGGGATGCTCACATTTCACTGTATGCCATACATCTTCCTGGATTGCCACGCTTATCCAGACCAATGGAATAAACAAAATACCAAAGGCCCTCCATCATCTTCGTCTGTAATGAAACCTTCTCACCTGCTGCTATTGGAATCGACAAGACGGGGACAGAACCCCATTTGCTCGAGGAACTTCGCCAGTCGAAGATGCTTTGCAACCCACTGCTCAGCTAGCTTCTGCTCCTTAGCCTCAGCATCTTTCCTCAGTCCAGCTAGTTGCTCTCGGTACTCCACCTCAATCCTCTCGAGAGCAGATCTATGCTCTTCCCTTAGAGCATTAATCTCTGCTTCTACCTCTTCCATCTTCTCCCGCCTCCGCCGACTCTTCTCTGACTCCAACTGCAGCTCGAGCCTCTTCAAACCCCAGGTAGACTCCTTCTTATAGGCTGCCCACGTTCGGTGCCCTTCCTCCAGTTGTCGACAACACTCTGAAAGCTCTGACACGATGGACGTGTTATCCATGGAAGAAGACAGGGAATGCATTCCGTGGGATTGGGAGCTTCCTAGAGTGAGTGAGGGATTATCCATTCCTCCAGACTCGGATTGAAGCCATGGGATAGGACAGGCGGAGACCGTTGTAGGACAGAGGCTGAGGGTGACTGATGGAGAAGACGGTGGGCGGGAACTGGCACTACTACCAGGATTTGATAGCCATGGAGGGAGGTGGGCTGGGGCTGAAGATGGTGCATTTGTATGGAGATACACACCATTTGAGGTTGCCATAGAAGACCAATCCTAAAACTTTTTTCTGCAGCAGAATTCTTCAATTTAATTGTATAGGTATAGGAATTTCCAGAGCAACCCAATACTCTCCCCAACTGGACTGGGATTTCAGCAGGAGCATTCCATCATTTGCTTCAGGTTCCTTAGATTTTTACACTTAAACTAGAGTGGTGCACACTCAGACACATATAACCCTGGGAATATGTAGTGCTGAACAATAAGTGAATATCGTGCTCTAACAACTCTGAAAATTACAGGTCATGGCACCATTAGTGTGAGAAAGAAAAGGATCAGTCATCAGCACAACCCAAGAGTTTAGCATAATCAGAAATCCAACGAAGAATAACACAGAGAACGGAGCGGCAAACAATGAACTTACCAAGATTATCCTCGCGCTCTTAATCTCCGCCAACGATGACCCTACCCTATGGAAGAGAAAGAGAGCTTGCTTTTGTAGACAAGAAACAGAGAAAGATAGAGAGGAGGTTGGATAGGAGCAGGGGAACTGGGATGCGGGTTTCGCGCAGAAGGGAACGATCCTGATGGCAACGGTTACTCCTCCTCCTCCTCCCTCCTCTGACCCATCTATGCTACATCTCTCTAAAACTGTACACTCAGTTGTACTCTGCCCTCGGTGTCAGTGATATGTCACGTCTTCCTCTGCTTTTCCCATCTTCTCGCCTCGCTCACTGCCCACTGTCACTGTTTACCCTGCTTTTCCCTCATCTTTCCTACTTTTCCGTTTCTGTCCATTATTTATTCTTTTGATTCATCAACTATAGCTTCCATGTGATCACCTTTTTCATCTCGATGCTCTTATGGTTATGGCACAAAATAAAAACAAATTCAAAAGCTCTTATTATGGTCAGTCAAAGAGTTAATCTATGCTACTATTTATAAATAATAGCACCACATAATGCCAAGTACATATCAATAAGATATATGGTAGCCGAAGTACTAACCAGTGGTAAAAAATAAATTGTACATTCGGATTAAAATATTTTTTAAAATGATTAAAAACAAGTGGGGCGAGTTGATGTGACACATCATAAGATATGAATAATTGTGGGAGATCCTCAAACTGAACTGATCCCACTTTTGCAGAGAAGTCTTCTCTACCCCCAAAAGTAGTTTTGGCTCTATTTTCCTTTCTCGGAAACATTATCCACGATAGGCCCCAAGCTTTGATTTTTAACAGGAAGCTCCACAAAAAAATGTACAGAACCTCGCTGGTCTGGTTTGGTCCATTGTTTCAATATATGTCGTGATTAATGATCTGAGTAAGTGGACTCCACTTAATGGGCCCGCCGATCGTCGGGGCTTATCGGTGTCTAATGGGTTCCATGACCCAGTCAATTGGGACTCTCGGCTGAGTTTCATCTGTTACTTTCCAGTAACTAAGATAGATAGGGGACATCAGTCCTCTAAGCACAGAAGTAGGGGCTGACCCGGCGGGGGTTATTACATGGCCGAGTGCTGAAAAAGCCGGCGCCCTTTCAATCCACAAAGGTAGCTCCCGCCACCACCTGTCTTCCTCCTTGCCGGCGTCCTCTGAGGGGGTATAATGGCGGAGGCAGAGAGTCTCTCGATCCCATTCCCCGGGTACGAGGTAGGAGATTGCGGCGTGTACTGCGTGCTGGTGGCGGCGGTGACACGATCGTGGCGGTGATCCCTCGTCTTCCTGATGCTGCGCCCCTCGAGCCAGGCGATGATGTTGGCGAAGACGATCTCGACGTTGTCGTCAGGCTCACCGGAGGTTAGGCCGTGCCACATGCCCGGGTAGAGCTGAATGGTCTTGTCCTGGCTGCTGGCCTGCTCGTACAGCGCCTTGCTCACCTCCGGATCTGTCACCACGTCTGCCTCACCGTGCAGTACAAAGAATGGCAAAGTCACCTGCATACGCACATAAAAACAAAAATCCATGAACCCTGATGAAGATGAACAAGCACTGGTTAAATATTACACTTGATTGCTAAAAACTTTCATCTGAAATGTTCTAAAGGATGGAAATAGTCAGTCACCTCGTGTAGGGTGCCTTCGAGCTTCATGCTGACTCTAAGCATCTCCAGTGCTGTCTTCAGCCTGGGCTTGTCCTGGTATATCAATTTGTTGCCCCTCACCTGCACCCATCGACCACAGCTTATAAAAACAAGTTCAGGGTAGACGAACTCGTGATAGCGAGGACCGAAAGATGCACGACAAAGGCGATCGAATAAATCAGCATCACCTGCTCCCTTTTGATGGGGTCCTTGAAGGCGGAGTCGATAACGTCCTTGGTGGGCACAATCTTCCATTTTGGAATGATCTCCTCCACCTTTGTCAACAAGTTCACTACCACAGGGGGTGGCTTCACCTTCTCTGATATCTGTGACCCACGCCATATAGTTGAGTTGATGAGTAGAGAGATCGTCTTGGAGATTCCAAGGCTGATCATGTCTAATTACCTTACACATGGGTGCCACGAGAACAGCGCCCGTCCAGAATGCTGGGTCCTTCTTGTGAAGCAGCAAAGCAACTGCACCTCCCATGGACTCACCGTAGAGGAACCTGCTCTTGCCACTGTACTCCCCTTGAGCTATCAGATTCGATCAATGAACATTAATTATATGTTAAATGATATGTTGAACCATACTTTTCCACGGCTGAAGTGATGAGGAGTGATCATAGTACAAGTACCACATATGGACTTGAAGAAATGGTCGCAGTCATTCACCACGTACTCAAACTTCTTGATGTAGCAACGGGCGCCCATGGACCGCCCATGGCCCTCGTAGTCGATCCCGAACACGGCATATCCGGCCATAGCCAACCTGGTGCCAACCTCTGCACAATTGTCATGCTTAATTTGTGAAAATCACAGTGATAACCTCTTCAAAGAGTGGACCCACATGAACATAATTATACCATACCTAGCTCAGTGACAAGGAATCCACATGTTCTATAAAACAAAATCTAATTTCTATCACCTCCATCAAAGTTCAAACTGCATAAAAACCCAAGTTCTAACCACAATTCTAAATTTTCATGCACTTAAAAAGAGGAACTTGAAAGGGAAGAGAGGGAGAGACATTTATTATCTAGGAGGTGGAGTGGAGAAGGACAGGGAGAGGAAGATTGGTTATTTACCTCTCATGAAGCCACTGCATTCCATACCATACCCTGCCACCAAAACATTTAATGGGAAAGGACACCAAGGACCCAGGTTAATGAGATTCACTCAAAATGAAGAACCCTCCAGCTGCCCATTTTTCACGTAAAGGCAATACAAACAGGAGAGAAAGAGAGAGAGATGGTAATTCTACACACCATGGCAGATGAACACGAGAGCCTTTGGAGATGGAGGCAGCCATCTGCAAGTGAAGAGCTTGACTCCCCTTGAGTTCTCCACATACTCCTGCTTCCCACACAACGCAATACTTCCCCATAAGACAGCATGATCGCAAAGATACCTCCCGCAGGAACAATAATCTCACAAGCAGGGAGAAAGAGAAGCACGCGGCTTTGATTCCGACATAACTCACCTCCTCGTACGAAGTATCCATGGATCTTCCAGCATCCACGGCGCCAGCAGCACCCTATCCCTTGCTAAAATATTACTGACAGAGCCCTACCGTCGCAGGGCCCGGAGGATTTGGCCGGAGAGGGAGTGGACAACTTATTATGGAGACAAGAGGTAGAGAGATTATAAAAGGGTGGCCGTCATAAAGAAAGAATGACGTAGTTGGCACTCTAGACCTACTAAATATTCATTCACTATATATATATTTTAAAAAATAAATTATTTTTATTTTTTAAAATTATAACAAATGTATTTATCTCTTTTCACTTTATTAATAATTATAACTACGAATAAAGTAATAAAAACTATTTATAAATATTCTACCAGTAAATAATATTCATTGTTAAATTGTACATCATTTATTTTTTCGATCAATTATTTTTCAATAGTTTAGTTGATATTTTTATCAATAGGGTAGTTGAACCATTATATAATTTATGTAAAAAATTGTTGATTTCTACCTATACTGGGACTTTCAAAATACTTAAAAAGAGGTAGTAATGCATTTAAGAGCTCTAAACAACCTATTGGAAATAAGTGCCGTTAGTTATATGAGAAATTTTTAGAAACTCGACATAGGTTAATGTACATGATACCGAGGTGGGGACGGGATGATATCTCTATCTTTATACGGACAAAGTTTTGTTACGGTATTGAGGGTCGGGTATCGCGAACATCCATTTATTGTTAGGGTAGAAGTGTAAATGATTCTATCTAGATTGCCGGTAAATTCACTCCAATGCCGCAAGTGGATACAGTGGACGGGCTGGCCTGCAAATGTGTGTTCTTTCGTGATAAATGGTATGTGTTGGTTGATAAATACACCATTATAATGAGAAATGATTATAAAAAATTAAATTTGAGAATGAAATACTTTAAAAAGGAAAAATAAGAATTATGACACACTTCAATTCAAACTATTTTTTTAAAAGTTATACTCTAAAACACCCATTAATTGAGTCGTTCAATTCACCACTCCCTTATATCTCTTTCAGGTAATCTCGGAAAGTTTACCCCAAAGACCACCCACTAACGCACTTGTAAGGCAGGTATAATAGTTTAAAATTTTGTGCAGTTTTGATTTATATTATTACAAAAAATGTGCAAGTTTAAAGAACTCCTTACTCCTCACATTTTATAAATAAAGGGCAACCCTTAGTAAAGTGGGAGAGTAGCAGGTTGATCATGGGGATCAGATCAAACCGGGTCGGGGCGTAATAGTCCAGCTGTCGAATATGCTAATTATGTGCGATGACAATCGAAAGTATAATACAAATAGTAACTAATTTAATTATCGAACTGAAATTAGCATAATAGGCAATACCTTATTGTTGAGAAAAAGCCTTTAATTATGAGACGAGCTTTACATCGAGCAATAGATTAATCAGGGTGTTGCTTTAATTTGTATACTCATTTACACCTCACAATATATTTGTTGGTTAGAGCAGTAACAATATCTCATGTATGATTTTTTATAATTGCATCATATTCAACATTAACTAAATGAACCCAAAATTGATATTTATGTGCTTGCATGAGAGTACGAGGTTCCTAAGCAGAAATAGTAAGAAAAGCCCCATAAGTTATTTGAAAACGACATGGGGGTAATTTACCATTTTATGATCTGGTAATCATGCGCTGTGTGGATGAAGCAGAAACATACTATAGAGAAGCTAAAGATTCATTATTAAAATGTTCAATGATAGGAGATTGAGTAGATGTAGATAGCTAATTAAACATTGTTATTGCAGAATCAGATGCAAGTATTGATGAAAAATAATAAGAGGAAAGAGAAAAAAATAGAATTATCAGGAGTCGTTGGAGTTGTACTAACTGTTGATAAACACTTATCAAAAGGAAAGTTAGTCTTATTAAAGTGTACAGTTTGACTAATATAGATATGCCCTATCTGTGGGTCAAGATATCGATAACCAATAAAATCAGTAGAATACCCAAGGAATACATAAAATTTGGACCAAGGTTGAAATTTATGAGTTTGATATGGCCGAAGATAAGGAAAGCACAAATATCCAAATACTCGTAAATGAGTGTAAATGGGTAGAGTTTTGTAAAGAATTTGGTAAGCAAATTGAGATTGAAGTGTACAAGTAGGCAATCTATTGATTAAATATACTGCAGTTTTAAATGCAAAATCCCAAAACTTGATGGTAAGATAAGAATAATTTAGAAGTGTGAGTCTAATATTAATTATTTGTCTATGTTTTTTTTCTGCAGAATTATTTTGTTGGGGTGTGTGAGGGCATAAAAGATAATGAGTAATTTCATTATTTTGAATTTCAGCTTGAAAGGCCACAGATAGCACTATAATATTGAAAACTTTTATTTTTTGTGTAAAAGAGATTTTCAACACGTAGTCGGAATGTACGAAATATTTGAAAAACCTTTTAGCTTTTTTTTATAAGAAAAAATTAAGAATATTTGCTATAATTATTAGTAAAATAAATATAGTAAATATGTCCACTATAAGATTTAACTGGAGAAGGTTTCCAGATATATCAGTATATATTAGTTGAAAAGGTCAAGTATTTTTATAATTAGTAAGAGTAAATAAATTTTGAGGCATCACAAAATATAGTATTAAATAGAAGTATTTTCTATTAAATTTGTGGATAAAATTTGAGATACAATAGAAAATACAGGATATACAAGTTTGTTATGCCAAATATTTTCAAATATTTGAACACTTAAAAAATACAATTACTAACTAATGATAAATGTGTTGCACGCATACAGTACAAAACTCTTTTACAAGCTAAACGGAACAATTTCTAATGAGTGAGACGATCATTTACAACAACAAAAATTAGGCTAAAACTCAAAATAACAATAATTATATTGAGTAAATTGAGAAATAGATAATAAGTTAATAGAGATAATGAGAATATATAATATTTTAGTTAAAGAAAATTGTCTAAATGGGTGTGAAAAGAAAGTTGAGAGAGAATTTTTAAACCTGATTCGTTTTGAGTAATTGTTCAGTATTAGTTACATTTTCCTATATAGATAAATGTGTAATATTATTGGTAAAATAGTTGATAGCGCCCGAATCTATATACTAGTAAATAGTATGAGCTATTTGATTATTGTCATGAGATACGTTAACTTGATAACTGATTTTTTTTTTATAGAAATTGAGGATAATCAAAAGCAATGTGACCTGAATTTTACATATTTGACAAATAAAATGATAATCTCGTTGTTAATAATTGCATGCGTTCGACCTATATCCACCAGAAACTAACTTATAAAACAGCATTGTGTGCGAATTAGGCTGCTCCGAGAAGTGATCTCGTCATTGCTACCGATTGTTAATTTGTAATTGATAGGATGCCGTATTTTCGATAGTGTTATAAAAGTCCACATATTAAGTTAAATGTTGCTTTTTAGGTTCTGATAATGAATTGTTTATTCGAGAGCCTAATATATGATATCGTTCCTGATTTAGGGATGTGATTCTAGAGATCGAGAATTGTTATTAAATTAAAAGTAAGATAATGATAGAGATATAGTAATAATAAAATAAATTTATATAATTTTTTGATTACAATAATAACTTAAATTTAAAAATAAATAAGTGAATATGAACCGCGGTAGGATATAGTATCAAATTAAATTAGTAAAAAATCTCTAATAACATAAAAAAAAATAAATAAATTTAAGTAATTATACTGTATTTTATACACTTATATAATAATAAAATGAAAAATGAAAAGTTAAACAAATTAATATATTATTTTTAATATACAATAATTAATAAACAATTAAAAATTTTTGAGTAAATACATTTAATTAAATATTATCTAGTTATTAATATATATATATATAATATTATATATGCGAAAAATAATTATTTATTAATAAATAATTATATATTTTTAAAAAATTATTACTTATCACATTACCAATCTTATAAATACATAATATTTATTTTTTATTAAATATCCCTAGATAAAGAGAATATGAAATAGAAATATTATAGTATATTATTATAATAATATTTTAAATAATTATAATATATAATATTATATTATTAATTAATATTACATCATATATATTTTTATTATTTATTTTAATTTTATGTTATTATGAGTATAAGCGTGTATTTTTTATTTAATTCATTTAATAAATTTATTTCCAACCTATTACCTAATAATTCTATCCTTTTAACATATTATCCTTTCCTATCTTAAATTTATACAACATACAACTCGTTATTATTCCAATATAAAGTCTAAAATATGTGTAAGTTTATTAAATTTAATTTGGGAGAAATCATTATTATATATATTAGGTATATATTTAAGTGAAAATATTTTTAACCACATAATATATTTTTATTTTAGTCAATTTATGATAACTATTTCAATATATTATTTTTCAAAATACAAATATCAACTATTTCAATATGAAAAAGTGATATAATATGTTGGTTGAAATTGGCATGAAACACACATTAAAAGAGTTTTATGAGCTTAGTAACACACTCATTACTGCAAATTGCCATTGTGACGATGGCTTATCACCACCCAGTCAGTCCCATGGTGATCTCGATCCCATAATAATTATCACATGCCCTAGATAGATGTATGGATGAAAGGCATACCCAACTGAGTAGCAAACCGAAAACGGGTGACTTTGTGACCATTATCATCCACACTACACGCACCAAACTAATCTTCCTATTTAGCATTAGTTGTCTTTGCCTAAAGAAGATGGGTGATCACGACATCCTCTTGAAAGAGCTCCGGGCCCATATTCCGGCCACATGCACTATAATTACTAATGTTCAGCTTCTATACCTAATTGTACAAAACTGTCGTCCAGCTGCACGAGCTCTCTCCTTTTCAGGCCATTCAAGTTTAGAAAGGATGCATCTCTGCCGATAAGAGAAAATTATTGGACAGGTAGTTTGCAACTAAGCAAGCTAAGTGCACCCTTTTCCACGTAAAGCTTTTCTTTTTAAATTACGATGATTTTCAGATGGTGCTTCCCACCTTGTCTACAGACTTTGAAATCCATGATAGAAAGAGGTGAACACTTGACTCAATATACCTTTCCATGTACAAGTTCTATTTATTTGGAGATAATGATTTGGATTCTGACAAGGAGTGAACAATTTCAGAGAGATTTAAAGGAATAGGGGATTAAGTGTTAGGAGTGTTTTCATAATCCCTCCATATCCACCGAGGAAAGAGAATTTAATAAATAATAAAAAAAAGGTAAATGTATTTATTTTTAATTGTATTTAATAATTTATTAAATATTATTGTATTTACATATGTATAAAATACAAATATATAATAAAAGATAATGTCAAATAAAAAATATATAATAAAATATGATATTAAATAAAAATATATTTTTTATTATATAATTAAATAATATAATACATTTAAGTTATTGTTAAAACAAAAATAATAAATGTTAACTATATGATAAAAATAATATATATTATAAATTATGTTATATATAATATAAGGGAAATATATTATTTTTGTAATTAAAATAAATAAATATTAATTATATAATAATATTTATATATATAAATATAAACAAAAAAATGTATATGTGATCAATTATAATATATTTTATATTTATTTTTATTGTACAATAATATCATATAACTTAAATTAATTATTATTATAATCATACAATAAAATAATGCTAATTATATAATATATATTTTATAATAGTAATAAGAAAAATAATATATAAAATTTAATAAATTATATATAGTATAAATATATTTGTATTGCATAATTATAATGTATACTTGTATATAAATTATCATTAATATATATATATATATATTTATTGAAAATATATAACAATAAAATTAAAATGATAAAGAGAATAAAGAAATAATAAAATAAATATATAAAAAAATTACAATTATTCAAATTCAAAACATTGCAAAACTTATAAAATTTTATTGGAGCATATTAAAACTTAAATTAGATCGAATAAATAATCTCATATATCATCGTTAGAGGGCATGAAAGATTATAGAGCTTATTTATTCTTTTTTTCTCTTTTACCCTCCTCTCTAAAAAAATTGTTAACTCCAAAATTCTCTACTGGTACAAGTTCATACCTAATCTGATCCAATTGAGTCTAAAATTAATAAATTCAGGTATGGGTTCAATATAATAAACCCGTACAGGTGGCCAAGTTAGTGTCGAGATAATAAACTTAATAGTGTGATTTCGATTTATAAGTACATATCATAAGATTCGGTGAATTCACTTTTTTTATATAAAAATTAACTAAATTTTTTTTATTATAAATGATATTTGAACATTCAATCTAAAGATAATAAAATAATTTAATTAATTGAAGTGAGAAAAAAATATTGTATTCTTAAAATATAAATATTATATTAAAATTTTTATTAAGTAGTAAATTTTAAATTTTGAAATATCAGTGAAAATTTTAATATAATTTAATAAATATAGAGTTTTTAAATTTACACATAAATATTTATTTATATTAAAATAATTTTATTTTAAATAAATAATAAAAGTAATAATAATTTAGTAATTATAATATTAATTTTATAAAAAATTTAATTATAATTTCGAATTCGTTCGTTAATAAAATATATTCGGATCCAATTACACCCCAACTAGATATTAACGAAGTTGAATGAATTGTGTTAAATAAAACTCGATGGACAGTATTAAATTTGGGTAAGTATGAGTACCATCCAGTCGGATCTAATTACCACTCCTAATGGCCGGCCAGAGATAGAGGCCGAACCAGAACACTTGTGATACCCCACTTGGATCGCGGCCCAAATAACTACTGTATCCGACCAGTGGCTTGACTTCTCGTTAGGTCAGCTCTGACGCATTAAAGCTCCGAAGAAGAGAGGAGGAGTAGAGGAGGAAGGCTCTCCATAAGAAGACAGACCCAGATTGAGAATCATAGGGACTCGAGAGCTCCATGATGCTGCTCTTGATTGTAGCAGCGGCCTGCGGGTTCGATCTGCACTTCTGCAGGCAGGGGCCATTATCGCTCGGCTTAATTTTCTCTGCATGGGCTGGGCTTAGATCGAACAATATGGGTTGAGCTCTGGACATCGTATCTCTGGTTTGTTTGTTTGTTCTGTTCGGCAACTGTCTGGTCGCTGCATGAAATAACAAAAGTAGCTGATGAAGAACTTCAGATGGTCAAAGCTCGGACCACCAACATTTTCAGCTAAATCGGAGATCTGATCATCATCTCCCTACCGTACACGGGCTGATCGAACTTGCTGCATTTTCTTATATTGCATAATATAATACAATCCTAAATTTGTCCTACCAATAATAGGATTTCAGTTTTGTGGTGATTTCTTGCACATTAACTACGCAATTATTGAATAATAATTTATTAAATATTATTGATATAAAAAATACGAGATAATTACTTTTAAACTGTTTCCTTTTTTTTTTCTAGTGAAATTTGTGCTGCCTATTTTTGACAAACCTGTTGAAGCCCACCTAACCAGGAGATGAGTTTACTAAAATACCCTCCCACCAGAACAAGAAGCCGTCGGTCGGGATCCGACCGTCTCCTGCGTTGTCTTTCTCCTCTGCTGCGAGGAGAAATTGTTAGGTGCAGTCATGGTTGGATTGATAGATGAGGAAAGACAGTAACTGTAGTAACACAGCTCTGATCCATCACTTTAAAACCTCCCTTCTCCCATTGAATCTCCAGCCTCGAGCTTGCATAAGCCCAACCATCTGACGAGAATCGAAGAGCCTCTACACTACCGTTTCTTGAATCTCAATGGAGGCCTCCGCCCAATTCGCTGATATCCCAGAGGCCAACGCCGCCGAGCTGCAGCGGCAGAGTCCCCTGGCCATGGCCCCTTTCGCCACCGCTTCGCTCTCCCTCGCTACCGCTCTCCCTACTAATCACTTCTTCCAGCAGCCCAAGATCTCGGCCCTCTTCTCCGGCCAGCCCACCGCCGCAAGGGTCCCAACCCAGGCCTCTTCCCTGGCTCACCTCTCCCTCTCCTCCGCCGTCTGCCCACCCCCCAGCAAGATCTCCTTCAAGTCCACCATCTCCGCCAACCCCCTCCAGAGTCCACTCACCCTCGGCCCCCATCGCCCCCTCGACCCCTCATCTGCCGCCGGCCTCCGCAAGTGCTCTATCGTCTTGTTCCGCGCTGACCTCCGCGTCCACGATAACGAGTGCCTCAACGCCGCCAACAACGAATCAATGTCCGTCCTCCCCGTCTTCTGCTTCGACCCACGAGACTACGGCGATAAGTCCTCCGGCAAGGCCGCGTTCCAGGCCTCTTTCGCCCTCGAGTCTGTCGCTGACCTGAGGAATAGCCTCCGCTCCCGCGGCTCCGATCTCGTGGTCCGCGTGGGCCGCCCTGAGGAGGTCCTCCCCGAGATGGCAAAGGCCATCGGTGCCGACGCCGTTTACGTCCAGAGGGAGGTATCCAAGGACGCCGTTAAGACCGAGGAGAGGATCGAGGCGGCGATGAAGGATGAAGGAGTCGAGATGAAGTACTTCTGGGGCAGCACTCTTTTCCATATGGACGATCTGCCCTTCAAGCTCGAGGACATGCCCGTCAACTACGAGGGCTTCCAGCAGAAGGTCCGTGGCTTGGAGGTGAGGAAGACCATTGCTGCACTGGACCAGTTGAAAGGCATGCCGAAGAGGGGCGACGTGGAGGTCGGAGAGTTGCCTTCCATTGCCGATTTGGGTGTTAACCCGATTGTTCAGGTGTGTGGCTGTTTCAGTATTGTCCCTCTGGCTTATTTTTAACTTTTGGCTGTTTATGTAGGAGCTGATGATTTGCCTTGATTCTGTCAATGTTTTATGAAAGGGAGATTTTTTATTTAGAGTTTTTCTCCAAATGGTATTGAAATGTGCAGTTAGTGGATTCTTGCATGCTACAATGATCACATTAGATGTTGAAGTGTTAAGCTTGAGCCATTTGAAAGCACAACTGCTTGAATGAGCCATCTGCAATTACATACACTGGTTTGTTCGGCCATGAAAAAGTATAGGATAGATAGGATGGTTCTGTTCTGTTCTGTGTGGAGGTTTCATCTTTAAATGTGGGTTAAACCTGGTGATGTAATTGATTTTTGGCTTGGAAAATACACAGGAGGGGAAGGCAGCCTCTATGATTGGAGGAGAGACTGAAGCCCTGCAGAGGATCAAGAAATTTGCAGCTGAATGCCAGCAGCAGCCCAACAAGGGGATCAACAACGTCTATGGGGCAACCTTTTCCTGCAAGATCGCCCCTTGGCTCACCAGCGGATGCATCTCCCCCAGGGCCATGTTTGATGAGCTCAAGAAGACTGCATCCAAGTAATACAACTCTTTGAATTAATTTCGCTGTGCTCAATTTGGCTGTGTTCATCATATAGTCCATTATTGAATAGAGATCTCACTTTTCTGGTGGTTCTATGGGCTTCAGTGCAATCTCTGCTGCTATTAAGCCAAGTGATGGCGGGGACGGGGACGGTGGTTCAAGCTGGATGATGAATGAACTCATGTGGAGGGATTTCTTCAGGTAATTTGTCTAACCAACCAACATGGCTTAAGCCTTACATATATGAAGTACCCTGTTGGCAAAACAAAACATGTTTCTAAGAGATAAAACTGTTGATTCCCAAGCTTCTTATCCTGAAAATTCCAATGGTTAAAAATGAAAACTGGGTTGATTCATATCCTTGTTGTCTGGTTTCTTACCAAGGAAAGTCCGCATCTTTTTTCCGATTGCAGATTCATCACCAAGAAGTACAGCTCGCCAATTGGTGCCCCAACTACAGTGGGTGCGGGGGCTCTCGCTTGAGCCTAGGAAATGCAGTAGCATGCAAGGAGACGTGGTGGAGGCATCTTCTGGGTCGGCTTCCTCCATAACTTTATTTATGATATGATATCACAAAAAGTCTGTAGCTCCATTAGAGGTTTGGGTACGCCGGGAAGTCCTCCCCTTCAAGAGAAGCTAGGGGATAAACGTTAATGGCGCTGGTCTCTGTGTTGTGTCTTTTCATCTTTGTGGCTGCCAAATAAAAACAATGGTATTTGAAAGCATCATATTTCTGTTTGTATTTGGCCATGGCTCTGCCCTCTTTTCACTTTCTGCATAGAAGCACACATACCATTTGCAGATATGCCCAGAGACAAAACTCAGAGTCTCAGAAAAGAACGAAGGAATTAGTGAATGCTTGTCAAACGTGTATGTGTTCAAGGATATGGAGGCTAACAATACATAATATTACCCTTAAAATTTGTATGTATACATTGAGTAATATATAAAATCATACCATATAAATTAAATCAACAATTACTTGTTTATTTATTAGGTTAATCTCTTGTATTTATCAAAATTAGTCTCTTAAAAAATGTTCCCAGATGACAATTATTTTTACAAACATTATGGTCTAAACTGTCATTTTTTGTACTATTTGAATGTTTGCTAAAAACAAATAGTTTAGTCATATGAAATAAATAGCTTTTGTTGGTTAACTATTTCACTTTAGTCCTTGAAAACTTTCAAGGACTAAAGTGTAGTTTTACTAAAAAAAGAGTTCCACGGGCCGGATGCTTGACGTGGCAGCTGAGCCAGTGGGACTGAAGCGCCGGCAGCGAGAAGAGCTCCGGCTCAATCTCGTCTACGGGCCATCGAATCTCACGCCACGTGGCCGCTCGCCATGGGTCGCCTGGACGATCCGTGAAACCGTTAGGATCTGCGCTTTTTCTGCTGCAGCAGTTGAACGAGTACTCTGCTCGCTACCCCCACATCTAAACTGAACCCAGCTGCGTCTTCCTCATCCTCCGCCATCAATGGTGTAGGGCTTGACACCCCAGTGTCTCTGATTCTCGGTGATTTCGATCGATGGAGTCCCTCGCGAGGTTTGCGAGCCTATCGCCAATTGCAGTCCCCCTGCCGTCGCCATTTCGCGGCTCGAGAAGGCTACGACGTGGCGGCGTTCTTAGGGCTGAGCTAAGTAATGAGGGGACTGACCCGTTGCTGATCTCAGCAATGGATGCTGCTGCCCTTCGTTTTCAGGAGACCAATCGTCCTGGTAAGCGGGAGAAAAATGCTTCCTCTTACTGATACAGATCTTCCAAGAGAATTCTTGGATGAATGAGATCTTTCCCTGGATCTTGATTGGGTCCTCTTGCTTGATTGCCTGTGCTGAGCTTAGAATTCTTTCACGAGAACGTATTTTTAGAGAGGTAGGAGATTATCCTGATAGCCTGTAAATTCTATGTCTGCAGAGCCTCTCCTGGTGGACCCTTATGCCGGTTGCTTTGTGACTTCCGATTTTGAGATTAAATCAATGAAACAGTCCCCCCATTACTGTCTCTCCACTCGATACATTGATGACAAGCTGGTTAGCACAGTCAACCACACTGATGCTCTGAAGCAGGTAAATCTGCTCAAAGGATTGAATAGTTTGGGGATCTTTGAATGAATCAATCTGCTATTCATATATGCGAATTACTGCAGCATTTCTGGTCTCCTGGCAGGTGGTTTTGTTAACAGATGGAATGGATACCCGTCCTTATCGCCTCAAGTGGCCATACTTAACCCTCATATTTGATATATCTCCTGAAAGAGTGTTTAAAGTAGCAAATGAGAGACTCAAAGGTTTTCTTTCTTGCGATTTTCTTTTTCTCCTGGTTATCAGTTTTATCTTTGGGTGAGTGAACATTAGAAGAGAAAAGAGTAGTGTTCTATGAAGGATTACAAGGAGAGGGCTTATCATTCCAAAGCTATTAATTAAACAAGGATCTTCATTATTCTAATACCTGCAAGAAGTTTTGTTTACTATCATCCCGGTATCTTATATGATTCTCACAATATTTCCTACATGGAACCCTTAGATGCCGGAGCAAAGGTTCCACAAACTTGTGTTTTCCTCCATGTCCCATGGGAACCTTCCAAGATAGAGGAGACTCTGTACACGAAAGGCTTCAGTGGAACCCGACCTAGTATATGGGCCATTCAGGTCGTTGCATTTACATTCAACTACACCTCCTTTTACCATTGTTGTTGACTGATTTAAGAACATATATGCACACAGGGATTTCCCGTGATGACTATGGCGAATTTCGAGGAGATTCTAGATCTCGTTGGTCATATGGCTATGGAGGGAAGCTACTTCTTGGGCGAATTGCCTGCTTGGTTGGCTGAAACTGAAATAGGAAAGAAGGTTTCCGTTCTATATTAATTCTCTTTCTCATTTATTTACCCAATTCAGTTGAAGGCTCTGACATGATGTTGTTCTTGTGATTATTCAGACTGAACTAAGCAGCTGGATGGACAATATTTTCACGCGCCACAACTTTAAGGTGAAGATTATTAACTATGATAAGATTGCAAAGAACTTAGGCAGGCAGCCGACATCAGAAAACTATGGGAATATTCTATTTATTGCAGAGAATCTGAGATTATCTGATGGTCAAGTAAGCTAAACCCTCTTGTAAAAGTTAGTTGTCAATCTTGCTAAGTTGGTTATGCGTACTCCCTGGCCTGTTTTCCTGAGTTTTCTAATGAATGTGCAAATCTAACTTAGATGGAGATATGGAGGAGAACTGCAAGGAGAATAGAGGAGGATGGGGATGAAGATGGGTTTGAGGAACTATAGAAAGCAAATGGAAAGGCACTTCATTTTCTGCTGAAACTTGTTTCTTAGGATTTACCCTTCTCATGCTATTCCTCAATTATTGTTTGGTCAAAAAGTTCATTCCATTGCTAAGATTCAGTTCACGCATGCAGGGACCTGATTGCAAAACTTACATCACACAAGTGTGAATAGTATCTGTGTTCATTAACAAGCTGGAAAACGGGAAGTTAGGAATAACTGCTGTATTTGCATTTCTGGACTGGTCGTTTTAATGAGTATGCTCTTTCTTTTTATTTTTTGGATGCATGCGTATTCTACCTATCTGTTGGCTATGTACCTGTAAAAAACCTGAGGTTAACCTAGCCTTATTAGATGATTCAGTAGACTTTCAGATTAGATTAGAGTGAATACTCAAGAACTGTGGCTTAGTGAGAAGGGTAGCTGGAACCTGAAGATTGAGTCAAAAGCCCACAGTCCCATCAGCTACTCTGAATTGAATATGATAACGACAATTACCCTTAAAATATTGTGATCATAAAAAGGGTACCAGAATAAGCCGACAGCCGTGGAAATGGTCACCAAGAGGGCCAAACTGACTTTCAAGAAACTGCTGAAGAAGAAAGAAAGATGATTCAACGGTTGAGGTTCACTACAGAAGCAGTGACCCAAAGCTCCGGTTTCCTTGTTACCTAATTGTCGAACTTGGAAAGTGAGATGGGTGGCTGTAGCTAATAGCTAGTCGGTTAGATTTGAACCTCCACATGCAAATGATGATTACACTTGCTCAATGTTTTATACCCTTGAATGATGATTACACTTGCTCAAGGCCAATAAGCGTTTTTTTCCTGACGAAAGAATGGGGATTACACTTGCTCTTGCCCGAGGAATATCAATCCTCTAGGATACAGCAAGTACCCACATACATGCTTGGCAAGCATGAATGAGGTCCTGGTTGATGATTGAGAATGGAATAAATGAAATAAAAATTGAGATTAAAAAGGTGTTTTTGACCATACCATGGAAGGAACATTTCTTCAACCTATATTAGTTGCAGCCCACTTGTCCTAGACATCCTCAGCCTCCCTCTGGGCAACTATAACCTGCAGATTTCAACATTTCTGGTCGATTTTCCATGTCTATATTGTCCGTCAGGAGTCCCTAGGACAGTCCTGCCTTTGTAGGGCGGAAACAAGAGAATAAAGCTGATCATTATTTCAGCAGTCAACTTATGTCTGGTAGCGTTGTTCTGTTGGTCATCGTTTATAATTGAAGTTCACTTGAACGATGTATCGCATTCTGATCTGTGAAACATTGTATACAATGTACTCATTGTACAACAATGCACCCTGCAAAGGCGAGCACGTTTCAGGCACTTAGAAATATGGCTTAAATATAACCCCAACTAAAAATTGTACTGCTATTGCTTGGTCATATTCTCCTTTTACCTTGGGACCTGAATGCTTCTTGGGTTTCCCAAGGGGAACCATGGTACCGTCGTCAAGGATCTGAGCTTCCGAAGGATCTGGTGAAGTTGCACCGACCCCTTTGGTGCTGCAACAATCATTAAACTTTCTCAAGTTCTATAAAATCATGCTTTATCAAAACTTTCACTTCACATTTGAAATTTTAGAGAAATGAAAGATGGTTATTATTTCTAGTATTAAAAACCTACATCAGGAATCCAGGTCCAGAGATATGCCAGTTTTTTAACTAGTGTAATGTATGGAGAAACTTTGATCCTTTTTATTTAACTTATGATCTTTACTGTGATATGGAAATAATCATATAGACTGAGCAGATATCCACTCAGATAGAATAGGTTGAAACCTCAGTTTCCCATGGGGGAGCTTATCAGCATCGTATTTGGCATCTAGGAGTTCCTCCATGTCACCAAGTGCAACCTAAAAAACATACCGATCTATAAAAAAGGCACTAAATGTAAAGGGCAACATTGAGTGGTTAAAGTATAGAACGGTGACAATTCAGACAACAAATCACCAGGACAAGTCCATGTCTATATCCTAAAACTTTGCATACTTTCTGTTTTCAAACTCATATATATTCTTTTGATTCTATCTTTTCCACATCTTATTAAGTATTTGATATTAATTCATCATTCCAATCAATCATATCAGCTCCTCACACTAATAAAACTTTTAGAAATAATTAACCTCACAAAGGAGAAGAACCCCAGCTGTGGAAGTACTACTAGCATAGCAGTAGTTTGCACTTTTTGAGAACATATCTGCAAAGTAAACCCCTTTACCAAACATGTATCCAGTTACTGGAGCTTCCGGGGGAGCAATTCGCAACCCTGTTCAAATAAATTCTAGTCAAATCTGTTATTTATAATATATGTACTTGTAAATTCAACAGCTAGAGTTAAAATAAGAAAACCTTGGGACAAAATTCCTGTCCAGTTGGTAAGCCGAGAACCATGCCATAGAAGCATTCTATTTTTTGCACACGAATACTGAAATTTTGGGAAGCAAATGAAAACTATTAACACTTAAATAGAAGAAACAGCTAAAGTAACAATTTTATATACAAGTTGGCATATAATATTCATAATGCCAATAGAGATGAATGGATAGATTAGATGATCACCTCACTAAAGTGAACCTTTTCCACTTCTCTTGATACCCGAAATATATTCACTATATCTACTGAGTAGTTTGAATGGGTCTTTGCATGGGTATTGTGCATATACTTTGCAATCTGAAGAAATCCAGAACATTGATAGGCTTCAGAATCTAGGGCTTTTTTGTAAACAGTACGTCTTACAACACTTCTCTAGTACACTTCAAAGCTACTGCACAAAAAAGTCTCTTTTGTGCACCTCCTTAATATTGGAGTGCCGTTGTAAAATTATCATATCTATTAACGAGAATAAAAAAATCCCACCAAAAAAGAAATTCTCTAAACGTACAGCTTATCCCCTGAACTAGTGGCATATTTAAACATGAAAAGATCAAAAGTTGCTCGAAAAGATACCATAGAAAATTCCTCAGAATCAAATTCAATAGGTATCAATTCACAATTCAGTCGTTGATAATGACCATACAAAGGATCCCCCTGCAAGAGCAATTGACAAAAAAAACAATGGAAAAGATATGAGTATATTGTATGTGAACAATCCATTCACATAGTAGATAAACCCATTTGTAATTGTTAATTGCAATGTACAGTCAGCCAACTAGATATGATATGGAAAAGTACCTCAGACCCAATGTCTTCTTTCAACAGCTTTGTCGCAACCTCAATTTCACTCAGGGCTTCAACCTGAAAATGATAAATGAAGCTGAGGAATGTGTAAAGAGAAATTTCTTTTATAATTCTCAGTGAAGTTCCGCAAAGAAATGGAATTCATTAAGTTAATAAATGAAAGAAAGGACCGTCAAATACTCCACAAGCATATTTACAAGAAAAACTCAGTTTTACCCATTGGATGATTGGGGAAATCAAAAGAAAACAGACATTTTTTTTCTGGTCATTTAACTGTGAAACGAAGATATTCTTACCATTTCCAACTTGTTCTTTAACTTCTGAGGGGTGTCAATAACAAAGTCACCTGTAACCGCATACATCACTTTGTTTATTGAAGTCTATTAAGTGGAGAAATTGAATTCGGCCACGCAGCATGAGATATATAAAAAAGGCAGACAGAGTAACAGAGAGAGAGCCTACGCATTTTCTTGAACCCGAAGTCATGAGGAATAACGGTATAAAATTCTCTGCAGTGCAAAAAGAAGAGATTAGACTATTTTCAAAAGAATATGAATATGCAACATGTAATATGCAATTTGCAAAGCTTAAAATGTGAGAAAAATATAATGTGTGGTGTGCTTACCCACTCAATTGTTCAAGCATTCTCCTGTCAGACTGCCTAATTACATCTGCAATCCTCTTTAATACATCATAACCCTACAAGTAAAAATATCTACAATTTAACTCCTCAAAATATAAAAAGGCTAAAAAAGTCAAATTACATATTAGTATCAACTGTAGACCATCCAAGTATAATTTAATGACTTGCCTTCATTATTGTTGATTTACTTAGTTTGCCCAGAGGCAACTTCTCAGCATTATAACCTAAAATATAAACAGGATACATTACAAAATTGAATCATTTTGTAGGTAAATATACAAGTACTAGCATACTTTTTCTGCTCTTTTTTTTTCTTTTGGGTCAATGAACAGATTATGTTGAGATAACATGTTTGAAAGTCCCACCTATCTCCATCATATGTTGCTTCATCATGCTAACATTGCATATAAGGGAGATAAACTTTGCTAAGCGAGCTTCAAGCTTTGTTTCCCGAGGCTGCATACTCAAAGCATGTGCAGATACAAGTTTGTCCTTAATCTAGCAAGAACCATTTAGTGTCAGGAAAAAAATGAATAGAGAACAGAACATATTGTGCATTAAGGCAAGAAAGGATAATTTCATATACTAACAAATTGAAAAGGAATAGCATCAATCTCCATTTATTCAACTGCTTTCCCTTCAGAGATTTTTAGCACAGAAAAAATTTCTATTCACAGAACTTAAATAACACGCCAATAAAGCTGAAGAAAACCAAAACCGAATTCCTCAGTTGAATAAACTTACATCTGCTTCTTCCTTTTCACTGTAGTCCATTTCCAACAATGTATAGCATTTAGGATAATAAGTGAAATCCTTCCGATTCAACCAGTGGTTTCTTGTTTTGGCATAAAACTTTTCGGAGAACTCATGTATTGCAGATTCTTGTGATGTGTAGGGGCCCAGCAACTTATTCTGACCCTTCACACCAACTCTTCCCCATCTGTTGTATACCATATAGGAACCTCCAGTATCACATTCTGCACATTGTTTGTTCCATAATAAATGCAGTTAACCCTTATGACTTCTAATAAGAGATTAGCTATAGATGTGGAAGGCAGGAAAAGAACAAACATTATTCACAATCAATCTTCCTTGGCAAAGAAACCAGAAAGAACTTATCAAAGGAATCAGTGAAAGAGTACCTAGAAGTTGAATCACATAGAATTTGTTATTGTTTACCCCAACATTTGTCTGATTCAACATGGCATCATATATATCACCATCCTGCATAACACAAAGCTGGCATTAAAATGTTGAAAAACATAGAAATGATGACACATTTGCATTGACACCTCTTGTTTGACCTACCAGTTGCAGAACATGATAATGGGCCTTTACATGATCTGGAAGCCACTGATCCAACACTGCTGCACCCTTCTTGGTGGCAGTCATAATCTTTTCCATCTTATTACCATCTGTAAGTTCTTCTGATAATGCTGGGACATCTGCAGTATTTATCAAATATAAGATGCATATAAAGAAAGTAACGAAGCAAAAGGACTACAGATTTAGTCACTCATATCCTACAAGAGAAATGTGACAAGAAAATTCACATAACAAATGTACTATCATTATCATTGCTTCAAAGCACGATGTGCAGCTATAAGCTGAAGAATTTTTTCTAGTAAATAACCAATGAATGATGAGAAACAGCGATCAATAAGAGCTTCAAGAAAACTATATCAATGAAGAGAAGCTTCAACGGTGAAGTACCTCCATCTTTGGCGTCTGAGTCATTTGTGGAATCGGTACAGAGCCTTTCAAGCAACTCCTTCTTCGATCCAGAAGTGGAAACGCCCTGATTTCGGGCTTCCGCCCGCAACTGCTGAATGCTCATCCCACGAAACTTCTCAACCGCACCGACCTTCGCACCCCCGCCCGAGATTCCATCCTCCGGCTCCCGTTCTCTCTTCTTACCAACCGAAGAATCCACAGACGCTTTCTGAGCCCCTTCAGCCACGGCCGACTGCAGTCTCCTCACCTGACACGAGGAAACCCCTAAATCAACATCTCCGACAGATTAAGAGGTTGGAACACTGAACCTGAAACTTGAGCAGACATGAGAGCTATCGGGTCGAAAGATTAACATACCAGGGTAGCCTTGGTACCCGCCGTGGAGAGACCGCGCTTGGTTAGCTCGGCTCTGAGTTCCTCTACCTTCAGGTTGCTCGTCATCCTATACAGTAAACAGTACACAGTACACGACCGTTCGCTCTATTTTTCGTATGATCTAAAAGAAGGTGATTTTTAAATGGTGGAGGGCGACATTAGAAGCGAAGTGTGCAAAGCACGACTGACTATGGCGGGCAAAGTTTTTCCCTTGGGCTACTTCGATAGGAAGCTGTCAGGACGACGACATTCTGCTACTTAATCGTCAAAGTTTTGTTTTTTCCTCGTCACTGGATTTTTAATTCTAATCTCTTGTACCAGTAGATCGGACAATCTTAGAGCACAAATTTGAAGGATCAATATCTAAATATTAATATATGACAAGAGATTATATTTAAGAAGAGAGGCCAATTTTGTAGAAGAAAATGGTAAGAAAATAAATGATTATAGACCGATTTTATGTTATAATGTAATTTACAAATGTATTATATATGCATAGTCTTATTCATTGGCTATTTAAATAATTTTTTCTTAGATAATAAGGGATTAAGACAATGACATTATTTTAATATATTAAAATAAATATATATTATTAAACTTGATCCGAGGATATATGTACATTATTAAGTAGAGTATTATGCCGAATTTCTACGTAAATTCTAATAATTTTCAAATTTCATATTTTGTATAAATTTCTCAAATTATTTTTTTTATTTTTCTATTTACTTCCTTTCCCTTGTATTTTTGCACTGATATTATATATATCCTTATAATATATTTTGTTATTATCTAAAATAATAATTAATTTCAAATAATATTTTATAAATTATTAATATTATAATTTTATTATTTATTTATTCAGAATTATTAATTATATTTAATTAATATTATTAAATAATTTTATATCACAATTTATATTTAATGATAATTATTACAAATTCTCCCTCTATACTTTACACTATACGGAATTATTAATCTCAGCTAGTCTATATTATTAATTTTAGAATATTTATTATTTATATCTTATAGATAATTAAAAAATAATTTAACCATTTTTTTTATTATTACTATTATTATTATTATCTTCTTTTATTCTTAACATTAATTTTATTATATTGTCTCTTTTTTCATTTAATATATAATTATTTTATCCCATATGTTAACTATTATTATTATGAGTATTTTTTCATTATTTTATTTAATTTTAATATTTTTTAACCAATCCTTTTTTTCTCCATATTTTTAGAAATCATCAAAATTTTAGTTCGAGCTTCTCTTTCTGCAGGTTTTTGGAAATGTCGAATTTTAATTCGAACGTCTATAATCGCAGCCTTTGTTTTATGTTGTCAATGATCAGAATTCGTCACATCCGCTGGTAAGTATTAATTTTCCTGTAGCCATTTTCTCGAACACGTCTAATTAAGTGAAAGTAGATTTTTGTTTATCGATTCTGTTAGCATCAATCTCCTTATTAGTTAATAATATGCCATTAATCCTTCCAGATGCTAGCACTTTCTCTTTTTTTTTTTTTGTTTCTCCATTTTTTAAATAGTTCCTTGTTAATATATACTAATTTTGTATTATTATTTCCGTTTAATTATTATGATCACTCTATTATATATTATATTGGTTTATTCATTTTTTATATTATTATTCTATTTATTTATTTATTTTATTGTCATTGCTATACTTGTATTTTATTTAATGATGCCTTATTTATTCATTTATTTTGTTTATTATTATCACTTTCCATGATTAAATTGTTTTAATTATTATCATTCATTTTTTATGATTATGATGTTATCATTTTACTTAACATTAATATTATTTATCAAACTGCCACTCTTATTATTATTAAGTATCAATATTATTGTTATTATTTATTATCTATTTTTTATTTTATTGTTGTTATTATTTTTTGTTACATTATTTATTTATTATTACTACTTTCCATATAACAATTAATTTTAGTTATGGTAATGATTCTTAGCATAGAAAATTGAAGATATTTATTTATTTTATGATCATTATATTATTTTATTTATTTTAACATTCCTATTATTTTTCAAACAATCTAACTTTTAATTTATTATTATTATTATGTTGTTTTCATTATACATGTTTTTATTGTTTTATTTATTTAATTTATTAACTTATTATTTATTTATTTATTGTTATCATATTAACATTAGTTATTCTTTACTTTATTAAGTTTTATTAGTATTATTATTAATTTTTAATCATTATTATTTTTATTTGGTTAATCATAATTATAATAAAAATAATAAGAATTAATTAATTAATTTTTTTGTTAAAATTTCTTGCAAACATTTTTATTTGAACGTGAACACCACAAATGCTCCCCTTTCTGGACTTTAATGACTCTATATAAAACTCGCCTAAAATATTTATTTTTATTGATATTATTCTTATCTATTAACCATTATTTCGAGTGTCTATTTAACCGTATTTCATATTAATAAACTTTTATATCGATCAAAATTGTGTAATATTTAGTGTAAATTTATTTGGAAGGACATTTTATAGTTTTTATTTATCGTGCTCACGTGCTTGACCACGCATACTCGTTTTATATTGGCATACTTTGGTTGTGGTGATTGAATAACTTTCTGCGCCTATCAAAATTTGTGACGATAAATTTAAATCGATTCTCTCGTAATAAAGAAACAATAGAGCGAATTGAAATAAATTTGTAAATAAATTAATCTCGTAATAAAGATATACGGAATTATTAATCTCAGCTATACGGATGATATTGAGTGATCATCCATTCGAACATAGATCCTTAGTCATACGTCGTTCTAATGGTCATTCTTACTGTTGATTGCTACATTCACCTATTCACCTCTGCATGGGACGAACCTCACTCTAGTAGTCGAGCTATACTCGACCAACCCATCTTGTCCAGAGATGCCTCCAGGGCGCTTACTTTAGACGAGGCGGCTAGTTCACCTATAGCTCATTATTTAGAAGTGGGTTGAGGATACCCTTAGAAGCGCTCTTTGTTTTCTCTTTTTTCAGTACTCATTTTCTTGATCTTATTGCTTTATAATTCTCAATACGCTCATGTTACTTTAATGATCCATCACTACTCGTTATGTTTAGTGCTTATATACTTAAAAATATAACTGTGGCTTCTTCTTCATATCATTTTCACATGCTTATCTTTATTTCAAATGATAAAATACAGATTTCTCTATCCTAACATCATTTTCACATACTTGTTTTTATTTCAAAAGATAAAATAAAGATCTTTCTACCTAACCGTATTTAAATTTTAAATATATAAATTTACTATTTTATCAAATTTAATATAATTTTCTTATATATTATAAATATACATAAATTTCATTTCGTTTATCAAATTTAAAACAATACAATGAATTTTAGGACACTAGTATCAAAATTTTAAATGTTTATAAGAAATAAAACTTGTATTTTTTAATAATTTAATATATTTGATCCATTGTCAATTAAGTTTAATATTATTTAGTAATTTTCACTCATTTTTTAGGCACATATTCCATTTTGAGAAAAAAGCGACATTGCATTAAATTTAATAAGAGATTCAAAGTTTGTATTTATTTAAGATGCACAAAATAATTATCATAAATACAATCTTATATAACTCAATTTTATATTTGTCACAAATAAATAAATAAATGCAGTACAATAGAAGATCTGGATTCGACCAAAAAAACCTAGAATTGCCGGAAATTATATTTACCCATATTATGCTTGACTATTTTTTTTGGGCCAAATGTTTAACTAGCTTATTAACCTTTTTTTTCATCTAAATAGAGGAAGCCCTCTATAGGTCCGGTACGCTACGCTCGACGCGACGTCTTCTGCTGTATGGTTGTTTTCCTAATCTCCGGCGAGATTTGGACTTCTTTCTGGATTCGAATCCAATCGTCCTGTGTCGTCTCTGAGTTCCTCGAATCGGTTCGTGATATCCTTCCTTCCTTTACTCCCATCTCTGTTAATTGCCACGGGGAAGCTTGTTTGATGTTTCCCAAGGTTGCTTTTGGGGTTTCGATTTTGTCATTTCTCTGTTAATAATGGGTGGATTGCGAGCTGTAGTAGGTTTACTTCTTGGATAGCGAGCCTTAATGTTGGTGCAGTTTTCTGGTAGCAATGTCGAATTTAGTGACCTGTTGAACTTTCCAGCCCTCTTTTATCCCTAAAAACTGTAAATGTGAGGGAGGGAGGAGAAGGGGGCGATATTGGCGAGCTTTGAATCTTGATTCGGTTTTTTTCTCTCCATCTCATTGATCAGCTACTTATTCATGTCTGCTGAAAAATCTTGATTCACCTTTCTTCCTAGTGAACCCTTTTAAAACGATCCAGTAAGACATTCAACTGAAAAATCGCTTATACTTTGCTAGCAAAAGTTGTGGTTTGTGCGATGAATTTTATCTTTACATCCTGTTTTTGTAGTATTGATCCGGGTTTAGTTAAAAAGGAATCCTCTACCAGATGATGTCGGATCAGCAGAATCAGGTAGACTCACAGATGCAATCTCCCCAGGCCCCTAAGGAAGATATGATGGCTCTTGTAGCAGCCCTTGAGGCTGCACTGCTTCCATGCTTGCCTGCCCGAGAGCTCCAGGCCATTGACCGCTCTCCACACCCTTCACATCAAAGTTTGTGATCTCCTTTCTTTTCTCAAATTGGAAAACATATTGAAACAGTTATTCCTACCATTTTTATTTATTGATGATCCTGCTATTTTGGTTTGATTGTTTTATATTATATTAGAGGATTCCCTTAATAAGGTTCTTTACGTGTTTCTGCTGATTCAAGTCCTTGTATACTTGCTTGGCTTATATCATCAAACATGAATATCATGTTGCTCATTTACTGACCATTGTAAAGGCTGCTAAGACTTATAGTCCATGATGAAGTCTTCAGAGTAGATCAACCTCACAGGCAGGGTAACAATGAAAATGCCTTTATGGGAGAAAAGGCTTGGACTTTATGTTGTTGAGTCACTGGGTAATAGAACTTGTGTCATCATAGTTGCTACAGTTTGACTATTGAAAGAATATAATATAGACCATTTTTCAACTTGAAACCCAAAAGTTGTTAAGAATTCCCAGTGTTTGTAAAATTTTTTTTTTGCTGTATTATTCACTTACTATTATCTAATGATAAGCTAATGAAGTGAGGCTGGGGCTTTGAGAATTGATAATACCAATAAGCTGGTGGATTTTTCTTTCATTTCAGGATTTAGTTTATAGAAAGAGTACTAAATTATGAGAAATGTCATGTTCTATCTTGTGATTCAGGAGTTTTAGGACTTAGATTCACGTCAGCCATCTGACATTATTTCATGCTCAATAAACTACAAAACGCAGCAATTAGTGAAGTGTTGACACTAAACAAAGGCTTTATGATGCTTTTAGTTGACGTTGAGAGGTATGCAAGGGATTTTATGGAGGCTGCGAAAAAGCTTCAGCTCTACTTCGTTAGCCTGCAGCGTGAAGACCAGCCAACAAAGGCAGAGACACTTAGAAAGGTACATCAACCATGATGCTCTAAAAACTCTCTCATGATCTAAGCCACTTACAGTAGTAGTTCATGGATCTTATTGGTTTATTTTCATTTTTTGCGGCAGGAGATTGCAATGATGGAGGAAGAGTTGAGGACAAAAGATGAGCTTATCGAGAAGCAAGAGCGTTTAATTGACGGGTGGAGAACTGAAATAAAGGAACAGCTGAACAAACTAAACACCGAACTAGAGCGAGTGTGAATAGAATGTAACCATTGTTTATAATCTTACATTTGGATTGCTAGCTTAGACTCATAACACTGATAGATGTTATCTGGATTATGGGGTTCGTTAACATCCTCAAGTTTTAGAATTTTCCATTTAGAAAGAGTAATCTCCCACATTGGTTCCGGCCAGGTCAAGGGAAGATGAGTGACCCATTAACAATAACGTGGCTCAATTGTTTAGCCCAATTCAGTCCGGGCGCCATGCTTCACACATCTGTTCTAACCCAACTTCTTTCTTTATTACAGCCAATGTTTTGAGAATTAACAATAGGAAAAGGGAGCCAGGCATATTCCCTTATTAAGGTGAGAATTCTCAAGAACTTGATAAATTTTTTAATGATGGTTTTGTGTTCATCAATTATGTTAGTATTTTTTAGGATAATGTAGGAATTGCCAGAATGACTTTAAGAAGAGGAGCTATTAGAACAGTAGTATACAAAATTTTGAGCTCTGATGGTTGTTGTTATTGCTCACAATGTAGACAAATTGGAAGAAAATCATCCTGTTTTCTTATTGTTAAGCTGAGCGTTGATTTTGAATGCTAATATCCCCTCAAAATTCAGCGAATAGGCCAACGATGCTGAGTTTTTTTTGTGGGGTTGAAAGAGTTGCGGTTAGGTGAATTTTCTGATCTCCAGTTATTTTGTATGATTTTTTAACCTAAAAAATTATAATATATTTTATATATCACTAGGGCGACTTAATGTGTCAGTATAAAACATTTTAATTATGTTAAAATTTAGTACAAAACTTTTAAAAAGTTGACACGTGCAACAAAATGTTTCAAATTTTTTTACTTAAATATAAATTATTAAAATTTCAGCATATGTTATTTTTTACTAATTTATCATGCTGTATTGCGTAAATAAAAAATTAACTGAGAGCCAGAGAGGGGAGGTTGCCACCAAAGAGTCCGAGGTCCCCTGGCGACCACTTCCGCGAGGCCCCATCTCGCAGCCTTTGGTGGCCCAACTCCCTCCCGATTTTTTTTATTAATATTATCTTTCATGTTAGTATTAAATTTTAATTTAATTACCTCATTAAATATCACAAAAATTAATATCGTTAGTTTAAATTTTAATGTATTGTAATTAATTGAAATATTTAAAAAAAATTCCATTGCTAATAACTTTTTAAATGTTTTATATGAAATTATAATAATTTATCTTACCATTATAAAAACACTGGCGTTGGATTTAGGTTATTTTGGCAAGTTTTCTGTAATTTCCATATTTTGATTACATAATTTATATCAATTAAGCAATACTGTTATTTATTGTTAAAAATGATTAATTAAATATTTATAAAGAGACTTATTTATTGAAATATTATGTAGTTAAATAATGAAAATGGTAGAAGATAGAATTGATTAAATTTATGTAAAAGAAAAATGAAAATATTTTAATCAACCACAGCATATTTGTGACACTAAGTTAAAATGTATTTTTTAGTGGGACATAAAAAAAACTTCATGCGAATTTCTCTACATACAAAACACCCACTACAAAATTATGAACAGAGCAAAAAGCTGATTTGTGTGTGGTATATAAAGTATTATTTTATACATTATTTTTTGTTACACATTATTTTTAGAGTTAATTATTTTTATTTTGGGTTTATTTAATTATTATCGTTTTATTAATTTAAATAATACATAGAATGACTGTGTATATACCTTATAAAAGTATTCGAGATTTCAGCCTCAAATTTGTTGACAGAAATTATCTTTAGAACATTACATAAGATAAGGCATGAGCCTTCCATTTCGACCCAAAAAAACAAGGTCATGCCTAGAGGCATTACATATATGTATATATTTATTATAATAATAATAATAATAATAATAATAATAAAGAATAAAGTTAAGAACTAAGATTTTTGATACCGCATCATCTTGACCAAGGTAAGATGGATAGAGATGATGTATTATGCTATATTATATTATATTATGAAGATATGTATGTAAGAAAAGAGGAAGATAAGGAAACAGTAAATAGGGATGGGATCGATGGGCACACACCGGACAAGAGTCACCAAATCGGGTTGCCGCCCCGATATTCCAAAAGGTAAATGCGGTAATAGTTTTGCTTCACCGACTGGTCTTTTCGCCGCGGTTTCTACGATCATTCCCCGGTGGGCCTGTTCTGACACGTGCGCGGTTGATGGAGTGGAAGAGCACGGGTATTATTTCGATAAGGATTTTCGTCACGGAGAGGGTTCCCTTTTTTTTTTTTTCAAATATTGCAAGATATTATCTACCCCAGAAAAAAAATGAAGGGCTGGCATCAGCTATGTTCTTATTCGCAATAACCTAAATTTCTGTTGGCATGAGGTTAGGCAACTAGGTCGGTATATAGAGGAAAAAGGAAACGACAGAGGCAGAGGTTTACAGAACGTGAGCCAGTCGACCAAGTTGGCAGGCGGGCTGATTGGGCTCCACGGGCAGCAGCTTAGGGCCACTGCTTTCATTACTGAAGCTGGCACCATCAGGCAGACCCAAGCTGTTTTTTTTTTTAATTTTATTACTTTACAACAAACCTAGGATACTATAAAATCACTTCCAATAATTATATTTTCCAAAATTTAAAAATACCGATATAAATATTCAAATATTTTTTACAATTTAAATAATATAAAAGTAATTTGGAAAAGTTTTTAAATAATTATTTTTTCCGAATATTAACTAAATAAAATTATTTTTATCAAACATTTTTGCTTATGTTAGTTTTCATTTTTCCTCTTTCAAGTCATGCGATAAAGTTCTAAATATAAATATTGAAATTATAATAATTTATTTAAAATTATAAAACTGCTATTATATTAAAAAAGAAAAATCTAATTTTGAGTTACTCTTGAAACATTTCACGGACGACATCGTTTCCTAGTTATTACTTTCCAAAAATATTCCACGAGAAGGAAACTAATTCCAGCATTGATTCCAGGTGGCAGAATATGAGTGGCTATACTCAGCGCCCAAAAGGAAACCATAGTTGGACGCGATTTCAATTTTCGTCTTAACCGTCGTTGCCTTGCGCGTTCCCCCTCTCGCTAGTCGCTATATATGCCAGCCAGCCAGCCAGCCACCTTATCTTCCTCCTCTGCATAACAAAACCCACGCAAAGTTTCTTCGCAAGACATCGAGTTCTTTCTCCTGAATTTCTGTATCGATATAAGATAATGGCCCGATCGCTCTCCAATGCCAGGCTGCTCTCTGCTGTTGTGGTCGATGGTTTCTCCTCTGCCATCAAAAGGTATTTTCTATTGTCCCACCACTCTCTTGTTTTTGCATGCGCCTCTCTCTCTCTGCTCTGATTATCACCCCTTTCAGATGATCGATCAAACGTTCCACATCGGTTATGTTTATGTATACCCGTTACAGTGATTCAATTGATGAGATCGTTTATTTTTCCGGTCGCTAACTTTGATCGTGCAGGCGAGGTTTCTCCGCCGCGGCAGTGTCGTCGTCAACCCAAGGAATTACCGGAACGGGGGGCAGGAGCAGTAGCAGTACCCTAATACCGACGAAGGTGGAGGATGGGAAGGTGGGCTCCGCCCACAAGGTCTTGTGGGGACCAGACCCGAAGACAGGGTACTACAGGCCGGTCGACAGGACTGAGGAGATCGATGTGGCAGATCTGCGAGCGGCTCTCCTTAAGCAGAAAAAGTATTAAAAGCTGGTGATAACGAGCCTGAGATGGATGAAGAGAGAGAGAGAGAGAGAGAGAGATTCTGAACAAAAAAAAAACAATGGTGGGATTTGGGGGATGTTATGCTAGGATTCGTCCTCTTTGATAGAATGGTTTAAGGAGAAACACAAGGCTGCTTTAGGGTTTGATGGAATTTGAAATCGTCAACCGCCGCCCGCTTTTCCTATGGAACAGAACAAATTGTAACTTTGGCTTTTGTTTTCTCATAATAAAAAGAACACTTTCCTTGGATTAAACTTACATACAATCTTATCCTCCATATTCATCAATATTAGGGACAATACCCTTACTCTTAATTTTCATTCCCAAAGAAACCTTCATCTTTACCTTCCTTTGGATCATCTAGTTTTATTACTTCTCCCATCACCTTGCCTAACTTGCAAGAATTAGTTTCCACCAATTGGTTTGATGCTAGTACATATATTTGTATCCATATGACATTCACGTTATTTCTAATTGATCAACCATTTTGTCTGGCACCATATCAACATTTTTTTTACTTAAAGGACGTCATCATGTTAAATATCACTGCATACTATTGAGTAAGAGTTAACATGTATTATCTCATAACTAGATGAAAATTTCCCAAAATTTATTTATTTTCTTCGTTCCAGCAAGTAAACTGAAGTGGTTTTCACTTGAACCTTATCCTAGAAGCATTCTTGAACCTTTCGTTTACTAAGTTATGGTGACAAATCGTCATCCACATATGGCAAAGGGATTCTCTGCAATTCATTTGCTCCGATAGCTTTGCCAGGAGAACAATATTGGTAACTTCTCTTTATTACCCAGGGGTCTCGTATATCTAGAATCTGGTCATAGGATAGAACTTTTTATAATGAACTATTTGCATGGAGTCAATTCTCACTTTACAATGAAAGTGCCTATATGTAATGTATTCCTTAGATGGATACTAGAAGGGACCCAAGACTAAAGGAATATGTATTCCTTAGATGGATACTAGAAGGGACCCAAGACTAAAGGAATATTGCAAGTCGTTACTATTCTTGACGTATTGCTGCCATTTCATTGTGTTTTGTGAAAATACACGGATAGAAATATGCCGAGATATAGATGACCTGAAAACTAGCTACCAGAAACAAGGCCAAAACTACCTTCAGTCTTTGTTCTGCCCCATAACACCTACCTCCAAGAAAGTGAAAGATTAGCAAAAAAGGTAATCAACTAGGGAATTCTAAAAGGAGTGCTCAGATAGCGTGGGAAAATATTGGGCCGGTTGTCATATGACATGGACCAAATGTGTTCTCCTTTGTCCTTTGACATTGCAAGTATGCGGAAATAGTAATGAATGAGAGTACTTCCACACGGACAAAGCCAAAGCCTACTCTAAATTTTTTAGTTCCATGATTTATTTCTTTATTTGGGATGAAATTCTCCTTTATTTTTTTGATTTGTATTGTAGTGTAGGTTTGTTTAACTACTTTTTTTGGGACTATCTTCCTAAAATATAGATAGTTTTCATTTAATTCTTATTTTATATAGTTTTAATAATTTATTTGAATAAACAAACTTTGATACCACTCAAGTTGTTAGGCCCAACCCGGTTTGGTTGGAACCCGTGAGCAATCCGCCACTCCTTTTGGTTTAATAAGAATTTCTTTTCCTTTTATACCGCGAGTAGTCAGTCGTACTTTTTACCTGGTTTTCTAGAATATCAATATACAAAACTTGAGTAACTTAAATGCATACCTGCTTTTGGGTTCAGCTTCAAGAAAATCCTTTGAGATTTTTGTCTGCTTCCCTAAAATGGATAAAGTGATGAGGTGAGTTTCTACAATTCAGTGAGCGGGTATTGGGAGTGGGTTTTCAAAAAGATTTATTTAGTTTATTAAAACAATTATCAAAATCTTTCATTTGTTTTCAATACCTTTCATCATTTTCACCTATTATGTGTATTTAGCTCTTTTAGCACATCCCCTTTTCTCGGTAGGCGTTTATCAAACATACACATGCCATTTATCATAAATGGTACAAACGTTTACCAATTTAGCATGCCCACTGAATCCACTTGTGGATCGGAGTGTATTTACCGTCCACCTTGATGAAAGTCCTCAACTTCCACCCCAAGTCTGAACAATGCCCTAAGCGCCAGACCCTCAGACTCAAAATCTCTTCATGTCCGTATGAGTACGGAGAACTCATCCTGTCCCCACCCCGATTTCATGCACAAAAAGCCCAAATACAGTAGTTTCATAACTAACTGGTACGACAAACTGTCCTTATCCTATCCGTGTCGTCCAACAGTCCTTGAAACCCATCACTACCCATCTTGGGCGTCTTGATGGTCTCGAATCAGAGTGCATGCACAAACAATAGTTTTCACATAATATCATTTATATTTGGTGCCGACAGTCCAACGACCCTGACGCTCGACTTGGCCTGTAGTTGTTTGCCTAACTGGTCTATCGATCTAGTCCTAGCACATGCCACTAGCCTATCGAACCTTATCTATCCTGACTTAGTCCCGTGGCAAATCACACAACATTTCCATTTTTTAATGAGAGTTTTCATGGCTCATTTACTCATGTTTGTCTATGGGCTCTAGCCCATGCCCATTAACCTTGGGTCCACTTTACGAGTTTTTAAAAAATTGGGCCTTGAGCCCTATGAGTTCAAAATCAAGGCCCACGACCTATTGGAGCTATTCTAGCTCTCATCAGGAAAGTCTTCCAAAGAGTTTAAGCCAAAATTTCTTTTAGCTCAAATGTATTTATCATACCACCCGAGTATGATAATAGAGCGTATGTCCACTTATAATCGATAAGTGGGTTTTATTTCAAATAGCGTCAAGCATACCAATCGGGTATGATGTACAAAGGTCCCACTCACAACCGGTAAGGGTTCTTAAATTTCAAAAGAGTGCTTGTAAACCCCACTCTTTGGAGTTAAGAAAAATTGGGAAAAGAACCGGTTAAACTTAGTGAGAAAACCGAACCGGTTCACAAACCCGATCATTAGAGAACGGGAAATTTGGGAAATTTATGACTCTCGGGTGACCCAAGGGGTTCATAAAACTTAGTAAAGAAACTTTAGGACACATTATAAGAGAAAAACCAGACCAGTTCAGATGAATCGAATCAAAGTTGAATTAAACCGGTTTATGAATCGGAACTGATAGAGAGAGGGCAAACTGAGAAATTTATGGATTCCAAGTGACCTAAAGAGTCACAAAAGTCATGAAAAAGGACTTAAGGATGAATAGGGGATGAAAACCAAATCGGTTCAGGTGAACTGGATTCGAACTGAATTGGACCGATTTGGATCGGTTTGAACCACTATTGAACTAGATGCTAAATTCATTTTTCAGGTGGCTTAGAAAATTTCAATTGGAGAATTGAGGCCACCATTTGATATAAAATAAATTTAGAAATTTTTAATTTTGAAAAACTCGATCGAATCAGGCATGAAGCGACCAGTTTAAGCTTTAAACCCGGTTTGGACCGGTCCGATCCAGTTCAGAATAGTGTTGTCTTCTTCCTTCAGATGACAACACTGTTCACTCGCTGGAAAATCAAACCAACGCCGTCAAAGAGGAAATGTTTCTGTTTATTACGTTTCAGGTCATCAATAATTGTCATAAAGGTGCCAAGCGGACGACCGACGAGTCCCCGAGCTTCCTATATAAAGAGCCCCTCTCCATTCATCCTCTCTACACCTGAAAACCTCACTCTCTCTCAGCTACTTAGTTTTTCGGTGAAGCTCAAACTAGAGCTCCAATATAGGGTCTTTTCTGAGCAAAAGAAGGCATGATCAGGTTCCTTAGAATTGGGGAGAGGTCAGCTACATGGTGGTAGTCTCTAATTTCTCCGAGGGTCACTGGAGAAGCGCCGACGTGATCAAACAGTGAAGCAATTCTGACGGACCAAAGCTGCCCTATTTCTGTTGGGCTAAAATCAGCCAATTCGAGCCCTCCTTAGGCCAAACCAAGCTCCCTCAACACCTCATCAGCCCTCCTGCGACCGAATTAGAACGGAAAGGTAAGTCAATTTGGCTCGCCTTTGTAAATTTCGATCGGTGCTAGAGAGAGAACTGATGACTAAATTCTCAGATGCAATTCTTGATCCTAGGAGAAACCTCAGAACGAAAACTATCTGCCCAGATTGAAAGCAAGGACTGCTACGCCCCCGAGAATTTCGAAGCTTTCTATCTCTAATTCTAGTTTTCTGGCGAAACTCCATTTGAGCTTGTTCCGGCGTCAAATAGTGTGATTCAAATTGCAATTAAATCGTATAAAGATGTAGAAACTCTAATTTAACTTCAATTTCAACAATTAAACTCGTTTGATCGATCAATTTAATGAAATCAAATTCGGCTATGTTGAAAAGTTGAAATTGAGGGAAAATCGAGGAAAAACTGGCGATTTCGAAAAATTTGAGGGACTAAAATACAATTTCATAAAATTGAGGGCCAATTGGGCACGATAAAGATGTTGGAGGGCCAAATGGGCAATTTTTGGAATTTTGGGGTAAAACTTACCATTTTTTTGTAAAGGAGGGGCAAAATGGTAATTTTGGAAAAATTGAGAACCAAATTGGAAATTTGGGAAACTTGAACACCTTTTTGTGAATTTATAAATTTAGGTCCCAAGGAAAATTTTAAAAGTTTCGGGACTGAATTTGGGGGAAAACTGGCATTTGGGGCCTAAAGCAAAAGAAAAAAAAACTTTAGGGACAAAATTGCAAATATTTGAAAAGTTATATATTTTTTTTATTATTTATAATGAATGAAGGCTATCAAGCCACATAATAATGAACAAGGATGTTCATACCGTGTAGGAACACAAGATACCGGGAACGCCAGCTGAGACAAAGCTTGCAAGGGACGAAAACCGATTTAGAGGAAATACACTGCACGATCGAGTGAGTGGGATTTAATATCATACCCGGTTGGGATGATAAGCACATCAGAAATAAAAACCCACTACTAAGTGGTATTTTAACCATCACACCTGAGAGGAGTGATGCAAAAATTACGTAGAAAAACTACTTACTAATGGTAAGTAGATTATAACCAGTTGATATGATGAACTTAATAAAAGGAAGTAGAAAACCCGCTTATCGATTATAAGTGGAGATGTCCTCATACCCGATTGGTGTGATTGACAAATGAAAAGTTTATTTTATCACAAGTGCTCTCCCCTGACTATGTGCAATAGCTTAAAATTTTTAGGAGACCTTCTTGACGGGAGCTCGAAAGCTCATATAGGCCGAAGGCCTCGGTTTTGGAACTTGAGGGCTAATATGCCCGATTTTGAAAATTTCAAACAGTGGGCCCTAGGCTAGTTGGCACGTGCAGGAGCTCATAAACAAACATGATTTTAAGTCATGAAAACTTAAGTGAATGAATTGTTTGGCCATGGTACCCAGATAGAACTAACATACTCGATGGACTGGCAATAGTGCGACATGACAGGTCTACAGACCAGTCGAGACAAACAGGTGCATGTCGAGTTGAGGGTTGGGGCGTACATCAACTCATTCTAAGGGTAGAAGTGGACGTGATTCCATATAGATGGCTAGTAAAGTTGCAACGATGCCACATGTGACTGCAGTGGACGTGTTGCCCTACGAATATGTGTTCCCTTCAAGATGAAGGGCGTGTGTTGAGTGATAACACACCATTGTGATACAAAATGGCTATGAAAACTGAGATTTCAAGAATGAGATATTTTAAAGAAATTAAGGAGTCTGACACGCTTCAATTTAAAAACTATTTTATCGAAACTTCATTTTTTTTTGAAAATACCCATTCACTGATTTGTAGAAACTTACCCACCCTTTTTATCCCTTTTTAAGAAATAGAAAGATGACTAGGGATAACACCAAGTTTTACCCTATCTCAGGTATGCTTAATTTCTCTTAAGCTTGCATATTATTTGATATATGTTATTCAAGGGAACGAGGTTGAAATTACACCTGGTTACTCTTGAGTTAAAGAAGGAGAAAACCCCTCTTTAACCAAGAGAGTGACAAGTTGTTCACGAGGATCCGACCAAACCGGGTTGAGGCGTGATAGTGCTCATCATCCCAACCGGGTATGATCTTTGAAAAGTCCCACTCACAACCGGTAAGTAGGTTTTTCCTTTCATAAAAGTGAGCTTATCATCCCAACCGGTATGATGCATAAAATTCCCACTCACCCGATGACCGTGATGTGTTTGTCCCAATCAGATTACCAAGTCCTGCTCGAGCTCCTTTCCTCATATACTTAACCAAATTCGTTCCTACATGGTTTGAGTATCCTTACAAGGAACGGAATGGCATGAATAGTCCTTCTATTTCAATGTATTTACCTTTAGACCCTTATTTTTGCCTTATTGCAATTAGGTCCCTAAAGTCCATAATCTTCGACTTTATGTACTTAGTGCTCAATTATTTTCAATCAAGTCCCCGGGGTTTCCAATATCCCTCTTGGGTCCTTAAATTTTCCAAAATTCCAAACTGGTCCCTAACTTTTTTGGAAATTACCATTTTGTCCATAACTTTCCACAAATGGCCAATTGGTTCTTTCAAAAATTGACCAATTGGTCCTCCAACATCTTTCTCACTACCAATTGACCTTCAATTTTGAGAATTTGCATTTAGGTTCTTCAATTTTTTGAAATTCTCAATTTCCCCCCTTTCTACTTATTGAATTTGATTTCTTCAAATTGGCCATTCTAACAGGGTTAATTGCTCTAATTAATGGCATGGATCAGTTTCTACACTTCCATACAATCCAATTGAGCTTTGAATTGTAGAATTTGGGTCTGAAACGAGCTCAAATGGAGCTTTACCGAAAAATTGTATGTAGAGAGAGAAAGTTTTGAAAGCTTACCGTCGGGGGCACGACAATCATAATTCTTGATATGGAAAGTTTACTCTTATCCTGAGGGTCCTTCTTGGATCAAGAATTGGACAATTGGAGTCAGGATCAACAAGAATTGATCAAAGAAATCTGTCATTTTCTCTCTCTAGAACTGAACTGTACCAACGGAGGAGGACCGAATTGGTTTACCTTTCTCCTCTAGAGAGGTCGTGTGATGACCTTGGGGGCTAAGGGAAGGCTTGATTTAGCTGTAGGAGGTTTGAATTGGTCGAATTCAGGTCGGCCAAAACAGGGCAACTTTGGATCGATGGAACTGATTCACTGTTCGATGTTGTCGGCACTTCTCTGGCGATTCTTGGGTCAAGGAGAGGTTGTTTTCAGATAGCTGACTTGCTCTAGAGTCTGTAAGACCCGATTTGCCTTCTAAGGCTGAGAAAAGCGCCCAAGTCGAAGCTCTAGTTTGAGCTTCAATGGAAACCTGAGCACTTTGGAGAGAGAGGCGATTTGAGGTGTGCGGAGGATGAATGGAGGGGAGCTCAAGGACCCTCTGCTCTACCAATTTCCATATTGGTTGAGCTTATCCTTTTCAAAAAATGCCATAATTAGAGGGAATATTCCCTCACCGGAAAAGGAAAGGCTTTTTGCGATTGATGAACAGTGTTGTCATCCTAAGGAAGACGATGACACTGTTCTAGACCGGACCGAATCTGTCCGATCGGGTTCGGTGACAAAAATTGGTTAGTTCAGGCCTGATTCGACCAATGTTCTAAAAATTAATTTTTTTTAAATTAATCTAAATTTATTTTCTATCTAATGGTGGCCTCAATTATCCAAATTTAGATTTTCAAGCCACCTAGAAAAATAAATTAAGAAACCGATTCATCTATGGTTCAACTTGATTCAATCCGGTTCAAGTCTTGTTCACCCTTAACTAGTCCGGTTTTCCCACCTAATTTACCTCATGGTTCTTCCCATGATTTTTATGACTCCTTGGTCACTTGGAATTTTCTAATTTCTCATTTTAACCCTTCTTTACCATGTTTTTGTTAATTTATGGGTTCGGTTCTCTCATGAAAATACCGGTTCTTTTTCTGAATTCCTCGGTCCAAGAGGACGGGTTTCACAGGGTGAGTGTGATTGTATGTTAAATCAAACCCGAGCAAGGGGAAGTATTGAAATGTTATTGCTAAGGAGTTAAACCCACAAAACCTATGAACAAAAATGATAGTAATTATAAACTTTCTTTTGTCTTTACGAAAACTCACCCTATCACCCGCTGCCATACCCCGACCCGGTTTGGTTGGATCCCCGTGATCAACCCGCAGATCCCTTGGTTCAAGAGGGGTTTCCCCTTTCTTTAATCAAGAGGAGCCAGACGAAATTTTTAACCTTGTTCCTTGGAATAACATATATCAATAAAAAAATGTAAGCTTAAAAAAATTACTTTTAAGCATACGTGACAAGAGGTAGGTCTTGGTGTTTTCCTTAGTCATTTTATCTACTCCTGAAAAGGGATAGAAAAGAGGGGTGTGTTTCTACAACTAAGTGAATGGATATTGGGAAAGAGTTTTCATAATTAAAACATCTTTAATCGGAGTGTGCCAGACTCCTTATTTTCCTTAAAAATATTCTTTCCTCAAATTCTCAGTTTTTCAAACCATTTTCCTCATTTCCACATCAGGTGTGTTTAACAATCAATACACCCCTTCATCAGGAAGGGAATTACACAGTTGCAGGGCAGCCCATCCACTACACCCACTTGTGGCATCGGAGCGACTTTACCGGCCACCTAGATAGAAGCCCGTCCACTTCTACCCTGGGTATGAGTGGATGTTCGCGACATCCGACCCTCAAACCCGTAAATCAACTCTGTGTCCGTTTGAGGATAGAGATCTCATCCCGACCCCACCCCGTTCTCATGCACATGAAGTTACGTCGAGCTTGGCATGACAAACTACCATTAACTCCAGCATGTCGTCCAGTAGCCCCTATGACACATCGCTACTCCTCTTGGGTGTCTTGATAGTCCCAAACCTCAAGTGCATGCGCAAACAAAAGTTTTCCACAAAGCCATTTATCTTTGGTGCCACTGGTCCAATGACCCTGACCCTCAACTCGACCTGCAGCTGTTTTTCTAGACTGATTCGTTGACCTGGTCCTGTCGCACTGCCGCTAGTCCATCGAGTACGTCATTCATGTTTTGGTACCATGGCCAAATCACATAAATCAATCATTTAGAATTTTCATGGCTTTTCATCATGTTTGTTTACCAGCTCCTGCTCATGCCAACTAGCCTTTGGCCCACTCTACGTGATTTTCAAAGATCGGGCATTTTAGCCCTCAAGTTCCAAAATCGAGGCCTCTAGCCTATCTGAGCTATTCCAGCTCTCGTCAAGAAGGTCTACCAAAATTTTTAAGCATTGACACATAGTTAGGGAGAACACTTCTAACAAAATAAACTTTCCATCCATCACACCAACCAGGTGTGATAACATCTTCGCTTACAACCGGTAAGCGGTTTTCTACTTCATTATAGGAAGTTCATCATACCAATCGGGTATGATCTACTTACAAGGGTAAATAGTTTTTCCGCATAGTTCTCATATCACTTCAACTAGGTGTTATGTTAAAATTCTACATAGAAGTGGCTTTTTATTTTCTAAATGCTTTTCATTCCAACCGGGTATGATGTGAATAAACCCACTCACCCGATAAGTGCAGTGTATTCCTCCTTACTCGGGTTTTGCCTCTACGCTAGTTTATCCTTATTGGCATTCCGGTCCCTCGTGTTCCTATACGATTTGGATATTATTATCTATTAATATTTGGCATAATAGCCTTCGTTCCTCACATATGAACGACTAAGCCCAAAATTTTCAATTAATTGCATTTAGGTCCCCTAAAGTTATTTTTTCTTGACTTTAGGTTCCTAATGCTAACTTTTCCCCAAATTGAGTACAAAAACCTCCAAAAATTCACTTTGGGTCCTCAATATACTCAAAATCATTTAAGGGTTCAAGTTTTCCAAATTTCCAATTTGATCCCCAACTTTTCAAAAATTACCATTTTGCCCCTACTTTACAAAAATGGCAATTTGATCCCAATAAATTTCAAAAATTGACCAATTGGTCCTCTAACATCCTTTTCATGGTCAATTAACCCTCAATTTTTGGAAATTACAATTTGGTACCTCAATTTTATGAAATCCCCAATTTCCCTCTTTCAAACTGGTCGAATTTGATTTCATCAAATTGACCATTCAATCGGGGTTAATTGTTGAAATTGAAGGTGTAATTGAGTTACTACATATCCATACGATTCAATTGAGCTTTGAATCACATGAATTATGGCTGAAACTAGCTCAAACGGAGCTTTGCTAGAAAACTTTGCGTAGAGAGAGAAAGCTTCGAAAGTTTACCGTCGGAGGTGCGACAGTTCGAGATTTCGATCGGGGCAGGTCGCTTTCATCCCGAGGTTCCTCCTAGGATCAAGAATTGCTACAATTCATGTCTAATTGAGTGAGAATTTGGTCAATGAAGTTTCACCGTTTCTCTCTCTAATGCTGATCGAAAATTAGAGAGGGGAGCCGAATTGACTTACCTTTCAGCTCTAATTCAATTGTGTGAGGGCTGTGGGAGTGTTAGAAGAGCTTGGTTTGGCATGAGGAGGGCTTAATTCGATCGATTTTAGCTCGACCGAAATAAGGCACCTTTAGTCCACCCGAGCAGCTTTACTGTTTGATTACGCTAACGCTTCTCCGATGGTCCTCGAATCGAATGAAGATTGTCGTTGGGTAGCTGACTCATCTTCGAATCTAAGAAACTCGACCTCACCTACTTTGGCTCAGAAAAAACCCCTATGTCGGAGCTCTGGTTCGAGTTTCGTTGGAAAACTAAGTAGTTGAGAGAGAGTGGAGTTTTTGGGTGTGAGGAGGATGAATGAAGAGTAGCTCTTTATATAGTGTCATGCCTCGACCCGGTTTGGTTGGATCCCCGTGATCAACCCGCCAATCTCCCAGTTTTTTAAAGGGTTTCCCTGTGACGCCCCGACGCTGTTTGGTCGGATCCCCGTGATAAACCAGACACTCTCCCGGTTTATTAAAGGGTTTCCCCTTATTATAGACCGTAAAGAGTAAGGCGTCCTTTAAACCTGCACCTTTTTCAGGAATAACATAAACAAAACTGCATAATAATTTAGATTTATTATACCTATATTACAGGCGCCTTAGTTGATGGTCTTTAAAGGTAGACTTTCCGAAATCTCCTGAAAGGGATATAAGGGAGGGGGTGAGTACGACTACTAAGTGAATGAGTTTTCAAAAGTTTAGACTTTTAAGAAAACATTTATTATTAGAGTGTGCCTGACTTCTTTCTTTTAAAAAGATCCCTTCATATCAAAATCTTGGGTTTTAACACCATTTCCATATTTAACCACGGTGTGTCATCACCCAACACACATCCTTCATCATGAAGGTTACACACATTCGCAGGTCAGCACGATCACTGAACCCACTAGTGGCTTTGGAGCGACTTTACCGGTCACCCATATAGAAGCATGACTTTACCCTCAATCCCGAAATAAATTCTCGTGTCCATATGAGGACAGAGACCATATCCTATCCCCATCCCGGTCTCATGCGCTTAGTGCTACTTCAAATTTTGCACAAACACCTGGAACGCGAATTGCCCTTATAGCCACCAAGTTGTCCAATGCCCTTAGGACACATCACTACTTCTCATGGGTGTCTTGATGGTCTCGTACTCACACTGCATGCACAAATAATGTTTTCTTATATTGTCATGTAATCTGTGGTACCACTAGTCCAATGGCCCTGACTCTCAACCCAACCTGCAGTTGTTTGTCTTGACTGATCCGTCGATCTGTCATGTCGCGCTGCCGCTAGTTGACTGAGCATGTTGGTTCTATCTTGGTACCATGGTGAAATAATTCACTTATTAAGTTTTATGGCACATATATCATGTTCCTTTATGAGCTCCTGATCGTGCCAATTAGCCTTGGGCCCACTGTACGAGATTTTAAAAATTAGGCATTTAGCCCCCAAGTTGCAAAATTGAGGCTCCCATCGAGAAGGTCACCCAAATTGTTTAAGCATTGGCACACAGTCAGGGGAGAGCACTTCAGACAAAACATATGTTTTCTCTATCCATTATACCGCTCGGATATAAGGACACCTCCGTTCATAACCGATGAACGGGTTTTCAACTTCCTTTGAGGAAGTCTCATCATACCAACCGAGTATGATCTACTTATAATCGGCAAGTAGTTTTTTCGCATGATTTTCACATCACTTCCTCTAAGTAGTGATGTTTAAAATATAATATAATAGTGGGTTTTCATACTGGGGTACTTATCATCCTGAATTGGGTATGATATAAAATTCCCACTCACAATCGGTAAGTGGTTTTTAAATTTTAAGTTGTGCTCATCATCCCAACCGGGTATGATGTTAGTAAAACCACTCACTTGTTAACGTAATAAATTCCACTAGACCGGTTCTTTATATTCACACGAACTCGTCCAAGCTGGCGTTCCTGGTACTTCGCTTTTCTACACGATATAAACATCCTTGTTCATTATTACTGAGCATAACAGCCTTTATTCATTTCAAGTGAATGAGAAAACCCAACTTTTTAGCTATTTGAAATTAGGTCCCTAAAGTTATTTCTCTTTAACTTTAAGTCCCTAATGTCAGTTTTTTCCCTCAAATTGAGTCTCAAAACTTTTAAAAATTATCTTGGGACCTCAATTTATTCAAATTCACCAAAAAGGGGTTTAATTTCCTAAATTTCCAATTTGGTCCCCCAACTTTTCCAAAATTTCCATTTTGCCCTTCCTTTACAAAAATTTTAAGTTTAGCCCCAAAAATTCCGAAATTCCTCATGTGGTCCTCCAACATTATTTTCATGCCCAATTGACCCTTAATTTCATAAAATTGCATTTTGGTCCTTTGAATTTCGAAAATCCCCAATTTCCCCTAAATTTTCCCTCAATTTCAACCGAATTTGATTTTATCAAATTGACCGATCAAACACGTCTAATTGTTGAAATTAAAGTTAAAATTGAGTTTCTCCATCCTTTTACGATTCAATAGCACTTTGAATCGCAAGTTTTGACGCCGGAACGAGGTCAAACGGAGCTTTGCCGTAAAACGGACTGTAGAGAGAGAAAGCTTCGATTACTCACCGGTGAGGGCACGACGGTCTGAGCTTTCGATCTGGGCAGATAGCTCTCATCCTGAGGTTTATCCTAGAATCAAGAATCGCATCAATTGATGCCGAATTGAGTTAGAATTTCATCATTGAAATTATGTCAGTTCTCTCTCTAGCACCAATAAAAAATTTCAGAGAGGAGCCGAATTGGCTTACCTTTTAGTCCTAATTCGGTCGTGGGAGGGCTGAGGAAGTGTTGGGAGGGCTTGGTTTGGTCTGAGGGGGGCTCGAAATGGCCAATTTCAGCTTGGCCAAAATAGGGCAGCTTTGGTCCGCTAAAGTTGCTTCACTGTTTCATCATGCCGGCGCTTCTCTAGCGATTCTCGGATTGATTAGAGTTTGCTATCAGATAGCTGTCTTCTCACCAATTCTAAAGAGCCCAACCTCTCCTTCCGAGGTTAAGAAAAATGTTTAAGTCGAAGCTCTAGTTGAAGCTTCACCGGGAAATAGAGCAGTAGAGAGAGAAAGAGAAGTGTTTAGGTGTGAGGAGAATGAATGGGGATGACCTCTTTATATAGGTGTAAAAATCATGTATTAAATGGGAGAGATTTATTACTAGTATTAATATTGCCATAAATTATTCGTATTAATTCTGATAATTTAATTTAGGTATTAAATTATTGGTATTAATTACAATAATTAAATATATATCCTCATATTACTCTCGAGCAAGCATGCTTTACTTCAAAATTCTTATAGATTCTGGTTCACTTGAACCAATTTGGATTTTCACTTCTAATTTGTCTTAAGTTTCTTTTTCAAGGTTTAATGAACCCTTTGGATCACTCAGAAGTTGAAAATTTCCAAATTGCTTGTTTCCAAATGATCGACTTTCTTACTCGATTTGACAGCTTCTTTCCCGATTTTCCTTAACTCAAAAGTGCGGGGTTTACATTCCCCTTATTATAAACTGTAAAGAGTAAGACATCCTTTAACCTGCACTTTTTCCTTAAATAAAATAAAACAAAGCTGCATAATAATTTAGATTTATCATACCTGTCTCACATGCGTCTTAGTTGATGGTCTTTAAGGGTAGGCTTTCTGAAATCCCCTGGAAGGGATATAAGGGAGGGGGTGAGTACGACTACTCAGTGAATGGGTTTTTCCAAACTTTTTATCTTTAGGAAAAAGATAAGTTTTGGAGTGTGCCAGACTCCTTTCTTTCAAAACCATTTCATTTGAAATCTCGGGTTTTATCACCATTTTCTTATTTAATCATAGTGTGTCATCACCCAAACACATCCTTCATCATGAAGGTTAAACACACATTCGCAAGTCAGTACATCCACTGAACCCGCTTGTGGCTTCGGAGCGACTTTACCAGCCACCTAGATAGAAGTACGTCCACTTCTACCCTAAGAATGAGTGGATGTTCGCGACGTCCAACCCTCAATCCCAAAATCACTTCTTCGTGTCCGTATGAGGACAGGGACCTCATCCTGTCCCCACCCTAGTCTCATGCACTTGGTGCTACTCCAAATTCCGCACAGTCACCCGGAATGACGATCTGCCCTTATACTCACTAGGTCATCCAGGGCCCTTAGGATACATCACTACCCCTCATGGGCATCTTGATGATCTCGTACTCATAGTGCATGCATAATTAATGTTTTCTTATCATGCCATGTAATCTGTCATGCTATTAGTCCAACGGTCCCTACCTTAAACTCAACCTGTAGTTGTTTGTCTTGACTGGTCCAGAGACCGGTCATGTCGCACTATTGCTAGTTGACTGAGAATGTCGAACCAACCTTGGTACAATGACCATACAATTTACTTATTAAAGTTTTATGGCACATATATATCATGTTTGTTTGTGAACTCTTGCTCGTGCCCATTGGCTAATGGCCCACTGTTTGAGATTTTCAAAACCGGGCATATTAACCTCCAAGTTCCAAAACCGAGGCCCCCAACCTATAAGAGCTATTCGAGCTCCCGTCAAGAAGGTCTCCCAAATTATTTAAGCATTGGCACACAGTCAGGGGAGAGCACTTCCGCCAAAAATATGTTTTCACTGTCCCTTATACCACAAGGACATCTCCATTCATAACCGATGAATGGATTTTCAACTTTATTCGAGGCAGTTTCATCATACTAACCGTGTAAACCCCGCCCTTTTGAGTTAAGGAAAACCAGGAAAAGAATCGGTCAAACTGAGTAAGAAAATTGAGCTGGTTTATAAACCCGATCATTTGGGAACTTTGAAGTTAAGTGTGCTTGCACGAGTTTAGTGCGAGGATGGGTGACCTCTTGGGAAGTATGATTTATTTTTTGTAAACGAACATGATATATGTGCCATAAAACTTAATAAGTGAATTGTTTGGCCATGGTACCAAGATAGGACCGACATGCTCAATCAACTAGCGGCATTGCGACATGATAGGTCGATGGACCAGTCAAGACAAACAACTGCGGGTTGGGTTGAGAGTTGGGGACATTGGACTAGTGGCACCACATATTACATGGCAATATGAGAAAACATTGTTTGTGCATGCACTATGAGTACGGGATCATCAAGACGCCCATGAGGGGTAGTGATGCATCCTAAGGGCACTAGATGACCTGGTGGTTATAAGGGCAGTTCATTTGTGTGAAATTTGGAGTAGCACCAAGCACACTCCATATAAATGTTTTTCTTATAAGTTAAAAGTAAACCTTTAAAAATCCATTCACTAAGTAGTTGTACTCACTCCCTCCCTTATATCCCTTTCAGAAAATATCGGAAAGCCTACACTTAAAGACCATCAACTAAGATGCCTGTAAGATAGGTACGTAAAGTTTAAAATTTCATGCAATTTTGATTATGCTATTCCAGGAAATGGTGCAGGTTTAAAGGACACCTTACTCTTTACGGTTTATAAAAAAGGGAAACCCTTTAATAAACCGGGGAGTGGTGGGTTGATCACGGGGATTCGACCAAACAGGGTCGGGGTGTGACAAACCTGATATGATCTTCTTACAACCGATAAGTAGTTTTTCTGCATGGTTTTCACATCACTCCTCTAAGTTTGATGTTTAAAATACCACATAGTAGTGGGTTTTTATTTGAATGTGCTTATCATCCCCAAACGGGTATAAAATCCCACTCACAATTGGTAAGTGGTTTTTAACTTTAAGTTGTGTTCATCATCCCAACCGGGTATGAGATTAGTAAACCCACTCACCCATTAATGTAGTGAATCCCACTAGACTAGTTCTTTGTATTCACACGATCTTATCCTTGCTGGCGTTCCCGGTACTTCGTGTTCCTACACGATATAAACATCTCGGTTCATTACCCTTCGGCCTAATAGCCTTCATTCATTCCAAATGAATGAGAAAGTCAAACTTTCATTTATTTGTAATTAGGTCCCTAAAGTTATTTCTCTTTAACTTTAAGTCCCAAATGTTAGTTTTTCCTAAATTTGAGTCCTAAAATTTTTAAAATTTACCTTATGACCTCAAATTATTTAATTTCACATGAAGGGGTTTAATTTCCCAAATTTCCAATTTGGTCCCCCAATTTTTCCAAAATTATCATTTTGCCCTTCCTTTACAAAAATGGTAAGTTTCACCCCAAAAATTCTAACATTCCTCAATTGGCCCTCTAACATTTTTTATCATGCCCAATTGACCCTCAATTTTAAGAAATTACATTTCGGTCCTTCAAATTTTAAAAAATCCCCAATTTCCTCCCAATTCCAACTTGTTAACACAACCGAATTTGATTTAATCAAATTAACCGATCAAACACTTCCAATTTTTGAAGTTGAAATTGATTTTCTACATGTTCATACGATTCTCTAGCAATTTGAGTCGCAAGTTTTAACACCAGAACGAGCTCAAATGGAGTTTTATCACAAAATAGACTACAGAGAGAGAGAAAGCTTCAATTACTCACCGTCGGGGGCACGATGGTCCGAGCTTTCTATCTAGACAGATAGCCCTCATCTTGAGGTTTATCCTAGAATCAAGAACTGCATCAATTGATGCCAAATTGAGTTAGAATTTCTTTATCGAAATTCTTCTGATTCTCTCTCTAACACCGGTCAGAAATTACAAAGGGTAGCTGAATTGGCTTACCTTTCCGTTCCAATTTGGCTGGGGGAGGGCTGAGGAAGTGTTGGGATGGCTTGGTTTGGACTGAGGAGGGCTCAAATTGGCCAATTTCAGCTTGGCCGAAATAGGGCAGCTCCGGTCCGTTGGAGCTACTTCACTGTTCCATCATGCCCATGCTTCTCCGACAATTCTTAGATTGACTGGAGTTTGCTATTAGATAGTTGACTTCTCCCCGGTTCTAAAGAGTCTGACCTTTCCTTCCGAAGTTAAGAAAAATACTCAAGTCGAAGCTCTGTTTTGAGCTTCATTAGGAAATGGAGCAGTAGAGAGAGAAAAGTGTTCAGGTGTGACGAGAATGAATGAGGATGAGATTTATGTATTAAATGGAGGAGATTTATTACTAGTATTAATGTTGTCATAAATTATTGGTATTAATTCCAATAATTTAATTTAGGTATTAAATTATTTGTACTAATTCTAATAATTTAATTTAGGTATTAAATTATTTGTATTAATTCCAATAATTTAATTTAGGTATTAAATTATTGGTATTAATTACAATAATTAAATATATATTAATTTATGGCTATTTATAATAGGGCGTATGTTCGCTTTCGGGCAAGCATGCTTAACTTTAGAGTTCCGATGGGATCCTGTTCACCTGAACCAATTTGGTTTTTCTCTTCTAATTTGTCTTAAGTTTCTTTTCCAAGGTTTTATGAATCCTTTGGATCATACGGGAATTGTAAATTTCCAATTTGCTCATTCCCAATTGATCGGGTACGTGAATCAGTTCGGTTTTCTTACTCAGTTTGAGCGGTTCTTTTCCCGATTTTCCTTGACTCAAAAGGGTGGGGTTTACAACTCTCCCCTTATTTTAGAAGTTTTGTCCCCAAAACTTAATTATCAACCTTGCATGAGAAATCATTTCCTTTGATGTCTCTTTGGTGTTTGCTTAACATGGAAACTCTTCTCTTTTTCTTTTAATTAGCCATTTTTACATCCTTCACTTAAGGAATTTCTTTTCCTTTATATTATTTACTCCCTCCATGGAGGTTATCATAACTAGACATACCTTACTTCCGGGTATATTCTTAGATTCATATTTTTCTTTGCATAGAGCAACATTTTTTCCTTTGAGATTATGTACTCAAGATTGGGAATTCCAAGACAATTACTCATTTTCGTGTCTAGTTAAGCGCTTAGTCGTTGAAACACTTAGCTCGACTTCCTTTGGAGGATTACGTACTTATTTTCACGGATTTCCTTATCATCACCTTTTCATCCCATTTCGACTCTTCCTACATCTGTTGCTCCTCACAAATCAGTCCAAATTTTATGTTTGACTTTGCCATTCTTACTAACTGACTCTTCCTTATTTTGAGTCATGTTTTCCTTGTGATTGTTGGGTTTTCCTGTCCCTTACAGCATGGCATTTTCTAGATCTTGTCTCTATGTCCATTATATCTCCAAAACACCTCCTTCAGGGTTATTCCTAATTTTTTCAACCTCTCAAGAATTGTATAACTTCATCCCTCTTTTCTTCTGGTAGTATTCCTCGACTACCTTCACCATTATTAACTCAACTTACACAACTGTGTCGGTTTTTCCTTACTCACTCGTTCTTTCTCAACTTCCATATTGAGTCTTTCCGATTCCAATTGATAGGATTTTCCAATAATTTACCGACAAGCTGGGTGTCATGCCCCGACCCAGTTTGGTCGGATCCCTATGATCAACCCACCACTCTCCCGGTTTTTTAAAGGGTTTCCCCTTATCGTAAACCGTAAAGAGTAAGGCATCCTTTAACTTGCACCTTTTTCTTGGAATAGCATAATCAAAACTGTATGAAATTTAAAACTTTACATACCTGTCTTACAGGCATCTTAGTTGACGGTCTTTAAGGGGAGGCTTTCTGGGATTTCCTGAAAGGGATATAAGGGAGGGAGTGAGTACGACTACTCAGTGAATGGGTTTTTAAAAGTTCTTGACTTTTAAGAAAAACATTTATATGGAGTGTGCCAAACTCCTTTGTTTTCAAAAATCCCATCATTTAAAAATTTAGATTTTTCCATTATTTCTTAGTTAACACGGTGTGTCATCACCAAACACACATCCTTCATCATGAAGGTTACACACATTCGCAAGTCAGTATCACTACTGAACCCGCTAGTGACTTTAGAGCAACTTTTCCTGCCACCCAAATAGAAGTACGACCACTTCTACCTTGGGAATGAGTGGATGTACGTGACATCCTACCCACAATCCCAAAATCACTTCTTCATATCCGTATGAGGACAGAGACCTCATCATGCCCCCACCCCGGTCTCATGCGCTTCGTGCTACTCCAGATTTCTCACAGACATCTGGAACGACGAACTGCCCTTATAGCCAGCAGGTCGTCCAGTGCCCTTAGGACGCATCACTACCCCTCATGGGCGTCTTGATGATCCCGTACTCACAGTGCATGCACAAACAATGTTTTCTTATATTTTCATGTAATCTGTAGTGCCACTAGTCCAACAGCCTCGACTCTCAACTCAACCCGCAACTATTTGTCTTGACTAGTCCGTCGACCTGTCATGTCGCACTACCGCTAGTTGACTGAGTATGTCGGTCCTATCTTGGCCTATCTTCCTTTAGGTCCATCCTCGTTCCCAATGACATCCTTTACTCAAGGATTTTCCTTGGCCTTAATCCACTCTTACTTGTTCGTAATCATTTCTTAGCTCATTATTCCCATTTGACCCCTTTTGGTCTATTTGTCTATTGTTTTGTTCGAGTAGTTCTCTCTCTCTCTCTCTCTTTTTTTTTTTATGATTTCATTCGCCACTATGTCCCTCAAGGTTGAAACTTTTATCCAAGGAGCTACATGCTCAACCTTCTTATCATTCCTTGATGGTTTCTTCCTCCGTTTTCATTACTTTTTCTTCTATACTGTGGCATTTGCATGCTTAGAATCCTTCCCCATCTTAAAATTCCATTTTGTCCCTTATTCTTCATTTGGGGAACTTATTAGTCTTATTTCATGTACTTCATACTATGCTCAGCCATCCGCTCTTTAGACTTCATTAAGTGAGCATGGACCACAACCCGTCCTGATGTTAGTGGTCATTTTTCCCTAATTGATTTCTTACTTGAGGGCTTACTTCTCCAAGATTCCTCATATATTCTTTCTTTTGGTTTAATTTACTTCTTAGGACTTCATGAGTACTTTTCTTGGTACTCGATCTTTCCAACTCAACCAGTATTTCATTTGTAAACTTATCGTTCTTTCCATTTTGGTTGGTTCCATTTCTTATTAATTGTGATACATATGTGTTTCTAGGGGTTTTCTTCCTTGGTAGGATTCTTTCCCTTTCTCCTGAATTTTTTTTGCAGGTATATCTTTGGTTCTCTATCCTCATCCCTATTCATACCACAATACACGTCTATTTCTTTTAGGGAGGGTTTAAATTTTTTTCCTTGTTCCAACATTTCTTGATCATTATGTGAAAGGCTTAATACTCCTTTCTTGGCTTGAATTTCGTCATTAATTTGGTCATTGGTTCTTTTAAGGATTTCTTTCATCATTCCTTTTCCCAATATTTGGCCTTTCCACCTCTTTCTTATTTGCTAGAGTTTACTCTATGGCCCTCACAAGGGTAGTTCATTACCTGCCGCACCCCTACTATTCACCTTGTCTAATTCTCTTGAGGCAGTTGTCCCTCGAATTTTCTTGTCCTTAATGATCCTTGCGGTGCCCTTTTTTAGGGTGTATTCCATACTACTTCCCGGTCCTCCTTAGGGTGTTGTTCATTCTCTTTGACCATCTTGTTGTCACAGTTTACTTAGTTCTGTTATGTTACTCCAAATCTCTAGTTTTGACTCCTATACATTTTCCAAAGAAAGTTGTACCTAAAATTCTATCACTTTTCCAAAGCAGGTCAATCTCGGCCTCCAATACATCCTTCCTTCAAGTAGTTTCTAATGATGGGTTGGTTCCTTGCACCCCATGTTATGTCCATTCACCAACCACTAATTCCTTCAAGGTACTTAGTTGTATGCATCCCTCTCGAGTTCCCTTTCACATCGTATTCCTTCTCCTCTTCACTCTCACTATGTCATTCCCTAGAGTTCTGAAGGGCGTTTTTCTGTGTTTGCCCCTTATGAGAGGGTTCTAGATATACTTCCCATGTACCTTATCCCTACTCTTGAGGTATCTTTCTCGGTTTGACCTTCTTAAGAAGAATTTTAAATTTTGCATTCACCTCATCATTTCTTGACCTCTTGGTGAACCACTTACTTAACCTGCTCCATGGTTTCGGTCTCCAATCCTTCATGTCTTTCGTGACCTTTAAGGAGGTATTGCCCTAAATTTATGAGGTTTGGAGCACCCCTTCTTTCTTTACACCTATAATAGTTCATCTTTGGTAATTGTCCTTAGTAGGGTTGGGCATTTCTTCAGGTAATGTCTCCATCATTCATACTTGTAATAGGTTATTCCCTTACATGGCTTGTTGTGGTCACTTCTTTCCTTCGAGTGGGGCATTTCCAAGGTTACTTGTGGTTTGGTGCTTTACCATTCTTGGGTTTGATCACTTTGATAGTTTTCTTACTGAATCTCCTTTGCTAAAGGGTCATGGTAAGAGTCCTCCTAGGTTTCTATATTCCCTAATTTATCTTCCATAACTGAGATGTAACTTTTCCTTAGTTTCTAGGATGGTGTGGGTTTGTTTGGTTCATTTTCCTTAGGCCATCTTCCTAGCCAGATCACATCATTAGGAGATAGAGTTTTAAGAATTTGAGTATTTCATTAACAGTGGGATACACAAGGTTGGGCGTTTTGCCCTATCATATAAAGTGGTCACATAATAGTTAGGAAGCTACGATTTTCTTTAGCAAGTATTATCCTTGGTAAGATTATATGACCGTACTAGCATTCATGGCTTTAGGCTTGGCTCCCTTTGTATACAGTACTCTAACCTTAACATGTCCTGGCACAGTACTCCTTGGTAGTACCAGATGTTTCTCCATTTGGTCCTTTGGGGCTTCTGCTATATCTCGGGCATTAGGAAGCATCTAGAGTTGTTTTCCTATGAGGACAGGGTGTTAAGTAGAGCCATTCCTAGTTTTCTTGGTTTCTCTCTTGGGAGCAATCTGAAAATTTTAGGATAAATCCTATTAGTAACTATATTTTCTAGTCTTGATTATGTATTCGAGGAAACATGCTCTAAACCACTCTAGTTATCACGCCCTGACCCGGTTTGGTCGGATACCCGTGATCAACCCGCCACTCTCCCGGTTTATTAAAGGGTTTTCCCTTATTATAAACTGTAAAGAGTTAGATGTCCTTTAACCTGCATCTTTTCCTTGAATAATATAAATCAAAACTGCATAATAATTTAGATTTATCATACTTGTCTCACAGGCGTCTTAGTTGATGGTCTTTAAGGGTAGACTTTCTGAAATCTCTTGAAAGGGATATAAGGGAGGGGATGAATACGACTACTCAGTTAATGGATTTTTAAAAACTTTTTATCTTTAGGAAAAAGATAAGTTTTGGAGTGGGCCATACTCATTTCTTTCAAAACCATTCCATTTGAAATCTCGGGTTTTATCACCATTTCCTTATTTAATCACAGTGTGTCATCACCCAACACACATCCTTCATCATGAAGGTTAAACACGCATTCACAGGTTAGTACATCCACTGCACCCACTTGTGGCATCGAAGCAATTTTATCGACCACGTAGATAGAAGCTCATCTACTTCTATCCTGTGTATGAGTGGATGTTCGTGATATCCGACCCTCAAACTCGAAAATCAACTCCGTGTCTATATGAGGACAGAGAACTCATCCCGACCCTACCCCGGTGTCAAGCACATGAAGCTATGTTGGGCTTCCCTCATTATTGGCACGATAAACTGCCCACTATACGTGATTTTCCAAAATCGGGCATTTTAGCCCACTAGTTCCAAAACTGAGGCATTTGGCCTATCTGAGCTATTCCAGCTCTCGTCAAAGTCTAGGAAGTACATCATACCAATCGAGTATGATCTACTTACAATCGGTAACTAGTTTTTCTGCATAGTTCTCAACTCTCTAACCAGGTGTGATATTAAAATTCCACATATAAGTGGTTTTTCATTTACAAAGTGCTCATCATTTCAACCGGGTATGATGTGGATAAACCCACTCACCCGATAAGTGTAGTGTATTCCTCCTTAGTCGGTTTTTGCCTCCACGTTAGTTTATCCGTATTGGCATTTTGGTCCCTCGTGCTCCTACATGATTTGGACATTCTTATCTATTAATATTTGGCATAATAGCCTTCGTTCCTCACGTATGAACGACTAAGCCCAAAATTTTTAATTAATTGCATTTATGTCCCTAAAATTCTTTTTCCTTGACTTTAGGTCCCTAATGCTAACTTTTCCCCAAATTGAGTCACGAAACCTCCAAAAATTTACTTTGGGTCCTCAATATACTCAAAATCGTTTACGGGGTTCAAGTTTTCCAAATTTTCAATTTGATCCCCAACTTTTCAAAAATTACCATTTTGCCCCTAATTTACAAAAAATAGCAATTCGACCCCAATAAGTTTCAAAAATTGACCAATTGGTCCTCCAACATCCTTTTCATAGTCAATTAACCCTCAATTTTGGAAAATTACAATTTGGTCCCTCAATTTTACAAAATCCCCAATTCCCCCCTTTCAAATTTGTTGAATTTGATTTTATCAAATTGACCATTCAATCGAGGTTAATTATTGAAATTGAAGGTATAATTGAGTTCCTACACATCACATGAATTGGGGCCAAAACGGAGTTCGCTCAAACAGAGTTTCGTTGAAAAATTGTGCGTAAAAAGAGAAAGCTTCGAAAGATTACCGTCGGAGGTGCGACGGTCCGAGCTTTTGATTGGGACAGATAGCTCACATTCTGAGGTTACTCCTAGGATATAAAATTGCAACAATTCATGTCGAATTAAGTGAGAATTTGGTCAGTGAAGTTTCATCGTTTCTCTCTCTAACGCTAATTGGAAATTACAGACGAGAGCCGAATTGGCTTACCTTTCAGCTCTAATTCCATCGTGTGAGGGCTATGGGAGTGTTGGGAGAGCTTGGTTTGGCCTAAGGAAGGTTGAATTCAATCATTTTCAGCTTGGCCGAAATAGGGCAGCTTCGGTCCGCCGGAGCTGCTTCATTGTTTGACTACACCGACACTTCTCTAGTGGTCCTCGGATCAAATGTAGACTGCCGTTGGGTAGCTGACTTCTCCCCAAATCTAAAGAACTCAACCTCACCTTCTTTAGCTCAAAAAAAACCCCAATGTCAGAGTTCTGGTTTGAGCTTCATCGAAAAACTGAGTAATTGAGAGAGAGTGGAGTTTTCAAGTCTAAGGAGGATGAATGGAGAGGAGCTCTTTATATAGGGAGCTCGGGGATTCATTGGCTATCCGTTTGGCACATTTATGGTGCTCATTGATGGCCTAAAACATCCTAAATGGAAACATTTCCCTTTTGTCGGCGCTGTTCATTTTTTCGGCGACTGAATAGTGCCATTCTTTAGGGGAAGAAAACGACACTGTTACGAACCGGGTTCAATACTTAAACCGACCGGTTTAGGCCCAATTCGACTGATTTTTTCAAAATTAAAATTTTCTAAATTCATCTAAATTTATTCTCTATCCAATGGTAGCTTTAATTCTCTAATTTGATTATTTTAAGCTACCTAGAAAAATAAATTTAGCATTCAATTTAATGATGGTTCAAACCGATTCAATTTGGTTCGGATTTGGTTCACTTGTTTTTCTCTCCCATATTATCCTAATGTCCCTTTCCATGGTTTTTATGACTCTTTGGGTTATTTGGGATGTGAAAATTTTTCAATTTGCCCTTTCTCTAACGAATGAGGTTTGTGAACCAGTTTGGTTTTCTCACTTAGGTTGACCGGTTCTTTCTTAGTTTTCCTTAACTTCAAGGGACGGGGTTTACACCCACTCACTGAGTTATGAGACTCACCCACTCCCTTAACCCTTTTTAGGGAGGCACACGGTGTCCCGCCCCGACCCGGTTTGGTCGGATCCCTGTGAACAACCTGCCACTCTCTCGGTTTATTAAGGGGTTTCCCTTTATTATAAACTGTAAAGAGTAAGTCATCTTTTAAATCTGCACCATTTCCTGGAATAGCATAATCAAAACTGCATAAAATTTTAAACTTTACATACCTGTCTTACAGGCATCTTAGTTGATGGTCTTTCAGGGTATTCTTTCTGGGATTTCCTAAAAGGGATATAAGGGAGGGGATGAGTATGACTACTCAGTGAATGGGTTTTCAAAGGTCTACTTTTAACTTTTAAGAAAAATATTTTTATGCATGCCAAACTCCTTTATTTTCAAAAATCCCTTCATTTAAAATTTCTCTCGGGTTTCTCCATTATTTCATAGTTATCGGTGTGTCATCACCCAACACACATCCTTCATCATAAAGGTTAAACATATTCGCAAGTCAGTATCACTACTGAACCCGCTAGTGGCTTCGGAGTGACTTTTCCTGCCACCCGGATAGAAGCACGACCACTTCTACCTTGAGAATGAGTGGATGTTCGTGACATCCGTCCCTCAATCCTGCAATCACTTCTTCGTGTCCATATGAGGACAAAGACCTCATCCTGTCCCCATCCTGATCTCATGCGCTTGGTGCTACTCCAAATTTCGCACAATCACCTAGAACGACGAACTACCCTTATAGTCATCAGGTCGTCCAATGCCCTTAGGACGCATCACTACCCCTCATGGGTGTCTTGATCCTGTACTCATAGTGCATGCACAAATAATATTTTCTTATATTGCCATGTAATCTGTGGTGCCACTGGTCTAACGGCCCCAACTCTCAACTCAACCCGCAATTGTTTGTCTTGACTGGTTCATTGACTTGTCATGTCGCAATGCCACTAGTTGACTGAGCATATTGGTCCTATCTTGGTACCATGGCCAAACAATTCACTTATTAAGTTTTATGGCACATATAACATGTTTGTTTACGAGCTCCTTCTTTTGCCAACTGGCCTTGGGCCCACTGTACGAGATTTTCAAAATCGAGCATTTAGCCCCCAAGTTCCAAAATCGAGGCCCCTGGCCTATCAAAGCTATTCGAGCTCTCATTGAGAATGTCTCCCAAATTGTTTAAGCATTGGCACATAGTCAAGGGAGAGCACTTTCGACAAAACGTATGTTTTCTCTATCTATTATACCGCCCAGGTATAAGGACACCTCCGTTCATAACCGATGAACAAGTTTTCAACTTCCTTGGAGGAAGTCTCATCATACCAACCGGGTATGATCTACTTACAACCGGTAAGTAGTTTTTCTGCATGATTTTCACATCACTTTAAGTTGTGATGTTTAAAATACCACTTAATAGTGGGTTTTCATACCGAGGTACTTCCCCAACCGAGTATGATATAAAATTTCCACTCACAACCGGTAAGTGGTTTTTATCTTTAAGTTATGCTCATCATCCCAATCGGGTATGATGTTAGTAAACCCACTCATCCGTTAATGCAGTGAATTCCACTAGACCGGTTCTTTGTATTCACGCGAGCTTGTCCTTGCCGGCGTTCCCGATACTTCATGTTCCTACATGATATGAAAATCTCGGTTCATTATCATTCGGCCTAATAGTTCTTCATTCATTCCAAATGAATGAGAAAGTCAAACTTTCATTTATTTACAATTAAGTCCCTAAAGTTATTTCTCTTTAACTTTAAGTTCCTAATACCAGTTTTTCCTCAAATTGAGTCCCAAAACTTCTAAAATTTATCATAGGACCTCAATTTATTCCATTTCACAAAAAGGGGATAAATTTCTCAAATTTCCAATTTGGTCCTTCAATTTTTCCAAAATTACCATTTTACCATTCCTTTATAAAAATGGTAAGTTTTGCCCTAAAAATTCAAAAATTCCTCAATTGGTCCTCCAACATTATTTTTATGCCCAATTGACCCTCAATTTCATAAAATTGTATTTTGGTCCTTTAAATTTCGAAAATCCCCAATTTTCCCCAATTTTTTTTTTCCAATTTCAACTTTTCAACACTAGCAAATTTGATTTCATCAAATTGACCGATCAAACACCTCTAATTGTTGAAATTGGAGTTGAAATTGAGTTCCTACATGTTCATGCGATTCTAAGGAACTTTGAATCGCAGATTTTAATGTCGAAACGAGCTCAAACAGAGCTTTGCTAGAAAATAGACTATAAAGAGAGAAAGTTTCGATTTCTCACCGATGAGGACACGACGATCCGAGCTTTCGATCTGGACAGATAGCTCTCATCTTGAGGTTCATCCTAGAATCAAGAATTGCATCAATTGATACTGAATTGAGTTAGAATTTCTTCATTGAAATTTTGTCGGTTCTTTCTTTAGCACCGGCCGAAAATTGCAGAGGGGAGCCGAATTAGCTTACCTTTCAGTCCTAATTCGGCTGTGAGAGGGTTCAGGAAGTGTTGGGAAGGCTTGGTTTGGCCTAAGGAGGGCTCGAAATGGCCGATTTCAACTCGGCCGAAATAGGGCAGCTTCGGTCCGCTGGAGCTGCTTCACTGTTTCATCACGTCGGCGTCTCGTCGGTGACCCTCGGAGTGAATGGAGACTATAGACGTGTAGCTGACTTCTCCTCGGTTCTAAAGAACCCGACCTCACCTTGTTTGGCTAAAAAAAGACCCCATGTCGGAGCTCTAGTTCGAGCTTCGCCGGAAAATGGAGCAGTTGAGAGAGAATGGAGTTTTCAGGTGTGGAGAGGATGAATGGGGAGGGACTCTTTATATAGGGAGCTTGGAGACCCGTTGGTCGTCCATTTGGCACTGTTATGACTGACATTAAAGACTTGAAATGCCTCGAATAGAAGTGTTTCTTCAGTTTCCCGGTGAGTGAACAATGCTGTCATCCTGAGAAAGAAGATGACACTGTTCTGAACCGGACCAGACTTGTTCAAATCGGGTTCAAAGCTTAAACCGGCTAGTTTACCCCCTATTCGATCGAGTTTTTTAAATCTAGAAATTTCTAAATTCACCTAAATTCATTCTCTATCCAATGGTGGCCTTAAATCCCCAATTTGAATTATTTAAGCCACCTAGAAAAATGAATTTAGGATTCAGTTCAATAGTGGTTCAAATCGGTCCGAACCGGTTCAGATCTAGTTCACCTTAACCGGTTTGGTTTTCATCCTCAATTCCTTCACAAGCCCATTTCCATGTCTTTTGTGATTCCTTGGGTAACTTAGAGTCCATAAAATTCCTATTTTACCATCTCTTTATCGATTCCAGTTCATAAACTGACTCGGTCCTTAAACTGGTTCAGGTCCGGTTCACCTGAATCGGTCTGGTTTTTCTCTCCCACTTTGTTCTATGGATTTCTTTGGAGTACAACGGAGTTGAATTCCTTTGTTTTGCCCGATCTCTATCGGTTCCGGTTCATGAACCGACTCGGTTCAGAAACTAGTTCAATCCTGTTGGATCCGATTCATCCAACTCGGTCTAATTTTCCTCTTCCAATTCATCCTAAGGTTCTTTTCCATTGTATTTTGAACCCTTTGGATCACTTGGGAGTTGTAAATTCCTAAATTGCTCATTCACAATTATCGAGTTTGTGAACCGGTTCGATTTTCTCACTTGGTTTGACCGGTTCTCTTCCCAGTTTTCCCTAGCTCAAAAAGGGCGGGGTATAAATGCGGGCCATGAATATAAAGAACAAAAGAGCGAGGCAAAATTCACCCTATTAAGTACGAGTTCACCCTTAAGTTATTTTGATACTTTTGCTTTGGAAAGACCGGTTCAATGAACGCCTTTACTTTCCTTACTCTAACTAGGTAGGAATACCCAGTTAGTATAAGGAAAGGTGGTAGGTTGCTCACGGGGTTTCGACCAAACCAGGTCAGGGCATAACAACATTGGTCTTATCAGGTAGAAGTATCATTGGAAAGTCGACTAAAGTGGAGTTTCAATGGCACTTGAATAACAAGATTTGGTGGTTGGAATCAAAAGTTATAGCCCCTACAATTTGACTTACCGGAAAATGGAGCTATCTAGCTTCCAAAAAGAATTTCGACAAAATGTCGGTGAGAGGGGTGACCTACCTTATATGGATGACTTCTTGACCTCAATGACTACCGGTCCATGGTTGGCCCAATATAATTAGGGGTTCTATAGCCATGTACAAATTTACTTACATTGAAACATGAAATGCGTGAGGTCGGCTAATATCCATGGGGATTTTGGGACAAGGTTTGGCGGAGGGGGTAATGCATGGGTGGTACGTGGCCGTTCCGCGCGCCCATGTGTGCCCAACCATCGATTGGTTTGCCATTATTCCATACTAGTTTTCAATAAATATTTTGATCGCTTTGACCAATTTTAGCTATTCCTTGACTGGTTCACCCTCAATTCCATAGGTTGACCCAATTTACTTTTCTAAAAATTTTCAGCTCATTTCATTGTGTTTAATGCAATAATCACCTTTTTATAATTTTTTGTACTTCTTGAAAAATTTTCCTAAATCTTTGATTCGATCCTATTTGATATAATTCCATCCAGTTCTTAATTAGATATTTCTCGATCCTTAATTTTAAAGGGGTTATTTAAGATTTATTTGACATTAATTTCAAAATATCTCTTATCCCGATTCAAAATAATTTCTTAATCCATCCTGATTTCTCTATTTATTTTGACCTTAAATATTGGTTTAGCACTAATTTGTGGTCACTTAACATACCATTTTTCTTCTAGGAAAATCGAGTATTATAACTTCTTGCATAATTTTTTTGGAATTTTGTTCTCAAAATAAAATTTCAGTCATTACTACTTTGATTTTGATTTGTGGTAATTTCCCCAACTTTCTATCTAACACATAGTGTTTTCCTTTCTTATAATAAAACTCAACTTCTATGTCTTCCTTCCCTTTCCGTCCTTATGTCATTGTACTTAAGTCACTCCCATCTTCCCTCCTTCACTCCTTCACGGGTCCTTTCTTAAATTCTAAAGTTCTTTACTTGTCCTACCACGTGAATTAACCTCTCTCTGAAGTCGGAAGGAGGTGAGTTAGCACTTACCTTGGTTACGTCTTCTCTGTGTTTTTTCCAAGTAAAACTTTATATTTTGTATTACTTGTATTCTTTAGGTCTGCCATCTTCTTAAACTTTTATATTCTATACTTGCTTCTTTAAGTTTACTCTTCTTAGCATACTTGGCTCTCATTTGAGACACCTTTACGAGTTTGATCATTTCTAAATCTCTATACAATATTCTCTTCCCATTGTAACACACTAAAACACCCTTTTAGAATAATTTGAGATACCTTTACGAGTTTGATCATTTCTAAATCTCTATACAATATTCTCTTCCCATTGTAACACACTCAAACTCCCTTTTAGATAATGTCTTTTATGGGGTGACTTGGTACTAGTCTGATCATTTCCCTTTATAGCCAAAATTTCTACTTTCTCGACCCTTCAAAATTTTCAATAAGTCATCATTTGCATGCATGTAACATGCCCCTCCACGTTTGAATCATTCATTTGAAACCCTCTACCGGCTCTTACCCCGAAGTCATCTTTCTTTAGTATGAACATGAAAATTGTTCCACAGATTATTTCTAGTCATTGAAACTTATATGTCCTTACTCTCTTTATTTGTCCTACTTCAACGTATCATGGATTTCCATACCCTACAATATGATACACCATATCAGATTCCTTTTTATATTGTTGACCGAGATATTCAAATTTTCTTCTTAGGTAATTATCATAATCCTTCAATTTATCATGTAATGCCTCATGTAGGTCACTTGGCACATTTTGCATTGTCCATGATTATCCTTCATCATTCCAATTGCTTCCTTCATATCCAGTACCGATATCGATCGTGTACTTCTGTGGTTTCTTTCTCTTAGTATAGTTTCCCTACTCCCATTTTTTGGGTAAATTCTTAAACCCCTTTTTGATTTGAAATTTGATATGGTCTTAGGCCACCAAGTTTGCATCCTGTGCTCGTATCCCTTTCATTCTCTTTTGATAGGTTGCTTATTCTTTAGGAGCCATATCTTTAACTCCATTCTTAGAAAAAAAAGTTTTTCACATCTTCTTTACTAATCTTGTCTATTATGACCTCCAAAAAATTGAATTTTTTGTCTGTTATTATTCATTAATTCTTTCCCTAACTCATTCATAACTTGTTGATAGGTCGATGACCTCTTTCTACACGATATTATTCACACGAGTTGATTTACTTATTCTTCCTTTGGCAAGCATGTCCTCCTAATATGTGTTTTCCTTTTTTATTTTCGATCTTTAGTAATGCGTATGTGGTTACTTCGGTCATCTCCCAAGTACTATCATTTTATTGTTTTTGTCCACTTTAAACAATGATCACATATGGGTTTGTCTAAAACATTTCCTAGGTTCCACCCATATACCATCTTATTCTATCATATGAACGCTCTAGGCTTTCCCCAAATTTCATTAACGCCTATCCTCTTTATTAGTCATCACTACTCGTAATTGAACCCCGAAGTTCGAGGACTTTTAATCCCATTTATTCTCAAACTAACCTTGCATAGTTGAGTTAACCTAACGATTTGTTGGGAGGTTATCATATTTTTTTTTATCCATTTCGGCACGTCTTTTATGATATTTTAGTTATTAACACTCACAGGAAAAACTCGAATACCTCCTTTTCATTCTATTCGGAACCTTACGAGTTATTCCTTTTTTCAGTCCATCTTTAGCGTCTTATTTCATATTTGTATTTCACACTCCCATGTTCCAAGCTTATCTAGTAACTTCACGAGTAAGCATAATTTTTTTTTTTTTTTTTATCTATGGACTTATCATCCATTGTAATATAGGGTTACTTATTTCCATAGAAGTCTTATATTCCTTTCTAAACTATTTAGGTCTAAGTGTACCGAATATTTTTAGTACAACCTTACTATTTGGTTCGACCATCGTCAATAAATCAATCAAAGAGTGATCATTCAAAATTATATTTGAGAATTCGGCTAATGCAAATACCTTCTTTATTGGCAACCCATCATTTACAATTGCACAAACCCTTATGTTAGTGCATCGATGAAAACTTTACTTTTTTTACTGTGATCTAAATGTATACTTGATGCATTCCTTCTTATTTTTCCCTCGTTATAATCTACGTATCCTACATACTTTTGTTATTTTAGTCTCGTTTGTCTACATTAAATTGTTTGTTTTTTACTACGACTCGTACACATTTTTCTATTATTTTTTACTTTTCTCGTGATTTCATGTAATGGTGTATGTATTCATCTTAACATGAATTGGCATCAAGATATTTGGGATATTCCCTGGCATTTTCCTAATTTATTGGTACAAGCTTTATAATGGGAACTCTTAAATCATTTAAATTCAAACATATTTAATAGTTATTAGGTCAAATGAGCTATTATTGTTGGAATTCATTGAGTTAAAATTAATTTGGTGAATAGAGAGAGTACTCACAACTCAAATATGTATTTTTCGAATGTACCGTATTAAATATCTAAATTAATAGAAAAGGATATAAATTTAACTTTATAGCACTTAGTAATAAATAAAGTACAAGAATCACATTTGTAATTAAATAGAGGAATATTTCTAAGGAAAAAAAACATATTTTATCGGAATCACATTCGTAATTAAAAATAGAGGAATATTTCTAATTTAACTTTATAGCACAAGAACGCACCCCTACCTACCATCTGGAAGGGGTGAACCATTTTCAAAAATATTATACCTCAAGTACACCCCTCCCATTGTCCACAAGTGAAGCTACTGAGAAATCGTTTCAATATTTACTCACAAATCTAATTTTGATTTTGAGTTATCTTGAACCGTTGGCCTATTTACTCACATTCGTTTTCCCTTGACCACTTTCCAAATATATTCTACGAGAACCAAACATGATTGCTGGTGGCAGAATTTGAGTGGATATACTCAGCGCCCAAAAGGAAACTATAGTTGGACGCGATTTCAATTTCCCTCTTAACCGTTGTTGGCTTGCCTGTCCCTTAAGAAGGGTTCTTGGCAAAACATCTGAGTTCTTTCTCCTGTGTTTCTGTATCGATACATGAAAATGGCCCGATCGCTCTCCAACGCCAGGATGCTCTCTGCTGTTGTCGTCGATGGCTTCTCCTCTGCCATCAAAAGGTATTATCTACCGTCCCACCACTCTCTTGTTTCTGCATGCGTCTCTCCATCTCCACTGATGATGATCCCTTTCAGATGATCGATCAAACGTACCTCATCAGTTATGTTTATGTATACTCGTTAATGTGATTCAATGGATGAGATCGTTTTTTTTCGGACGCTAACTTTGATCGTGCAGGCGAGGTTTCTCCGCTGCGGCTTCATCCCAAGGAGTCACCGGAACAGGAGGCGGGAATAGTAGCAGTGCCGTGATGCCGAAGAAGGAAGAGGAGGGGAAGGTGGGTTCCGCCTAAAAGGTCTCATGGGGACCGGACCCTAAGACAGGGTACTACAGGCCGGTCGACAGGACTGAGGAGATCGATGTGGCAGATCTGAGAGCGGCCCTCCTTAAGCAGAATAAGTAATAAACGCGGGTGATAACGAGCCCTTGGAGAGAGAGATTCTAAAAAAAGGCAATGGTGATTTTCAGGGGATGCTATGCTAGGATTGTCGCTTTGCACAGACTGGTTTAAGGAGAAACACAAGGATACGTTAGGGTTTTCATAGTCTGCTATGGCTTGATGGAATTTGAATTCGTCAACCTTGGTCCGCTTTCCTTATGGGACAGACAGAACAAATTGTAACTTGTACTTTTGTTTTCTCTTAATAAAAACAACCCTTTCCTTGGAGTAAACCTACAATCTTATCCACCATATTCATCGATATTAGCACCATCACCCATCCTCTCAATTTTCCTGTACAAGAGACGGCGTTTAATTTTCCCACAGACTTACTTCAATTAGATGAAAGAGCAAAAAATCCCACATAAAAAAGAACAAATAATTTATTTTCATAAGTCAATGGCAGGTGGATGGTGTGCTCATGGTATATGTTGAGGCGCCTTAATGTTATAAGTTGACCAACCTTGACTATGGACAAGCAAAACTAGATTTTGTGGAACAAGAGTGTGTACATAGGGCTTGATCTGAACGTATAAGGGTATATTTTAAGTTTTTCAAATGAATGGGCTGACTTATCATGTGAAATTTCAACCTGCTTTATTCAAACGTTACAAAATGATGAGATAATCATGAATGCTTGTAAGGACAAATACTTGGTATGATCGAATTGAACATATTCTAGCTGATCAAGTTAATGGAGCGTTTTTGTAAATCAATGGAGAATAATTGATCAAATGAAAGACAAATTGTAAACCAATCAAATATATATTAGGTCGAGAAATAAACGAAGACATTTTATGTTGAGGATGGGATAATAACATGGCCACATTCACTAGGCCAGAATGTCAAAAGTTTACAACCTTCAACACGCTAAATATTAGCTTACAAAAAGATGCACACCTAACCTTACAATTCAATTGACTAAAGAATTAAAAGATCAATATTCTTAATTAAGAGTAAGTTGTATACTCTTTACTTGTAAGAGTCATCCCACATATATTTTTTATTATTATTTGTATTTAAGAACATCTTGAAAAAAAAGAGTTAGGTAGGTACCCTAAAATTTGATGTTTTAGTTTCTATTTAGAAATTAATAAGTTATTTTATTAAAGTTGAGATCTCAGGATTCTAAAAGAGCAAATTCGCTATATACCAATAGTTACTTATAGCTAATACATGAGAAATAATTAAAATATATAATATCAACTTTTCAAAAGATAATTATAAAAAATTTAGGAAAAATAACTATATATATTTTTATTTAGAATTTTAAATTTTTGTCGGATATATTCCTCCTATATTATAAAGATTAGGTAGGGGTGTGAGTTTATAACTTAGTGAGTAGGAAAAATAGACATTTGGATGACATATTCATAGTTAAATATATAGTAATGTTCATTGGTATTAGAATGATGTTGTCTTTCATCATAACATTTCACACACTCTTTTTCATAATACAAGAAATCATACATCCGCATAACATGCAACTTATACGTCTCTCTTGTAGTTCACAACGACTTTATCGACCATTATCGTACAATCTACAGCCTTATCCAAATTGCTTGAGGAGGTGAGACTGCCTATTTGAGTAGATTGCCCCTACTCACATATTTTTCGATTTGGTTGTCCACTATTGATAGACTAGACATTTCACCTTCACCAAATCTAATGCGTATAGGACTCCTAGATACTCATGACATACTGGCCTAACGATATCTTTACTTATACCAACTTTGGTGACCAACGGTACTTAGAACCGTCACTACCTCATAACAGACGTCTTATATGCTCTCGTTTATGACCATACACAATAAAAAAGTCTTAGTTAAAGACATTTGTCTTTGTACTACCACCCTAACGAGATAGTACTCGTTTCAGGAAATTCAGGTGTAGAAGAACCTTGATGGTATTAAGGGAAGTTGAGATGGACAAATTAAAATTAAACACATTTTTATGAAAATTCGTTACTTATATTTTTTAGTAATGGTTATTGAATTATTTTTCATGTTTTACACAATCGATATTTTGTAAAGGTTATAATAATATTTTTTATATTATGAGCATTACATCATATTAATCATACAATGGTGGTGACACCAACTTTTATATTATTAAGAGGGTGTCGTGGGTTGCTTGTAGGTCGAATAGGGACACTAGGTTAGGTGTGATAGAAAAGTTTAAATTTTGATAGTAAATGATATGTTTTATATTTTGAGTCTTGTGCCCTATCGATTTTATGGTATTAAGGGTCTCACTTTGTAGGATCGGGAGCGATGTCATGGGTTGTTATGCAGCTCAACCCGAGAATCAAGTTGTGGCATGAAACACGTACCCAATTCAGACATAAATACCCATGATCGATAAATTATTGATTAAGGATTTCATAACATAAGAACGAGCGAAGGGCCAACTTGACGATCATGAGGTAGGGCAAACGAAGGTGATCGGGTGAAGTAGTAATAAGACATAGTGATAACAGTGACGTCATGTGTGGTTTTAGGAGATGCACCTAGAAGCCCATATAGTGGTGGCTTGGTTGATGTAAACTATTGAGTATGTATGTAGTCTATTTTCATTTCCTAACTAAGTAGGATGACCTTGAGACCATCGTGTATCATTAGGTGTGGGTGCAAGTTTGAGGAAAAATGACTCCCATTTGACCCTAAGACTAGTAAGTGTGTGGTCTTTGATTTCTACCGAGCCTTTAGGATTGTCCGTATGAGAAAAACTCATGATAAAAGCTAAAATTGAGGTTAAAGAAGTGATCATTTGATAATTATATTAGGTGATTGTCCTCCATTTTCATCTAGAAACTCAATTTGGGCTCAACTATGTGATTCGAATAATGTTTCCAGCTTAGTTCATGCTTTTGCTAATGTATGTGTACCCATTACTTAAATAGTGACATTTGTTAAGAATGAGGCTAGTAGAGTAGTAAAAGTGAATCGATCATAGATTTTTCATACTATTTATTTGGGATTGACGAATTGTAGTAGTGATTGTGTGGGGCTATCAAAATTGTTTCATCCACATATTTGAGTAAATGATATACTTCAAATAAGGGCACCATGTTATTTTTCCAAATAGAGGAGTTTGTAGTATTCAATTCAATAGGTAGTGTATGTAGAGAATTAGGTAGCCGAATGTGAGGTATTATAGGAAGAAACATAGGTAGCACCTTTGGGGAGTGGTTGATGATGAATAACTCATTTTGTTGCAGGTAATTGATGTAGTCGTAGCAACAAGGGCACACGGGAGAAGTTAGCTATGGTAGTGGAACTGTCATAGGAGCACTAAAGTAGGAGAAATGTACTCGGGATAGGAAAAGCTGGCAAGGGCAATGAAACTAGGACAAAAGAATCGAAGTAAGAGAACTATGATTGGTGCAAAGAAGTTGTGATCGAAAGTTTATTGAGTTGGAGCCTCTAATACCATGAAGACTGGAGAGAAAGAGAAAGTATTTTTGTGATTGAATGCTTGACTATTGAATGCTATGTATTATAGTATTTATAGGGTGCTTACATTTTGCTAAATAGAAAATGAGTCATTGTAATTACATGAATAAAAATAATTTATTGATTAATTACATGTTAAATTTATTTTTTTGCTTATCTTGATGAGATGTTTGCTTTCTTATCTTTTTGATGAGATATAGTCATTATCCGTTGAATCATATTCACAATATTAGTTTGATTTACAATTCTCAAAGAGTTGGTATATATTTTTATCACGCCCCGACCCGGTTTGGTCGAATTCCCGTGATCAACCTGCCACTCCATTTGTTCCATGAAAAGTTTCACCCTTTTCTAAACCGCGAGTAGTAATGTATCATTTTTCCTGTCTTTCCTAAAATAACATTATACAAAACTAAAAATCTTTTAAATAGACATACTTGTCTTTACAGTTCCCATACATGAGGTATTTAAATTTGTTTTTCCCTTGGTTACCTAAAAGGGGTAAAAGGGAGGGGTGAGTTATACAACTCACTGAGCGGATATCATTTCCTTTAAAAAAAGATTTATTCATAAATTTCAGTTTTCAAAACCTTTACTCTACCAAGGGTAACATTTTCTTTCAAAAGGGTTTTCCTCAAATTTAATTTCTATTCCAAAACCTTTTTTCAAGGTTTACCATTCCTTTTCCAAGGATTCTCAAGTCTCGAAATATTTTTCCCATTTCCACATTAGGTGTGTTTAACTTTCTTAGTCCATCCCCTTGCCTAAGGGGACATTTAACAAACAAACGCACACCCTTCATAAGGAAGGGTACACACATTCACATGTGCAACCCGTCCACTGCACCCACTTGTGAATCAGAGCGTCTTTACTGTCTACCAAGATAGAAACCTATCCATTTCTACCCTGGGTCTAAGTAAATGTTCGACATCTGACCCTCATGCCTAAATGCCACTCTGTGTCTGTATGAGGACAAAGACCTCATCCCGACCCCACCCCGATCTCATGCACAAGAAACTACTTCGAGCTTCCAGACTGACTAGCATGACAAACTGCCCTTATCTCCACTATGTCGTCCAGTAGCCCTTAGGACCTATCACTACTCCTCTTAGGCATCTTGATGGTCATGTACCATAAGTGCATGCACAAACAATAGTTTTCACATATAGCCATTATCTTTGGTGCCAATGGTCCAATGGCCTCAACCCTCAACCCGACTTGCAGCTGTTTGTCTAGGCCGGTCTGTCGATCTAGCCCTAACGCACTATCGCTAGTCCATTGAGTATTGTCGGTCTTGACTCGGTACCATGGCAAAATCATACAACCATTTCATTAGAAATTTTCATAGTTTTCCTTTACTCAAGTTTGTTTACGAGCTCCTGCCCATGCCCACTAGCCTTGGGCCCACTGGACGTGATTTTGCAAAATCGGGCATTTAGCCCCATGAGTTCAAAAATCGAGGTATTTGGCCCCATGAGCTGTTCTAGCTCTCGTCAAGAAGGTTTCCTAAATCTTTTATACATTAGCACACAGTCAGGGGAGAACACTTTTGACAAAAAGTATGTTTTCAACTTTATCACACAAACAGGTGTGATGATATCTTTGCTTACAACTGGTAAGCGAGTTTCTCCTTTCCTCAAGTAAGTTCATCATATCAACCGGGTATGATTATATCTACTTATTACCAGTAAATAGGTTTTCTTTTTCATAAAAGTGAGTTCATCATCCCAATTGGTATGATGTATAAAATTCTCACTCACAAATGGCTTTTCATTTATAAAATACTCACCATCCCAACCAGGTATGATGTAAATATGTCCACTCACGGTGGCTTCCAATTTAGAAAAGGTGTTCATCATCTCAATCGAGTATAAAGTGTAAATTAGCCCACTCACTTTTTATCTAGAGACATATTCATCCTGAAGATTGGTCTTATTGGTGTTTCTATGCTTCGATACTTCCCAATTTTCCTTAAATTTGGTTGTTGTATAGTAGATGTCGAGATTGAGAATTTCATAGGTAGAGAGTATTAATCTGGTAGATCTAATATAATTATGGCAAAGATGTTGTTTGAGGTGTGAACAAGGACTAGTGGACCAGGTAGCTCTCTTCTACTCGAATTGCTCTATTAGCTGAGTTGGTGTTGCTTTAATAAATTGTTCTAAGCTCCTTATATAGCTGTAAAATTATTTATTAAATGAGAAAGATTTATTACTATATTATTTGATTGATATATTTTGATCAGTTATATCTAATGGAATTCCAACCTTTATCATCATAAATGAGAAGAAACTCTAACCCTTTTTCATTCTCATTCATAATACCCCAAATCACTACTCTTATTAACTCGACTTTTGATTCACATTTAATACTCATCTTATTATATAACATGGATAATTCTCACTTAATTTATATTTTTTTTAACGCTTTACATTAAATAGCCCGTGTTAAATGAGGCACCCAACTTTAGCCCATTGATCTTTAAGCATTAAAACTAATAACTAATTACCCATTTGAGTAACTAGGACATTATATATATTTATGGGTTGGGCAAACGGACAATATGTAGGAAATTATATGGTATTTTCTCCTTCATTCCAATAATTGTTATGTGCTTTATAATATTTAAAATGTTGTCTGTTATTTTTATTAAATTAGGAAATTGATAGATATTTATGGGTGTTAATTCAATAATTGAATCTAGATATTAATTTATGAGTATTTATGGTAGGGGCGTAGGAATGATAATATAAAGTGCTAATAATTTAGTACTAAACTAAATTCACATAATGATCTCATTATTTTCACCTAAAAAAATTTACTATTCATTCCATTTCTATAAGGTATAATAAAATTGTAAATATATATGGTTGGATTTTCATAGGGCCTAGGCTCTTTAGAACTCTTTTAATTCCACAATTGTTATTTTCTATAGTCCAACATTATATAAATCTATGTTTTATATTGGCATTCACTTATTAGTCTGATGGAGTGAAATTGTTATTTAAATTTCTTATGTATACTTGGGTTTCATTCCTTTTGGTATAACATAACAATATTGGTACTTTGAACATTTTAATAAAATTATGTATGTATTTATTTGATAATGATACAATCTCAACTCTCAAATCCCTTTCTACTTTATATTTGTTTGAAAATTAATTTTGCACATGTATATATATACCCTTATATGTAAATATCTCTTCAATATATATATATATATAAAATTAACAATTATATATATAGTATTTAATTTTCGCTTAAATTCAATGAACTTAACTCGATTCCATCGAGTTATTTATTTTAGTCAAAACAACACTTTTTATTTTATTTTAAATCAAATTTATTTCAATTATATCAATTAAATTTTAAACTTATAATATAATTTCGAAAAAAAAATTGACCGAAATTTCGGGTTACTAAAAATAAGCAGTAATAATTTTGATGTGTTTTCAATTGTATGCAAGTATTGTTGGTTTGTTGTATAATTGTAGTTAACAAATTTGGAGGGACTTTGTTGTTTTAGGGTTGTTGTATAATTGTAGTAAACAAATTTGGAGGGGCTTTATTTTAGGGTTGTTGTATAATTGTAGTCAACAAATTTGGAGGGGCTTTGTTTTAGGATGTGGGAGTTAATTTAGTTATTCTATGTTTGTTGGAGTGTATAAAAGAGGGGAAGAATATATTGTTAAGCTGAGATATATCACAAAAAATACCATTAATTATTAACACATGTATAGGTAATTTTAACCTCTCAAAAAGTGGACATGGAGAGGTTTCACCATATAATGAGATATAATTGTCATGGGATGGAGTATGGTTTCACCATAATATCCACTAATGCATAATGCATGTGAATCAACCGTCAATTGCACTCGAAAACATCCCTATTTAGTTACAACTTGCATAACAGCTTTTAGGGATCGTGCTTAGGCTTCCAAGGGAGAACTACAACTAAATGAAGTACCACCACTTCTCGGGAGTTGTTCTAATAAGATGCAAATAATAAGTCATGCACATGCATGTCAAGTCAACCTATTGAAAGCACCATCACAATTTATAGGAATGACATCCCTATTTAGTCGTACCCTCATGGGAGTTTTTATTTATAGTTGTAGCAAACGGCTTATGTTTTCATTGATGCACAATGTTTATATTAAGAAAATATAGTTGAAATATTACTTGAATTTCAACGTCAAACAATGCTAAATTTCAAAATTTTCAAATATTTCAGCTAATATAAACTATAAAAATAAGCATTTATAAAGAAGTCACCTTTGAAATTTCAACATTTCCAATATATACTTCCAACAAATCCCCTAAAGACCACACTACCCTTTCTTTCAAGTGCAAACCGCAACTTGCGAACCAGATAAGTTTAGTCCAAGTAGGGCATACCTGAGGAGGATTTGGTTTCTTGGCTAAAAAAAACCTTAAGTTGATTTGATAGTTAACTTTTATGATAGTTCACAGTCTATATCGACATGTATTCATGAGATACCAAAATAAGTAGGATTGAATCAATTGCATGTACCTCATCTTGGGGAGGTATGGTTATATTGATTCGAGATTCTAATGTCTTATTATTCTATCAATTATGGAGCTAACTACGGATGCTGGATACCTAATTGCCCCTAGTAGGTGGAATTGAATGTTTTTCTAGTTATGGAATTTATCGATCTTCCCAAACTTTAATATGGTCTCCATCTCTTACTTGTAACAACAAACCTTATTTGAGCAAATTCTTTCATGTGATGATACTCATCCATAACCAAGAGATACTTATAATACATTAGGAGATAAAAAAAATCAGAACTTTTAAAATATCGCACTTTTAAGTACTTTGGCTACTAAATAGTGAAATTGGTAGATATGGGTCTAACTTATTTCATAACGAGTGTTCCATTGAAGGTGGCTAAGTCTTTAAAATCTAATTCTCAATTTTGCTTCAACTTGAACTTGAATAATTGGTTATTTTTAGCTCAATGGACCTAATGGTGAGCTCAATAATCAAAATTAAGTTACCAAATGCTAATATTGTTACACCATACAAATGAAAAAAATAATTTGTTAAATGAGAGCTTTACCTCCATATTGATAAAAGATTAGGATATAAGATTAGGATATATAGAACAAAAATGGAAATGGGAGATCGAGAGTTTGAAGTATAGAGAACTTGAGTAAATGGGCCAAATGATCACAGTTTTCAAGGCCAAACTCTTAAATTTGCTAAAAGAACATACACACCCATTAATTTTTTTCTCTAATATTAATTAAATAAAATTATATTTATCAAGTATTTTTTCTTATGTTGATTTTCAATATCTTTCATGTGTTACAGTTCTAGATATTTGGCCTAAATATTGAACCTTAATTTGATTATAAGTTACCTTAAACAATATAATAACATTTTATCAAATAATTCCAATAAATTATGAGTTTGATTTATGTTATTAATTTTTATATACATTATAACTTATTTTAAATTATAAAACTGCTTTTATAATTAAAAATTTTAATTTTGAGTTACTCTGGTTTTTTTTTCTAAAAAATATTTTGGAGGACACATCCGTTTGCTAGTTATTACTTTCCAAAAATATTCTACAAGAATCAAACTAACCCCTGCTTTGATTCCAGGTGGCAGAATGTGAGTGGCTATACTCAGCCCCCAAAAGGAAACTACAGGTGGACGTGATTTCAATTTGCGTCTTAACCGTTATTGCCTTGCGCGCCACTCAAGTCCCCCCTCTCGCTATATATGTCACCCACCTTCTCTTCCTCAACTGCATATCAAAACCTCATACAAAGGTTCTTCGTAAAACATCCGAGTTCTTTCTCCTACATTTCTGTATCGATACATGATAATGGCCCGATCGCTCTCCAATGCCAGGCTCCTCTCTGCTGTTGTCGATGGCTTCTCCTATGCCATCAAAAGGTATTTTCTATCGTCCCACCACTCTCATGTTTTGCATGCGCTTCTCTCTCTCTCTGCTCTGATGATGATCCCTTTCAGATGATCGATCAAACGTTCAACATCAGTTATGTTTATGTATACCCGTTACAGTTATTCAATGGATGAGATCGATTTTTTTCAGTCGCTAACTTTGATCGTGCAGGCGAGGTTTCTCCGCCCCGGCGGCGTCGTCAACTAAAGGAATTACCGGAACGGGGGGCGGGAGCAGTAGCAATACCCTAATGCCGACGAAGGCGGAGGAGGGGGAGGTGGGCTCCGCCCACAAGGTCCTGTGAGGACCGGACCCGAAGACAGGGTACTACAGGCCGGTGGACAGGACTGAGGAAATCAATGTGGCAGATCTGCGGGCGGCCCTCCTTAAGCAGAATAAGTAATAAACGCGGGTGAAAACGAGCCCTTTGAGAGAGAGATTCTGAAAAAGGCAATGGTGAGATTGGGGGATGCTATGCTAGGATTCCGGACAGGCTGGTTTAAGGAGAAATACAAGACTGCATTAGGGTTTGATGGAATTTGAATTTGTCAACCCCAGCCCTCCTTCCTTATGGAACAGAACAAATTGTAACTTGTGCTTTTGTTTTCTCTTAATAAAAAAGAACCCTTTCCTTGGAGTAAACTCACTATCTTATCCTTCATATTTATCAATATTAGCACCATGGTCAAGCAAAATTATATTTTGTGGCACACGAGTATCCATAAGCTTGATTTGAAGGTAAGAAAGTATACTTGTTCTCAAATGGGTGGGGAATGTGGCTTAACAAGTTGAATTTCTAAAGAAACTCAAAGTTTATCTGATATTACATGTAATTGTACTAAACAATAAAGTCAATTCATTAGGACGGCCTATTTGTACAAACTTCTATTTTGGCATATCAAGTCAAATAGAAGAGATTACAAAAAAATGAGGAAGTTGAAAATCAACCACAAATCTCTTGTAGTCGGTCAAATAGATTGGGACATTTCATATGTTTAGTATGCGATAATGACATCAATAATAGATTAAGTGGAGGAGAATGTAACATGGGGACAACCTTGGATATTAGATGATGCTCAATACTCTCAACCAAGTATATGTTATTTTTCTTGGCATTTTCTCAGATTCTCTCTTTTTTTTCTTCTTATTTACAGTGTTTGAGAGTAATAGGATGGTTACACACAAATTTAACTGAAAGTTTCATGGGCCAACCACGTATAGTTCCAAGAAAAGTACACAAAAATTTGGGTTCTCATACACCAATGAGTTTTTGGGCAAAAAAATATAGACCAATGACTCCATCGGGAAGACCCAGTTGGGAATGTATGAAGAACAGGATCTCTCGCTCTGGCTGACCCAGTTGGGGATGTATGAAGCCTATATGTTGCTATGACTATTTAATGGGTTGAGGTGGCTACAAGGGCATAGAAATTTGGTGAGAGCAGAACCGGCAATGGCCTGTACCATATTTCACATCTAGAATTGAACAGGGGACATCGTACACAAACTTATAAGAAACTAACAAGTGGACATCATACTCAAGTGGGACATGGGAGAATCATGAGATTCAACATCTAAGTAGTTAATCAGCAATCCCACTTCATGTCTCAGCAAGCAATGTCTTTTCTAAATACGCATCATAGATTTGCGGCCCACAAGGAAAAACAATCTAGAGTGAAAATTCATTAGCAACATGCCCAATCATCAATCAAGTAGAGCACTTTCTTATGGATGATTATCATGAAAATTCAACCAGAACTATACACAAAAGTACCTTCAGATACATTACCGAGGAATCCGATCCAAAATCCAACACCTATTAAATGGAGGATACACTAGAGCTAAGGTTCGTTCTAACCTCGTTCACGCAATCAAATCCACAGCCGCACTCCGGACTCTCAAAGAAATTATCGATGCCGAAGCTCGCGGAGGCGATTCCCACAGAGAACTCCAGCTCATCGCCCGCCCTGGTGACCTCCACGATGTTCAACCACAGGAAGAGAATCTGCAAAAATCAGAGCTTTTTTTAGATTGTCCCAGAACTGCAACATGAAGAGGAAGAGGAGAGACTGGGAGACCTTGACGCTGACGCCGGTGAGGCTCGTGAGACGGTTCTCGGAGATGTAGCCGCCGATGGTCGGCTTGTACCTGAGCTGGTAGGAGCCCTCGAGGGAGAAGCTGCAGGAACCACCGAGAAAAGCGCGGAACTTTCCGCTGTCCCGGTCCAGCTCGTAGCCGGTGACGCCCTTGGGGAGGATGCCCTCGGGGAAGTTGAACTCCTGCAGGGCCTCGTACGCGTCCAGGAAGGAAGCGGCCGGCGATGACTGGAGGAGGACGGCGAGGAAGAGGGAGAGGGTGAGGCCACCGCAGCTGCAGGCGGTGGAAGGGATAGAGGCGGACATCGTTTTTGCTCGCTGCGGGTAGTCAAGTTTGTCTGCTTAGGAGATAATTCTGCTGCTGCAAGAAAGAGACTATGGGTGGAGAGGGAAAGGCCACCGAAGAGAACAGCGAGATGGCATACAGATGTAGTCAATGCCATCCAATCTCTTGTCTTTTCTCAATCAATTTCTACCATTTTTTTTATTGATGCAAAAGAAAAATGTCCATGCACCAACTTCAGATTTGAGATAAAACTTCTTTTCCTTTCTGTTTTCTGTCATCTGATTCTGTGGGTTCTATGTGTTACACGGTGAGAGGTCCAAGCTGCGTGCAAACAAGTTGAGGTAACCGTATTGACAATATTACTGGTGTACTGAGATGGGCTTGGAAGAACTATGGTGTGAAGTTAAGATTTGTGTTATGGGAGATGATTGTTCGTCTTTGAATTTAAGGATCAAGTGATGGCTATCAAGGCCTTGCAAGTTGGCTCAAGTTCTATTGATGGGTCATGGTTGAATATAAAGAAATGGCTTCCACATGATCCAATTGAGGACATAGACGGCTTGGCTTCTATTCATATTGTTGGGCTAGCTCCAATACTTTTTAACCAGAAATATGTTGAGCAACTGGGTGGATAAATTTGGGTATGTGGTAGAAGTGGATTGAGATTTTTGGTGAGCTTTCACATGTATTTGTATGGTAGGGATTACAAGGAAATGATTACAGTGATAAATTAATTCTTTCAAATCCCTTTATTCAACTCAAATTCAATCATTATTTTTAAGTAATTTGGATGAATTTTAATTTCTTATTTAAATAAATTACAATAACATTAGTGTATATATTAGAATTTTATTTTGTTCCATTCTTTTTATTCTTATTTATTTTAGATTGCGTGTCAATTTAAGTATATTTTAATTATTTGTGTTTATTAGATTATATTATATATGATATTTTGGTTATGAATGCATGTAAGGAGATATATCTCATTTATGCTTTTGCTAGGTTGCCTTATTTTAAATTGCCAAATATTGAAGTGTTATGGTAATACTAATTTGTACGTTCAGTGTTATGGTATTTGTTAACTAACTAGATTAAGCCTCATGCCCTCCTTCATAAATCAAGAATCTTCTATTGAGAATAAGTAAACTTTATTATATTTAAATTTTTATATTTTTATAATTTATTTTATAATTTTTCACGGTACTGTAAAGGGTTCACACTACTTTCTCGGAGTGATTTTGTTCAGCAGTGCGAACCCTTCACAAAGAACAGCACAAGTGAAGAAAATAGAAAAGGATACTTTCTAAAAAAATCCGGGATGCTTTTAAATATATATGAAACACTTCAAAGGAAACATTCTAAAAAAATCGGAATTTTTACTAGTTACAACTTATTCCATTGATTTTTATTTTAGTTGATTCAATGGATAGTTATTAACTAAATTTTTTTCTAAAAATTATTTATTTAATATCTTTTAAAAATAGAGAAATTTTTACTTTAAATCGATTTGATCCTAATTTGTATCATTATACTTCATATACTATCAAATAAGGTTATTTAGTGGTAATTTACCAACGGTACAAATTTGGTGTATGAATTAGTTCCCAATTCAATTGATTCCAATTTTCACTTCTTGGTTTAACATTAATTTCTATCTCAATTGAGCTTAACTCCGTTCCGAAAATTCCGGCGTTACATTTAATAACTTAAATAAAGTTTATAAAAAATTTTAGGGGTAAAATAGTAAAATAATGTAAAATTTGGGTCAAAAAATGGAATTTTTTTAGAGGTTGCGGATTTAAATAAATATAGAAAAAAGTTGAGAAACTAAAATTAAGATATGAAATAGTTTAGAGTTTCAAAATGTGTAACCGGAAGGAGTTGGAGCAATATTGTACTTTTAAAAAGTTGAATGACCAAAATGTAAAAGTTGAAAGGTTAGGGGGTTACTTGAGAGATTTAGATATTTCGGGGCTTAAAATAAAGATAGCCAAATAGTATGGGAAAGCATTGAAACTTCGAATAAAGTGGAAACTATGGTACAAATGAGTTCGTGAACATGTAAATCGGATGAACTCGGCTCGAGGGGCAAAACCGTATTTTTAAAAAATTATGAGATACTACTAGAATTAACCCGAATAACCAAATCTGACCCATCAATTTGATTTGATTTATATAGTATAAATTGTTGCAAAATTATACGAGGATTCCACTATTTTGAGACAATTAGAAAATCAACAGGACAAATAAGTACTAGATAAAATAGTTAGTAAGATTTACTAATGGCGGGTTCAATTGTATTGACCACTGCACTTTACAAAACTTTATGAAACCATGATATTATGGGTGATGTGCTTTGACAGTAGAGTAAAAACTAAATGAATGCATGCTTACATTGGAAAATGAATAATTGAAATTTCTTATAATACCATGTGATGTGAGAATATGAGTACCTAAATAATATGAGTAATGGAGACGGTCGAGAGAGGATCATGCTCCAAGGAAATTGATGCATATTTTATTTTCTGTATGATCATGGGTATTGCTTAGTATATATCGTTGTTATGATATGGGGCGATCGAATGCCCACCATCGAGTGTGTGGGTCAATGTCAAGGATTAACTAGAAGCGGTGAATAAAGGGGTAAAATTATACTTTCAGGTCACCCGGGGTCCCGAGCAAGGGGATCCCAGTATACCTAAGTGTGTGGCAGCAATTTACAACCAAAGTATACAATATATTTGAGTGTGTGGCAAAAGGGGACAACTAGAGTATACAAAAGGTCGAAGATATATTCTCAATATTCATATGAACCATATATGTGTTATTTAGAGTATGACAGGATCATGTTCATTCCGATGGTAACATATGATTAATATTTTGTATTGTGAGCATCAAATCTATTTGAATGTGTGTGTGCATAAACCCTAAAGTATGAGTACTAAGTGTAAACCCTATTCTCTCATAATAAGGAACCACAAAGTATACATAAGTGTGTGGTAGCAGTTTACAACCAAAGTATACAATATATTTGAGTGTGTGGCAAAAGGGGACAACTAGAGTATACAAAAGGTCGAAGATACATCCTCAATATTCATATGAACCATATATGTGTTATTTAGAGTATGACAGGGTCATGTTCATTCCGATGGTAACATGTGATTAATATGTTGTATTGTGAGCATTAAATCTATTTGAATGTGTGTGTGCATAAACCCTAAAGCATGAGTATTAAGTGTAAACCCTGTTCTCTCATAATAAGGAACCATAAAGGGAAACCAGGAATTTTTGAAAGAAAACCAAGGATCTATGTGAATCGAGATTAGTAAAAAAAAAGGGTAAATACAGGAATTTGGAAAATCTCAAGTGGTCAGTAAATACCTAAAAATTATGGAAAAGAACCATGAAGTGAATTGGATGGGAAAACTAGATCAGTTCAGGGTGAATCAGACATGAACCAGATTGAACCGTGAAGAACCAGTCAAAAGATTCATTTTCTAGATAGCTTAAAAACATAAAATTGGAAAATTGAAACCACCATTAGATAGAAAATGAATTTAGAAAATTTTGAATTGAAGAAAATCAGTCGAATTAGGCTTGAACCGACTAATTTTTGAATTTGGGTCATTGAACCCAGTTTGATCGGATCGGTCAACGGACCACTACCAGGTCAACGCTTAGTCAGCATGCATGAACAATTAGTGGGTGACGCGTGGCGAAGCGCGTCCTATCAGCATTTAGTCAACACCTGAAAGCGATGACCAATTAGAGCGCGACACGTGTACTCAATCAATGGTGAGAGGAGGAAAAATCTATATTAGCGACTACCGACCAATAGGAGAGCGACACGTGTCCCCGGTCAGCGGTCGATATCTTAGAAGCCCAATTAGCCAAATCAACCAATGTGAAGCAGACACGTGGTAATAGTGCCACATCAGCATCCAATTGGGATATTTGAGAAACAGTCAACCAATCAAAGATCATCATGTGGCAGTACTACATCAGATAGCCTCGGCCAACCAGATGCTGACACATGGTAGTGACACTATGCGTTAGGGGGAAATATGATGTATTTAAATTGGTCAATTAGAGGACACCATGTGTCATGGTCAATGGTCGACGAAAACACGGTCACTAGCCACGTTAGAATAAATAACCAATGGGAGGTTGCCACGTGTCCTATCAGTGAGTCAAAGGCTTACTAGGATACTAAGTAGGAAGCTGTGTCAGCAAAGCCAGTCAATTACAATGCACCACATGGCAAGATCACACGCGCGACACAATGTCATCTTCCTCCTTAGGATAGCTGATAAAAAGGGATAAGGGAGAGAGGGGTGGTCTCTGGCAACCTAGAAAATGATTTGATCTGGCCACCAGCGAGTGAGACAGGGGCCGAGTCCTATGCCGGTCGGTAGCCCTATCAGTTACTGAGCTCCCTATATATAGAGCACCCCTCCCCTCGACTTCCTCATCCCACTAGCAAGTGAAGAAGAAGAGGTGCTCTGTTTTCGACGAGACGTAAACTAGAGCTCCAACATCGAGCCTTTCTTCAACCTTCGAACCTGCATTTGGTGTCTTTGGAATTGGGAGGAAGTTCTCCACCTAGCTACACCCTCCGTTCAGCTTGAGATCCACTTTAGGAGCCCCGACAAGCTCAAATAGTGTTGCTGCTCCGACGATTGTAAAGAAGCCAAATTGCCCAAGTCAAATTCTAGTCGCCTCTAACCTCTTGTAGCTCGACCAAACCTCCCTCAGCCCTCCTCGACCGACCCTTGACCCCTTGGAACCTAGAAGGTAAGTAAATCCCGCTCAATTCTACCAGAATAGTAAGGTTTTAGAAATTGAATTACCAAAACTTCTCTTATCGAATTCTCTGTGCTCATGCCACCAATTGTCTCACTCCTTAATCCTAGGAGGACTCCCCCTCCCCCCGTAAGAGCACTAGCCGCCCCTATCATCCCTTACCGGTAAGATATTTCTCTCTACAACATGTTTCAATTCATGATAATTCAATCTTGTAAGCATTTAATGGCTAATTTTGGTTACTGTAGTTGAGATCTTTCTCTTCGTCTCCACATTATTAGAACAAGTCCTGGTTGAAGATTTGAACGCTAGGTATGTACTCACTTTAATGGAGAAATGATTGTTGTTAATTGTAGCAGAAGTTTAGTATAATAGTAATAGTTGAAATATACTTGATATTATGATTTCATTTTCATGCTTACTGTTAGTTAAACTGCAAATGTCTAGTAAAATCATACTCAAGGAGTAACTATCTCTTATATACCTAATTGGTGGGCTTAATCCCCTTATTGAAGGTCCATTTCATTTAATTCCTTATGAGAGTAGAGATTGGTTGGGATAGTTGAATCTTGTTAACAAAAAGTTTAGGAGGTATTAGGGGGATTTAGATAAATAGATGAATTTCTCAAAACCCTATTATATTGGTATAGTCAATTCCCACAAATGTATTGGGCATATAAACTCTATAATAATTAGGTAAAATGTACATTTAATCTGTCATTTTATAATAATAAGAAATAATTATTAAAATTTGGTGAATTCTTCCATTTATTTAAGTTATTTTATTCATCACAATTTTGTCCTTCTCTCCGGCCTCAATCAAATATTGTCTAAATCTTTACCGAGTAATGGTAATTCTTGATGGCCCCAATACCTAATAATAATCTTACTTTTAGAAATAAAAAGTAATTATTAGAATTTTATGTATGAAATCTTTCATTTCCCTTTCTTCCAAAAATTTATCAATTGGAGAGTTATTTTCTCCTTCCTAATCCCTTCTCTATGAGCACCTCAATCCAAACATTATCTAATTTATATTGTTATTTACTATGGTGTGATAGTGTTAAACCCTTTGATCTTTCCGTTTAATGATGAAACTATACAAAAAAAAATAATCATGTAGGAAATCGGATTCTTTCTATGGAAAGGTATATTGTTATTTTTTGTGCTCTCTTCCCTAGGAACAAAAGGGCTGCAGCGCTTTGCACTTAGGCCCCTGAAAGTCTCACATCAATGTGAAAGGATTCATTACCCTCTGTACCCAAGACTGATGTACAACACCTTGTTTCACCTCAGATGAGTGGTCTTTCATACTCTAGATATTATGATCTTTTGAAGTAGTGATAGAGTTGGATAAATTTCTATTCCACGTAGGTTCTTATGAAACTTGTTTATATTTTTCGTAGGATATTGAAATTGCTGCAATGGGCCTAATCCAATGCTTGCCCGATTATAACTTGTTTAGGTGCAGAATCTACTGGAACAAATACTAGACATTTTCGTATTTTCTTTGGGCAACTCAACTTAGGTTTCTAGAGCAATTTATTTTCTTTTTTGGAAGTCTTGGAAATGGTGAGTTTTCTCCCTCCATCGGTGAGTTTGATGGAATTTATAAGTTCCTTAACAGCTCTAAGCTGGCACAAAGATTTGGAATCAATGAAATGGCATAGAACATGATGGCTTTCAATACCAACTATAAAGATAATGGTATATTTGGTGTCTATGATGTTGCGAATGTTGACCATATAAATTATTTTCCTTAATTTGTAATTTATCAATTTTATTTTCACTTAACCGGTTTATTAATTATTCATATCTAAAACAAGATAACTGAGACTACTTGATGAAAAATATGATAAGATCTCGAATATCATTGGACTCCGAAGAATACAAAACTTTTACTTAGGAATAGCTATATCGGATGATGATGATTTACAAGAATTATAATCAAAAGAAGAAATCGTATTTTTTTTCTCAAGCATAGCATGTGTCTTCTAATAAGAAAATAAAGAATATTTGGATTAAATGACTGAATTTTTGTTCCAACATGGAAATTTATGCCATTTAACCATATATTTGAACCATTTTTTAAAATAGTGTGTTTAAAACTTGATGGTTTTGTCTTCTTTCACCTGACTCTTTAGATGATTTGACTTATACAATCATGTATGAGGTGATTAAATTGACTTAAAGTTTGAGAAGCTAATGTGACAAGGAATCACTTAAGTGGAAATATTTATTTTTATCCTTTTTTAACTACAACAATTTAAATCTAAAAAAGAATTGTAAAATTGGTTTGATGAATATGCATCTAACAATGAAAATAGTTTTTAATATATAAGGTTTATACATGTAAAGGATTTGTCTTGTCCCATGTGCATAATTTTGTGTATGTGCCTGTATGCTTATTTAATGCACCATAGTGACAGTGTTAATGGTTCTTAATTAGATGTTTCCTATGGGTAATTGAACAATTTAGTTTGTTATCATCTTTTGATACCCTTGCCTAATCAATAAACTAATTAACATCAATGAGAATTCTATGGTTGAGCAAATATTAACTAGAAATTATGCGTGCTCTATTGTATTATTTTTATTGTGTGATTTTCGAGTTGTCAATGAAAGTAAATGTAGGATGAGTGACTTTTATGTCTTTGTACATCGTGTTTCAATTCATGATAATTTAGTTTTTTAAAATATTTAATGGCTAATTTTGGTTGTTGTAGTTGAGATCTTTCTCTTCTGCTTTACATTGATGGAACAAGTCCTTTGGTTGAAGATATTTTACACCATGTATGTACTCACTATAATGGAGAAATGTTTGGTTGTTAAATATAGCAAAAGTTCAGTATAATAGTAATAGTTGAAATATACTTGATATTATGATTTCATTTTCATGCTTACTGTTTGTTGAAGAAGTACATATGTTCGGTGAAATCATACTCAAGAAGTAATTATTTTCTATGTGTCTAACTGGTGCGGTTAATTCCCTTATTAAAGGTCCATTCCATTTAATTTCTTATGAGAGTAGAGATTGGTTGAGATAGTTGAATCATGTTCGCTAAAAGTTGAGGAGGGATTCAAGTGATTTTGATAAATAGATGAATCCATCAAAATTCTCAGTAAATCTCTACAAAATTATTGGGTATAAAAATTCATTCATAATAATTTGGTAAAACGTATATTTTGATCACTCATTTTATAATAATAATAAATCATTATTAAAATTTCATGATGAATTCTTATATTTATTTGAGTTATTTTATTCATTCCAATACTTTCCTTTCCTTGAGGAGCTCAATCCAAATATTATCTATATATTCCTATTCTTTTTGGAGTTGTGATAATTGTTGATCGCCCAATACCTATTTATAATATTTCTTTTATAATAAAAAGTAATTATTCATATTTTATATATTAATAGTTCCATTTTCCTCCATTACATAAATTTATCAAATGTAGAGTTATTTTGTCCTTTATAATCCTTTTCATTCCAAATGAATACCTCAATCAAATCATTATCTAAATTTTATTATTCTTTCCTTTCTTTTGGTGAGATAGTCTTGATGAGCCCTTAGATCTTTTCGTTTAATGATGGAACTATACAAAAAAAATCATCATTTAGTACATCGGATTCTTTGGGAAGCCATATTTTTTTTTTTGTGCGCTCTTCCTAGGAAAGGAACGACTACAGGGCTTTGCACTTCGGCTCCTAAAACTCTCACATCAATGTGACAGGATTCAAACCAATGGCCCTCTGTACCCTAGACTGATGTGCTACATCTAGTCTCACCTCGGATGAGTGGTCTTTTCTACTCTAGCAATTATGGTAATTTTATGTATATGCGTGTTTGTACTTGTGATAGGGTTGGATAATTTTTTATTCCACGTGAATACAAATGCTGACTTATGGTCGGATGATACCTTTTACCGAACTATTCGCCTGGATTGATGCTTTTGATGCTAACACCATCAAACGTGTTGTGAACCGATTCATTTGTGATAGAGTACAACAACTTACTTGTCAAAGAGTCTCGTTTGCTTTTTTTAGGAATTATGGTTACATGTTCTTATGAAACTTGTTTATGTTTTCTGTAGGATATTGTAATTGCTACAATGGGCCTAATCCAAGGCTTGCGCGATTACAATTGGTTCAGGAGTAGAAAACCAAGCTTTCTCTCTCTAGAAAGTTTTTCCGAATAAGCTCTGTTTGAGCACAAATTTGGGTCAATTGACTCGTTCAAAGGGCATAAATCTAATAGGAAGATAGGGAAAATGATTAGCAACATGTTAGGGGGCAATTAACCAAGTTTAAACAGTCAATTTAATGAAATGAGACTTCGGGGGGTCAAAGTGTAATTTTGGGAAAATTGAGGATTTGGATAGAAACAAGAGGACATTAGGGACCTAAGAGAGGTATTGGAAACCTTAGTGACCTAATTGAAGATAAAATGAATATTAGGGACCTAAATGTAAAGTTATAAATTTTAGAGACCTAATTACAATTAAGGCATAATGTGAGGACCTATATGCAAATACACGAAAGTATAAGGTCCTTTATCCCAATTCTCCTAATGTGAATACTCAAACTATATAGGAGCTGGTTGTCTAAGTACCTGTGCAGAGGAGACAGCACGAATAGAGATCTCACCGAGATGACCACGTTACTATTATCGGGTGAGTGTGATTTCCAATATCATACCCGGTTGGGATGATAAGCACATTTTCGTATTGAAAATTATTTTCTAGGAATAGTCTCCCCTGACTATGTGAACCTGCTTAAATCTTTTGGGAGATGTTTCTAATGAGAGTTGAAATAGCTCAAGTGGGCCCAAGGCCTCGGTTTTGAAAGTAATAGGGCCATAGGACCAAGTTTTGGAAAAACTTGTGAAGTGGGCCCAATGCCAATGTGAACGGGTTTAAACATGTAGATAAAATCTTGATTTTAAGCCTTATGTATATTTAACAAAAATGGTTAAGTTGTATGATAAAGCCACCCAACCGAAGTCGGATCATAGAATTCATTAGGCTAGTAGCTATCGAGCCAAAGTCGGGCCGTCGAATTCATTGGGCTGTTAGTTACTATGCCGAAGTCGGGTAATCAAATTCGTTGGGCTGGTGGCACCAAAGATAAAGGTCTAAACCAAAAGTCATTTGTTTGTGCATGTAGAGATACAGAACCATTGAGGCGCCTGATATGAGGTAGTGTTGATTCTAAGGGCAGTTAGATAACCCAATGTGCATAATGGAAGTTTTGTTATCTAGTGAGTCTCAAAGCACGGAGAAGGTTCATGCTCATTGAGACCGAGGTAGAAGGAGGAGAGGTCTTGTCCCACCATAGTCACAAGCGAAGCAGTTGGAGATTGCTTTACGAACGTGTGAAACCTTTGAGATAAAGGGTGTGTGCTATTGTATGCTAAACCAAACTTGAGCAAGGGAAAATGTTAAAACATGTTTCTAATGAAGAGTTAAACCCACAAAAATCGTAAATGAGAAGGTTAGTAATAATAAACCTTTTCTGTCTTTACGAAAAGTCACCCTAACACCGACTCACTGTGTTGTAGAACTCACCCCTTGCCCTAAAGTTTTTTTTTCCAGAAAAGCCACCTATCAAGAAAAGTGGAAGCTAGAAGAGCAAGTCGGTGGTACCACAAGAAGGTGAACTTTTATTTGGTTGTTTTGTTAAACCTTGTTGTAGAAAATAGGTGTAGTCATGAGCATTTACCTTTCACGACCTATTTTGGTAAAATTATTAATTTAGTACAAGGAAGGGTGACGGGTTGATAAGGGGTTTCCAACTAAATTGGGTTAGGGTGTGATAACTTAAGTGGTATTAGAGCACAATTTTCCAAACAAAGTTTTCAAAACTAAAACCCTACAACCCTAACAAATGATAAACCTCCATTTTATAGATATAACCCCTTTAGGAGGAAACAAACGAACCCGCACTGCCACCACCACCACGGGACTATTAGGAAATTCTATCCCAAATAAGGAAATTAGCATGGGAGCTTAAGAGTCTAGGAGGACTCAAACCACTACACCAAGAATGACTATCGAACAGAGGAAACTCTATGAGGAATTTGTCAGGGTGTTCGAGGAACCTTACCTCCCACCAAGAGGGGGCAATTTCCCTATAAGAAGTACGCACCTCAAGGATAACGAGGTACAAGCCGATAAGCTACCCCTTGGACAGTTTGTACAAACAAGTCATCACGAAAAGTGGAACATACGCAAGAATAGGAACCATGGTGACCCTCCTCACAAGGAAAGGGAAAGTTTCAAATTTCGTAACTACCCCTATGAAGGAATAATAGGAAGGACAAGATCTCATAGGAAAGAGGAAACTTTCTGATGTCTTAGATGCTAGAGGAACTACAAACATGCATGTACTAAAGCGATCTGTTACATGTGTGGACAACCAAGACATGTTGTGAATAGTTGTCCAATACCCCGATGATGTATTGTAAACCCCGCACATTTGAGTTAAGGAAAACCGGGAAAAGAACCGGTCAAATCGAATAAGAAAACAAAACCAGTTTACATTTGGGAATAAGCAATATGAAAATTTACAACTTTTGGTTGATCCAAAGGATTTATTAAACATTGGAAAAGAAACTTATGACAAACTAGAAAACAAAAACCAAATTGGTTCAGGTGAACTAGATTCCATAAAAACTTCAAAGTTAAGCGTGCTTACCTTAGAGTAGTGTGAGGATGGGTGACCTCGTCAAAAATTTTTATGCGAACGTACGGCTTACCATCAATTAATATATATTTAATTATTGAAATTAATACCAATAATTTATGGCAATATTAATACTAGTAATAAATAATTTAATACCTAAATTAAATTATTAGAATTAATACAAATAATTTAATACCGAAATTAAATTATTGAAATTAATACCAATAATTTATGACAATATTAATACTAGTAATAAATCTCGCCCATTTAATACACGGGTTTTACGACTATATAAAGAGGTCATCCCCATTTCATTCTCCTCACACCTGAACACTTTTCTCTCTCTCTACTGCTCCATTTCCCGGTAAAGCTCGAACCAGAGCTTCGACTTGAACAAAGGTCGGGCTCTTTAGAATCAGGGAGAAGACAGCTATCTGATAGCAAACTCCAGTCAATCCAAGAATCGTTGGAGAAGCGCCGACATGATGGAATAGTGAAACAACTCCGGCGGACCGAAGCTACCATATTTCGGCCAAGCTGGAATTGGCCATTTCAAGCCCTCCTCAGGCCAAACCAAGCCCTCCCAACACTTCATCAGCCTTTCCATGGCCGAATTAGGATTGAAAGGTAATCCAATTCGGCTCCCCTTTATAATTTTCGATTGGTGCTAGAGAGAGAATCAACCGAATTTCAATGACGAAATTCTAATCCAATTCTGCATCAATTGATACAATAATTGATTATAGGATGAACCTTAGGATGAGACCTATCTGTCCAGATCGAAAGCTCGGACTGTCGTGCCTTCACCGGTGAGTAATCGAAGCTTTCTCTCTCTACAGTCTATTTTCCAGCAAAGCTCTGTATGAGCTCGTTCTGATGTTAAAATCTGCGATTCAAAGTTTCTTAGAATCGTATGAACATACATGAACTCAATTTCAACTCCAATTTCAATAATTAGAAGTGTTTGATCGGTTAATTTGATGAAATCAAATTCGGTAGTGTTGAATAGTTGAAATTGGGGGAAATTTTGGGGATTTTCGAAATTCAAAGGGGCCAAAATACAATTTTATGAAATTGAGGGTCAATTGGGCATGAAAATAATGTTGGAGGACCAATTGAGGAATTTTGGAAATTTTGGGGAAAAACTTACCATTTTTGTGAAAGAAGGGCAAAATGGTAATTTTGGAAAAATTGGGGAACTAAATTGGAAATTTGGAAAATTAAACCCCTTTTTGGTGAAATTGAATAAATTGAGGTCCCACGATAAATTTTAAAAGTTACAGAACTCAATTTGAGGAAAAACCGACATTAGGGACTTAAAGTTAAAAGAAATAAATTTAGGGATCTAATTGCAAATAACTAAAAGTTTGGGTTTTCTCATTCATTAATGAATGAAGGCTGTTATGCCGAGTAATAATGAACAAGGTTGTTCATATCGTGTAGTAATGTTAAATACCGAGAGCGCCAGCAAGGACAAGCTCGCGAGAATACAAAGAACCAGTCTAGTGGAATTCACGGCATTAACGGGTGAGTGGGTTTACTAACATCATACCCGGTTGAGGATGATAAGTGCCTTGATATAAAAACCCACTGTTTAGTAGTATTTTAATCATCACTACTTAGAGAAAGTGATGTGAAAGTTATGCGGAAAAACTACTTACGGGTTGTAAGTAGATCATACTCGGTTGGTATGATGAGACTTCCTCGAAGGAAGTTGAAAACTCATTCATCGGTTATGAACGGAGATGTCCTTATACTGGTTGGTCTGATGGATAGTAAAAACCTATTTTTGTTGGAAGTGCTCTCCCCTGACTATGTGCCAATGCTTAAACAATTTAGGAGACCTTCTCGATGGGAGCTCGAATAGCTCTGATAGGCTAGGGGCCTCAGTTTTGGAACTTGGGGGCTAAATGCCCGATTTTGAAAATCTCGTACAGTGGGCCGAAGGCCAGTTGGCACAAGCAGGAGCTCGTAAATGAACATGATATATGTGCCATAAAACTTAATACGTGAATTGTTTGGCCATGGTACCAAGATAGGACCGACATGCTCAGTCAACTAGCAGCAGTGCGACATGACAGGTCGACGGACTAGTTAAGACAAACAGTTGTAGGTTGAGTTGAGAGTCGGGGCCGTTGGACTAGTGGCACCACAGATTACATGGCAATATAAGAAAACATTGTTTGTGCATGCACTATGAGTACGAGATCATCAAGATGCCCATGAGGGGTAGTGATGCGTTTTAAGGGCACTGGACGACCTGGTGGCTATAAGGGCAGTTCATCGTTCCAGGTGTCTGTGCGAAATCTGGGGTAGCACGAAGCGCATGAGACCGGGGTGGGGACAGGATGAGGTCTCTGTCCTCATATGGACATGAAGAAGTGATTTCGGGATTGTGGGTAGGATGTCACGTACATCCACTCATTCCCAGGGTAGAAGTGGTCGTACTTCTATCCGGGTGGTAGGAAAAGTCGCTCCGAAGCCACTAGCAGGTTCAGTAGTGATACTGACTTGTGAATGTGTGTAACCTTCATGATGAAGGATGTGTGTTGGGTGATGACACACCGTGGTAACTAAGAAATAATGGAAAAATCTAAATTTTTAAATGATGGGATTTTTTAAAATAAAGGAGTCTGGCACACTTCATATAAATATTTTTCTTAAAAGTCAAAAGCTTTTAAAAACTCATTCACTGATTAGTCGTACTCACCCCCTCCCTTATATCCCTTTTAGGAAATCCCGGAAAGCCTCTCCTTAAAGACCGTCAACTAAGATGCCTGTAAGACAGGTATGTAAAGTTTTAAATTTCATACAGTTTTGATTAGGCTATTCTAGGAAAAAGGTGCAAGTTAAAGGACGCCTTACTCTTTACAGTTTACGATAAGGGAAAACCCTTTAATAAACTGGGAGAGTGGCGGGTTGATCACGGGGATCCGACCAAACCGGGTCGGGGCGTGACATGTATGGAAATACTTCCTGAGAGTAATAGGAATCCACAAAGGAGGATTTCCCAATGCCAAAGATGTAGAAGAGACCACGAAGGTGCATGTAGGGAAGTAACCTATTTTAGATGTGGACAATTGTGATATTATGCGAAGAAGTATCTAGTACCACTAAGGAATGTCGTACTAACACCTGGTGATGTCGCACCCACAAATATGAGAGGAGCCAACCCAATGCCAAAGATACCAACAAGGGCTTACAACCCCACCTAGGAGGAAATCCATCAAGATCCTAGTATAGTAGCGAGTACTTCCCATCCTCCTATGTAACTACCTCCTTGTTGTTGGGACAATAGCCTAAAACATATTGTATTCCTTTCCAATAATGAATAAATGCCCAGTTTCCAAATACTTTTATCTCTTGAATCATGATACATCCCATTGAGATTCAGTGTGATTCCATTCCTTAACCAAAAAGCACGGGTACTCATGAGAGTCCACAGTCGAGATTCAATGTACTCATGAGAGTCCAGGGAGCAAGTTCAATCCAAGGAACGGGTAAATGGGGAGATAACATCAAATGATGCCATAACAAGTTGGGATGGGTGGGATACCCATAATAAAGGAAAGGATTTTTGAAAAGAGAGCAAACTTGGAGAAGTACGCACTCTAACCAAGAGGTGATTAAAGGAATAATGATGGATATTAAGATTGGTTTTGGTCCACACCCACTTAATAGCTTAAGATTGGACGATAAGATATAGTGTGTAGTACACGAAATAATACCCGATAATCGGAAATTTCTCAGATAGGAAATAAAGTTTGAAATGAAAATTCAAAGTTGGTAAAAGATTGTAGATGGACAAATGCACCAATATAAAAGGGTGTAAGGATATGAAGGAAGGAAAACTTAAAGGAATAGTAAGAAGGTTGGACGCATATTTCCAAAGATGGAAGTCTTTACTTTGAAGGACAAGAGTGGAGAATGGGACCAATAAAAGGAACTCTCCAAGATAAATCAAAGGAATCAACACATATGTTATAAAGGATCCAATGGAAGTGAAGGAAGAGTGGTCGCGAAATGGTCATGACGAGTAAGGATGGACTAAGGAATGAAAATCCTTAGGTAAGGATATCATCAAGTATGAGGAGAGAAAAGCCTGAGTATGTTGATAGACTAATCGTGAAGTGATCGAGAAACCTGATAGTTGGAACCGAGAATGCCTAATAAGGAAGTTGGTAAATGATGAGCAAATAAGAAAAATCCAAACGGTCATGAAAGGCATGACGTCTAAGTAAAGGAAATTGATATGCATGGAAGAGCTGCACAAACTAGAAACGAGTGGTGGGACACTCTAACGGCCTAAGAAGAAGAGCATGCATATACCATCTAATGAAAGAAATGGTGAGGATTCGATATTGAAAAAGTATGAATTACAAGAAATGGAGATCTACAAGGTAAGAGAGAAATGACCGAATCATGGGTGTACGCATTGGATGCTTGGATAACGTTCAAGGTACTTGAGGAACACTACCATAGGGTAAGGAGGGATGAAGTCCTATGATCCCTAAAGGGTGTCTTTGTAACATGTCATGCTACAAAGGATAGGAAGGTCCAAGAGTTCAAAGAAGGTGTGACTCATGTGAGGAAGAGTCGTTTATTTAAGCATGATGGGGTCAAATAAAAGATTTGGGTAAACCTAAGTTATGATCGAGGTCGGGTTCTTTAGAACCAGAGAGAAGTCAGCTACATGCTTGTAGTCTCTATTTGCTCCAAGGGTTGCAAGAGAAATGCCGACGTGATGAAACAGTGAAACAGCTCCGACGGATTGAAGCTGTTCTGTTTTGACCAAGTTGAAATCGGTCATTTTGAGCCCTCCTCAGGCTAAACTAAGCCTTCCCAACAATTCCTTAGCCCTCCCACGGCCAAATTAGGACTAAAATGTAAGCCAATTCGGCTACTCTCTACAATTTCCGCCCAATGCTAGAGAGAGAACTAACAGAATTTCAATGATGAAATTCTAATTTAATTTGGCATCAATTGATACAATTCTTGAGTCTAGGATAAACCTTAGGATGAGAGCTATCTGCCCAGATTGAAAGCTCAGACCATTATTCCCTCACCGGTGAGAAATCAAAGCTTTCTCTCTCTACAGTCTATTTTCCGGCGAAGCTTCGTTTGAGCTCGTTTCAGCGTTAAAACTCGTGATTTAAAGTTCTATGGAATCGTATGAACATGAACAAACTCAATTTCAACTTCAATTTCAACAATTAGAGGTGTTTGATCGGTCAATTTGATAAAATCAAATTTGGCCGTGTTAAAGAATTGGAATTGGGGGAAATTTTGGATTTTTGAAAATTCGAGGGACCGAAATGTAATTTCCTAAAATTGAGGGTCAATTGGGCATGATAAAAATGTTAGAGGGCCAATTGAGGAATTTTAGAATTTTTGGGGTGATACTTACCATTTTTGTAAAGGAAGGGAAAAATGGTAATTTTGGAAAAGTTGGGGGACCAAATTGGAAATTTGGGAAATTAATCCCATTTTTGTGAAATGGAATAAATTGAGGTCCTATGATAAATTTTAAAAGTTTTGGGACTTAATTTGAGGAAAAACCAGCATTAGAGACTTAAAGTTAAAGAGAAATAACTTTAGGGACCTAATTATAAAAAAAAATAAAAATTTGACTTTATTATTCATTTGGAATGAATGAAGGCAGGCCGAAGGATAATGAACTAAGATGTTCATATCGTGTAGGAACACGAAGTACCGGGAACGCCAGCAAGGACAAGCTCACGTGAATACAAATAACCAGTCTAGTGGAATTCACGGTATTAATGGATGAGTGGGTTTAATAACCTCATACTCGGTTGGGATGATGAGCACAACTTAAAGTTAAAAACCACTTACCAGTTGTGAGTGGGATTTTATGTCATACCCAATTTGGGATGATAAGCTCATCGAAATAAAGACCCACTACTATGTGGTATTTTAAACATCACGACTTAGAGTAGTGATATGAAAACCATGTGAAAAAACTACTTACCGATTGTAAGTAGATCATACCCGGTTGGTATGATTAAACTTCCTCGAATGAAGTTGAAAACCCATTCACCGGTTATGAACGAAGATGTCCTTATATCAGGTCGGTATAATGAACAGTGAAAACATACTTTTTCGAAAGTGTTCTCCCAATGCTTAAACAATTTGGGAGACCTTATCAACGGGAGCTCGAATAGCTCTTAAAGGTCAGGGGCCTCGGTTTTGGAACTTAGGGGCTAATACGCTCGATTTTGAAAATCTCGTACAGTGGGCCCAAGGCCAATTGGCACAAGCAGGAGCTCGTAAACAAACATGAATTATATGCCATAAAACTTTAAATAAATGAGTTGTTTGGCCATGATTCCAAGGTAGGACCGACATACTCAGTTAACTAGCGACAGTGCGACATGACAGGTCGATGGAACAGTCAAGAAAAATAACTACAGGTTGAGTTGAGAATCGGGGCCGTTGGACCAGTGGCACCACAGATTACATGGCTTGATAAGAAAACATTGTTTGTGCATGCACTATGAGTACGGGATCATCAAGACGCCCATGAGGGGTAGTGATGCGTCCTAAGGGCCTTGGAAGACCCAGTGAGTATTAGGGCAGTTCGTCGTTCTAGGTGACCGTGCAAAATTTGGAGTAGCACCAAGCGCATGAGACCGGGGTGGGGACGGGATGAGGTCTCTATCCTCATACGGACACAAAATTTATTTCGGGAATGAGAGTCGGATGTCGCGAACATCCACTCATTCTTAGGGTAGAAGTGAACGTACTTCTATCTGGGTGGCCGGTAAAGTCACTCTACACAAGTGGGTTCAATGGATGTACTGACTCGCGAATGTATCTTGAATCTTCATGATGAAGGATGTGTGTTGGCTGATGACACACTGTGATTAAATAAGGAAATGGTGATAAAACCTGAGATTTTGAATGAAATAATTTTTGAAAGAAAGGAGTTTGGCACACTACAATATAAATCTTTTTCATAAAAGTAAAAGTATTAAAAATCTATTCACTGAGTAGTTGTACTCACCCCCTCCCTTATATCCCTTTCAGGAAATCCCGGAAAGCCTACCCTTAAAGACCATCAACTATGATGACTGTAAGACAGGTATGTAAAGTTTAAAATTTCATGCGGTTTTGATTATGCTATTCCAAGAAATGGTGCAAGTTTAAGGGACGCCTTACTCTTTACAGTTTATAATAAAGGGAAACCCTTTAATAAACCGAGAGAGTGGCAGGTTGATCACGGGGATCTGACCAAACTGGGTCGGGGCGTGATATTATCGGCCCCCTAAATAGAAGCACATCCACTTCTACCCTGAGAATGAGTGGATGTACACGACATCTGACCCTCAATCTCAAAATCAATTCTTCGTATCCGTATGAGGATAGAGACCTCATCCCGACCCCACCCCGATCTCATGCGCTTGAAGCTACGTCGAGCTTTGCAAGGTCACCTAGTCCGATAAACTGCCCTTATATCCACCAGGTCGTCTGGGCCCTAGGACACATCACTATCCCTCTTGGGCATCTTGAAGGTCTCGTACACATACAATGCATGTATAATTAGTATTTTCAAATCATGCCATATAATATGTGGTGCCATTGGTCCAATGGCCCCGACCTTTAACTCAACCTGCAGTTGTTTGTCTTGACTGGTCCGTCGACCTGTCATATCGCACTGTTGGTACCATAACCAAACAATTCATTTATTTAAAGTCCATCACACCCTAGGTGTGAGGTCATCTCCGCTTATAACCGATAAGCGAGTTTTCTCCTTCTTTTCAGGAAGTTCATTATACCAACCGGGTATGATCTACTTATAACCAGTAAGTAGTTTTTCCACGTAATTTTCATATCACTTCTCTCAGGTGTGATGTTTAAAATACCACTTAGTAGTGGGTTTTCATTTCCGAGGTACTTATCATCCCCAACCGGGTATGATATAAAATCCCACTCACCCGTTAATGCAGCAAATTCCAATCGACTGGTTCTTTGTATTCACGCGAGCTTATCCTTGCTGGTGTTCCTGGTACTTTGTATTCCTACACGATATGATCATCCTTGTTCATTATACCTCGGCCTAATAGCCTTCATTCATTCCAAATGAATGGGAAAACTAAACTTTCTATTTATTTGCAATTAGGTCCCTAAAGTTATTTTTCTTTAAGTCCCAAATGCCAGTTTTTCCTCAAATTGAGTAATTTTATCTTAGAACCTCAATTTATTCAAATTCACAAAAAGCGGTTTAATTTCCCAAATTTCCAATTTGGTCCCCCAACTTTTCCAAAATTACCATTTTCCCTTCCTTTACAAAAATGGTAAGTTTCACTACAAAAATTCTAAAATTCCTCAATTGTCCCTCTAACATTCTTATCATTTCCAATTGACCCTCAATTTTATAAAATTGCATCTTGGTCCTTCAAATTTTTGAAAATTCCCAATTTTCCCACAATTTCAACTTCCTAACACAACCGAATTTGATTTTATCAAATTGTCCAATTAAATACTTCTAATTGTTGAAATTGAAGTTAAAATTGAGTTCCTACATCTTCATATGATTCAATAGAATTTTGAATCACAAGTTTTGATGTTGGAATGAGCTCAAAGGGAGCTTCGCCATAAAATAGACTGTAGATAGAGAAAGCTTCAATTACTCACCATTGGGGGCATGACGGTCTGAGCTTTCGATCTGGGAAGATAGCTCTTGTCCTAAGGTTCATCTTAGAATCAAGAATTACATCAAGTGATGTTGAATTGGATGATAATTTTATCATCAAACTTCTTTCGGTTCTCTCTCTAACACCAGTAAAAAGTTGTAGAAAGGAGTTGAATTAGCTTACCTTTCAGTCCTAATTCAGTTGTAGGAGGGCTGGGGAGGTGTTGGGAGGGCTTGGTTTGGCCTGAGAAGGGCTCAAAATGGCCAATTTTAGCTCGGTCAAAATAGGGCTGATTCGGTTCGCCAAAGCTGCTTCACTGTTCCATCACGTCATCACTTCTCCAGTGATTCTCAGAGCAAACAGAGACTACATGTGTATAGCTAACTTTTCCCCAGTTCTAAAGAACTTGACCTCGCCTTGTTTGGCTCAAAAAAGTGCCTAAGTCGAAGCTCTGGTTCGACAATGAAGTTTTGAGGTGTGGAGAGGATGAATGGGGAGGGGGACTTTATATAGAAAGCTCGGGGACTTCTTGGTCGTCCGACTAGTGCCTAATGGTGGTCATTCATGGTCTGAAACTCCCTGGTTGAAGACTTTTTAGCTTCACCGATGCTGCGTGATTTTCCGGTGAGTGAACTGTGCTATAATCTAAAGGACGAAGATGACATTGTTCTGAACTAGACCAGACCGGTCCAAAGCGGGTTCAAAGCTTAAACCAGCCAGTTCACCCCCCCCCCCCCCCCCATTCGACCGAATTTTTCAAATTTAAAAATTTCTAAATTCATTTTCTATCCAATGGTGGCCTCAAATCTCATATTTGAATGTTTTTTAGCCACCTAGAAAAATAAATTTAGAATTCGGTTCAATAGTGGTTCAAACAAGTCCAAACCGGTTCAATCCAGTTCGGATACGGTTGACCTGAACCAGTTTGGTTTTCATCTCCAATTCATTTTCATGTCCATTTCCATGACTTTTGGGACTTTTTGGGTCACTCGGGATCCATAAATTTCTCGGTTTTCCCTTTCTCTATCAGTTCCGGTTCATCTAAACCGGTCTGGTTTTTCTCTTCCAATTTGTCCCAAGGTTTTTTTCCAAGGTTTTATGAACCCTTTGGATCACCCGTGAGTTGTAAATTTCCAAATTGCCTATTCCCAAATGATCGGGTTTGTGAATGGGTTCGATTTGTTTTACTCAGTTTGATCGGTTTTTTTCCCAGTTTTCCTTAACTCAAAAGGGCGGGGTTTACATCCACAACTCAGTGAGTAGGGTTTACATGAAATCATTACTTCCTATACATGATGCACTAAATCATGCTTTTCTTTTCTTAAAAATAATGTGATAAACAAGTCACTACTTGTATTATCCTTTATAAAAAGGTTTTCTCATAAATTTTTTAGCTTATTTCATCAAGATTAGGGTAGGTACCTTACTAGTTTGAGTGATTTAATTTAAATAAACCTACCATAGTTTATTTCGCACAAAAGCATACAAACACAATTTATCCATAAAAAGATTAAACAGTCGTAGAACAGACTTTTATAGGCAACAATCTCAATATGTTCCACTAGTGGTCTAGAGTGCTTTACTGTCCACCCTAGTGAGAGGCCATAACCTCTACCACAAGTCTGTGTGTGCATCATTGCCCAACCCTCAGACCTTATCACTTCTTTTTGTCCGATATTGAGGGACGAGAACTCTACCCCTTTTTTCCTTGGTCTTAATACGCACATTCTCTCATAGCTTCTTGACATACTCGCATGACAAAACTTCCCTTATGCTCCATGTCGTCTAGCAACCCTTAAAATTAACACTACCCAATACCAAGTGCCTCAATAGTTTTGTATATGAGCATGCATAATCAATTGTCCTTTTAATTAAAACATTTATTTTTGGTGATATCAGCCTAATGAGTTTGACGACCCAACATCGATTCGATAGCTAAATCACACAAATTAACCATTTTTGAAAGTTTTCCATAAGGCTAATAAATCGTAATTTGACTACGAGTTTAAACCTATTTCCATTAGCATTTGGCCCCATTCATGAGTATTTCCAAATCATGGCATTAAGCCCACTTTAGTTAAAAAAATCCAAGCATTGGGCCCACTGGAGCAATTTCTAGCTCTAGGCAATACGTGATTCATGCTTTCAGCATAAATATCTCTCAAAAGTTTTAAGCAATTTCACACACTTGAGGGAGAATATTTCTGAAAAATAGTTTTTAGCTTCAGTTATTATTAAAGTACATTCATCACTCCAAACGATTATAATGCTGAAAATCCCACTCCCCCGTATTCCGTATTTTGTTCGTCTCGGATGGATTTTCGATGTATATAGATCGTGTTGCGGTTGTAGTTAGATGCTTCCATTTCATACCTACATTATCACAAATAAATGAATTATTTAATTACCCGAATCTTTTCACTTATATCTCTAGATTTTCTCCTAATTACATAGAAGTTCATAGGTTTATTTTATTAGCTTAATTCTCAATTAATTGCCAAAATACCTAAGTTTACTTTATTTGCAATTTTACCATTTATATAATTTTATCAAAATAAAATTATTTAAATTGTAAATAAATTCTTATAAATATTTTAAATTGTGTTTAAATTTCTAAAATTATTTTTAATTACAATTAAGCCACTAAATTTTTCTTAATTACAAATTGGCCCTCAATTAATGTCAATTTTACAAAAATCTCTAAATTCCTCAAAATCCCCAATTTACCCAATTTTTGTCAAAATTACACTTTAGCGCGAAATCTTTGATTTATCAAATTGAACACTTATGCTATGTTTGGATTGAGGGATTTGGAGGGGAGGGGTTCGGAGGGGTGTAGAAATCCCTCATTTGGTAAAAAAAAAATAGAGGGGTTTTGAAGGATTTGGAGGGGTAGAGGAATTGTGTCATTTATTGCTTAAATTACTTTAATATCATCATTTACTATTTATATTATTATTTATTTATTTATTTTTATTTTTATATACTTTAAATAGATTTATATATTAATAATATTTTATATAAATTATATAATACAAATATTATAAATAAAATTTTATTATAAAAATATTTTTAATATAATTTAATGATATATAATAGCTAATAAATTATTTAATTTAATTAAAAGGGTAAATTTATCTTTCTAATTTTTTTCATTAATAATCCTTCTCCTCACTTTCACTCCATTCAAACAATTGATTATTAAAATTTTTTAACACTTCCAAATCCATCACTTTACCTCCCCTCCAAACCCCTCGCTTCACCTCCCCTCCAAATCTTTCCAAACTCCTCAATCCAAACATAGCATTAAAACTTATTAATTCCCTCTGAACATGTCACTAATCACTTTTCCCATCTTACTATGAGTATTCTAAGATTTGAATCACCTCATTTGACCCAAAATCGATCTCAAACGGAGATTTGCCGAAAAAAAATTTCTAGAGAGAGAAAGCTTAATTTTCTTACAGGTGAATGGACGATTGTTGGAGCTCTACATATGGGTAACTAGTACTCGTTAAGAAAATTCTCCTATTATCAAGTTTCACATCAATTGACTGCATAAACATAGAGAATTTCATTAGCAAAGTTTCTAAAGTTTTTGCTCTGTAAATTCATTATTCGAACATATAGAGGCAAAATTGGTTTACCACTACGTATATAGTTCAAAAGAAACATCTTTAATTGAAAGGAAGAAAGTTTGGGGGACTCCTACATCGTCAAATTAGAAAGACTAGCAAATATCAGTCATGCACATAAATACTCAATTATTGCTACTCAATCATTCTCATGTATTATACTATAATTTCTCACAAATTAGGCTGGGTTCTCTCAACGACTAACATGTCGATAAACTTTAGAACCACTAATCCCACCTATGATTTTCTTTCAAATCAAAGGTTAGACCACATTACGTCTTATTTACTAAAATACCCTAAAAGTTTATAAGTGACTCATTTAGATAACCCAATTTTTCCAAATTTTGCTTTTTAATTCTTAAGTTGGAAAAAATTACAATTTTTTCCTCACTTGCAAAAATATCTATTATACATATTTACTTTGGCAAAATTACCATTTTGTTATTTATAGTTCAGTATGAACTATTTGACATCCCTTTGAAAATAATTGACTATTTTACCCCTCATTTACATAATATTTACAATTTTACCCATGAATTCCAAAACTTATAAGCCACTTAGGCAACTCTTAGGGATATTTTTCGTATTTTTCCCATATTTACAATTTGGTACCAAAATTTTTCATAATTATAATTTATTCCCTAAATTTTAGAATTTAAATCAAATGAACTTTGAAATTCACAATTTGCCCCAAAATTGATTTTATCATACTCCTAATGGCTCTTTTAAGGAGTAGGGGCCTTACCCCGACCAACCATGGCCAAATTTGTTCATTTTCCAAAATTGGTCGAAACCAGTGTGTTGTTAGAAATTTTGGAGGTGACCAAAGATTAGGCGTTTTGTATTGAAGGTTCAAGAGAAATTTTCTGTGGTAGTGGTTGCCGAAGTTAGGAGAAATTGGTTGTCGACTCGTCGCAATCGGACTAAACTCGGTAGACCCACCGACAGAAATTGCTACCTATCGGTCGTTTTTTGCCTTTTTCTAGGGGTCGGCCCTCGCCATGGAGGCGTAGAGGGGAAGCAGGCCATCACTTTGGCACCGGTAGCCACCGAATGATGGAGAATTGGGATCCGAAAGGGCCACTGGTGGTGATAGATCTTGTTGTCCAAAATTGGGGTCGGCCAAAATGGGCATTTTGCGGCCTTTTTCAGCCACTACCAGGTCAGGGTTTAGCCATGGATATCTATAGAATTCAATTATCGTCAGTTTGACGCCAATATCATCTCATTTGTTGATGGACGAGAGAAAATTACCAATTTTACTAATTGGAGGTCAGGGAGCTACGATTTTTAACTTTGAATGAATAATTCGAGCTATTAATGAGAAATTAATACAATTAACATAAGCGGGTAGCTCATTTACTAGCTGATATCTATAATTTATAGTACTAAATTTGATAAAAAAAATTGAGTTAATTAAATCTTTACTTATTTTGTTTTCAGTTTATAATAAAGTCCGATCCATATTTTTTAAGTTGAATAGAGTTAATATAGAGGGAGGGAAGGAGAATCACATATTTTAATTTGATAATTTTTTTTTATGATTGTTTAGTAAGAGGTCAAACGTGGTAAAATAAAACCTAAATAAATAAAAATTTAAGAATATAAAATATGAATAAGTTTTACGTGGAGTTTTATTAAAAGGATAAATAAAATTTTAGGGTAATTGAAAATATGGGTAAAGTTTTAGGATTAAATTTGAATGTGTTTAAAATGTAATTATTTAATTGTAATAAAAGAAAAGTTAAGTAATAATGTGGAAATAAATGTATATGGGAGAGAGGTTCCTGCCGTGGCCCTCGCGTATTTCGACCTGGGCATCATTGACCTGAAAACACAACAGTCTGACGGCGGCGACAACCTTATTAACACCAAAATGCTATAAGTTTATATATGAAAATAAATTGTGTTAGTTACCGATTTGCTGGAACAGATTTCCTTAGTCTTTTCGGCGACCTGCGTAGCCTGCCTCTTCAGATCGTTCTCGACGTGCGGCATCACGTGGGCACCCAGATAAGGATCGAGAGGCAGACGGACCATGGCGGATGCTGTGGTGGGCCTGGCGTGGAGGATGATGAGCTTGTAGGGGGCGTTGGAGCGGAAAGGCTTGAAGAAGTTGTAGCTGTGGTGCTGGCAGCTGTCAACCCCCACCAGCATCAGTCACCAGTCATCACGGGCTTGCTCGCCATTAATGTCTGAAGCTCTCAAATCCTGTGGGTGATAATTAATCTGGGGGCAGAACTGAACTGATCAACTCTAGTGTGATTGAGGGTTGGGAGAGGTAGAAGGTGGAGGAGGCGGCGGTTTGGGCCGGAACAGCCTTGATTTATCATCCTCCCACGGACACGGACACGGCGGTGCGCTTAGCCTAGTGAAATACAGAAGCTGTGGAGAAATATGAGGATCTACTCCATGTACCACAAAGTATGGAAGGTGGTACAAAATTAATAAGAGGGAGGGGTATGCAGGTAAAATTGTAACAAAAATACAAATATTTTAAATTCTAATTTTTTTTATAATCAAATAGTTAAATATAAATATTTCGAAAATCACTAACATGTCGTATAAATATTCGATTGGGCAAAAAAAAGTGGTACAATAAATTTCCATTGGGCCATTCCCAATCCAACTGTTTAATGGGCTTTTAATTAATTCGTCTGCCTCTAATTAATAATTATCTGTATTCGTCGTCCTCCATCCTCCACCCTCCACCCCACCCAAGAGAAGCCCAGAATCTCTATAGCTTCAGTTAAGCCCAGAATCCCTTTATCCTCTCTCCCACATTGGGGAAATCATGAAGAAAAATCTTGTTTATAAAAAGCTGAAATCTTTTAATAGTTACGACCTTACTTGAACAGGATCTGTTCTATAGCGTTGTACGACTGTGTCCTTGAGTTCTAAGGAGACAGGAACGAAAGTTCGGTTGATGAGACATGGCTGTGCGACCGGAGCGTGATTAGCAACGTAGCCCACCCATGACGGGCTGGCTATAGGCGGCAGAGGATCGTTCCCAGGCTTCTTACCTAGTGCCTGGGGCGGTCACACAGCTGTCTGACGGACTAAAAGTATCTTTTTCCTCTTTCTTCCTGCTATTTTTTTGTATCATGTTCATATGGCTGATTATACTATCAGAATAAATGGCAGAAGCCGCTGGATCTCCATATTTCTTCAGGCTTCCAGAAGTACTTATGGTACTCTATTGCTCGTCTTCCCTGTATGTCCTCTAATCTAACATGGTGACTTCTGAAGGCATATGATTGAAAGCTGCAGGTCCCATCGTTGGAGCATGATGTGTGCTGCTATGCTGCAGCTATGACCATCGTTGATGGATTGAAAGCTGCAGATCCCAAAGAGAAGTGCCCATTATGCCGTGAGGTGCCTAAAATTAATGTCATCATTCTTCATTTCCTGAGGGTTTTGGCCTTCTTTTCCCTCTCCATTTTCTTGGAGGAAGAAATCTCACCTGTCTTGTCTGTATCGCTCTACAAGGCACCAGAAGAACCACCGCACCAGCATCTACTTGAGTTTTTCCCGAGGTTCAGAAACATTGGTAGAATCCCACTCATCTCTTCTATTACATGCTTTGGCAGATGTGTATATAATTAAAGAGAAACATCTCTGATACAAAGGAAGAAAACAAAACTACTTCCATTTGGCTCTGCCTGCAGGAGAAAGTTTGGGAACACCTGCACAGCCAAATACTCCATTACTGCTGCTCAATCATTCTCTAGACAATTTTGCAATTAATTATAAATTGTCATATTAATTTATTAAATAATATTAGTTAAATATAATATCAATATTTTTATTAGATAAATATATAATAAAATAATTACTTTAATAAATTTATTAAATATTATTTTAGATAATAAAGAAATATATTATTATATAGATATACTATCTAAATATTTTACAAGTGTATATATAATATCCGCTAAAATATTAAGTTGTGTACTATATTTTCTCTATAATATAAAGTTATATTGATACAATAAAAAGAAAAATATATATTATTAGTAAACTTTGCCAAATTAAAATCTATTCAAAATTTTATTAAATATGTGTGCTGGAATATTAAAAATAAATAAAGTGAAAAAAAAGATTAAAGTAGAGAGAATATACATATTAGAAAAAATTCTACACAATACGAGATTAATTGTACTTAATTTAAAATTCGTCTAAAGTTAATTGATGAAATCTAAAATTTCCTATAACTCTAATTTTTTTAATTGAAAAATACTATATTAATCATTCACTCGGTTATATTTAAATTTATACAAATAATATACTAACAATATTTAAATTAATAAATTTTAATTTTAGGTATTAAAATTTTCACATAATCATCAAGTTTAAATATGAAAATTGTTGCCATCACTCAAATACTAAAAATATTTGTGATTAATTACAAATAATATCAATTATTCAATAATAAAGGTTAAATTAGTAGTTTTTAAATAAATAATAAAATAATGATATTGATAAAATTAAGCATATTATTTAAATTAGTAGTTCACCTAAATCGATTTGATTTTTATCTCCAATTCATTTTCAAATCCATTTCCTGGCTTTTGGAACTATTTGGATCAATCGGTATCCATAAATTTTTTGGTTTTCCCTTTCTCTATTAGTTCTGATTCATGAACCGACTCGATTTATAAATTGGTTCAATTTAGTTGTATCCGGTTCATCTAAACCGGTCTTATTTTTCTCTTCCAATTTGTTATAAAGTTCTTTTCCAAGGTTCTATAAACCCTTTGTATCACCCGAAACTTGTAAATTTTCAAATTGCCCGTTCCCAAATGATCGGGTTTTTGAACCATTTCAGTTTTCTTACTCTGTTTGACTGGTTCTTTTCTCAGTTTTCTTTAACTCAAAAGGGCGGGGTTTACAACTCTACCCTCTTTTTAGGAGTTTTGTCCCCAAAACTTAATTAGTAACCTTGCATGAGAAACCAATTCCTTTGATGTAGGTTTGCTATTTGTTTAACATGCAAACTCTTATCTTGTTCTTTCAATTTATCCTTTTTACATTATTCACTGAAGGAATTTCTCTTCCTTTATATTATTTGCTCCCTCCATAGAGTTTATCATACCTATACATATCTCACTTAAGGGTATATCATTAGATTTAAATCTTTCTTTGCTTAGAGCAACATTTTTTCCTTTGAGATCTCGTACTCAAGATTGGGAATTTCAAGATACCTAACCATTCCCGCGTCTAATTAACCTCTTGGTTGTTGATACCCTTAGCTCGATGCCCTTTAGAAAATTACATACATATTTACACAGGTTTTCTTATTATCACATTTTCATCCTATTTCGACTCTTTCTTTGTCCGTTGTTCATTACAATTTCAATCCAAATTTTATGTTTGACATTGTCATACTTGCTAACTGACTCTTCCTTATTTTGAGTCATGTTTTCCTCGGGACTATTGGGTTTACATGCCCCTTACTGCATGACATTTTCTAGACCTTGTCTCTATGTCCATTATATTTCCAGAACACCTCCGTTAAGTTTATTCCCAATTTTCCAGCCTCTCAATGATTGTATAACTTCATCCTTTTTTTCTTCTAGTAGTATTCCTCGACTACCTTCACCGTTATAAAATTAACTTACACAACTGTGTCCATTTTCCTTATGCATTCGTCCTTTCTCAACTTCCTTATTAAGTCTTTCCTGTTCCAATTATTGGATTTTCCAATAATTTACCGACGAGCTAGGATTCCTTCCTTCTTAAGTCCTTGGCATTCTTTATTCAAGGATTTTCCTTTTTTCTTAATCCACTTTTATTTACTTGTGATCATTTTATGATTTTTCGTTGTTACAATAATCGTTTTCGATCTATGTGTCCATTTCTTTGCTTGGGAAGGTTCCCTTCTTTTGATTTCGTTCTCTACTATGTCCCTCGCAATAGAGATTTCCATCTTAGGAGTTACATGCTCAATCTTCTTATCATTCCTTGTAGGGTTATTTGCACCCCTACCTATGTTAGGGCATTTGTCTACTTTGGATCCTTCTCTATTCACAACTTCTATTTCATCTCTTATTCTTTACTTGAGATACTTCTGATTATTGATTTTATTCTGTGCATTCCAGACTATACTCAGTCGTCCACTCTTTAGGCTTTATATGCATGTGTCGGCTATGACTCGTCTTACCAATTGTGGTTATTTCTCCATAGCCACATCTTATTTAGAGGGCTTACTTTTCCTATGTTTTCTCAAACGTTCTTCTTTATTTCTTTATTATGGGCATTCCACTCATTCTTACTTATCACAGCATCTTTTGATGCTAAATTCCTATTTCCCCATTCCTTTTAACCTATTTCCTTGGGCCATCCCAGAATGCTTTCTTGGTTATTTCACCTCAGCTTGCGCTTCATTTGTAAGTTTATCTCTTTGTTCCTTTTACTTAGTTCCATTATCTCTTAGTTGGGATACATATGCCTTTCCAAGGTTTCCTTCCTCGGTAGGACTCTCCCCTTTTCCTTGGTTCTAGGGAATATCTACCTTTAAATGGCATCCTTTGATGTCGTTCTCTTCTGTTTATCCTTGCTCTTAAAATTTTGCGAGTATATCTTTGGTACTCTATCCTCATCCCCACTCATACCATAGTACACGTCTATTTCTTTTAAGGGGAGTTTAAATTTTTCTTATTTCAAGATTTCTTGACCATTATGTGAAAGGATTACCTACTCCTTTCTTGGCTTGAATTCTGTTGTTAATTTGGCCATTGGTCCTTTTAAGGATTTCTTTCATCCTTCTTTTCTCCAATATTTGGCTTTTCCACATCTTCCTTCTTTGTTGGAGTTCACTCTATGAACCTCACGAGGGTAGTTCGTTACCTACCTCGCCCCTACTATTCACTTTGTCTAATTCTCTTGAGGCAGTTGTCTCTTGAATCTTCTTGTCCTTAATGATCCTTCAAGTGCCATTTTTAGGGTGTATTCCTTACTACTTCCTAGTCCCCCTTAGGGCATCGTTCATTCTCTTTGATTATCTTGTTATTATAGTTTGCTTACTTCTGCTATGTTGGTTAGAGACTACAATTGTGACTTCTCTACTTTTTCCAAAAGAAGTTGTACTTGCAATCTCGGTACATCCAATTTATCATCAATTGCTCGACTTGTCTTCTCTTGTGGATGTACTCCTTTCTTTGCTCCTAAATTTTTGAAATTTCTTCTTTAAGTCAGGATTCTCTTTAGCTACCTTTTTGTTCAATTTGTGGTTATATTGAGGTCCAACGTTTAGCCTTTTTTTTTCCTTCCAGTCACTTCACTAAGATCTTGAAGAGCTTCCTCCTATCTATGGTTGAAACTACGAGCTGGAGTGTGTTTCTTGGAATGGTATCCTTTCAGATTTCCTATAGATATGAGGGTGTCTTTCTTGGAAAGTAGTATTCTAAATCCTAGTGGTGTGGGACAATCCTTCATGTCTTATCTCCTTTGTACCTTATAATAGGTTGTTTCATATTTAGTTACTCCAAAAGTTCTCCTATACTCCTTATCATGACGGTTTTCTTGTCATGCCTTCTTTGCCTAATAATCTCTTTGATTCATTCCTTTATTCTTGATCTCCGTGGTGTCTAGGGAATTGCGGTTTTGTTTGGTTACTTTTCTTTCTGCCATCTTCTTAGCAAGATTTCATCCTTTGAGAGACAAAGTTTTTAGGAATTAGGAGTACTTAATTTATAGAGGAGTACAATATGTTGGGGGTTTTAGCCCTATTACAGAAAGTAGTCACATAATAGATAGGAAGCTACAGTTTTCTTGGCAAGTATCCTCCTTGGTAAGATTATATGTCCATACTAGCATTCCTGGCTTTAGGATTGGCTCCCTTTGTACACAGGACTGTGACCTTAACATGTTCTAACGCCGTACTCCTTGGTGGTACTGAATATATCCCCATTTGGTCCTTTGGGGTTTCTACTATATCTCGGGTATTGGGAAGCTTCTAGAGTTGTATTCCTACGAGGATAGGGTGTTGAGTAGAGTTATACCTAGTTTTCTTGGTTCCTCTCCTCAGAGCCATCTGAAAATTTTAAGATAAATTCTATTAGTTACTATATTTTCTAGTCTTGATTATGTATTCGAGTAAACAGGCTCTGATACCACTCAAGTTGTCACGCCTCAACTCGGTTTGGTCGGATCCCCATGATCAACCCGCCACTCTCTCGGTTTATTTAAGAGTTTCCCCTTGTTATAAACCGTAAAGAGTAAGGCGTCCTCTAAACCTATACCTTTCCTGGAATAACATAAATTAAAACTACATAAGATTTTAAATTTAACATGTCTCACATGCGTATTAGTTGGTGGTCCTTGAGGGTAGGCTTTCCTGGATTTCCTAAAAAGGGATATGAGGGAGGGGTAAGTAGAATGACTCAGTAAATGAGTTTTCAAATTTTGAATTTTAGGAAAAAGATTTGTTTGGAGTGTGTCATACTCCTTATTTTCTTTCAAAAATCCTTTCATTTCCAATTTTTGTTTTATCACCATTTCTTATTAATCATGTTGTGTCATCACTCAACACACATCCTTCATCATTAAGATCAATCACACAATCATAGGCCAGCTCGTCCACTGAACCCACTTGTGGCAAACTTTACCTGTAAACCCCACCCTTTCGAGCTAAGGAAAACCGGGAAAAGAACCGGTCAAACCGAGTGAGAAACCGAACCGGTTCACAAACCTGATCATTTATGAATGGACAATTTGGGAATTTACAACTCCCGAGTGATCCAAAGGGTTCATAATACTATGGAAAAGAACCTTAGGATGAATTGGAAGAGAAATATTAGACCGGTTTAGATGAACTGGATCCAACTAGATTGAACCGATTTATGAATCGAGTCGATTCATGAACTGGAACCAATAGAGAACGGACAAATTAGAGAAATTCAAATCACTTGTGCCCCAAAAAAATTTATAAACCTTGGAAAGGAAATTTAGAACAAAGTGGGAGAGAAAAACTAGATCGGTTCAGGTGAACCGGACCCAAACCAGATTGAACATGTTTAAGGACCAAGCCGGTTTATGAACCGGAATCGATAAAGAGATGGTAAATGGGGAATTTTATGGACCCTAAGTGACACAAGGAGTCACAAAAGACATGGAAATGGACTGGTGAAGGAATTGGGGATGAAAACCAAACCGGTTAAGGTGAACCGGATTTAAACCAATTTGAACCACTATTGAACTGAATCCTAAATTCATTTTTCTAGGTGGCTTAAATAATTCAAATTGAAGATTTGGGACCACCATTAGATAGAAAATGAATTTAGAAATTTTTAGATTTGAAAAAATTGGTCGAATGAGGGGTGAACCGGCTGGTTTAAGCTTTGAACCCGATTCGGACCGGTCCGGTCTAGTTCGGAACAGTGTCACTTCTTCCTTAGGATGACAGCACTGTTCACTCGCCAGAAAATCGAAGAAGCACCGGTGAAAAAGAAACATTTCCATTCAGTATGTTTCAAGTCTTTAATGCATGTAATAAAAGTGCCAAACAAACGGCCAACGGGTCCCCGAGCTCCCTACTTAAAGAGCCCCTCTCCATTCATCATCTCCACACCTGAAAACTCCATTCTCTCTCAACTGCTCCATTTTCCGGCAAAGCTCGAACCAGAGTTGCAATATAAGACAAAAGGGGGCGAAGTAAATAACACCAAAACTCACAGAAACAAGAATGAAAAGCTCGAAAGGATGTCGAGCTAAAGACTTTTAATGACCAAGGAAAATAACCAAACACTAGGAATAGTTAAACATTTCAAAACCCCCAATCCTATAATCTAGATTAACGTTTAGACGAAAATCTCAAGAGGGAGAATCTCACCCCTAGGCCACATAAGAACTGGATCAAAAAATATATATTTTTGGTCAAATGAGTAAGACAAGCCAATCATAATAAGTTCTACATAGTATGTGGATATTTGAGGGGAAGAGAAATTTCTTAAGGAGTTATCTAAAATACTAAGTAAAAGAGTAACCATAGTGATATTTTGCCTAGGGGAAAGTTACATGAGCAAGGGAGCACTCAAAGAAAAGGAAATGGGAGGTCGAATTGCTATGAGATCTTCTCCCTAAGTGTGAATATCAAACTACAGGATTAAGGGTGATGAAAAAATAATTAATAAAACAATAGACACCCTAAGACATGTAAATGAAAGATGCCCAAAGGGAGGAGAGGCATGGAGGATGCTCCAAAGGAGATGCGACTAGGATGGGGACGTATCTCATGGTATCATATCGAATTGAATTACAAGTTGTCATGTAGGGAAATTTAAGCCCCAAATAAATTTAATAAGTAAAGACACGCTAGTTGGATTATCGGAATGGGAAAGGAGGGAGGAAAAAGGAAGAGGAAATCATTCACTATTTAAGGGACACATAACGAGTTTTGGGGACAAAACTCCTACAAGATGGGGGGAGTTGTAAACCCCATTCTCTCATAATAAGGAACCGGAAAGGGGAACCAAAAATTTTCGAGAGAAAACCAAGGATCTATGTGAACCAGAATTGGTAAATAAGGGTCAAGATAGGAATTTGGAAAATCCCAATTGATCAATAAATACCTAAAAATCACAAAAAAGAACCATGAAGTGAATTGGATGGGAAATCGGACTTGTTCAAGGTGAACTGGACCTAAACCAGATTGAACCGTCAAGAACCAGTTTAAAGATTCATTTTTCTATATGGCTTAAAAATATCAAATTGGAAAATTGAAGTCACCATTAAATAGAAAATAAATTTAGTTAAATATAGAAAATTTTAAATTAAAAAAAATAGGTCAAATCGGGCCAAAATCGACCAATTTTTTAATTCGGGTCACCAAACTCGTTCTGACCAGACTAATCAACAGTCCAGTCGGTCAATGGACCACTGCCAGGTTAGCGCCCAGTTAGTAAGCACGAACAATCAATGGGCAATGCATGGCGAAGCGCGCCATGTTAGCACCTCGAAGCATTGACCAATTACAGGTCGATATGTGTCCTCAGTCAACGGTTAGAGGAGAAAAAATCCACGTCAGTGATGACCAATCAATAGGAAAGCAACATGTGTCCTTAGTCAGTGGTCAATGTAAACCCCGCCCTTTTGAGCTAAGGAAAATCGGGAAGGGAACTGGTTAAACCAAGTGAGAAAACCGAACCGGTTCACAAACCTGATCAATTGTGAATGGGAAATTTAGGAATTTACAACTCCCAGGTGATCCAAACTATTCAAAATAATATGGAAAAGAACCTTGGGATGAATTGAAAGAGGAAAATTAGATCGGTTTGGATGAACTGGGTCCAACAGGATTGAACCGGTTTATGAACCGAGTCGGTTCATGAACCGGAACCGATAGAGATCGGGCAAAACAAAGGAATTCAACTCCATTGTACTCCAAAGAAATTTATAAACCTTGGGAAGGAACCTTAGAACAAAGTGGGAGAGAAAAACTAGACCAGTTTGGGTGAACTAGACCCGAACCAGTTTAAGGTCCGAGTCGGTTTATGAACTAGAATCGATAAAGAGATGGTAAACTAGGAATTTTATGGACCCTAAGTGATCCAAGGAGTCACAAAAGACATGGAAATGGACTTGTGAAGGAATTGGGGATGAAAATCAAACCGGTTCAGGTGAACCGGATCTGAACTAGTTCAGACCGGTTTGAACCACTATTGAACCAAATCCTAAATTCATTTTTCTAGGTGGCTTAAATAACTCACCATTGGATAGAGAATGAATTTAGAAAATTTTAGATTAAAAAAACTCGATTGAATGGGGAGTGAACCGGCTGGTTTAAGCTTTGAACCCGGTTCGGACCTGTCCGGTCCGGTCCGGTTCGTAACAATGTCATCTTCTTCCTTAGGATGAGAGTACTGTTCACTCGCCGAGAAACTAAAGAAATGTTGGCGAAGAAGAAACGCTTATGTTCGGGGCATTTTAGGTCTTCAATATTAGTAATAACGGTGCCAAACGGACGGCCAACGGGTCCTCGAGCTCCCTATATAAAGAGCCACTCCCCATTCATCCTCTCCACACCTGAAAACTCCATTCTCTCTCAACTACTTTATTTTCCGAAAAAACTTGAACCGGAACTCTGACATGGGGTCTTTTTTTAGCCAAACAAGGTGAGGCTAGGTTCTTTAGAACTGGGCAGAAGTCAGCTACACATTTGTAGTCTCCGTTCACTTCGAGGGTCATCGGTGAGACGCCGGTGTGATGAAATAGTGAAGCAGCTTCGACGGACCGAAGCTGCCCTATTTTGGCCAAGCTGAAATTGGCCATTTCGAGCCCTCCACAGACCAAACCAAGCCTTCCCAACATTTTCGCAACCCTCCCAGATTGAATTAGGACTGAAAGCTAAGCCAATTTGGCTCCCTTCTACAAATTCCGGCCGGTTCTAGAGAGAGTACCGACATAATTTCAATGATAAAATTCTAACTCAATTCGACATCAATTGATGTCATTCTTGATTCTAGGATTAACCTCAAGATGAGAGCTATCTGCCCAGATCGAAAGCTCGGACCGTCGTGCCCTCACCGGTGAGAAATTGAAGCTTTCTCTCTCTATAGTTTGTTTGCCAGTGAAGCTCCGTTTGAGCTCATTCCGATGTTAAAATCTACAATTCAAAGTTCCTTAGAATCGTATGAACATATATGAACTTAATTTCAACTCCAATTTCAACAATTAGAGGTGTTTGATTGGTCAATTTGATAAAATCAAATTTGCCAGTGTTGAATAGTTGAAATTGAGGGAAATTTTGGGGAAATTTAGGAATTTTCAAAAATTCGAAGGACCAAAATGTAATTTTCTAAAATTGAGGATCAATTGGTCATGATAAGAATATTAGAGGGCCAATTGAGAAATTTTAGAATTTTTGGGCAAAACTTACCATTTTTGTAGAGGAAGGGCAAAATGGAAATTTTGGAAAATTTGAGGGGCCAAATTGGAAATTTGGGAAATTAAACCCTTTTGTGTGAAATTTAATAATTTGAGGTCCCAAAGTAAATTTTAAAAGTTTTGGGACTCAAATTTAGGGAAAAACCTGCTAATAGGGACTTAAAGAAAAATATCTTTAGGGGCCTAATTACAAATATATATAAAGTTAGGTTTTATTGTTTATTTGGAACGAATGAGGTCTATTAGGCCAAAGAATAATGAACAACCATGTTCATTTTCATGTAGGAGAACGAGGCGTCAGGAACGCCAGTCGAGGTCCAGCTTCTAAGGACGGAACCCGACAAAGTGAAATTTCACTGCACTATCAGGTGAGTGGGTTTACTAACATCACGGTTGGGATGATGAGCACAACCTAAAATTTAAAAACCACTTACCAATTGTGAGTGGGATGATATATCATACTCGGTTGGGGATGATAAGTGCCTCAGTATAAAACCCATTGTTTAGTGGTATTTTAATCATCACCACTTAGAGAAAGTAATGTGAAAATTATGCGGAAAAACTACTTACCAGTTATAAGTAGATCATACCTGATTAGTATGATGAGACTTTATGGAAGGAAGTTGAAAACCCATTCATCGGTTATGAATGGAAATGTCCTTATACCGGTGGATGTAATGGACAGTGAAAACTTATTTTGTCGGAAGTATTCTCCCCTGACTCTGTGCCAATGCTTAAACTATTTGGGAGACTTTCTTGATGGGAGCTCAAATAGCTCTAATAGGCCAAGGGCCTCGATTTTGGAACTTGGGCGCTAAATGCCCGATTTTGAAAATCTTGTACAGTGGGCACAAGGCCAGTTGGCACGAGCAAGAGCTCGTAAATTAACATAATATATGTGCCATAAAACTTAATAAGTGAATTGTTTGGCCATGGTACCAAGATAGTCTTGACATGCTCAGTCAACTAGCGGCAATGCGACATGACAGGTCGACGGACTAGTCAAGTCAAACAACTATAGGTTGAGTTGAGAGTTGAGGCCGTTGGACTAGTGGCACCACAGATTATATAGCATAATGAGAAAACATTGTTTTTGCATGCACTATGGGTACGGTATCATCAAGACGCCCATGAGGGGTAGTGATGCATCCTAAGGACCCTGGACAACCCGATGACTATAAGGGCAGATCGTCGTTTCAGGTGTTTGTGCGAAATGTGGAGTAGTACCAAGCGCATGAGACTGGTGTGGGGACAGTATGAGATCTCTGTCCTCATATGGACACAAAGAAGCAATTTTAGGATTGAGGGTCGGATGTCGCGTACATCCACTCATTCCCAAGGTAGAAGTGGTCGTGCTTCTATCCGGGTGGCCGGAAAAGTCGTTCCGAAGCCACTAGTGGGTTCAGTAGTTGTACTGACCTGTGAATGTGTGTAACCTTCATGATGAAGGATGTGTGTTAAGTGATAAAACATCATGGTAAATAAGAAATGATGGAAAAACTCGAATTTTTAAATTAAGGGATTTTTTAAAAGAAAGGAGTTTAGCACACTCCATATAAATATTTTTCTTAAAGTTAAAAGTAGACCTTTGAAAACTCATTCACTGAGTAGTCGTACTCACCCCTCCCTTATATCTCTTTCAGGAAATCCCAAAAAGCTTACCTTTAAAGACCATCAACTAAGATACCTGTAAGACAGGTATATAAAGTTTAAAATTTCATGCAGTTTTGATTATGCTCTTCCAGGAAATGGTGCAAGTTTAAAGTATGTCTTACTCTTTACAATTTATAATAAAGGGAAACCCTTTAATAAATCGGGAGAGTGGCGGGTTGATCACGGGGATCCGACCAAACCGGGTCGGGGCGTGACAATCAATGTCTGAGAAGCCAATTAGTTGGACCAACCAATGGGAAGCAAACACGTGGCAAATGTGCCACATCATCTAATTGGTATATTTGAGAAACGGTCGACCAATAAGAGGTCGACACGTGGTAGAACCAAATCGGATAGCCTTGGACAATGAGAGGCTGCCACGTGATAATGTGCGTCAGGGGGGAAATCTAACGTATTTAAATGGGCCAATCAGAGGATGTCACGTGTCACAGTCAATGGTCAATGGAAACGTGGTCAGCAGCCACATTGGAATAAACGACCAATGGGAGGTCACCACATGTCTAGTCAGTGAGTCAAAGGCTCACTATGATGATGAGTAGGAAGACGCGTCAGCAAAGCCAGCCAATCACAATGTGCCACATGGCAAGATCGCACACGTGACACATTGCCATCTTTCTCCTTAGGATAACTAATAGAAAGGGATAAGGAAGAGAGGTGCAGTCTCTCCCCTCACTGTGTGCCAATGCTTAAACAATTTGTAATACCTTATCGACCGGAGCTTGAATAGCTCTGATAGGCCGAGGGCCTCGATTTTGGAACTTGGGGGCTAAATGCCCGATTTTGAAAATCTCGTACAGTGGGCCCAAGGCCAGTTGGCAGGAGCAGGAGCTCGTAAACGAACATGATATATGTGCCAATAAACTTAATAAGTGAATTGTTTGGCCATGGTACCAAGATAGGACCGACATGCTTAGTCAACTAGCGGCAGTGCGACATAATAGGTCGACGGACTAGTCAAGATAAACAATTGCGGGTTGAGTTGAGAGTCGGGGCCGTTGGACCAGTGGTACCATAGATTACATGGCAATATGAGAAAATATTGTTTGTGCATGCATTGTGAGTACAGGATCATCAAGACGCCCCTCACAATGCGTCTGATGATCCTGTACTCACAATGCATGCACAAAAAATATTTTCTCATTATGCCATATAATATGTGGTACCACTGGTCCAACGGCCCCGATTCTCAACTCAACCCGCAGTTGTTTGTCTTAACTGGTCCGTCGACCTGTCATGTCGCACTGCCGCTAGTTGACTGAGCATGTCGGTGTTATCTTGGTACCATGGCCAAACAATTCACTTATTAAGTTTTACGGCACATATATCATTTTCGTTTACGAGCTCCTGCTCCTGCCAACTGGCCTTGGGCCCACTATACGAGATTTTCAAAATCGGGCATTCAGCCCCCAAGTTCCAAAACCGAGGCCCCCAGCCTATAAGAGCTATTCGAGCTCCTGTCGAGAAGGTCTACCAAATTGTTTGAGCATTAGCACACAATCAGGGGAGAGCATTTCCGACAAAACATATGTTTTCTCTATCCATTATATCGCCCGGGTATAAGGACACCTCCGTTCATAACTGATGAACGAGTTTTCAACTTCCTTCCAGGAAGTCTCATCATACCAACTAGGTATGATCTACTTACAACTGGTAAGTAGTTTTTCCGCATGATTTTCACATCACTTCCTCTAGGTTGTTATGTTTAAAATACCACTTAATAATGGGTTTTCATACCGAGGTACTTATCATCCCCAACCAGGTATGATATAAAATTCTCACTCACAACCGGTAAATGGTTTTTTTTATTTTAAGTTGTGCTAATCATCCCAACCGGGTATGATGTTAGTAAACCCACTCACTCGTTAACGTAGTTAATTCCACTAGACTGGTTCTTTTTATTCACGCGAGCTCGTCCATGTTGGCGTTCCCGGTATTTAGTGTTCCTAAATGATATGAACATCCTTGTTCATTATTACTCGTTATAACAACCTTCATTCATTTCCAATGAATGAGAAAACTCAAACTTTTAGTTATTTACAATTAGGTCCCTAAAGCTATTTCTCTTTAACTTTAAGTCCCTAATGTCAGTTTTTCCTCAAATTGAGTCCTGTAACTTTTAAAATTTATCTTGGGACCTCAATTTATTCAATTTCACCAAAAAAAAAGGGGTTTACTTTCCCAAATTTCCAATTTGGTCCCCCAATTTTTCCAAAATTACCATTTTGCCCTTCCTTTACAAAAATGGTAAGTTTTGCCCCAAAAATTCCAAAATTCCTCAATTGGTCCTCCAACATTATTTTCATGCCCAATTGACCCTCAATTTTATAAAATTGCATTTTGGTCCTTTGAATTTCGAAAATCCTCAATTTTCCCCCAATCTCAACTCCTTAGCACTGTCGAATTTGATTTAATCAAATTGACCAATCAAACACATCTAATTATTGAAATTGAAGTTAAAATTGAGTTCTCCATCTTCTTACGATTCAATAGCACTTTGAATCGTAAGTTTTGACGTTGGAACGAGCTCAAACGGAGTTTCGCCGAAAAATGGACTATAGAGAGAGAAAGCTTCGATTACTCATCGCTGAGGGCACGGCGGTCCGAGCTTTCGATTTGAGCAGATAGCTCTCATCCTGAGGTTTATCCTAGAATCAAGAATCGCATCAATTGATGCAGAATTGAGTTGGAATTTCATCATTGAAATTCTGTCGGTTCCCTCTCTAGCACCGACCAAAAATTACAGAGAGCAGCCAAATTGACTTACCTTTCAGTCCTAATTCGGCCGTAGGAGGGCTGAGGAAGTGTTTGGTCTGAGGAGGGCTCGAAATGGCCGATTTCAGCCTGGCCGAAATAGGGCAGCTTCGGTCCGCCGGAGCTGCTTCACTGTTCCATTATGTCGGCACTTCTCCATCAATTCTAGTATTGACTGGAGTTTGCTATTAGATAGTTGTCTTCTCCCGGGTTCTAAAGAGCCCGACCTCTTCTTCCGAGGTTAAGAAAAATGTTTAAGTCGAAGCTCTGGTTCGAGCTTCATCGGGAAATGGAGCAGTGGAGAGAGAGAGAAGTGTTCAGGTGTGAGGAGAATGAATGGGGATGACCTCTTTATATACATATATATATATATATATAGGTGTAAAATAGTGTATTAAATGGGAGAGATTTATTACTAGTATTAATATTGACATAAATTATTGGGTATTAAATTATTTGTATTAATTCTAATAATTTAATTTGGGTATTAAATTATTGTTATTAATTACAATAATTAAATATATATTAATTTATGGTCATTTATGATAAGGCGTATGTTCAAATAAAAATTTTTTACCAAAATTTGAGGTCACCCATCCTCACACTACTCTTGAGCAAGCACGCTTAACTTCAAAGTTCTTATAGGATCTTGTTCACCTGAACCAATTTGGTTTTTCTCTTTTATTTTGTCTTAAGTTTCTTTTTCCAGAGTTTAATGAACCCTTTGGATCACCCGGAAGTTGTAAATTTCTAAATTTCTTGTTCCTATATGATTGGGTTTGTAAACCGGCTCGGTTTTCTTACTCGGTTTGACCGATTCTTTTCCCAATTTTCCTTAACTCAAAAGTGCGGGGTTTACAGGACGTCTAAGAAACCTTGGAGAAGTAAGCCCTCCAATTAGGAAGTAGTTAAGGGGAACAACCACTAACATCAAGGCTAGTTGTGGTCCACACTCGCTTAATGGAGCCCAAGAAGTGGACAGTTGGGTATAGTGAGGAGTACACGAAACAAGACCTGATAATAGAAGTTACTCAGATAAGGAATAAGGGATGAAATGGAGGTTTAAGACAATAGAGGATTAAAAGCAGGAAATTGCCCCAATATAAAAGGGTGTAAGGAGATGAAGAAAGGAAACCTTCAAGGAATGGTAAGAAGGTTGAACATGTAGCTTCTAAGGTGGAAATCTCTACTTCGAAGAACATAGTAGATAATAAAATCATAAAAAAGGAGCTCCCTAAACAAGGGAATTAACACATAGACCAGAAGGGATCAACTCGGAATAAGGAACCGTAAAATGGTCATGAGTGAATAAGGAAGGAATGAAGAAGGGAATCCTTGAGTAAAGGACGTCATTAGAAGATGTGGAAGGACATAAGGAAGGAAAAATCCCAAACATGTTGATAAGTCAAGGAGTGATCGGAAAACCCAATGAGGAAGTTGGTAAAGAACGAGTAGATAGGGAAAACCGACACGATTATGAAAGACATGATGTCAAAGGTAAAATGGATAGTTGGATAACGATAAAGGTAGTCGAGGAATACTACCAGATGAAGAGAAGGGGTGAAATTATGATATCCCTAAAAGGTTGGAAAGTTGAGAACAACCATCAAAGAAATGTTCTAGAATATTAATGGACAAAGACAAGTTCTAGAACATGTCATACTGTAAGGGACATGTAACTCAAGTAAGGAAAATTCAATTAGTTAAGCATGACAAGGTCAAACATAAAATTTGGACCGAAGTTGTAATAAACGATGAATGAAGGAATGGTCAAAATAGGACAAAAAGGTGAGAACACCAAAACTCGTGAAAACAAGTACATAACGCTCGAAAGAACACCAAGCTAAGGATTTCAACGATCAAGAGAATAACTAGACATGGGAACGATTGGGCATTTTGAACTTCCAATCCTGAAATCCTAGGCAAGAACCCTCAGGAGGAAGAATCTTTCCCTAAGCAAAGGAAGAAGTGAACCTAAGGATATACCTTTAGACTCGTGGGTAAGATATGCATAGTTATGATAAACTCCATGGAGTTAGTAAACGATGGAAAGGAAAATAAATTCCTTAAGTGTGTGATTTAAAGGGGTTAATTTAAAGAAAAACCGAAGTGTTAGAATGTCAAGCGAACCCCGAGTTGACATCAAGGGAAATTATTCCTAATGCAAAGGATGCTGACCTAGTTTTGGGGACAAAACCTCTAAAAGGAGGGGAGAGTTGTAAACCCCATCCCTTTATAGGTAAGAAAACAAGGAAAAGAACCGATCAATTCAAAGGAGAAAACTGAGCCCGTTCATGAACCTTAACCGGTAGAGAAAGGGTAAAATGGGAAATCGACAAATCCCAAGTCACTCAAAGAGTTATAAAAAGCATGGAAAAGAACCTTGGGACAATTGGGAAAAGAAAACCAGACCAGTTCAGGTGAACCAGACCTGAACCAAATTGAACTGCTTTGAATCATACTTGAACCGATTTCTAAATTCATTTTTCTTGCTGGCTTAAAATGATCAAATTGGGGAATTGAAGCCACCATTTGATGGAGAATGAATTTAGATGAATTTAGAAATTTTTAATTTTGAGAAAATCGGTTGAATCGAGCCTGAACTGGCCGATTTATGCATTATAGCACTGTTCATTCAATGCAGAAACATATAACGCCACCAAAGGGAAAACGGCTCTGATCAAGCTATTTCAAGGCGAGGATAAGCTCGACCAAAAAGGAAAGTTGTGGGGCATAGGATCCCCGAGCTCCTCTCCATTCATCATCCACACACCTGAAATCTCCATTCTCTCTTAACTGCTCCATTTTTCGGTGAAACTCGAACCAGAGCTCTGATATAGGCATTTTTCTTAGTCTCAAAGGGAAAGGTCGAGTCCTATAGACTCTAGAGGAAGTCAGCTACCTAATAGCATCTTCCTTTCGCCCTAAGGGCTATTGGAGAAGCATCGGCGGAATAAAACAGTGAAGTAGCTCCGACGAACCGAAGTTGCCCTGTTTTGGCTAAGCTGAATTCAGCCCTCCTCCTGCCAAACTGAGCCTCCCCAACACCTCCACAGCCTCATACGACCTCAACGAAGTTGAAAAGTAAGCCAATTCGGCCTTTCTCAATCGTTGCAGATCGAAGTTAGAGAGAGAAAGTGCTAAACTTTACTGACAGAATTCTCCTTCGATTCGATATCACTTGTAGCAATTTTTTATCCTAGAATAAACCTCAAGACAAGGGCTACCTTCTCCGATCGAGAGCATGAATCGTCGCACCTTCAACGGTAAGCTTTCGAAGCTTTCTTTTTCTACGTACAGTTTTCCAACGAAGCTCTGTAAGAGCTCAATTTAAACCTAGATGATGCAGTTCAAAGCTCAATTAAATTGTATGGAAGTGTAGGAACTGATGTTGGGGTTAATTTGAAGGGGAGAAATTGGGGGAAAATTTTTGTGAAAAATTGGGGATTTCATAAAATTGAGGGATCTCTTTGAAATTTCCCAAAATTGAAGGCCAATTGGCTATGAGAAAGATGTTGGGGGACCAATTGGTCAATTTTTGAAACATTTGGGGTCTAATTGCCATTTTTGGAAAATATGGGCAAAATGGTAATTTTTAAAAAGTTAGGGACCAAATTAGAAATTTGGAAAATTTGAACCCCTTATACAATTTTGAGTAAAATGAGGACTCAAATTGGGCAAAATACGTCAGAGTTATCGAGTGAGTGGGCATATTTATATCGTACCCAGTTGGGATGGTAAGCACTTTATAAACAAAAAACCACTTGAGAGTGGGACTTTTTCATCATACCAAGTTGGGGTTATGTGCGATCAAAGCTAAAAACTACTTAAAAATTGTAAATAGAGAAAATCATACTCGGTTGGTATGATGAACTTTCTTAAAGGAAGGAGAAACCCGCTTGTCGGTTGTAAGCGCAGATATCATCACACCCGGTTGGTGGGATGAAGAGAAAATATATTTTTGTCTAAAGTGTTCTCCCTTAACTGTGTGTCAATTCTTAAACTTTTTGGGAGTCCTTCTTGATGGGAGCTAGAACAACTTAGATAGGCCAGAGGCATCAGTTTTTTGAACTTATGGAAGCTAAATGCCTGGTTTAGGAAATTCACGTGCAGTGGGCCCAGGACCAGTGGACACGAGCAGGAGCTCATAAAACAACATGAGTTAAAAAAGCCATGAAATTTCAAATGAAATGATTGTGTGATTTTTCCATGGTACCAAATCAGGACCGATAGTACTCGATGGACTGGCGGTAGTACGTCAAGGCCAGGTCGACGGACTGGCCTAGACATACAGTTGGACCAGTGGCACCAAAGATAATGGCCATATGTGAAAAATTATTATTTATGCATGCACTTATGGTATAGGACCATTAAGACGCCCAAGATGGGTAGTGATGGGTTCTAAGGGCTACTTGACGACATGGTGGAGATAAGGGTAGTTCGCCGGGCTAGTCAGTCTTGATGCTGGGAGTAGCTTCTTGCCCATGAGACTGGGGTGGGGTCGGGATGAGGTCTTTGTCATCATACGGACATGAAGTATTTTGGGTCTGAGGGTCGAATGTCTAGAACATTCACTTAGACTCCGAGTAGAAGTCAAGGACTTCTATCAGGATGGATGGTAAAAATGCTTCGATTCACAAGTGGGTGCAGTAATCGTAACTGCATCTCGCGAATGTGTGTACTCTTCCTGATGAATGGCGTGTGTTATTTACTAAAAAGCCTCCATAGACAAAGGGATGGGCTAAGAAAGCTAAACACACCTAATGTGAATAAGGAAAAAGGTTTTGAAAACCTTGGAAAGGATTTGAGAATCCTAGTAAAAAGGAATGGTAAACCTTGGAAAAACAAAATTGAATTTGAAACCCTTTTGAAAGAAAATGTCACCCTTAGGCAAAGTAAAGGTTTTGAAAATCGAAATTGAGGGAAAATCCTTTTTAAAAGGAAATGATAACCTTGACGTGGTTTGGTTAAACTAAGGCTATTTTGAAAACTGACTCTCAGCACCCACTCATTGAGTTGTAGAACTCACCCCCTCCCTTTTACCCCTTTCAGGTAACCAAGGGGAAATCAAAACTTAAAGATTTCCCTATAAGACAGGTATGTTAGTTTTAAGATATTCAGTTTTGTATAATGCTATTCCAGGAAAGACAAGAAAGAAGGATGTCTTACTACTAGCGATTTAAAAAGGGTGAAACCCTTTACAAACCAAAGGGGGTGGCGGGTTGCTCACGGAGATCCAACCAAATCGGGTCAGTGTGTGACATAGTATCACCAATGAGTATGGTGTCAGGACCTATTGGGGTCATAGCCCCGAGTACGAAGGGAGCCAAGCTTGAAGTCAGGAACACCAGCAAGGACTTATAACCTTACCAACAAAGACGTTTATCAAGAAACTAGTAGCTCACAATCTACTTAGTGACCACCTTTTTGTAATAAGGCTAAAACCCCAACGTACTATACTCCTTCTCCATTAATAAAGAACTCCAAATTCATAAAACTCAATGTCTCAAAATTGATGTGATCTCACGCCTCAGCTATAGGAAGATTACCCCAAAAAAAGTAACCAAACAAACCTACGTTACCCTAGACACCATGAAGACCGGGGAGAATCCCATCCCAAATAAGGAAATGAACTAGGGGACTAAGGACTCTAGAAGAACTCTTGGAGTAACTACTGGCAAGGAAGACGCGACAAGAAAATCGTCAAGGTGATCGGGCTCAAAGACGACAAAGCACAGAACTACCCGCAATCCCCTAGAAAGGCTCTCCAATGCTCAAAGTATTGGAGGAACCACAGAGGTCCACACAAGGAGATAATCTGTAGGTGTAGACAATGAGGACACTACATGAAAAGGATTAAGTTAGCCTCTCACAAGGTGATCAAGAGACCTTGAAACAAGGAGAATTTGAACCCCTCCCTAAAGAAATAGACTTATACTCAGGTACAAGTTGGAATGAGAATAGGGTATAGAAGATGTGCCTGTAACATTTCAAAAGTAAGGATAAGCAAGAGAGGATGGCATCAAAGGACGTCATTTAAGGTTAGATACTCTTGAGGACGAATGAAAAAGGAAGTCTGAGAGAAAGGGGAAGAATCCTACCGAGGAATAAAGCCCTAGAGAGGCATACATATCCCAACTAAGAGGTAATGGAACTAATTGAAGTGGATAAGAAGATAAGCTTGCAAATGAAGTTCATTTTGAGGTGAAAAGACCGAGGGGAGCATACTAGGAGGGCACATGGAGTAAGTTAAAACCAAGGAATGAGTATGTAGGAAGATAGCATCAAATGATGCCATAACAAGTAAGAATGGGTGGAATACCCATAATAAGGAAACAAAGGAAAGTATATCTGAGAAACCTTGGAGAAGTAAGCCCTTCAATTAAGAAGTGATTAAGGGAAATAACCACAGACATCAAGACTGGTTATGGTTCACACTCGATTAATGGAGCCTAAAGATTGGAAGGCTGGGCATAGTGTAGAATACACGAAATAAGACCCGGTAGTTAGAAGTTCTTTGGATAGGGAATAAGAGACGAAATGAAAATTTTAAGACAATAAAGGATTAAAATAGGGCAAATGCTCTAATATAAAAAGGGTGTAAGGAGATGAAGAAAGTAAACCTTAAAGGAATTGTAAGAAGGTTGAATGTGTAACTCCTAAGGTGGAAGTCTCTACTTTGAAGGACATAGTAGAGAATGAAACCATCAAATGGGAACTCCCCAAACAAAGAAATCGACACGTAGACCGAAAGGGATCAACTCGGAATAAAGAATCATGAAATGGTCACGAGCGAGTAAGAGTGGATTAAAGAAAGGAATATCCTTGAGTAAAGGATGCCATTGGAAATAAGGAAGGACATAAGAGGGGAAAAATCCCAACATATCGGTAAGTCGTCGGAAACCTGATGATTGGAACAGGGGAAAAACCAATAAGAAGATTGGTAAGGAATGAGTAGATAAGGAAAAATTAACAAAATCATGATGTCAAAATGTAAAGGGACAATTGGATAACGTCGAAGGTAGTTGGAGAATACTACCAAGTAACAAAAAGGAACGAAGTCACACAACTCCTAACTGTTGGAAAGGCATGAACCGTTGTCGAGAAAATGTTGCAAAACTATAATGGACAAAGAAAATTCTAGAACACGTCATGATGTAAGAGACATGTAGGTCCAATAGTCCCAGGAAAATGTAACTCAAGTAAGATCTGTTAGTTAAAAATGAAAAAGTTAAACCTAAAAACTGAGATCAAAGCTGTAGTAAACAAAAGATGGAGGAAGGACCAAAATAAGATAAAAAGGGAATCATATCAAAAATCATGGGGTTAAGGACGAGAGGTCCGAAAGGATGCTGAACTAAAGAGCATCAATGACCAAGGAAATAAATGGAAACAGGGACGATCAAACATTTATGGAACATCCACCCCAATGACCTAAATAAAAAAAAACCCAATAAGAAGAGTCTTACCATAAGCAAAGTAAGAAGTAGACCTAAGGGTGTACCTTTGGACTTGTGGGTAAAATAAACCTAATTAGGATACACTCCATGGAGTGAGTAAACAATGGAAAGGGAAAGAAATTCCTTAAGCATGTGGTTTAAAAGGAGCTAAGTGAAGAAATAACCAAAAGGGTAGCATGTCAAGCAAACCCCAAGTTGACATTAAGGGAAATTATTCCCAATGTAAAGGATAAGTAATCAAGTTTTGGGAACAAAACTCCTAAAAGGCAGGGAGAGTTGTGAAACCCATCCTCTCAGACCAAGGAAACCGAGAAAAGAACTAGCAACTCTCATGAGAAAACCGAGCCACTAAATGAACTAAAGATAGTAAAGAAGGGCTATAATGGGAATTTGGAAAACCCCAAGTGACCAAAAAGTCATAAAAGTCATGGGGAAGAACCATGAAGTAAAATGGATGGGAAAACGGATCGGTTCAGGGTAAACTAGATTTGAACCGAATTGAACCAATTTGAACTATACATGAATCGGTCTCTAAATTCATTTTTCTTAGTAGCTTAAAAATATCAATTTGGAAAATTGAGGCCACCATTAGATAGAAAATGAATTTAGATTAATTTAGAAATTTTTAATTTTAAAAAAACTAGTCGAATCAGGCCTGAACCGAAAACTTTTCGTCAATGAACCTAGTCGGGCCGGTTCAGAATAATGTCGTCTTCTTCCTTGGGATGATAGCACTATTCATATGGCAGAAAAACTTTTCTTCTCCTACAAAGGAATATTCCCTCCAATTTGGGCATTTTCTAAAGCGGATAAGCTCAACCAATATGGAAACTTGTAGAGCGGAGGGTCCTTGAGCTCCCTATATAAAGAGCTCTCCTCCATTCATCATATACACACCTCAAATCCTCTCTTCCTACAAAGTGCTCCATTTTCCAGCGAAGCTCCAACTATAGCAATAACTTGGGTACTTTTCTCAGCCCCAGAAGGCAAGGTTCGGTCCTACAGATTCCGAGGGAAGTTAGCTACCTGACAACAACCTCCCTTCGACCGGAGGATCGCCAGAGAAGCGTCGGCAGAATCAAATAGTGAAGCAGCTCCGACGGTTCGAAGCTGCCCTATTTTGGTCAAGTTGAATTTGGCCAAATTTAGACCTCCTTAGGTCAAACCAAGCCTCCCCAAAGTCCCCACGGCCCTCACACGTCCTCCATAGAGGTGAAAGGTAAGCCAATTTGGCCCTCTTCTGTCATTGCAAATCGGTGCTAGAGAGAGAAAGTGTTGAATTTCACTAATGAAATTCCCACTCATATGGACGTCAATTGTAGCAATTATTGATCCTAGGAGGACCCTAAGGACGAGAGCTACCTCCCCAAATCAAGAGCTCGGATCGCCGCACCTCCGACGGTAAGCTTTCAAAACTCTCTCTCTATGACAAATTTTCCATCGAAGCTCCATTTGAGCTCGTTTCGAACTCAAAGTCTGCAATTCAAATCTCCATTTGATCGTATGGAAGTGTAGAAATCAATCCATGCCATCAATTAGAGCAATTAACCCCAATTTTATGGATAATTTGAAAAAAAATCAAATTCGGTCAGAAAGGGGGGAAGGAATTGGGGGAAATTTGGGGATTTCAAAAAATTGAGGGACCTCCATGCAATTTCTCAAAATTGAAGGTTAATTGGCAATGATAAAGATGTTAGAAGACCAATTGGTCATTTTTCGAAAGAATTGGGATCAAATGGCTATTTTTGGAAAGTATGGGAAAAATGATAATTTTATAAAATTTGGGGACCAAATTAGAAATTTAGAAAACTTGAGCCCCTTACACAATTTTAAGTAAATTGAAGATCCAAAGAGGATATTGGAAACTTTGGGATTCGATTTGGGGGAAAAAGTTAGTATTAGGGACCTAAAGTCAAGAAAAATGAACTTTAGGGACCTAAGTGCAATAAATTGAGAATTTGAGTCTAGTCGCTCATATGTGAGAAAACGAAGACTATTATGGCAAACCCTTATTTATAATGATACTCAAACCATGTAGGTACACGTGAGACTAGAACACAATCAAGAGAGAGCTAGCGTGGATTAGAAATTGACTGATGACGAACACGTCATAGTCGACGGGTGAGTGAGACATTCTAAATGTCATTCCCGGATGGGGTGATAAGCATATTTTCTAAGTTGAAAGTCACCGTGAGTGGGCATATTTATACATCATACCCGATTGGGGTGGTGAGCACCTTTTTGAAATGAAAAAATACTTGTGAATGGAAACTTTATACTTTATACCCTATTGGGATGATAGGCAAGTTTTGAAAGATAAAAACCTATTTACCGGTTGTGAGTAGGATTAAATAAACATTATACTCGGTTGGTATGATAAGCTTTGTTAAAGAAAAGAAAAATCTGCATACCGGTTGTAAGCGTACATATCATCACACCCAGTTGGTGTGATGAATTAAAAAGAGATTTTTGTAGGAAGTGCTATCTCCTTACTGTGTGCCATTGTTTAAACAATTTGAAAAACCTTATTAACAAGAGCTAGAACAGCTCTAACAAGCTAAGGGCCTCGGTTTTAGTGGGCACGAGTTGAAGCCCATAAACAAAAATGAATAGGAAGAGCCATGAAAACTCTCATTAAAAGTGGAATTAGCTGTGTGATTCGCCACGATACCAAGTCGGGACCGACAAAGCTCGATGGGTTAGCGGCAGTACATCAGGGCCAGGTTGATGGACTGGTCCTACTCTGGAATTTTAGTGGTGTTCCTTTAAAATCGAGGGTTTCATCCATGCATCTTGGTGGATGACAAGCTACGACCGAGTAGTGGAGTCAAAAAAACACTTTTCAGATGAAGACCGACAACAATGACCAGAGTTTTTGAATTGATTGTTCCATTTAGAAGGCCCGAAAGATGAGTTATTAGATTTGTCTATCCATCCAAAAAAAAGTTTGACGAGCTTCATGGACTAGGAGAATAGATTTTGGCAGGGTTAACACTAATTGGAATCCAATGTTGCCAAGCCCAAGGTAACATATCAAATACTTGTGAATATACAATTTTTAATCATTTTGGCATTTTAGGTGTACGATTTGGACAATACTAATGGCGAGAGAGAGAACTGATAGAGGAAGGTATGCAGAAATGAAGTTATTGAGTTCACTATATTATGGACATGAGAACTGAATAAGGTTTCAAGTTACTATCTAATTTCGAAAGTTGGTGTGGCACTTATAATCTGCAGTTTGTCATAGGTAACAAAGTCTCAAATTCAGGATTAGGTAGTTAGAAGTATTCTCCTTATACAGTCTTGTGAAAGATGAGGGAAGTTGGAGCAAGTATGGATCCATCAGCCTATCTAATTAGTTGATATGTATGTGGAATATGATCCATATTATTAATCCATAAGTTGTAGTTCAAATTGTCCAACTTGACTTTAGAGTTGTAGTGAGACTAGTAAATTAACTATGAAAGTGTTGAACTCATTGTGTCTCCTTATTGTATTTACAGATAATAAAGAAGGAAGAGATCACTCAAGAGGAGGCATTGGATCTTTAATTGATGAGAGGCTTGTAGGGCGTTACAACTCTAATATCATGAAAAATAGCTAAGAGAAAGAAGTGAGTGCATACTTCCATTGATAGATTTGTTGTACATTTATACAAGTTTTGTATACTGCGGACAAATACTAATAAGAAAAGATTGTACAATTTGTATATAATTTAAATATTTACTCAGCTTGTTATTCGTCAAAGAAGGTGAAGGTGGTGGAGGTGCACATCTGCACTAGGTGGTGTCAACTGTCAGTCTCCTAATTCAATACTGTAACAGGAAATTGATAAGAAGCAATGACACCAAGGGGATAGATGAGAATACAATGATAACTCATGCCACCTCCACTATGCTAAACCACATGAAGAGGATCTTGACCTTAATGATGATGATGAGGCTTTTGAGCTTGTCTGTGGAGATCTTCCAGTGATCCTCAGCCTGTACTTGGCTCATAGATGAGGCTTTTGAGCTCGTTTGTGGAGATCTTCCAGTGATCCTCAGCTTGTACTTAGCTCATAGAAGTTGACAATATGAGTGCTACACTGAGGAACTTTGATGTTAAGAGATGGTAGCTGGGCTCATAAATGTGCATTAGATGAGCCTTACACATGGTGAAATGCCCTAAAGGATGACTCAACTGATTAAACACGCTTAGTTGATAACTAATGTGAAGAAACCAACTTTTCATCCCTAAATCAGGAGTGGAAGAGACTACCAAGAGTATGAGAACTCATGAGTTGCAGGACGCAATTCAAATTAATTGCAATCTCATTAAGCACTGATATTATGCAGAAAAGAAACACGAAAGAGGAAAAATATACCTTAAATGAGTTGATCAACAGGAGCATCATATTGTTAGAAGCTAAGCAACTGATCCTCATATCAGTTTTTAGCATGATCTAAAAAATCGGTCAAATAACAGAATGGGCAGCACAATGCACTTGAAAGGACGAAGCATGGCAATAAGACAAAAGAGATGCAGTAGCCCCAACAAGGAAAATAGGAACGGTTAGGCAATGGCCCAACAAGAGATGCAGTAGCGCCAACAAGGAAAGTATGAATGATCAGGCAATGGCCCAACAAAACATCAGGCGAAGTAACAAAATCTGATGTTGAATACCAGTAGACAATAAAATGTTACATCATCATATAAAATTGGGGGAAGAGAATCATCATTGTACCTTTTTCAATAATCCAAAGCCAAATGCTTTGCTTTTGTGTTGAACAATCCATTTGGTCTTCAAGTGTCCTGTTCTATCTTCTTCTTGAAGCATTTTGTTTCTGCGTTCTTCGTAAGAAATCATACCTACGGTCATAACCTGTTGAACAATAATAACAAAACAATGGAAAAGCAACTGATGACACCCCTGCCAGATGATCCCACGGACATCAGCCTTGTCAGATGATGTCACATCACAGGACTGCTCTAGCTTAATCTATGTTGGGCCCAGTTGAGAGTCGTTATTTCACATCAGACAGTAGATAAGAAAATCATCAGATCTCACTACTTATCAGCCAAACCTTTTGGTAGGGTCATATGCCCATCTTCTTACATCTTTAAAAGAAATTTAATAATCTATCTTGCTAACGAATCTAACAAGCTCAGCTTGTAGGATATGATCACCATGAAGAAGGTGGATGAACAAGAACATTCTCCCAACTGCTGCAAAGATGATCTTGCCATCTCGTGTGTCTATGAGACGAACTCAAAATGTGAAGCTAACGACGTTTGGAAATGATTTAGGGATCCAATCATTACAGTCAAAATTTCAATTGGGAAGCATTGATGACAGATACTTATTAAGATGGATTGAAGAATGATACAGTGAATAAAGATACAGACATAATACGTACAGAAAGAACAAAGGCAAGTGCTGGTAGAATGCAAAGAGGATATCAAATCGCCCATTACTGCTGGCAAATAACATGAAGCTGCCCTGTGAAAATTTACTCAGAAAGCAACCAACAGACTGGAACAAAATAGCTATCACTCCAATAGTTACTAATTTGCATCCTTCAGCCGCTTTATCAGGATATCCAGAGATTTCTTTCTTGGATTCTGCTTTGATCCCCTTGTCCCAAAGGTTGAGAATAGCCTCTCCGAGGTATCCCTGAACTTTTCCGAGATCATTACTACTTTCCTATGGTCCAGGGCATTGTAGCTCCTTTCCCTGATAACAGGATTCAAGAAATTCTCTGGATGATTGCTCAAAAGCAAGTTGATCATCTGCTTCACCTCAGAAAGTGAAGATTTCAGCTGACTAGCTTCCTCATCTGAGAACAGCGAACCTTGATTATCTGCAAATGATTCCAACAATCTTATATCCACATCAAGCCCCATAATGGCATTGACATTAAATCTCTTTACCGAGTCACCATACAGAGTAACAACAATCTTCTCTGAGATGTGACAGAGAACCTCTTGTAACACTCTCTTGAGAACTGGAAGAGGCAATATCTGTTGAGCATTAGAAACCAGACTCTCCAAATACATAATAACTTCATTAACATAGTCATTTCCGCTCTGGGTAGGCTCATCAGCCATCCAATTAACATTCTCTATCAGTATCATGAAACTATCAGCCTGTTTCTTGAGCAACCCCGAGAGCATGTTTTCTGCTGCATCCTGAGCCTTCTTCAGAGGGAACTGCCTCCTGCTCCTCTCCACCATTCTTGGAGGAATCCCTGAAAGCTGTGCAGCATGAAGGAAGAAAAAATCACATGCTCGCTTGAAAACAGCCATGTTAGCAGCAACCAGCCTAGCTTGAGGGACTCCATGAAGAGATGTATTTATAATCTTCAACAAGGCACCGTTCAAAACCTCACTTAGAAGCCTATCCAAATACTGCTTCACAACATCATAAAAATCTATCTGGCCACCATATGACATGAAACTGACAGAATCCTCAATAAAAGATCGCACAATGCGGCAACAGTCTGGTACAGTAGATGAAAATGGTGCCACATATGGGAATGCAGGGATGAAGTCTGATGTTTGGAGCTGGAAAGAAAGGACGTTCATAGAGTATTCATACTCTTTCTTCATCACCAGCTGCTCATACTTGTCTGCAGCTAAGGCTTCTGCTATATGCTTACCACAATCAAATAATAACAGCTCATGGTATTTATCACGGTGCTTACTCAAGACATCAAGCAATGTATCAACCGGGTACCCATACCTTCGCAGAGTTACCCCTAACAAGCTGACATAGTCCTTTATGAGCAAAAGATGGCTAGCAGTCTGCATCCTCGAGAACTGATCCTCTAAGACAGAACACATTTTACTGACAGCAGTCTCCCAAAGATTCTCCACGTCCAGTTTTGAGATCAACCCACCGCTAGTCCGCATAATCCCATCCTCTACAATGAAGAAACCAGCTATTTGGGCAAAAAAAGTTTGGTGAGATTCCAGGAAAGGGGTCATTGAGGAGACCTGAAAATCGGAAGTTAGTTGGAGCTTCCTGTTCTCAAAATAGTACTGCTTGAACCGATCCTCTAGACCCAAAGTCTGGTGGATGTGATAAGCTCTATAAAGCGGAGTCAAGTCGAACCCTAGGACTCCATTCTCTAAACTCCCGCCAGCTTCGCCTAGTACATCATCATCTTCCTCCTCCCGTAGGGCGTAAACACAGTCTCTCAAACTGAGACGGCTCTGTTCCTCAGCGTGCCTCTGCTTACTTCTCAGATCCTCATCTCTTTGTCTTGCAGCAGACGCTTGGCCAATCGCCAACTGACCTATGTTTCTACTCACCATGCGGATGTCCACGAGCCAATCTCCAAACTCCTTGCCCATTTTCCTCTCTATGAATGACCGGACCTCTGGAATCTTGGTCTCGAGCATCTTCTTCATTGTAAGAGACGGAACCTTGTCGAGGAATCCCCCTTCAATGGCGTTCACGCACTTGAGGGCCATGTAGAATTTTTTTTCGGAGAGGTGCAGATTCGCCCTAGAGCACAGCTCCAATAGCTTGATACATGAATGCACGGAGCGGAGAGCGAGGTTGATGTTGACGGAGATGTTTCTGGCTTCTAGAAATCCGTCGAGGGAGTTCAGGAGAGGGAACGCGACGGACTGCACCGTGGAGTTGGAGCGATAAAGGGAGGATTTGAGGGAATCGACGTCGGATAGAAGAGATCGCAGGTCATCGACGGCAAGGATGAAATCCTGGTAGTGAGCCTTGCAGACCTCCTCAATCTCGGATTCCTTGGATCTCGCAAAGTTTCGGAGGTGGAGGAGGAGCCGGTCCGGCTTCCCTGAAGCGAAAGCCTTGCGGATGAACGGGCCGACATCCTCGTTGTTGCATATCGCGGAGGACAGGAGCAGCTGTTCCTGCTTATCGGCAGAGTCTACGCCGTCAGCTGCGGAGACCGGCACCACCTTACGGCGGATCTTGGAGGCGGAGTTCATGGGCTTCTGAATCAACGGCCAAAGCAGCGAGAGGGGGGAGCAAGCAAGGTGGAACGTAAAATCCGGTGGGACTGAGGGCTGTGTAGCGGTTTGACCAAAATGACTAACCCAGGGAGAAAGGCAAGACTCACTATTGGTGGAACATATAGGGGTAGTATCGTAGTTTGATCTAGGGGCACGCCGCAGAAAGAATTCGGGAAAGAAGACTAGTTTGACTTCAGTTAACGGTGGCTTCCTCTCTCTCTCCTTACGAATAGAAAAATGGAGATTATATATATTATTTTTACGTAAAACATATTAAATAAGTGAATTTTACATTAAAATTTTGAAGCATTACAATTTAATATTATATTTTATTTTTGTATAATTTAATTTAAATAATAATGTAATAAATTTATATATAAATATTTCATTTATATTTTTTAAATATAAATAATATATTTTTATTTAATAAAAGTATAAGTGAAAATAATATATAATTAAAATTTTATATAATTTATTTAAAATAATAAATTAAACATTTCATATAAAGATATTTATAATTTTCAATAATTATAAAATTTTTAGAATAAATTATATAATTTTAATATTACTAAAATATTAAATTTTAAGTTATGTAATTGAATTATACCCTAATTTATATATAAATATTTTATTTAACTTAAATTATATATAATTTTTATTAATAATTTAAAATATATTTTTAAATATTAATTAAGTAAATTTTATGTATAAATAAAATTTTGTATAATTAATTTAAACGGTAAAATAAATTTTTTTATCCATATATATTCTATAGTTATATATTTTTTAAGTAAATTATATAATTTTAATGCCACAATTTTATATTTTAAAAAATAAAAATTATATAAAATTTTCACTAGTAAAAATGATATATAATTAATTTAAAACAATAAATTATATTATATTACATATTTTTTTATTTTGTATAATTATAAAAGTTTAAAAGTAAATTATATAATTTTATTACCACTAAAGTGTAATTTAATTTAATTTGTATAATATTATATTTTTTATATAACTGAAATTAAATATAGTTTTTATTAATAGTTCAAAATAAATATAATTATTATAATTCAATTAACTTATTAATGTGTTGAGACCATAAAGCCACTGTGGGTTCACCTATTTTTTGTTCACCTTCTCGCTCTTGTGAACGGGTATTTGGTCGTTTGCCCTTGATGTTGGGCCTTCTGTCTTCGGTCCCTGCCTCTACCATCCGACCTCCATTGCTGCCCGTTCTTGTCTTCCGCATCTCTTCCAGCACCGTTTCTCGACCCTCCGCCGTCTTCACTTCGGTCATGGATTCCTGTTGCAATCCCTTCAACTTTTTCTCCTCCATCAGATCTCGACCCGGCCCTCTCCAAATCCAACCGATCTCACATTCAGATCTAGCCTCATCATCGGTCACACGACTTGCCTCGGACATGCCTCGGCCATCTCTCATCCTCGTGACCCGTTTTCAGTCTTCTCCTCCAGACTCGTCTTTTCTTTTCCAAAAATGCTTTATTTTATTTTATTGATGCAATATTAGCAAAAATGCTGAGATTAGCATTCTCATATTTGCTTTCACTTGTATGTATTTGATAGCTTGTATAATAAGTAACAATTTTAGAAATATTGTGATAAATTATTATATTTTAAAATAGTTTTTTAATTAAAAATACAATTTATAAAAAAATTTTGGCTTTTTTATTAGCTCTAATTTTATGTATATATAAACGACCAACTTTATTATATAAAACATTATCATATATCATATTATTTTATTATTATTTTGGATATAAACGACCCACTTTATTTTGGTCGTATGCTCTCGGGGAAGGAACATGCAAAATAAGTGTAGTAGTTCGGACTATTTGGATGCGAATCAGTCACGTCACTGCTTGTTCTTCTCGAGGAGGCTGATTACCGCGAGGGCATTGTTGCAGAGCTGCTTGAGCGTCCTGGTCCGGCCGACCACCCCAAGCTTGTCGGCCTCTCCCAGCGCCGTGAACGCGGCCCCGCAAGAATCTCCCTCTGTTGCCGCCGTCTCCACCCACTTCCGGAGGTCGCCGTAGTTCCTGACGGTGAGGGCTGCCAGAGAATCGTCGAGCTGCTGCACCACATCGTCGTAGTAGTCGGCGCAGTTGTTCAGGGCATCCTGGACGCCTGGCTCCAGGCTGGTATCTTTCAGCATCTGGCTGATGTAGGCAGACGTGTCGGTAGCGTTGGCCGTGGCCACGCGGATCGAGATGAGGGTCAGGCCGCTCAGGTCAGCGGTCTGTGTGTTGGGGTCGGCGTTGAGGCTCGACAGGCAGAGGTCCTTGTCCTTGCACTGCCCACAGACCTCCGCCACGAGGGCTGTCCCGACGGCCGAGGACGGCGCCTGGGCCTGCGCATCGGTCTGATCGAGAAGGAAAAGGCAGAGAGCCAAGGACAGAACGGTAAAGAGAGCTGCCGTGGACCTCATCATCATCTTCTTCTTCTTCTTCTTCTTCTTCTTCTTCCTGTTCTTTCTCTTGTCTTGAAAACTGAGGCTGGTAGAAATTTATACAATGGCCGGTCGGTTGTTTTAGGGGAACCAGACAGACACCATGTTTGGGAGGAGGAGGATCGTTTGTTGGTGGTGAATGTTCTGTTTTTTTCCTATTGAACAAGGCAAAATGCACCACTAGTTGTAGAAGAATGCGCTCTACCCCACAATCTTCTATATTATGTCTACAAAAATATCTTAATATTATTGAATTTAATTCAAAAGGAGAAAGCCATTAAAACTAAAAGAAAAACCATTTACTTCTATAGCAATAATCAGTTATTAAATTTGAAGAGGAATCAAAGCCCAAAACTGGCTTTTGAGTCCCTTCTACCACAAAAGAAAGACTGGCTAAAATAAATTAGTATCATTTTCTTCACTTCACTTCATGAGATTATTAAGTGATGAGCCGTTTGCCATCCATCACAACAATCCAGCATCATACGGGACGCCGGTCATCGGCAGCCAGTCATTCCCTAGCAAGAAGTTTGACACCGTGAAGTTCGCGGCGTCCGTGGCATTGATCACGTGGTACCCCGCCCACGTCACTCGGCTAGCCGTGTCGGACCCCTCCCCGGTGTTGTTGTACTCCGCATAGTACAGCGTGGTCAGGGCGAACGTGCCGTTCCAATCCATCCACCCGGCAGGGTTCACGGAGCCGTCGATGTAGCTCTGCATGTACACGGTCCTCGAGTACTCCTTCCAGGGCCGGCCGAGGTAGGTCCGGACGGTCATGTTGCTCGAGGCCAGTTCATCGGCCGGCACGACGGTGCAGCCGTGGATGGACGTTCCGGTGTTCTGATTCGGGTCGGTCCGACCCTGGGCCGTGATGGCGTTGAACTGCCCGCGCATCGGGAGCCTAGGGTATAAGTTGCAGTCCTGGAAGACGACCGCTGCGTTCCCGAATATGAAGTCGACTGTGCCGTAGATGTCGCACTCGCGGTAGAACTGCCGGAGCGAGTGGGCGTACAACGTGTCCTGGTAGCCCTCGAAGCTGCAGCTGTAGAATGTAGACAGGTCGGCCCCGTTGCGGACGGCGACTGCCTGGTGCTTGACGGCTCCGGCTGTGTTTCGGAACGTTATGCCGGCCGCCACGAAGTTTGGTGCAACCACGGCTGCACAGTTAATTGCACACCCAAGGGGAATCATTCAGCATGTGATTAGACTGGATCCAAGGGAGATTATACATGTTTATGTACAAACTACTCACCAAAGGTGGCAGAGTTGAAGGTGGTCCATCCGTCAACGACGCTGTGGTTTCCGGTAATGACCGTCTGGTTGATCCCGTCACCGATCATCATCAGGTACCGCTTGTTCTTGGCGATGGACACGTACTCCTCGTAGACCCCTGCCGTCACGTAGATGAGGAAGTACCCGTCGCTGCTCTTACTGTTGTTGGGGGCGTTGGAGATGGCGTCGTTGATGGTGGTGAAATTCCCGGAGCCGTCTTGGCTCACCACCACGATGTCGCTCACCATGACGGCGTTACCCCCATCCTCCGACGACGACTGCAGGAGGTGCCGCCGCAAGTGTTTGGTCCGGGCGGCCTCGTAAATCGAGCGGACCTTGCCTGGCATCGTGAGGGCCAGCTGCCCATGGCCGAATGCAAACCGCTTCTTTCTCGAGGTAGCGGAGGTCAGCCACGCCGACGGCGATCCTAGGGCTGGGGCGGCTGCGGCGGCGACAGATGATCTCTTCTTCCTCCTCGGGACCCACACCTTGTTGAACAGCGCAAGGGACACGCTGTAGAGCTTCGTGTCGTTAGAGAGCGGCGCTGCGATGCCCATCCTAAGGCTCCACGCCGGCGAGGCCTCCCGGAGGCCGTCAATGCATGTCTGAACGTTCGTGAGGATGGCGCTGAGGAGGGTCTGGACGTCGTCGGCCGTGAGGGCGGGGAGGGTCCTCGAGGTGGAGTTCACGGTCTGGAAAGAGGCCGAGAGGAAGTCCAGGTTAAGGGCAGCAAGGAGGCGGCAGTCCTCCAGGGCCCTGACGGCGGCGAGGGTGAGGGATGGCCTCTTGGTGAGATACTTGTCGACCAGGTTGAGGAACTTGCGGGCCACAGAGAGGGACTTCCGAACGGAGTAGCGGCCGTAGAAGTAGCCATCGGCGCTGACATTGTGAGTCGGCAGCACAGACCGGCAGTACCGTGGGTCCGGCGTTGACTTGCAGATGCTTCCAGGGGACTCTGGGATTGCCGAGGACGGAGGGAGGAAGGACAATAGGGAAGAAAGGATGAGGAGGAGCAGTAGTGGCAGCAGCTTAGAAGTGCAAGAAGCCATAGTTGGTGATGTATAGGAGGGTTGAAGTATGATTGATGGATTAGGTAGGCATGGCATGATGATGCCATCTATTTATACCATTTTCAGCATACAACTCCCTCCCTCCATCCCTCAAGAGTTCATCTTTGGATGCTCGAGATACCGCGTCTGTCATCCATGTTTAGGGTTTGACAATTCAAACCTGTGTGTTCCCAATTGATTATATGTTGGAACGATTGACTTTCATACAAAATTCTCAAGCATTATGATAGTCTTTCCAGCTGGAAGGCTTTGATCTTGGTTAAAGCATTTCCCTTTGAAGTCAGACCATGCATGCATTATGAGGATCAAGATCTAAAGAAAGTGCCTCCATCCATGGATAGATATCTCTGCAGTCCCACAAACCAGTTAATATCCAAGCATATTACGCTAAATACATCAATTTGCAATTTGCCTCGAATCAATTATCCCTACACTTGTTTTTTTTTCCAAAGGACTTGAATTCCCATCATTCTTCGTGTTCCTCGTAGACTAATTGAAGTTTGAACAATATTACTGATATTATTCCTCGGTATCTGTCCTGTACCTTAATTTATTAGGGCAACGTCAACGGTTTTTTTTCCGGCCATGACATCGTCAACGGTTTCTGGCTCATGCAGATGGAGCGCCGAGCCTCATTCATAATCGTCCACCCCTTGTGCATAATTTCACTTCGGATAAGACTCTTCACGATGATCTGTCTCGTCCTAAGTGGTTTTTTTGGGCTAAAATTTACATATTAACTCGCTCAATTTATTCAGTCGGTCCAAATTAAAAAGAAAACTCTCATTTTTTTTATTGGAAAAGACTCCTCACCTCTTTTCCAAAAAAAAAACAGTTTTTTCCCTTTTTTCCCTTTTTTCCCTTTTTTTTCTTTTCTGATTTGGACTGCATGGAAAAAGTATGGCAGAAGATCCAAAATTGCATCAGCTGTCTGTACTACTTGGAAATTTGTTTGCCGGCGAATGACACGACTGGAGCCGAAGAACTTTCGGCAAATCCTTAATTACGAGTTTAGAGATTATGATGCTGGTCGGTGAAATAAAGGCCACGGATTAATACATGTCAAGACATGAGGTAGGTGTAGTAGACGACCGACCATGACGTGTAAATGTAATTCCCCTATAGTTCTAGTGGTCGCCAGGTGACAATTTGAGAAGCGGTGTGTTGTGAGGCTACAGAGCCCTTTTACAGGGCCGTAAGATCACCCACTTCATGGAAGAAGAATGGTCTTGTTTTCCTTTTCAATTTTGACTATGGTGACATCTGTCGATTTATTTTTAATGTTAGCGGGCCACCATCTATTCAACAGATAGAGTTTGAAGCGGTGTTACTTTCAGCTTACCCAGAAATTGGATATTACCAATTTGAGAGACGAGTTTGTCGTTATTATTAAGTTAGACGGTCGGATTAGTTGACACGGAACAGGATTTGAATATCAGTCTTTTGTGGTCCAGCTTTTACAGGCTGTCGGAGATTTTATTGGGCTAGTTGTGGCGGTGGTCCGCGTATACGCCACCGTCGTACTCGCATACTGCTCTTTTTATCAGCAAAACTAAATAGTTCTGAGGCAAGGACAGATGGGCTTCTCATTCTCCCAATACCTCGATGGCCATCAAAAAGTGCTTCCAGTGCTATTTAGGAAATTCCCTTGTCCTAGGTCTTATTTGAGTTATATAAAGGGAGTGAAAGAGAGTCAGGCCGGCGGGATAGCAGCATATATCAAGCAGGTAGCGAGGGTCCGGCCAAATAAGACAGAGCAGAACCATGCAAATTCCAAATTAGTTTTCTGAGTTAATAATAGTGACTGACACCAGAAGTTCCATTTTGTCAGGCAGCAAGTTTCTTATAGAGTTGCATAGCATGGGGTAGGAAGGATACAACCTGGTGGTACAGTAAATGGTAGCAGCACATAATTGAGATCTGATTTTGGAGACCGTGAAAACACATATCTCATGTTTACAGAGTACCTTTTTTATGGCCACTCACCATAAAGTTGGAGGTTGAGAATTTACTGCAGCTAGTCAATGTCCAAGGGCACAGTTTTTACCTGAAAGATAACAAGTAACATAGTAATGAATGATGATGGCTATGCAAATCACTTGAATAATGTTTAGTAAAGGATGCCAAACCACCCTCCTTTCCATATGTTAAACAGACTAATTTTCCCTTCTTCCGTCCAATTTCAAGGTTTAGTTCTGATGAGACTTCTATATTGAAGAGGAGAAAAAAACACCTGATACTGCATACAAGTTCTTACCAGATCTCGGTACTTGAGGATGTAGAACATCTCAAGGTATCTTCGGATCTCGCGCCTCTCAAGCTTTGAGACATACTTCCAGAAGCCATAGACGCCAGCAAGTGTCATCAGCCTTTCGGAGTAAATCTTCCAGGTGAATCTGCAAAAAAAAAACGAGTGATACATGTAGGTCCAACAAAGGAAAGTGTCATGGTAGTCATTGCACAAATGGAAACGCCAGCTGAAGTCAAGTATCTGTAGCCAAGGAAGTACTCCGGCAATTTTAAGAATTAAGGAGAGGAGATTTTGAATATGAAATGTCACTCACCTTTCATATATCCTCTGAAGTCCACCATCAGATATCTTATTCCAGTGAGAAGGGTCTTCTTGGCACTTACGAAAGAAATCTACCATGAGAGAGGCAGCTCTATCAGGATGATAAGGATCAATGTGGAATCCAGAAACACCATCTTCAATTATCTCAGCAGGACCACCATGGATTGTGGCAAATGTGGGAAGACCACAGGTCATGGATTCAACAACTGTAAGCCCGAATGCTTCATAGAAGGCAGGCTGGAAACAAGGATAAGTTCAGAGGAAAAAAACTAAACTACATGCATATAGAAAGTGACCAAAAATATCTGGCCATAATATGGAATTATAATGCACCTGAACAAAAATGCCTCCTGAGTCTGCTATATAGCGATAGAACTCTCCATTGCGAGCACGGTTTGTTTGGGCCGAGATCCACCGGAACTGGCCATCTAAGTTGTATTTTCTCATAAGGTCGTGCATTTTCTCAATTTCTACTATTTCTTCCCTGTCTTTAGATTTCTTCACATTAATGTAACCAGCGACCACAACAAGATTTGCCAGCTCCCTCAGCTCGGGGTTCTTAGCATAGCATTCAACCAATCCAGTGATATTCTTGACTCGATCCAACCTAGCCATGGAAAATATCATGGGCTTCGACCTATCACTCAGTGATCCACTGCAACAGTTCAAAAAAAAAATATGAGGATAGCAAATATATGTTGTTAATAGTACAAGTCTTTTCTAATATTAAGAGTTTCAGGCATCATTAAGTTTTTATCTAAATCAAGCAGAACATCACTTTAATAGGTTGAAGCATCTGCAGATGCCACTGTAAACACACAATCTACTTCTTTAAATTCGAGTTTTGTGTACACTCAAGATGTTGAAAAAAATAACAAATTGTAAATTGTTCACATACATAATCTGAATAGGTAGATATATTAACTGTCTTTAAGGACTGGGAAAATAAACTCACTAGATTTCTCATATACCTACAATTTAAACTCAGATAAAATAAAGGCATTTGCAATGTTGGCTTAAAGGACACACGAGGGATTAACAGATAATGGGCTTACATATGCTCATCATTTTGTTCAGGATCAAATAACAGCTTCTCAATTGACCCATGCAATGCTGTAAGTCTCTTGTTCTGCTCAGAATATGGGAAGTAGATGGACATATCAGCCCCAGGAGAGACAATATTAAACTTTGGATCAAACACATCGATTCCATGGACAACTCGATAGAGCCCTGGAAGAGTGAAAGCAGTGTGGCTTTCATACTGCCCAACTGTATTTTTCCTGAGACAGCATTTACAAAATGAATAAGCAATAAGAAAATGAAAATCAGGAAGGAAAGGTGTTGACACAGCTAAGAAGATGACAAACCAAAGTAGATAGATGCAAAAGAAACTGTGATATAATTAAGATTGTTTATTATCAGCCTGTTAGAGCCACCATGAAACTGAACCTGAGTAATCACAGTAAGAAACATGCTAAAATACACGTCTAGCATGACCTGCATTTATAAGCTTGTTAAAGATAAACAATTTTCATATAAAAGCCCAAATAAGACTTGGGCAAACAATGATGGAAAAACCACTTCTACTGAGAGAAGAAATAGCCTTGCCAACATTAAAAGAAAAATAGAGTATATAAAATGCAAAGTCTAAATATAGAACTTTTTCCTTTTTGCAAGTTAAATCATTCCAACTGTTTTACATCCAATTCAGTGGATGTATGACAGATTTAACGAAAAGATAATGCACTAGCTAACAATCAAGAGCACAGAATGGCTACAGTTCGATATCCAATCTCCAGCACTGAAAAATTTAGCAATGCATATCTATGGTTAAGAAACTTACGTCCCTGCAATCTCTTGGTAAGTACTTGTGATTATAAAATCAGCGTTATTCATGGCTATCAGGTCAGCAGTGAATTGACAGGAGAAGTGGTACTTCTCATCAAAGTTTTTCCAATAGATATCTGAATCTGGATACTTTGTTTTCTCCAATGCATGTGCAATTGTGCACTGCAAGTAAATTATTCCAGGAAACATGCAATTAGTAGCTCCAATGTATGCTAGTATAACTACTCGAATACAAAAAGAACAGGGGAAAAGCTACTACCTGTGTAACTCCCATCTTGGAAGCTAATAATGACGCGACAAGATTTCCATCACTATAGTTCCCGATGATAAAATCTGGAATTCCCTGTAGCTCAGCCGTAATTTCACTTGCTGCATCCTTTTGAAATGCCATAGCAAATTTAAGTTTACAGTAAAAGTTTCCAAATAAACAAAGCTAATTATGAAAATCAAGTGATTGTAATGTGTATTCGAGTACAGCAGTGAGATAAGATATGGTAGAGGACTACACAGGAGGAATTCCTAATTCAGCAACAGTCCTGTTGAGAATGATACATTGAGAAGTAGCTCTTAGTGCCTATGGTGACACAGCAAGATATTTGAAGTTCGCGGGATATATTGTGGACGGATAAGGGGTTGGACCTATTTCTATTTAAAAGTCATGACTTCCGATCTCGGACGATGGGGACACAATGGCCTCGAGTTGGGTATTTTTTCCTTCTCCATCCAACTCGGGCAGACCACGAGCTGAGTTTTCAGCCTCAGGTCGGATACAGGTGCGAGCCCATGTTAGAGAATATATGATGGACTGATAAGGGGTTAGACCCATGTCTACTTAAAAGTCATGACTTGTAAATACCGGTGCCCTTCCAACCTTATAAACCCACAACTTTTATCCAATGGGGGATCTATTCTCAACATATATTTATATAGATTTTACTTTCAGATGATTGCACTCCGTGTGGGAGGGAAATAATCAAATTATAACTAATTTTTAGGCAGCTGTCCCCAATGCCTCATATGGAACACAACTTTTTCAGTGTTCTTCACTCTTGAAGACAGCAGTGCAGCAATTACATAGATGTTTAAATAATCAGGAGTAATGTTCACCCACTAGCACTGCAAGGTACAACTTATAACTTATTGGTGCAAAGTTATGAAAACTAAGACTAGAGAAGGAAGAAAAAGCTTACAGAGGCAAATGTCTCCAGATAAGGCCAGATATCAAATCTTGAAATCCAATGACGCAATATTCCCTTCTCTGATCTGAAAGGAACACGTAGAATGTGTGTGTGTTCGGTTCCACTGACTCTTTCTAAACGTTGATTGCACGTAGTGCCTTTTGCGTCCGGTATTAGCCTAGAAACCTAATAAGTACAGTAGAGAGTTAACAAAAACAGGATGAAACAGACTAGATAAGCATACTTTAGCCGAGTTTATAAAGAAATGAACTCACTATCAGTATCCTTGGAGTAATATCTAATCCTTGCTTCTGTATCCTAAGCAGCATTTCGTTTTCAAGAGCATGAACTTGATCCAGTATGTAAACAATCTGAAAATGAAGAGAATTAATCCTAAAGATGATTTCATAGTGAGTAAACATCATGCTTTGCTTGTAAGAAAAGATGATCCACGTATAAGAAACCTAAAAAAACAAGTACACAAGCAAATGCAAAACAGGGATGATTTATCCCAACTTTGAAGAGCAACAACAATAACCTGTCCACCAGTATCAGGCAAGCCCAAAACATTTGCCTGTCCAAAGTAACCATGTATAGACAGAATAACCACATTAAAAACCATAGGGATCCTTCCAAGGAAAGTCTCCAATGTAGAGGGATCTGGAGCCTGTAGAATATCTGAGAGAAGGTGCATAGTTTCAATAACCCTTGATGCAATGTCACCCCAACCTTTCTCGAATCCCATACCTTGCAGCCTGCATATAGAGCATGCAACAATTTGACCCTCACTTATAGAAGTTTATATGTCAAATCTAATCTAAGATTGAACTAGACAATTCCCAGAATTTATACACATATTCGAAGTCCGCAAAAGGTGCGTCCAAAGGAAGCTTAGCAAGATAATCCTCAGCCTTTGATAGAGCAGATTGAAGCCTTGGAATGCTCTGTACCCGATCATTCAGCATCAAGGTCTGCAGAAATCATTGAGGAAACACGGCACGCTGAGAGAAGAATTTCGTTCAACTCTAAACGAGAAATAAAAAAAATGCATGCGTAATGAGATTAATCTGATTTTTTTTGCATCAGAGATTAATCTGAACTGACTAATGCTTAAAAGTGAATATTAGCCATGACTATATAAACACTGTTCATATTGCACGAAAATTATCACTTGTTCAACTTACACGCCCCTTGTACTTGTATGCACGAAGAAAATCAAGTAATGGCTCTAGACAATCCTTGTTTCGGAACATGACTGAAGAAAGGTGACGGTTGAGGAATTGAACCCCATTGCCAATGGATGAAGACCGACTAGGACGAGGAAAGGTTGCATTGAATGGCTCAAAATCAAGCTCCAGCACCAAACCATTTTCAGTGCTGATACAAGTTGGCAGAGCCAAAACAAGGGCTGAATTAGTAAATATTTCAGAGAGAGAGAGAGAGAGAGAGAGAGAGATTATTACCAATCCACAAGCTCTTCTTTGAAATGGAGATATTCTGATACAGTCAACTGTTCGACGCTGAGTTCGAAAACATTGACACGGACATATTCCCAAACACCAGGTCTTGGACGGACAGCAATGGCAACAAAGGGGGGCAGCACTATCGCTTCCTATCATCAGAGATGTACAGTTAAATGCTACAGAGAGAGCCTTCTGCTATTTCTATATATGTATAAATACATGAAAATTATTTATGTCACCCTTCTCACGTGAAAACATTTTCTCACTATGGAACTCATTGAAAGCTATCAGAATATGGAACACAGCCGAATATTAAAGGACGGAGGTTGCAACGAAATTCCAGTTCAAAAGCAAAGATTGAATTAATCAGCTTCTCGTTGCTGAAGAACCCAGAATCCCACCCACCCACCCTCGGCTCACTTCTCATGATCAATCTATTCAGTAACTGTCAGTGCATCTAACCGAACGAAATACCTGGGCGCATCGGAGAACCTCGCTGAAAGGGCCATCACTCAGCGCCTTCTTCGACTCATCGTAGCCGATGATGTTTTCGAGTTCGTCTATGAGGTGATGCGGCTGTAGTATCCCCTTCCCCTGGGCTACATACCTTCCAGAAAACAGGCAAACAAAAACCAACAAATACTCTGTCAATTAATCAACCGAATTCGGCTCAGTTTTTGTTGCGAGAATTATGGAAAAAGAAAAGAAAAAGGAAAACCGAGAGAAGTAGTAAGTGAAGACGGTTAGGGCGTCAGCAAAGGAGAACCTGGATAGAAGGGCTACGATCTCGTTACGATGATCGGAGAGCGTGTCCTCCACGCGCTCCCTCATGCTCGGAATCCGGGTTAGCTTCGGAGTCGCCATGACTGCGGTATACCAGTCCCTGAATCGGATGATCGACGGCTGCTGATGAAGCTATATCGACCGATCAACCGGAGGAAACAAGTAGATACACTGAAGGATTCAACGAGAGAAGCAGCAGCGTACTTGAACAGCGAACGCTCAGGTTCGACTCGAGGAAGACAGATGGTGAAGAAGAGGAAGAAACGAGATGATTGGGACAGAGGGAACTGAGAATACGACGTCCTGGGAGCGCTAGTAGAAGACATTTGGCGCTATTTCTTCGTTTTTATAGGACGAGAAGAGAGATGCTTCCGTGGACCGGGTGCATTGCATGTACTCTGTGCGCCCTCGGTGGTCCAATTTCTAGAACTATGACACACTTTTCCAGAGGATATCTCATATGAAGACTTGAAATCGAATATTTAATAAAAATGTAATATTAATTTTTAATATATAAGTATTAAATTATAATGTACAATAATATTTTTAGCTAAGGATAAAGTGTAACTAATTATTTCTTATTACGATAATAATTATTTAAATGCTAAAATATCATGAAAAATAAAATGCTGTAACCACGTATCATTGGTCTGGTCTTTCAACTGGTCCAGCACCCAGCGGTACGACGGCATGTTGTTTGGTGGCTGCTACAGTGACAATTGCTGCTCGTAAGCTGGACTGGACCCAAGCTTATCCTGGTAACATCCCCACTTAGCACATGATACAGAGTACTCTATTGGGCGTCGGAGAAAAGAACAAAAAGGTCATTTAGCTGACAAGCACACAAAATTGGAATCTCTTTGGCATATTCTCTGATTAGATTGTGGATAAGTCAAGGCCAGTCTCTAAAACCAAAGGGTAATGCAATGTTGCATTTGGCCGTCAGCAACCCCTACTTAGATATTTATTCAGACAGTCGTAGATGGAGATCATCCACAGTATAGTATACAGATACTTAAAAAGAGTATATTGCGCACGTAGAGAGACCAAGCCCCGATATTTTTCTTTCTTCAAAGCTGGTCTATGGACGACTACTGCCATCAGAAAATGGAACGATGAGTCAACTTGGATTATGAAGGAAAAAAAAGGGAGAAAATTATGGACCTTACTGAATGTTGGCTGTCGTGTTTCACGAAAGACTCTTGACGTTTTTAAGTCGCTTGGGCTAAATAAAGTTGGTCTAGCTCGGGCCACTATTTCATCGGTCTGGGCTTGCAGCTCTGTGAGGCTCGGGCCGAGTTGGATTCATGTTGTCGGGCTACCAGACCAACAAACGTAAAAAAATAATTCAAAATATAAGATTAGTCATGCCTTTTGTTCAAATGAGTATGGGCAATTTTTTTATTATGTACTTATGTAATTAATCATACAACTTTGTTGAATAATTATATATAGCAAATTAAAAGTGTGTACAAAAAGCATCTTAAAATCTTTAAATTAATACATTAATATATATATATATATATATATATCTTGAAATTGTAATTTTAAAAATCCAAAAATCAATTTAATGATTAAAACGGTCATATATGCGAATTAATGTATTATGTATTTTTAATAATCATTCATACTAATTTATTGATTAATCGTATCTTAAAATTTATGAGACAAGAAAGCTTGATTGGTGCAGAGACATACCCGCTCAGAGATTGGCTGGCATACTCAATGGTCTGTTTTTTGCCTTCCTATTATTGTGGGAAGATCGGTATGGTTCACTGGACAGAACGGTTAGATCTCTACCTGAAAACGGGTGCCTAGCAACACTAACAACCCACAAGGATGTCGGGAAATATTCGAGGGAAAGAATATGATATAAAAAGATGGGAGACTCATCTTCTGAGTAAGAAAATTTTAAAACGTAATTTTTTTTCTAGGGGTGTTCTTGGCTTCTGTTTCTTTCCTTGTAGTATGGTTTCCGGCGGCCTGGGGAAACGGAGCTGAAGCTGAGATTTGGAGTCTTTAGGTCACGCGCTAATTTCAAAACGTAAAAAAAAAAAAAGAAACAACAAAAGAAACGGAACATGGCGGCCACACCGTGGGGATCGTTCAAGCCGTCGAGAAGCAGAAGTATCGTGTTTTCAGCCTTGGCTCTGTTGATGCTGTCGCATGTGTCGGAAGTGGCGGCTCGCGGCGCACAATACTCCTTCTTGAATAATTACCTCAACAAGCATGTCCTAACGGGCCGTAAGCTCATGGCGGAAGCAGCTCCGGTCGTTGACGTCACAGACTACGGCGCCAAGGCCGACCCCTTGACGGATAACGCCCAAGTAATTACTAGAGAAAGAAACAAAGAAACAAATGAAACCCTAAAAAGGGTGTTGGATTAATTCTGACGTGGGGGGTTGTTTTGTCGTTCTCCCGTGAATTGCATTGCAGGCATTCATGAAGGCGTGGAAGGCTGCATGCAACTACGCCGGAGGGCCGTCCAAGATGGTGATCCCATCGGGAACGTACATCACGAGCCAGACGGTGTTCCAGGGGCCATGCAAGGCCAAGCCAGTGAAGATCGAGGTCCATGGGACGCTCCAGGCCGTGTCGGATCCCAGTCTGTACCCAGACGGCGATTGGATATCCGTTGAAGATGTTGAAGATGTCATCTTCAAGGGCGGAATTTTGGACGGCCAGGGCCAAAAAATGTGGCCGTACAACGACTGCAAGAAAAACCCCAAATGCGTTCATCTCACCGTCGTAAGTGTTGTATATAGTTTATAAATTATTATTTAATAAGATCAATTATTTAAATATATATATTGCATGGGCGGCTTCCAATTGCATGCATGCAGTCTCTTCACTTCAGCAAAGTGAAGAACGGGCTTGTGGATGGGGTAACTTCCGTGAACAGTATGGGATTCCACACGTCATTCACCTTCTCCTCGAACATTACCGTCGTCAAGCTGAATATCTTGGCCCCCCACAATAGCCCCAATACCGACGGGATCCACATCAGTACCACGGCCACCATCAGCATCTCCGACAGTGTCATCAAAACCGGAGATGATTGCCTCGGTATCATCCAGGGAACTTCCAACGTCTCCATCACCAACGTCCGCTGTGGACCCGGCCACGGCATCAGGTAACGTTACATACTTCTCCTCGAAAATAGAAACCCTAAACTAAACATCTTCTTCTTCTTTGGTCATATAGCATCGGGAGCCTTGGGAAGTACAGTGATGAGAAGGATGTGGTGGGAGTCCACGTGAAGAACTGCACGCTGACGGGGACCACGAACGGCGTGAGGATCAAGTCGTTCCCAAGCGACATATCCATCAAAGCCAGTGACATCATCTTCGAAGACATCTCCATGGACAACGTTTCCAACCCTATCATCATCGACCAGAAATATGGCCTCCGCCGGAGTTCCAAGGTAACAACCAATCAATTCATGAAGTTGAGAATTCCTCCTCCTCGTCATCATCATCATATAACTTTTCTTTTTGTTTTTCTGATCGTAATATGTAATTAGGATTCGAGCGTGAAGATCAGCGACGTCCACTTCAAGAACATCAGAGGGACATCAGCCTCGGCCACCGCCGTTTCCCTCACCTGCAGCAAGAAGTTCCCATGCAAGGGTATCCAAATAGAGGACGTGAACCTGTCCTACGTGGGGACTAGGGATGTACCCTACGGCGGCTCGTGCATCAACGTCCAGCCCACCTTCGCCGGGAAGCAGAACCCCCCCAACGCCTGTGCCGCTGGCTCCCCACAAGATTAAGAATTTTGCATTTGAATGGTTGATTGGAATTAATTACAATTACATTGTACTCCAAGAGACAAGAGGGATGAACTATTTTCTAATAAAAAGAAAACGCTTCGTCCCATTCCATCGAACCCTCTGGTTTTCATATTAAACTATCAGAACCATTATTCTCCGTAGCTAAATTTGTTAGCCTTGACCTAATAAAAATTCCCGTATAAATTTTTATAGTTATTTAAATTAAAAATATTATATATTTTTTTATTATTTATGTCTACAAAGTTAAACAAATATTCCATAAAAAATATTTTGTTTTCCATCTAATATTTATCTAATTTGTTGATAAACTCAATTTAAAAAATAAAATATTTTATATGATAGGGAAATGGGAATGGTGTTGGCCGACTGGGCGACCTTCCTCTGTCCCTTTGTCTATATATCTGTATATATTATGTTTAGCTTCATTTGTCTATTCAAAGGTATTGAGCAAAAGATAAAAACATATTTTTATATGTTCTATATTTATTTTATATATACTTTCTAAGATACATAAAAATAGTTTTTCGTGTGAGCCAAATATAATTTCAAGAATAAAACAATATATATTAACTTGATATTGTCCTTGATCTTTATTATGAACTCGGTCCTTTTTCTCCATCTATATTAAAGCCAAAATCATACTTGCATTAGCTGTTTTATGTCCCCTGAATATCTTCTTATTATCTATAATGGTGTAGTGAACACTCATGGGAATACATTAGTGGAGCTGTGTAAATAACGACCTTATTCTATACCCCTTTCTTAGCAAATTATAGGACTATTCCAGGGAGATTAATGATCATCACTTGATGTAAGTGCAACAATCTCTAGTTTTGAATCATGTGATAGCACAAAATCTCTTGCATGTATTTGCATTCCATTTTCTTTCTTTATACATGTCAACATTAGACTCTACTATATCGTATTTTTAAGTACCATTTTCTCAAAATAAAAAAATCGAAATATAGAACTAAAATTTTGGTTAATTTGAAGGGTGATTTGAGAAAAAAAATTAAAATCAGAAATTACACTATTATAAAGTATAAATAAAAAATTAAAAATTAAGAAAAAAGATTTTATTGCAAATTAAAAGTTAGAGTGAATCCATTTTATAAATGATATTTAATTAAGAATAATCTTACTGAAATTTCATATTTCTTTACATTATAGAATTAATAGAGCAGATTAATTAATTAATAGATAAAAACTATATAAATATCTATTCTTTATTAATACTCTCCACGATTATCTATACTCTCATCTGATCAATTTTCTTAAACTTTGAAGGTAAATTCAAATTTTCTTAATTTATACAAAATTTTTATACACAATTACACTATTCGTTCACCCCAAATATTGTCAAAATAAAGTCGATAAGTTCGCACAGTATCGTTGTTATTTCGATCACAACCATATCAACTCAAACCAATTCGAGCTATTCTTAAATCACCCACAACCAAATTAATCCCTTTAAATCTTTTCTAATAGTTTTACACCTTATCTACATTATAGTGATAAGTCTCCACCACCATTTTTTTATTGGAAATTATTGTTAATAATACATTTTACCCAAAAACTTATCATACAAAATTCTCACAATGGAGTATTATTAGTACTAGAATTATTATTACACAAACATTAGATTTGTTCAAAAAATTGTGAATAACATTTTAGTTCTCCTAGTATAATATAGAACACATCAATTATTATAGTATTAACAAGAATAATTTTCAAAATAATAATAAAATAACTAATTAATTTATATTTTTAAAATATATACATAAATTAATAGAGATTCACCTGCTAAATAAAAAAATTCATCTTCTAATCCTTATTCACATTTTTAAAATGTAAACCCTAAAAAACCCTAAAAAACTCTAAAAACTGTAAAACTGTGAATAAGTTTACAACTTAATAAGTAAGTTTTTTTATTGATATCATGAATTCTTTTTCACAATTCAACAAATACTAAAAAATATATAAAAATAATTTTACTTAATTAAAAAAAGTTTAGTTAATCAAATAAACAAAGTACAAATTATTTTATAGTTAAAAAATCTTTTCTATGATTTTACCATTAAATTCACTATTTATATTTAACAAACTAAAAATATTTTCCTTTTTACTCAAAAAAATTTAATAATTTGTTTAAAGTATAATTTTTATAGTTTGTATTAGACAAATATTCAAATATCATTTCTCATAAAATAAATTACCCGTTTATAGAACACATAATAAAATGAATTATGAATTACTCATTTATAGAACAAACCACTTAATACTTACCGTTTTGTCCAATTTGTGGTATATATATTAGTACAAATCTACAATATTAATCACTTATCTATATTAGCATTATTACCTAACCCCAAAACATTTTTACATGAAGTTGAAGTTGTCCTATTGAGTAATGACGCCTCTCTTGCTTTTACTCGATCTCAATAGGCATTGGGACTCCCAAATTCCCATAACATATTGAACCAGTAATATCTTCATTTATTCTAAAATTATTGTCGACCAACCCTTATAATCATCACTATCTCATATCGGGCATATTATTAGTTTGATACTATTGCAATCACAAACAACGATGTTTTTATTTAATACATTTATTTTTATGTTGCTATTACAATGAGTTCCAACCCGACTCAGCTTAAACAAAAATTATTAATTTGTGATAATTTATATAAAACTCTTAAATCAAAATTTATTTATAGGATTTATCCCGTTTTCATTGTACTTGAGTTTATTGTACGAGTTTTCAAACAATGATCTTCTACACACTTTTCTTTCAAAACCGTGACATTGAGTCCAATTTCATAGAAATAGAACTAACCAACTATTGTTAACCATGGGTTCCACCCATATACTCAATCGACGGTTGAAATTAGATTGTATATTTGAAGTGTGTTCACACACTTTTCAGGGTAGTACTAAAATCATAGTTCCTACTTATATCAGAAATTAATCCCAAAATGATTTTTCATGCATAAAATTTTATTTCTGAAAAAAATATTTTTAATTTGTGAGTAATAGCACGTAATCGGTCCAATCACACTTGATAATAAAATAACAGTCACCTATGTTTAGAGAGTTGTTTGTCCCAGTGGATTTTCACGCTTTACGTGATTTTTCTTCGCACCAATTTGTTGGTGATTGATATGTACAATAAATTAGAAAATTAAGTACTAAATAATAAGGTATTTATACTTAAAACCATTAATTTTTTGTTAATTATAATTAGATACTTAACTTATACCTTATCTCTAATTAGGTATTTAAGATTCTCAAATATTACGTTTGGGCACCTAATTTCTCATTATTTTTAATTGGTTACTTGATTTCACACTATTTATAGTTAAATCCTCAATTTTAAAAAATTACAATTTATTCTCTAAACTTTTAAAAATTATAATTTTAGTCCTCCATATTTGATTATCATTAATTCGATTTTAAATCTTTCGAATTGAGTTCTAACTTTATTATAACCATCTTCCCTATCCTCATAGGATCATTTCAAGTTTTTAATTATCAAATTTGATTTATAAATGAGTTTAAACGGAATTTTATCTGAAAATCATTCTAAATAAAGAAAGGTTCGATTATTTACCTGTAAGTGTCCGATAGTCGGAGATTTTAATACAGAAAAATAGTTTTTCTCATTATAATACTCCTTGGATCAAAGTGCGATTCAATTAATGGCCTAAGTTATTAGAATTTTATTCAATAATTTTTTTAATAAAATGCACTCTTAACAATAATTTTTAGGTTAATGGTGGAAAGTATGTACTCTATTATCAAAGGTGTTTCGACTATAAATTATTCGAAAACTGTTCGAATTGATATCGAGTTAATTTAATTGCACACCGCTGAACGAGTAACAATAGTGTGCGAGCACATCAATGATTTTCTAACACTACTCCAACTAAATGAATGATGCAATATTATATAGAAGTTCTACATAAATCGAGAATTCATATTAGAAGGTTAAGAAAATTGACACGGGTAGTTATCCAATACGTAATCTATTAACTAAGATTAATGCTGCACAACCCATCCAATAATGAATTTGGGTACGTGGTACTTGGAGTGACCAAAATTCTAAATACAATATTGTTTTTTGTCGAGTTCAACTACATTAGTATTATCAAATGGAGAAGCCTTGGTGTTCAAAGTCCAGATGGATATATGGCTACTACAAGCACGTGGCCTGTTGCTCTATCAAAAAAACCTTTGCACACTGCAAATTTCATCACAACCCCCATAAAAAAAGCTCCGGGATTAAAAAAAATGACTGTGGAAATTTCATCTCGTTCACTCATCACTCTCACTCCTTTAAGATATTATTACATGGTTAATGTGAATGAATGTTCCTTACTTTCTGCAGTTGGGTCTCCTTTTCCCATCAACCACACGTCGCCTTCCGTTCGATGGCTTCCTTGTTGGGGAAGGGCTTTGATTTGACCTCAAGTTCTCGATGAACCATATTAATTGAGAGTGATAGAATCCTCTACACTTTGTATATATAGGTTTTTCCTTGAACACTAAGAACTATTTGTGAGCTATTACGAATTTCTAATGTTATCAGAAATTAAGGGTCAACATTAGATAAGGTTCTTGATGGGATATGGTAGCTATATAATAATACTGAATAAATTAATAAGTAAACTAACTCAATTAGTGTAAGTAGTATTAAGGGATTCATATTCGATGCAATATTATTTGATAGTAAAATCCACAAGTTGCTTTTATTTTGAAATTGACAAGCATATCTCTTCTTAGTTTCATATACACCATGAGCTTCTTCAATCATCTGAAAAGCAATATTATAGCCAAAGGTATCCTTTCTTTGTTCAACTAGGTAAAAAACTTCGGTTAAGGCACTGTAATTTACACCATGACTTTGCTCATTGAGCTGCTTAGGACCAGTCTTCATAAGAAAATGAGAAAAATAAATAAACATCATCACGCTTATGATACAAATAAAATGCATAAGCTCACTTTCCCCTTTTTTTTCAACTCACTAAAGTGGCACCCTTTCTACGTTAGGTATTTATTTATATCATATATTAATATATTGTAAATTTATAAACTATTTATAATTAAAAGGTATAAATGATAAATAATATAATTTTTTTAAATTTATAAACTAATCAATTTCTTTATTTTATTTATTTCAAAATTTTATTTTTAATTTGCGCACTCAAAAATGTATAATTTTATACTTGCAAATTTTCAATACTTACTCAACAACTATTTATATATTATTTTTAATATAAAGCTTAGTACCGTTGCCAAAATACTTATTATTATAACATGTAGAAAAATATTGTAAACAGATAAATTACTATAATATTCATAAAATTATAAAGTTATAATATTTTTCTATTATACTAAATATTAGATTTTATTCTCAAATAATTTATTATCAAAACAAATATTAAAAATAACAAGAATAATTAAACTTTACTCTTAAAAAGAAGCGTGCGCTGCCATTTTCTTTCCTTTAGCTTTGTTCTTGACCAGAAGACTATGCTATCCATCTCTTGTAGTAAACATATATTACCCAAATTGGTTCTTCCTTCCCCGTGTAAGTTCTGTATCTAGTCTTTACTTTTTCATTCAATTTTTTGGCCGCCTCGGCCACCGAGCAAGGTGTCGGAGCGACCCTCTTGGCTTCCTTTGCCGGAGGTGGCCAACTATCTTTCGCCTTTCCTAAAAATAAAATATTTATTTTTGTTCAAAAAATTGACTTTCAGAAACTAGATAAAAAAATTCCATTTATTTTCTATCCAACCTCTGCCTAATTTTGTAAATAAAAACATAATTTGTTGAAAAATATATTTTATCTTTTAAAAAAATTGGATGAGCCACTACCACCAGGTGGTCGAGCCACCCACCTGTCTCCCCTCCTCATATGGGGTGGCAAGTGGTAGATAGAGATGCGTATATTAATTAAAAAAATATTTGTATATATTATGTTTAGCTTCATTTGGCTACTCAAGGTAAAACAAATAGGAAAAAAAACATATTTTTACATGTACTCTCTTCATTTTATATAAAAATAGTTTTTCTTGAAGTGTACGCCAAATTTTGAAAACAATATATATAAACTCGATATTGTCATTCATCTTTATTATGAACGCGGTCCTTTTCTCCATCTATATTAAAGCCCAAATCACACTTGTATTAGTTATTTAATTTCCCCCCAATATCTTCTTATTATCTATAATGGTGTAGTGAACACATGGCATGAGAATACATTAGTAGAGCTGTGTAAAATAACCATCGTATTCTATACCCATTTCTTGGCAAATTATAGAGCTATTCGACAGAGACCATGATCTTCACTTGATGTAAGTGCAACGATCTCTGGTTTTGAATCATAATCTCTTGCTGCAGATGTACTCGGGCCCCTCTTCTTATAACAGCAGGTGAAAATGAAAAACAAATATATTAGGTATTTGTTGGCCACACGCCTTTGAACCTGTGGACGTCTTACTTGGTGGGAAGGCCGTGTGTGCATGCAGAAAATGTCAGCCTTATGCGTTTCTTGAGCAAACTCCACCTTGAAGCCGCAAAGTTTTAATGTCAATATCATGCACACTCTGAGATGAGAAGATATGAATTCGAAGCAACTTCCTAGTACCAGGGCTGTCCGTGTCCACTCTCTCTCTTTCTGTATCTATCTATCTATCTATCTATCTATCTATCTATATATATATATATACATATACATGCACACGTTCTTCTCATCCTTGTTCATTCCTGTTAAGGCCTCTTTCTTACCCTCCTCTCCTCCTCTTCCTCCTCCACCACTGATTGACAGTGCTCTCTCTGACAGTTGTCTATTGCCGAGCTTCAGAAATGTGTGGCGGTGCTGTCATATCTGAATTCATCTCCCGCCACCAGCGGGGCGGCGCGGACCCCCCTGTCGCATCGGAGATCTGGCCGGGTACGCTTTTCTTCGACAAGCCATTCCCCGCACCAAAAGAGACCCGTTCCGGCCGGAGCGAGCCCAACCATCCCAAACGGCCACAATTCCATCATTCCGGTAAATATTTTCTCATTTCCCGATTCTGATTTGTCCATGAAGTAGAAGAAAGTTTCTGTGTGTTTCTTTTATTGGTTGAGTGGGGGTTCTGACGGGAATTTCGTCTAACAGATGACGTTCAAGGATTGGAGAAGCCTGCAGCGAAGAGGCAGAAGAGGAACTTCTACCGTGGGATCAGGCAGCGCCCGTGGGGCAAATGGGCGGCCGAGATCCGCGACCCGAGGAAGGGCGTTCGCGTCTGGCTCGGAACCTACAACACTGCCGAGGAGGCTGCCCGCGCGTACGACCGCGAGGCCCTCAAGATCCGCGGCAAGAAGGCCAAAGTTAACTTTCCCAACGAGGACGTCTCCCCTATTGTCGTCTCCTCCGAGTTTCATCAACTCCAACTCCCCCCACCTAATCATCAGCTCTCCGCCTACTGCAGTGCTGTCGAAGCTGCTTCTCACAGGAGCCGCCACATCTGGACGGAGAAGACCTTCGACTTCGGATTCGATGGATCACTCAACGCCACCGCCCTAAAGCCGGTCGCCTCGTCAAGCGAAGAGGCCTGTAATTACGTACTAAAATCCAGGCCGAAGGTCACGGACGATGTGCGTCCTATGCCGGCGGTACAGGAGGAGGAGGACGGAGGGGTGCTGCAGAAGCTGTCCGAGGAGCTAACTGCCTACGAGAACTACATGAGGTTCTACCAGATTCCATATCTTGACGGGCAGTCAGCGCTACAGGCGCAGCCCACTGCTCCCCTCGAGAGCGCCGTCGGCGACCTCTGGACCTTCGACGACTACGGCGCACACCCCCAGTGACTGACGTCAGCTTTGAAGTTGACCACCACCTCCCGTTCTATTCTCTGATTAGGTGGTTCAATCGATTTCATGCAATTGTTTGGGATATAAGTGTAAATTTGGGCAAGGTGTCGACCATAAAAGTAATTAACTGCACACACACTCCCATGATTTTCTATTTCATATAAAGAGAAGGGGCTTCTTATAAGTCTAATAAATGGATTTCCCACCTGAGACTTTACATTTGTACCCCTCCTTTTATTTGAATACCTTCCACAATATCATGTTGATATGTATGTTATGATGTGCTATAAGTTCACTTTTTCAAACATTTATTAAATGTAATGGGGACAAATAATGGACAATCTTAACCCAGTTTTGGATTTAAATATTATAAATAAATATTATTTTATTAGAAAAATAAATATTTATTTAATATTATAAAATGTACAATTATATAAAAAATAATTTGTTATGCCCTCTTTCAAGACACTATAAGAGTAGCTTCAGCATGGATGATTAAGCATTAAGCAATTGCTTAGAGCATGACACAAAAATCTTTCAATCTATATAGGTTTTGTAGGGGAGATGCAATTCCTGCATGTGCATTAACACTAAAGAAGCTCTTTCATTAAGATTTATTATCTTCTTGGTATTCTATGTTTGACCAAAGTTGGTCGGGAATTAGCTGGACGATAAAATGAGATATTTTTATTTGACTATATGAAACATGGATGGAAGGTAGGAAAATATCAAGCACAACTTTGACATTGTAGCAAGCCAAATGGGACGAGAAATTGTCAACTTCAATGCATATATAAAATGTACCATAGGTTGGGATATTGATTAAATATATCATACATTTACATGTTATTAAAATAAAATTTAATAAAAAATCATCACGTAATATTTAATATTATTTAAATATATACTTTAAAACATTATATTTTTATTTTTCTATTTTGATTTTAGTCGCCTAGTATTTTTCGAATATTTGCTCATAGGGTATGGGGCAGGTGGGTGAAGTTGGTGGGCGAAAATGGTGAATAACAAAACATTTGGGGCATTTTAAAAGGGAAAAAACTCAAAGCGGACTTCTAATTAATTAATTAATTACGGGGAGTGCCCTGTCGGTGGGCGGCAGCTGGATTTGGGCTTTGGCCACATGTTCTTTGTCTGCCCTCCCTATTATATTAATAATAGTAATACTTACTAAAGTGGATAGTCCACACTCATTTATGACAAGCCCGATTTGAATTTTTTTAAATAATAATTAAGATATTTCACAAGAAAAATAAAAATATAAATACAAATACACAATTGATTCTCAGGTCAAAGCTCACTAAAATTGACTTTTTTTCTTCTCCTTTAGGCCCATTACACTTTTTCAGCAATTTGATTTATGTTAGAGGAAACTATAGGCCCATACACATTATTTTGGTCCATTGAAAAGTCAGGCCCCAATATGAACTCTCTACAAACCCTAGGAGGGCCCGTCGATCCTGTATATAATATGCCGTCTCTGCTGTTATCTCATTATTTTCACCGTAACCGCCGAGAGAGAGAGGGATGGTGTCGCTGAAGTTGCAGAAGCGGCTCGCCGCGAGCGTGCTGAAGTGCGGTAGAGGAAAGGTTTGGCTCGATCCGAATGAAGTCAATGAAATCTCTATGGCTAACTCTCGTAAGAATCCTCCGTCGATTTTGCTATCCTTTTGTTGTTTGAGTGCTATTGGTTCTTTAATTTGCTTCAGTAGAAATCGCTCTATAGAAGTGTGATTTTCGGGAGATCGCTGGCCGATTTGAATTGAGCAGCGAATAAGCCGTCTTCATTGTACAGTTAAATGTTGATTTTGCTTCTGTTCGGAGGCGTTTCATTGGAGCAGTAGCTCTGGCTAGGTTTCTGTTAAATTCCACTCTGAATAATTTTCACCTGTACTTATCCACTACTTGAAGTCGCTATTTTACCTGCAAAGTTTAGAAAAACAAAAAACAGATGTTATCTGTAGTTTACTTTTCTGATGCTTAATTTGTGGAAATATTTACCCCTCCAGAGAGCACCTTCAACATCACTTCCTACACCTGACAGTACTTGTCGAACTGATATGTTTATTGACTCTCTTTAGTTCATATTTTCAGTGTATTCTTTGAATTTTTCTATTAATAATGTGCGCAATTTATCTGCCTGCCTTCTCGGAGTCTTGTGATTGATATAATGGGACTATAAATGCAGGCCAGAACATCAGGAAACTTGTCAAGGATGGATTTATCATTAGGAAGCCAACTAAGATCCACTCTCGATCCCGTGCTCGACGCATGAAGGAGGCCAAGAGGAAGGGGCGTCATTCTGGATACGGTAACTTCCTTCTCATTTGATTTCGGAGTTGCAAACTACAACTCTGATACATTATAATATTCATTCTCTCAGTTTTGTGGTTTAGGACATGTTATTTGTGTGTTCAAGAACTTCTTATAGTGGGTGCAAAATGGCTTATTAAGATGTTTTTCCCTACCCTATAGCTGGTTTTCTGTGTCCATTTTTGGTGAAGCTTTCTGAGCTGCATTATTTGATGACCTTTTGGTCTACTTGCTATCATTCCTGAATCCTGATGAGGACCTTTATTGCCAGGTAAGAGGAAGGGTACTAGGGAGGCAAGGCTGCCCACCAAGGTCCTGTGGATGAGGAGGATGCGTGTACTGAGGCGCCTGCTCCGCAAGTACAGGGAGTCTAAGAAGATTGATAAGCACATGTACCATGACATGTATATGAAGGTGAAGGGTAATGTGTTCAAGAACAAGCGTGTTTTGATGGAGAGCATACACAAGTCCAAGGCGGAGAAAGCCAGAGAGAAAACTTTGGCAGACCAGTTTGAGGCCAAGAGGGTCAAGAACAAGGCCAGCAGAGAGAGGAAGATTGCCAGAAGGGAGGAACGTTTGGCCCAGGTGAGATACCTGACTCAATCTCGCTATTTTCAATAGAGTAGCTTTCACCCGGGCACAAAGGGGAAGCAATGCAAGTTTTATTTGAAACTTCTACATAGCAGATACTGATAATTAAGATATTGATTAGTTTCTTTGGTCATGATCAGGGACCTGTGGAGAAAGCAGCTCCTCCACCTGCTGCTGAGTAAGTATAATCAGAACCCATAAATTCTGTTGATGTCCTTCCAGTGCACAACTTTGACTGAAAATATTCATGAGAAAATCCATATCTTGGGCTTGCAGGGCACCTAAGAAGGCAAAGAAATGAGGCTTCCAATGATGAGATTCTCTAGATACATGAAAGTAGGGACTTTGGGCGTTTAAGAGTAATTCTGTTGAACACTCTTTTTTGTTCTCTGTGGAAGTTTAATCTTTTACTTTAGACAGAAAGTATGTGGGAACTCTACTGCATGCTTTATTACTTTGCCTATTTGACCTTATTCATCAGTTGCATGCATGCAAGTTCATTTCATCATACATTTGAAGAGATCCAACCTACTTGTCAAAAGCAAGAGGACTTGAAATACACAGTAAACAGTCAAACATAATGACATGTCCTTTAAGCGTAAGCGTCAGGATTTGCCAGCAAGTAAACATCCATGGCTTTGTCTTTTCCGAACTCGATGTCTTCGTCCCTGAACTCAATGTCTCCGTCTGTGCAGTACTTGCTCGATATCTTGCAGATGCATCTGCCATGGCTGTCACTCACGAACTCAGCCTCGTACTCCACCATCTTGAGCTTCTGGTCGTCGATGATATCACTGTCAATCAGTGTGTACTTGCAGCGGCAGTTCTCAACGTCCAGCTCGTCCATCCGGTGCGTGGCGTATCTAATCAAGCAGCCTAAAGATTGACGGTGGGGTTAAGGATGGTGAAGCAGCCAAATAATACGGCTAAACTAAATGAGTTTACGAGAAAATAAGGTAGGCTGCAAATTTAGATGTAGAAAGGAAGGAAGCCATTGAGCCCTTGCCGGGAGAGAAGTAGGTCTGCTTGATGCTGCCAACGTCGCCATGGCCTTGGCAGAAGACGATGCTGTCGATGGAGTGAGGCATGAACTTAGGTAGGAGGGTGTGGGAGTCGAGCATCAGGGCCTTGAAGAGCCTCCTTGGAGAGATTGGCGACTCCAATTCCTGGGCAAAGCTGAGCACACCCATGATTGACGAGCTTGTCTAGCTAACTGACTCAGAGAGAGAGAGAGAGAGGGAGCTCTGATCACAATCTTAATCTATGTAGTGTAGTAGTAGGGGAGGCCAAACTAAAACATTGTCTCAAGTAGATCCAACCACGTGGGATTTAGGACCTACTAGAAAACTGACTTTTGACTTTAGAGATGGTTGATGGGAACACAACATTGCACTTTCTACATGTGTTTGAATATGAACAACGTAGGCCGGACCCGCCATCGTTAAGCGAGCTGCAGATAACGCATTATCCCCAGAAAAGCAATGATATAAGTTTGAACAAGAACATCTAGGAGTCACCATGTTGATCCTTTTTGACAAGGACCAGTGCTGGATCCATCATCGACCCATGCCAATTCATTCATTCAATACATCCAAGGTGACCAACTTGTGATTTCGACATGGATGTTGTACCATGAATAGAAACTGCCCCTGATATCCATAATGGCTTTACGTATGTGGTACTTGGAGTGACCAAAACTTTAAATACAAGATTATTGTTTTTTTTGTCGGGAGTCCAACTACAGTAGTATTATCAACTGGAGAAGCCTTAGTGTTCAAGTCTGGATGGATATATGACTACTACAAGCAAGTGGCCTTGTTGCTCTATAAAAAAAACCTTTGCACACTGCAAATTTCATTACAAATCCCCCATAAAAAAAGCTTCGGGATTAAAAAAATGATGTGGAAATCTCATCTCATTCACTCATCATTCTCACTCTTTTTCAAGGAAAAAATAGAAAAAAATGAAGAAATTAAGAATCAGATACTATCACGTGGTTAATGTGAATGAATGTTCCTTACTTTCTGCAGTTGGGTCTTCTTTTCCCATCAACAGCACCCTGCCTTCCTTTCCATGGCTTCCTTGAAGGGGAAGGGCTGTGAATTGAGCTCAAGTTCCTAACAAGAAAGTAGCTGTCAGTGCAAAACATGACACTGATGCTGATAATATGATGATCTCCCAACAAAGTTTCTGAAATTGATGCATTTTGGTACCTCATATCAGAGCTCTTGGCCTGCTTTGAACCAAAAGGCTTCGCAGCCATCAGTGCTGACCCATTTGCAATACCGTTCAGCTTGGTCTGACTGAACTGCCAGAGCAAATCGGGCTCTGAGGAGTCGCTTGTGGCAGCGTCCAGATCATCCATTGCATCATCAGTAACTGTGTTGCTAAACCTGTTGCCCCCAATGAACATGTTATATGTCTGCTGGGGGAAGATATTGGAAGAATCCTTGAGATATTCCTGGTAGAAGTCGTCTGATAAGTTCCCGGTCCGAGAGTCCCAACAGCCAAGAGATAGTCCATCTTGCTTGTTCACCATGACCTTGTCTTCCCATTGTCCCATGCCAATCTCCTTCTCATCTTCTCCAAAGGTTTGGCTGGGGACTGGTGGCCATGGTGATGAATTCCCCTGGAGTTCGTCTAGGTCAAAACTTTGTTTCTTCTGATGCATTAAAGAGTTAGGAAGGACCTGCTGAAGCCCCCAAAAAATGTATTACCAGATGAAGGTGTTTACTATGAAGCTTTATCTAAGTATGTCTTATGAAACAACCAAATTAAATCAGTGCCACACACACAATAAACATGTCCTATAGGTCCACATCAATGTGTTTGACCCCATTCACAAGGTAGTAAGAATAGTATCACTTGTTTCCAATCATCATTTAACAAATTGTGAAAGATCAATATCATTTTCAGACGAATATTTCTGACTCGAAGGAAAGTTCTAACCAAATTAAGACAGGGCATACCTCTATGTTGCCCACATCACCCATTGGTTGCCTGCAACTATTTGGACCATTCAGGACAACTGAAGGCAGTTGATTAGCGTTAAAAGGGGACATTTCTGTAGATTTTCTTCTACTTCGTTCTGAACTCATAGAGACAGAACTATGCACGGACTTTGCCTCTTCCTCTTTTCTTGCTAATGCTGCCTTAAGACTTGTTATCTACAACATAGTTCAAATTATGATGTAATTAAAATAAAGCAAATAATATGTAAAATATTCTCTAAATCTTCGTAAGCAAATACAGACCTGCTCTTTGAGCTCTTTGACATCTGAACTATCTCTATTTACTTTGGCTGCACCGAGTTCAACTGTAGCAACCCGCTCTGCAAACTTTAATGTGCTGATTGTCTCGCCTATAGCATCAGGTTCAGGGCTGATATGGACAAACATCAAGGTTTTTGCTTGCCCACCTGTTGAAGATAATTTATCATCAGCAGTAACTTTAGAAAAATAAATGAGCAGCTAAATTTGTTTCAAAAGTATAGTAAACGGTATACCTTAGAAAAAATTTAGAACAATAAAGTCTTCACACTTGCAGAAACAAAATTCTACATTCTAGTGACCTACCACTTATACACATCAAATCTAGTTCATTTTTCTATCAGTCAACCACCATCTACAGCACCAGGCTGGTTCTGCTCATCCTTTCAACTTTTAAAAGAATTTAACAAAAATGTATTTACCAGGAGAAGCACCTTAGAAGAAGTTCCAAAAATATTTATGGAAGAAGATTAAATAACTTTTGAGACAATTCTGATCTACCTCTAAGATTTCTAAAAAGAAAACATACAAATGATTCCATGGGTTCCATCCCTTGCTTAAACTTACCGAGTGAATCTTGGAGAAGCTGTGTGAGTTTGCTATTTCTGTATGGCACATGTGGATTTTTCTGGGCAAGTGAAGCGATCACATCACCAAGGGCTGATAGAGATTTGTTAATATGTTGTGCCTCCTTCAATCTTTCTCCTGTCACTTCTGATTTATCTACTCTCTCACTTCCAGCTAAGTCAACAAGATGCATACATCCTCGAAGAATGGTCCCCGAGGTCAAGTCTCTTCCTTGGATATGGACAGTCAAGCAGCTGAAAAATAATAGCAGTAACTAGTTATGGACGAGTCATGGGACTAGTTTCATATATAGTTGGGAATAGTAAAGAACATTTTCTCAAAAGAATAGGGAATGAAAGCAATGAATAGCATGGCTACATGACAGATAAAATGTAAGATATCAGCACTGGATGAACGAGATTAATTGAGAGTGATAGAATCTTGAACACTGTATATGCAAGTTTTTCCTTTAGATATATTAAGAGTATTAACATATCAAACCAAATATTACCTATGAGAACGGCTACTTCGGTCATTTAGGGCAGTTGCACCCACAGCTCGATTCCTCTGTCCAATGTTCATAAGATCAAGAACATCAGATGTAGAGGCCACAGGAACCAGGCTTGCATCAGGAACACTGAGACCTGTTTGCGAGCTATTACGAATTTCTAATGTTATCAGGAATTAAGGTTCAACATTAGATAAGCCTCTTGATTGGATATGGTAGCTATATAGTAATACTGAATAAATTGATAAGTAAACTAACTCAATTAGTGTAAGTAGCATTAAAGTATTCCTATTCAATGCAATATTATTTTATGGCAAAATCCACAAGTTGCTTTTATTTTGAAATTGACAAGGATATCTCTTGTTAGCTCCATCTGTTACAAGGAGATCCCTGACTTGCTCGTTGTATATCTCAATCATCTGAACAGCAACATTATAGCGAAAGGTATCCTTTCTTTGTTCAGCTAGGTAAAAAAGATCGCTTAAGGCACGGTAATTTACACCGTGACTTTGCTCATTGAGCTGCTTAGGACCAGTCTGCAGAAGAAAATGAGAAAAATAAATCGACATCATCACGCTATAAGCTCGCTTTCCCCCTTTTCTGAACTCCCTAAAGTGGCAGTACATTTCATTCCAAGTGAAATATGTATTTATATATCATCATGCATTATCAAAACAATTATGTATATTAAAAAAACAAGAATAATTAAACTTTACCATAGTGTAGGTTTTTCCCGATCCTGTTTGCCCATATGCAAATATGCATACATTATACCCATCCAGTACAGAGCGTATTAGTGGTTGGGTATCAGAAAAGACCTCTCCTGCAATGGTCAACAATGTGGAAGCTTGAGTTTTTTCTTCAAGAAAAATGATCTCAAGAACAAAAATATAATAAAAAAGTTAAGGACCTTGTGTTGCAGATGGTCCAAACACTTTGTTGAAGTTAAATGACCTCTGCCCTTTTCCATACTTTGATGGGGTATTGATTGTAATTATTCCCTGCTCAATATTCTCAATTGAGCTTATATAACTTGATTGTCCATGCAAGAAAGGTCTCACTCTACAGTAAACTCTGATGCTCCCTATTTAGTGAAAAATGATCATATTATAAAAATAAAGTGTTTGCTAGATTATATGAATGTTTAATGATGCTTTAATTGTTACCTTTTAGATCCTGAACCTGATTGTAAAGCTTACGATTCTCTTCAAGAACTCTATGATACCCCGATGCTGCATGTGCCAAGCTGTGGATATGGACAGCTGCAAGAATGAACATTGAAGGTTAATTTCACTATATCTACATTTCAGGGGGCCTTATCTTCAAAGTATATTGGCACTTCTCTCTTGAATCTCACCGAGATTGCTAAAGTCTTCATGAAATTTCATTTGCATAAATTGCATACCAGCTTTTGTTGTACAAAGAGCACCTTTTAAGTCCTGCAAGTAAATGGAATGCAGTTGCTTCTGATACATTTCAAAATATAGGTAACTATCGAGTTGATATATAAATGCAAATATACTTTTATACCTCGATATCTCGTTGTTGTTCATCAAAGATGGTTCTCTGTTTAGTCAAAAGAGCGTTTGACTCCTCCCTAGAGCTAATGCTCTTGGTAAAGCTATCATCTTTCCTCATGAACTTGATATTCTTGTTTTCAAGCTAATCATAGAAGTCAGTATGACAACAAGTAACATTTTTAGGCATTATGACTTTTTATACAGTAGAAAAGTTTTCCTACTATCTCCTTAATTTAATTTAAATATCTATTGCAACATAAAGGCTAGTAACTCAATTACCTTATTATCATTTGAAAAGGATTTCAGTTGAGCCTTTCTGCCAAAGTCATTTCCGCCCCCTTTCCTCTGATAATCACAATTTAACCAATTAACGAAATATTCAATCCCCAGCTATTTAAATGTTTCACTAACATGTAAGAGAGAAATTTTAAGATACAGACACAATAGCTTTCAGAAATCTAGTGAGCCAACTACATAGAGGTGAATAGTAATTAGATGCGAAGGACATGATGAGAGAAATTAGCATGGCATTGTAGGATCATTTACCTGCTCATGTTGATTAAGAATTCTATTTTCAAACTCCTCTGCGACCTTGCTTAAAACAGATTCCACCAGCTATAAAAAATGAGAGAAATTTTACAGAGTTGAGGAAGCAATCATAACACATTACAATGCTTCATTTAGAATAAGAATTTTATGAGGAAGGGAAATTAAATCAGTTATCCCATATATAATGTTGAAATTCTCAATTTCAGGCTCTAATACTATAGTAACAATTGGAACCAGTCAGTGAATGAAGAACCATACATATATACTTATTTGGACAGGAGAGAAGCACATGCAAGACCATTGAGATCAACACTAAGAGCATAAAGTTTATGTAGCTGCTAACTCTGCATGAAACTTGCTACTACTAGAAACGTTTCTAAGGTATAACTCTTTTAAATAAGGCTTGCATCGTCCAATTTTATGGAGTTAGCTGTATTAAGGCTAAGATCTCAAATTAGGTACAAAATTTTGTTGGATGGCTCAATTTAGGTGCAAACCTGACTTAATTCACAGAAAAATCTTTCATTAACGACTCAAATAACAAACAAAACTTTCATTAATAATTTAAATCAGAGACAAAATTTTCACTTACCATCACTTTTTATATAGGGGTATCTTTTAATTGAATGTTTTGTACCTAAATTGAGCCATCCTGCAAAGTTTATACCTTATTTGGGATTTTAGCCTATTAAGAACAAAAACTACCAAGGAATGAATAGACATGTCTCCCAGCAACATGTTATCCATTACTTACCGCTGGGACTTCTTCAGGCTTCTTATCCAAAAGAATGGCTCGTACCAGCATACTAAGAGATCCAGGCTGACGATAAAAAAATGCCAAGTCTCAGTCAGCAATTTGCTCAGAGATAGATAAAACAGAAAAAGTTTTAACTTGAAAAGGTCAAAGATTACTAACCATTGTACTCAAGTCTGCACCGGAAGCCAAAGAACTCAAGGACTTTTCATTCATTGATGAGTTTCTAGAAAGAGAACTAGTAAAGGGCTCCGAATTTTTCTTGAAGAATGGCTTGCTAGATGTGGTAGGCTTTATATTTCCACCAAATTTCCATACTCCACTACCTCCCATGTGTTTCCATTCACCGAATGATTTAAGTGCTAAAACACAGTTCACGATCCTAGAAGTTTTTCCTCCCTGCAGCACAGGTTGACAGCGGTGAAAAGCATCAAGTAAAAGAACAAATTGAAATACCCAACTGGATAACCAATGAATTGCAGTTTCTACCTGTTCCAGATCAGACGCTTCAAAAGTGGGAACGCCAACCTCTTGAACAGCTACAAGAAAATTCCTCACATTTTCGAAGTATTGAAATGCTGATAAAGCTGCTCCATCAGGAATAATGGCAGAATCACAAGGGCCTTCAACAACCTGGGGTGAAATTACAGTTTATATAACTGAACTTTAATCAACTTTGGAATTATAAGTACATTCCAATACACAAGTAGAAACAAACCTTTGGCACTGCCCCAGGTTGGACCTTGTTGAGAGCATTGCAAAGGATTATTCCACTTCTCAAGCCAAGCCGAAATTCTTCTTCAGATGGCTCCGCAGGCAAATCCCTTGCTGCAACAACTCCCACCATTCTTCTTAGCCACCCCACTGCTTCGTACCTCCTCAGAGCTACAAAAGGACAAGGGAGACCAATTTTATGAGTACATATGAATCTTTGATACAAGTAAAAGGGAAAACACCTACGTGGATTATTCTTTAGAGGAGGGTGATAACAAATAACTAATATTTAGGCAAGGTTTTACACCGTGTTTCTTTCATCGCACGAAGTGGACAAAATATTGAACGTCCAGGACATCTAGTGAATTCATCTATAGTGAAAGATCAAATCATCTTGTGAAATTTTGTCTAACTCTCTTTGGAAGAGTAGGAAAATGGGCTCAATAGAGAAACCATAAGTTCAAATAAAATTACGACAGTAAAGATTATAAAGTTCCAAGCCAAGCCGCTCAATTTGGGAACTCCATAATGGGATTATTTCATTAAATTGAATGAAAAATAAAAGGACTAGGTACAGAATTTACATTGGGAAGGAGGAATATGGGTAATGTATGTTACTACAGGAGATTTATTGGAGATTAAGGGCATGGAAATTTTGGTGCCACAGAATGGGAATAAAGCAATTTAATTATCAGCAACTTCTGGTCAAGAACAAAGTTAAAGGAAAGAAAATGCCAGCAACGCTTCTTTTAGGAGTATAAATAAGGAAAGAACAAAGTTAAAGGAAGGTTACATAGATTGCAGCTAACAGCAGAGTTAAGTCTAAGGCCTGATCGCGTTAGTTTCCTCTTCCAAAGATTTCTTTCGAAAAGAAAGAGACCTCTGGATATTTGATAGATGAAGAATATCAAAACAAAAAAGAATCGAAGGAACTCAGTCCATTATTCCGTCATCATTGTAATTTGTAACTGCTGAGAAATTTGTATGGTTGGATCAATTCCATTAACTTCAACGGCCATTTTTGTGTGTCTAGCAAAGAAGGGAGGAGCATAGCAGAAGATGCAATAAATCCTGGCTCAGTCTCATTATTGATTTAAGCACACTGAGCTTGCTCAATTGATGACAATTACGATAGAGAGAGAAAGAATACCATCTTCTTCCGCTTTCCGGGACTCCAAGTCGACGTCCCTGAGGCACACACCGTGCTGCTGGAGTACATCCTCCACTACGGAAGCCACCGAGAAACTCAGTCCCTCCACCTCCTCAGCCATAGACGAGCACAGCTCAACCTAGCAGTTCAGAAAATTTCAGCTCAAAACCTCCAAAAGGATCAGCTCTCCACACTCAGTCAGCCTCTACGGAGATATAAACAATAGGAAGATCCACACACGTAGAGCTACGAGATGCTTTGGAGAAGAGTGAGGAAGAGAGGTTGGTTTGAGAAAAATGAAACACTACAGAGTCACATTCTATCACTACTACTCTCCTCCCTCTCTCTCTTCTTTATACACTTTCCTCTCTCTCTGAGTCTCAACTTTCCGAACCAATTATCCGAACCTCACGCTCGTGTTTTGCTGCGTTTTTCATTTGTACTGCATTTTACTGCGCGTGTGAGACGCGCCAAACATTTGAGGTATCATCTGGAATGAATTTGTTTGCCCGAAAGATCAACTTGTCAACATTTTGCAAATATAAACTCTTATTAAGCGTATGAATTAGATGTAAATCATAAAATAAAAAGTTTTACGTCTAAACTAGCGTAACCCAAAGTTTATAATCTTATTTTAAGTTTTATTCAAAATTTAAGGAAATATGGTATTCATTCTTTTAGTCCCGTTCTCCATTGGCAAGTTAGTGGGGGTGATCATAATGCTTCTCAAGGTTGATGATATTCCAGTTCATAGGATAGGATGCCGTGTAAGACCCACCACACAGCAGCCACAAGTCTAAAAATGAATGGGGGAGTGAGGGAAGGAGCATACTTAATTTCTTCATTAGCATAAAAAGGCAGCCGCAGCAGCTGAGTGAGCTCAGTTTAGAAGGCAAGAAAGATGGAACACCAACCAACCTGCATTTCCCTCCACTCTCTCACCCTATGAGGTTTGGTTTTGACATAACAGCAGATGAGGTTTGGGGGTGTGTCAATTTCACTTTTGGCGGAAGGTGGTAGTTGAAAAACAGTTACCAACCTTAGGGTTTACATATCTTTTTAGTAATGAAAGGCTAATTACCTAAACAAATATAAATTTTACTCATTTTTTTTAATTTTGATACAAACAGTTTTGGTTGATTCGGTATCAAAATTTTGATTTTATTATTATTTGGTATGATATTCATTTTTTTATTATATTATTATGGAAATATTAATTCAATTTATTTAATATTGTATTATTTAGTGGTATGTCATTATTATAGATTTTAATTAGAGTAATTTATGATAAAATTTGAGTATTTTTTGAACATTTTGACCAGATTAAGAGTTTTATGTATGAGGCATAAATCGCTAATTAGTGAAAATAATAAATTTGTATTAGTCACATGAGAATATAATTAAAATTGATTGCATTTTATTTTAGGTAATTTATCTTATATTTTATATACATATTTACATAGATGGGATGAGGCTTAAATTAGAGATAGAGGAGGAAGATGAGCTTGTTAACCAAGTAAAGTGTGTTGAAGAGTTGTAACCTTTTTAAAACGATTTTTTTTAATTTTCTTTTTCTCTTTATTATATCAAAACTAAGGGAAAAAGAGAGAAATGCTTAGATATTATGAGCCATGAATGCACAAGCCCTAGTCTGAGAATCCTATGAGGTTCATGATGAAACTTTTGGGCCCTGCCAGAGTTCATAGGATAAGTTGAATGTAGAATGCATTGCACCTTTGGCATATTGATACATGACCATTTTAAATTCATTAAAAAATAAAGCTTTTGAAAAAAAATCAAAGTACGTCAATCTCTTAAATAGCTCTTATGACACTAATTTTTTTATAATATACATATGCTTGAAGTTGAAATCCAAAGAATATAATGTCGACAAGAAGTTAACGTTCGAATATTTCAAATGGTTGGCTTGGTTGGACACGAACCTGCGAGGTTCGGTTCGGGAGGCCGAGGGATAAATAAATCATTTGCGGGCCCGCTTATCACGGGAATTCGGAGTCTCACATAATGATGCAACGGTCGGAGCTTTGCAGATTCTAACATCTCCTTCCTAGGCATTCCAAGGAAACCAATAGGTAATGGACGCGTGGGACCACTCAGAGTAAGTAAATATACCATCAGCTTAACCTACTCAATTGACTATATCAACCCATATGTTTTAAATTTTAAAAAATAAATTATTTATCTTATATTCATTTTTCTTAAATTTAATATGTCTCATAGGCCATTAGTTTGATACACCTACTTAACTATATCAAATGAAGAGGAAGCCATCTCAGTCATTTTTTTCCGTTTTTCCTTTCTAATTTTCAAGAAATTAACCTTTTTAGAATGATATAAAACTACTACACCAAAATTATTTCCTAATGTAATAATCTATGGATGATCGTAAATGCTCTCTTGTGCGTACTATTTACCCTTGAGCCATTTTATATCTAATTATTGATAATGTCATTAGCCTCCCCAGTATAATAACTCATCCTCAACCAATCCCAAAAATTTCTATTTTGTTTTAAATATGATTTAATTTTCAATATATGAGGATTATTATAAGAAATTTTGAGTTTAATTAAATTTATCTTTTAATCTCCTATTTCTAACTCAATCACCATAAAAAGGTCCAAATTTATCTTTTATTCTCATTGAAACCATTTTTTTAGTGCATCTATCCACAAGTACAACTACTTAGACATATGGAAGAGTGCATCTTTAAAATGTGAAAAATATGAAAAAATGAGTGGGTTATTAATGGAATGTCATACCGCAAAACATAGAAGATAATCTATTTAAGAGTAACAACTAATGTTTTAGCTAGATTTTTTTCTCTCAAACAATAAAGTCAGTACAATTTTTTTTGAACCTGATCCCCAAAAAATGTTCGGGTCCAAATGCGGTCGGGTCCATGTGAATCCGAACCTGAACCCAACCCTTTTGTTTTATATCTTTTTTGCTTCTAAACTACAAGATGATGTGGTTTAGAGATTTTTCAAAACATCATTTTATTTAATTAATATAAAAAATAAAACAACATCATTTTTATTATTTTATTTGATTTTTTTGAAAACCCTATCATAATGCTAGGATTTTCACTTTTAGAAAATCCGAGTCATCTAGGACGTCTTCGCCACGACCTCCCACCGGCCACCACGAGCTTTCAATCCCCCGCCCTGCTTGCCCTCATCTAGAGCTCCGAGTCCCCGCCCGAGGTAATCCCAACTCTTGGGTCCTTGAACTAACTCCCGGGCATTCGAGTTTCGGGAGTCAATTCTTGAACCATGATCAGATCGTGGTATGGTACCCTAATCTAGTCCAGATCACGATACCAGAACCATGATCCGGTTTGGATCACGGTACTAGTACCGTGATCAGGCCAATCACAATTCTAATTTCATTGATTTTTAATTTATAATATAATTTTATATATAACTATGTGTATTATTTATTTGTACAATAATATATTATAATAGAAGGTGATAAGACAATTTTAACCCAAAGTATATTCAAGATTAAAGGTTGAATTTAAAATAATTTATATAATATATACTGAATGAGGTACATCTAGTACTGATAATTATATTGCCCAAACTACAACCGCAATACTACTCATCGGGTCAGAGTAGCTTTTACCATTTGGGAGGGTTAAACAAAAGTTATCGTCGATGGTAGAATTAAAGTAAAATACAAGTACGGTGGAAGATTATATGTTGGTGATGATAAAAATGTTACAAATTATTTGAGAAAATATTTGTACAAATGTTCAAGTAGTATAATGAGCAATATTGATCAATAATTTATGAAGTCTCTTGATGAAAATTTGCAAATGGAGAAATTCATTTTGAAGTAAAGTTTGATCAACAAGTTTGTCGTAAGAAACTTTCAAGAATACTTATCGGTACCCATTGAACATGATAAATCATTACATGTTTAGAAGTTACAATTATATTTAAAAATAATGTTAATTAATACAATTAGGAAAGATTATATTAAGTTATATACAATTTAAAATAATATATTATAATAAATTTTTTAGAAGCTGATAGCCGTATTGCTATCACTAATAATATTTGGAAATTGAATATGCAGAAAAAATGGTAATATGGTAATAACCTGTCATTATATTGATAATGATCATATATTACAAAATTGTATACTAAGGTAATAATTCAAACAAATATATGATTTACTTGTTTTCTTCCTTATTTATGAATTGGAAAATTTATTATGTTTATTTTGTTACATGCTCTATCATGCACAATATGCACACATAAATGAAGTTTTCTCTCAAAAGCTATCAACTTCACTTGTTTATTTTAATATAGATTCTAAATTGTCTCCATTATTTGGATAATTACTTTGTAAATGATAATATGATACAATTGATTAGTCAAAAACTGTCTTTGAAATTACTGATGTTGGGGATAGTGCATATGCGATTTTTTGCTCATATTCTTAATTTGATTGTGAAATAATAGTTGAACCCAATTAACGATAGTATTGAGAATATACGCAATAGTATATTATATTTGAGTGTAACCCCTAAAAAGTAGGAGAAATTTAAGTAAACTATACTAACTACATATTAAATTAGGTAAAAAGCTTGTTTTAGATTACAAAACTCTTGGAACTTTAATTATACGATGTTGCGGGTAGCATTAGATTGCAAAAATATATTTTCTCGTTTGAAGTTGTATGATTTAAACTATAAATATTTGCCTAGTGAATTAAATTGGTTAATAACAAATAAAATTACTAAGAAGGTTAGTGTGTTAAATGATGCAATCAATTTATTTTTTGGTAGAAGGTATCCGACTACAAATTCATATATACCTATTATTCGTGTGATAAAAATGGTTGTGAATTGATGGATGTATTTTGTTATATTATGCATTAAAATGATAAATTCTAAAATGATGAAAAATATTGAGAAATATTGGTGGAAACTAAATACTATATTAGGAATGGCTAGATACCACCAGAAGTATTGTTTTGATTAAGAACCAAAGTAAGTGAGAGTGCAATAAATAGATAATATTGTGAGCACATTTAAGAAGTTATTTGCATTGATTGTAGTGAAGGAAAAGTGTATTAAATTTAGTGAAGATGTTGCTAGTACTAATACTAATATGAGAAGTCAATTGAAGATAAAAAAATATTTTTCATTAATTTATCAAGTTTGAACAAGATAAGAAGAATACTAGTATATCGAAGTTGGAGATGGAGTTGTATTTAGATGAAGACATAACACAAGATGCAGAGAGATTCAATATATTATAATGGTGGAAGATAAATTCTGCATGATATCCTATATTATAAAGGATGACTAAGTATATAAACCCGATACACTCAAAATAAGAAATCCTAGAGGAGAACTAGGCAATTTTAAAGGAAAATTGGGGACCGAAATGAACTAGAATAGGTAAATAAGAGCCAAAACGAGAAATTGGAAAAGCCCTAATAGCCAATAAGGACACAACGATCATGGGAAATAATCATGAATAGAATAGGATGGGAAAACCAAACTAGTTCAGGATGATCCGGGCTTGAACCGGATAAAACCATAATAAACTGTGAAGAACCAGTTAAAATATTGATTTTTCTAATGGATTTAAAAATGTCAAATTGAGGTAATCATTAGGTAGAAAATAAATTTAGAAAATTTTTAGATTTTAGATTTTGGGTCACCGAACCCGGTCCGACCGAACCGGTCAACGATCCAACTGGTCAATAGATCGCCTGCTAGGTTAGCGCCCAGTTAGCAGTCACGACCAATCAGCGAGCGACGCGTGGCAAAGCTTGCAACGGTCAACTGAGGCGAAGTCGTGTCAACTAGGCTGACCAATGAGAGACTGACACATGACAAAGGTTTCACATGAGCGGTTGACGAGGATGTCAGAGAAATGACTAACCAATTAGAGATCGCCATGTGGTAGAGCCACGTCGGGTTATTTCAGCTAACCAGGGGCTGACACGTTGTAGTGGCGCAACATGTAAGGAGAGAAATTTAAATTATTTAAATCAACCAATTAGAGGATGCCACATGTCACAATCAAACAACTAGTTGGGTCAAGTTAGCAATCACGTTGGAATGAACGACCAATGGGAGGTTGCCACGTGGTCGGTCAATGAGTCAAAGGGTGACTCGGATGCCGAGTGGGATGCCTCATCAGCAAAGTTAGTCAAACACTATGCGCCACGTGGCAACTCGCATGTGCGACATAGAGTCATCTTCAACCTTGGGCACATGAAAAGGGATAAGGTCGACGCAGGGCAGCTGAGTCTCCGACGACCGAAAACTTCTTCGGAACGACCATGAACGGGCGAGTCTGAGGTCGAGTCTTAGGCCGGACGGTAGCCCTGCCAGTTGCCGAGCTCCCTATATAAAGAGCTTCTCCCCATTCGTCATCTCCATCCTATAAACGATTGAAGAAGACAAGGTGCTTCATTTCATGGTGAGGGACGAACTAGAGCTCCAACGAGGGCTCTTTCCACAACCTTAGAAGGCACATTCAGGTTCTCTAGAACTGGGAGTAAGTTTCCTACCTTGCTACAACCTCCTTTCAGCCTGATGATCACCGGAGAAGTGTCGGGAGGCTCGCACATAATCGTCGCTCCAACAGTCCTAAAATAGTACTAACTCCCCAAATTAAGAGCTCCAACAACCGTGCCACGATCGGTAAGATTTCAAAGTTTCCTCTCTCTAAAAACAGTTTCCGAGCTCTCTATATAAAAGCCCCCCTCCATTCATCCTCTCCATCCCTCTAAAACTCAAAAAAGACGAGCTGCTCCCAATTCCAACCATCCCAAAACCAGAGCTCCGATGTTGACCTTTTTCTCCACCTCAGAATGTAAAGTCAGGTTCTCTGAAATCCTGAGGAAGTCCTCTACGTTCCTACATACTTCATTCAGCTCGAGGATTACAGAAGAAACTCTAGTGAACCTGCACAGTACCGACAATCCAACGAGCAAATTCAGGAAAAAGTTTTCGAGCCCAATTCCAACCACCTCATGCATCCTAAGATTAGACTGACCCTTCCATGACACTCTATGGCCAAGCCTCATCCCCCCTAAGCCTTTTTGGTAAGCAATTCCCATCACCCTTCACGGTAATAGTAAATTTACAGAGAGAAAATGAGAAAAACTTTACTGATAAAATTCTCCTTGCTCGGGAAATCAATTGAGGTGAAGTTTAATCATAAGAGGATACTCTTGACGAGAGTTAGCTCCCTATAACAAGAGCTCTAGCAACCGTGCCTTCTCTAGTAAGAAATTGAAGCTTTCTCTTTCTAGAAGGATTTTCCGATGAAGCTACCTTTTAGCTTAATTCTAGACAAAATTGGGTAATTAAAAGTTTGGTAGGATCGTGTAGAGGTAGGGAAGATGATTAGTGGCATGATAGGAGGTAATTAACTGAATTATGTGTTTAATTTGACGAATTGAAGATTTGGGGTAAAAGTACAATTTTGAGAAAATCGGGTAAATTAGGGATTTTTGTGAAATTGACATTAATTGAGGATCAATTTACAAATAGGAAGTGTTTAAGTATTTACTTGTGACTAAAAATAATTTTTGGGAATTTAATTGTAATTAAAAATAATTATAATAATTTATTTGCAATGTTAAATAGTTTCATTTTAATAAAATTATATAGTAGATGAAATTTACAAGTAAAGTAAGCTTAGAAGTTACGGTAAGTAATTGAGAAATTATTGCCAATAAAAAATAAAATTAGGGACTGTTATGTTAAAAATGAAAATATCTAAGTATAATTCGGATAATTAATGGACTCATTATTTGTGATAATTTAGGTGTGTAAAGAATACCCTAAACTACAACTACGATATCTTTCGTAGACAACGAAAAACAAACTAGGATGAACGAATCACTGATTCCGGGTGAGTGTGATTTCCGACATCAGGCTCAGTTGAGCTGCTGTAAGGCCGATTAAAGCTTATAAAGCTCTTTTTAGAAAATAATTTCCCTTTAATGTGTGATACTACTCAAAATATTTTTAAAAATTATTTTTGTTGAAGTATAAAGTATAAATATATATTCTATTTTGAAATCTCTTTTATCCCATTGAGCCCAAGGCCATTGTTATGAAAAGAGAAGTGAGTCCAAGGTTGCCTATTTGAAAACTCGTATAATGGGCCCAATGCTAATGAAAACGGGTCTAGTCTTGTAGATAAAACTTGAGTTTTCATCGTGATAAAATTATGTCAAATGTATAATGTGTGATTAATCTACAAAGCCAAGAGTCGGGTCGGAGCCCGTTGAGCTAGTAGCCTAAAGAGAAAAATATCTAATATTCAAAACTACTTTTGTGTATTATTGCAATCTTTTGCGTAACCAAATAGATGGCCGATATGTGGTAGTGTTAGTTCTAATTTCTACTAGAAAGTAAGGTTAGGACAAGTGAAGTCATCGTTGGTCAAGTATGTCATGAGACTCTGGGATTCCTTGTGCGCATTTGAGACTGAGGTGAAGCAAGAAAGATCTTGTCCCTTTATAATGCACATCTTCATTCAGATAATGTATAGAGGTTGGGCAATGATGCTCACACATACAATTAGTCGAGATTGTAGCCTCGCACCAACGTATTAGATGTTGTATACTCTCACTAATGTGGACAGTAAAAACACTCCAGGCTACAAGTGGGACAAACCGAGGTTGTAGCATCAAATAGTTTGTTCTACGAATGAGTGGCTTTTTTATGAGAAAAAAATGTGTTTTGTTGTTTGTATAAAACAAACCCACTAAATAAATAAGATGGTGATATGAATGATATCTAATTATCTCTTTAAACCTTATAACTTGAAACCTACTCACTTAGCTGTAAACTCACCACTCTTCCTTAAACCTCCTAGGAAAAATCATGAAGAGGAACGCTTGTGAAGAGTTACATTCATGGTACGTTTTATAATTTAATGATATTTTGGTATGTTTTATAGAAACATATTTACTTGAAAATATTTTGAAATATTTTTTTGGGTTAGGCCTTCCGGACTATGGTAACAAATTACTTTTTAAAATACCTTAAGGAGTGGCCGATTGTTTAAAGGGTTTTGACCAAACCGGTTCATGGTGTGACAACAATACCTTCGATCAATATTTCAAACCAATATCTTAACTATCTTATATCAATACTTCTCGACACCATTTGCCAATTACCCCTTTTCTCCTATCTTTCGGTCTCTACATCACTCTAACATTTCACGTAAGTCTCTATAAGCAAAATCATCATTCCTAAGCCTTCTAATCCGAGTAATATCTCTATTGGGTCACCCAATTTCTCTCTAATTAAAATTGAGTCCCCTTATATTATCATTTTTTCACAATAATCTCTTCTTTTAAGTTTCATCAAATAACATCATAATTTATTCGAACTTCCCCCTACAACTTCTCCTATCATCTCCACCGCTCTCTAGAATCAATTCACACTTTAAATGGACCGATTTGACCATGCTTAGCCCCTGATCGAATCTTAATCGAAAAATTGTGCAGTCTCCACAATTCATTAGAATATTGCTTGCGACAATGAGTTGGTTGGGACCACCGACAAAGTAAGATAGGGGACTTCCCAAATGACCTTACTCGACTTGGCCCCACCATAATTAACCACTAGATTTGTCTAAAACTCTAGATGAACTATCTATTAAAACCAATCATAACATTCTAAAGGAAAATGAAAGAATAATGCTAGGATAGCTTACCTTAAGTCCTGCCATGAGAGATGAAGAGAAAGATGCGGCAAGCCTTAGGGTACCTTCCTCGATCGATTTAGCCACTAGAGGGAGGCTAGAATTCTTAAATAGAGTAGGTGTTATATTTTCTACGTAAGGGATGTGGCTATTGTTTGGCCATGCGAATTCCAGTGTGGGTTGTTCATGTAGTGAAGGCTCCCATGAATCTTTAACACTATGGTCAGACTTCCCCCATGCCCTAATTAGCTCAAGCTCAAGCTCAAAAGTCAACTTATCGGAAAACTAAGCATGTGACTTTTAAAGGGAAATTTCGATGAATAGAGGGGAGAGTACGGTTAATTTTACAGATGAAACTCCTTAGGTTCCTTGTGAATTCACTGGTTTGAGATTTGTGTTATTTAATGGGCGATTTTTCATAGTATTAGAATTGGTAGGTGTCATCGAACAAATCCCATGAAAATTGGACCTTTGTTCCTTTGTTTTTGGTGTGTATTTATTGGAGAAGATAACATTGTGCACGCGTCTGTGCATGCGCAACATGTATCCACGTGTTGCACAATAATTGACTATAACACGCTAGTGTGAGCAACTAAATGGATAAAAATAATATGATTGGTTTTTCTTACTCAATGAGTTTTAGTTATCGTCGTCTACTACTACTGTGTGAGTTCGACATGTGGTGTATCATGATTGATTGTGCTTTCTAATGTGGTTCAACATCTACTAACTGGACTATTTCGCCACGTGGTGTGCGACTATTGGCCGCTTGGCCATGTGACATGATGTTAACCCTCTAATATAGCGGTCTAGTTCATACCCATCATACAATACTATTTAAATCGATTTACGGTGAATATTTTGAACGGTTTAACTAATTTCAGTAATTTTTTGCCTAATTATTGTCCCAAATTATTTTTTAAAAATATTTTAACTATTTTTCTTTATTATACAATTAATAATTATATTTTTATATTTATTAGATATATTCAAAAAATTATCGTAATTATATTATTTCTCCTTTTCGTTCCTATTTTAACTTGGATTTATTTACTATCATTTCACAACTAGTACTATTAATTTACTATCCTTAATTCACAACTTATGGATAATTTATTAGTTTTTATTTTTTCTCTAATTATTGTTTCTAACCAACAATTCTATTTAATTAATCAGTTATTAAATTCAATTTTATAATTAGTCAATACCTTGTATACGCTTTTTATGGTTTAATTTAACTATTAAAATGCTTCTTAATCTTGTATACTCAATTGTATTCAATTATTTTTTTGTCTATAGAGTAGAAATAAGATATGATGTACGGCTACCAAGAAAAAGATGAGTGTTCGTCTACAAAATCCATGTTAGCACCCATAAAAGCATAAGCCTCACTATGGAAGAATGTGATCATGGAGCACAAAAAGTGAATGTGAAAGCAAAGAAATATTCATCTATATATTAGTGGTTACTACAAAAATACACAGTCTAATTGAGATTAAAAAATGTTCGTGCTTATGAGATCATAAGTTAAGAAATATGTTTATTGGTGTATACCATCAGTTAGATTATTTTAATTCATCCATACATATGGACTATGGACTCTTGAGGGAGCATACATTTGTTCTAATTATGATTGATTAATACAATGATAGAATTGTTGATAGTACTAATTCCCACGTCTTGCTCTTCCCAAGAGCAAGCCACTAGAAGAGCACGATATAAGTTTTAGGGCTTATCGGTCGTATTCCATTTTGGTTTGCACTGTGTATTTTATCTTTATTCAATATCTATTCCTTTTCCCTAATCATTAAATACCATACCCATTTAATGAAATGCGTTATTTGTTTCAATTTTTATTTTTTTCATATCTATCTTATTATTATTATTATTATTATTATTATTATTATTATTATTATTATTATTATGTTTAGTTGTTATCATGCCACCACTATTTGTTATATTTCTTTATTATTATTATTATTATTATTAAATTCACCCTTCTTATTAATTTGTATATGATATCACTAATTCACAAAATATATTCAATTTATTAGTTTTGAACATTGCTTTTCATGTTTTCCTTTTTCGCATTCCATCTATACCAAATCTCCCACCAACCTAACGTGCCAAGAAATAATAATGACCTACAAGACCAAACGGTGGAGTGATGTGCACCAACCCTTTAAGAGCAAATTGTAAGTATGAGATATAGAGATACTCACTTTATTTCTGGATCATTAACATCACTAGTTATTAAGAATAATCACTAGTTAAACCATCACTAATTATGTTCGTGGTCTTATGTTTTCCATGAAGAAGGCTGACAAAAGACCACTTGCAAGATGGAAGATGTATGTAATGCCAAAGCAATTGTGAAGACTGAAAGAGAGAATCAATTCATGATTGTAATTATTGTCTCTTGTTGGATCCAGAAGAAGGGTAGATTTCAAAAGTGAACCGCCGCCCTTCTTTTATTCTATTATATAGGTTATGAAGGAGATCATTGAACCCCAAGAAGAAATAGATATTTCATCAATGAGGATCAAATTCGGAAAATCTTGACATTATATTAGAGTTGTAATACAAATATTATAGATTATACTAAAAGGCTTGTTGGAGTGGCAAAGAGAAAGAAGGGATTATTGTTGATGATCAAAGAAAGAGAGAAGTCACACAGCTGGAAAGGCAATGGAGAGAGAGAGGGAAAGGAAAGGTGGTGGTGTAATGATTCCATATAATTCCCTAATTTAGCCACAAAGTAGGTAAAGGACACCACTCAAAATTTCCAATGTGGGTTTGTGCTTAAAAAAAATAATCTCACTCCTTTTCTTCAAGAAAGAGTATTTCCATTAGTAACCAACCATCTGCAGAATTGAGTTTTCTGTTACTGAACTAGCTATTGATGCATGCATGCATGCTTTAACTTGGTTAAATCTATGCGAACTGAAGAGCACAAGAACGAAAATATCCATAATTTTAACTGCAAAGTTCCTGAATCTACTTCTGAAATTTCTGCAATCTGTGGTCCCATAGAAACCATTTAGGACCTGATAGTTATCCCAATCTCTTCGGAATCAACGGGTAAACATATGGATAATATTGGTTACTTAAATTTGTGGGTTACTCAATATGATGAAAGGAAATGGGTGGGGGAGAAGAAAAGGGGTGAAAAGAGAAGCAAGGTGTAGAAAAAAGAAAGAGTGTCATCATGCCATGTTTTCTTTAGGAACCCTTGTTGATGGCGCGATGGGGTGGGGGCAGACAAAGCATTTCTCTGTACATTATTATGAAAGCAAAGCAAAGCAAACTCCTCCATTATCCCTTTTTCTCTCCTTCTCCATACTTAACTTTTGGTACCTACCATTGCTATGATGAAATTAAACCCACAGAAAAGAAACTGTACAGTTTAGCCCTTTAGCTCCTCAAATTCTTCCTGCCCACCCATTCCATCCCATTACAAATGGTTCACAGAATTCATCTTCACATACACCACCACACTATGTTTTGTTTTGCTTGACATGTTTCTCTGATCCCCATCCAAAGCAGCTTGCACACTTCTCATCTATCTTTCCGGGTTCAATGCGATGTCCTAGGCAGCCAGTGCACACTTCTCCATAATTGAGAATGGTCGATTTAGTGCAAGAGTTTTACTCGAGGAATATTATCCGTGGAGATGAGGACTCCCTTACTCTTCAATGATGGGCTCTCTATGCAAAGTGTTAGCCTATACCTAGATCTTCCAAATGAAAAGAGAAAAAAAGCTGGGGGAGGGAGGGGCACCATTACCACCCTTTTAGGCAAGAATGAGTTGTCTATGATATAAAAGGGGCAGCCCTTCCAAATTAATCGAATTAACACCGCATCGGACAGTTGCATTGAGTTGGATAAGAAGTTTTCTAAAGCCAAAGAAAGAAAACTATTGTGCTAGTGAGGCCCATAATAAAGATGCTGGGTGGGGTTTGTGTTTCCGCAGTGGAATGTGATTGTTCTTGTTAGATCATGAAAGCTGAAGCAACCCATCACCCATATTTTAAGGTAAGTTAAATCCAAAGCATCACATCATCCATAGATATTTTTGAAGCGATGGATACATGACCTCTGTATAAACAGTTAAGAGGGCCTCTCCAATTAGTCTTTTTCAATCCTTTTGGTGGAAGAGCCTATTGAGGATACAGTGTAGAAGGATTATGAGAATGAATTTGCCACTTGGGGTAGTTGAGCAATAGTATGGCCTACTAATTGTGTCTATAAGGGTAACTAATATAATAATATCTCTAATACTAGGCGGAATGATTCGTGGCATCCACATGCATACCAAGAGTTGGCTCCTTTTCCATTCTTATATCTTTCTGCAGCAGGTAGGCTCCGCATTGGCAATCAAGTGGAAATGCCAAACTGTAAAGTTTACCTCCAGAATTACTCTTAAAAGTACATTATGTAATATGTGTTTTAAGATAATTAATTTTAAATAAAATAACATAAAAACAATTATTATTAATATATAAGATTATAAAAATTTAACCACAAATTATTAATATTAAATTAATATGACAATGACCCTATAAATTCCTCAAAAAACATTAAATTGCATCATAAATTATCTCAATGAGTATAAATAGCAATGGCATAAAATCAATGTGCTCATTAATTAATTACATAAATATATCCTAATGAAAAATTAAATGTCATGCCAACCATGCACACAAGAGAAAAAAATGATTAGTTTATCCAAAAACATTAATGACAAAAAGGAAGAAAAAGAATCAAATTAGTTAATTTTAAAAGTAATTAAACGATTTTTTATGTTAGATTATATTTTTAAATAGGTTAATAATTCAATTCATTAATCTATACGTAGTATATACTAAAAAAGATACAAAACATAAAAAACAGTGACCAAGTATAAAGCTCATTAAAAAAATTCTATGAAATAAATTGTGTCAATGAAATAAAAAATGATTAGTTTATCCAATGGGTGAAGTATCATCAATGTATTCAGCTAAAAAAAAAAAGTATCATCAATGACCAAGACATTCAAGCAAAGTCCATGTAACCAGTAAGCACGAGATTGCAATAAATTGTGTCAATGAAAAGTACCACAGCACTCACAAGCAGTCCCCTATTAAGCTGTCACAGATGTCTTACTGATACTACCTGCGATCCTAACAAGAGATCCCATCCAACTTCAACCATATTCGGTACAGTAGATTCATTTTAGATGAGTAAGACAAGGTGTTATAGCTCTTAAAAGATGAAGGCCACTACATCACCTGGACTTCATGTTAAGCTGGCATCCGCACCTTTCAACAACTCTTTCATTACCTTCTGAGATTGAAATGACGTCCATTACACATAGCTGTTCACGTGAAGGCTTGTTTATGTAATCAAAAGGAGAGCCGTTCAACTAAAAACTAGAATTGAAGCATTGGAATAACAAAGAAGTTGGACCATCCAGGAAACAAGGGAGTCAGAAAAAGAGTATAGAGATAAATAGAGTAAATACAATCTCCATTCTGCATAGCTACCCTGTAATGTAAACAATTGATGATGAAAAGAGTATTCTTAGCAGATAGCCTATATGGGCACCTTTAAATACCTTTAATGCTTCCATCACAACAGGCGTGCCAAGGAACTACAATTCCTGAAGAGGATACTGGGACCTCCGGGCGCACAATTTTAGCACACAGGAAAATTCAATCCACCCCACACACCGCCCCCACACCCCCCCCCCCCCTCCCCCCCCACACACTGCCCCCCACACCCCCACCCCCTCATAAGTCAAGGTTGAATAACGAAGAAAAGATCAATTCCTGCACAAAGTCGCATCTTGATCTCGCTTCCTTATCTGCAGATGTCTCCTCCAATGTAAGAGATGGTGCATCGGCCCTGAATAAAGAGATATAAGGCAGTTATGAGAGCAAAACATACTAATAATTTCGATCATGAACAAGAAATTAGTAATGTAGAAAATGCTAGCCTATGCATCCATCAGAAGCCAATAGGGAGAATGACAAATTTTCTCGCACTTGAATCTCAATTGTCTGTTATCATCAAACTCAAACAAACAAATATGAAAATGCAATGAAACAGAGACCAACACGCTCTTTATATTTGTAAAGATTCCCCATCCCTTATATTGAACATTGCACAATTGCTTACTTGGATATGCTTCCCTATCAATATAAAATCAGTTAACTATCTAGTACCTTAACTATTCATATCTTACTTCGAGATTAAGAAACTAACATAGACTGGCATCTCTTAAAAGGACAATAGAATGAAAATTTTGGATGTCTTTTACAGCTTTATTATCATTCTCATGAAGTGAAATATTTTTTGTCTTAACAAAAAAAATACAATTTTGGAAGTTACTGAAATTTGACACAGCCACATGCCTATGCACTATCTGTTAGGTGGTAAAAATTAAACGCCCACAAGGATTCTCAAACAAAATAAAAAAAATTATATTTTTTTGGCACAAATACAAATGGAAAGGTGAGTTAAAGATTCAAGAACAGAGAGAATATGCAATAATCACCGTACAGGTAGCACTTATATTAGTACCTACCCTCCAACTTTTTCCTCACTAGGGCAGCTCTCCAATGAAGAACTGCCTGATGTTGATGAATTAGGCTGTAAAGTTGCAACCTCATTTGCAGGGGGAACCTCACAAATGAATGATAACAATTTATCAGCCACTGCTTCAGCCTCAGAGGAAGCACTCTGTGAAGATCTATGGTATTGTCCCCCATAATACAAGGAAGAATCTGAAAATGTCTCATCTTTCACGAGTTTCAACAATTGTTCCATGTAAGGATCAAGTTAAGGAACCTCAAAGATTGAATGGAGGGAGAAGTACTAGAAACATGATGCGAAAAGAGATCTAATTGTGTGCATAGAAGGATATATCGAGACTGTTGCTGTGCTTCGTAATAAGGTGTTCCATCATGTCAGACCGTATCCTTGTTGCACAGACTGGACATGTCTGTAAACATTCATTTGTTTCCACTAATTAACAACATATATTCGAGAGAATAGTACAAAACAGCACAGATCAACAGAACACTCACTCCAATAGATATTAAATATCGACCAACATCAATATCATACAAGTAATCACAAGAAACATGTCCTGCAATCTGAAAAATACAAAAAAAAATCGTTTTGTTTATCCTGGAAAAACTTTCCCACGAGGATTTCATTACCTTAGGATTTGTAACACCTTGGTAGCCTGCTAAGTTCAGCAGTAACTTCTACTTATAACCAATCAATAAATCGAGGCAGAGGATACTATAAGATAGTCTCAAATGTTTCATTCCTAAGCCCAAGAGAGGGAAAAAAAGATGGAAAAGAAACAATTCTAGGAGGAAGCAGACAAGCAACCCAATCAAATAAAAAAGACAGCCTGAAGTTTGAGGTCTCATATGTCCAATCTTATAAGTTTCTATGGTCCCGTTTCTAGGTATGATTCAAACAAGAAATTCAAAAGCAATAACCATTAAAGAGGGAAAAACTTATGAGTAAGAGCAGCAGTAGGTAAAGGACCATAAGAGTTTGAATCCATAGCCTATGATCACTAAATCGTAACAAGTTATGGGCATAATAAACAGCCATATGTTGAGGCAAAACAACAGGAAGTTCATGATTTCCTGAAAGTCAGGTTTCCTGCATAGCCACATAACTTCAATCACATCGAATCAAGGCAAGGAGGGGGTAAAAGATAAGGAATTAAACCTCGAAACCGTTATATGATCTAGATGGATGAGTCTCGCCGATATGGTAATCATGAATATGGTACTCCAATTCGGCGGCATCGAAGTCTTCCGAGCAAAATGGGCACGGATACAGCCCCTCTTCATCTTCCACCTCCACCTCCTCCTCCTCCTGCTCCTCCTCCCCCCCCTCGTTCTCTAAGAAATAATCGAAATCCATCCCAATCAGAGGAATATTCGCACGACGGAGAGACCAAGAACGAAATGAATCAAGCAATAGAGAGAGTAATAGAATAGGGAACCCTCACCGTAGTGAGACTTGAGGACTCTCCAGGATGTAGACGGGTCATCCAAGTCCCAGGAATGGAAATCCATGACGACGCTCTTACGGGTGGAATTCAAGAGATTTATGGGGCGGAGGAAGGCAAGACTCGAAAGAGACGAAAGTCGGAGCTTTCGGTATCACTTCCCCTTTCCGATCTCCTCTCCGGCGCCTCTTCTTGCAGCAGCTGTTCGAGATTGACCGGGAAGAGATGGAAGTTCGTGGATGGTGTACGTATACAAGTCTCTCACCGGCTGATTGAAGAAAAAAGGCAAGGCATGGTTTCTGTCTCCGCGCGATTTCACAGACAACAACGCCAAAAACAAGACGGGCTTACCTTCCTCGCAAATGGCCCGCCGGACGTAATGACTTCTGTACCCTCGAAGGCAACCTCAATTAAACTATTAACCATCGTGACGGGAGGGGCTCTTTCATCCGGTCAGTGTGAAACAAACATACTATGTCATTGCCGGTCCACGCCGGGGTGGAAAAGTCTAGTTTTCCCCTCCGATTTCTTTGTCCTTTTTTGCATCCCCTTTTCCTTTATTAATATTAACTGTAACTTAATTTAATTACTGTTTTTATTAAATTTAATTTGTTAATTTTTTTTCTCAAAATAGGATGATTAAATAATAGTCCATGGAAATTATATTATATTCTTTGAAGTGAATGACACGTTATTTTTATATTATTGTGTATAATTTTTAATTGTCTTGTATATAATTTTAATGAAGGTAGGCAATAGTTATATTTTCTATTTATTGTGGCAAAAAATAAAAAAAATATTTTTTGGTCCAAAAATTTAGAAAAATGCTGAGTTTTCCTTTTTAGGTTGAAATTTCAAAAAATCTGTTTAATTTAAAACATATAAAATATTGCAGCATAAAAAAAATAAAAGTCCTTGCCCAAGTTGCCGAGAATATGAGAAACCAGATTCTCTGCCACAAGCATTTGGTAACTTGGCCAACTTTCCCCTTTTGGGTCGTCGTAAGAAGGACGCATATTTTTTTTTATCAAATTATTGATGTTAAATTAAAATTTAATTAATGTAGAAAGTGCTAGAAATTTACACTAATTTAACCATAGGCTAATATGGAAAAAACTAAAATATTTAATGGGCCATTATTATGGATTGAATGGGCTCAAGGTCCACGGTTAATAAACTAACGTGTTTCGAGGCCCAAATCCCTCAATGTATTAGGGCCTTACAAGCTTGTAGTTAAGTGAATGGCAGGCCATAATCAAACTTTAAATTCTAAATAAAATATAAAAATTTAGTTCGATTTATGTATAGACGTTTATTAAATCATAAATAAAAAATTCCCTAATTACTTATTTTTTTATAAAATATGTATTTGAATTGAATTGTAAATAAAAATTGTATAACATGCTCAGGTCCAACCTGGCCAAAAGTACGACATGTCAGGGCTGGCTTAGTGGGTCAGGTTGAAGTTGTCTCTAGCTATTCCATGACACCGACTCGCATGAAGGACAAGAAAGAAGTGGAGGACCAACAGGAGTGGAATACATCTTACATGGTCCCCAATTCTGAGATTGGATAGAGAGGAGTCGCGCCAGTTGATATTATTATTGGACGGCTGTTTTCGAGCTGTGCACAAAATAAAGCCGACAAGCCCCCTCCCCTCTCAAGTCTCAAGTCCCCCTTTTTCCATTTTTTGTCCTGTATTTTGGAATACGGCCATGCATAGTATGGATGAGCTATATTCCATTTGGGTTCGCAAAATTCCAAGGAATCAATAGATGCCACTTCCCGCCATCCATGGATCCATCAATGGTAGCCGAGACAGTTATCTAAGATGACGATGATGAAATGTAGTGAGCGAGCGTCCACCTACACAAACACATGGTCCGTACAAAGAAGAGCGAGCGTATTTGTGATGGATCCAACTACCCTCTACCCGTGCTAGGTTGATCTCTTCAGAATTCGAAAGTCGGTAGACAGCATAAAATAGTCTAATCTTTGGAAGAAGTCAAGATAAGGCGAGTTAGGACTTAAGAGGGAGGCTGATTCTGGGGTTGGGAATGGAGGAGGAGCTTCATCAAGCTCCATGTTAATTTGTTGGATTAATGAATGAATGATTAGATTATCGGCAATACCAATGAAATAATTGGGAAAAACTAGCAAACGGTAACGGTACCGGTCGCTTATCCGTTTCTTTCCATCATCTACCGACGAGCAATAGGTCCCATCTTTTCTGTTGCCAGGTCCATTCATGCCCCCCAACTAAAGCTCTTTAAGAATAAAAAACACCAAAATGAGAGAGAGGAACCCCAAGGAGGGAGAAGGGAGGAGCAGCCACCAGCCAACTATGCCTTACTCTTCAAATATTTGATGCATAGTTTTACACAGTCCCCATTATGCTAGCCACCGCCTCTTTTTAATCATTATTATTATTGCCCCTCAACGGCTACGTGAGTCATTTTCCCCCAACAGCAACAATAGGAAATTCCGCGTTTGGACAATGATGCAATTGTCCAGTCCACTTTTCATATCCGACCCGATATTCCCTTGAGACCAGCCGGTTTCATGTGCATTTTTTTCCTCTACATCACATTACTCTCTCTGGGGTCCAGCTTTCATTGGATGCCCCCAATGCCACCCATCAACCATCACTTTCATGACTTGGAAATTGATGGTACTGCTATCAACAGTTACCCCTCATCTGTGCTTCGGCAGAATTCCGTCCGTCCGTCCGCCTGCTGGTTTACCAAATCACATGGAATGCAAATGCAACTAGGTTACTTCCCTACGCATCTATTTTAGTTTTTTTCTAAAGTGCGAGTCATATTAAATGATGAATTGCTTCGGCCATGTACTATGATTAAAATATAAAAGAAAAAAAAGTCAGAACTCTTCTTCAGCTTCGCTGCAAAGCAACTCGATTTTCTTTCTGGTATTTCCCAAGGGATTGATCTTAATCTACCTTTGCTTATTTTCCCTTTTGCGGCGCTAATGGAGATCCCTCATGTCATGGCTCTACTCTACTTTACCTTTTCATATAGAACAAGTTAAGTCAAATTAATGCAAATGCAAGGAAATCCTTCAACCGACACCCACAAGGGTAACAGAGATCTATTGTGCAAAAAACAATTTAGATCTTTTAAAATTTTAATCTTGCCAACCAAAGACAAATCCAGTGCAGTATATTGCATAGTTCAGTCGGTCTATCTATCTATCATCTTCTTCAATGTAAAAAAAAAAAAGACTTTGGAAGATTTAGCAGGAGCAGCTGCACTAGGGCAATTCTCATGGGAGCGATTCTGTGTTCATCTATTTTCTTTATTTTTGGAGGCATCAACATTGAAATTAGATTACAAATCGACCCGACCAAAAGAAAAAAAAAAGATCAAATGGCTAGTAACAGAGTATCATAGTTGTAACACAAAAAAATGAGAATGTGGAGAGACAAAAAAATATCAAATTTGAGAACGAGGAGGAAGGAGACGACTGTTAAAAAGTCCTTGAATGGAATTTACCGGTGAGTGAGAGGCCGCGGATGGTCCTTGATCAGTGGGAGTACTCGTGCAGGTCGTAGGGAGCCCATATGGAGTCGAGGGGGCAGGGCCGCCGAGAGTCGAGCCGAAGCCAGGGCTTGCCGCTGCCGGACCAGTGAAGCAGGCTGACTGGGCCGGGGTGGAGGTCGCGGCAGCTGCCCCTCACGTTGTCGCCACCCAGGCCGTGCTGGTTCCACCGGTGCTCGATGGGGGCCACGTGGCCAGCGAAGACAAGGAGGAAGGGCGGCAAGGACCCGAGCTCGTAGATCCGGTCACCCTTTTGAATCTCCATCCACTGCTCGATCCGCCTCGTATACCCGATCCGCCTCCACCTCACAAGATCTATCACCATCACCCCCGTGTTGAAGTAGCACGGCCGCCGGCCGGCGAAGGTTCGGGACAGCTGCTTGTCGGACCAGAAGCGACCCGTGAAGTACTTGGTGAAGTTCGCGTGGCAGTACTCCGGCGCGCCGATAGTCCTAGAGCTGAGGCTGATGGACCAGAGCTTGAAAATATCGTCCACCACTACAAGATCGGAGTCAAGGTATATCACTCTCCGCACGCAGGGCTCCAGAAGGTCGGCGAGGTAATTCCTCGCGTAGTTGAGGGGCTGCTCGAGAGCCTGCCTCACGGAGCTCGATATCAGGCCTCGAACAATCTCCGGATCGAAGTAATACACCTTGAACTTCAGTTTGGGGAATGTGGAACTCACTAAGGTTCCGAGGTTGGTCTCGGAGACGAGGAAGTGGAAGAAGACGTTCTCCGGACAGGAAGAGTGCTGCAGTATGGAGTGGACGGCGGCGATTGAGCCGCGGAGGTACTCCACGTCGAGAGTGATCGCCACGTGGGCGAGGCTTGGGTCACAGGCGCTGATTTTACCGGCCTCGCCGGAGCCGCATTCTCCAGCATTGGTGAAAGTCGAGGCGTTTCGGAATGCGAAGCTGTTACCGGCCGATTGCGAGGGAGGAAGCTCGATCGGCGCCGGCAGACGGAGGTAGGACTTGAGGTGAGAGGACCGGATAGCGTGCGCCGGAGGCGAGGACTGGAAGGACGGCGAGAGGAGTAGTATGATCGCCACGGCCGAGAAGAGCGCGGAGAATCGTATTGTCCATAGTATCTTTACACTGTCGACCCCTCTCCTCTTCTTCCTCCTCGACTTGAAATCGAACCAATCCTCGAGGACCGATGAGAGGGTCAACCGGAGGAGCGCTAGGGCTCCGCTTAGATTCGCCAGGATTTTAGGGAAATTTTCAATCTCAATCCGAATCCCAATACTGCCTATATATGCTACGGCAGAGACCGAGCAATCGAACCCCACCCCGGAGAAATCAGAGCAGCAGCCTCTCCGACACGAAACGCCGCCGCTCAAGCCCTAGGAGATGGGGATATGAGCGATAATCCATTGAGACCGGTGGCGGCGTACCCCCATGCGCGACAAGCCAAGGGCACGGCCGAGAGCGAATATCGGTGATGGCGGCTCCTCCACTCCTACTCCCGCTCTCGCTCCCGCCCTCTTCTCCCCTATCTCTCTGACCCTGTAGAGAGATCCTTCCTTCAAGGTGAGGGAGAGAGAAAAGAGAGAGAAACAGAACAGATTCTAGAGATGGAGAAATGCAGGAAGAAGAAGGTTCTGAGCTTTCAATTTTCTTTTTTTAGGGGTGCTGACAGGCTTGTTCAGTATGCCTCTCGACTGCATAGAATTCTCGGACAAATTAAACCGATTATTCATGTTAAAAATAATATTAATTAGTTGATAGGTTAAATGGGAAATTCATATCCATCGCATGATTACTCGGCACCGATTACTTTGTATGACTGACTGACTGCATGATGATATATGATCTGGTACATGTACAAATCTGGAATCAAGGGACCAGCTATGCCACGTGTAGGATGCAATTACCATCGTGTCCCTGCTACAGCTGGCACCTAGGTCTTGTTCTGCCACGTCAGGAGCTGACCTGATTTCGTGTTACCGTCATCCCACCCCAAAGTTCCATTTTAATTTTTTTAAAAGAGGTTAATTGCGTAAAAATTCGCAGAAATGATTGATTTTTCATCTTAGTCTAAAATTATTCCATAATTAGTAACAAACTTCTAATTTTATCTTTCCTTTGGTACAATTTAACATTATACCATATTCAAAATTTTATTAAATTCTAATAATAATATTTAATTTAACATATTCAATTGGCTAATATTATTCGAGTAAAAATTTGTCTAATACTATAAACACCCGAATAATATGTTATTATTATTCTTCTTCTACTTTATATAATTTACTATATAATTTGAAATTAAAATTAATTGACCCAATTAAAAAATTTATGTTAGAGATGCAATATTATAATTAATGAAAACAAACAATTCTATATCATATTATTTGTATGCAATATTTAAACAATTTAAAAAGATCTTAAAACTCAAATAAATCAAATCAATTATTATTTGCAAAAAGGTAATGTGTTACATCACATATAAACGGGTTATTTTTCTACTCAATAATATAAATATATCATTTATTTATATGATCTACAACTTTTTTCATTAATTTTTCCTCTCACTTTTATAAAGTCTTTGGAAGTCCTTATCATCTAGCAAAGGTAGTAGGGAACCCATGATTGTTCAACCCCTGGAAGTTATCAAATGCCCTTTACTTTACTTGTGACCTGGTTTTGCTTTTGCGACAAAAAGGGATACCTCAACATTAATTATTTCAATAAAGGTGTACCTGTATTTTATACAGGTACACTCCAATGCGAAAATAAATTACAGGGGGATGGGGGACTGTTTTAGGATAAGGTGGATAGGAAATAAGGGGTGGTCATGGTGCCATCCGTGCACGCCATTTATGAGTTTTGACCGATCAATTTTAGAGTCAATTTGTATCATCACATGTGCCATTGACCATATTTGATTAGTGCTTGTGGGTTCACTTAAATGGGCTGTTGTGGGAAGTTCAGAAGTTAAAGATGGTTCAATGGAAGATGTTTCACATTTCTAGTACTATATTAGAAAAATCTGACTTTGAAGTGTTATTGATCACACTCAACTGTCAATGGTGCTGATTCAAGAGACAATTCATATGGTCTACACTAACTATACATATGACAAGGGTGACCATCAAACTGATAGATGATGGTTACCGTCTTTCTATGCAATGAAAAGATGTTGTCAATAATTTAGTACTAAACCTCAAATTTGTTCATATTCACTTCATTCGTATGGCAACGGACCCTCACTTAATCACCCCACATGATTCACGCCCGGTCATGATTTAGGAGCAAATTTCTCAATCCCAAATCATTGACTAATCACTACCTCTTTTATAAAAAATAATAGTGTCACATTATATATTAAAAAATCTTTTAAAGTCAAATATTTGTAAAATTTGACATTTTAGTATCAAATATTAAAAAAATGATCTTAAACATTTGATAAAATAAATTAATTTAGTGTAATAAGTAAAAGTTGCTTCTAATATTAAAATAATTTATTTTATTAAATATTTAACTCTGATAGATTATATTTAATATATTTGATATCAAACTCTCCATTTTTACAAATATTTCACACCATCAATCCAATTTATCCCAAAATATTTGAATCCAAAATAACAATTTTAAAATGTTTAATATCAAATAATAATTTTCTGTAAATATTTAATACCATTGTAATATCGTCATTAATAACATGAAATTGATACAATTCTTACTTTAAAATTATGAACTTTTTTATTTAATTCTAAAAAACTTTAAATTTTTTTAAAAAACCCTAATAAATAACACAATTTTACTATATTCAAAAGTTTATTATTATGATACAAGCTAATTTTTTGGACCGGCATCCAATGATAATATGATATATCTACTTGGTACTATTTTTGCCAAAATAAAATTAATAAAACAAACATTTAGAACAAAAACTTACAAAATTAAGCACAAATTCAATTTTCTTTTTACAAATTATGTAGTGAGTATAAAATCAAATACAACTTTCACTTGCAAATAAAACAACTTATAAGTAAAATGAAAATAACATTCGTGCACATATTTCGAGTTTCCTACCTCGATTGCATGTATTTAGATGTTAGGCCGCCATATGATATTATGTTTTCCTTTGTTCACATTTAAAAAAGATTTGGGGAGTGAGTGAGCTCACAACTTAATGTATTTACTTACCTACATTGAGCTACAACCTGTCTTACAATAGTTTTTTAATTGATATTTTTTATCTGAGTAATTCATTTTCTATTTCATAATTCATATATTTATTGCACATAATTAAGTCTCCGAGTTCTCACAATGCAAACTTGGGGTTCTTACACATAGTTGTCGATTATGTATATATGATCACAACTTTTCACTTGGTGGCTCCCTTACCGTATCTACTAAGATCTCACACACGATCAACTCATGACTATTAGAGGTATGTGCACTATATACCACACTCTCAAGACACATCGTATGATGACCACCCCCATACGATGTTAATGATGTGTTATCCGATATCCCGCATACTTTGATCCAACTCAAACTAACTCCGAATCACAAGCGATGCAGGGACCCCTTCCATATACCTCACTTCAGGTCCATGAGAAGCACTAGAAGCCGACTCTTCCCTTGTATCTCTACTTCAAGTACTCCCTATACGCTCGATATCACCTCTAATACTAGGTGTCACATCAGCATTATAATACATCCACCCAATCATATCACACATATGATCATGTGATATAATAACCGCTCTTATTCGGGTGTGTGATATGCTATCTAACCAACCCCGCTACTCATGTTCTTTAGCATGCATCTTATCATAGCACATATTAGTTTTTTTTATTTCTCAAGGCTTGATATGTTATCTAACTAACACCACTAGTGTTTTCAAAACACCATTCATGTCATTATGTGCTAAGTATCATAGATTCACTGGTTTTAGTTCTTTAATCGATTTATTTATCATTGTTCACTTTTTAGCTTAATCAAAGCACACAAAGTCTATCTCCATTTTTATTTTAGAAAGTATCGTCTTATTATCCCTACTAGTTTAGGCCGTAACACTCTTTGAAAAATCTCAGACGAGTTATAATCCCATCTTCCTCTTATATCGTCATTGTGGATTCTTAGTCCATTTCATGACCTATCATGCTCATCATATCTTGTTACTCAATTAAGTGAGACCTATCATAATTTCTACTTTTAGTAGTTCAATAAAACTTAGTAAAAAATCACGATCAGTTCACTAGTACTTATCGTCTATAAATCCATTCACTTGGGTAATCAATAATGTGTTCATTTAAGGTGTTTTATGAGTGTCTTTGAATGGAGATTCCCACACGGTAGCTGCAACCACTCAAGTTACAATCCATATAACATAATTCGAATCAGATTTGATTCCATATAGTACACTATTATACCATCCTATAATTTCTCAAAATCACAATTTTGCCCCTCAGGCTGGGTTTGGTTGAATTGCGCCTTGACAATCTGTTCATATGACTCTCATTCATATTTTCATGTCCCCCTATTTTTCCCTTTATCTTTTGGTCATTTCCTCACCATGACCCCTATATTTACCCATTCTTTCATTAAAGTCCCTTTATTATTATTACCAAATAGTCCTTAACATTTCCAAAATTACATTTGGGTCCCTATACTTTTCTCTTAATACTTTTTGAACTTAAATTCTAATAAAGTTCTATCTTAGGTTCTTTCACCTTTCCTGAGTTCAACTAGGGTCAATAACTTCCCATAAATTCTATTTTGGTCCTCCAACTTCTCAAAATTACCATTTGGTCTCTTAAAATTTTCTAAAAGTATTACTTAGGTTAGCCTCTTTTAAGCTACCATCTCAATTCCCTAAGTTTCTCCAACTTTCCTTTATGTCCTTATACTCCTACTAAGTCCATTTGGGCCACCATATTCATATAATCACAGTTTGGTCCCTAAACTTTATGAAAATTATGATTTGATCCCCAATCTTTTATCCTCTTTAAAAAAACTCCAAAAGTCTTTCAAAAATCTTATATAGGCCCCTCATCTTCTCTAGATCTCCACAGTCACTTTTCCGTCTAGGCTTGGCTGGAACGGTGTCGTTTTGGCCCCGATTGGGCTCTTATTGGAAAATAGATACAAAGTTGAGTTTTGATTGGGAACTCAAGAGAGTAAGCAGTGACGATTGACATGGGTGGGGTTGGGTAACTGACTTCCCCCTGAGTTTGTGGACACCTTGATCACCTTGTGAGGTGGTGAGAGTCATTTGTAATTCTCGATTTATAAAGTGACATAAAAATAGAGAGTTATGAGAGCTTTTCAGATTTTTTGTAGTCACGAGACTTACCTATAGCTCGAACGATTATCGTGTTTGGCGAGAGGGGACTGTGATGAGCTTTGAATAAATTTGGGCCATGGTTAGCCGTCAAGGAAGTTGGGGTGAGCTCGGAAAGCTTCAGCCCTCTTTTTGGCTAGAGGAGTCATGTTACTATTCCATCATCCTAACATCGGTAGGGGGCATGTCAGTGGTGGAGAGGGATGCAGTTTGAAAGCTGACCTTTCCCGAGTCCTAATGACACATATACAACCAAGTTTGGTGGTCTTAGGAAGAAATGGGAAGCCATAGTAGTGAGGTCACTAGAAATTGGAGGAAGCTTGGTTTAAGAGAGAATTTTGACAAAACGCTGGAGAGGGAGCAACCGACACTTATATAGGGAGCTCGGGGAACCAAATGTCCATCAACTCATACCCATAGCTGATCGGATAAGACCTTATAGACTTCACTTTTAATTTAATTCTCCTTAGGGCAGGATTCCAGAAATCGCAGACGAAATTAGGTTTTCGAGTCATTAGTTGTGTCTAAGTCGGGCAAATGGGATGACCAAGCGCGCGCGTGGTGCACGTCACCCAATTCACATTGTAGTGAATCAGTTTTCAGCAAATAAATCGGTCTGTTCAGATAATTTTGGTTGTTTATTGGCCGATTCACCCATAATTTGCCCAATTTATTTTTCTAAAACTTTCTTTTCCAATTTCCTACAATTTAGACTCAAGAACCGTCATTTTTAGATTTATATTTCCCCTTCTAAAAAATGAGGGATTTTGCTGCTTTAGGTTGGTTCGATCAATTTTGACCGTGTTTTGGTATGTTTACCTTTGATTCGGCCTGTTATTGGCCTAATTTATTTTTTCTAAAAATTATTTATCACTTTCCTATTAATTAGGCACAAGAGTTTGTATTTTTTGACTTGTCTAACCCCTCTTGAAAATTATGGACTTTTTGTTTAAAATCGGCTTGACCCCAATCTGAAATGATTTTCACTTAAACTTTTTCCGACTATTAATTTCTGATCAATTGAGGTTTCTTTACAAGTAATTTATGGGTTATCCATTGTCTAAGCTCCCGATCTAGATCAGTTTTCAATTTGGCTCAATCCCAACTCTTGGTGTCCGGGTTTTTCGTTCCTAGTCCAACATTAGTTTCTAATCCCACCAGACCTGAATTTTAGTTCCAGAATTTTCGGTGTTACAATTTCTCCCTTTCTATTTAGGAGTTTTGTTCTAAAAACTTTCATGCCCTATCATGGAGAATTTTTTCTCTCCCACTCAACTCAGTTCTCTCTACATCGAGCACTTTGCTATTTGTACTTCTTTCCCTCATCGCAACTCTAACTTCCATCCATCACCTTGATCGTACTTGTTTAATTTTGGCTTTCGTTGTATCGATTATTATATTTCTCTTGGTCACACCCATACCTTATGTTGCTCTCATAAAATTGATCTCTCTTACAGGTTTTTCCTAAAAGGCTCTTGTAGTTACGATTGATCATCCAATCTTCTTTAAGCTAGCCCTATCATCCCTAGTGATTCTATCCATAACATCAGTTTTCCCAATCACCCGTGGCATGCCTGTGAATATATTAGTGTCTTGTCATACCTTACAAGATTCTTCTTACATGTATGCTATGTTTTAATGCATACCCTTATGATGGTTGTACATTTTCTAGTCGTCCATGTAGGGTCTCCAATTACCCCCTCCCGTGTTTCTTAAATATGCATGCTAGATCTCCCATTAGTTGTGGTTTGATCTTGATTTGAGGGTGCCCTTCTCTCTTAGTCGTTTGGCACCTAGGTCTATCACAACCCTCTAGTACTCGCCCCATTTTAGGGGTTGCTTTCTGGTACCATCGTAATTGGTTAGCGTTACTCTTCCTAAGAGTTGTTAGGATAAAGGTCTACTCCTGACACCCCTAGACATAACCAAATCTACACATGGAAATCCTTGTGTCACACCCTGACCCGGTTTCCCAGGCTTGATCTGCAGACAACCCGCCACATCCTCCCGACTTTACAATGGTGGGCGCCTCACCATTGCATGTCCGACAGGGTGTAAGGTGCAAATGAAACAATTCTAGTTATTTCCCAAAAGTAATCATTTAAATATTTAGAAAAATGAACTTCATAAATCATAACGGGACCAAGTACTGTATGTAAAGCATACCTTTATTCTTGGATGACTTTACTATTAAGCACACAACCTTCATCACCACCATTGCCTGAAAAGGGTTATTTAGAGGGGGTGAGTTTCTACAACTTAATAAGCGGGTGTTAGAGTGAGTTTTCAAAAAAAAAAATTAATAGTAACTATTTAGTTTATTGGTATGTGGGCTTAGCTCTTTTAATATTTTCCTTTACTCGGGATATGTTTAACAAACATTCATACGCCCTTTATCATAAAGGGTTCAAACGTTCACGAGATGCAGTTATACTGACTGCACCCACTTGTGGATCGTAGTGTCTTTACCATCCACTTGATAGAAGTCCTTGACTTCTACTTGGAGTCTGAGTGCACATTAACCGTCTGACCCTCAAACCCAAATATACTTCATGTCCGCTATGTGGGACGAGACCTCTTTTAACCCCGACTCGGTCTTAGTGCGCAAGAAGCTACTTTGAGCTTCATGACTCACTAGATGACAAAACTGCCCTTATCGCATCCTAGTCATCTAACAACCCTTAGAACTAACTATCACGCCCCGACTCGGTTTGGTCAGATCCCCGTGAACAACCCACCACTCTCCCGATTTATTAAGGGTTTTCTCCTTCTTTAAACTGTGAAGAGTAAGATGTCCTTTTTACCTGTACCTTTCCTGAAATACCATTAATCAAAACTGAATATATTATTCTTACATACTTGTCTTGTAGGTTCAACTATCATAAGGTCTTTAGGTAGTTTTTCTCTCGGTTACCTGAAAAGGGGTAAAGGGAGGGGATGAGTTCGACAACTCAGTGAATGGGTGCTAGAAGAGAGTATACAAAACATATTTAATTGGAGTGTGCCAAACAACTTATTTCTTTCAATAATATTCTTTTCCTTTCATACTCAGTTATTCAAAACCATTTCCTCATTTCCATTTCAAGTGTGTTTAATAATCAACATACACCCTTCATTAGAAAGGGAATCACACATTCGCAGGGCTGCCCGTCCACTGCACCCACTTATGGCATCGGAGCGACTTTATCGTCCACCTTGATAGAAGCCCGTCCACTTCTACCCTAAGAATGAGGGGATGTTTGCGACATCCAATCCTCAAATCCGAAATTAACTCAGTGTTCGTATGAGGACAAGGACCTCATCCTGACCCCACCCTGGTCTCATGCGCATGAAGCTACATCGAGCTTCCCTGACTACTGACACAATAGACTGCTTGGATCTCCACCATGTCGTCTAGTAGCCCCTAGGACGCATCACTACCCTTCTTAGGCATCTTGAAGGTCATGTACCTCAGTGCATGCACAAAACAACAATTTTCCACATAAGCCATTTAATCTGTGGTGCCACTGGTCCAACGACCCTGACCCTCAACTCAACCTACAACTGTTGTCTCGACTGGTCGGTCGACTTGTCATGTCGCACTGTCGCCAGTCCATAGAGTATGCCGGTCCTGTCTTGGTACCATGGCCAAATCACATAAATCATTCATTAATAATTTTCATGGCTTATCCCTAAAGGTTACACACATGCCGGTCTTGAATGTGTGTAACCTTCATGATGAAGGATGTGTGTTGGGTGATAACACACCGATAACTAAGAAATAATGGAAAAACACGAATTTTTAAATGAAATGATTTTTGAAAAGAAAGGAGTCTGGCACACTCCATATAAATGTTTTTCTTGAAAGTTAAAAGATTTGAATCCCATTCACTGAGTAGTTGTACTCACCCCCTCCCTTATACCCCTTTCAGGAAGTCCCGGAAAGCCGAACCTTAAAGGACTTGCGCAATTAAACACCTGCAAGATAGGTACAATTAATTTAAATTACTATGTAGTTTTGATTTATGATATTCCTGGAAAAAGGTGCAGGTTAACGCCTTACTCTTTATGATTTATAATATAAGGGAAAACCCTTTACTAAATCGAGAGAGTGGTGGGTTGATCACGGGGATCCGACCAAACCGGGTCGGGGCGTGACAAACCGGGTGTGATGACACCTTCGCTTACAACCTGTAAGTGGGTTTTCTACTTCCTTCTAGGAAGTTAATCATACCAATTGGGTATGATCTACTTACAATCGGTAAATAGTTTTTCCGTGTAGTTCTCACATCACTCCAACCAGGTGTGATGTTAAAATTCCACATAGAAGTGGTTTTTTATTTCCAAAGTACTCTTCATCCCAATCGAATATGATGTGACTAATCTCACTCACCCGTTAATCGTGACATGTTCGTCCTCGGTTAATTTTCCAAGTTAACGTGAGCTTCTCTTGCTAGCGTTCCATTCCTTCGTGCTCCTACATGATTTGGACAACCTCATCTATTAATACTCGGCATAATAGCCTTCGTTCCTCACGTATGAACAACTAAACTCAAAACTTTCAGTTATTTGCACTTAGGTACCTAAAGTACATTTTCCTTGACTTTAGGTCCCTAATGCAAACTTTTCCCCAAATTGAGTCCCAAAACTTCCAAAATTCACTTTGGGTCCTCAATTTACCCAAAACCACTTAAGGGGGTTCAAGTTTCCCAAAATTTGCCCCTACTTTACAAAAATGGCAATTTGATCCCAATTATTTTAAAAAATTGACTAATTGGTTCTCCAAAATCCTTTTCATGGTCAATTGGTCCCTCAATTTTAGGAAATTACAATTTGGTCCCTCAAATTTACGAAATTCCCAAATTTCCCTAAAATTTTCCCCAATTTTCCCCCTTTCACACTTGTCAAATATGATTTCATCAAATTGGTCATTTAATTAGGGTTAATTAATCTAATAGAAGGTATGGATTAGTTCCTACACTTCCACACAGTTCAATGGAGCTTTGAATCGTGTCATTTGGGTCCAAATTGAGCTCAAACGGAGATTTGTCGGAAAACTGAACTTAGAGAGAGAAAGCTTCAAAAGTTTACCGTTGGAGGTGTAGTCTGAGCTTTCGATCGTGGCAAGTAGCTCTTGTCCTGAGGATCCTCTTAGGATCAACAATTGCAACAATTCATGTTGGATTGAGTGTGAATTTTGTCAGTGAAGTTTTGCCATTTCTCTCTCTAACAGTGATCACAATTTACAGAGTGGAGCCAAATTGACTTATCTTTTAGCTCTAATTCGGTCGTATGAGGGCTGTGGAAGTGTTGGAAGAGCTTGGTTTGGCATGAGTAGGGCTCAATTTGGCTGTTTTCAGCTTGGCCGAAATAGAGAAGCTTCAATTCGTCGGAGCTGCTTCACTGTTTGATTATGCTGACGCTTCTCCGACGATTCTCGAATCAAATGGTGATCACTGTTGGGTAGCTAACTTCTCCCCAAGTCTAAGGTACCCGACCTCACCTTTTATGGCTCAAAAAAATTCTCAAGTTGGAGCTTTGGTTGGAAATTCACCGAAAATTGGAGCAGTAGAGAGAGAGAAGAGTTTTCAGGTATTAGTAAGATGAATGAGGAAGAGGTCTTTATATAGGGAGCTCGGGGAATTCTTGGCAGTCCGATTGGCACCTTTATGGCAATCATTCATGGCCTAAAACACCCTAATCGGAGACTTTTCATCTTCGCCGGCGCTGCTCACTTTTTTGATGCGTGAACAGTACTGTCATCTAAAGGAAGAAGATGACACTATTTCGAATCGGACCGAATCGGTCTGAACTAGGTTCAATGCTTAAAACGGCCGGTTCAGGCCTGTTTCGACCGAGTTTTTCAAAATTAAAAATTTCTAAATTTATTCGCTATCCAATAGTGGCTTCAATTCTCCAATTTGAATATTTTAAGCCACCTAGAAAAATTAATTTAAAAATCGGTTCAATAGTGGTTCAAACCGATTCAATCCATTTCAGGTGCAGTTCACCTAAACCGGTTTGGTTTTCTCTTACAATTCATCCCAAAGTTCTTTTCCATGACTTTTATGACTATTTAGGTCACTCGGGATTTGTTAATTTCCCAAATTGCTCTTTTTCTATCGTTTAAGGTTTTTGAACAGACTCGGTTTTCTCTTTAGAAATGACCGGTTCTTTTCCTGGTTTTTCTCATTATAAAAAGACCGGGTTTACAACTCTCTTCTCCTTTTAGCGGTTTTGTCCCCAAAATAGTTACATGTCAAATACATCATGTATTCTTTGTAAGTCTGGAGGTAGTTCCTATTTGTAGGCCTCTCGTCTTATCCTTTGGATGATGGGATAATGACCGATGTTCCTTGGTTTCAACTTTCCTCGTTGTTGAAACCTAATAAGCCATTTAATCTTCGGTGCCACTGGTCCAACGGCCCTAACCTTCAACTCGACATGCAACTATTTGTCTCGACTGATCCGTCGACCTGTCTTGTCGTACTGCCGCCAGTCCATCAAGTATGTCAGACCTGTCTTGGTATAATGGCCAAACACATCATTCATTTAAAATTTTCATGGCTTAAAGTCATGTTTGTTTATGAGCTCCTGCTCTTGTCAACTGGCCTTGGGCCTATTGTACGAGATTTTCAAAATCGAGCATATTAGCCCCTAAGTTCCAAAATCGAAGCCTCCGGCCTATCTGAGCTATTCGAGCTCCCGTCAAGAAGGTCTCCCAAAAAGTTTTAGTAGTGGCACACTGTCAGGGGAGAGAACTTCCAACAAAAATAATTTTTCAGCTATCCATCACACCAACAGGGTATGAGGACATCTACGCTCAGAATCGATGAACAAGTTTTTTACTTCCTTCGAGTAAGTTCATCATACCAACTGGGTATAATCTACTTACAACCGGTAAGTAGTTTTTCCATGTGTTTTCTCACATCACCCCATCTAGGTGTGATATTAAAATCTCACATTTGTAGCGAGTTTTCATTTCCGAGGTGCTAATCATCATAACCGGGTATGATATAAAAATTCCACTCACCCGTGAATGTAGTGAATTCCTCTTAACCGGATTTTTGTCTCCACACGAGCTTGTCTTGGCTGGCGTTCCCAATACTTCATGTTCCTACACGATATGAACATCCTTATTAATTATCATTTGGCTTGATAGCCTTCATTCATCACAAATGAATGAAATATCCAAAAATTTCAATTATTTGTAATTAGGTCCCTGAAGTTCTTTTTCTTTAAGTTTAGGTCCCTAATGCACATTTTTCTGCAAATTGAGTCCCGATACTTCAAAATTTTACTTTGGGACCTCAATTTATTCAAAATTATAAAAGGGGTTCAAGTTTCCCAAATTCACAATTTGGTCCCCAATTTTTCCAAAATTACCATTTTGCACCTACTTTACAAAAATGGTAAATTTTACCCAAAAAAATTCAAAAATTAACCAATTGGCCCTCTATTTTAGGAAATTGCACTTTAGTCCCTCGAATTTTTGAAATCCCCCAATTTCAACAATTCAACTTGGCCGAATTTGATTTCATCAAATTGACTGATCAAACGAGGTTAATTGTTGAAATTGAAGTTAAATTTAAGTTCTTACACCAACATATGATTTAATTGCACTTTGAATCGCATTTATTGATGTAGGAACGAGCTCAAATGGAGCTTAATAAAAAAATTGGACGTAGAGAGAGAAAGCTTCGAAAGCGTACTGTTGGGGTCGTGGCGGTCCGAGCTTTCAATCTGGGCAGATAGCTCTCATCCTAAGTGTAAATCCCATCCTTTGATAATAAGAAAACTGGGTAAAGAACCAGTAATTTCCAAAGAGAAGACCGAGTTAGTTTACAAACCGGAATCGATAGAGAAAGGAAAAATTGATAAATTTATAGATCTCGAGTGACCTAAACAGTCACAAATCCGGTCCAAATTTGGTTCACTCGGGATTCGTAAATTTCTCGGTTTGCCCTTTCTTTATCGGTTCTAGTTTGTAAACCGACTTGGTTTTCTCTTTGGAAATGACTGGTTCTTTCCTCGGTTTTCTTATTATCAAAGGATGGGGTTGACATTTAGGACGAGAGCTATCTGCCCAGATCAAAAGCTTGTACCATCATGCCCCCGATGGTAAGTATTTGTAGCTTTCTCTGTATAAGTCCAATTTTATGGCGAAGCTCCATTTGAGCTCGTTCTGGTGTCAAATCGTGTGATTAAAAGTACAATTGAATCGTATGAAGATGTAGGAACCCCAATTTAACTTCAATTTCAACAATTAAACTCGTTTGATTGGTCAATTTGATGAAATTAAATTTGGTTGTGTTGGAAGGTTAAAATTGGGGAAAAATTGAGGAAATTTTGGGAATTTTAAAAATTCAAGGGACCAAAGTGCAATTTCATAAAATTGAGGGCTAATTGAGTATTATTGAGAAATAATTGGGCAATTTTTGGAATTTTTGGTCAAAACTTACCATTTTTGTAAAGTAGGGGCAAAATGCTAATTTTGGAAAAGTTGGGGACCAAATTGGAAATTTGTGAAACTTGAACCCCTTTTTGTGATTTTGAATAAATTGAGGTACTAAGGTGAATTTTAGAGTTTCAGGACTCAATTTGGGTGGAACACCGACATTAGGGACTTAAATTTAAAGAAAAATAAATTTTGGTACCTAATTACAAATAAATGAAAAGTTTAGTTTTATTATTCATTCGGGATGAATGATGGCTATTAGGCTAAAGGATAATGAATAAGGATGTTTATATCATGTAGGAACATGAAGTACCAGGAACACCAGCTAAGATAAGTTCACGTGAAGCCAACAAGTTGGCTAATAGAAAATTCACTGCACTATCGGCTGAGTGAGATTTAATACCATACCCGGTTGGGATGATAAGTATCTCAGAAATGAAAACTCACTACTAAGTGGTATTTTAACCATCACACCTAAGAGGAGTGATGTGGAAATTATGCGGAAAAACTACTTTCCGGTTGTAAGTAGATCATACCCGGTTGGTATGATGAAATTCTTGGAAGGAAGTAGAAAACTCACTTATTGGTTATAGGTAGAGATGTCCTCATAATTGGCTGGTATGATGGACATATGAAAAGTTTATTTTGTCAGAAGTACTCTCCCCTGACAGTGTGCCACTGCTTAAAACTTTTGGGAGACCTTCAGAGCTCAAATAGCTCAGATAGGCCGGAGGCCTCAGTTTTGGAACTTGAGGGCTAATATGCTCAATTTTGAAAATCTCGTACAGTGGGCCCTAGGCCAATTGAAACAAGCAGGAGCTCGTAAACAAACATGATTTTAAGCCATGAAAACTTAAATAAATGAATTGTTTGGCCATGGTACCAAGACAGGACCGATATACTCGATGGGTTGGTGACAATGTGACATGACAGGTCTACGGACGAGTTGAGACAAACAACTGCAAGTCTTGTTGAGGGTCGGGGCCGTTAGACTAGTGGCACCACATATTATATGGCTTATATAGAAAATTGTTGATTTGTGCATGCACTGAGTTACAAGACCTTCAAGATGGCCAAGAGGGGTAGCGATGTGTCCTAGGGCTACTAGATGACATGGTGGAGATAAGGGCAGTTAGTCGTGCCAGAAATCTTGGAAGCATGACGTAGCTTCATGCACATGAGACTGTGGTGGAGACGAGATGAGGTATGTGTTCTCATACAGACATTAAGTTTTGTTATGGGATTGAGGGTCAGATGTCGTGTACATCCAATCATTCTTAAGGTAGAAGTGGACGTGATTCTATCTAGGTGGCCGGTAAAGTCGCTCTGATGCCACAAATGGGTATAGTGGACAGGCTAACCTGTGAATGTGTGTTCCCTTCATGATGAATGGCATGTGTTTGTTTATAAACACACCGTTGTGATGAGAAATGGCTATGAAAACCAAAATTTGAAAATGAAATGTTTTAAAGGAAAAATAAGAAGTCTAGCACACTCAAATTCAAACTATTTTCTGAAAGTTATACCTTAAAACACTCATTCACTAAGTTGTTGAACTCACTCCCTTCCTTATATCCCTTTCAGGTAACCCCAGAAAGCCTACCCAAAGACCATCAGCTAACACACCTGTGAGCTAGGTATGATAAGTTTAAAATTTTATGCAATTTTGATTTATGTTATTTTAGGAAAGGTGCAAGTTTAAATGACATCTTACTCCCCACGGTTTATAAAGAAGGGGAAACCCTTAGTAAGTCGGGAGAGTGGCGGGTTGATCACGGGGATCTGACCAAACAGGGTCAGGGTGTGACAACTTAAGTGGTATCAGAGCATGTTTCCTCGAATACATAATCAAGACTAAAAAATATAGTAACTAATAGGATTGATCTTAAATTTCAGAATGGCTCCGAAGAAGGGAACCAAGAGAACTAGGGATGCAGTCTCTAATACTGCCCAACCACCCCTACCTATGGAAACTCCTAGAGAAGCCCAAGCAACTCCTCTTAGACTTAGCACGGAACACTAGAGGTTGTACGAGAAGTTCACCCGTGTATTTGGACAACCTAACCTCATCCTCGAGGCAAGCACCAATTCTCGAGTTGAACCAGAGGAAGTGCAATGCCCCCTCCCCCTCCAGTAGACATGCCCAAAAACCTCAAGACTCTCCGCCAACTACGGTGTAAACCCTTCCTCGGAGAAAAAGATGCTGGTGCCGCCATGGATTGGCTGGCAAATATTAAGAAGTTGATGGTAATAGTCAGGATACCACCAGAGGATATGGTGATTCTGATAGAATTCTTCCTGGAGGGGAGTGCTAAACGGTGGTGGGAAAATGTTTGAAACCTACATACCGCCACCCCCACCTGGGAACAGTTTGAAGAGAGGTACTCGGAGGAGTACCTGGTGCCTCATTTAATTAATGAGAAGAAGCTAGAGTTCATTAGGCTTCGACAAGGGCTTAACTCCATATCGGAATATGAAACAAGATTCAACAAGTTAAGACCCTTTGCTCTTGATCTAGCTAGGCCGGCAGACATATGCCAGAGGTTCATGAACGGTCTTAATATGGACATTCGAGACCATATGGGAGTACTAGGACGCACCACGGACCTGGCAGTAGTTATCAGTATGGCTCATGAGTGTGAACAACTAGTGTAGACCCAACACCATCAGATGAAGCAAATGACCCGAAAGGAGGATAAATGTCAAAATCGTCAATGTAAACCCCGCCCTTTTGAAGTGAGGAAAAACCGGGAAAAGAAACGGTCACATCGAGTGAGAAACACCGATTCACAAATTGATCATTAGAGAATGGGCAATTTGGGAAATTTCAACTCCCGAGTGACCTAAAGAGGTCACAAAAGTCATGCAAATAGACTTTAGGATGAATTGGAGATGAAAATCAAATCGGTTCAGGTGAACCAAATCCGAACCAAATTGAACCGGTTTGAATCACTAGTGAACCAGATGTTGAATTCATATTTCTAGGTGGCTTAAAAAAAATTCAAATTTGAGATTTGAGGCCACCATTGAATAGAAAATGAATTTAGAAATTTTTAATTTTGAAAAATTTGGTCGAATCGGTGGTGAACTGGGCAGGTTAAGCTTTAAACCTAGTTACGACTGGTTCGGTCCAATTTAGAAGAGTGTCTTATTTTTCCTTTAGATGACAACACTATTCACTCACCAGAAAATTGTGCAGCACCGACGAAGCGGAAAAGTCTCCAGCCAGGAAGTTTTAGGCAATGAATGATCGCTATTAAGGCACCAATCGGACGACCAAGAAGTCCCCGAGCTTCCTATATAAAGAGCCCCTCCTCATTCATCCTCTCCACACCTGAAGCTTCTGTGTTTGTCCTCATACGAATATGGTGTTTTTTTTCATGGGATTGAGGGTCGGATGTCGTGTACATCCACTCATTCTTAGGGTAAAAGTGGAAGTGATTCTATCTAGGTCGCCGGTAAAGTCGCCCCGACGACACAAGTGGGTATAGTAGATGGGTTGGCCTGCGAATGTGTGTTCCCTTCATGATGAAGTGTGTGTGTTGGTTGATAAACACACCAGTTATGGTTGAGAAGTGAATAATGGCTATGAATCCGAGATTTTGAAAATGAGAAAATTTAAAAGAAAATAAGGTGTCTGACACACTCCAATTCAAATATTTCCCTAAAAGTCAAAATTTAAACACCCATTCACTAAGTTGTTGAACTCACCCCCTCCCTTGTATCCCTTTTCAAGTAACCAAGGGTAACCTACCCTAAAGACCTCCTGTTAATCACACCTTCAAGACAGGTATGTAAGTTAAAAAGTTTATACTGTTTTGAATTATGTATTCTAGGAAAGGTATAGGTTTAAAGGACGCCTTATTCTTCATGGTTTATAAACAAGGGGCAACTCTTAGTAAATCGAGAGAGTGGCGGGTTGATCACGGGGATCCGACCAAACCGGGTCGGGGCATGAAAGGAGATGTCCTCATACTCGATTAGTGTGATGGATAGCTGAAAAATTATTTTTGTTAGAAGTGCTCTCCCTTGGCTGTGTGCCACTACTTAAACTTTTTGGGAGACCTTTTTGACGGGTGCTCGAGTAGCCCAAATATGTGGGATGCCTCGATTTTGGAACTTGGGGGCTAATATGCTTGATTTTGGAAATCTCGTACAGTGGTCCCAAGACCACTTGGTACGAGCAGGAGCTTGTAAATAAACATGAGTTTAAGCCATGAAAATTTTAAATGAATGATGTGTTTGGCCATGGTATCAAGATAGGAGTGACATACTCTATGGATTGGCAGTAGTGCGACAAGACAGGTTGACGGACCAGTCGAGACAAACAGTTGCAGGTCGAGTTGAGGGTTAGGGCCGTTGTACCAATGGCACCAAAGATTAAATGACTTATGAGGAAAACTGTTGTTTTGTGCATGCACTAAGGTACAAAACCTTCAAGACACCCAAGAGGGGTAGTGATGCGTCCTAGGGGCTACATGATGACATGAAGATAAGGGCAATTTATCATGCCAATAGTTGGGGAAGCTTGATGTAGCTTCGTGTGCATGAGACTGGGGTGGGGTCAGGATGAGGTATTTATCCTCATACGGACACAGAATTTCTTTACGGGGTTGAGGGTTGGATGTTGCGTACGTACACTCATTCTTAAGGTAGATGTGGATGGGCTTCTATTTAGGTGGCCGGTAAAGTCTCTCTGACGCCACAAGTGGGTGCAGTGGACGTGCTCCCCTGTGAATGTGTGTTCCCTTCATGATGAAGAGCATGTGTTGGTTAATAAATACACCGTTTGTGGTTAATGATGAGAAATGGCTATGAAAATCGTGATTTTGAGGATGAAATATCTTAAAGGAAATAAGAAGTATGTCACACTCCAATTCAAAAACTATTTTTTTTATTGAATCTTTATTTTTAAAATTTCCCATTCAGTGAGTTGTAGAAACTTACCCACCCCTTTTTATCCCTTTTTAGGAAAAATAACTTGGGATAGCACTAGGCCTTACCCTTTGTTAGGTATGCTTAATTCTCTTGAGCTTATATTTTTATTGATATATGTTATTCTAGGGAACAAGGTTGAGATTTCACCTGGCTACTCTTGAATTAGAGAAGGGGGAAACCCCTCTCTAACCAAGAGAGCGGCGGGTTGATCACGAGGATCCGACCAAACCGGGTCGGGGTGTGACAACTTGAGTGGTATTAGAGCCAAGTTCCCTTGAAACATTATCAATATTATTCCCTGACATTAATCCAACTTTAACTCTCGTGTAAGGAGGAGAATCCCTAGGAAATTAGCTGTGAAATCCAATCCTCCACCCATAACCCTAAAAAAGACACCTACCCCAAGGGAGGTAGCCGTTCAAAGATTTTTAAACGGCGAGAAAAGAGTACCCAAGGACATGGTGGAAGATTACCGGAAACTGGTGGGAGCCTTATTGGAACCAGAAGGCATCACATACCCTCCTCCAAGACAAGAGGAACCTATACCTTCTCCTAGGAGCCCAACCCCTCCTCCAGCCCCACTACAACCGGAGAGGAATCCAACCAAGAAGGAGGCCTGGGACAACTATTGGGATGCGTATGCCACCTTAATGAAGGTCCACCAAGTACCCCCACCTACTCTGTCTAGCTTTAATCCCTCTCAATGGATGAAGTGGACATATGAGTGCGAGGTAGAAGTATTAAGGCAGTACGGATTGGAGTTCATACATGAAATTCATCTCATAAGAGAATATGAATGGACCTGAACTAGATCCTTAGAGCCATCTGATCAAGAGTCCCACAACCGTTCTAAAGCTAGCTCTCAACCTATGACCCCAAGGGATTAGGGTGTAAAAAACTTTTGTAATAAGCAAAGTATGGCAAGAAAAAAATGTTTCTTGAATGAAAGTTATTTTTTTATAAAAATTTTGAATCTCCTAGATAAATTCAAGAAAAAAGAGCATGCTAATAAAGTAAAATGTAGAAAATCACCTAAGAAAGGAAAATGGGAGATTTCTAGTTAACCTCAGCCTTTAAGATTTTCCCTCAAAGGTACAAAAAAAATTTGGCAAAGAAGAGACTCTTAGAGTTCACCCAAGGGAGACAAATCCTAATCAAGGAAAGGAATGTGGAGTTTGGAACAAAGGAAGAGAGCATAAAAAAGCATGAGACTAGTGAGAGCCTAAGGAGTTAAGGAAAAGCTCAAGAAATAAGAACAAGGAAAAACTAGAAGAAATAGACGATTACAAACCAAAGGAATGGAAGCTAATCAGGAAGAAAGAAAGGAGGTTATGGGGAGCACTAAGAATGCTAAGAAAATGAAGACATGATAAGGAGAAAATACAATAGCAAGAAAGTCCAGGAATAACACCTACTTGGAAAGAACTAGGACACAATTTCTTAGAAACTCCATAAAATAAGGAGACTTATGGGAAGCAGAGATATGGAACCAAAAAGGGGATAAATCTAGAGTGAATAAACCACACAAAGATCCTTAAGTAAAAATAAAGGATAAAAGAACTTCTAGGAAGCGGTAGGGAGATCGAACGTAAGAATCCCCAGACAGAAGACCCTAGAAGAAGGATGATAATAGGAAGCGAGATCGTGGAAGGAGAAAGCTCCAAGTTAAGAAATCAACAGAGGAAATATCGTAAACTAGAACTGAAATAAGGCCCTCATTAAAAGGTATAAGTGGCTAAGTAAGTGTCTGAAGAGGCTAAGTGTGATCTAATTGCAAGAAAGCAAGGAAACCAAATAGGGGTTTTAGAGTGACCCAGTTGAAGGAAATAACCCATAATAACCAAATCATCCGGGGGAATAAACTACGCTCTAAGAAAAATGGGGGAGTAGTAAGGACTATACCCTAAAAAAGGCAAAGGGATGGGTATCAAGGACACAAAGATTTTAGAGACAACCATTTCAAAACAATTAAATCAAGATGATAATACGAGTAGAGTAGTTAACGAACTGACCCTTGTGGAAGTCACAATCCCAGTAAAGAAGGAAAGGATGGAAAGACCAAAACCTTGGAAAATAAGGGAAGAGGAAAGCCTTAAAGAGATCAATGGCTAAGACTGGAGTAATGACCCAGAAGCTATGAAAATGTTAAACATACTTTCTATAGGAGGAACAAAAGATTGTGAAACAAATGGGATGTGAACTCCACCTAAAAGGAATAGATGAGTGCTGGGAACAAGTGAGAATGAGAAGAGATAGATGAGAAGTACTTGTAGGATTTCAAGGGTAAGGGTAAGTAGGAGAAGATGGCGTTAAGGAATGTGTCATTTAAGGTTGCTATTGTGATGGTAAAACTAGAAGGGAATTCCAAGAGAAAAGAAATGTAAAACATACCAAGGAAGGGAACCTTGGAAAAACATATGTGTTTCAATTAGGAGGAAATAGAACCAATAGAATTGGAAAGAAGATAAGCTCCTCAAAGACTTGAAGGTTGATGGACCCAATAAAGAAGGTTGAAAAAGATGAGTAAGTGAGGATACCAATACGGTTATAAAGGATATGATGTCAAAAGGCAAAATGGACGATTGGATAATAACAATGATAATCAACAAATACCACTAGACGAAAAGGAGGACGACGTTATACTATCCCTGGAAGATAGAGAAATTGAGAATAACCAATATGAAAATGCCTTAAAAATGTTAAATAGTAAAAAACAAGTTCCAGAGAATGTTGTACTATGAGGGATATGTAACCCCCACTGTCCTAGGGAAATATGACTCGGGTAAGGAAGAGTCCGTCAATTGAGCATGACAAGGTCAGACATTTAATTTGGAAAAAAGTTGTGATAACCAATGAATGAGGGAAGGATGAATGTAGGATGAAAAGGTGATAACACCAACACCTGTGGAAGTAGGCACATGGTGCTTGAACAGACACTGAGGTAAGGAGGTCAACAAATAAAGATAATAACTAGATACATGAATGATTGGGTATCTTGGAACTCCCAATCTTGAACTCTTAAGTAAAGAATCTCAGACAGGAGAAATAATGCTTTAAGGAACGAAGGATGTGAATTTAAGGATATGACCTTAAACCTTCCAATATGATAGGTTTAATGAATATAAAATCCATGCAATGAGAAAATGATGGAAAAGAAAACAAGATCTCAAGTTTATGTTATATAAGGGAGAGATGGAAATAAACGAAGGGATTATATGTCGAGAAACTACAGTTGATATAAACGGAAGTTCATTCTAGTACAAAAAGTGTGAAATAAGTTTTGCGAACAAAACTACTAAAAAGAGGGGAGAGTTAAAGTATAGCAACTGATCCATACCATCAATTGGAGCAATTAACCCCGATTGAATGGCCAATTTGAAGAAATCAAATTTGGTCAGTTTGAAGGGGAGAAATTGGGGGAAAATTGCTTACGGGGATTGCTCACGGGGATCCAACCAAACCGGGTCGGGGCGTGACAAGTACCTTGCTCTTCACCTAGTGAATGAAAAGAAGTTGGAGTTTTACAAACTTCAACATGGCTCACGAACCATAAATGAGTATGATAACAAGTTTAATGAGATATTCCTATTTTTCCAGACTTTGCTAGTCCAATAGATATACGCCAAATGCTTGTGCAATGATTAGACTTTGGTATCAGAAGGATACTTAGAAGTGTGGGGAGACCCATAGATCTAGCTTTGGTAATAAGTAAGGTTATGTGTGCAGAATCATATATCAAAAAGCACAAAAGCACTTAGAGAAAAGAAAGAAAATATAGGAAAGGGAACTACTGTTAGAACCTAACATGGAACTATATAGCCAAGGACTAAGAACCTCTCTAGGGGCTTCCTATCAATGGGACAAACATGAGCCTTAGTCACGTGGAATAGCAGCCAACACACACAAAGGCAAGAAACCAAGAATGAGGAACTCACCCAAGGAAATAATATTAGGAGTATGACGCGTGGTAAAGATATATGCCGCCGATGTTAGAGGTACCATGGAGGACCTTGTCGTTACATCGTGACTTGTTATGAGTGTGGCCAGCCATGACATATCTCCAGGTATTGTCCACATGTCAACTCATAGTAGATCACGGAGATATTACCTACCTCTCACTCCGAGGAGTATCGAGACTCTTGAAAGGGGAAGGTTGTTGCAAGGAGCTATGGTCTTGAGGAGTAGCACACGGAGGAATGGTATCACTAGGGACCCGAGTAAAAAGGGGTTAACTCGGCATAAGGGTGATATATGTAAATAAGATGTAATAGTGTGAACTATCCTAAGATCTTTTAGAAGGTGTGTTTTTGGAAAGGATGGAAAAAACCACTTTTGTAAGGTAGCAATGCCATGAAAACTAAGAAGAAATTCAACATTTTTAAAACATGGCTAGTAAAGAAGGTTGTTTGGAATAAACAAGTAACAAACAAAGTTGAGCATGAAGGACTAGAAAAATCCAATAGATAAAAACGAGGTATGAAACCTCAAGGATTAGGGAAGGAACCCGAAACATTCCCGAAGTGGAGATAAAACAGTACGACCATGAACTACTAGGTTGTAATGCTAATAAACTCCTAGGACCACGAGGGTTAGAAAAGTCATCCTAAAATAAATAAGGGCATGGAGAATCATAAAAGGGAAAGTCGTGTGATAAGATGTCACCCAAAGGGCACTAGGTGTTCGCTAATTGCGGAGAACCAGAAATGGAATTCTCATGGCCCATGCAAATATTGAGGCTAAGTCTAATAAGAAGGATAGGTGAGAAGGATATTAGTTTGAGAATGGAAGGAAAGGACAATGAAAATATGCAATGGAAGGATCCATCAGGTGGAATGATGAGGAATAGTAAAGACCCAATTTGACATGGAGAGGTGACTATTGTCCCTTAAGTGTATAACAAAAACAAAATAGTTGCTTTGAAGGAAAATTCCATTGGCCTCGACAACCATCGAATGCTGAGAAACATTTAGCAGAAGCCTCACACCACCAGCTTTCTATAGCCACTAGCCTTGCTTGATTTAAATAAATATTGAAAGAGAATTAAATCTTTTAATTTTTAAATATCAAGTTAAGTTACCGAGCTGACTAAAATGGACATTACATGAGCTACAGACCACCAATCAATGTAATTCAAGTGGCCAAATACTCCTTGAGGAGTTAACTTTCAAATTGCACTAACCTCAATAACCGACATACTGTCTTTGATAAGTTCTCACCTTTGACCCGACTATTACTCATTTTCATTCAAGTTTTTTATTAAGCCTGATCGGTGCTATTCTGCATAACTCTAGCCAAACTAAGTTTAGAATGACCTAAAGGGAGTCCAGGGGGATCTTTACACTTAGTTTGGTAATTTTTAGAGATACTTTTGTCATAGGTCAAAGGTTAGGGATTATAATGCAATTAAGTGAAAGTTAGGAGTCCCAAAAGTGAGCAAGCTTTATGTGGGGTTTTCTTAAAATACTAAATAATATTTTGGGACTAATGGTAGAGTTTGATGAAGTCAGAGGATTAGCTTTCTCAAAAGTTTGGTGAAGTTGGACAAAAGTTAACTTTTGGACAGTCCAAGGTCCTAAACATAATTTGAGAAAGTTTAGGGTCCCAAATGAGAAATGTTAGGGGCAAAGGAGTTCTGAAACTCATGTTATAAAAATGAAAGAAAAATGGTAATTTTGCCCAAATTTAGGGACCATTCAACAATTAGTAAGAAGTAGAGCTTGAAATTGTTTCAAAACCTATTGAGGACCATAATGGGACTCAAGGATATTTGATGGACCCAAATGAAAGGTTTAGGAGGTCTAAAGGTTCCAGAAAGACATGTGTTGAAGAGTCTAGTTTTGGTGGGAAACTCACCACAAAGGAAGCAGTGATGACCAACTCAGGTGGGGTTGGGTAGCTGATTTTCCCATGAGTCTATTGACACCTTAATCACCTCTTGTGGTAGTTTGAGTTACTTGTAATTCCTAATTTACATAAAGGTATCAAAAACCAAGAGCTACTAGAGATTCTCATATTATTCATAGCCATGAGGCTAACCTTTAGACTGAATAACCACTAGGTTGGTGAGAGGGGACTAAGAAGGGATTCCATAATTAATTTGGGTCATTATTGGCCGTCAAGGAGGTCGGGGCATGGTTGGAAAATTCATGCCCTAATTTTTCCAAGGAAGTAGTGGTACTATTTGGTCACGCCATCGTCGGTGGAGGGCACAAGTGTCGGTGAGAGGTGCGGTTGGAAAGCTGACCTCTACATGATTCAAAAGACACTAAATGGCCAAGTTTGGTAGCTGGGTGGAAAAATGATAAGCTCTGGTTTGGAAGTCATCAAAAAATGGAGAAAGCTTTGCTCAAAGGGAATTCCGACCAATCGAAAAATGGTAGTTGGGTGGAAAAATGGTAAGCTCTGGTTTGAAAGTCATCGAAAAATGGAGAAAGCTTGGCTTTAAAGGGAATTCCAACCAATCACCGACGAGAGCAGGGCTGGCACTTATTTAGGAAGCTAGGGGGGGTGGCTAACTTTCTACGAGGCCATGTTCATAGCTGACCACATGAGACTCTCTAGAGCCCCCTTTCCATTTAATTTTTTTAGAGGTATAAATGCATAAAATCTTGCTAACATTCAGGTTATTTCCCCGTCCGAGTCGAGAGTTGGATGAAGGAGATGATACGTGCACGCCCCGCGTGGTGTCTCATACGATTTGCACTGTAGTTAACTAATTTTCTGTGAATAAATTGGTTAGTTCGACCGATTTTGGTTGTTTATTGGCATATTCACAACAAATTTAGCTAGTTCTTGACCCAATTTATTTTGTTAAAAAAATTTCATCTAATTTCCTATAAATTACACCCAAGAACATCCACTTTCTAAAGTGTATAGACCCTTCTAAAAATTGGGGTTTTACTACTCTGAGCTAGTTCGACCAGTTTTGGCTGTTTTTTGGCCAGTTCACCTCTAATTCAATCGGTTCTTGGCCCAATTTATTTTTCTAAGCATTTTTTTATTCAATTTAATATTAATTGGGCCCAAGAATGATCATTTTCCAATTTATATGATATTCTCTAAAAATTGGGAATTTTGTGCTCCAAACCGATTCGATCCTGAATCAAACCAATTTTCGATCGGGATTTTCCCAATCCTTGATTTTCACTCAAGGATGGTTCTTAAGGGAAACTTCGTGTACTTTTCAATTGTCCAAGTTTACGGTCTGAACCGATTTCTAATCCGAATGAATTTCAAATTTTGGTTTTCGTGTTCCCATTCCCGTTCAATATTAGCTTCCACTCCAATTAATTGTAAATCATGATTTCAGAAACTCCGGTGTTACAATAATAATATATCTTTTAGAACCAAACCTGATTTATGTTGTATTTAGTGAATTATGTAATTTAAATTGTTGTGAATAGCTAAAAGAAATCCTCGATGAGAGATACTCGAAAAAAACAACCGTAATGAACAAGTTTCTAGATACTCCGATGAATGGGTTTATAGAAGGTGAGCCATATTAGACTAACCGTAGTTTTTTACATGTTTTTAATGAAGCCATTGAAAGTAGGGAACATGATAGGCCTTACTCAAATGAAAAACAATGGAATATGATGAGCATAAAAAGATGGGAAATGGACGATGCACCCATGATAGTGATAATTGAGAAAAATCGGGATTATGACCTATGTGAGATCTTCCAAAGAAGGCTAGGACCTAAACCAGGCATAGCAGTAGGGCTAAAACATTAGGATTTCTAAATTGAAAATGAAACTAGGCTCCTGTGTGCTTTGAGTAAGCTAAGCCTTAAGAAATGAACAATGAAGAGTGGATCAATTTGAGATTTGAATCCCATTTATTCTTAACATAAGCACATAACTACTTGAAAAGGTATTTTGAGAACAGATGGTGGGGTCAATCAAATAGCATGTTGAGCCTCGAGAATTAATAAAATGATATATGTGATGTTTTATAATGTATGTTTAAGAACATAAATGGTGGGGTAGATCAGATAACATACCGAATTAAAGAAATGATATATGTGTTGCTATATGATGCATGTTAAAGAAAATGAGTAGAGGGGTTGGTCAGATAGCATACCGCACACACAAATAAGAATGTCCTTTATATTGTTGTGTGATCACATGTTTGATATGATTTGACTGGATGGATGAGAATTGTATCGACATGGCACTCGCTATTAGAGGTAATGTCAGCATAAATGGGAGACTCGAAGTGTGGGATTATAAGGGAAGAGTCATGGTTTACAAAGCTTCCCACGAATCAGAAGTGAAGTGTATGACAAGGGTCCAAACATACTTGTGATATGAAATAGGCTAAGTAGATAAAAAATACACGAGATGTCAGGTGATATATCATCGACATCACTATAAGGGGACGATTATCATAGGAGGTGTAGCTTGGGAGTGTAGGATATAACACATACCTCTTATAGTACTGTATTGCTTGTGTGTGAGATGTCAATAGATATAATGATGTAAGGGCTACCGAGTGAGAAGTTGTAATGAATCGATAATGATATAAGGGGGATAATTATCTCAAGATTTGCCTTGCAAGTGTGGTATATAATGTAAATACCTCTCAAGTGTGGTATATAATGCAAATACCCCTCGCACCTCAGTACTGATATGTGAGAACTCACAAGTCAATTGTTGTGTATTAATATGTGATATGTAAAATGAGAAATGAGTTCTTGAGGTAAAATAATAAGTTAAAATATTATTGTAGAAAATAGTAAAAAAGAACACATAAAAGATACAAGTGGTAAATTATTGAATAACAAGATAACAAATTAAGTAAATATCGAATTATAAGTCATGTGGTGGTTAATGTTGGTGAATAAATTTAGTGACCTGTGAGTTTACTCACTCACCAAAATATTTCATATATGCATGGAAGCTTGTATAAGTATTTGCTAAGTCATTGTAAATAACCACGCATAAATGAGGTATGACAAATGTGTTAAAAAATTTTATATTTAATTATAAGATGCCAAATTTAGCCAAGTGAAAAATGTATTTAATTTTAGTACATTACTTATTTTGTAAAAATTTTAAATTTTATTAAAATTTATATATTTTTATTTTATTAATAGTATTTTAATAAAATTTATTATTATTATTATTATTATTATTATTATTATTATATCAAGTGAATTTAATTAATTATAATTAAACATTAACTCGATTTAAATCTGGTGAGCTAAATTGAACTTAAATTTGGAGAAGCAATACGTCCATTCATCTTAGAAATGACCACGGATGGATGTAACGTTGGTTCATTTATCTTGAAAAGGACAGTACCCTTACAATCCTTTATACATTAAGCCAAAAAAAGTAGTATAATCTAATTAATACTCAAACCCACAACAATGAAAAGATAATACCCAAAACTAAAAACAAAAGTTGCAATTTGCATATTTACCAAAATTCAGCAAACATGCTCGTATATCATACAACTAGCTTAGAAAACAATCAAAATATATTATCGATCCACAACACACCTTGGAAGTTAAATGATTAGGAGGTGGAAAGCATGGTAGAGGTTATGCCAATAGACTGGAAATCCTAACTTGGCTCGATCTCCTCCGCGGCGAGTCTATCAATCTCATGGTTGCGGTCGCGAAGATCACTCTTTTCGCTATGATGGTCCTTCTTGGGGTGCTTCATGAGATCGATAAAGTCCATGCTTTGAACAGCACATTTGTTGACCACACCATATCCGGCATTACCGGCTTGTCCGCGTAAATAAATATGACGTGTTCATCAAATTTGATGCATGGGCCTAGGTGGGTCAAGTACGCTTTTTGGGCAAACTCAAGTCCAATTGGGTCCTGGTTTTCAACTTATAAAATTAAGATTAATTAAAATTCTATCAATAATGTGATATGTGAAGCAGTTTAGGGCCCACATATTTATTAGGGCCGAACCCAAAAGTTTTGGGGTGTTGTAATTACACGAAATGTGTGTGCATCATCACATATCTAATAATAACTATAAATAGGTGGAACAAAATAAAATGGTTGAAACTATTTGAAATATATTTTTCTTTAATTTTATAACTCGAATTCAAATATTAGAATTATGTGAGTTTATTCATAATGAACTAACTGATTCAATCTCAACTAAATTAGTATGATCAGATGTAATATTTGGCTATTCAAAAGAAAAAAAGAAGTATAACTTTATGGTGTACCCCAACCGGCTCACCCCACATCACATGCATCCCAAATAATGAGCAACAATGATATTCAGACTGTGAGTGCAAACTGCCAAACACATTGATCCAAAGGGCAACCCCCACCCATGTGAAACAGGAGCTTCCTTTTCATATTCGGTGACTGTTCAATTATCCATCATTGTCATCTCTTGTTTCTCCCGACCCTCTTCTTCCTATCTCGTGGATGGCGGATTATGTATAGACATACAGGAAAATATCTTTTCCTTTGGAATGGAAGAAACATGGAGAGACTAATTGGGAAATTAAGTAAAGTGTTATAGCATATCAATACAAGAAAAAAACTGAGGGAAATTTAATTTGTAATTTATTGAAACACGATATATCAGAAGCACCCCAAATCATGCATGGACTGATCGGCCGCTCTTCTGCAGCCTTTGGCCGGAGGTCCGGTGCGGATTCTGACGGCTCCTAGTAGGAGCGAACCATGACTGAAACTGATTTTTGAGGGGACGTTTTTCTCTGCCACGTCATAATAGTCATCACTTTGGGCGGACGACGATAGCGGTGCGGGCATCCCCGGACTGGGCCAGCATGAGGGACTTGTATATCTCGATGATCATCTTCTTGTCATACTCCTTGAGCGGGGCCTTCCCAAAGCTGCTGATGCCGGCGTCGGCGACGTAGCAGCCATACCCGGAGCTGCACAAGCGGGATGAGGCGAGCCGCATCATCATCTTCGCGTAGGCGTCGCGGAGCCAGGTGAGGAGCCGCTTGGGGGATCTGATGATGAGCTTGACCCGGGGCGCGACCTTGATGCGCCGCCACCTGAACTGCAGCTTCCTCCTCCGACAGGCGGGATCCGCGCCGCCGCCCAGGCGTCTGTAGCCCCTCCTAGTTCTAGCCCAGTAGCCACTGAGGCCCCTGTAGACAGTTGAGGACACGCCCTCCATTGCTTGGTAGTGTCTTGGCGGAAAGCTACTGATCCGATCTGCAAGAGCTGGAGAAGAATTAAATGAAGAAGAGGGCGATAATGAGAGAGAGAGGGAGGTGGGTGAGGGGAATGAAGTTCATAAATGGAGCTCAGAACTTCTGTAATGATGAAATAAATGGAGGCGCAACATAAAGATGGGAGGGAGGCAGAGGTGGATGGTTGATAAAGGTCTTAAATCCATGCTATTCATCACCATTGGATTTAATTTGGATATGGAATATCACGGAATAATGAACTAGTTTCAAAAGATAGTGCAATTATTTTTCTTGGGTAAGTACTTTTAAAATCATAATTATGAGTCAAATTAAAGATCATATACAACATTGATTTATGAAATTGTTTTTTTTACTCATAAACAATGCATAGATTAAGAAATCAAGGTGGTTATTTATGGGAGATCAAAAAATAAAAAAAAATTAATTGGGTAAAATAGTAAAACAACTATTTGAGCCCAATATTTCCTATAGTTGTCACGGTATGCTATATGCACGATAATTAGAAGTTTATCTATTCAAACAAAAGTGTCTTTTAGTAGAAGAGTTTTAGAAGTTTATGGAGTATTCTCAACATATGGTGGTTTGGGCTACCATGAATTTTTATCAAACTCCTTATGGCTTCATTTAATTCATTAAACTACACTTCTATGATAATCTTAGACTATTGCACATTAGTGGAACTTGGTCCCCAAAGAGAACACCCTGTTGAGCATTTCTTGCAATGAAACCTATATCTGCTCCCATGTGCTCAGCGATTGCCCTTCTAACTATTTGCCTTTTGGACTACTAGCCCATTATTCCGACCTGCAACAAGTCCGCCTTCATGCGATCAATCCTATCAACTACTCGAAATCCTTCAAGAACTACGCAATTGAAAGTGGCTCTAGTACGTTTCTTTCCAAATTACCCATACTATTATGGTTATATTACCTACACTACACTAGTAAGTTGTTGTTTACTAATATATTAAGATAGTTAATTTCTAGAACAATTTGCATATTCAATTCAATTTATCACTTTTTCTTAGTTTGAGTAATGACAATAGCATCAATCTCCATTGTAGTCAAACTACTAGGATACTACTTTCGTCCCAAGTTGCCAGATAATTCATTTATAACATCAGAATTTTTTAAAATAAAATTTTAACTCAATTTTACCAAAAAATTAAATTTGAATCAATAAATATGATTAGATTAGATAAAAAATTATATTACAAATAAAAAAATAAAATTTTTAAAAACTTGAATTAGATTAATTGGAATCAAATGAGCATTATTTAAATTAATAAAATGGTACGAAAAAATAAGAAATTATAAAAAATGGAAAAGGATCATAGGTGACCTTTCTGATCTCCATTTGAGTGTGTCCTGCCCCTCCACCCATTAATCTACTCGATTTATGTCGCATACTCTTTTAATTGTATTATCTCCTCCTCATTAAATTAAAATTTTCTTTCAAAATAAAAAAAATTAATTACCAAATATACTATCGACCCAATAGTAATCGATCTCAAAATTCTATATGATCAAATAAAGTAATTTTAGTTTTAAAATATCACTAAAATTATATTTGAATTGAGGGATTTGGAGAACAGTTAAAACCAATGGTTGAAGGGATAGGTTTAGAGGTGTTACCTCCAAATCTATCATTTTTATGAATATAAAAGAAATTGTAAATAATAAAAAGTGTAAATATACTATTATATTATTAATTAAATATTTAAAAATAATTATATATTTTTTAAAATATACCACTTTCTAATTTATCTAATATTATATACAATTATATTACCAATTTCTCTAGTATCTTACACTACTACACATATTTTAATAATAACAAAAATAATATTTAGATTAATAATAACATAATCAATAATATAGAAAATATATTATATTCGTCTAAAACATAAAGTTTATATATATTTAAAATAAAACAAATAATATTTAAAATCATCATATGGAGGAGTTGTAAACATGCCATCAACTCGACCCTATATTATTTTGATACAAGAATTTTGATACAGGAATGCATATATAAGAGCATCATCTATATTAGTAGTCTAACACTTTTTGACATTATAAATTATTACTCATTATTTTTGAAATTAATTTATAATAATATTATTTGTAAATACTATAAATTAGATATTTTAATATCAAAATATAATTTATATTCAAATAAATATATTATTACAAAATTATCAAATATTTTATTTAATATAACAGTTTTAATGGACTATTTTTTTGTGTTTAAAATAAAAGAAATACAATTTAAACGAGTATATTTTTAAAAAATTATCCAGTAACAAATTAGTCATTGTAATTTATTATTCTTTATATACAATAATAACCTTATTTAATAGCTTAAAATTCATATATAAAAACACAACAAACATAATATACATAAATCAATACATAAATATAAGATATCAAAATTTTAATATATTTAAAAATAATAACTAAATATAAAACATAAAACTTAATGTAAAATAACTAATCTACAATAAATAAAAATAGTGAATATAAATTGATCAAACAAATCTAAAAAATATTATATAAATTTTTTTTAAAAATAAATATTGGTAGATGAAATAAAAAGAATTAAAAATATATTTAAAAAATAGTTAACTAAGTTTATTTAATTAAAATTTAAAACTAACCTCATATAATGCAACAACGAGAAGAATAAGAAGAAAATATAGAGAAAATAGAAATAAGAAAATAAGATAATTTTTTGTATTATATATATAGAAGAAATATAAGAATATTAATGTCATTTAATATTATTTTAATTAAAAAATTACATTCCCTCCAAACCTCCTAAAATTCAAGGGATTATTTTTTAGTGTAAGGAAGGGGTTTGGAGTGGTTCAAAAATTACCCCCAAACCCCTCTAAAAAAATTATCAAATGAAGGATTTGTTCACCCCTTCAAATCACTCTCACTCCAAATCCTTTCAAACCCCTCAATCCAAATATAGTATAAGGAATTTATCTTGAGTTATATGGTCGAGTTCCGACATAAAAGTGGTCAAAAAATGCCTTGTAATGACCATTTTCCTAACTCTATTTCTGAGACAAAAAATCGCGAGTTGACGTGTTATTTTGGAGCAAAATTCAGCCACTTTCGAGCACCTCTCTGGTCGACAATAATGCCAAAATAACTCACTAACTCACATCTACATCCAAAAGCCTTGATTGACCTATGACAATGCGACTTTCGACCGTCACAAGCCAATTTTCAATGACAAATCTATTTTCTAACTTTCAACCACAACCATTCAAGGCCAAAATTCAGACATCTCTAGCAACCATCTGACCAAACATCACCATAGAACGAGTCACCTAATCCTTGACTTCATTTCTCCTTCCCTCTAACCACTAGTGATGCCTCTTCTGATGAGTATTTCTGACCAAATCTCTGGTAGCTCGGTTTCATCCATTTTAAGAAAACTACGAAATTTGGTTGGGGTAAGACCCTAAACTCCTCCCACAAGCCCTTAGAAGATAAATGAAAATATTTGGCAGTGAATTTGTGAAATTTGAAGTTTGTTGGTGTAAACCCCATCCTTTCAAACCAAGGAATCGAAGATGGGAACCATAAAATTTCGAGAGGAAACCAAGGGTAAAAGCGAACCCGAAACAATAAATAAGAGTAAAAACGGGAAATTGGAAACTACCAAGTGGTCAATAAATATCCAAAAATTATGGGAAGGAACCATGGAGGAAATTGGGTGAGAGAACTAGACCGGTTGAGGGTGAATTGAACTTGGACTGGATTGAACCATGATGAACCGTATAGAACAAGTTTAAAGATTCATTTTTCTAGGTGACTTAAAAAATATAAATTTGGGAAATTAAGGCTATCATTGGATAGAAAATGAATTTATATGAATTTTTAAATTTTAGAAAATCGATCGAATAGGTTCTGAACCATCTAATTTTTGAATTTGGGTCACCAAACTTGGTTTGACCAGACCGGTCAACGAACCGTCGGCCAAGTTAGCATCCAGTTAGCATGCACGACCAATTAGTGCGTGATGTGTGGCCAATTAGAAAGTGACATGTGTCCTTAGTCAATGGTTAGAGCAAGAAAAATTCACGTCAGCGACAATTGACCAATAGGAGAGTGACACGTGTCCCCAGTGAGCAGTCATTGTCTGAGAAGCCCAATCATCTGGACCAACCAATGGAAAGCGGACACATGGCAAAGGTGCCACGTTAGCATCCGACTGGGGTATTAGAGAAACTGTTGACCAATGAGAGGTCGATACATGGTAGAGCCAAGTCGAATAGCCTTGGTCAATTAGAGGCTGATACGTGGCACTAGCACTGTGTGTCAGGAGGAAATCTGACATATTTAACTGGGCCAATCAGAGGATGCCATGTGTCATTGTCAACGGTTGACAAAAACATGGTCAACAACCATAAGCGACCAAAGGGAGGGAGGCTGACATATGTTCGGTCAGCGAGTCAAAGGCTGACGAGGTTGCTGATCAGAAAGTCGCGTCAGCAAAGTCAGCCAATCACAGAACGCCACGTGCGAAGCCCGCACGCGCGACACAATGACATCTTCCTCCTTAGGATAGCTAACAAAAAGGGATAAAGGAGAGAAGGGCTGTCATGCCCCGACCCGGTTTGGTCGGATCCCCGTGATCAACCCGCCACTCTCCCAGTTTATTAAATGGTTTCCCCTTATCGTAAACTGTAAAGAGTAAGGCGTCCTTTAACTTGCACCTTTTTCCTGGAATAGCATAATCAAAACTGTATGAAATTTAAAACTTTACATACATGTCTTATAGGCATCTTAGTTGACGGTCTTTAAGGGGAGGCATTCCGGGATTTCCTGAAAGGGATATAAGGGAGGGGGTGAGTACGACTACTCAGTGAATGGGTTTTTAAAAGCTTTTGACTTTTAAGAAAAACATTTATATGGAGTGTGCCAGACTCCTTTGTTTTCAAAAATCCCATCATTTAAAAATTTGGATTTTTCCATTATTTCTTAGTTACCACGGTGTGTCATCACCCAACACACATCCTTCATCATGAAGGTTACACACGTTCGCAAGTCAGTATCACTACTGAACCTGCTAGTGGCTTCGGAGCGACTTTTCCTACCACCCGGATAGAAGTACGACCACTTCTACCCTGGGAATGAGTGGATGTACATGACATCCTACCCACAATCCTGAAATCACTTCTTCATGTCCGTATGAGGATAGAGACCTCATCCTGTCCCCACCCCGGTCTCATGCGCTTCGTGCTACTCCAGATTTCGCACAGACACCTGGAACGACGAACTGCCCTTATAGCCACCAGGTCGTCCAGTGCCCTTAGGACGCATCACTACCCCTCATGGGCATCTTGATGATCCCGTACTCACAGTGCATGCACAAACAATGTTTTCTTATATTGCCATGTAATCTGTGGTGCCATTAGTCCAACGGCCCCGACTCTCAACTCAACCCGCAGCTGTTTGTCTTGACTAGTCCGTCGACTTGTCATATCGCACTACCGCTAGTTGACTGAGCATGTCAGTCCTATCTTGATACCATGGCCAAACGATTCACTTAATAAGTTTTATGGTACATATATCATGTTCATTTACGAGCTCCTGCTCGTGCCAATTGGCCTTGGGCCCACTGTACGATATTTTCAAAAAAAATTGGGCATTCTAGCCCTCAAGTTCCAAAATCGAGGCCCCCGACCTATAAGAGCTATTCAAGCTCCCGTCAAAAAGGTTTTCCAAATAGTTTAAGCATTGGAACATAGTCAGGGGAGAACACTTCCGACAAAATAGGTTTTCACTATCCCTTATACCAACCGGTATTAGGACATCGTCGTTCATAACTGATGAACGGGTTTTCAACTTCCTTCGAGGAAGTCTTATCATACCAACCAGGTATGATCTACTTACAACCGGTAATTAGTTTTTCCGCATAGCCCCCAAGTTCCAAAACCGAGGCCCCTGGCTTATCAGAGCTATTCGAGCTCCTGTTGAGAAGGTCTCCCAAATAGTTTAAGCATTGGCACACAGTCAGGGGAGAACACTTCTGACAAAATAGGTTTTCACTGTCTATTATACCAACCGGTATAAAGACATCTCCGTTCATAACCGATGCACGGGTTTTCAACTTCCTTCGAGGAAGTCTCATCATACCAACCGGGTATGATCTACTTACAACCGGTAAGTAGTTTTTTTTTGCATAACTTTCACATCACTTTCTCTAAGTAGTGATGATTAAAATATCACTAAACAGTGGGTTTTTATATCGAGGCACTTATCATCCCCAACCAGGTATGATGTTAGTAAACCCACTCACAACCGGTAAGTGGTTTTTAATTTTAAACTGTGCTCATCATCCCAACTGGGTATGATGTGAATAACCCACTCACTCGTTAATGCCGTGAATTCCACTAGACTGGTTCTTTGTATTCACGCGAGCTTGTCCTTGCTGGCGTTCCTAGTATTTAACGTTCCTACATGATATGAACAACCATGTTCATTATTACTCGGCATAACAGCCTTCATTCATTAATGAATGAGAAAAGCCAAACTTTTAGTTATTTGCAATTAGGTCCCTAAAGTTATTTCTCTTTAACTTTAAGTCCCTAATGTCGGTTTTTCCTCAAATTGAGTCCCGTAACTTTTAAAATTTATTGTGGGACCTCAATTTATTCAATTTCACCAAAAAGGGGTTTAATTTTCCAAATTTCCAATTTGGTTCCCCAATTTTTCCAAAATTACCATTTTGCCCTTCTTTCACAAAAATGGTAAGTTTTTCCCCAAAATTTCCAAATTTCCTCAATTGGTCCTCCAACATTATTTTCATACCCAATTGACCCTCAATTTCATAAAATTGTATTTTGGCCCCTTTGAATTTCAAAAATCCCCAAATTTTCCCCCAATTTCAACTCTTCAACACTACCGAATTTGATTTCATCAAATTAACCGATCAAACACTTGTAATTATTGAAATTGGAGTTGAAATTGAGTTCCTGTATGTTCATACGATTCTAAGAAACTTTGAATCGCATATTTTAATGTCGGAACGAGCTCAAACGAAGCTTTGCCGGAAAATAGACTGTAGAGAAAGAAAGCTTCGATTACTCACCGGTGAAGGCACGACAGTCCGAGCTTTCGATCTGGGTAGATAGGTCTCATCCTGAGGTTCATCCTAAAATAAAGTATTATATCAATTGATGCGGAATTGGATTAGAATTTCGTCATTGAAATTCAGTCGATTCTCTCTCTAGCACCGATCGAAAAATTATAAAAGGGGAGCCGAATTGGCTTACCTTTCGGTCCTAATTCGGCCGTGGAAAGGTTGAGGAAGTGTTGGGAGGGCTTGAAATGGCCGATTTCAGCTTGGCCGAAATAGGGCAGCTTTGGTTCGCCGGAGTTGCTTCACTATTCCATCATGTCGGTGCTTCTCCAACGATTCTCGGATTGACTGGAGTTTGCTATCAGATAGCTGTCTTCTCCTCGGTTCTAAAGAGCCTGACCTTTGTTCAAGTCGAAGCTCTAGTTCGAGCTTTACCGGGAAATGGAGCAGTAGAGAGAGAGAGAAGTGTTCATGTGAGGAGAATGAAATGGGTATGACCTCTTTATATAGTCGTAAAACCCGTGTATTAAATGGGCGAGATTTATTACTAGTATTAATATTGACATAAATTATTGGTATTAATTCCAATAATTTAATTTTGGTATTAATTCCAATAATTTAATTTCGGTATTAAATTATTTGTATTAATTCCAATAATTTAATTTAGGTATTAAATTATTGGTATTAATTTCAATAATTAAATATATATTAATTGATGGCTATTTATGATAAGCCCTATATTCGTATAAAAATTTTTGACCAAAATTTCGGGTTACAAAAAAAATCATACTTCCCAAGAGGTCACCCATCATCACACTACTCTTAGGTAAGCACGCGTAACTTTGAAGTTTTTATGGAATCTAGTTCACATGAACCAATTTGATTTTTGTTTTCTAGTTTGTCTTAAGTTTCTTTTCCAATGTTTAATAAATCCTTTGGATCAACTGAAAGTTGTAAATTTTCACATTGCTTATTCTCAAATGTAAACCGGTTTGGTTTTCTTATTCGGTTTGACCGTTTCTTTTCCCGGTTTTCCTTAACTCAAATGTGCGGGGTTTACAAGGGCAGTCTCCGACGTCCTAGGAAATGCTCTAATCTGATCATTGGGACCGAGTCCTATGTCGGATGATAGCTCTGTCAGTTGTTGAGGTTCCTATATAGAGTACCCCTCCCCTAGACTTCCTCATCCCACCAGCATGCGAAGAAGAAGAGGTGCTCAGTTTCCCAACGAGACATAAACCAGTGCTCGGATATCGGGCCTTTCCTCAACCTTTGAAGCTGTAAGTGGTGTCATTGGAATCGGAAGGAAGTTCTCTACCCAACTGCACCCTTCATTCAACCCAAGAACCATCGGAGGAGCGACAACAAGCTTGCACAGTGTTGTTGCTCCAACTAGTCCAAAGTGATGATATCCTATCGAACCCAATTCCAGTCACCCGCAACCTTCTATAACTGAAACAACCCCTCATGACTCCTCTCAGCTGACCCTCAACCCCCATGAAGCTTCCAAGTAAGTTCATTCTACCTCCATTCATCGGAGTATTAAAATTATAGAGAGAGAAAGTGGTAGAAACTTAATGACCAAATTATCCCCGCCTAGGATGCTAATTGGGGCAAATTCCAATCCTCAAAGGACCCTCCCGACGAGGGCTAACTTTCCAAATCCAGATCTTTGGGAAACATTCTTGATCGATAAGATTTCGAATATCTCTTTATCTAAGTTCAGTTTTCCATTGAAGCTCTGCTTGAGATCATTTCATGGGCAAATGAGACAATTCAAAGCATGAACATATCATAGGAATGTGGTGAAGATGATCAATGTCTTGCTAGGAATCAATTAACCAAGTTTGTGGGGGTCAAATTGATAAAATAAGATTTCAGATCAAAATGAGCAAATTTGGGAAGTTTGGGTGAAAATTGGGGGATTTGTGTGAAACTAACTTTTAATTGAGGGCTAATTGGTAATTTGGTTGAAATTGAGGGCCAATTGGTGATTTTGAAGAAAATTGAGGACCAATTGGTAATTTTGAAAAAAAATTAAGTGTCAATTGGTAATTTTCAGGAAATTAGGGACTTAAGTACAATTAAGTATAAATTTGAGGTCCTAATGAAAATTGTGGAAAAATTGAGGACTTAGATAAAAATAAGAGGAATTTAGTAACCTAATTTTGATTAAGGCTAGGTCTGTGTAGGACAGGCGATTCCAGGACTCGTGGAGAGTAGTAAATAGCCGACCGAGATCCAGTCGGGGACAAGTCGAGACATACTAGGTGCGTGGGTTTTATCATCACGTCTGGTTGGGCTTATGAGCATACCTTTTCGAATTGAATACTTTGGATAATAACCCAAATTTGGAAATGAGATAGAAAACCAGAAGTTGGGATTAGGTATCTGATCGGATTTGGGATCGTGTTCATGGGCATGAAAATCAAGGTTTTGGGGAAAATCAGTTTTCACTCGAAGAGGGCTAGGGTTTTGAAATTTATTGCCAAAAGAAACCAAAAAGGGGAAATGGTAATTTAAATACCTAAAACCAAAAAGAAAAAGAAGGAAATTCAAGTTGGATGGGACTGAATCGGGTTGACCTAACTCACCTCGAGCCATTGCACATAGACTCATGACTCTCTACTGTACTACTTCAAGATGTTGCCCTAATTGACTTGATTTTTTTTTTATCAAATTGAGTGTTATAAATTGCATAGATCAGCTAGGAATTTAGCTACAATCTATAGATTTAATTGTATTAACTCATCATGGACAGCTAGGATTTGTCATTCAAAGTCGAAAATCTCAATCGCGGACAGCTCCCCGACCTCTCGTCACTAAAACAGACAATTCTCTCTTTTGATCACCAAATGGGATGATCTTGGTGTCCAAATGCTGGTAATGGACTTCTCTTGAGTTTTATGTCTAGGCCTCAACCTACTAGTGGCTGAAAAATGTCACAAGAGGGTCATTTTGGTCGACCCGATTCTAGACAGCAAGATCGGTCGTTGTCGATGGCCTTTCAGGGTCGAATTCTCCTTCATCCAACCACCACTTCATCAGCCACCAATGCTAAAATGGTGGTCTGCCTTCCCTATACCCCTCCATGGCTAGGAATGACCTCCCAAAAGGGCAAAATCGATCGACATGAGCTGATTTCCACTAGTATGTCTATTGGGTTAAGCCTGATCATGGCCAATATACAACCAAATTCGCCCAACTATGGTGACCACTTAGCCATCCACCACCACATAAAGCTTCGCTTGGACCTTGATTACAAAATGCCTAAGCTCTGGCTATCTCTTTGGGCACCTTTGGCAAGAATTTCCTACAACCCCCTTAGTTGCTCAATTTCAGCAAGTTTGAGAAAACAATCAAATTCGGTTGTGGTTGGCCGAGGTAATACCCCCTACTCCTTCCGCGAGCCATTAGGATTATGATAAGATCAATTGGGTGTAGATTGTGAATTTAGAAGTTTATTTGATTTGAGTTCCAAATTTTAGGGACTAAATTACAATTAATGAATATTTGGGGACCAAATTGTATATCATGCCCCGACCCGATTTGGTCAGATCCACATGAGCAACCCGCCACTCTCCCGGTTTATTAAGGGTTTTCCCCTTCTTTAAACCATGAGGAGTAAGGCATCCTTTAAACATGTTCCTTTCTTGGAATAACATTAATAAAAAATGCAGGAAATTTAAACTTACATACTTGTCTTGTAGGTGTAGCTAATTGGAGGTCTTTGAGGTAGTTTTTCCCTTGGTTACTTGAAAAGGGGTATAAGGGAGGGGGTGAGTTCGACAACTCAGTACATATGTGTTTAAAACATAATTTTTAGAAAAAATAGCTTGAATTGGAGTGTACTAGACTCCTTATTTTCTTAAAACCATTTCTTACTCATTTTCTTAGTTTTCAAAATTCATTACTCATCATTTACCTTAGTCGGTGGGTTTAACAATCAACACACGCTCTTCATCATGAAGGTACCACACATTCACAGGGCATTCCGTCCACTACACCCACTTGTGGCATCGGAGCAACTTTACTAGCCACCTAGATAGAAGCCCGTCCACTTCTACCTTGAGAATGAGTGGATGCACATGACATCCAACCCTCAATCCCGAAAAGAAACTCTGTGTCCGTATGAGGACAAAGACCTCATCCCGACCCCACCCCAGTCTCAAGTGCACGAAGCTACGTCGAGCTTCCCTCACTGCTGGCACGACAAACTGCCCTTATCTCCACCATGTCGTCTAGTAGCCCTTAGGACGCATCACTACCCCTTTTGGGCATCTTGACGGTCCTGAACCTCAGTGCATGCACAAAACAATAGTTTTCCTCATAAGCCATTTAATCTTTGGTGCCATTGGTCCAACGGCCCCCACCCTCAACTTGACATGGAGCTGTTTATCTCGACTGGTCCGTTAACCTGTCTTGTCGCACTGCTACCAGTCTATTGAGTATGTTGGTCCTATCTTGGTACCATGGCCATACACACCATTTATTAAAGTTTTCATGACTAATAAAATGTGTGTTTACGATCTCCTGCTCATGCCAACTAGTCTTGGGCCCACTGCGAGATTTTCAAAATCGGGTATTTTAGCCCCAAAGTTCCAAAACCGAGGTCTCTAACCTATTTGAGCTATTCGAGCTCTCGTTAAGAAGGTCTCCCAAAAGGTTTAAATAGTGGCACACAATTAGAGGAGAGCACTTCTGACAAAATAATCTTTTCATTCGTCTATAACACCAATCGGGTGTGGTGACATCTCCACTTACAATCGGTAAACAGGTTTTCTACTTCCTTCCAGGAAGTCCATCATACCAACTAGATATGATCTACTTACAATCGATAAGTAGTTTTTCCATATGTTTTCTCACATCACCCCATCCAGGTGTGATGTTAAAATCCCACATAGTAGCGGGTTTTTATTATTGAGGTGCTCATCATCCCAACGGGGTATGATGTGAAAATTCCCACTCACCCGATAGTGAAGTGAATTCCTCTTAAAGCGGTTTCTACCTCCACGCGAGCTTAGCCTTGCTGGCATTCCCGGTACTTCGTGTTCCTACACGATATGAACATCCTTGTTCATTATCCTTTGGCGTAATAGACTTCATTAATCACGAATGAATAAAATGCCCATACTTTTGATTATTTGCATTTAGGTCCCTAAAGTTCTTTTTTCTTTAACTTTAGGTCCCCAATGCCAAATTTTCCCAAATTGAGCCCCAAAATTTCTAATATTCACTTTGGTACCTCAATTTATTCAAAATCATGAAAAGGGGTTCAAGTTTCCCAAATTTCCAATTTGGTCCCCAACTTTTCAAAAATTACCATTTTGCCCCTACTTTACAAAAATAGCAAATTTGACCCCAATTATTCCAAAAATTAACCAATTGGTCCTCCAATATCTTTTCCATGCCTAGTTGGCCCTCAATTTTAGGAAATTGCACTTTAGTCCCTCGAATTTTCGAAATCCCCAATTTCCCCCTTTTACACTGACTAAATTTGATTTCATCAAATTGACCGATCAATTGAGGTTAATTATTGTAATTGAAGGTAAAATTGAGTTCCTACACTTCCACACGATTCGATGGAACTTTGAATCGCATCATTTGGATCCGATTTGAGCTTAAACAAAGATTCGTCGGAAAAGTGGACTTAGAGAAAGAAAGCTTTGAAAGCTTACCGTCGGGGGTGCGGCGGTTCGAGCTTTCGATCTGTGCAGATATCTCTTTTCATGAGGTTCCTCCTAGGATCAAGAATTGCATTAATTCATGCAGAATTGAGGGAGAATTTGGTCAGTGAATTTTCATCGGTTCTCTCTGTAACCCTGATCGAAAATTATAGAGGGAAGCCAAATTGACTTACCTTTCCGCTATAATTCAGTTGTATGAGGGCTGTGAAAGTGTTGGGAAAGCTTATTTTGGCATGAGAATGGCTCAAATTGGCTCACTGTTCGATCACGCTGGCGTTTCTCCGGTGACCCTCAGAGCAAATGGAGACTACCGTTGGGTAAATGACTTCTCCCCAAATCTAATGAACCTGATCTTGCCTTTTTTGGCTAAAAAAAATGCCAAAGTCGGAGCTCTGGTTTGAGCTTCACTGGAAAATGGAGCAGTAGGGAGAGAGGGGAGTTTTCAAGTGTGAGGAGGATGAATGATGATGGGCTCTTTATATAGGAAGCTTAGTGACTTCTTGGTCGTCCGATTGGTGCCTTTATGGTTATCATTAATTGCCTAAATCTCCCTTGTCAGAGATTTTCCATCTTCGCTGGTGTTACTCAATTTTTAGGCAAGTGAACGGTGTTGTCATCTAAAGAAAGAAAATGACACTGTTTTGAATAGAATAGGACCGGTCCGAATCAGGTTCAACGCTTAAATAGGTCGGTTTAGGCCCAATTCGATCGAGTTTTTCAAAATTAAGAATTTGTAAATTCATCTAAATTTATTCTCTATCAAATGGTGGCCTCAATTCTCCAAATTAAATTTTCTAAGCTACCTAGAAAAATAAATTTAGAAACCGGTTCAATAGTGGTTCAAACAAGTTCAATCTAGTTCAGGTCTGGTTCACCTAAACTAGTTTGGTTTTCACCTCCAATTCATCCTAAAGACCTTTCTCATGACTTTTGTGACTCTTTAGTCACTCGGGATTTGTAAATTTCCCATTTTTCCCTTTCTCTAACGATTGGGGTTCGTGAACCAGTTCAGTTTTCTCACCTAGGTTGACTGGTTCTTTCACCCGGTTTCCTTATCTTTAAGGGACAGGATTTACAACTCTCCCCTCCTTTTAGGAGTTTTGTCCCCAAAACTTAATTAGCAACCTTTGTATCAGAAATAAATTCCCTTTGGTGTTAACCTGGGGTTTGCTTGGCATGATATCTCTTCGGTTGTTCTTTTAGTTAGCCCCTTTTTATATCATTCACTTAAGGAAATTCTTTTCTTTTCCATTGTTTACTCTTTCCATGGAGTTTATCATAACTAGACACGCTTTACTCAAGGGTATATCCTTAGATTCACATCTTTATTTACTTAGAGCAACATTTTTCCCTTTGAGGTCCTGTACTCAGGATTGGGAGTTCCAAAATACCCAACCATTCTCGTGTCTAGTTATTCTCTTAGTCATTGAAACCCTTAGCTTGATGTTCTTTCGAGCGTTATGTACTTGTTTTCATGGGTTTCTTTGTTTTCAACTTTATGTCCTATTTCAACTATTCCTTCATCTGTTGTTTATTACAACTTTGGTCCAAAATTTTATGTTTGACCTTGTCGTGCTTTCTAACTGACTCTTCCTTACTTTGAGTCATATTTTCCTCGGGACTGTGGGGCTTACATGCCCCTTATAGCATGACATTTTCTAGAGCATGTCTTTGTCCATTAGACTTCTAGAACACCTCCTTGAGGGTCGTTCTTAGCTTTCCAACCTTTGAGGGATTGTATAACTTTATCCCTCTTTTCCTTGGTAGTATTCCTCGACTACATTTACCGTTATCCTCTCATCCATCTTGCCTTTAACGTCATGTCTCCCATAATCGTATCGATTTCTCTTACCTACTCATCCTTTACTAACTTCTTTATTGGGTCTTTCTGATTCCAATCATTGGATTTCCTGATGACTTACCGACGTGCGAGGATTCTTCCCTTCTTATGTCCTTCCTCTTCTTTATTGGCATCCTTTATTCAAGGACTTTCATTTCCTTTAATCCACTCTTACTCACTCATGACCATTTTACGATTCATCATTCCGAGTTGATCCCCTTTAGTCTATGTGTCAATTGCTTTGTCTAGAGTGTTTTATTCTCTACTATGTCCCTCAAAGTAGAGACTTTCATCTTAGGAGCTGCATGCTCAACCTTCTTACCATTTCTTGAAGGTTTCTTCCTTCATTTTCTTACACCTCCTTCTATATTGAGGCATTTGCCTGCTTTGAATCCTTTCTCATCTTAAATTTTGTTTCATCCATTATTCCTTATCTGAGTAACTTCCGATTATTAGTCTTATTTCGTTTACTCCACCCTATGCCAAGTCATCCACTCTTTATGTGAGTGTGGACCACAACACGTCTTGATATTAGTGGTTGTTTCCTCCTCAACCACTTCTTGTTTGGAGAGCTTACTTCACCAACGTTTCTCGGACATTCTTTCCTTTATTTCTTATTATGGGTAGTCTACCCATTATTACTTATCACAATGTCTTTTAATACTAACTTCCTACTTATCCGTTCCTTAGGTTTAACTTATTCTTAGGTCCTCCTAGTATGCTTCCCTTGGTTCTTCCACCTCAACATATGCTTCATTTGCAAGTTCATCTCCTTATCCATCTTTAGTTGGTTCCATTATCTCTCAGTTGGGTTACATATGTCGTTCTAGGGTTTCCTTCCTTGGTAGGACTATTTCCCTTTCTCCCAGAATTCCTTTTTCATTTGCTCTAGGGAATATTTACCGTTAAATGACATCCTTTGATGTCGTCTTCCCCTATTTACCCTTACTCTTGCAATCTTGCTGGCACATCTTTTGTACTCTATCCTCATCCTCATCCTCATTTGTACCCTAGTACATGTTAATTTCTTTCAAGGAGAGCTCAAATCCTCCTTGTTTCAAGATCTCTGAATCATGTTAGAGGCTTGCCTACTCCTCTCTTGACTTGAGTTTGGTCATTAATTTGGCCATAGTCTTTTTAATGATTTCCTTCATCCTTCTTTTTCCAAATATTTGGCCTTTCCACCTCTCCCTTCATTGTTAGAGCTTAAATTATAACCATCATGAGTATCAATTCATTGACTGCCTCATCCCTACCATTCCTTTGGTCTAATTATCTTAGGGCAGTTGTTTCTCGAGTCTTCTTGTCCTTAATGTCCATCCTACTACCATTTTTAGGGTGTAGTCCTTTCTACTTCTCGGTCTTCCTTAGGGCGTCATTTATTCTCATTGACTATCTTGTTATTATAACTTGCTTCTTTCTACTATGTTGGTCCGAAACTTCTATTTGGCTTCACTGCTTTTTCCAAAGTGAGTCGTACTTGCCATCTCGAGACATCCCATTTGTCGTCAAATGCTCGACTAGTCTTCTCTTGTGGACGCGCTCCCTTCTTTTCTCCTAAATGGCTGGAAACTTCTTAAGGGAGAATTTTCTTCAGCTACAATTTGTTCTATTTGCAATTTTATCGAGGTCTTACTTTGAGTCCTTTTTCCTTTCTACCACTATGCTAGGATCTTGAAGAGCTTCCTCCTGGATGTGGTTGAAATTCCGAACAGGAGTCATGTTTCTAGGGATGGTATCCTTTTGGATTTCCTATAGTTGTGGGGGCATTTATTCTTGGAAAGTATTATTCTAAATCCTTGTGAAGTGGGACAATCCTTCACTTCATGTCCCATTTCCCTTACACCTTATAATAGGTCGTTTCCTTGCTCAATTGTTACTCCAAGAGTTCTCCTAAACTCCTTAATTACCTTGACACTTTTCTTGTCGTGCCTTCTTTGCCCAATAATTCCCTTGATTCATCCCTTTATTTGGGATGGTAATCTCCTTGGTCTCCGTGTTGTTCAGGGAAATGCGGGTTTGTTTGGTTATTTTCCTTGGGTAATCTTTCTACAGCTGAGGTGTAAGGTCACATCATTTTTAGAGATGTGGTTTTTGGAACTTGGTGTTCTTTATTAGTGGAGAAGTAGTACAATCTATTGGGGTCTTAGCCCCATTACAAAAAGTGTTTAGAAAATTGATGGGGAGCTACGGGGTCCTTGACATGCGTCCTCCTCGGTAAGGTTATATGCCCTTGATGGTGTTCCTGGCCTTAGGCTTAGCTCCCTTCATACTCAGGATTGTGACCTCAATAGGTCCTGGCACCATCCTCCTGGATACTTCCCACTAACATCTCTTGGTTCTTTGGGACTTCTCGTGTAAACCCTGCACTTTTGAGTTAAGGAAAACCTAGAAAAGAACCAGTCAAACCGAGTAAGAAAACCGAGCCGGTTTACAAACCCGATCATATGAGAACAAGCAATTTGGAAATTTACAACTTCCGGATGATCCAAAGGTTTTATTAAACCTTGGAAAAGAAACTTAAGACCAATTTGAACAGAAAAACCAAATTGGTTTAGGTGAACGAGAATTCATGAGAATTCTAAAGTTAAGCATGCTTACTCGAGAGTAGTGTGAGAATGGGTGACCTCTTGAACATTTTTCTTAACCTCGGATGGAGAGGTCTTGCTCTTTAGAACTGGGGAGAAGACAGCTATCTGATAGCAAACTCTAGTCAATCCAAGAATCGTTGGAGAAGCATCGACATGATGGAACAATGAAGCAGCTATGGCGGACCGAAACTGCCCTATTTTGGCCAAGCTAAAATCGGCCATTTCGAGCCCTACTCAGGCCAAACCAAGCCTTCCCAACACTTTCTCAGCCCTCCCACAGCCGAATTAGGACTGAAAGGTAAGCCAATTCGGCTCCCCTCTGCAAATTCCGACCAGTGCTAGAGAGAGAACCGACAGAATTTCAATGATGAAATTCTAACTCAATTCGAAATCAATTGATGTGATTCTTGATTCTAGGATAAACCTCAAGATGAGAGCTATCTACCTAGATCAAAAGCTTGGACCGCCGTGCCCTCACCAGTGAGTAATTGAAGCTTTCTCTCTCTACGGTCCGTTTTCTAGCGAAGCTCCATTTGAGCTCATTCCAATGTCAAAACTTGCGATTCAAAGTGCTATTGAATCGTAAAAGGATGGAGGAACTCAATTTTAACTTCAATTTCAACAATTGGAGGTGTTTGATCGGTCAATTTGATGAAATCAAATTCGGCTGTGTTAATGAATTGAAATTGAGGGAAAATTTGGGGAAAATTGGGGATTTTCAAAATTTAAAGGACCAAAATGTAATTTTATGAAATTGAGAGTCAATTGGGCATGAAAATAATGTTGGAGGACCAATTGAGGAATTTTGGAATTTTTGGGGCAAAACTTACCATTTCTGTAAAGGAAGGGTAAAATGGTAATTTTGGAAAAGTTGGGAGACCAAATTGGAAATTTGGGAAATTAAACCCCTTTTAGTGAAATGGAATAAATTGAGGTCCTATGATAAATTTTAGAAGTTTCAGAACTCAATTTGAGGAAAAATCGGCATTAGGGACTTAATTGCAAATAAATGAAAGTTTGACTTTCTCATTCATTTGGAATGAATGAAGGTGATTAGGCTGAAGGATAAAGAACCGAGATGTTCATATCATGTAGGAACACGAAATACCAAGAACGCCAGCAAGGACAAGCTCGTGTGAATACAAAGAACCGATCAAGTGGAATTCACTGCATTAACGGGTGAGTGGGTTTACTAACATCATACCCGGTTGGGATGATGAGAACAACTTAAAGATAAAAACCACTTACCAGTTGTGAGTGGAAATTTTATATCATACCCGGTAGTGGATGATAAGTACCTCAGTATAAAAACCCACTGTTTAGTGGTATTTTAATCATCACCACTTCGAGAAAGTGATGTAAAAATTATGCGGAAAAACTAATTACCGGTTGTAAGTAGATCATACCTGGTTGGTATGATAAGACTTCCTCGAAGGAAGTTGAAAACCCATTCATCGGTTATGAACGACGATGTCCTAATACCGGTTGGTATAAGGGATAGTGAAAACCTATTTTGTCGAAAGTGCTTAAACTATTTGGAAAACCTTTTTGACGGGAGCTTGAATAGCTCTTATAGGTCGGGGGCCTCGATTTTGGAACTTGAGGGCTAGAATGCCCAATTTTTTTTGAAAATATCGTACAGTGGGCCCAAGGCCAGTTGGCACGAGCAGGAGCTCGTAAATGAACATGATATATGTACCATAAAACTTATTAAGTGAATAGTTTGGCCATGGTATCAAGATAGGACTGACATGCTCAGTCAACTAGCGGTAGTGCGATATGACAGGTCGACGGACTAGTCAAGACAAACAGCTGCGGGTTGAGTTGAGAGTCGGGGCCGTTGGACTAATGGCACCACAGATTACATGGCAATATAAGAAAACATTGTTTGTGCATGCACTGTGAGTACGGGATCATCAAGATGCCCATGAGGGGTAGTGATGCGTCCTAAGGGCACTGGACGACCTGGTGGCTATAAGGGCAGTTCGTTGTTCCAGGTGTCTGTGCGAAATCTGGAGTAGCACGAAGCGCATGAGACCGGGGTGGGGACAGGATGAGGTCTCTATCCTCATACGGACATGAAGAAGTGATTTCAGGATTGTGGGTAGGATGTCATGTACATCCACTCATTCCCAGGGTAGAAGTGGTCGTACTTCTATCCGGGTGGTAGGAAAAGTCGCTCCGAAGCCACTAGCAGGTTCAGTAGTGATACTGACTTGCGAACGTGTGTAACCTTCATGATGAAGGATGTGTGTTGGGTGATGACACACTAGTAACTAAGAAATAATAGAAAAACCCAAAATTTTAAATGAAGGGATTTTTGTAAAGAAAGGAGTCTAACACACTCCATATAAAAGTTTTTCTTAAAAGTTAAAAGTAGACCTTTAAAAACCCATTCACTGAGTTGTCGTACTCACCCCCTCCCTTATATTCCTTTTAAGAAATCCCGGAAAGCCTCCACTTAAAGACTGTCAACTAAGATTCCTGTAAGACAGGTATGTAAAGTTTTAAATTTCATGCAGTTTTGATTATGCTATTTCAGGAAAAAGGTGTAGGTTAAAGGATGCCTTACTTTGTATGATTTGCAATAAGGGGAAACCCTTTAATAATCTGGGAGAGTGGCAGTTGATCACGGGGATCCAACTAAACCAGGTCGGGGGATGACATCTTGGGTATTTTAGGGTGATCTTTCTACATGGACTAAATGTTGGTAATGGCAGTCCAAGTTTTCTTGGTTCCTCTCTTGGTAGCATCTGAAAATTTTAAAATTTTATCTTAGTTACTATGTTATATAGTATTAATAATGTATTCTAGGAAACAGACTCTAATACCACTCAAGTTGTCATACCCTGACCTAGTTTGGTCGGATCCCCGTGAGCAACCTGCCACTCTTCCGGTTTATTAAGGGTTTTCACCTTCTTTACACCATGAGGAGTAAGGCACCCTTTAAACCTGTACCTTTCCTGAAATAACATTAATTAAAACTTCATGAAATTCAAACTTAAATACTTGTCTTACAGGTGTAGCTAACTAGAGGTCTTTTAGGTAGGTTTGCCCTTAGTTACCTAAAAAGGGGTATAAGGGAGGGAGTGAGTTCAATAACTCAGTGAATGGGTGTTTAAAACTTGATTTTTATAAAAATAGTTTGAATTAGAGTGTGCCAAACTTCTTATTTTCTCAAAACCATTTATTCCTCAATTTCTCGGTTTCCAAAATTCATTACTCATCATTTACCAAAGTCGGTGTGTATAACAATCAATACACACCCTTCATCGTGAAGGTATCACACATTCGCAGGGTAGCCCATCCATTGCACCCATTTGTGGCGTCGGAGAGACTTTACTAGCCGCCTAAATAGAAGCTCGTCCACTTCTACCCTGAGAATGAGTGGATGTACGCGACATCCGACCCTCAATCCTGAAAAGAAACTTCATGTCTGTATGAGGACAAAGACCTGATCCCGACCCCACACCGGTCTTATGTGCATGAAGCTACGTCGAGCTTCCCTAACTCCTGGCACGACAAACTGCCCTTATCTCTATCATGTTGTCTAATAGCCCCTAAGATGCATCACAACCCCTCTTGGGCATCTTGATGGTCCTGAACTATAGTGCATGCACAAAACAATAGTTTTCCTCATAAGCCATTTAATCTTTGGTGACACTGGTCCAACGGCCCCAACCCTCAACTCGACCTACAGCTATTTGTCTTAACTAGTCTGTTGACCTGTCTTGTCGCACTGCCGCTAGTCCATCAAGTATGTCGGTCTTGTATCGGTACCATGGCCATACACATCATTTATTAAAGTTTTCATGGCTTAATCAAATGTATGTTTACGAGCTCCTCCTCGTGTCAACTGGCCTTGGGCCCACTATACGAGATTTTCAAAATCGAGCATTTTAGCCTCCAAGTTCCAAAACCGAGGCCTTCGGCCTATCTGAGCTATTCGAGCTCCTATCAAGAAGGTCTCTCAAAAGGTTTAAGCAATGACACACAGTCAGGGGAAAGCACTTCCGACAAAATAATCTTTTCATTCGTCTATCATACCAACCGGGTGTGATGACATCTCCCTTATAATTGGTAAATGGGTTTTCCACTTCCTTCTAGAAAGTCCATCATACCAACTAGATATGATCTACTTACAATCTATAAGTAGTTTTTCCATGTGTTTTCTCACATCATCCCATCCATTTGTGATGTTAAAATCCCACATAGTAGCAGATTGTTATTACCAAGGTGCTCATCATCCCAACCGGGTATGATGTGAAAATTCTCACTCACCCGATAGTGTAGTGAATTCCACTTAAAGCGGTTTCTACCTCCATGGAAGCTTAGCGTTGCTGGCATTTTCGGTACTTCGTGTTCCTACACAATGTTAACATTCTTGTTTATTATCCTTTGGCCTAATAGCCTTCATTTATCACAAATGAATAAAATGCCCAAACTTTTGATTATTCGCATTTAGTTCCCTAAAGTTCTTTTTTCTTTAACTTTAAGTCCCCAATGCCTTTTCAAAAATTGAGCCCTGAAACTTTTAAAATTCACTCTAGGACCTCAATTTATTCAAAATCACGAAAAGGGGTTCAAGTTTCCCAAATTTCCAATTTGGTCCCATACTTTTCAAAAATTACCATTTTACCCCTACTTTACAAATGAAAACCCCACCCTTTGGAGTTAAGGAAAATCAAGAAAAGAATCGGTCAAACCGAGTGAGAAAACTGAACTCGTTCACAAACCCGATCATCAAAAAATGGGTAAATTAAGAAATTTATAACTCCTGAGTGACACAAAGGGTTATAAAAACCTTAGAAAAAGAACGTAGGACAATTTGGTGTAGAAAACCAGACCGATTCAGGTGAACCGGATCCGAACCAGATTGAACTGGTTTGGACATGTTTAACCACTATTGAATCAAATGATATATTCATTTTTCTAGGTGGCTTAGAAAATTCAAATTGGAGAATTGAGGCCACCATTGGATAGAGAATGAATTTAGATAAATTTAGAAATTTTTAATTTTGAAAAACTCGTTCGAATCAAGCCTGAACCAACCAGTTTAAGCGTTGAACTCCGTTCAGACCGGTGCGGTCCAATTCAGAATAGTGTCGTCTTCTTCCTTTAGATGGCAACTCTGTTTACTCGCCGAAAAATTGAACCAGCACCAGCGAAGAGGAAATGTTTTCGCTCAATACGTTTAAGGCCATCAATAACTATCATTAAGGTACCAAACGGACGACCGACGAGTTCCCGAGCTCCCTATATAAAGAGCCCCTCTCCTTCATCCTCTATACACCTGAAAACCTCACTCTCTCTCAACTACTCAATTTTTCAATGAAGCTCGAACCAAAGCTCTGACATAGGTTCTTTTTTGAGCCAAATTAGGTGTGGCCGGGTTCCTTGGACTCGGGGAGAAGTCAGCTACACGGTGGTAGTCTCCAATTGCTCTGAGGGTCATCGGAGAAACGCCTGCGTGATCGAACAATGAAGCACATCCGACGGACTAAAGCTGCCCTATTTTTGTCGAGCTGAAATCAGCCAATTTGAGCCCTCCTCAAGCCAAACCAAGCTCTCCTAACACCTCCCTAGCCCTCCTTCGACCGAATTAGAGCAGAAATGTAAGCCAATTGGGCTCATCTCTATGAATTTCAATTAGTACTAGAGAGAGAATCAACTGATATTTACTGACCAAATTCTCCCTCAATTCGATATGAATTGAGGTGATTCTTGATTCTAGGAGTAGCCTCAGGATGAGAGGTATCTACCTAGGTCGAAATCTTAAACCGTCGCACCCCCAACAATAAGCATTCAAAGCTTTCTCTCTACACTTTCATATTTTCAACAAAGCTCCAATTGAGCTCGTTCCAGCGTCAAATTGTGCGATTCAAAGTGCAATTGAATTGTATAGAGGTGTAAGAACTCAAATATAACTACAATTTCAACAACTAAACTCATTTGATTGATCAATTTGATGAAATCAAATTTGGCCGAGTTGGAAGGTTGAAATTGGGGGGAAATTTTAGGGATTTTGAAAATTCAAGGGACTAAAGTGCAATTTCCTAAAATTGAGTGCCAATTGATAATGATAAAGATGTTGGAGGACCAATTGGTCAATTTTTGTAATTTTTGGTGTGAAACTTACCATTTTTGTAAAGTAGGGGCAAAATGGTAATTTTGGAAAAATTCGGGAATTTGGTAAACTTGAACCCATTTATATAATTTTGAATAAATCGTGGTCTTAAAGTAAAAATTTGAAGTTTCGGGACTCAATTTGGGGGAAAATTGGCATTAGGGACCTAAAGTAAATGAAAAAGAACTTTAGGGAACAAATTACAAATATTTGAAAAGTTGGATATTTTATTCATTTAAAATGAATGAAGGTTATCAAGCCAAAGAATAATGAACAAGGATGTTCATACCGTGTTGGAACACGAGGTATCGGGAACACTAGCTAAGACAATGTCCATGAGGAGACGAAAGCCGGTTAAGAAAGATTTACGACATTCACGGGTGAGTGAGATTTTTATATCATACTCGGTTGGGATGATAAGCACCTCGAAAATGAAAACCTACTACTAAGTGGAATATTAAACATCACACCTAAATGGAATGATGTGGAAATTACACAGAAAAACTACTTACCGGTTGCAAGTAGATCATACTCTGTTGGTATGATGAACTTCCTAGAAGGAAGTAGGAAACCCGTTCATCGATTATGAGCGGAGATGTCCTCACACCCGATTGGTGTGATGGACGGCTAAAAGATTATTTTTGTCGGAAGTGCTCTCCCCTGACTGTGTGCCACTACTTAAACTTTTTGGGAGACCTTCTTGATGGGAGCTTGAATAGCTCAGATAGGCCGGATGCCTCAATTTTGGAACTTGGAGGCTAAAATGCCCGATTTTGAAAATCTCGTACAGTGGGCCCAAGGCTAGTTGACACGAGCAGGAGCTCGTAAACAAACATGAGTTTAAGCCATGAAAAGTTTAAATGAATGATATGTTTGGCCATGGTACCAAGATAGGACCGACATTCTCGATGGACTGGTGGTCGTGCAACATGACATGTCAACAGGCTAGTCGAGACAAACAGCTGCAAGTCGAGTTGAGGGTAGGGGCCGTTGGACTAGTGGCACCAAAGATTAAATGGCTTATGAGGAATACTGCTATTTTGTTCATGCACTAAGGATTTGGGACCTTCAAGACCCCCAAGAAGGGAAGTGATACGTCTTAGGGGCTACTGGACGACATGGTGGAGATAAGGGCAGTTTGTCATGCCAACGGTCAGGGAAGCTTGACATAGCTTCATGTGCATGAGACCGGGGTGGGGTTGGGATGAGGTCTCTATCCTCCTATGGACATGGAGTTTTTTTTACGGGATTGAGGGTCGGCTGTCGTGTACATCCACTCATTCTCAGGATAGTAGTGAACGTGCTTCTATCTAGGTGGTTAGTAAAGTCACTCTGACGCCACAAGTGGGTGCAGTGGACGTGCTTCCCTGCGAATGTGTGTTCTCTTCATGATAAAGGGCATGTGTTGGTTGATAAACACACCATTGTGATGAGAAATGACTATGAAAATCAAAATTTTGAGGATGAAATGGCACACTCCAATTTAAAAACTATTTTATTGAAACTTCATTTTTTTTAAATTACCTATTCACTAAGTTGTAGAAACTTACCCACCCTTTTTATTCTTTTTTAGGAACTAGAGAAATGACTTGAGATAATACCAAGCCTTGCCCTCTATTAGGTATGCTTAATTTTTCTTAAGCTTGCATTTTATTTAATATATGTTATTCTAGGGAACAAAGTTGAGATTACGCCTAACTCCTCTTGAATTAAAGAAGGGGGAAACCACTCTTGAACTAAGAGAGCGGTGGGTTGTTCACGGTGATCCGACTAAACTGGGTCTAGTTCTGACAACTTGAGTGGTATTAGAGCTAAGTTCCCTTGAAACATTATCAATATTATGACCTGACATTAATCAAACTTTGACTATCATGTAGGAAGGAGAACCCCTAGGAAGTTCATTGTGAAATCCAATCCTCCACCCAAAACCCTGAAAAAGACACCTACCCCATGGGGGGCAACCATTTAAAGATTTTTAGAAGGCGAGAAAAGAGTACCCAAAGACATAGTGGAAGATTACCGTAAACTGGTGGGAGTCTTATTGGAACTAGAAGCCATCACATACCCTCCTTCAAGACAAGAGGAACCTTTACCTCCTCCTAGGAGCCCAACCCCTCCTCCAGCCCCACAACAACTAGAGAGGAATCCAACAAAGAAGGATGAATGGGACAACTATAGGGATGTGTATACCACCTTCATGAAAGTCCACCAAGTACCCCCACCTACTCAACCCCACTTCAATCCCTCCCAATGGATGAAGTGGACATATGAGTGCGAGGTAGAGGTACTAAAGCAATACAAATTGGAGGCATACATGAAATTCATCCCATAAGGGAATGCAAATGGACCCCAACTAGTTCCTTAGTGCCTTCTGATCAAGAGGCCCACAACCGTTCTTAGGCTAACTCTCGACCTATGAACCCAATGGATTAGGGGGTAGAAAATTTCTCTAATAAGCCAAGTATGGCAAGAAAATATTTCTCAAATGAATGAAAGTTAAATTCTTCTTGCTAAAATTCCTAAGTTTCCTTGATAAAATAATAAGTGTGTTGTAAACCACGTCATTTGATAATAAGAAAATTGGGGAAAAGAATTGGTCATTTCCAAAGAGAAAACTGAGTTAGTTTACAAATCAGAACCGATAGAGAAAGGGCAAATCGGGAAAATTATGGATCCTAAATGACCTAAAGAGTAAAAAAAGTCATGAAAAAGGACTTTAGGATGAATTGGAGATGAAAACTAAACTGGTTTAGGTGAACCGAATCCGAACTGATTTGGACCGGTTTGAACCACTATTGAATCAGATGCAAAATTCATTTTTCTAGGTGGCGTAGAAAATTCAAATTGGAGAATTGAGGACACCATTGGATAGAGAATGAATTTAGAAAATTTTAGAAATTTTTTATTTTGAAAAATTTGGTCGAATCGGGCATGAACGAGTCAGTTTAAGCTTTGAACCCGATTCGGACCGGTCCAGTCCGGTTCAGAACAATATCATCTTTTTCCTTCAAATGACAACACTATTCACTCACTGAAAAATCGAGTAGTGCCAACAAAGATAAAAAAATCTCCGGCTAGGGATTTTCAGGTAATGAATGACCAAATTTAAGGTGTCAATCGGACGGCCAAGAAGTCCTCGGGCTTCCTATATAAAGAGCCCCTCCTCATTCATCCTCCTCACACCTGAAAACTCCATTCTCTCTCAACTGCTGCATTTTTTGGTGAAGCTCGAACCAGAGCTCTGACTTGGGCATTTATCTAAGCTAAAGAAGGTGTAGTTGTGTTCTTTGGATTCAGAGAGAAGTGAGCTACATGCATATAGTCTCCATTTGCTCTAAGAGTCTCTAGAAAAGCGTTGGCATGATCAAACAATGAAGCAGCTCTGGCAGACTGAAGCTGCCCTATTTCGGCCGAGCTGAAATCGGCCAATTTGAGCCCTTCTCATGCCAAGCCAAGCCCTCCCAACACTTCCACAGCCCTACTACAGCTAAATTAGAGCAAAAAGGTAAGCTAATTAGGTTCTACTTTGTAAATTTCGATCGATGCTAGAGAGAGAACCGGTAGATCTTCAATGAATAAATTCTCACTCAATTTGGCATCAATTGATAAAATTCTTGATCCTAGGAGAAACCTCAATACAAGAGCTATATGCCTAGATTGAAAGCTCGGACCGCTGCGCCCCCGATGGTAAACTTTCGAATCTTTCTCTCTCTAAGTCTAGTTTTCCGGCGAAGCTCTGTTTGAGCTCATTCCGACATCAAATCGTGCAATTCAAAGTGCAATTGAATCGTATGAAGGTGTAGGAACTCCAATCTAACTTCAATTTCAACAATTAAACTCATTTGATCAGTCAATTTGATGAAATCAAATTCGGCTAAGTTAAAAGGTTGAAATTGGGGGAAAATTGGGGATTTCAAAAATTCGAGGGACTAAAGTGCAATTTCATAAAATTGAGGGCCAATTGGGCATGATAAAGATGTTGGAGGACCAATTGGGAAAATTTTAGAATTTTTGGAGCAAAACTTACCATTTTTATAAAGTAGGGGAAAAATGGTAATTTTTGAAAAGTTGGGGACCAAACAGGAAATTTGGGAAAATTGATCCCATTTTTGTGATTTTGAATAAATTGAGGTCCTAATGTGAATTTTAGAGTTTTGAGACTCAATTTGGTGTAAAACCAACATTAGGGACTTCAAGAAAAATCACTTTAGGGACCTAATTGCAGATAGATGAAAAGTTTAGTTTTCTCATTCATTCGGTATGAATGAAGACTATTAGGCCAAAGGATATTGAAAAAGGATTTTCATGTCTTGTAGGAACATGAAGTATCAGGAACGCCAGCTAAAACAAGTTCGCGTGAAGGCAACAAGCCGGCTAAGAGGAAATTCACTGGACTATCAAGTGAGTGAAATTTTATATCATACACGGTTGGGATGATAAGTACCTCGGAAATGAAAACCCACTATTAAGTGGTATTTTTACTATCACACCTGAGAGGAGTGATGTGAATATTACTTGGAAAAACTACTTACTGGTGTAAGTAGATCATACCATGTCGGTATAATGAACTTCCTAGAAGGAAGTAGAAAACCCACTTATCGATTATAAGCGGAGACGTCTTCATACCCGGTTGATATGATAGATAAATTAAAAGTTTATTTTGTCAGAAATGCTCTTCCCTGACTTTGTGCCACTACTTAAAACTTTTAGGAGACCTTATTAACGGGAGCTTGAATAGCTCAGATAGGCCGAAGGCCTTGATTTTGGAACTTGGGGGCTAATATGCCCAATTTTAAAAATCTTAGGCTGCAGGTCGAGTTGAGAGTCAGGGCCGTTAGACCAGTGGCATCACAAATTATATGGCTTATGTGGAAAATTATTGGTTTGTGCATGCAGTGAGTTTATGGGACCTTCAAGATGCCCAAGAGGGGTAGCGATGTGTCCTGGGGCTCTGGATGACATGGTGGAGATAAGGGCAGTTAGTCATGCCAGCAGTCTTTGAAGCTCGACGTAGCATCATGCGCATGAGACTGGGGTGGGATGGGATGAGGTCTCTGTTTTCATATGGAAATGGAGTTTTATTTACGGGATTGAGGGTCGGATGTCACGTACATCCACTCATTCTCAGGGTAGAAGTGGATGTGCTTCTATCTAGGTGGCTGGTAAAGTCGCTCTGATACCACAAGTGGGTATAGTGGAGGGGCTGACCTGCGAATGTGTGTTCTCTTCATGATGAAGGGCGTGTGTTGGTTGATAAACACACCAGTTATGATTGAGGATTGAGTTAATGGCTATGAAAATGAGATTCTAAGGATGAATGGTTTTAAAAGAAAAATAGGAGTCTGGCACACTTTGATTTAAACACTCTTCCTAAAAGCCAAACTTTAAAAACCCATTCACTAAGTCGTTGAACTCACCCCCTCCCTTATATCCCTTTTCAGGTAACCAAGAGAAACCTACCCAAAAGATTTCCTAATAGTCACACCTGTAAGTTAAAATTTTTATGCAGTTTTGATTTATGTTATTCCATGAAAGGTACAGGTTTACATGCTGCCATACTCTTCCCGTGTTAAAAAAGGGGAAAACCCTTAGTTAATCGGGAGAGTGGCGGGTTGCTCATGAGGATTCGACCAAACTGGGTCGAGGCGTGACATGTATGCTAATAAAGATCAACATAAAAGGATAGAAAATCATCCAACGAAGGAAAAATGGGTTATTTTTAGTTAACCTCAATCTTTAGAAATTTTCCTCAGAAGTACAATGGAAATTTGCAAGGAAGAAACTCTTAGAATTCACCCAAGGAAGACGAATCTTAGCTAAGGGAAGGAAGAAAAAGTTAGAACAAAAGGGAGTGAGCATTAAGAACAGGGAATTAGTCTAAGGAGTTAAGGAAGGGTTCAAAGGATAAGAGTAAGGATAAGAGTGAAGTTTCAATGGTTCTCTCTCTAACAGTGATCGAAAATTACAGAGGGAAGTCGAATTGGCTTACCTTTCAACTCTTATTTGGTTGTGTCACACCCCGACCCGGTGAGGTCGGATCCCCGTGAACAACCCACCACTCTCACAGTTTATTAAAGGGTTTCCCCTTATTATAATCCATAAAGAGTAAGACGTCCTTTAAACCTGCACCATTTCTTGGAATAGCATAATCAAAACTGCATGAAATTTTAAACTTTACATAACTGTCTTACAGGCATCTTAGTTGATGGTCTTTCAAGATAGGCTTTCCGAGATTTCCTAAAAGGGATATAAGGGAGGGGGTGAGTACGACTACTTAGTGAATGGGTTTTCAAAGGTTTACTTTTAACTTTTAAGAAAAACATTTATATGGAGTGTGCCAGACTCCTTTCTTTTCAAAAAATCCCTTCATTTAAAAATTTGGGTTTTTCCATTATTTCTTAGTTACCGGTGTGTCATCACCCAACACACATCCTTCATCATGAAGGTTACACACATTCGTAAGTCAGTATCACTACTGAACCCGCTAGTGGCTTTGGAGTGACTTTTCCTGCCACCTAGATAGAAGTACAACCACTTCTACCCTGGGAATGAGTGGATGTACGTGACATCCGACCCACAATCCCAAAATCACTTCTTCGTGTCCGTATGAGGACAGAGACCTCATCCTGTCCCCACCCAGGTCTCATGCGCTTGGTGCTACTCCAGATTTTGCACAGACACCTGGAATGACAAACTACCCTTATAGCCACCAGGTCATCCAGTGCCCTTAGAATGCATCACTACCCCTCATAGGCGTCTTGATGATCTCGTACTCATAGTGCATGCACAAACAATATTTTCTTATATTGCCATGTAATATGTGGTGCCACTAGTCCAATGATCCCGACTCTCAACTCAACCCGCAGCTATTTATCTTGACTAGTCTGTCGACCTATCATGTTGCACTGCCGCTAGTTGACTAAGCATGTCGGTCCTATCTTGGTATCATGGCTAAACAATTCACTTATTAAGTTTTATTGCACAAATATCATGTTTATTTATTAGCTCCTGCTCGTGCCAACTAGCCTTGGGCCCACTGTACGAGATTTTCAAAATCAGGCATTTAGCCCCCAAGTTCCAAAACTGAGGCCCCTAGCCTATTAGAGATATTCAAGCTCCCGTCGAGAAGGTCTCCCAAATAGTTTAAGCATTGGCACACAGTCAAGGGAGAACACTTCCGACAAAATAGGTTTTCACTGTCCATTATTCCAACCGGTATAAGGACATCTCCGTTCATAACCAATGAACAGGTTTTCAACTTCCTTCGAGAAAGTCTAATCATACCAATCGGGTATGATCTACTTATAACCGGTAAGTAGTTTTTTTGGCATAATTATCACATCACTTTCTCTAAGTGGTGATGATTAAAATACCACTAAACAATGGGTTTTTATACTGAGGTACTTATCATCCCCTACCAGGTATGATATAAAATTTCCACTCACAACCGGTAAGTGGTTTTTATCTTTAAGTTGTGCTCATCATCCCAATCGGGTATGATGTTAGTAAACCCACTCACCCGTTAATGTCGTGAATTCCACTAGACTGGTTCTTTGTATTCACACGAGCTTGTCCTTGCTGGCGTTCCCGGTATTTCGTGTTCCTACATAATATGAACATCTTGGTTCATTATCCTTCGGCCTAATCGCCTTCATTCATTCCAAATGAATGAGAAAGTCAAACTTTCATTTATTTGTAATTAGGTCCCTAAAGTTATTTCTCTTTAACTTTAACTCCCAAATGCCGATTTTTCCTCAAATTGAGTTCCGAAACTTCTAAAATTTATCATAGGACCTCAATTTATTCCATTTCACAAAAAGGGATTTAATTTCCCAAATTTCCAATTTGGTCCCCTAACTTTTCCAAAATTACCATTTTGCCTTTCCTTTACAAAAATGGTAAATTTTGCCCCAAAAATTTCAAAATTCCTCAATTGGTCCTCCAACATTATTTTCATGCCCAATTGACCCTCAATTTCATAAAATTTCATTTTGGTCCTTTGAATTTCAAAAATACCCAATTTTCCCCCAATTCCAACTTCTTAACACAGCCAAATTTGATTTCATCAAATTAACCCATCAAACATTTCCAATTGTTGAAATTGAAGTTGAAATTGAGTTTCTACATGTTCATACGATTCTTCAGAAATGTGAATCGCAAGTTTTAATGTCAGGACGAGCTCAAACGAAGCTTCGCCGGAAAATGAATTGTAGAGAGAAAAAGCTTTGATTACTCACCGGTGAAGGCACGACGGTTCGAGCTTTCGATCTGGACAGATAGCTCTCATCCTAAGGTTCATCCTAGAATGAAGAATGGCATCAATTGATGCAGAATTGGATTAGAATTTCGTCATTGAAATTTGGTCAACTCTCTCTCTAGCACCAATCAAAAATTATAAAGGGGAGCCGAATTGGCTTACCTTTCGGTCCTAATTCGGCCGTGGAAAGGTTGAGGAAGTGTTGGAAGGGCTTGGATTGGCCTAAGCAGGGCTTGAAATGGCCGATTTCAGCTTGGCCGAAATAGGGCAGCTTCAGTCCGCCGGAGCTGCTTCACTATTCTATCACGCCGACGCTTCTCCAACGATTCTCGAATTGACTGGAGTTTGCTATCAGATAGTTGTCTTCTCCCCGATTCTAAAGAGACCATTGTTCAAGTCGAAGCTCTGGTTCGAGCTTTACTGGGAAATGGAGCAGTAGTGAGAGAGAGAGAGGTGTTCGGTGTGAGGAGAATGAAATGGGGATGACCTCTTAATTCCAATAATTTAATTTCGGTATTAATTCTAATAAATTAAATTTTGGCATTAATTCCAATAATTAAATATATATTAATTTATGGTTATTTATGATAAGGCGTACATACAAATTTTTGACCGAAATTTCAGGTTACAAAAAAATTTATACTTCCCAGGACGTCACCCATCCTCACACTACTATTGAACAAGCACACTTAACTTTAAAGTTTTTATAGAATCTAGTTCACCTGCTAATTTGTCTTAAGTTTTTTTTCCAAGGTTTAATTAACCATTTGGATCACCCGATAGTTGTAAATTCCCAACTTGCTCGTTCAAAAATAATTGGGTTTGTAAACTGGTTCTGAATCCTCACTTGGTTTGACCAGTTCTTTTCCTGGTTTTCCTTAGCTCAAAAGGGCGGATTTTACAGGTCGTATGAAGGCTGTGGGAGTGTTGGAAGAGGTTGGTTTAGCCTGAGTAGGGCTGAATTTGGCCGATTTCAGCTTGGCTGAATCAGGGCAGCTTCGGTCCATCGGAGCTGCTTCACTATTTGATTACGTCGGTGCTACTACGATCCACCGTCGGGTAGCTAACTTCTTCTCGAATCTAAGGAATCCGACCTTGCCTTCTAAGGCTTATAAAAATGCCAAAGTTAGAGCTCTAGTTCAAGCTTCACCAAAAATTGGAGCAATAGAGAGAGATAGAGAAGAGTTTTCAGGTGTGATGAGGATGAATGGAGAGGGGCTCTTTATGTAGGGAGCTCAGGGACACTTTGGTCATCCGATTAGCACCTTTATAGAGATCATTCATGGCTTGAAATGCCTTGAACGAAGACTTTTTACCTTTTCCGACTCAATTCGCTTTTTTAGTGAGTGAACAGTGCTGACATCTGAAGGAAGAAGATGACACTTTTCCGAACCAGACTGGATTGATCTGAACCGAGTTCAATGCTTAAATCGGTCGATTCACACCCAATTTGACCAAGTTCTTCAAAATTAAAATTTTCTAAATTCATCTAAATTCATTCTCTATCCAATGGTGGCTTCAATTCCCCAATTTGAATTTTTAAGCCATCTAGAAAAATGAATTTAGAAACCGATTCAAACTTGTTCATATCTGGTTCACCTGAACCAGTTTGGTTTTCTCTCCCAAATTTTCCTAAAGTCTCTTTCCATGGTTTTTATGACTCTTTGGGTCATTCTGGATGTGTAAATTTCTCATTTTTCCCTTTCTCTAACGGTTGGGTCTATGAACCGGTTTGGTATTCTCACTCGAGTTGACCGGTTCTTTCTCTAGTTTCCTTATCTTCAAGGGACAAGATTCACAATATATATATATATATATATATATAAATGTTGAAGAGATATTTACATATAAGGGTATATATATACCCATACAAAATTAATTTTCAAACAAATATAAATGAGAAAGGGATTTGAGAGTTGAGGTTTTACCATTATCAAATAAATACACATAATTTTATTAAGATGTTCAAAATACCAATATAGTTATTTTATATAAAAAGGAATGAAACCTAAGTATACATGAGAAATTTAAATAACAATTCCACTCCATCATACTATTAAGTGAATACCGATATAAAAAAATAGATTCATATAATGTTGAACCATAGAATAATAGTTGTGGAATTAAAAGGGTCCTAAAGAGCCTAGGCCCTACAAAAATCAACCATACATATTTACAATTTTATTCTATCTTATGGAAATGGAATAGATAGGGTAAATTCCTTTAGGTGAAAATAATAATATCTGAATTTGGTTTAGTACAAAACTATTAGCATATTAGTCCTACGCCCCTACCATAAATACCTATAAATTAATACCTATATTCAATTATTGTAATTAATACCCATAAATACCCATCAATTTCCTAATTTAATGAGAATAATTGACAAAATTTAAATATCATAAAGCACATAACAATTATTGGAATGAAGGGGAAAAGACCATAGAATTTTCTACATATTGTCCATTTGCTCAACCCATAAATTTATATAATGTCCTAGTTACTCAAATGGGTAATTGGTTATTAATTTTAACGTTTAAAGATCAATGGGGAAAAAGTTGGACGCCACATTTAACATGGGCTATTTAATGTAAAACATTTAAGAAAATGTAAATTACATGAGAATTATCCATGTTATATAATAAGATTGGTATTTGATGTATGCATAAGGAATCAAAAGTCGAGTTAATGAGAGTAGTGATTTGGGGAATCATGAATGAGAATTAGAAAGAATTAGAGTTCCTTCTCATTTATGATGATAAAGGTTGGAATTTCATCATAATACAATAATAGATTAATATATCAATCAGCAATAATGTAGTAATAAATCTTTCCCATTTAACAAATAATTTTACAGCTATATAAGGAGCTTAGAACAATTGATCAGAGCAACACCAACTGAGTCAAGAGAGCAATTCGAGTAGAAGAACGCTACCTAGTTCGCTAGTCCTTGTTCACAGGAACGTTATACATCATACCGATTGGGATGATGAGCTTACTTTTATGAAATGAAAACCTACTTACTGGTCGTAAGTAGAGATGATCATACCCGATTAGTATGATGATTTTCCTTGAGGAAAGGAGAAACCCGCTTACCGGTTTTAAGTGGAGATATCATCGCACTCGCTTGGTGTGATGAAGTTGAAAATGACCTTTTTGTCAAAAATGTTCTCTCCTGACTGTGTGCTAATACTTAAAAGATTTAGGAGACCTTCTTAACCTGAGCTAAAATAGCTCAAATAGGCCATAGGCCTTAGTTGTTGAACTTATAGGGCTAAATGCCCAGTTTTGGAAAACACACATGCAGTAAGCCCAAGGCTAGTGGGCACGGGCATAAGCTCGTAAACAAACATGAATAGGAAGAGCCATGAAAACTCTCATTAAAAGTGGAATTAATTGTGTGATGCACCACGGTACCAAGTTAGGACCGACAAGACTTGATGGGCTAGCGACAGTGCGTCAGGGCAAGTCGACGGACCAATCTGATAAACAGCTGCAAGCTGGATTGAGTGTCAGGGCCGTTGGATCATCGACACCAAAGAGAATGGCTAAGAAAATAAAAACTATTATTTGTGCATGCACTTGTGGTACGGGACCATCAAGACACCTTAAGGGGATAGTGATGGGTCTTAAGGGCTACTGGATGACATGGTGGAGATAAGGGAATGAGAATCTACTGCGTTTGGGTTTCTTGTCATACCAATTAGTCATGGAGCTACTATGTTTGAGCTCTACGGAGTAACTGTGTTTGGACTCTACAGAGTTACTATGTTTGGACCCTACGGAGTTACTATATTTGGATTCCATGAAGCTACTGTATTTGGGCTTCACGCGTAGAAGATTGGATAAGGTCCTTGTCCTCATACAGACACGAAGTGGCATTCGGGTCTAAGGGTCGGACGTATGGGACGTTCCACTCAAACTCAAGGTAGAAGTGGATGGGCTTCTATCTTGGTGGACGATAAAGATGCTCCAATCCACAAGTGGATGCAGTGGACAGGCTACACTTGCGAATGTGTATATCATTCCTAATGAAGGGCGTGTGTTTATTTGCTAAATGCCTCTCGAGGCAAGGTGATGGGCTAAAAAGAGCTAAACACACTTAATAAGGAAATAAAAAAGGTTTTGGAAACCTTAATTTGAGGAAACATCTTTTTTTAAAGGATTTGAAAACCTTGGCACGATTTAGATAATTAAAGCTATTTTGAAAACTCACTCCTAGCACCCGCTCACTGAGTTATAGAACTCATCCCCTCCCTTTTACCCCTTTTAGGTAACCAAGGAAAAACTAAATTTAAAGACCTCCCTATATTAGAAATGTAAGACAGGTATGTCTATTTTAAGTTATTTAGTTTTGTATAATGCTATTCTCGAAAAGACAGGAAAAATGATGCATTACTACTCGTGGTTTAGAAAATGGTGAAACCCTTCATGGACCAAATGGAGTGGCGAGTTGCTCACGGGGATCTGACCAAACCGGGTCGGGGCGTGACAATCTTAATTTGTGAAAAAATTATGGGATAATAGTTATAAGTGTTTAGTAGACATCTAAACTGACCAGATTGTGCAAATTATTTCATGTAGAATGAATCTTGTAGCTGAGAACGCGAGGATCGCACAACCAGAGATAGAGAAAATAACAATCAAGGCGAACAAGTCCCGATAAAAATAGTGAATGAGAGTATTGACGGCGAGTCCGATTAGACCAAACACAACACTTGGTTACTTAAATGAATGTCTTGAGATGAATAGTAAGCTTGAATTTAGAAATTATATAAGAAGTGTAAAATGACTAAGTGCATGCCCACTAAAGAAAACATTACTTTAAAAGTTAAAAGTAAGGGAAAAGTCTTAAGACTAGTGTACTATTGTGTTGAGGTCTATTGGGGCTGGATATTATGATTGTGTTCCCAATTTGTTGATTGGGTAGACGGTTGAATGATAGACTAAACTCCCAAAAATAATATGTTGTGTGCATTGAATTGAAGATGGTCGGATTAACAATCATCCTCAATATGATATTAAATTAGGGCCAAGAGTGCCATGTGAATATAATTGTTGTGATTTAATTTTGTATTGAGATACCGGTGTAGAAGGGGCACTGGTAGGACACATGCTGAGTTAGTGTCAGTGTCAGTGTCCGAGGAAAATTGGAAAAAGATGATAAGGGAGATGATATGAATTTTTCCAGATTTACCGAGACACACAGGTGATGTACGGGTATCATCCCAGTAAATCGCTAAGACAAGAAATGAAAAAATTGAGTCGTATGTGTAAGGGACATGTGTTGACAAGTGGAGGTTGTTATGTGGTCATGACTCTGGATGCAATGATATCCAACTAAGAGACGATACTTGTGGGGCGTCAGTTGTGGCAAAGCACACATGGCTCCCACACTCTTAGCTTGCATGGTTTTGTATCATTAGATACACTCTCAGGCGTGAATAAGGTCAAATTGCCCTGTGTTTTATGGGTTATGAGTAACCCATATGTACTGGTCGTGAGTAGCCCATATGTGTGGGTCATGAGCTGCCCACGTGTGTGGAACCCAAGTTCTTGGTGGTTGTTATATTGCTTTGATATATTATGTTTCATGTGGAAATAATTGGGGGGACCGAGAGTAACACGATCATAGAATAGGTTACAATTAGGAGTGGTACGAGACAGGAGTTTCAAGGGGCGAGATAAATCACAGGAATATCGATTTTATTAAGAAACCATAACAAGGGAAATTGTGTTAGGTGGTTTAAAAAGGAGATGTCTCAGTTGTAATCCATGTAGTGGTTTGACTTTAGTCACCATTCACTGAGCTGTGAGCTCACCCCCTCCCCCTCCCCTAAACAACTGTTTGTAAATGTTGAGGAGGCTAGGGACGCAAGTGGGATAACATCCCCAAGACAATCACCATCCAAGGTATCACTCTTATCCTACATACTAAGATTGTAATTTACTACTTATCAACTACTATATTCTCAAGTTGTTGTTAAACTATTTTGGGGAACCATTCTTTAAAGAAAAGTTTCAAATTTATGCTGAAATACAGAAAAGTATTTTATATTATAAGATTTAGTCTATTTAGTTTTACTTTGGTAAATGATCCCACCACTATAAAATCGAAGAATTTGAGAGTTGCACGAAACCGTCGATTGATGAATCGAGTCAAGGCGTGACAGTATTTGTAGAGTGGTATTCTATTTTTTGCTTCTCGGACACGATCACTATTTGATCTCATCAGTAATTCTCCAGTCACCGTCAAGCTCGGGCAAGAGCACCTCGTGCAAATGAGAAAAACTTTTAAACTAAGAGAAAATTCTCATGTGCCCGAAAGAGAGCTCAACCGAGCTCGGAGGCAAAGTTGCTAAAAAATTAAGCACTTAGCTTTTAAAGAGTATTTTTGGTGTATTTTAAGGGTATGCGATCCATTTATATAGTGAGCTCTAAAGGTGGATGAGTTGAAATCCCGTACATGGTTGGCACCTAATTAGTTACAAATATACTTTCGTAGTGTGATATTATCAATTGCTTGATCAGTTTTTCCCGACTAATTTTTACATGGTCTGATTGGTTTTATATATTATTAACTAGCTTGAACAATTTTTGAATAATTCAACTCAATTAATAGTCACTTTATCTGATTTTGGTATTTATTTGGCTAGTTTAGAATTAATTTGATTAATTTCTAAATGTTCTTATTTTTAAAATTTTCTAAATTTATTTATTTGTACTTTTGTATACAATTTTACCATTTTTTTCATTTTTTTGGTCCACTGATTAGATTAAACTTTTATTCGGTTAAATCTTATTCAACTCCATTTAGTCTGATTTTAATTTCAAATAAAAATTTAATAATTATTGATTCTTAAATCTCAATAAAAATTATTATTTTGAATTTAGTCCAACTTTAACTTATTTATTATTCTTACAAATCAATTACTATTTCGATTGAATTTATAATTTCTATATAACTTTATATTTTTATTTAATTTTATTTAGTAATTACTCGCTTTCTCCTCTATACTTTATTATTTCTCAACATCCCAGTACTAATTTTGTTGTTTCTTCTTTAGACGAAATAGTGTTGTTACAAATGAATTTTTAAAGTTAAACATTACTAACATGGATTTGTTGCTAAAACCAAAATATTTTATCGGTAGTAAAGTTTGGATTATAAGGATACATTCAGTAGGTAAAATATATAATAATCTGAATAGAACTATCGATTCAGTTATCTCATTTTTTTCATTATTATATCTACAAGAAAATCCATGTATTTCCATCGCATGTGTTTATTGATTTTTCACGATTGCATTTTTATTCTATTTACTCTCAAATTAGTTTTTTCATATAAGTATATTTTTTTTTGCTCCAGTTGTATTTTCAAGCATCTATTATTATCATATATCTCTATTTATTTATCAGACAACACAATTATTTGTTACTACTCGAGTGTTAATAATATCATTTTAATCACATCTTCAAATGCCACTTTCAATCCATTATTTCAAATTTTATAAGAAATTATCTCTAAAATAATTAGAACAGCTTTATTATTTCTTATACATTGAATGAATTTTACTCACCCAATGTAAGTATATGCATTATTTCCTCACATAAATTAATATTATAGACTAAGTTTTTTGTCCTCTAATCTGACTTGGATCTCAATTATAACTCACTCATTTTCTTAATTACTCAAGTCGTTTTTTGATAGAGTAATTGGTTCACTCTAATTCCTTGGTACTGCATGCATTTAGTAACTTTCGTTAGTTCAACTCCCGTGTAAATTGTCTCAAGTAAGACGAACAATACAGGATAACAATTTCAGATTTCTTTTAATCTCTTAGCCCTTTGCATGCTCCCCGTCCCTTGCACACCATCTGCCTTTAATTATGATGTCTTCTTTTAATAAGATGCTGCCCAACCTTCCATCTCGACCTTCTAGTACATAATTGGATCAATGAAAGAAGAGTCATAGTGGCATGACATTGTTTTTGTTTTGTTTTGAAACTAGAAACATTGAGATTGTCTGCTCCTCTCTTTAATTAAAGCTCTAATTAAACTGACAAATGAAATTCCATAGTACAATTTCAAGATTGCATGCACTATTACCTGTAATACCATCACATGCGCGTTAATGATTTTGCTTAATTCTGTATCACTGATCATACTTTTCACCGCAGAGAGCCCTCAAAACACTCGTACTGGGGTGCATCAGGATCGCCCCTCACGGCGGACTCCAAACAGATCCTGACAACCTTCAGGAGAGTCTCCTCGGCCGTGTCCAGTTGCACCAGCCGCCACCCTACCAAGTCAGGGTAGCCGCCGTAGCACGAAGAATCTGTCGTCCCATCGGTGACCCTAGTAACGGGCTTCCTAGTGTCGACCAACTTGATCTCCAACAGCTGACGGATCCGTGGGGGAGGACACAGAGTGGAGGGTAAACTGAGGCGGCGACCCAGCGCCTCTGCTGGGTGTTGGGCACGGATGGGTTGTGGACTCGGGTGGATTCTAGCCGTGGCCAGGAGGCGTGCTGTGGCTTCCGATGGGCCAATGGGTCGCTGGATTCCGATTTCATGGGTTTATGTTGGGCCACCACTGGTTTGGCCTCTGCCACATTCTTCATTTCCTGCAATTACAAATTCCCCACCATTTCTCGTTATCTTGGAGATTTAAGCTACCTTATGTGCAAAAAAAAAAGCTAACTTACTATCCCAGTTTACATCAATTTACTTATAAACTTAGTACAAATACAGGTATGACTAAGCTGGAAAATCTGAAGAATCACCAAAACATTAACACCTAGATGTAAAATATTGATAACTTGTAACTGCCGGCATTACCTTTCATCTTGAGTACAAGTTTAAAGGATTACCATTCTTAATAAATTTGAACTATTATTGGTTAAGTAATATTAAGGCTAAAATTATCCATCAAGTAAGACATTAAAATATCGTGTCTTGTGTTCATAATTTTATACCCCCCATCTCCTAATTGTTTTCCCATTTAAATGAATGACGTCCTTTTAAATTCAACAATCATAATAGGGAAAATATAAAATTGTCATGTAACTGTTCAAATCCCAATTGCCCTTCAAAAGAAAAAAGATATGGGACATGCTCTCAACATACTTCGGGTTCGCCGGAGAAGACTACCGGCTCCATGTCGGAGTTCCGGGCATGGATATCCGGATTGTCCGTGCGTCCATACGAGGCAGAGGAGGCCAGGTGTCGTCCAGTAGAGGCAGCCGCACCGCTGTATCTAGTACAGGCCAGCCTCCGGGCAGCGGCGGGTGCCAATCTAAACATCTGCATCTTCCCTTTACTGCCAGACGCTTGCAGTGATGACGACGATTGTTGGGATTAGTTAACTGATTTTCAAGGACGAGAGAGAAAATTAAAACACGAGAAGAAAGGGGGGTCGTACACGTACATGTACACGTGGCGTGGCGTAACACGTGTAAAATCTACACACGTGGCAAAAGAAGACGCTCTCTCGTCAGCTTGATATTCTGCTTGGGTGTCGCTTTCCATCCTTATCTTTAGATTCTCTTTCTGAGATGCGAGAAGTCCCTCGAACCTTGTGGTGTTTCTCTTCGGAGCTTTTCAGAACACTAGGCATGAACCTCACCATCAATTTTATGATATTAATTAATTCTGTTGGAAAATGTGACATTGCTAAATTATCCCACAGCAAATGCACAGATATTGCTAATTTGCTGACGTGTACGTAAACGTGACAGAATTTGATGATCTCATGAGGATGTGCGGTGCACCAGTAGGTGTATGTTTTTTGCTTTGTGATGATACGAGAAAACAAATACCCATAAGAGCACTTTTAATACCGTACCTATTATATTAGAAAAAGTATACAAGAATAAATAAGGGTTAATTAAGGTGTAATATTTGAATATTATAATATTGGAAAATTTTATCTAATAATTATTAGACTATATATATATATATTTGGTTTTTATGGATATCCCACATTGTTTGCTATGATATTTTTCGTATTGATTCTTCGACTTTTGAATTGGCAAAAGGAAAGGGAAGAAAACTGGTTGGTGCATGATGAAGTTGGTCGGAATTTTATAACATACGGTGGGCCGAAAATGAAAGGCATCGGAAGTAGTTGGCTTTTGGATCCTTCCATGGCCGTCATCTTGTTCAGTCTTTGTTTGTGCATTGCCCAGGTAATTCTTTTCAAGTGAAGAACAAAAAAATAACAGCCAGAAAGGAATACAAAGGCAGGAATTCCAACTTTTCAACTCTAAAATTTTCCGTCCAAAAAAACATCTATAGTATATATAAATTGGTACTGAATCCTACCCTTAAATGATAGTTCAAAATAATTCAAGAAATTCATCTTCAAAATTTATCCCATTTATAATTTATAATTTTTTTATGTAATTATTGATCTCTAGATGGACTTCACTAATCATGAATTTTCCATAAATGTGATTATTATGCAACCAAATCAATGATTAGCCCATTAATCTGAAAGCAATGAATAGTCAATCAAAGCATGGGGGTAATTAATTCAACCACTTTGGATGTGTAAATTCCATCAAATTGTGTAGTTTAAGGAGTTATCAGTTAAGTTGGTGATCATCGGAGGAAAGATCGACCAGAAAAAAATATTTACTCATTTACAGGTGGAGATCATCAACAAGAAGAAGAAGAGGAAGAAGAAGAAGGTAACAACATTTACGAATAGAAGATACGAACAGCAAAAGGGACGCCGTTTGGGTTTTGATTTTCTGGACACTTTCTTTGGATTTTTTCTTTTTCATTTACAGCTTCATCATCCTCTCACAGGTGGAATTCCGGCCACGAAGAAAGGATTGCCAAAAGAGGAAAAGGAAAAAGAAAAAAAAAACAGAAATAGACGATTGTTTGTTTCATCAGTGTGAGTCTATGCAGAAACGGAGCCACAAGACAGGGCCATGAGGAGAATCGCGGCTTCTTCCTCCTCCTTCAGCTTCCACCTCTGTTTTCCACTGCTGCTATCCTCCAACGGCTTCTTCGACACCCGATTCTCCGGGCCCAACAGCCCTCTGTTCCTCTTCCTATACTTGATCCCGCACGCATTGCACAGCGACTGAAAACAGCATCGGCGCGGCAAGATGAACAGCTGGAGATTAATCGATCGGATTCTACCAAAAAAACAGAGCAAAGGGATCCGAAAACAAAACAATCGAGTTATGGGGGGATGAGATTGATCGATACCCGAGGTCCGGCTGGCCCACCTCTCCACATCGGCGTCTTCGTCGTGTGGCACTCGACGCATTCAGGTACATGGGTGGTCTTCATCTTCTTCCTCCTTGATACCTGATCACTCCCGCAGTTATTCTATTTTTCGTGGAACTGGCAGCCAAGGAAGAATCCCTGCGATCGATCGCCGTGGGCAAACTCGATCAGTGATCGGAGTCTTTGAGCCGCCAATCGGTAACCGGAACGAGAGCCCACCTGCTAGATAGGCCTTCCGGCGAGGAAGGGGTTTGGTTTCAGGGGTGAAGATCTAGAGGGTGAGTGTTTTCTGGTTTTGCGGTGGTAAAAGCAGAGTGAGGAGATGGAGACAGAGGATAAAGGAGATGTTTACGACCGAAAACAGAGATTAGGTTTCACGATGCATACGTAATATATATCCCAAATTTTCTTGGCACACTTTTTTTCCAATAGAGAAAAGGAGAAAAATATAAAATAAAATCATGAGTTAAAAAAATAAAAATAAAAATAAATTATTTGATAAGAATACTAAGCCCTAGAGATAAGATAAATGAGGATCCTAGGGCTCCTTGCTTGAATATACCCGATCATAAAATGGGGTTATGCACAAATCTATACTTGTATTTGTCAAATGCAAAAATTGGAGACACTTGTGATGTATATTTATTTCTAGTAAATTTTACTATTAAAATTAAGATAATTGATTTAAATTAATTGGGATTTACTAATCACGTAAAAAAATTGAGAATATTTAGGTCATTATTTTCACTCTCACTCTTCTTCATAAATATATAAGGAAGAAAAGACATAAAAAATTGAAAACGTTTGTTTAACTTAAAAAATTGTCAAAACTATCTCTAAAATATGTCATATTAAAAATTTAAAAATTTTAATTGTACCCACATAATCAAACTTCTAATCATTTCATCATTAGATTTATGGAAAAAAGCTTAGGCATGTGGTATGACCCATTTTTATTATCCTATTTCAAACTTACTTTAAATATTTTATTTTACTTCCCTTATTAATTCTTTCTCCCTCTTTTCACATGGACCTGGCTAAAAATTAAAAATAAAATCAAGTTAAATTTTCAAAAACATTTTCCTCTAAGTAATTGTAGGTGAAAAATTACATTTCCCTTCATCTATCTAGAATTATTGAAAGTATATATATATATATATATATATATATGAAAGAAAATATATTTACAAGGTAAATGGTGTGTTTTCTTAATCTTATTATTAACATTATCTTAAAAGTATAATGTAATTATTAGATAATAATATCAATGCAAATATCAAGAAACAGTTGTTATGATTTTTTTATAAATATTACCTACCAAACCTATATTTAACCTATTCTAATTTCCTAATTAAAATTTTTATAAATAGTAAATAAATTACATTTTACTAAAGTTTTAGGTCGAACAAAACTTTTATGTCCACTAGCCATATAGATCAAAAAAGGACATAAATATTACATAAAAGTGACTCAATAAGTACATATGGTATGCATTGGCTTGTGCTTGTCCATTTGATTAAAATAGGGAGACTATGGACTCATTTAAATTCTATTAATGCCGTCTTGGTGTTCTCATCTTGGCTAGAAACACTTTTAAGTCCGAAATTCATTTTTTTTTATCATTGTACTTTACTTAGATACCTATTTTTTTTATCATCCTCTTTCATGTCCTTATTTGCCTACCTTGACATTTAAACAAAAAAATATGCATCTTTATGTATTTTTGTGGGTGGTATTTGAACTTATTTAGGTGGAACTCTTCACTACTATTCCTCTTATTCTTCCATTACTTTCTTTCTTCTCAGTGTTATTATTATTGAACTTTAGGGAAAATACAAATATTTTCTTTCTTCAACTAAAAATAAATACAATTATTGAGAGGACACCGACTTTTTTTTCTTTTTGCACATAACAATACTTGTAATAATTAACTTATAGCATCATGTTTTTTCCGTGATGGGCAAGTATAATGTATTGTTATATTATTAATAGTGGTTCCCACCCTACTACAAGTATAATGTATTGTTATATTATTAATAGTGGTTTCAAAAGTGCTTATGTTATATTATTAATAGTGGTTTCAAAAGATACCTATTTAAACCCTTATTTACTCGATACTAGCGTGTTATAACGTATGTATTCGAGTTAGATTCCCTATTCACCAAGTTGATTATAATTTGTTGAATACTTCGGGTGGTACGCTTCCAGTTCATTTTGTCACTGTCAACCATGATAGTTGGGTACACCAACATTGAATCGGTTTCAAAGAGAATATTTTGTGCATTCCAATCGAGTGCTAATTTTGCCCCAAGATCATCGCTGTTGCTTCGGCCTCCTCACTACTTGATGCTTGGACTGCCTCTCTCGCACTGTTCAGCACTCGACCTTCAAAGTTTCTTACTATGGACAAGTTCCCGCTCGATCCTACTCCGAGCTGAAGGACCCATCATAGTTGATTTTGATTGTTCCTGGTGGGGGTCTTTGCCACACGTTCGTCGCCCGGGGGCATCTAGCTCTCATCTTCTGGTGTGGGTTGCTTGTCCATTCTTGCCCATTCCAAATAGGAATTTTAATGCATTGTATAACAGTTATGGGATCGGGTGTTACCTCATCATACTTGGCTCGGTTGTACTTTTTCCAGATCTGCCAGCATGTTATTAACAGTCGCCCTGCACGTTGTTGCTGATCCCATTTGGGCAACAATTCATCTTAAAACCAACACTCTATCCATATGTTTATGCAATCTACGTTCACGGTATTAATAAATAAGTTACATGCAGCGAATCACACAGTACGTATCCAGGGACATGGTAATAAGAGATGTTTATTAGTTTCTACCATGTTACAAAAACTATACAATGCATCTGTCCGTAATTTTCTCTTGTGCAAGTTTCATTTGATGATATATCATCATTGCAAACACTCCAAATAAAATGTTTTACCTTGGGTTGGCACGCCAATAGCCACAATGACGTCCATACTTTCTAGGGTTCGGGGAGGAGGTACTTGCATGGTTCATGGAAGCTTATGCTGATCTTACTATGATTTGCCCCCACTTGTCCCATGTCCATACTAGTGTGTCTTGGTCATTTGCCTTCATGAGCGCCATTCTGTGAATTGCTTCCATCTCCTAGTGTCATGTTCCGACCCAGTTTGGTTGGATCCCCGTGATCAACCCGTCTCTCTCCTAGTTTATTAAATGGTTCTCCCTTATTATAAACCATAAAAAGTAAGGTGTACTCTAAAGCTGCACCTTTTTCTAAAATAATATAAATCAAAACTGCATAATATTTTAAATTTATCATACCTATCTCACATGCATCTTAATTGATGATCTTTAAGGATACACTCTCCGGAATTTCCTGAAAGAGATATAATGGAGGGGTGAGTACGACTACTTAGTGAATAGGTTTTCAAAACTTTTAAATTTTAGGAAAAATATTTGTATTGTAGTGTGCCAAACTTTTTTCTTTCAAAAATCTTTTCATTTCAAATCTCGGTTTTTACCACCATTTTTTATTAATTACGGTGTGTAATCACCCAACACACATCCTTCAACATAAAGGTCAAACACACATTAGTAGGCCAATACGTCCACTGAACTCACTTGTGGCATCGAAGCGACTTTACCGGCAACCTAGATAGAAGAACGTCCACTTCTACCCTGAGAATGAGTGGATGTACGTGACATCTGATCCTCAATCCCGAAATTAATTCTCCGTGTCCGTATGATGAAAGAGACCTCATCTTGTCCCCACCCCGGTCTCATGCGCTAGGTGCTACTCCAAATTTTGCACGGTCACCTAGTATGACGAACTACACTTCTACTCACCAGGTCATCCAGGGCACTTAGTACGCACCACTACCCCTCTTGGGCGTCTTAATGGTCCCGTAATCACAATGCATGCACAATCAGTATTTTCTTATCATGCCATATAATCTGTGGTGCCACTAGTCCAACGGCCCCGACCTTTAACTCAACTTGAACCTGCTTGTCTTTACTTGTAAACCCTACACTTTTGAACTAAGGAAAACCAGGAAAAGAACCGGTTAAACCGAATAAAAAAAACCAAGCCGATTTACATTTGGGAACAAGCAATATGGAAATTTACAACTTACGAGTGATACAAAGGGTTTATTAAACCTTAGAAAAGAAACTTAAGACAAGTTAGAAAATAAAAACCAAATTGGTTCAGGTGAACTAGATTCTTAATTCTAGGATGAACCTCAGGACGAGAGCTATCTGCCCAGATTGAAAGCTCGAACTGTCGTGCCTTCACCGGTGAGTAATCGAAGCTTTCCCTCTCTATAGTACATTTTTCGGCGAAGCTCCATTTGAGCTCGTCCTGGCATTAAAACTTGCGATTCACATTTCTGAAGAATCGTATGAACATGTAGAAACTCAATTTCAACTTCAATTCCAACAATTGGAAATGTTTGATGGGTCAATTTGATGAAATCAAATTCGACTGTGTTAAAAAGTTGGAATTGGGGGAAAATTGGGGATTTTCGAAATTCAAAGGACCAAAATGAAATTTTATGAAATAGAGTGTCAATTGGGGATGAAAATAATGTTGGAGGACCAATTGAGGAATTTTGAAATTTTTGGGGCAAAATTTACCATTTTTGTAAAGGAAGGGCACAATGGTAATTTTGGAAAAGTTGGGGGGACTAAATTGGAAATTTGGGAAATTAAACCACTTTTTGTGAAATGGAATAAATTGAGGTCCTATGATAAATTTTAGAAGTTTCGGGACTCAAATTGAGGAAAAACTGGCATTTGGAACTTAAAGTTAAAGAGAAATAACTTTAGGGACCTAATTGCAAATAAATGAAAGTTTGACTTTCTCATTCATTTGTAATGAATGAAGGCGATTAGGCCGAAGGATAATGAACCAAGATGTTCAAATCGTGTAGAAACACGAAGTACCGGGAACGCCAACAAGGACAAGCTCACGTGAATACCAAGAACCGGTCTATTAGAATTCACGACATTAATGGGTGAGTGGGTTTACTAACATCATACCCGGTTGGGATGATAAGCATAACTTAAAATTAAAAATCACTTATCGATTGTGAGTGAAAATTTTATATCATACCCGGTTGGGGATGATAAGTACCTCGGTATAAAAATCCACTGCTTAGTGGTATTTTTAATCATCACTACTTAGAGAAAGTGATGTGAAAGTTATGCGGAAAAACTACTTACCGGTTGTAAGTAGATCATACCCGGTTGGTATGATGAGACTTCCTCGAAGGAAGTTGAAAACCCGTTCATCGGTTATGAACGGAGATGTCCTTATACCGGTCGGTATGATGGACAGTAAAAACCTATTTTTATCGGAAGTGCTCTCCCCTGATTGTGTGCCAATACTTAAAAAATTTGGTAGACCTTCTCGACAAGAGCTCGAATAGCTCTGATAGGCTGGGGGCCTCGGTTTTGGAACTTGGGGGCTAAATGCCCAATTTTGAAGATCTCGTACATTGGGCCTAAGGCCAGTTGGCATGTGCATGTGCTCGTAAACGAACATGATATATGTGCCATAAAACTTAATAAGTGAATTGTTTGGCCATGGTGCCAAGATAGGACTGACATACTCTGTCAACTAGCGGTAGTGCGACATGACAGGTCGACGAACCAGTCAAGACAAACAACTGCGAGTTGAGTTGAGAGTTGGGGTTGTTGGACCAGTGGCACCATAGATTACATGGCAATATGAGAAAACATTGTTTGTGCATGCACTGTGAGTACGAGATCATCAAGACGCCCATGAGGAGTTATGATGCATCCTAAGGGCACTGGACGACCTGGTGGCTATAAGGGAAGTTCGTCGTTCCAGGTGTCTATGCGAAATCTGGAGTAACACCAAGCGCATGAGACCGGGGTGGAGATAGGATGAGGTCTCTGTCCTCATACGGAAATGAAGAAGTGATTTTAGGATTGTGGGTCGGATGTCACGTACATCCACTCATTCCCAGGGTAGAAGTGGTCGTACTTCTATCCGGGTGACAGGAAAAGTCGCTCCGAAGCCACTAGCGGGATCAGTAGTGATATTGACTTGTGAATGTGTGTAACCTTCATGATGAAGGATGTGTGTTGGGTGATGACACAATGTGTTAAATAAGAAATGGTGGAAAAACCCGAATTTTTAAATAAAGGGATTTTTTGAAAATAAAGGAGTCTGGCACACTCTATATAAATATTTTTCTTAAAAGTCAAAAGCTTTTAAAAACCCATTCACTGAGTAGTCGTACTCATCCCCTCCCTTATATCTTTTTCAGGAAATCTCGGAAAGCCTCCCCTTAACGACCTTCAACTAAGATGCCTGTAAGATAGGTATGTAAAGTTTTAAATTTCATGCAGTTTTGATTATGCTATTCCAGGAAAAGGTGCAGGTTAAAGGACGCCTTACTCTTTACGGTTTACAATAAGGGGAAATCCTTTAATAAACTGGGACAGTGGCGGGTTGATCACGGGGATCCGACCAAACTGGGTCGGGGCGTGACATGACTGGTCTAGAGACCTGTCATGTCGCACTGCCACTAGTTGACTGAATATGTGGGTACTGTCTTAGTACCATGGCCAAATAATTCATTTATTAAAGTTTTATGGCACATATCTCTTATTTTTTTTATGAGCTTCTACATGTGTCCACTGGCCTATGGCCCACTTATTCGAGATTTTCAAAACCGGGCATAATAGCCCACAAGTTCCAAAACCGAGGCCCCCAACCTATAAGAGCTATTCGAGCTCTCGTCAAGAAGGTCTCCCAAATCGTTTAAGCATTGGCACACAGTAAGGGGAGAGCACTTCCGACAAAATATGTTTTCAACTATCCATCATACCAACCGAGTATGAGGACATCTCCGCTCATAACCGATAAATGGGTTTTCCACTTCCTTTGAGTAAGTTTCATCATACCAACCGGATATGATCTACTTACGATCGGTAAGTAGTTTTTCCACGTGATTTTCACATCACTTCTCTAAATTGTGATGTTTAAAATACCATTAAATAGTGGTTTTTTTTTTCATTTCGAGGTACTTATCATTTCCAACCGGTTATGATATAAAATCCCACTCACAAACGTTAAGTGTTAGTAAGCCAACTCACCCGTTAATGTAGTGAATTCTACTAGATCGGTTTTTTGTATTCACGCGAACTTGTCCTTGTTGGCGTTCTCGGTACCTCGTGTTCCTAAATGATATGAACATCTCGGTTTATTATCCCTCGGCCTAATAGCCTTCATTCATTCCAAATGAATGAGAAACCCAAACTTTTATTTATTTGCAATTAGGTCTCTTAAGTTATTTTTTTAACTTTAAGTCCCTACTGCTAGTTTTTCCTCAAATTGAGTCCCAAAACTTTTAAAATCTCCCATGGGACCTCAATTTATTAAATTTAACAAAAAGGATTTAATTTCCCAAATTGCCAATTTGGTACCCAACTTTTCAAAATTACCATTTTGCCCTTCCTTTACAAAAATGGTAAGTTTTACCCAAAAAATTCTAAAATTCCTCAATTGGCCCTCTAACATTCTTATCATGCCTAATTGCTTCAATTTTATGAAATTACATTTTAGTCCTTCAAATTTCGAAAATCCCCAATTTTCCCCAATTTCAACTCCTTAACACAACCAAGTTTGATTTAATTACATTGACCGATCAAACTCTTCTAATTGTTGAAATTGAAGTTAAAATTGAGTTTCTACATCTTCATACGATTCAATAGCACTTTGAATCATAAGTTTTGACGCCAAAACGAGCTCAAATGGAGCTTAACTGGAAAATAGACTATAGAGTGAGAAAGCTTCGAAAGCTTACTGTCCGAGGCACGACGGTCTGAGCTTTCGATCTGAGCTGATAGCCCATGTCCTGAGGTTTATCCTAGAATCAAGAATTACATCAATTGGTGCCGAATTGAGTTAGAATTTCCTCATCAAAATTCTGGCGGTCTCTCTCTAACACCGGTTGGAAATTACAGAGGGGAGCCAAATTGGCTTACCTTTCCATTCTAATTCGTCTGTGGGAGGGCTGAGAAAGTTTTGGGATGGCTTGGTTTGGTCTGAGGAGTACTCGAATTGGCCGATTTCAGCTTGGCCAAAATAGGGCAGCTTCGGTTCGCCGGAGCTGCTTCATTGTTCCATCATGCCGGCGCTTCTCCGGCGACCCTCGGAGCAAATGAAGATTACAGACGTGTAACTGACTTCTCCCCAGTTCTAAAGAGCCCGACCTCTCCTTCCGAGGTTAAGAAAAAATGCTCAAGTTGAAGCTTTGGTTCGAGCTTCACCGGGAAATGGAGAGAGAGGGAAGTGTTCAAGTATAAGGAGAATGAATGGGGATGAGTAAATTGTGTATTAAATGGGGAAGATTTATTACTAGTATTAATGTTGCCATAAATTAATGAATATTTATTAATATTCATTCCAAATTTAATTATTGGTATTAATTATAATAATTAAATATATATTAATTTATGGCTATTTATGATAGGGCGTACGGTCGCATAAAAATTTTTGACTGAAATTTCGGGTTAAAAAAGAAAACATACTTCCCAAGAGGTCACCCAGTCTCGCACTACTCTCATGCAAGCACACTTAGCTTCGATGTTTTGATGGGATCTAGTTCATCTAAATCAATCCGATTTTTCTCTTCTAATTTGTTTTAAGGTTCTTTTCGAAGGTTTTATGAACCCTTTGGATCACCCAGATGTTGTAAATTTCCAAATTTCTTGTTCCCAAATGATCGGGTATATAAGTCGATTCGGTTTTCTTACTTGGTTTGACCGGTTCTTTTCCCAATTTTCCTTAACTCAAAAGAGCGGGGTTTACAACTCTCCCCTCCTTTTAGGAGTTTTGTCCCCAAAACTTAATTAGCAACCTTGCATGAGGAACCATTTCCTTTGATGTCCATTTGAGGAACCATTTCCTTTGATGCAAACTTAATTAGCAACCTGACATGCTGGGATTCATCATTTCTTAGGTCTACTCTCATTCCCAATGACATCCTTTACTCAAAGATTTTCCTTTGTCCTTAATCTACTCTTACTTGTTCATAATCATTTCTTAGGTCATTATTCTCATTTTACCCCTTTTGGTCTATTTGTCTATTATTTTTTTTTGAGAAGTTCCCTTTTTATGGTTTCATTCTCCACTATGTCCCTCAAGGCAGAAACTTTTATCCTAGGAGCTACATGTTCAAGCTTCTTACCATTCCTTGATGGTTTCTTCCCCCATTTCCTTACTTTTTCTTCTATACTGTGGCATTTGCCCACTTAGAATCCTTCCTCATCATAAAATTCCATTTTGTCCCTTATTCTTTATTTGAGAATCTTATTAGTCTTATTTTGCGTACTTCATACTATGCTCAATCGTCCACTCTTTAGGCTTCATTATGCTCGTGAGACTACAACCCGTCTCACTAATTGTGGTTATTTCTCCTTAGCCACATCTTATGTGGAAGATTTGCTTTCCTAACGTTCCTCAGACGTTCTTTCCTTTATTACCTTAGTATAGGTAGCCTACTCATTCTTACTTGTCACTGCATCTTTTGATGCTAAATTCCTATTTCCTCATTCCTTTTAACCTATTTCCTTGGGTCATCCTAGTATGCTTTCTTGGTTCTTTCACCTCAGCTTGTGCTTCATTTGTAAGTTTATCTCTTTGTCCCTTTCACTTGGTTCCATTATCTCTTAGTTGGGATACATATGCCTTTCCAAGGTTTCCTTCCTTAGTAGGACTCTCCCCCTTTTTCCTTGGTTCTAGGGAATATCTACCTTTAAATGGCATCCTTTGATGTCGTCCTCTTCTATTTATCCTTGCTCTTGAAATTTTTCAGGTATATCTTTGGTTCTCTATCCTCATCCCTACTCATACCATAGTACACATCTATTTCTTTTAGGGAGAGTTTAAATTTTCATTGTTTCAAGATTTCCTAACCATTATGTGAAAGGCTTACCTACTCCTTTCTTGGCTTGAATTCCATCGTTAATTTGATCATTGGTTCTCTTAAGGATTTCTTTCATCCTTCTTTTCTCCAATATTTGGCCTTTCCACCTCTTCCTTCTTTGCCGGAGTTTACTCTATGACCCTCACGAGGGTAGTTCGTTACCTACCTCACCCCTACTATTCACCTTGTCTAATTCTCTTGAGGTAGTTGTCTCTCGAATCTTCTTGTCCTTAATGATCCTTCTAGTGCCCTTTTTAGGGTGTATTCCTTACTACTTCTCGGTCCTCCTTAGAGCATTGTTCATTCTCTTTGACTATCTTGTTATTATAGTTTGCTTACTTCTACTACGTTGGTCAGAGACTCCAATTTTGACTTCTCTACTTTTTCCAAAAGAAGTTGTACTTACAATCTCAGGACATCCCATTTATCATTAATTGCTAGGCTTGTCTTCTCTTGTGGATGTACTCCTTTCTTTTCTCCTAAATTGTTTGAATTTCTTCATTAAGGGAGGATTCTCTTCAGCTAACTTTTTTTTTCGGTTTGTGGTTTTATTAAGGTCCTACCTTTAGATTTTTTTTTCCTTCCTGCCACTTTGCTAAGATCTTGAAGAGCTTCCTCCTGTCTGTGGTTGAAACTACGAGCTGGAGTCGTGTTTCTTGGGATGGTATACTTTTGGATTTCCTATAGCTGTGAGGGCGTCTTTCTTGTAAAGTATTGGTCTAAATCCTAGTGGTGTGGGACAATCCTTCATGTCCTATCTCCTTTGTACCTTATAATAGGTTGTTTCTTACTTAGTTACTCCAAGAGTTCTCCTATACTCCTTACCATGATAGTTTTCTTATCATGCCTTCTTTGCCTAATAATCTCTTTGATTCATTCCTTTATCCTTGATCTTCGTGGTGTCTAGGGAATTGCAATTTTGTTTGTTTACTTTTCTTGGGGTCATCTTCCTGACAAGATTACACTCTTTAAGAGACAAGGTTTCTAAGAATTTGGAGTACTTTATTAATAGAATAGTACAATATGTTGGGGTATTTGCCCTATTACAGAAAGTGGCCATAAAATAAATAGGGAGCTACGAGATTCTTAATAAGCATCCTCCTAGGTAAGGTTATATGCCCTTTGTTGGTGTTTATAGCTTTACGCTTGACTTCCTTTGTACTTAGAGTTATGCCCTCAATATATCCTAGCACCATTTTCCTGGATACTTCCCCATTTGGTCTTTTGAAATTCCTACCATGCCTCAGGCATTTGGGAAGCTTCTAGGGTTGTCTTCCTACGAGGAAAGGGTGCTGAGTAGAATCATTCCTAGTTTTCTTGGTTTCTCTCCTGGGAGCCATCTGAAAATTTTAAGATCAATTCTATTAGTTACTATATTTTCTAGTCTTGATTATGTTTTCGAGGAAATAGGCTCTAATGCCACTCAAGTTGTCACACCCAACCCAGTTTGGTCGGATCCCCGTGATCAACCCGCCACTCTCTCAATTTATTAAAGGTTTCCCCTTATTATAAACCGTAAATAATAAGATGTCCTTTAAACCTACACCTTTTCCTAGATAAACATAAATCAAAACTTAATAATATTTTAAATATATCATACTTGTCTCACATGCATCTTAGTTAATGGTCTTTAAGGGTAGACTTTCCAGAATTTCCTAAAATGGATATAAGGGAGGGGGTGAGTACGACTACTCAATGAATGGGTTTTCAAAACTTTTAACTTTTAGGAAAAATATTTGTATTGAAGTGTGCCAAACTTGTTTCTTTAAAAAATCCTTTCATTTTAAATCTCGATTTTTACCACCATTTCTTATTAATCACGGTGTGTTATCACCCACCACACATCCTTCATCATGAAGGTCAAACACACATTCATAGGCTAGTACGTCCACCGAACCCACTTGTGGTGTCGGAGAGACTTTACCGGCCACCTATATAGAAACACATCCACTTCTACCCTAAGAATGAGTGGGTGTATGCGACATCCGACCCTTAATCCTAAAAACAATTCTCCGTGTCCGTATGAGGATAGAGACTTCATCCCATCCCCACCCTGGTCTCATGCACTAGGTGCTACTCCAAATTTCGCACGATCACTTGGTACGACGAACTGCCCTTATACTCACCAAGTCGTCCAGGGCCCTTAGGATGCATCACAACTCCTTTTGGGCATCTTGATGGTCCCATAATCACAATTCATGCACAATCAGTATTTTCTTATCATACCATATAATCTATGGTGCCACTAGTCCAACGGCCCTGACCTTCAACTCAACCTGCAGATGTTTGTCTTGACTGGTCCGGAGACCTGTCATGTTGCACTGCCACTAGTTGACTGAATATGTGGGTTTTGTCTTGGTACCATAGCCGAACAATTCATTTATTAAAGTTTTATGGCACATATCTCATGTTTTTTTATGAGCTTCTGCTCGTGTCCACTGGCCTATGGCCCACTTGTTCGAGATTTTCAAAACCGGGCATAATAGCCCAATAGTTCCAAAACCGAGGTCCCATCCTATAAGAGCTATTCGAGCTCTCGTCAAGAAAGTCTCCCAAATCGTTTAAGTGTTGGCACACAGTCAAGGGAGAGCACTTCCGACAAAATATGTTTTCAACTATCCATCATACCAACCCAGTAGGAGGACATCTCCGCTCATAACCGATGAACGGGCTTTCCACTTCTTTTGAGGAAGTTTTATCATACCAACCGGGTATGATCTACTTACGACCGGTAAGTAGTTTTTCCGCGTGATTTTCACATCACTTCTCTAAATTGTGATGTTTAAAATACCACTAAATAGTGGGTATTTTTCATTTCGAGATACTTATCATTCCAATTTGGTCCCCCGACTTTTCCAAAATTACCATTTTTCCCTTCCTTTACAAAAAATGGTAAGTTTTACCCCAAAAATTCTAAAATTCCTCAATTGGCCCTCTAACATTCTTATCATGCCCAATTGACCCTCAATTTTATAAAATTGCATTTTGGTCCTTCAAATTTCAAAAACCCCCAATTTCAATTCCTTAATACAACCGAATTTGATTTTATCACATTGACCGATCAAACTCTACTAATTATTGAAATTGAAGTTAACATTAGTTCCTACATCTTCATACGATTCAATAGCACTTTGAATCACAAGTTTTGACGCCAGAACGAGCTCAAACGGAGCTTCGTCGGAAAATCGACTATAGAGAGAGAAAGCTTCGAAAGCTTACCATCCGGGGGACGGCGGTCCGAGCTTTCGATCTAGGCAGATAGCCCTTGTCTTAAAGTTTATCCTAGAATTAAGAATTGCATCAATTGATACCAAATTGAGTTAGAATTTCCTCATCGAAATTCTTTTGGTTCTCTCTCTAACACCGGTTGGAAATTACAGAGGGAAGTTGAATTGGCTTGCCTTTCCATTCTAATTTGGCCGTGGGAGGGCTGAGGAAGTGTTGGGATGGCTTGGTTTGGTCTGAGGAGGGCTCTAATTGGCTGATTTTAGCTTGGCCAAAATAGGGCAGCTTCGGTCGACTAGAGCTACTTCATTGTTCCATCATGCTGACGCTTCTCCGGCGACCCTCGGAGCAAATGGAGACTACATGTGTGTAGCTGATTTCTCCCCGGTTCTAAAGAGCCCGACCTCTCCTTCTGAAGTTAAGAAGAAATGCTCAAGTTAAAGTTCTGGTTCAAGCTTTATGGGAAATGGAGAGAGAGAGAAGTGTTCACGTGTGAAGAGAATGAATGGGGATGAGCTCTTTAAATGGGAGAGATTTATTACTAGTATTAATGTTGCCATAAATTGATGAGTATTTATTAGTATTAATTCCAATAATTTAATTTATGTATTAAATTATTGGTATTAATTTCAATAATTAAATATATATATATATATTAATTTATTTCTATATATGATAGGTCCTACGCTTGCATAAAATTTTTTTACCAAAATTTCGGGTTACAAAAAAAAACATATTTCCTAGGAGGTCACCCATCCTCACACTACTCTCATGCATGCATGCTTAACTTGGATGTTATAATGGGATCTAGTTCATCTGAATCGATCTAGTTTTTCTCTTTTAATTTATCTTAAGGTTACTTTCCAAGGTTTTATGAACCCTTTGTATCACCCAAAAGTTGTAAATTTCCAAATTGCATGCTCCCAAATGATCGAGTTTGTAAACCAGTTCGGTTTTCTTACTCGGTTTGACCGGTTCTTTTTCTGGTTTTCCTTAACTCAAAAGGGCGGGGTTTACACCTAGGGTGTGATCTTTTTGTTAGATAGTCCCCAACTTCCATTGTTCCTATTGGTGGTCAATTAAGGAGTATACTGCCACGCCCCAACCCGATTTGGTTGGAACCCCATGATCAACATGCTATCCTTATATTAAATTAACATATATACTGAAATAGGTCGAGGAATATCATACCCCTACTTGGTTTGGTCGGATACCCATGAGCAACCCGCCACTCCCTTTATTCCATGAAGGGTTTCACCCTTTTCTAAACCGCGAGAAGTAAGACGTCCTTCTTTCCTGTGTTTCTTGGAATAACATTATACAAATCTGAATATCTTAAAACTGTCATACCTGTCTTACAGGGGGTCTTTAAGATTGGTTTTCCCTTGGTAACCTAAAAGGGGTGAAATGGAGGGGGTGAGTTCTACAACTCAATGAATGTGTGTTGGGAGTGGGTTTTAATAAACAAAATAGTTTTAATTAGAGTGTGCCAAACTCGTTATTTCCTTAAAGAATGTTCATTCCTAAATTCTAGTTTTCAAAACCTTTACCCTGCCAATGGTGACATTTTCTTTCAAAATTTCTTTTCCAAACCTTATTACAAGGTTTTAACATTTCTTTTTCCAAGGATTCTTAAATACTTTCCAAGGTTTTCTTAATCTTTTTCCCATTTCCTCATTAGGTGTGTTTAACAAACAACACACGCCCTTCATTAGGAAGGGTACATACACATTCGCGAGATGCAGTTACGCCAACTGCACCCACTTGTGGATTGGAGTGTCTTTACCATCTACCCTAATAGAAGTCCTTGACTTCTACCTAGAGTCTGAGTGAATGTCTCTGACTTCCTACCCTTAGACCCAAAATACTTCGTGTCCATATGAGGATGAAGACCTCATCCCGACCCCACCCCGGTCTCATGTGCATAAAGCTAGTCGAGCTTCCCTGACTATTGGCACGACAAACTACCCTTATCTCCACCAGTCGTCCATTAGCCCTTAGGATGCATCACTACCCCTCTTGGGCATCTTAATGGCCTCGAACCTCAAGTGCATGCACAAACAATAATTTTTCCACATAGCCATTTATCTTTGTCTAGGCCGGTCCATTGACCTGGCCCTGATGCACTGCCGCCACTCCATTGAGTATGTCGGTCCTGACTTGGTACCATGGAAAAATCACATAATCCATTCATTAAGAGTTTTCATGGCTTAATATCGCATGTTTGTTTGTGAGCTCCTGCTCGTGTCAACTGGCCTTGGGCCCACTGTATGTGATTTTCCAAAATCGAGCATTTTAGCCCCCACAAGTTCCAAAACCGAGGCCTCTGGCCTATTTGAGCTATTCTAGCTCTCGTAAAGATGGTCTCCCAAAAATTTTAAGCATTGACACACATTTAGGGGAGAACACTTCTAACAAAACAATCTTTCAATTCATCACACCAACTGGGTGTGATGACATCTTCGCTTACAACCAGCAAGCAGGTTTTCTCCTTCCTTCCAAGAAGTCTATCATACCAACCAGATATGATCTCTTTACTTACAACTGGTAAGTAGTTTTTCCACTTAGTTCTCACATCACTACAACCGGGTGTGATGTTAAAATCTCACATAGAAGTGGTTTTTCATTTCTAAAGTGCTCATCATCCCAACCGGGTATGATATGAATAAACACACTCATGGTGGCTTCCAATTTAGAAAAGGTGCTCATCATCCCAACTGGGTATGAAGTGTAAATTAGCCCAGTCACCTTTTATCCAGAGATATGTTCATCCTAGAGGGATTCCCAAGTACCCATCCCTGATTAGTCTTATTGGTGTTTCTCTGCTCCGATACTTCACCATTTTCCTTAAATGTGGTTGTTGCATGGTGGATGTCGAGATTGAGAATTTCATAGGTAGGGATTATTAATTTGGTAGATTTAATGTGATCATGGCAAAGATGATGTTTGAGGTGTGAACAAGGACTAGTGGACTAGGTAGCTCTCTTCTACATCGAATTGCTCTCTTAGCTCAGTTGGTGTCGCTCTGATAAATTGTTCTAAGCTCCTTATATAGCTGTAAAATTGTTTATTAAATGGGAAAGATTTATTACTATATTATGGGTATCAATATTGTCGGATATTCTTATTAAATTGATAAATTGATAGGTATTAATTCCAATAATTTAATGTAGATATTAATTTATGGGTATTTATGGTAGAGGCATATGACTAATAATGTACTAAACCAAATTCACATAATTATCTCATTATTTTCACCTAAAGGAATTTACTAGGTATTTACCCTATCCATTCCACCGAGTTATTTATTTTGGTCAAAACAACACTTTTCATTTTATTTTAAATTAAATTTATTCCAATTATGTCAATTGAATTTTATAATACAATTACATAAAAAATTTTGACCGAAATTTCAGATTACTAAAAACATGGTGTGACAACTACTCTCCACCTTTTTAAGAATTTTGTACCCAAAACTCATGCAACATTAGTCTTTACTTCTTACCCTTTTTTGTGCACTTATGTGGTTTTATTTTCAATAACTTTCTATAGAGACATTTGTTCACTTTACCACAATAACTTATCAAGATAATGTTATCTTTTCTCAAGACTATTTATTTTATTAGTGGATAATTTTACTCAGGTTCTCTTATCTAATTCATCCAAAGTAAATTGGATACTCAGCCATACATTCTAATCGGTTAAAATTTCCAATTGGAGATTCCTTATAAGGTTGAATTGCACACCAGGTTAATGGTATCTTCATATCTTAATCAATCACTTAGTGTTTAAATAAAACTTTTGCCCTCTTAAGCGAGCATTGTTTATATACCATTAAAAAGAAAATATCACTTTTAGAGTATTTTCAAATACCTATCTCTCATTAGAGATTTGATGTTTTATGATCACATAGTCTTTATATTTACTAGTTGTTCATTTCCTTCAGGAGGTTCGTCTGACACCTTCTAATCTAACGAAGGTTCTAAAAATCTTTAATAAATTTTCCTCCACCAGTTCATGCATCCATTATTGGACTATATCCTCCGATTTTAGGGTCCTTTTTCCACAAATATTGTACCAACTTATTGGGTCTATGATACCATGTACATTTTTATTTACTCCAGCCTCCATCATCATGCCCTTCCTCATGTCATGACATGTTGGTATATCATTCTCAAGATTTTCCATTCTTCACATACTTTGGTATTGAGATATTTATTTATAACCATTTCGTTGCTATCCATTACGACTTATTACTTTATAAATCATTCTTTTTTTTCGAAGACTTTCATTTCATTGGACTTGTTTTGTACATTTGAGTCTATTTCTTTAGAAAATTTTATCTCGGGCATTTGAGTCCCATGGAATTTCCCACTATAGAAACTAATTTCATTGGTATTTGGGGATTTCACTCATGTTCAAATTTGTCATTTGGTGCATCCATTAATCCAAATCAAGGTACTCTATGTGTATTGCATGAGTGTTTGGTTTATTAAACTTTTGTCTCACATTTCCTAGAACCTCTTATTTTAGACTTATGCTCTAGATCCGTTACATCTCATTAACTAGGTTAGGCTCTTATAAGTTTTCCACAACATCACCACGTTTATCATTGGTAGTCAAGCAAGTTTCTTATTACTTGTAATAAAATTTCCCTTCAGGGTTTCATTTAGCACAAAATTTTGGTACTTCAAATGAAAGTACTTATATTTATGGCGTTCCATATGTAAAAGTTTACAGTAAGGAAATTATATATTCCTTTTTATTTCCTTTGGCACCTTTGTCGAGTATCATTTAAAAGGTTTCTTGTATATCTTTTCAGCTTTCCAAACTTTTGATGAATCCTTTATAAGGATATTTTTTTTATTTCTGCCTAAAATCCACATATCACATTCTTAATAACACTCATGTTAGTCTTGTGGATGTTTTCTCACTATAGGTTTCCCGACATCCCTTTTCATTCACCCTTGAAGACATCCAACCTTAAATGACATCCTTTGATTCCATCCTATCCTGCTTACCTTTACTCTTGAAGACTTGTGGGCATGTCTTTTGTACCCCATCCTCATTTCCACTTGTACCCCAGTACACGTCTATTTCTTTTAGGGAGAGCTCAAATTCTCCTTATTTCAAGATCTCTTGATCATCATACGAGAGGCTTACTTAACCTTCTCATGGCTTGAGTTTGATCATTAATCTGGTCTTGGCCATTGATCTCTTTAAGGATTTCCTTTGTTAACCCCATCCTTTGATAATAAGAAAAACTGGGGAAAGAACCGGTCATTTCCAATGAGAAAACAAAGTCGGGTTACAAATTGAAACCGATAGAGAAAGGGAAAATTGGGAAGTTTATGGATCTCGAGTGACCTAAAGAGTAACAAAAGTCATGAAAAATGACTTTAGGATGAATTGGAGATGAAAACCAAATCGGATCAGGAGAATCAAATCCGAACCAGAATGAACTGGTTTGAACCACTATTGAACTAGATGCTAAATTCATTTTTCTAAGTGGCTTAGAAAATTCAAATTTGAGAATTGAGGCCATCATTGGATAGAGAATGAATTTAGAGATTTTTAATTTTGAAAAATTTGATCAAATCGGGCCTAAACGAGTCTGTTTAAGCTTTGAATCCAGTTCAGAAGTGTGTTGTCTTCTTCCTTTAGATGACAACACTGTTCACTCAATGGAAAATCAAGTAGCGCCGGTGAAGATGAAAAGTTTATGGCATGGGAGTTTCATGCAATGAATGACCGCCATTAAGGTGCCAATCGGACGGCCAAGAAGTCCCCAAGCTTCCTATATAAAGAGCCCTTCCTCATTCATCCTCTTTACACTTGAAAACTCCATTCTCTCTCAATTGCTCCAATTCTCGGTGAAGCTCAAACTAGAGCTCTGATATAAGGTCTTTTCTGAGCCAAAGAAGGTATGGTTGGGTTCTTTGGATTTGGGGAGAAGTCAGCTACACGCTTGTAGTCTCCATTTGCTCTGAGGGTTATCGAAGAAGCGCCGACGTGATCGAACAGTGAAACAGCTCCGGCGGACCGAAACTGCCCTGTTTCAGCCAAACTGAAATCAACCAATTTGAGCCCTTCTCATGCCAAACCAATCCCTCCCAACACCTCAACAATCCTCCTATAGTTGAATTAGAGATGAAGAGTAAGCCAATTTGGCTCTCCTCTGTAAATTCTGATCGGTGCTAGAGAGAGAACTGACACAACTTCGATGACTAAATTCTCACCTAATTTGGCATCAATTGATGCAATTATTGATACTAGGAGTAACCTCAAGATAAGAGCTATCTGCCTAGATTGAAAGCTCGGACCGTTGCGTCCCTGACGGTAAGCTTTTGAAACTTTCTCTTACTTAGTCCAATTTTCCAACGAAGCTCCATTTGAGCTCATTCCAACACCAAATCATGCGATTCAAAGTGCAATTAAACCATATGATTTTAAGCCATGAAAACTTAAGTGAATGAATTGTTTGGCCATGGTACCGAGATAGGGTCGACATACTCAATGGACTAGCGGTAGTGCGACATGATAGATCTTCGGACTAGTTGAGACAAATAGCTGCAGGTCGTGTTGAGGGTAGGGGCCGTTGGACTAGTGACACTACAGATTATATGGCTTATGTGGAAAATTATTGATTTGTGCATACACTGTGTTATGGGACCTTCATGATGCCCAAGAGGGGTAGTGATGCCTCTTAGAGCTCGGGATGACTTGGTGGAAATAAAAGCAGTTAGTCGTACCAGAAGTCTTGAGAAGCTCGACGTAGCTTCTTTGCGCATCAAACTGGGGTGGGGATGGGATGAGGTCTCTGTCCTCATACGGACACGAAGTTTTGTTATGGGACTGAAGGTCAGATGTCACGTACATCCATTCATTATCAAGGTAGAAGTGGACATGCTTCTATATAGGTGGCCAGTAAAGTCAGTCTGACACCACAAGTGGGTTTGATAAGTTTAAAATTTAATGCAGTTTTAAGTTATGTTATTCCAGGAAAGGTGTAGGTTTAAAGGACGCATTACTTCTCATGGTTTATAAAAGAAGGGGCAACCCTTAGTAAATCTAGAGAGTGGCGGGTTGATCACGGGGATCCAACCCAACCGGGTCGGGGCATGACAACTTGAGTGGTATCATAGCCTTTTTCCTCGAACACATAATCAAAACTAAAAAATATAGTAACTAATAGAATTGATCTTAAAAGTTTCATAATGGCTCCGAAGAAAGGAACCAAGAGAACTAGGACTGTTGTTTCCAACACTGCCCAACCACCCCTACCTGTGGAAACTCCTAGGGAAGCCCATACAACTCCTCCTGGACTTAGCATGGAACACCAGAGGATGTACGAGGAGTTCACCTATGTATTTGGGCAACCTAACCTCGTCCTTGCGACAGGCACCAATTCTTGGGTTGAACCAGAGAAACTACAATCCCATCCTCACCCTGTTAACCAACCCCCTCCAAGAGACATTCCCAGAAACGTCAAGACTCTCTAGCAACTAGGGTGTAAACCCTTCCATAGGGAAAAGGATGCTGGTGCCGTCATGGATTGGCTGGCAAACATTAAGAAGCTGATCGGAATTGTTAGAATACCACCAAGGGATATGGTGATCCTGACAGAATTCTTCCTGGAGGGAAGCGCCAAACAATGGTGGGACAATGTCCAAAACCCAAATACCACCATCCCCACTTAGGAACAGTTCAAGGAGAGGTACACAGAGAAGTACTTGGTGCCTCATTTGATAAATGAGAAGAAGCAGGAGTTTATCCGGCTTCGACAAGGTCTTAACTCCATATCAGAGCGAGATAAAATTCAATGAGTTAAGACATTTTGCTCCTGACCTAGCAGGGCCGGCAGACATATGCCAGATGTTTGTGGACAATCTCAATATGGAAATTTGAGACAGTTTGGGAGTACTAGGATGCCCCACGAACCTGGCAGTAGTAATCAGTATGGCTCATGAGTGTGAGCCACTTGTGTAGACCCGGCGCTGTCAGATGGAGCAGACGACCCGAAGCGATGATAAGGGTCCAAACCATTAGGGAGGACAGAAGGAGAATAATGGTCCAAAATGGGGAAATAGAATGAAATTTCAAAGGAGAAAGGACGTGCCACCACATCCCCAGAGAGTAGTCCCTACCTTACCTCAAGGAAACCCTCACTGTCCAAGCTATCAAAAGAACCATGAGGGAGCATGCTTTACATACTTTGCTTGCAGACAAGTGGGGCACTTCGCAAATGATTGTCCCACTCTTAGGGAGAACAAGTAGAGAAATATCTTGGACCACCTCAAGGGAATCCAAGGAATCCTAGGCGAGACGCTACAGCACGAGTACTAGCTAGGGTATACAACCTCACCTAGGAAGAGGCAAGAAGAGACCCTAGCACTATAGCGGGTACATTCCAAAACCCTTCACACTAGTTCAAGAGAATCTTGTAAACTAAAAATTTTATTTAATAAAGAAAAGCTTTCTTCTAAAATGCATGCTTCTTCAATAAAGATATATACAACTATCGGGACAACAAGTCTATGCCCTCTTTGACTCAGGAGCAAAGAGATCCTTCGTCAAGGAAGAGTTGATTTCAAGTGTACCCATAGAACTCACTCCACTAGAACAAAGTCTCAATATTCTGACACCTTTAGGAAAAGGGTTAAACATGAATAAACAATTATAAGGATGTGAGATAAAGATTAGAGGAATGAAACATTAAGCTTACTTTATTCCATTACCCTTGAAGGAGGTTTAAGTAATCCTTGGAATGGACTGGTTAAGTAACCATCAAGCTTGGATGGACAGTGGAAAGAAGACAGTGACCTTCCACACTCTCGAGATGAATGGATTAAAGTTCCAAGGTGATCAAAGGAAAATCAAAGAATAGATGGTGTCCCACCTGAAAGCCCAAAAGATGATACACAAAGGTTGTACAGCTTTCTTGGTTGGATCCCCATGATCAACCTGCCACTCTCCCAGTTTATTAAAGGGTTTCCCCTTATTATAAACCATAAATAGTAAGGACGCCTTGAAACTTGCACCTTTTCCTAGAATAACATAAATCAAAACTGTATAATATTATAAAAATTTATCATACCTGTCTCACAAGCATATTAGTTGATAGTCTTTAAGGGTAGGTTTTCCAGAATTTCCTGAAAGGGATATAAGGGAGGGGGTGAGTATAACGACTCAGTGAATGGGTTTTTAAAACTTTTAACTTTTAGGAAAAAGACTTGTATTGGAGTGTTCCAAACTCCTTTCTTTCAAAAATTCTTTCATATCAAATCTCAGTTTTTAACACCATTTCCTTATTAATCACGGTGTGTCATCACCCAACACACATTCTTCATCATGAAGGTTACACACATTCATAGGTCAGTATGACTACTGAACCCACTAGTGGCTTCGGAATGACTTTACCGGCCACCCGAATAGAAGCACGACTACTTCTACCCTGGGAATGAGTGGATGTACGCGACATTCGACCCTCAATCCTGAAATCGCTTCTTCGTGTCCATAAGAGGACAAAGACCTCATCTTGTCCCCACCTCAGTCTCATGCACTTGGTGCTACTCCAAATTTCGCACAGACACCTGTAATGACGAACTGCCCTTATAGCCATCAGGTCGTCCTAGGCCCTTAGCATGCATCGCTACCTCTCGTACTCACAGTGCATGCACAAACAATGTTTTCTCATATTGCCATTTAATCTGTGGTGCCACCAGTCCAACAGCCCTGACTCTCAACTCAACCCGCAGTTGTTTGTCTTGACTGGTCCGTCGACCTGTCATATCGCACTGCCGCTAGTTGACTAAGCATGTTGGTCCTATCTTGGTACCATGGTGAAACAATTCACTTATTAAGTTTTATGACACATATATTATGTTCGTTTATGAGCTCCTGCTCATGCCAACTGGCCTTGGGCCTACTGTACGAGATTTTCAAAATCGGGCATTTAGCCTTCAAGTTCCAAAACTGAGGCCCCCGGCCTATAAGAGCTACTCGAGCTCCCGTCAAGAAGGTCTCCCAAATAGTTTAAGCATTGGCACACAGTCAAGGAAGAAAAATTCCTACAAAATAGGTTTTCATTGTCCATTATACCAACTAGTATAAGGACATCTCCGTTCATCATCGATGAACGAGTTTTCAACTTCCTTCGAGGAAGTCTCATCATACCAACCAGGTATGATCTACTTACAACCGATAAGTAGTTTTTTCGCATAATTTTCACATCACTTTCTCTAAGTGGTGATGATTAAGATGCCACTAAACAGTGGGTTTTTATACTGAGGTACTTATCATCCCCAACCGGGTATGATGTTAGTAAACCCACTCACTCGTTAACGTAGTGAATTCCACTAAACCAGTTCTTTTTATTCACGTGAGCTCGTCCATTCTAGCGTTCCCGATACTTCGTGTTCCTACACGATATGAACATCCTTCTTCACTATTACTCGACTGAACAACCTTCATTCATTTCCAATGAATAAGAAAACCCAAACTTTTTAGTTATTTGCAATTAGGTCCCCAAATGCCAATTTTTTCTCAAATTGAGTCCCAAAACTTTTAAAATTTATCTTTGAACCACAATTTATTCAATTTCACAAAAAGGGGTTTAATTACCCAAAATTCCAATTTGGTCCCCCAATTTTTCCAAAATTACCATTTTGCCCTTCCTTTACAAAAATGGTAAGTTTTGCCCCAAAAATTCTAAATTCCTCAATTGGTCCTCCAAAATTATTTTCATGCCCAATTGACCCTCAATTTCATAAAATTGCATTTTGGTCCTTTGAATTTCGAAAATCCACAAATTTTCCAATTTTTCCCAATTTCAACTCTTCAACACTGCCGAATTTGATTTTATCAAATTGACCAATCAAACACCTCTAATTATTGAAATTAGAGTTGAAATTGAGTTCCTACATATTCATACAATTCTAACGAATTTTGAATCATAAATTTTAATGCTGGAACGACCTCAAACGGAGCTTCGCTGGAAAATAGATTGTAGAGAGAGAAAGTTTCTATTTCTCACTGATGAGGGCACGACGGTCCAAGCTTTCGATTTGGGCAGATAGCTCTCATCTTGAGGTTAATCCTAGAATCAAGAATCGCATCAATTGATTTTGAATTGAGTTAGAATTTCATCATTGAAATTCTACCGGTTCTCTCTCTCGCACCGTCCGAAAATTGCAGAAGGGAGCCGAATTGGCTTACCATTTACTCCTAATTCGGTCGTGGGAGGGCTGAGGAAGTGTTGGAAAGGCTTGGTTTGGCCTAAGGAGGACTCGAAATGGCCAATTTCAACTCGACCGAAACAGGGCAGCTTTAGTCCACTGGAGCTACTTCACTATTTCATCACGCCGGTGTTCCTCCAGCGACCCTCGGAGGAAACGAAGACTACAGGCATGTAGCTAACTTCTCCCTGGTTCTAAAGAACCCGAACTCACCTTATTTGGCTAAGAAAAGACCCCATGTCAGAGCTCTGGTTCGAGCTTCACCAGAAAATGGAGCACTTGAGAGAGAATAGACTTTTCAAGTATGAAGAGGATGAATGGGGAGGGGCTCTTTATATAGGGAGCTCGAGGACCCGTTGGTCGTTCGTTTGGCACCGTTATGATATGAATTGATGACCTGAAACGTACCAAACGGAAGCGTTTCTTCTTTGCCAACGTTTCTTCAATTTTTCAGTAAGTGAACAGTGTTGTCATCCTGAGGAAGAAGATGACACTGTTCCGAACCGGACCGGACCGGTCCGAACCGGGTTCCAAGCTTAACCCGGCCAGTTCACCCCTCATTCAACCGAGTTTTTCAAATCTAAAAATTTCTAAATTCATCTAAATTCATTCTCTATCTAATGGCCTCAAATTTCCAATTTGAATTATTTAAGCCACCAAGAAAAATGAATTTAGGATACAGTTCATTAGTGGTTCAAACCGGTCCAAACCGGTTCGGGTCCGGTTCATCGTAACCGGTTTGGTTTTCATCCCCAATTCCTTAACAAGTCCATTTTTGTGTTCTTTGTGACTCCTTGGGTACTTAGGGTCCATAAAATTCATGGTTTACCATCTTTTTATCAATTTCGGTTCATAAACCGACTCAGTCCTTAAACCGGTTCAAGTTCGGTTCACAAACCAATCTAGTTTTTCTCCCTGACTTTGTTATAAGGTTCCTTCCCAAGGTTTATGAATTTCTTTGGAGTACAATGGCGTTGAGTTCCTTTGTTTTTCCCGATCTCTATCGGTTCTGGTTCATGAACCGACTCAGTTCATAAACCGGTTCAATCATGTTGGACTCGGTTCATCCAAACCGGTCAAATTTTCCTCTTCCAATTCATCCTAAGGTTCTTTTCCATAGTATTTTTAACCCTTTGGATCACCTGGGTGTTATAAATTCCTAAATTTCCCATTTACAATTGATCGGGTTTATGAACCGGTTCAATTTTCTCAATCGGTTTGATAGGTTCCCTTCCCGATTTTCCTTAGTTCAAAAGGGCGGGGTTTACAACTCTCCCCTCCTTTTAGGAGTTTTGTCCCCAAAACTTAATTAGCAACCTTGCATGAGCAATCATTTCTTTTGATGCCCCTTTGGTGTTTGCTTAACATGCAAACTTTTCTCTTGTCCTTTCAATTAGCCCCTTTTTACCTCCTTCACTTAAGGGGTTTCTTTTCCTTTATATTATTTACTCCCTCCACGAAGTTTATCATTTTTAGACATACCATATTCCAGGGTATATCATTAGATTCATATCTTTCTTTGCTTAGAGTAACATTCTTCCTCTTGAGATTTCGTACCCAAGATTTGGAAAATCCAAGATAACAAATCATTCTCGTGCCTAGTTATCCTTTTGGTAGTTGAAACCTTTAGCTCGACGTCCTTTAGAGCATTACATACCTATTTTCAAGGATTTCTTATCATCACCTTCTCATCCCATTGTGACCCTTCCTTCATTCATTGCTCATCACAAATCAGTCCAAATTATGTTTGACCTTATCATGCTTATGAACCGACTCTTCCTTATTTTGAGTCATGGTTTCATCGGGAGTGTTGAGTTTTCTTGTCCCCTATAGCATGATGTTTTCTAGATCTTGTCTCTTTATCCATTAGACCTCCAAAACACTTCCTTTAGGGTTATTCCTTTTTTTTTCAACCTCTCAGGGATTGCATAACTTTATCTCTCTCTTCCTCTAGTAGTATTCCTCGACTACCTTTACCGTTATTAACTCAATTTACACAACTGTGTCAGTTCTCCTTACCCACTTATCCCTTTTTGACTTCCTTATTGAGTATTTCCAGTTCCAATTAATTAAATTTCTAGATGTTTTACCGACATGCTGGTTTCATCCTTTCTTAGGTCCATCATCATTCCCAATGATATCCTTTACTCAAGGGTTTTCCTTTGGCCTTAATCCCCTCTTATTTGGTTGTAACCATTTCACAATTCTTTATACCGAGTTGATTCCTTTTGGTCTACATGTCGTTTGCTTGGTTTGGGGAGTTTTCTTTTCTTTTTTTTTTTTTACGGTTTCATTCTCTACTAATTCCTTCAAGGTAGAGACTTTCCTCTTAGGAGATACATGTTCAACCTTCTTACCATTTCTTGAAGGTTTCCTTTCTTCATCTCCTTACACCATTTCTATATTGGGGCATTTGCCCGTTTTCAGTCTTCTATTGTCTTAAATTTTTCATTCCATCCCTTATTCCTTATTTGAGTATATTTCAATTATCGGTCTTATTTCGTTTACTACACACTATGCTCAGTCATCCACTCTTTAGACTTCATATGCGCGTGTGAACTCTGACCCATCTTACCAATTGTGGTTATTCCTTCTTAGCCACATTTATTTGGGGAGACTTACTTTCACAATGTTTCTCGCACATTCTTTCCTTTATTACCTTAGTATGGGTTGTCCACCCATTCATACTTGTCACAACATCTTTTGGGACTAACCTATTAGATTATTTCAGTTTTAAGGAGGGTTCACATCCTCCTTGTTTCAAATTCTCTTGTTCGCCCTTCGTGAGGCTCACTTAACCATCTCATGGCTTTTTGATAGTAAATCCAATCTTGGTCATTGATTTCTTTAAGGATTTCCTTTCTCCATTTTTTTTCAACATTTTAGCTTTTTTACTTCTCCCTTCTTTGTCATGGTTTAAATTCATGGTTCTCTCAAATACCAATTCCTTAACTGTCTCTTTCCCTTTATTTTTCCTACTCCAATCGTTTGGGCAGCTGTATCACTCGTCCTTCATGCCCATCCTATTGTCCATCATAGAGTGTAGTCTTCATTACATCTCATCCTTTCTTAGGGTTTTGTTCATTCTATTTGGCTGTTCTTCATTATTAGTTTTTGTCTTTCTACTTAGTTCTCCTTTTCATCCAAACAGTTCACCCCATGCCATTATGATACTTCCTTCCTTGGAAACATTTCCTAATTAAGGGTTGGTTCCTTGCACTCCACATTGTGTACATCCGCCCATCAATAATTCCTTTAGTTTAATTTCCTTCTTAGGACCTCATTTTTTCTTGCTACTTGACTTTTCCATCTCAACCAACATTTTATTTGTGAGCTTATCGTTCCTTCTATTTCGGTTGGTTCCATTTCCTCTCAATTGGGATACACATGTCTTTTCGGGGCTTCCTTCCTTTGTAGAATTCTTTACCTTTCTCCAGACATTCCTTTTTACATTTACTCTAGGCGATTTCTACCCTTGATTAATTCTTCTCCTGTTTACCTTTACTCCTTAGGTCTTGCAAGCACATCTTTTATACTCTATCCGCATCCTTATTCATACCCAATACCTGTCTATTTCCTTAGGGAGTGTACAAATCTTCCTTGTTTCAAGATTTATACATTATGTGAGAAGCATGCCTATTCCTTTCTTGGCTTGAGTTTGGTTATTAATTTGGCCTTTTGGTCCCTTTAAGGATTTCTTTCATCCTTCTCTTTTCGAGTATTTGACCTTTCTGCCTCTCTTCTTTGTCGGAACTTACATTATGGTTTTTCCGCGTATTAGCTAGTTAACTGCCCCACCTCCACCAGTCCCTTGGTTTAGGTCTTCTTAGAGTAATTGTCTTCTCGCGTACTCATGTCCTTAACGTCATCTCACTGACCTTTTTAGGGTGTAGTCCTTTCTACTTCCTAGTCTTCCTTAAAGTGTCATTTGTTCCCTCTGAATATCTTGATGTAACGACCTGCTTTCTCTTGTCGTGTTGGTCCGAACTTCCTATTTGGCATAATTGCTTTTTCTAAGGTGATTTATTCTAGTAATCCCAATACGTCTCGTTTGTCATCAAATGTTCATCTTGTCTTTTCTTGTGGATGCACTCCTTTCTTTGCTCCTAAATTGTTTGGATTTTCTTCTTAAAGGGGAAATTCTCTTCAGCTATCTTTTGTTCCGTTTGTGGTATTATTGAGGTCCTACCTTTACCCCTTTTTTCCTTCTTACTACTTCGCTAAGATTTTGAAGATTTTTCTCTTATCTGTGGTTGTAACTGGAGTCACGTTTCTTGGGATTGTATCCTTTCAATTTTTCCTTCTTAAGAAGAAGTTTAAATTTGGCATTCACCTCATCATTTCTTGACCTCTTTGTGAACCGCTTACTTAACCTGCTTCATAGTTTCGGTCTCTAGTCCTTCATGTCTTTAGTGATCTTTGAGGAGGTATTCCCCTGAATCTATGAGGTGTGGAACACCCCTTCTTTCCTTACACCTATAATAGTTCATCTTGGTACTCGTCCTTTAGTAGGGTTAGTCATCTACTCAGGTAATGTCCCATCGTTATTTCCTTACATGGATTGTTGTGGTTTCTTCTTTCCTTCGAGCGAGGCTTTTCCAGGGTTACTAGTGCTTTGGTGCTTTACCATTCTGGAGTTTGATCACTTTAAAAATTTTCTTGCTGAATAACCTTTGCTAAGGGTCATGGTAAGAGTCCTCCTTGGTTTCCTGATTCATCCCCTATCAATGGGATGTAACTTTTCCTTAGTTTCCAGGATAGTGTGGGTTTGCTTTATTTTCCTTAGGCCATATTCCAAGTAAGATCACATCCTCAGAAGATAGAGTTTTGGAGAATTTGAATATTTTATTAACATGGGAATACAAATGGTTGGGCTCTCAGCCCTATTATAAAAAATGGTCACAAATTAGTTAGGGGCTATGGGATTCTTGATAAGCATCCTCCTTTATACTTAGGGTTGTGCCATCAATAGGTCCTAGCACCATTCTCCAGAATACTTCCTCATTTGGTCTTTCGACATTTCTGCCAAGTCTTAGGTATTTGGGAAGCTTCTAGGGTTGTCTTCCTACGAAAGTAGGGTGTTGAGTAGTCATTCCAAGTTTTCTTGATTCCTCTCCTGGGAGCCATCTGAAAATTTTAGGATAAATCCTATTAGTTACTATATTTTCTATTCTTGATTATGTATTCGAGGAAACAAGCTCTGATACCACTCTAGTTGTCATGCCCTGACCCGGTTTGGTCGGATCCCCGTGATCAACCCGCCACTCTCCCAGTTTATTAAAGGGTTTCCCCTTATTATAGACCGTCAAGAGTAAGACGTCCTTTAAACCTGCACCTTTTCTAGGAATAACATAAACAAAACTGCATAATAATTTAAATTTATCATACCTATATCGCAGACGTCTTAGTTGATGGTCTTTAAGGGAGTGGGTGAGTACAACTACTCAGTGAATAGGTTTTCAAAGGTCTACTTTTAATTTTTAAAAAAAACATTTATATGCAGTGTGTCGGACTCCTTTCTTTTCAAAATCTCTTCCTTTAAAAATTTGGGTTTTTTCATCATTTCTTAGTTATCACAGTCATTCATCACCCAACACACATCCTTCATCATGAAGGTTACACACATTCGTAGGTCAATATGACTACTGAACCCACTAATGGCTTCGGAGCGACTTTACCGGCCACCCGGATAGAAGCACGACCACTTCTACCCTAGGAATGAGCGGATGTACACGACATTCAACCCTCAATCCTGAAATTGCTTCTTCGTGTCCATATGAGGACAAAGACCTCATCCTGTCCCCACCCTAGTCTCATGCGCTTGCTGCTACTCCAAATTTCGCATAGACACCTAGAACGACGAACTGCCCTTATAGCCACTAGGTCGTCCAGGGCCCTTAGGACACATCGCAACCCCTCATGGGCGTCTTGATGATCCCATACTCACAGTGCATGCACAAACAATGTTTTCTCATATTGCCATGTAATATGTGGTGCCACTGGTCCAACGGCCCCAACTCTCAACTCAACCCGCAGTTGTTTGTCTTGATTAGTCCGTCAACCTGTCATGTCGCATTACCGCTAGTTGACTGAGCATGTCGGTCCTATCTTGGTACCATAGGCAAACAATTCACTTATTAAGTTTTATTGCACATATATTATGTTCATTTACGAGCTCCTGCTCATGCCAACTAACCTTGGGCCCACTCTACAAGATTTTCAAAATCGAGCATTTAGCCCCCAAGTTCCAAAATCGAGGCCCCGGCCTATAAGAACTATTCGAGCTCCCGTTAAGAAGGTTTCCCAAATAGTTTAAGCATTGGCACACAATCAGGGGAGAACACTTCTTACAAAATAAGTTTTCACTGTCCATTATACCAACCGATATAAGGACATCTTTGTTCATAACCGATTAACAGGTTTTCAACTTTTTTCGAGGAACTCTCATCATACCAACCAGTTATGATCTACTTACAACCGATAAGTAGTTTTTCCACATAATTTTCACATCACTTTCTCTAAGTGGTGATAATTAAAATACCACTAAACAGTGGGTTTTTATACTGAGGTACTTATCATCCCCAACCGGGTATGATTTATAATTCCACTCACAACCGGTAAGTGGTTTTTAATTTTAAGTTGTGCTCATCATCCCAACCGGGTATGATATTAGTAAACCCACTCACTCGTTAACGTAGTGAATTCCACTAGATTGCTTCTTTGTATTTACGCGAGCTCATCCATGCTGGCGTTCCCAGTACTTCATATTCCTACACGATATGAACATCCTTGTTCACTATTACTACTGAACAACCTTCATTCATTTTCAATGAATGAGAAAACCCAAACTTTTTAGCTATTTGTAATTAAGTCTCTAAAGTTATTTATCTTTAACTTTAAGTCCCCAAATGCTAGTTTTTCCTCAAATTGAGTCCCGAAACTTTTAAAATTTATCTTGGAACCTCAATTTATTCAATTTCACAAAAAGGGGTTTAATTTCCCAAATTTCTAATTTGGTCCCCCAACTTTTCCAAAATTACCATTTTGCCCTTCCTTTACAAAAATTGTAATTTTTGCCCCAAAAATTTCAAAATTCCTCAATTTTCCCCAAGTTTTCCCCCAATTTCAACTCTTCAACACTGCCAAATTTGATTTCATTAAATTGACTGATCAAACACCTCTAATTATTGAAATTGGAGTTGAAATTGAGTTCCTACATGTTTATACAATTCTAAGGAACTTTGAATCACAAATTTTAACATCGGAACGAGCTCAAACGGAGCTTCGCTGGAACACAGACTGTAGAGAGAGAGAGATTCGATTTCTCACCGATGAAGGCACGACGATCCGAGCTTTCAATTTGGGCAGATAGCTCTCATCTTGAGGTTCATCTTAAAATCAAGAATCACATCAATTGATTCTGAATTGAGTTAGAAATTCATCATTGAAATTCTGCTGGTTCTCTCTCTACCACTGGTTGGAAATTGTTAAGTGAAGCCGAATTGGCTTGCCTTTCAGTCCTAATTCGGTCGTGGGAGGGCTGAGAAAGTATTGGGAAGGCTTGGTTTGGCCTGAGGAGGGTTGAAAAGGGCTGATTTCAACTCGGCCGATACAAGGCAGCTTTGGTCCGTCGGAGCAGCTTCACTGTTTCATCACGCCGGCGTTTCTCCGACAACCCTCAGAGCAAACGAAAACTATAGGCATGTGTTGACTTCTCCCCGGTTCTAAAGAACCCAACCTCACCTTGTTTGGCTCAGAAAAGATCCCATGTCAGAGCTCTGGTTCAAGCTTCACAAGCAATTGAGAGAGAATGGAGTTTTCAGGTGTGGAGGGGATGAATGGGGAGGGGCTCTTTATATAGGGAGCTCAGGGACCCGTTTGGCACCGTTATGACAGGAATTGATGACCTGAAACGTACAAATGGAGGCATTTCTTCTTTGCCGGTGTTTCTTCAGTTTTCTGATGAGTGAACAGTGATGTCATCCTGATGAAGAAGATGACACTGTTCCGAACCGGACCAAACCAGTCCGAACCGGGTTCCAAGCTTAACCTGGCCGGTTCACCCGTCATTCAACCGAGTTTTTCAAATCTAAAAATTTCTAAATTTATGTAAATTCATTCTCTATCCAATGGTGGCCTCAAATCTCCCATTTGAATTATTTAAGCCACCTAGAAAAATGAATTTAGGATTCGGTTGATTAGTGGTTCAAATCGGTCCAAACTGGTTCGAATTTGGTTCACCTGAACCAGTTTGGTTTTCATCCCCAATTCCTTCACAAGTCCATTTCCATGTCCTTTGTGACTCCTTGGGTCACTTAGGGTCCATAAAATTCCTGGTTTACCATCACTTTATCGATTCCAGTTCATAAATTGACTCGGTCCTTAATCCGGTTCGGGTCCGATTCACCCTAACTGGTCTAGTTTTTCTCTTCCACTTTGTTCTAAGGTTCCTTCCCAAGGTTTATGAATTTCTTTGGAGTACAATGGAGTTGAGTTCCTTTATTTTGCCCAATCTCTATCGGTTCCGGTTCATGAACCGACTCGGTTCATAAACCGGTTCATCCAAACCGGTCAAATTTTCCCCTTCCAATTCATCCTAAGGTTCTTTTCCATAGTATTTTAAACCCTTTGGATCACCTGGGAGTTGTAAATTCCTAAAATTTCCATTCACAATTGATCGGGTTTGTGAATCGGTTTAGTTTTCTCATTCTCCTTCCCGGTTTTCCTTATGGAAGGGCTGAGGAAGTGTTGGGAGGGCTTGGTTTGGCCTGAGGAGGGCTCGAAATGGCCAATTTCAACTCGGTCAAAACAGGGCAGCTTTAGTCCGCCGGAGTTGCTTCACTTTTCCATCACACCGGCGCTTCTCCGGCGACCCTCGGAGTAAATGGAGACTACACGCGTGTAGCCGACTTCTCCCTGGTTCTAAAGAACCCAACCTCACCTTCTTTAGCTCAAAAATGATCCTATATTAGAGCTCTGGTTCAAGTTTCACCTGAAAAACTAAGCAACTGAGAGAGAGTGAGCTTTTTAGGTGTGAAGAAGATGAATGGAGAGTGGCTCTTTATATAGGGAGCTCGGGGACTTATCAGTTGTCCGTTTGGCACCTTTCTGACAGACATTAATGGCTAGAAATGTATTGAACGGAGACGTTTCTTCTTCGTTGGTGCTGCTTCAATTTTCCGGCGAGTGAACAGTGCTATCATCTGAAGGAAGAAGACGACACTATTCCAAACCGGACTGGACCGGTCCGAATCGGGTTTGAAGCTTAAACCGGCCGGTTCACCCCTCATTCAACTGAGTTTTTCAAATCTAAAAATTTTTAAATTCATTTTCTATCGAATGGTGGCCTCAAATCTCAAATTTGAATTATTTAAGCCACCTAGAAAAGTGAATTTAGGATTCGGTTCAATAATGGTTCAAACCGGTTCAATCTGGTTCAGAACTGATTCACTTGAACCAATTTGGTTTTTATCTCCAGTTTGCCCTAAAGTCATTTTTCCTTACTTTTATGACTTCTTAAGTCACTTAGGGTCCATAAAATTCTCGGTTTACCATCTTTCTATGGGTTCCGGTTCATAAACTGACTCTGTTCTTAAATCGATTTAATCTAGTTTGGGTCTGGTTCACCTGAGCCGGTTTGGTTTTTCTCTTCCACCTTGTTCTAAAGTTCCTTCCCAAGGTTTATAAATCTCTTTGGGTCACAAGGAAGTTGAAATTTCTCTAATTTGCCCATTCCCCAATAAACAGGTTTGTGAACCAAGGAAGCGGCTGGTTGATCACGGGGATCCAACCAAACCGGGTCGAGGCATGATACGCCTAGTATGGGGTCGTGGTAGTTCTAAGGACTACTGGACAACCCATGCAGCGTAAGGGAAGTTCATCGTCTAGTATGTCAAGAAGCTTAGGGAGCTTCATGCGCACTAAGACCAAGGTCGGAGGGAGAGAGGTCTCGTCTCACATTTGCAGACATGAAGTATGATGCGAGTTTGAGGGTCAGGTAATTGATGCCCACTTAGACTCTTGGTAGAAGTTGACTTCTACCAAGGTGAACAGTAAATACGCTCCGGTCCACAAATGGAACAGTTGGAATTTGATATGCGAATGTGTGAACCCTTTGTGATAAAGGGTGATTGAATTGTGTGCAAAGTCGAACTAGCAACTTAAATAAAAATATGAAATGATAATGTTTGTCGATAGCTTAGCCTCTCATTGAGTTATGAAAACTCACCCCCTCCCTTATCCCTTTTCAAGGAGGCACACATGTTAAGAGGAAGAAGAGCGATGAGTGTGAAGATTTCACTCTGTAAGGTACAAATCCTCACTTAAGTTGTTTATCTACTCTACTTTGGAAAACTAGTTAACTATATGCCTTTACTATTCTTATCCTAACCTGACAGTGATACCTGGATAGTACAAGGAAAGGTGGTGTATTGCTTATGGAGTTCCGGCCAAATTGGGTCGGGGCATGACAATTTTGGTGGAATTAGAGCCTGGGTTTTCCAAGCAAATAACAAACACTGACTAATGAGCCCTAAAACACCAAGCCCTAAGACCGTCTAACAAATGCCCTCTCCAGTAGGAAAATGGCCCCAAGAAAGGTAGCTAAATGAACCCGCCCAACCTCAGGACTAGTAAGGATTGCTACCCCAAGCAAGGGGATTAGCAAGGGAACCTCCGAGCCCAAAGGAGCTCGACTCGAGGAAATAATTGCAGATTGGAGGGCACTCCGTGACCAACTAAGGAGGATGTTCATCATGCCAAACCTTCCCCAGGGAAGAGGTGAGCCCCCAGTAGAAAATGCACCTCTGGAGAGGAACCAGGCACCTCCCCCGACACCCCAGCAGCCGAAAAGAACCTCAGCTCAAGAGAAGGCATGGAAGAACTACTGGAAAGCACATGCTAACTATGTGAGGGTCTTCCACAAGCTCCCACATGTCTGGGTGAGCCCTGAACCCGTCAACTTGATGCAACAAGTATGCGAGTATGAAGTCGTAGTGCTGGAGAGGTACATGATCAAGGTGACTCACGAAGTTAGAGCCTAAGGAGCACCTAGTGACACCGCTCCACCCCGATCCAAGGAATCTAGCCTAAACCCTTACAAGGGGTGTGAAAGGCACTACGTTGGCCTGAGCTCACCCATGAAGTGTGCATCAACCTCCGACCCATCCGATGAAGAGTCCAGCAATTCCCCAAAGGTGGACTCCTGGTTAGTGAATATGTGGGATTAGGATGATTGTAGTGTGAGTCCATGTAATAAGCCTATTTTGGCAAACCCTATGAATAAATGAGAAGTTTTGTTAAGTCAAGTCTTGTGCCTAACACGGAAAACAAGGAAAAACATTCCACAAAGAGAGAAGGGGAAAACCTAAGAATAAAGGGACCCTACAACCCATAAGGGCTTAAGGAAAAAAGGGCGAACTGCCCAAGGACAACTGATAAGGCAAGGGGACTAAGAGCCCTCAAGCCCCATGAATTAAAGGCTAGCCCATGAAAAATATGGGTACAATAAATTTCGGTCAAAGGGAGTCAAGGAATAGAGACCCGGGAAGGACGCCCAAAACCTCTAAACAAACTAAGGAAAATGAATGACGAATATAAAGGAGTACACGTAGGGAAGCGTACCCCAAGGGAACAAACAGACCAAAGGAGGAACCATAGGGTTCACGATAGGTCTCGTATCTAAGGAAAACTCGAATAAAGGGGATGCAAGTTAGGAAAGATATGCACCCCAAAGGGGATAACGAACACGATAAAGAGTGCATGAACAATGGGGAAACCGATGCGAAGGAACATAGCATCAAGGTAGTAACTCCACTATACCGTCGAATATAAAATGCTTATAGGAAAACAGGATGGATGGGACCTTAGTCCCACTAAACAGGGAGAGAGTAACCCCAATAGGAACCGACTAATGCTAAGAAGAAATTTCATGCAAGGAGAAGTACAAATCTAAACTTAAGGGCCATAGTGAGCCCACTGGGGGAACGTGATAAGCCACCACTAGTGAAGGTCAAGACGTGCCACGAACAGTGAATCGAGGTGAAGCGTAATGAGGAAAAAGTCAAGGGTGCCAAAGGTAGGACCCTGTCTATCGTAACCAAGCGACTATAGCAAGTTCAAGGCAAGGCAAACCAACCAACCGCCCAGAACATAGGCAGTTAAGTGGATCTCTATATAACCCCAAGCAATATAACGGGTAGATATGTGACATAAATGCTCAGCTGTCAATAATCTCACTCACTGAGCAATAGTTCATCCTCTCCCTAATCCCTTATAGGAGTTTACCAAGAAGAGAAAAGGTACAAGGGAGAAGACTTTTGAATGAAGGTGAATCAAGGAAAAACCTTCGGATATAACACGGGAAAATACAAAAATTACAGTTATTCTTAGGATTTTTTATATTTTTGTAAATAACCTAAGTTATTTAAGAAATTTTAAATTTATAGTAAATTTTGAAAATGAATTATTATTTTAATTCCTTGTGTCCTATCAATTATAATTTATTGAGTAATATTGAGAGGGTATTACAATTATTGAAATGGTATATTGATTATCAATTTTCATTCATTTTTAACTTATATACCAATTTACAACTTATAACCATTTTATTCTTAGGTAAAGTAATTATTTCTTATGTTTTGTTTCTTTTTAATATTTTTATTTCCTCATCCATAACTTTTACATTATTCCTCCTTCTTTATTGCATGCTCAAAATAAAAGAGTTTTACTTCTTATCCAAATTTAAAATATAGATATATTTTTTAGAAGGTAACAAAAAATAAAATCACATATAGGATGATTTATAATACCTTTTGAAACAATCAAGCAATAATAATCATTTAGATAAGTATTCAACCTTACCTTCCTTTTATTTTATTTATTAAAAATTGATTCTACAACTAACAAATGGAGAAATATTCGTATCTTTTATACTATTTAACAAAAAATATATTTTTTTTATGAAAAATAATATTTCTTAATATATTAATTAAATTATCTTCTAAATTTAATATTTTATAACCCTTATATCTAATGAGATAACTAAAAAATATACAAGAGTTTTTGCTCTTCTTCAAACTTATTAGACGAAGACATATAACACAAATATTCACACAAAAATGAGTGTAAAAAGGTTTTCTCTTTTATATCTTCTAGTTTTTATTAATTCTCAATGAAAGAGTTCTATTAATAAGATACACTACATTCAAAAGATAAACTTTCAAAAACTCAAAAATATATCATATTTAAATATTAAAGATTTTGCTACATTTAACAAATGCTTGTGTTTTCTTTCTACCACCTAATTATGTTTAGGTATTTCAACAATATCGATATGATTGTATATAATTTTCTAGTAAAAAAGTACTTAAATTTTAATTAAAATATATTATCCCTTCTAACTACTATAAAGCTAATTTCAACTCCATTTTAACAAATGAATAAAACATAGAAAACTTATCCATAACATTATATTTATTTCTTAAAAGATATATTCAAGTAATTATTGGATGATGATCTACAATAGTAAGAAAAAACCTATAACTATCAAGAGCATTAAATATCCATTTGAACAAAAAGAAAACAAGATTCAACAAAATAATTTTCAAAACTAAAAGGCAATTAGTATGTTTTCCTGGAATAGAAAAGAGCTATTTGATAAATTCATAATATATTTCAATACCAACAATGACCAATTAGGTGGGTGTCCTAATATTTTATACCACATAAAAAAATTTATAGAAGTTAAACAACAATTAGTCAATCTATTATGTCCAACATTAAACAAAATACTATAAAAAATATGTAGTCCATTAACTCTTTCACTTATTAGAATCATTGTACACATTTGGTATCTTGGATATAAAACATATTTTCAAAAAAAAAATAACATGGCCCAAAAAATCTAACAATTTTCTTATGCTAATCATATTAAACCTAAATTAATGAACATACAAAATATTCCAAAATATCAGCTTATCACTCAAGCATATTATCCCCACAAAGCTAACAATTATCATAAATTTAAAATATTATATATCATAACACACATGGTGAGTAGCACCATTATCAACTATTGAAGTTGTTCTCTATCGTTACTAAAAGAAGTAAGATAAAAAGTAGAAAAACTTAACATGTTATTACTTTTAAGTTTGTTGTGAAGGTCAGGTCCATCTGCCATGTCATGGCAGTACATCCAGATTGGATGTAATGTCTAGCCCGAGGATTAGCTTTAATCTGGCATGAAGAGGATTTGTCATGCTGCATATTGTCTCTTTGCATTTTTCTTGCTTGATATTATGTTTTTGCAATTGATTAGCAAGAAGGGATATTATCCTCTAAATGCACTTAACCCATCTATTCTAGGCATCATAAATACATTAATGTCAGAAATTAGTGGCATGACTCAATACTACATTTGTCATTTGATGCAGGGTACATAACTCTATTTTTAGGATTTAAATTAGATTCATTTGACCCATTAATAACATTCAAATTTCTATCATTTCTAAACTGAAATCACATTAGAAAATCATGCAATTTATAACATTTATTGACCCTATGTCTAGAAAAACCACAAAGAGTAGATATGGTGATTACATTTGTATCTTCATCTGCTAACCATCTTAAATTATTATCTAGGAACCTACTCGACCCCTGCATGTAAAATTAGTTTTATTAACCTTTGAACCTTACTCTTCTAGTGTAAAAAAATAATAAACTAGGAAAATGATTAATTAGTAAATTTTGGGTTCTAACATTATTGAAAATATATATCATCATGAGTTGAAAAAGTGATTGGATGAACAAGGTTGACTAATATAGTTATTCACAAATTTGATTTTATTTTTAGAGAAAACTACTGCTTGACATCATAAGTAGTAATTTGATTATTAATTATTTAAAATGCGGGCAATGAGTATTGCCCAAGATTGTCTAAGAGAGTAAATGAAAAGTGTTTTCTAAATAAGGATCACATTCAATAGGATTTGTATTATAAAAATGTTGAAATTAATTATAAGATTGGAACATATTTGGTAGCTGACTTTTTTTTTTTCTTCGACATTTTGAATTATTGTGGACACTAATACTTCAATATTCACTTTTCCCTACTCTAATATCACATTTAATAAATTCATTGAAAACTAAAGAATTGGGGCATGAATTAGCAAAACTGAAATATAAAATTGGATGGAAAAACTATAATTCACTCTAGAGCATTTAAGATATAAAAATGAGAAAAAATGGGTAATATTGTCATTAACAAATCACAAAAATAAAAATTGGAAAAATACACATTGCCCCTGCCATTAACTTTTAAATTGTCATGTTTTTTACTAATTCAAATTAGAAAATCATTAATTGACAACACAACTTTCCTTTTTGTCACAAGAAGGTCCCTTTTTATCGGGATTCGCACAATTAATCTCAATATCTACAACACGCGGTTGTCGGGAAAGAGCCACCTGAGAACCCCTTTTTTCCGATGAAAGCACGTGATTTCTGCCCTGCAAAAAATCAACAGAGACGAGGCCGTCTCTCCCCTCAACTTCCATTAATTTAAGCTTGAAAGGAATTCCAACTTTTTTTTTGCACACACAAAAGGATTCCAACTTGACTATTCAAATCTCATATTAAAAAAATTTAAGAGAAAAAAGGAGCATTTATCTTCGTCTCTCCATAAATCCCTCACCTTCCTTTCCTTCCGCCGTCCTTTCTTCCTTCCCGTCCATTTAAAAACCCTAATAATCCCCCTTGATCTCCTCTCTCAGCTTCCGGCTTCAATCGGCGCTCTCTTCTACGATGGATCGCTTCCCCACGGGTCAGAGATCGTACAGCGGTTACGTCGACAGGAGGATGGACATAGTGAGTGGCGACGGCGACGGCCGTAGCAGCACGGCCGCTCGTCGGCCATACCCACTCGATCTGCCTTCCGGGATAAACCGGGCAAGCTGGCCGGGTCAGGGCGCGGGAAGACCGGCGACAGCGGCGGCCGAGAAGCCGTGGGGGTTCACGGATTCGGAGATGAGAAGGAAGAGAAGGATCGTGAGGTATAAGGCATACGGCCTGGAAGGGAAGGTGAAGGCGTCCCTCAAGAGAGGAATCAGGTGGATCAAGGACAAGTGCTCCCAGATTGTGAACGGCCATTGATGTTGCACTGTGATCGTGACACGTGTACTCCAGGAAAGAGAATCAAGAATAATTGAACTTTATTGCCTTGGACAATTGGGTTAATTATATTAACAATTGATATTGTTTATCTCCCAAGATTCACTGATTTGAGTAGTTCCACAGTCTCGAATGGAGATCTTCGAGTGAAATCTATATGAATGAAAAAATCGCCTACGTATTTCCTGTTACTCTGTCGTTGTAAGTATAGTGTAATCTTCAAGGCCGCTTTCTTGTTTCTATTAGCTTTGGCAATAACGCCCCATTTGATTCTTAGGCAACTTTACCCCTTCAAGCCACTGCACCTGGTGCTAATTTTAACTTGTCCCTCCTTTGGTGCTCTCCATGTGTTTAATCAAAACTGTGATATTGAGTTGAGCCACTCTACCACTTGTTAATTTTAACTTGTCTCTCCTTTGATGCTCTCCATAGGAAATTCTTCCTCTACCATTTTCCTTATCCTCTAAAGTGGTTCAAGTAAATTTGGTGTAGATTTGATTTGAAAAAGTGACCTTGTTAGCAAAGATGTTGTTGGTGCAAATTTCAGATTTTTTATTAAGCTAATTATTTCTATTATAATTTTACTTAATTAGCTTATTGGGTAGGTTATTTATTTATTTTAATCCCGCTAAAAGGGAATACATGAATCGATTATTTAGTTTACTCCCTTTTTACTAATTATTTTTTTCTACATATTAAATAAATTTATGGTATCAAGTACACTCTATTTAGTTTATTCGTTTTAATTTTTTTCTAATACAATTGAGATGACCTATAATTCTATTTTCATCTATATTATATCTAAATTTATCATATATTTAATTATTTATTTATATTAGGGAATTTTCTAATCACACTCTCAACTCCAATCTAAATATTTTAAAATGATAATTTTTCATCCAATATTAAAAATTTTCAATTATTTTATTAGTATTGAAGTATAAAATTATTTTTATAATATTTATCTCATTTAATACAAGTATATTCATAATTTATTACCTAAATATACTATGCATATTTATAAGTTTATATCTACTCCTATTATTTATGTATTATTTATGTATTATAAGTAGGTTAGACACTTAATTTGAATATCATTCAAATATTCATTTTATTGCTCTAAAAGACATAATTAGCTATATTAAAGTAATTATTCATTTTTGTTTTATTTTTTGGTGTCACCCCGTGTAACTCTCCATTATTTTTTTAATATCTCTAACTTAAAAATTTTAATGATCATTGTTTTATGTATATATTATTTTTCTCATTCTTATAAGATAAATATTACAATTTTAGTAATTCAACAGTTTAATTTATTTAAATATAATATTTACTTTAATAATTTTATCTACCACTTTTCACTTTTTCTATTTAAAAATTTAGCTCACAATAAATTATATTTTTAAAGCTGGCAATAAATAAATCGACTATTGATTTGTTTATAAAAAAATTGTATCCAAAGTTAACTAGATTATTTACTCACTAAACATTTATAATACACAATCTTATGCTTTTTTTAAAACAAACTTAATATTGGTGTAAATTATTTAAGTTTGTAATAATAGTAATACTAATATTTAAAATAAATGTTCAAATATCATAATATATTATTATTTTAAATAGTTATTATAATTATATATAATATAATATTAACTCATTAAAATTATATTTTATATATTATGATAATATTTATTTTTATATTCATATTATTATTAACTTATAAATAGACAAATGTATATATAATTAATTGAATAAATTATTAATAAATAGTTGTTAAAGTGAATTATGTATATATTTCTACCTCTTTAAACAATAATAAATTGGACGAGAAAAAAATAAAATATTTTAAAGATAATTACTTTTAATGTAAAACATTATATTATAGAGTAAAAAAATATAAAATATTATTTGGCTATAGACCAAATTATTATAAAAGAAAAACAACCCATAATATTTGAGTCATGAAATAAAAGTTTCAAAGCGAGAAGACAATTACAAGTCTTAAGATATGAATGTCATTCTAATGAGAAAAAATGAGAAAAAATTTTATACTTGTTGTAAATAGAATGAATGTTAATGGAGATGGAAGTCTAATAGTTCAAAAAAATCTAACTACAATTTAATATTATATGCTTTATCAAAGAGTTTAACGAGTACAACCATTAATAGAATGTTGAATAAATATTGTAAAACTTCCAAATTCCAATGTTGTACAAGAACTCAAGAAGACCTATCTTTGGAGGCAGCCTAGCATCGAGGTCGGGTAGAGATTAAATGTTCTTTACAATGCATATCTCGAGTGATTTAGGTGCCATAAATACCAACATTTTCAATCATAATGTACTAACTAATATAATATTTATTTATAATTTTATTAATATATATTGTATTTTTTAAATAATATATATATAATTTAGTAATACTAAAATCATATAATTTGCTTTCAAATATAACCAAATAATATATATATATAAGTATTATATTATACAAAATTTTAATTATATTAATTTAAGTTAAATAAAATATTTATATATAAATTATGATATTATAAATGTATATACATAACTTAAATTTTACATTTGAATTATATTAAAATTATATAATTTAATACTAAAATTATATTATTATAGATAATAATAATAGATATATATTTGTTTAACATATTTAATTTATTTTTAAATAATTAAATTTAAATATTAATTATATAATTTTTAATTATAATGTAAATTACATATTTAATTTATATTTATATTAAATATATATACCTAATTGAAGTTAAAAGAAAGTATTACAAAACTTACAAAATATAATTTATTTTGATAGATATATTTATTATATTATAAGTTAAAATTAATTAAAAGTTCTAGTATTCTAGATGAAGTTTTTTTTCAAATTAATATAATTGTAATTTAAGAGAAGTTAACCATTCTAAAATAGTTTATAAGACAAATTACTAATTTGGAGTGCAGTGATTTGAAATGGTAAATAAAATCACATATTTGATAATAAAACATAGAGTAAGTTTGAGAATGGTAAATAAAATCACTTATTTGATAATAAAACAAATAAAACATAGAGTAAGTTTGAGAAGGTGTAGAATTACTACAAATAACTCCTTTTACCCTATATATCATATATCTTAATTTTAGATTATATTTATAATAAATGATTTCGAGTGATTTAGAGGTAAAGTGTTAAAAAATGTTTGGATTGAAAATAAATTGATGAATTTTGATAGAGTTTAAATGAGTTATTAAATTACTTTAATATATTTGAAAGTATTGTGTTATTTATTGATTAAATTATTTTAATATATATTTATTGTTTATATTATTATTTCATTACTTTCTTATTTATTTTAATTTATTTGTATTCTTATATACATTAAATAAATTTATATATTAATAATATATTATATAAAATTATATAATAAAAATATTATATATAAAAAATTATTTTACAAAATTTATTTAATATAATTTAATTATATATTAGCTAATAAATTATTTAATTTAATTTAATTTAAAATGTAAATTTATTTTTCAAAATTTTTAATTAATAATTTTTCACCTCATTTAACCTATATTTAAACTATTGATTATTAAAATTTTTTAACATCTCCCTCAATTATTTTACTTTCACTCCGAATATCTCACTTCTAAATTTATACAAATCACTTAAACTATTTTTGTTTTGTATTAGGAGGTTGAAAGTGATTTAAAGTTGAAATATTTCGAGTTATTTCGATTTTTTTTAAGTGGAAGAGAAGTGATGGATTTGTATATATTAAAATTTTTTAATAATTTGTTGTTTAGATAAATATGAAATGAGGTAAATGATTATTAATTAAAAAATTATAAAAATAAATTTATTATTTTAATTATATTAAATAATTTATTAGCTATTATATATAATTAAATTATATTAATAATTTATAGTTTATATTGAGGTTAACTGGGATTAATAATTATTAATAAAATAATTATAAATATAAATTTATTATTTTAATTAAATTAAATAATTTGTTAGTTATTATATATATAATTAAATTATATTAAATATATTTTGTATAATTAATTTTTTATTTATAATATTTATATTATATAATTTTTTAAATAAAATATTATTAAAATATAAATTTATTTAAAGAATATAACTATAAAAATTAATAAATAATAATAAATAATAAATAAAAATATTAAAATAATTTGAACAATAAATTAGAATCAATCCAAATAACAAAAAATGTGGATATTGGATTATTGTAAATTGACGGATTTGGAGTGATTGGAAGATAATTACCACTCCAAACACTCCATTTTATGTTACCAATTATCAATGGATTGGGAGAACAAAACTAATATAAATGTTGATGAAATTAATGTAAAAATCACTCAATTGACATAAATAACTATAAAATTGATATAAATAAAATAAAGTTGAGGTAAAATTATTAAATTATAGTAAACACGAAATTGATGTAAAAATATGGATGAAACTAAAAATTGAAAAAAAATATTAATCCAACTAATATACAATGTCTCGTTAAATGACAAAATACTCTATTTAGTCTAAAAAGTACCAATGGTATACATCATAGATGTGCAAGTAACAAGTAACCACGGAGATAAGTGTAAAATGACAATATATTAAAATTGACACTAATGTGAAAAATTATGTCCAACTATAGAAAAATAAAAAGATTGAACCGAATTTTAGAACACCGAAAGTCAAGATTTTATAAGTTATTAGCATTTAATAACTGCATATTAGTGAACATAAATGACCAAAAACTGGCTAGTCAAATTTTATTTATAGCTGTCATCCAAAGAAAAGGATTGACAAACACGCACCGTGTTACTCTTTAATTGTTTTCCCCTTTTTCCGGTTCACACATGTTGTTCCTCAAATGATGTCATGGGACAACATAGGATACTTCTCCCTCTATACCTCCACGGAATTCTTTCATTATTCACCATAATTTATGCTAATAATTTGATTTATATATATACACAGTTTGACTAATATCTTAAATAATGTGCAAATAATGTATAAAACGTTTCTTAATAGTTTAATTAGAAAGAGTGAATAGAATTCAAGAGTCCGCGTTAAATAGGTGTATGACCCCTCCATCCTTTCTTCCCGTCGCCTTCCCTTGTTCAACCAATCCGCACATCCATTATTATATTATATAAACCATACTTTGTGTATAAGCAAAGCCCATATATATTATACAAATCACTCTTCTCCCTCTCATTCGTCACCCAAAAAAGCAACAGGCAAATATATTGCAATCTCTCTTGCACGCACCGGTAACCCACATTGGAGTTTCTTGTCCGGCCAGCATCTAGGTGCAAGTGTCGATTTCAATACAGAAGATCAGTGGCATGTCAGGTGTGGGCGGACGCTGTAGGGCGTGGAGCCTCCTGCGGCTGACGCTCCTCTGGGCCCGGAAGGGCTGCCTCGGCGGACGCTGTAGGGCGTGGAGCCTCCTGCGGCTGACGCTCCTCTGGGCCCGGAAGGGCTGCCTCTTCAGGAGGCGGCTCATGATGGAGCTCAGCCTGGTGCCCAAGTTCCTCAAGAAAATGGGCTGCGTCAGAAACACTCGGGTAGACCGAATCGGGTTTATGGGTGAGCGTGAGTTCTCGTTCGATAAGACACCCGTGGTCCACGTCAAGAGGCACCGGCCCCACTCGATGCGGTTCCTTATTCCCCGCTTCTTCCCCTGCGTGGACCACGAGATAGATCTCGGTTATGACTCTTTCGGCGAGGGTATCGGAGTAGAAGCTGACGGATGTGAGTCAATATCTGATACGGCGAGGAAGAGCTTCATTGGTGATGGAGGAAGGCAGCTGCCTGAGAGTGATGATGATGATGTCGAGGAGGAGGCCATGATCGATGGATTACACGGGATCGATCTCCGGGCCGAGGAGTTCATCGCCAAGTTCTACGAGCAGATGAGGCTTGAGAGGCAACTCTCGTACTTGCAGTCCCGCCAATGAAGTTGGGAGATTCAGTCGTGCAAAAGCCTGCCGCCATGGGATGCCGAAAGTTGGCTACATATGTTTTTTCATCTTTCCACAATTGGCAAAATATGGGGTCTGCTGTAAATACTGAGAATTGAAGTTTTGAAAGAAGGATAAAGAATTTCTATTACATTTATTTTCAGTTTTGCTCTTTCTACCCAATAAAAATTTAAGTCTAAAAGTAGTAGAATAAATATCAAATAACTCAATAAAATTTAACACACCCATTTATTATCATCTCTTCTATTCTAAAATCATTTGGCTCCTATTATATTAGTAAAATCAAAATTATACTTATTAAATTTAAAATGATATGTAATGAGTTAGATGTGGTTAGTTATTCATTTAAATCTAAATAACAGTATTTTATTGATAATTAATTTAATAAATTATATAATTTTAACTAATAAACTATATGGCAATAATTTTAAATAATATCATGATAACATATAATATGACTAAAGGATTGGACTGAGTTTGACATTTATATGTTTGTTCAATAATGTTACACGGTCAGGCCAGACCAATTCATGAACCGGGCTGGATGGGCAATTAGGGTACTTAAGAATGGACTGATGGGCCGAACTTATAGGTCACGTGTCGGTTTTCTAATTTTGGTGAGAATAAAAACCCTCATAATTTTTCAAGGTCTCATTGTATATATTTGCAACTCCCTCTTTGCATTTTCTCAATTTACTTATTATCAATGAGTAAACCACTGATTTGTAGTTTATATTGGTTCATATGAGAGATTGTTATGTCCATTCGGAGTGAGTTGACATCAGGCTCACCTAATTACTGTTTAGGTTAAGCTCATTACTGTTTTTAATCCGATTTTAAAATTAACATGTTCAATCCTACTAAATAACTACGTGGTTATGACAATTCAACTCATGGATTTTTAATTAATAAAAGCTATTCTCATGAATCAACCAATAGGATTTAATTAATAAAAATTATTATTTGAACATCCATATTATTAAATTTATACTAACATTATTAATAGAGAAACTAACAAATTTACTAATACCATATCATAATAATAAAAAAATAAGGAAAATATTGGAAGTTGGTAGAACTTTGCTGGTGTGGATGCTTACCCAACTTTTTCGTATAATTTGATCATATTATTAATATTTGTACTTACATATAATATTTTTTTTATTTTAAACGAGTTTGAGAACAATAATCACGAGTTTAGTATTTTCACTTTATACTCGGACAAATGATAAAAGTGATTTCTAGTATTGAATCGGGTAAGTGTATGAGTCAATAACTCTCGTACAATTTAATAAAATAATATGAATAGATAAATGATTGATTTCATATATATTTAAAAGTTATAACTTTTAAATAAAATTTTTTTTAATATTATAAATCTACTATATTTTTATATTTTATCTAATATAGAATTATATATATAATATTTATATATATATTCACAAACATACATGAGCAATCATTTCTATCACAATTTTCATTAAATATGATCCTCATTATTACATCTCTATTCCAATGCATTTATAAAAATTGGGAGGTACTATATATAATCAATATATTATAAATAGTTTGGTATATATTTCGACCAACTCAATTATTCATATGCATACTAAGTTGAACAGTCAAGAATCATATTCAAATCTTATCACATTGAGTTTGGTCATCACCCAACTAATTCCTCTCGGTAATGATATTACAAGCATGATGCCCTAACTCAAATAGTCTTAACATGTAACTATAGTTAATTTATTTCGGTCTATTTGACCCTTAATCCATTTTTTAACTTCTAAAAATAGTATTTTTTTAGTGATTATGTATTCATGATATTTTTCACTTATTTTAATAATTTTCTAAATTATATATCATAGATTTCAAAGTATTATCAAAAGTAGTAAAACACGTTCGATTGGTCCAATTGGACTTACCATCATTACTCTCATTCACAAACCATAATTTCATATCCAATTAACCCTCAATTTCATAAAATTTTATTTTGGTTCTTTTAATTTAAAAAATCTCCAATTTTCCCCCAATTCCAACTTCTTAACACAGCCGAATTTGATTTTATCAAATTGACCCATCAAACGTTTCCAATTGTTTAAATTGAAATTGAAATTGAGTTTCTATATGTTAATAAAATTCTTCAGAAATGTGAATCGCAAGTTTTAAATGCTAGGACGAGCTCAAACGGAGATTTGCCAGAAAATGAACTATAGAGAGAGAGCTTCGATTACTCACCCGTGAAGGCACGACGGTTCGAGCTTTCAATCTGGACAGATAGCTCTCGTCCTGAGGTTTATCATAGAATCAAGAATTGCATCAATTGATGTGGAATTGGATTAGAATTTCTTTATTGAAGTTCGATCAACTCTCTCTCTAGCACCGATTAAAAATTGTAAATGAGAGCCGAATTGGCTTACCTTTCGGTCCTAATTCGTCCGTGGAAAGGCTGAGTAAGTGTTGGGAGGGCTTGGTTTGGCCTGAGGAGGGCTTGAAATAGCCGATTTTAGCTTGGCCGAAATAGGGCAGCTTCGGTCCGCTAGAGTTGCTTCACTATTCTATCATATCGACGCTTCTCCAATTATTCTCGGATTAACTAGAGTTTGCTATTAGATATCTGTCTTCTCCCCAGTTCTAAAGAGCCCGACCTTTGTTCAAGTCGAAGCTCTAGTTCGAGCTTCACCGATAAATGGAGTAGTAGAGAGAGAGAAAGAAGTGTTAAGGTGTGAGGAGAATTATTGGGGATGACATCTTTATATAGGTGTAAAACCGTGTATTAAATGGGAGAGATTTATTACTAGTATTAATATTGCCATAAATTATTGGTATTAATTCCAATAATTTAATTTCGGTATTAAATTATTTATATTAATTCAAATAATTTAATTTGGGTATTAAATTATTGGTATTAATTATAATAATTAAATATATATATATATATATTAATTTACGGCTATTTATGATAAGCCGTTCGCATAAAAATTTTTGACCAAAATTTTGGGTTACAAAAAAATCATACTTCCCAGGAGGTCATCCATCCTCACACTACTCTCAAGCAAGCATGCTTAACTTTAAAGTTCTTATGAAATCTAGTTCACCTGAACCAATTTGGTTTTTATCTTTTAAATTGTCTTAAGTTTCTTTTTTTCAAGGTTTAATGAACCCTTTGGATCACCCGTAAGTTGTAAATTTTCATATTGCTTGTTCCTAAATGTAAATCGGCTCGGTTTTCTTATTCGGTTTGACTGGTTCTTTTCCTGGTTTTCCTTAACTCAATAGTGCAGGGTTTACAGGTCTACTTTTTGGTGAGACGTAAACCAGAACTCTGACAATGACATTTCCTCCAACCTCCGAAGGCGCATTTGGATTCTATGGAACTGGAACGAAGTCCCCTACATCGCTACCACCTCCTTTCGGTCCGAGTATCATCGAAAAAGTGTCAAGAAGATAGTATAGTACCATCACTCCAGTGACCCCAAAATAGCAGAAAATCTCGAACTGAATTCCGACTGTCTCTGACCTCAGGTGACCAGACCAAGCCTCACACAGCTCCCCACAACTAACCCTTGACCTCCAGAAACCTATGAGGTAATCCAATTTCGTCACATTTTGCTGGAACAGTGAAGTTGCAGAAAATGAAACACTAAAACTTCTCTCCTCCAATTCTCTATGCTTAAGCATCCAATTGACCCGAAGTTTATCCTGGGAGACTCCTCTTGAAGAGTACTAGCCACACCTGTAAACCCCTTCCTTTAGTAATGAGAAAACCGGGGAAAGAATCGGTAAATTTGAACCTTTAAACCAAATTGGTCTACCATCCCGATTGTTAGGGGATGAGCAAATTTGAAAATTTCTAACTCCCATGTGACTAAAAAAGGTTCATAAACTTGGAAAAAGAACCCTAGGACAAAATGAGGAGGAAAGACCAAAGCAATTCAAGAGAATCGGGTCCAAACTGGATAGAACCGATTTGTGAACCGAGTTGATTCATGAACCGAGACCGATAGAGAATGGGTAAACCAAGAATATGGATTCCTTGTGATTCAAAGAGATTTATAATCCTTGGGAAGGAACCTTTGAACAATGTGGGAGAGAAAAACCAGATCGGTTCGGGTGAACCAAACCCGAACCGAATTAAACCGGTTTAAGAGCTGAGCCGGTTTGTGAACCGGAATTGAGAAAGAGATGGTAAACCAGGAAATTTATTGATCCTAAATGACCTAAGGAGCCAGAGGAGTCATGAAAATGGACTAGAGAATGAATTGGAGATGAAAACCAAACCGGTTCAGGTGAATCGGATCCAAACCGAATTGAACCAGTTTTGACCGATTTGAATCACTATTGAACTGGATGCTAAATTCATTTTTCTAATTGGCTTAAAAAAATTTTAATTTGAGATTTCAGACCACCAATGGATAGAAAATGAATTTAGGTACATTTATAAATTTTTAGGTTTGAAAAAATTGGTCGAATGGGGGGTGACATCCATTCATTCATTCCGAGAGTCGCCGAAGAAGCGCCGATATGATCGAACAGTGAAGCAGCTCCGACGGACCGAATCTGCCCTGTTTCGACCAAGTTGAAATCAGCCAATTTGAGCCCTCCTCAGGCCAAACCAAGCTCTCCTAAAACCTCCTCAGACCTTCCACAGCCGAATTAGGACCGAAAGGTAAGCCAATTCGGCTCCCCTTTGCAATTTCCGATCAGTGTTAGAGAGAGAGTCATCGAATTTCAATAATAAAATTCTAATCTAATTCGACATCAATTGATATCATTCTTAATCCTAGGAATAACCTCTGGAGGAGAGCTACCTGCCCAGATAGAAAGCTAATACCGTCGTGCCCTCACCAGTGAGAAATCGAAGCTTTCTCTCTCTACAATTTATTTTCCGGCAAAGCTTCGTTTTAGCTTGTTCTGGCATTAAAACATGCAATTCAAAGTTCTATAGAATCGTATAAACATGTAAAAACTCAATTTCAACTTCAATTTCAACAATTGGAGGTGTTTGATTGGTCAATTTGATTAAATCAAATTTGACTGTATTAAAGAGTTGAAATTGGGGGAAATTTGGGGATTTTTGAAATTCAAGGGACCAAAATGAAATTTTCTAAAATTGAGGGTCAATTGGTCATGATAAGAATATTAGAGGGCCAATAGAGAAATTTTAGAATTTTTGGGGTAAAATTTACCATTTTTGTAAAGGAAGGGCAAAATGGTAATTTTGGAATAATTGAGGGACAAAATTGGAAATTTGGGAAATTAAACCCCTATTTGTGAAATTTAATAAATTGAGGTCCTAAGATAAAATTTTAAAAAAATTTGGGACTCAATTTGAGGAAAAAAACCCGATAATAGGGACTTAAAGTTAAAGAAAAATAACTTTAGGGACCTAATTGTAAATATATATAAAGTTGGGTTTTCTCATTTATTTGGAATGAATGAGCGCTATTAGGCCAAAGAATAATGAGCAACTATGTTCATTTCGTGGAGGAGAATGAGAGATCGGGAACGCTAGTCGAGGTCCAGCGTGCTAGGGACGAAACTCAACTAAGTGGAATTTCACTGCACAATTAGGTGAGTGGGATTTTATATCATACCTGGTTGGGGATGATGAGCACATCGGAATGAAAATCCACTACTATGTGGTATTTTAAACATTACAACTTAGAGTGGTGATGTGAAAACCATGCGGAAAAACAACTTACCAGTTGTAAGTAGATCATACCCGGTTGGAATGATGAAACTTACTCGAAGGAAGTTGAAAACCCGTTCATCAAATATGAACGGATATGTCCTTATATCGGGTCGGTATAATGGAAAGTAAAAACATATTTTTGTTGGAAGTGTTCTCCCCTAACTGTGTGCCAATGTTTAAACAATTTGAGAGACCTTCTTGACGGGAGCTCGAATAGCCCTTATAGGCTGGAGGTCTCAGTTTTTTTTTGGAACTTGGGAGCTAATATGCCCAGTTTTGAAAATCTCGCACGATGGGCCATAGGCCAATAAGCACGAGCAGAAGCTCATAAATAAACATGATATATGTGTTATAAAACTTTAATAAGTAAATTGTATAGTCATGGAAATAAGGCTGGTCTGACATTCTCAGTCAACTGGCAGCAGTGCGACATGACCGGTCTCCAGACCAGTCAAGAAAAATAGCTGCAAGTTGAGTTGAAAGTGAGGACCGTTGGACTAATGACACCACATATTACATGACATAATAAGAAAATATTGTTTGTGCATGCACTATAAGTACAGGATCATCAAGATGCCCATGAGGGGTAGTGATACGTCCTAAGGGCCCTGGACAACCCAATGAGTATAAGGGCAGTTCGTCATTTCCAAGTGATCGTGCAAAATTTGAAGTAATACCAAGCGCATGAGACTGAGGTGGGGACGGGATGAGGTCTCTGTCCTCATATGGACACGAAGAATCGATTTCGGGAATGAGGGTCGGATGTCACGTACATGCGCTCATTCTCAGGATAGAAATGGTTGTACTTCTATCTAGGTGGCCGATAAAGTCGCTCCGAATCCATAAGTGGGTTCAGTGGTCGTGCTGACTTGTAAATGTGTGTAACCTTCATGATAAAGGATGTGTGTTGGGTGATGACACACCGTGATAATAAGAAATTATAGAAAAACCTGAATTTTTAAATGAAGGGATTTTTGAAAAGTGAAGAGTCTAGTACACTCCAATATAAATACTTTTCTTGAAAGTCAAAAGATTTAAAAACCCATTCACTAAGTAGTTGTACTCACCCCCTCCCTTATACCCCTTTTAGGTAGTCCCGGAAAGTCTGTCCTTAAAGACCTACGAATTTAAATACTTGCAAGATAGGTATGATTATTTTAAAATTTCTATGCCGTTTTGATTTATCTTATTCTTGGAAAAAAGTGTAAAGAGTGCCTTACTCTTTATAGTTTATAAAAGGGGAAACCCTTTAATAAACCGGGAGAGTGGCGGGTTGTTCACGGGGATTTGACCAAACCCAGTCGAGGCATGACAACACCTATCTAGAACATGTCATGTTGTAAGGGACATGTAGGTCCAACAGTCCCAAGAAGATGTGGCTCAAGTAAAGCATACTTGAGGGACCAAATTGAAAATTTGGGAAATTAAACCCCTGTTTGTGAAATTTAATAAATTGAGGTCTTAAGATAAATTTTAAAAAAAAATTGGGACTCAATTTGAGGAAAAAACCCGACAATAGGGACTTAAAGTTAAAGAAAAATAACTTTAGGGACCTAATTACAAATATATATATATATATATATATATAAAGTTGGGTTTTCTCATTCATTTGGAATGAATGAGCGCTATTAGGCCAAAGAATAATGAACAACTATGTTCATTTCGTGTAGGAGAATGAGACATCGGGAACGCTAGTCGAGGTCCAGCATGCTAGGGACGGAACTCGGCTAAGTGGAATTTCACTGCACGATTAGGTGAGTGAGATTTTATATCATACCTAGTTGGGGATGATGAGCACATCAGAATGAAAACCCACTACTATGTGGTATTTTAAACATCACGACTTAGAGTGGTGATGTGAAAACCATGTGGAAAAACTACTTACCGGTTGTAAGTAGATCATACCCGTTTGGTATGATCAAACTTCCTCGAAGGAAGTTGAAAACCCGTTCATCGATTATGAATAGAGATGTCCTTATATCGGGTCGATTTAATGGAAAGTGAAAATATATTTTTTTCGAAAGTGTTTTCCCCTGACTGTGTGCCAATGCTTAAACAATTTGAGAGAACTTCTTGACGGGAGCTCGAATAGCTCTTATAGGCTGGGGGCCTCAGTTTTTTTTGGAACTTGGGGGCTAATATGCCCGGTTTTGAAAATCTCACACAGTGGGCCATAGGCCAATGGGCACGAGCAGAAGCTCGTAAGAGATGAAGGGGCAAGGTGCCCCTTAGGCACGTGGTTTAAGGGGCGAGGTGAAGGGACCAACAAAGTGGCAACATGCCAAGCATACCCCAAGAGGACATCAAGGGAAGTTACACTTGATGCAAAGGATTGCTGACTTAGTTTTGGGTACAAAACCCCTAAAAAGTGGGTAGAGTTGTAAACCCTGTCCATTAAAGATAAGAAAAACTCGGAAAAGAACTGGTCGTTACAAAAGAGAAAATCAAGCTAGTTCACGGACCATAACTGATAAAAAAAAGGTAAAATGAGAAAATTGGAAAATCCAAAATGACTCAAAGAGTCATAAAAACCATGGAAAGGAACCTTGAAACAAATGGGAAGAGAAAACCAGGCCGGTTCAGGGTGAACCGAACCTAAACAAGATTGAACTAAATTGAACCGGTTTCTAAATTCATTTTTCTTGGTAGCTTAAAATGTTCAAATTGGGAAATAGAAGCCACCATTAGATAGAAAATGCATTTAGATTAATTTAGAAATTTTTAAATTTGAGAAAACTAGTCGAATCAGTTATGAACCATCCAATTTTTGCCATTCAACCCAGTCGGACCGGCTTGGAACAATGTCGTCTTCTTACATAGGATGACAACACCATTCATTAATGTAGAAAACTTCCTTCTCTGATGAAGGAATATAAGCTCCTATCAGGGCATTTTTGGACGAGGATAAGCTCGACCAATATGGAAAGTGGTCAAGGAGATGGTCCCCGAGCTCACTATATAAAAAGATTCTCTCCATTCATCCTCCACATACCTTAAATCACCATTCTCTCTCAACTGCTCCATTTTCTGGTGAAGCTCAAACCAGAGCTCCGACTTAGGCATTTTTCTCAGCCTCACAAGGCAAGGTCGGATCGTATAGACTCTCGGGAAAGTTAGCTACCTGATAGTAACCTTCTTTCGACCCGAGGACCACCGGAGAAGCATCGACGGAATTAAACAATGAAGCAGCTCTAATGGACCGAAGCTACCCTATTTTGGTCGAGTTGAATTCGTCAAATTCAGCCATCCTCTAGCCAAACCAAGCCTCCCTAACACCCTCATTGCCCTCACACAGCCTCAAAAGAGCTAAAAGGTAAGCCAATTTGGCTCTCCTCTGTCGCTACAAATCGGTGTTAGAGAGAGAAAGTGTCGAATTTCACTAACTAAATTCACCCTCATTTGGACATCAATTGTAGCAATTCTTGATCGTAGAATGAACCTCGGGACGATAGCTACCTCCCCAGATCGATAACTCGGACTGCCACACCTCCGACGGTAAGCTTTCGAAGCTTTTTCTCTCTACGAACAGTTTTTCGGTGAAGCTCCATTTGAGCTCATTTCGGACCCAAATTATGCAATTCAAAGCTCAATTGAATCATATGGAAGTGTAGGAACTAATCCATATCATCAATTGGAGTAATTAACTCAGATTGAATGGCTAGTTTGAAGGGGAGAAATTGGGGGAAAGTTGGGAATTTCAAAAAATTGAGGAACCTCTATGCAATTTCCCAAAATTGAAGGCCAATTGGCCATGAGAAAGATGTTGGGGGACCAATTGGTCAAGTTTTGAAACATTTGAGGTCAAATTTCTATTTTTGGATAGTAGAGGCAAAATTGTGGACCAAATTGAAAATTTGGAAAACTTGAGCCCCTTACACAATTTTAAGTAAATTGAGGACCTAAAGAGAATTTTGGAAGCCTTGGGAATCAATTTGGAGAAATGCTAGCATTAGGGACCTAAAGTTAAGGAAAATGAACTTTAGGGACCTAAGTGCAATTAAGCAACAATTTTGAGCCTAGTCGCTCACACGTGATAAAATGATGGCTTTCATGCCAAACTTTAATAGATGAGGATGCATAAATCATGTAGGGACAAGAGAGACTGGAATGCCGACAAGGAGAAGCTAGCATGAATTTGGAAAACTAATTGCGGATGAACACATCACGATCATCAATTGAGTGGGCTAATTTACACATCATATCGGTTGGAATGATGAACACTATCTTTAACGAATATAAACCTACTTACTGGTTGTAAGTAGAGATAATCATACCCGGTTGGTATAATGAGTTTCCATGAGGAAAGGAGAAACTCGCCTACCGGTTGTATGCAAAGATATCACCACACCCGGTTGGTGTGATGAGTTGAACAATGATTTTTGTCAAAAGTGTTCTCCCTTGACTGTGAGCCAATGCTTAAAACATTTGGGACACCTTCTTGACGAGAGCTAAAATAGCTCATATAGGACAGGGGCCTCGATGTTTGAACTCATAGGGCTAAATGCCTAGTTTTGGAAAAACATGTGCAGTGGGCCTAAGGCCAGTGGGCACGAGCAGAAGCTCGTAAACAAATCTGTTTAAGAAAGAGCCATGAAAATTTCTAATGAAATTGGTTGTATGATTTTGCCATGGTACCGAGCCAGGACCGACAATGTTCTATGGATTGGCGGTAGTGCGTAGGGCCAAGTCGACGGACCGACCGAGGCAATCAGCTACAGGTCGGGTAGAGCGTCGGGGCTGTTGGACTGTTGGCACCAAAGATAATGGCTATATGTGAAAAACTCTTGCTTGTGCATGCACTTATGGTACAGGACCAACAAGACACCCTAGGGGGTAGTGATGGTTCCTAAGGGCTACTAGACGACATGGTGGAGATAAAGCCAGTTCATCGTGCCAGTCAGTCTTGAAGCTCAGAGTAGCTTCTTGCGCATGAGACTGGGGTGGGGTCAGGATGAACTCTCTGTCCTCATATGAACACGAAGTGGCATTCGAGACTGAGGGTTGGATGTCTAGGACATCCACTCACACCCATGGTAGAAGTGGATGGGCTTCTATCATGGTCGATGGTAAAGATGCTCCGATCCACAAGTGGGTGCAGTGGACGTGCTGCACCTATGAATGTGTGTACCCTTCTTGATAAAGGTCATGTGTTTGTTTGCTAAATGCCTCCCGAGGCAAGGGGATGGGCTAAGAGAGCTAAACACACCTAATATAGAAATGGAAAAAGGTTTTGAAAACCAAAATTAAGGAAAACTCTTCTTAAGGAAATGATAACCTTGGCACGGTTTGGATAAAGCTACTTTTGAAAACTAACTCCTAACACCTGCTCACTGAGTTGTAGAACTCACCCTTCCCTTTTACCCCTTTTTAGGAGTAAGGAGATAGAAAGAAAGAGAGTGTGAAGATGTACCTTCCGTCAGGTATGCTTAAAGTTCCTTTTAAGCTTGCATTAGATTGATTTATGTTATTCTAGGGAACAATGTTTGAATTTACTCTTGACTCCTCTTGAATAAAAGAAGGGGGAAACCCCTCTTAAACCAAGGGAGCGGCGGGTTGATCATGGGGATCTGACCAAACTAGGTTGGGGCGTGACAGTAGGCGATCACCTTGCCCTTCTAAATGTACACGCATCCCATCCCATGCCCAGACGCATTTCTATACACGGTGTATTCCCCACCGTTTAGATATGGAAGAGCAAGGATTGGTGTAGAGGTGAGTCTTTTCTTTATGTAACAACTAAAAAACACGAGCCAATACCTAAACTCGAGTGGAGCAAGAAAGCCAAGATGGATACTGATGAACCAATAAGGAACTCAAACTAGATGGAGAATCCATACAAAAACCCAAACTTGGGAGTGGAAAGTACACCCTAAAACCCTAAGGAAATCATGCTCGATCATAGATAAAGGATCGGGAAGGCCAAACAGAAGTTAGACAAAAAAAGGGGGTAACTAGGGAATTAAGTAAAAAGGTTCCTGATTTTTAACAGTAGATAAACTACTTTAAAAATAGCAATTATTAAGCCGAAACAACTTAAAATGGGATGTGGTAGTTTTAGAAAAATAATTATGCCATGAACCGGTCAGATCAAAGGTGAACCAACCAATGGGAGGCCAATAATTAGGGTGGGTCAAACTGTAACATTCTCTAATATGCATTTTGATCTCGTGTCGATGTCCAAGGATATTCAAAGTCTTCTCAACAGTTCCAACATAGGCAAGTAGGCTCATCGGATGTGAGAAAGACTCACATTATGCTTTCAACTCAGTGCATTAGCCGCTATATTCGCCTTGTTGGGGGTGATAATCAATTATTAGATTGTGATTTTTTTATTAACTCTAACAACCTCCTTGACCTTAGATTTAACTTTTTTTGAGTCATAATATACTTGAGTCTCTTATGATCTTTGAAGATACTGTTTGTAACCCCACAAAGGTAGTGTCATCAAATATTGAGAGCGAACACTATCTCTCCTAACTCTAGAACATGAGTAGGGTAATCGAGTTCTTGCTTCTTTAGTTGCTTGGAGGCGTAGGCAATCACCTTGCCCTTCTAAATGTACACACATCCCATCCCATGCCCAAATGTGTTGCTATACATAGTGTATTTCCCACCATTTAGATATGGAAGAGCAAGGATTGGTGCAAAGTTGCGTCTTTTCTTTATGTAACAACTGAAAAACACGAACCAATACCTAAACCCGAGTGGAGCTAGAAAGCCAAGATTGATACTGAAGAACTAATAAGGAACTCAAATGGGATGGAGAATCCATACAAAAACCCAAACTTGGGAGTGGAAAGTACGCCCTAACAACCCTAAGGAAACCATCCTCAATCATGGATAAACGATCAGGAAGCCCAAATAGAAGTCAGACCAAAAATGGGGTAACTAGAGAATTAAGTAAAAAGGCCTCCGATTTGTAACAATGGTTAAACAGATTTAAAAATAGCAATTATTAAGCCCAATCAATGTAAAATGGGATGTGGTATTTTTGGAAAAATAATTGGGCCAAGAACCAGTCAGATTAAGTAAAAAGGCCCCCAATTTTTAACAACGGTTAAACAGATTTAAAAATAGCAATTATTAAGCCCAATCAATGTAAAATGGAATGTGGTATTTTTAGAAAAATAATTGGGCCAAGAACCAGTCAGATCAACGGTGAACCGACCAACGGGAGGCCAAAATCGATCTTACTAACTCAGAGCAGTAAAAAAGTCCCAACTTTTAGATGGGAAAAATTAAATTCTAAAAAGGTCATTCTTTAGCTCAAATGATAGTAAATTAAATGAAGGGTATTTTTTAAATTTAATTTATGCCAAGAACCGATCGATCGGAGGTGAAGCAGCTAAATAAAGGTCAAAATTGGCCCTACCAACTAAGCAATTTACCAAAAACTTGTTCACTACAGTGTGAATCAGTCGATGCACCACAATAGGTGTGCACGTGTCGTCTTCTCCACCCAAACTTCAGACCCGAATATAGATAAAAACCCAAAAATAACTCATCTGTCATGCGATTTTCTGCACAATGTTTCCCCAAAGAAAATTAAATGAAAAGCACAGACTATAAAGTCCCATCTAGTCAACTATGGATATGGCCGACTAGACAACTGAGTCCATGACCTCCCTATATAAGTGTCGACCATCCTCTTACCAAAGGATCACCAAAATTCTCACTTAACACCAAATACCTCTAGTTTTGTTGTTTTCACTTCCAACCACAAAGCATAGTCATCTAGGTGTCCTTAGAACCATACAAGAGTTAGCTTTTGAATCCCTCCCCTCTCGGCCATCGATGCTATGTCTCTTGACAACAAACTAACAAAATAGTAACCTTACTCCATTGGCAAAAAATAGAGCAAGAGCTTTCGAGTCCACCTAAACCTTGAGAAAATTGAGCCATTTAAATGAACCAAAGATGGTAAAGAAGGGTTTAAAATGGGAAATTAAAAATCCAAAGTTACCATGAAGTCACAAAAATCATTGAGAAGAACTATGAAGGAAATTGGATGAGAAAATCGGACCGGTTCGGGGTGAACTAGACCTAAATCGCATTCAACTGAGTTAAACCGTAGTGAACTGATTCAATAATTCATTTTTTTAGGTAGCTTAAAAAGATTGATTTGGGAAATTGATGCCACCATTTGATAGAAAATGAAATTAGATTAATTTAGAAATTTTTAATTTTTAGAAAACCGGTTGAATCAGGCATGAACTAACCAATTTTTATTTTTGGGTCACCAAATCCAATCAAATCGGACCGGTCAATAATCCAACTGGTCAACGGACCGTTGATAGGTTAGTGCTCAGTTAGCACGCGTGACCAATCAATGTGCGACACGTGGCAAAGAGCACCCCATTAGCCACTCGATCAACACCTGAAAGCACTGACCAATCAGAGAGAGACACGTGTCTGGTTAACGGTCAGCGGATGCCGGGTTAGCAGCCATGTAGATACGAGTAACCAATGGGAGGTTGCCACATGTCCGGTGTCACTCCCCGACCTAGTTTGGTCGGATCCCCGTGATCAACTCGCCACTCTCCCAGCTTACTAATGGTTGCCCCATGTTTATAAATCATGAGAGTAAGGCGTCCTTTAAACCTACACCTTTCCTATAATAATATAAATCAAAACTGCATAAAATTTTAAATTGATCATACCTGTCTTAGGATTTCCAAGATTGATGGTCCTTGTGGGTAGGCTTTCCAGGATTTCCTAGAAGGGATATAAGGAAGGGGGTGAGTACAACGACTTAGTGAATAGGTTTTTGAAATTTAATTTTTAGGAAAAATATTTATTTTGGAGTGTGCCAGACTTCTTATTTCCTTTAAAAAAAATCATTTCATTTCAAATCTCTGTTTTTATCACCATTTCTTATTAATCACGGTGTGTCATCACCCAACACACATCCTTCATCATGAAGGTCAATCACACAATTGCAGGCCTGTATGTCCACTAAACCCACTTGTGGCATCAGAGCGACTTTGCTGGCCACCTAAATAGAAGTACATCCACTTCTACCTTGAAAATGAGTGGATGTTTACGACATCCGACCCTTAATCCCATAACAATTCTCTGTGTCTGTATGAGGATAGAGACCTCATCCCGTCCCCACCCCGGTCTCGTGTACTTGAAGCTACGTCGAGCTTCGCAAGGTCACGTGGTACGACGAACTGCCCTTATATCCACCAGGTCGTCCAGGGCCCTAGGACACATCACTACCCTTCTTGGGTGTCTTGAAGGTCTCATAAACATAGTGCATGCACAATCAACATTTTCACATCATGACATATAATCTGTGGTGCCACTGGTCTAATGGCCCCGACCTTCAACTCAACCTGCAGCTGTTTGTCTTGATTAGTCTGGAGACCTATCATGTCGCAGTGCCGCTAGTTGACTGAATATGTCGGTCTTGTCTTAGTACCATGGCCAAACAATTCATGTATTTAAATTTTCATGGCATATAACACATGTTTGTTTACAAGCTCTTACTCGTGTCAACTGGCCTAGGGCCCACTGTTCGACATTTTCTAAATTAGGCATAATAGTGCCCAAGTTCTAAAACTAAGGCCTCTAGACTAATAGAGCTATTCGAGCTCTTGTTGAGAAGGTATCCCAAAATGTTTAAGCAGTGGCACATAGTCAAAGGAGAGTACTTCCGATAAAAATATATCTTTCAACTGTCCATCATACCAATCGAGTATGAGGACATCTTCATTTATAACCGATGAACGGCTTTGCTACTTCCTTTGAGAAAGTTTAATCATACCAATCGATTCTACTTACAACCCATAAGTAGTTTTTCCGTGTGATTTTCACATCACTCCTCTCAGCTGTGATGTTTAAAATACCACTTAGTAGTGGGAGGAAAAAGAACTTTAGGGACCTAAATGCAATTAATTTAAAATTTGGACATTTTTGTTCATACGTGAGGAACGAAGGCTATCATGCCAAATATTAATAGTTAAGGATATCCAAATCATGTAGGAATATGAAGGACCAGAAAGCCAGCAAGAATAAGCTAGCGTGGAGGCAAAACCCGACTAAGAAGGAAAACACTACAATTATCGGGTGAGTGACTTAATTCACATCATACCCAGTTGGGATGATAATCACTTCGAAAATGAAACACCACTTATATGTGAAATTTTGATGTCACACTCGGTTGAAGTGATGTGAGAATTATGAGGAAAAACTACTTAGCGATTGTAAGTAGAGAGATTATACTCGGTTGGTATGATGGACTTCCTAGAAGGAAGTAGAAAACCCGCTTACTAGTTGTAAGTGAAGATGTCATCACACCCGGTTGGTGTGATGGAAGGAAAGTTTATTTTGTTAGAAGTGTTTTCCCCTAACTATGTGCCAATACTTAAAAATTTTGGGAGAACTTCTTGACGAGAGCTAGAATAGCTCAGATAGGCTAGAGGCCTCAGTTTTGGAACTTGTGGGGGCTAAATGCCCGGTTTTGGAAAATCACGTACAGTGGGCCCAATGCTAGTTGGCACGAGCAGGAGTTTGTAAACAAACATGATCTATTTATGTCATGAAAATTCTAAATGAATGGAATGTGTGATTTCGCCATGGTACCAAGACAGAACCGACATACTCGATGGACTCATAGCAGTGCGTAAGGGCTAGGTCGATGGACCGGCCAAGACAAATAGCTGCATGTCAAGTTAAGGGACGGGGCCATTGGACCAATGGCACCAAAGATAAATGGCATTGTGGAAAACTTATTATTTGTGCATGCACTTGAGGTTCGGGACTATCAAGACATCCAAGAGGGCTAGTGATGCATCCTAGGGGCTACTAGATGACATGGTAGAGATAAGGGCAGCTCAACGTAGCTTCATGCGCATGAGACTAGAGTGGGGTCGAGATGAGGTCTCTGTCCTCATACGGACACAGAGTTGATTTCAAGTTTGAGGGTCGGATGTCGCGAACATCCACTCATTCCCAGGATAGAAGTGGATAAGTTTCTATCAAGTTGGCCGGTAAAGTCGCTCCAATGCCAAAAATGGGTGCAATGGATGAGCTGCCTTGCGAATGTGTGATTCCCTTTTTGATGAAGGGTGTGTGTTGATTGTTAAACACACCTAATGAGGATAATGAGGAAAAGAGTTTTAAAAACTAAAATTTGAGGAAGAAGTGTTCTTAAAGGAAATAAGGAATCTGACACACTCCAATTAAAAATTATTTTTTTATGAAAACTCATTTCCAACTTCCATTCACTAAATTGTATAAACTTACCCCTCTTTTCTATCCCTTTTCAGGATTTAAAGAAAATAAGGAAAACACTCGGACCCACCTTTTGTTAGGTATGCTTAAAAGTTATTTTTAAGCTTTGCATTTTTATTGATTTATGTTATTACAGGGAACAAGGTTAAATTACGCATGGCTCTCTTAATTAAAGAAAGGGGAAACCTCTCTTAAACCAAGGGAGCGACGGGTTGATCATGGGGATCCGACCAAACTGGGTCGGGGCGTGACAGGTCGAGTATTGCACGAGTCAGGTCGGGCGGCCAAAGTTGGGTTGGATCCGACCTGACTTGGTAGCCATCATTCTCATACTTTCCAAAATTATACTTTTTCCCCTTTGAGTCCTATCAATAATTTAAATTATACCCCTTTCTGAGCCTAGCTCATCCAAATCGACCTCCTAAAAATCCCGACTTCTTGTTCGGGAAACGTTTTCCGATTCCAATTCAGTAAGATCCCAATTTTTGGCTCAGGATCCCATCCTCAGTTCATCTTGGATTCTCGATCCATCGTTGTCTGATTCTCTAGTTGAGAAAATCCTGGCGTTACATGTCATCTATAAACTCACTCGTCATTTTATATAGAACTTATTCGTACTTGGATTTTTCCAAGTGTCTCAAATCGAGGAATCCACTCATACCATTTACAGCAGTTACACTATAACAAACAAATAATATGAAATAAATCAGATTTGGTTCTAAATGATAAATTATATTATTATCTCGTAACTTTCCAAAAATTATACTTTTGCCCCTCACGTCAGGTTCGTTCAATTTGCGCGTTGACGAACCCATTTTCACATCAATCTAAATTTCTATAATTTTCTCCTATTATTTGGCTATATTTATTCTAAGTACCTAATACATTTCAACTCTTTCATTAGACCCTTAACTTGTCATTTTTTGCACTTTAGGTTTTAAACTTTCTAAAATTATAATACGGTTCATACTCTTTTCACTTACCCATTTTTGAAACCATAACTCTTACACATCTTTATTTCAGGACCTCTAACTTACTCTAAGTTCATTTGGATCCTCAAACTCAGAGAAATTTACCTTTTTGGCCTGAACTTTAAAATATTTACCATTTGGCCCTTAAACTTTTCGAAAAGTTTAACTTAGCTCCCTAACATCTTTTAAGCTACCACTTTGGATCCCTAAGTTTTCTCAAGCATTATTTCAATTCCCTAGACTTCCATTGAGTCTCATTTACATCCTCATTTCTCAAAAATCTTGTTTTGAGCCCAATACTTTTTAAAAATTACACTTTAGCCCCCCAACTTTTTCTTCCTTTAAAACACCTCCATAAACTCTCCAAAAATACTTTATAGGCCCCTCACTGTATTTCTCATGTTTCCATGGTCACTTTCCAGCCAGCCTCAACCGAAACAATGTCATTTTGGTTGTGATCGAAGTTTTGCCGGAAAAATTACACAAATCGAAAAAATGTCAATAACTCACTAGAGAGGGCGAGTTGGTCATTGGCATTAGTGGAGCCGGGAAGTTGGCCTTCTTGTGTATTTGTGGCCTCTTGAATTACCCCCAAATGGTGGTTTGAGTCACCTGAAAAATACAATTTACAGTCGATGTTTAAAATAGGTGTGTTCCTTAAACTTTTAAGAATTTTCACGGCCACGAGACTTACTTACAACTTGAATAGACCGTGGTGTTGACTAGATGGGGCTAAGAGGAATCTCCAAAATTATTTTAGGTCGTGGTTGTCCATCAGAGAGATTAGGATGAGGTCAAAAAGGCACTGCTCTATTTTTTATCGGGTAGTAGTATTACTATTTGATCACATTAGCGTCAGTAAGAGACACATCGGTGACGAAGAGATGCACAATTAGAAAGTTGACTTCCAAGCGGTTCTAAGGTAATTAAAATTACCATGTTTGGTGGTTGAAAATGGAAGATATGAGCTCTAGAAGTGAGATCATCAAAAAGTTGTGTAAGCTAGGTTGCAAAGAGAAATCCAGCCACCGACGAGTGGGAGGGGTCAAGTCTTATATGGGGAACTTGGGAAACTAAGTGTTCATCACCCCATGTCCATACCTGGTCGAATTGAACCCCATAAACCTTAGTTTCAAATTAATTTTACTTAGGTGTATAATACTAGAAATCGTGTGAAAAATTAGGTTACTATACGAATCCATATCCGATTTCGAATCACAAATCGGATGGATATGATAAACATGCATGTGTGTGCGCTCGACGTAACATGCCAACCATTTCACACTATAGTGAACCTATTTTCAATGAATAAATTGGTCGGTTCACCTCTAATTCGATCTGTTTTGGCCATTCTAAACATGAGGGTTCTACTACTACGAGTCGATTCAATCAGTTTTGGTCGTTTTTTTTATTAGTTCACCTCTAATTCAACTAGTTTTTTACCCAAATTATTTTTCTAAATATTTCTTATCTAATTTCATATGAATTAGGCTCAAAATTTTCTATTTTCTAATTTATATAACATTTCTTAAAAATCAGAGTTTTTTGTTTTAATACGATTCCATACTGATTCGAACCAATTTTTACTTTTATTTTTTCTAATGCTTGATTTTTCTATCAATAAGAGTTATTTGAGAGAATTTTTATCATCTAAACTATCTAAACAAATTAAATTCCAATACAGTTCGATTTTCATATCTCTATTTAGGTTATCGTGTATGGTTAAACTTTAGTTTTCGATATAATTGGGGTTAAATCCTAATTTTGCAATTTTCTTTGATAATGGGCAATTATTAGGTAGAAAGTTGATACCGAGATGGAATCAACAGTTGATATATACGAAACAAAATGAAAAAGGAGTTACTATAATTCATGAATGACAAATTGTTCAAAAATTCAACTCTTAAACATATAACCATAGAGATATGTGCAAAAATTAATAGGAGAAAAATGACAAAATAGATAAATTATGTTGTGGCAAATTAAATATTGTATAGAAGAAGTTGGTTAAATAGTAAAATAAAAATTCATCTAAAAGTGAGTTTAATAAGTTTAACAATAAATTCTTGTTTAGATACAATGATAAAACTTTCTTTCTCATTAAATTAGTTATGCTAAAGTTGGTATTAGGGGCATATGTTAAGATAAATCATTGCTTTGGAATTAGCTAATAAATAAAATTCAACTTTGCTGGCAAAAAGAACCATGTATTGTTTATTAAACATTAATATAATTCTAGAAGTTAAAATCATTTAATGCACATAGTAAAATGAGTATGCCATGTGCTACAATCAATGTGATGGATGAAATTGATATTCATAACATTAAATTGATGGAATCATATTTTGGTAAATTTTGATACACTATAAGACGAACAGAAAAAGGTGATACTAAGATTCATTATTCAAGGTTATTAGATCTAATAATTAATTTGATCAAGAAACCGTATACCAACTAAATTGGTTAAACCCGTGAAAGAAATATGATGGATGTTTAATGGCATCACCGCGTCAAGTCAACCCCATTCTGCTATCGACCATCTCATTAGAAAGCTAACTTTTTTTTGTAAGTGGATATAGATATAGTAAAAAAAATTGATCTCCCATCAATTATGTACAACAAATAAATAATATAAGTTTATAAAAATATATAGAATTATCATAATTTTTATTAGATTTATGTTGTGAGCACAATATTATTTTACATAATATATTAATTAGTAAAAAAATGTTTTATGACGGATTCATATAGATGAAGACGTGATGGGAGAGTGGACGCATCACGCATTAACAGGACAAGATCTACCGCACAAGAAGATAAATTCCCCTGGGCCATGGCATTGATTATTTATATTTATATGCGGGTTGATGGGGAAATGAAATTTAATGACTACAAGGGGAGCAAACAATGTCATATCAATGAAAATATAATAAAGGTAGTGGTGATTTTATTATTCTCATTCGATCAACATTGTACTATCATAACAATCCACTGTAGTATAAGAAATGAGTATTATATGATATATAAGTTGGCTGCTGACACCTCTAACACATGCAGAATTCAATGTATTTGAGAAATTTGAATTAAACACCTTAATTTTGATTTGCTTGCTGCAGCAACGGATCTGTCTCTCTTGAACTCCCATCCTACATTTGATTTGCTTCCACAGGGCTGCCCCAGCAATGAATGTTGGGTGGGGCATCTATGGCAGAGCTACCACAAGCAATGGGATCTGAGATTCACGTACTCTCGCATGAGGGGTGTAATTAAATTCATGGATGCAGATGAGATGATTGGATAATCAACCATTCAAAGGTTTATAGTAAGAAATTTGACCTTGGACGGCTCAAGTTCTAGATGGTGGAGATGCCATCATATTCAATTATTGCTCCCTTAGGAAAATGAGGAGTGTTAATTGGTTGAGGGAGTCAAGAGTTAATTAGAACATTTTTTATGCCATAAGGACGAAAAGAAAATTAGAGGGAAATGGAGGGATGTGCTTGCTGTACACTAATCAAATTATGGTATTATCCATATAAGCTTGATAGTGTGCACTTTTTTTTATTATTGAAGTAAATATCAAATTCAAATATTGTAGTGGATAAAAATAATTTATATTGAGATGTTCACTTTTTAATCAAACTGTACAATATAAATTTTGTAGCCAGTAAGTGGTATACTTTGAATATTAGATAACTTACAAAAACGATATTATGAATATAGAGAAAATGGTTTTGTATCAATTTTAGCTTCATATTATATAAGTTTTGTTTTGTCTAATAGACCACTAGTCTTTCCTACTACATATAAGAAGGAAAATATTTAAATAGGAGACGTTAATCCCTTTATTAGGTGTAAAATTTACATTAGTTTTGTATTTTTTACATTAATTACATTATCTTCAAGCTATAATCATTTATATCAAATTTTCCTTTATTTTTCCTCGAACAAATGAAAGTTTTATGCCATCTTTACAAAAAACATTTGTAAGGGTAAAAAACTACATTTTCCAACTCATAAAAAATAAGCAATCAACTATATCAAAGAAATAGAGCACACTATGCATAAGAGGGGACAGCCGATCAACCAATCCACTTTACAAGCTAATTAGATTGCAACTTCATCCACAACTCCATTTAATCCCACAAACACTACTCTTCACAAATCACTTTCACGCACACAAAATTTCTTAACAAAACTACAAGCTTTTCTATCCTACCAAAAGTCTACTAAACCATTAGTCCTCAGAGAGGAGCCAACTGACCATTTGATCACCCTTCTCAGTATCCATTACTCCTCCCAGCGTCTCTCTCTCGCAATGTTCCATGTCATTGTCATCCTCCCACAGCCAGCTGAACATTTGCTCCCCTTCACCACACCCCACATTAACACCACTCTCCAAATGCCATTTGCTCATAGCCCCGATCTCGACCTGGCTTGGAGAGTTGGCCGAAAGGCAAGACAAGCCGCCCAAATAGTGGGCCTCCTCTAGGCCGGTGGAGCTGCTGCTGATGTAATTGCCAGGACTTAAAGGGGCGTTATAAAAGTTCACAAGGTTACAATCATCCCCTTCATTGACAGCACCATCCACAAGCAGCAGTGCAGAAGAGTCCATGAACTCATTAAAGGCACCCAACATCTCCTCATCAATGCCCTCCAGTGGTCCTATGTCTTCAGTGCCTTTAACACTTCCTCCAGGACACGCCATGCAGCTGTCATTAATGCATTCATTACTTGAACCGCCGTTGTTGTTGTTCTTGCTCTCACCATTTGCTGTCGTGGTACTGTGATCATTGTCAGTGCTCATAGATGAACTTTGCATGGCTATAACCTTCCCAACATCCAGGGAAGAAGAATTGGAAACCCTAGATCTGCTCTGGCTATCACTAGCGGATTCATTTCCCGTCGATATCCCGACACCCTTATTGGAGACAGTGATGGTACGATCGTCCTTGCCTTTGCCCCTCCTTCCGATTCTCCCTTCCTTCTTCTCCGATGGGACCTCGGCTTTAACGCTCTCTATTAACGCCAATAATGCAGCGTCGACTACTGCTACCTTACGCACGCTATCAACCCTCCGTCTTAAGTGGGAGTTCCAGTAGTTCTTTATCTCGTTGTCTGTTCTCCCGGGAAGCTTACTAGCTATCACAGACCATCTGCGTTGATATTCAACAGCTACATCATGGTTAATGTCATGTCATCGTAATAGTGATGGATGCATAATAATAATTGAAGGAGAATATACCCATTATCACCAAAGAATCAACAACAATATAAAGTGTACAGTCTACAATAATTACATCCATATTTAATTTGCGTGTAGGGTTTCTTTTTCCAACAGTAATTGCTTATAGGGTTTGGCCATCCCGTGTCCACGACGAAGAATGCTGAGACGGCGGTGCTCTCTAATAATAAATAAAGGAAATCATTAACAGTTAGAGAGTCTCCACGTAGTCAGTAGTCCAGTCCAGAAAGCTAACTAAATAACTCTACCTAACTAATAGACTTTTAAGAAAGAATAATCAATTGTTCTGTCGTGTACTTCAACAAATTAACTATTCATTTCTAATGTTTAACAGTGCCTTGTACTTTGGAAGTCTCTTTCCCGGGCTCCACTCATTGATGTAACTTGTACAACTTTAACAGGATGTTGTTTTGGTTTTTACCTTATATAATTGAATTAGTTATTGAAAACGCTATGCTATTTATTAGCTTTTAGATTTAAACGCTATATACATACATGATCAACTTCACTACTATAAATTTGAATTGTAATATAATAACACCAATAAGAGACAATACTAATTTATATTAAAATTTGAACTTGTAAGTTTATATACTAATATACTTTTCTAAAATTATGAAGACGTAATTCTCAATTCTTAGCATATATCATATAACTTTAAAACCAATTATGAAATTTTAATAAATACCTTTTTAGACAAAAATAAGGTGTAAAAGTTAATATGATTACCAAGTCACGGAAAAGGAAAAGGAAGAAAAAGAAATGTATAATAATTAGAAAAGACACTCAAGATGTAGCACCTCAAATAATAAAGTGAATGGTAGGTGACACGCATTGACTGGTGGATGGTTCATATGAAGAGGCAATGGAGCAATAATGTAGCCATTAATCAAATATTAAATGATAATATTTGTGGGGAACATTTAAACCAATAATCCAAAAATTGTGCATTCGATTTATGCCGTGTTAATATTCATATTATCGACCAAATCACGATCCTTCGGACCTGTTACCAAGAGTGGCGTGCAAGTTGATGATGATACTTTCCTCCTCAGACGATATGTTCCCTCTCTTTACATCGGTGCGAAGGTAGTTCACCCACCTCAACCGGCAACTCTTTCCACACCTTAGTAAACCTGTGCATGCATTTAGACAAAAATAAGTACATATAACAATATATAATGCATTATTATGGTAAATTATCTTTGAGCTAACTGATAAGGCTGGACACAAGTAGATGAAAAACTACCACCAGCATTATTGTACTGTCACATTTTTATAGGAAGAACTCAGGTGAAATTTCACATTCCGGTCACTTTCAACCTAAAACATGAATATTGCATTTTCAGCTAAGAAATTGAACCCTTCACCGCAATCTCTCCCATGTACATCTCAGAATGCATACAAGACGAGTTTTCATCTGTAATGTCCATATGTTGTCATTTTCATCTCATAATTGACGTGACAAGAGCACATGTAAGAATTGTTCCTAATGTTTAAGGCAGCATGGGCCAGCAACAAGATTTCATTCTTATCAGAAAACTCTTTTTTCACTTTTAGATGAGCAAAAATAGTATATACTCTTTGACTGAGGAAAATGCACCTCCAATTTACTGGGTGGTGCGACACCTTATATGTTAAATAGAGTTTACCAATTTAAGTTATTGGGAATGAAAAAAAATCATATATTGAATGATACTTATGCCTTTAGATGATCAATCGGGAGGCTATCGAGTGGATTAGTTAAAAAAGAAAGAAAGAAAGACTCCCTTAAAAATTATTGGCCATGGTGGCTGGCCTTGCAGCCGATGGTATCAAAGAACAAACATTTTGTCTGCACTATAGACGTTGGATTTTTGTCCAAGTGTGAAGGTAAAGTGACCTTTTTTTTAAGTTGACACAGCTGACTGATATAACTGTGTATTGTGAATGTATACCTGCATTCTTGGGTAAGGACCTCCAGGATCCCTCGCCATTGGCCAGAATGTACTTTGTCAATATCTCATCTTCCTCCTCCGTCCACCGCCCCCTCTTCAGCCCCACTTTCTCGCAGCACGGCGCCCTCCCCATGATTAATAACTTTGCTGCTCTCCGAGACCAAAGTCTGCGGCCTGCAGACTCTCTCGATTCACAGAGACAATGCTCCACCCGCACACTGATGTTGATGATTTGTCAGGGCAAATGGCGCTGTGGCTGTGAGCAAAAATGAAGTGGGAGCAGCGTGACGGAGAGCTATGAGTCTATCGTTGTGGTTTACGTATTTTATAGAGAGAGAAAAAGCTATGGCGTGGGACTAAATAGAGCCAGAGGGGAGAGATAGCTCAGCTATGTCGTACGGTTTCTAGTGTGTGGGAGAGAGAGACACTGACGAACGGTTGGTGAAAATGCCACGACGGTGGGGCTCCGATGCGTGCTGTCGTGGCCGAACAGCGGCCGACAGAGCGGTGAATACATTGAATCGACCCAAGTTGACAAGTCACCCCACAAAAAGGCAACTTAGACAGGAAGGCCATCGTCACCCTTCCGCATTCATTTTTCCAACTTACAGGAGAGTTCCATATACCCCCATAGGTAAAATATATAGAAGAGTAAAATTACTTTGACAAATTTGGAAAAAAAATCATCTAACATACAATTTCTTAATTTTTATTTTAAATTGATTTTTTTCCACTCCATTCTATTGTACAAGCAAATATTCCAAATATAATAAATGGTTAACCAAAATCTATAAAAGTTGAACTATGCCATTAAGGTTAAAACTTTAAAAGACATGACAAATGACTATATTAGGCGGTTTTGTACATATATTTTTATTTAATTAAATATAAATCAATTTTCTATTTCTATTATTTTATTAATATGTCATGTGCATAAGTCCATTTGTCACATTAACATTCTTTAATGTTAGGGAGATGAAAATACAAAAAATGTTACATTTATTAATGTAATATTTTTAACAGTGAAAATGGTATATATTATTTAGTTAATATGATTTTTTTATATATTTATCTAATTGATATTAAAAATGATATTCGCTTATGATCGATTGATCAATCAAAAGATGGTATGTATTATAGTAATATTAAATTTAATTTAAAAAACAACAAAAATAAAAATAAGGAGAAAAATAATAACAAAAGTAGCCAAGGAGCAGCCCAAGCAACTCGTCCTCTCTATTCCCTCCAATTTATATATTTTCTTAAAATAATTTAATTAAATATTTAATAATGATATGCATGTATCTAATTATGAGTGGTCCAACATGCCATGTGACACAACTCTGTTAGTTGTGACTGACTTGAAATTATTATGCCTCTTTTAACAAAGGTGAATGCATGACTGGCCCTTGGGAGTGACTTGAAACTCTCAAGGGCAAGTGGTGGGAGATTATGCTAAATGGGGAAGTTGATAGGACATTTGAATCTCTACGGATAGAAAATGATAAATGTTGAATAAAGTTAGTTATTAAGATTGAATTTTAGGCCATCTTCAAAGCTACAACAAAAAAAGAATTCTAGTATTGAGCCTTATGTGGTGCAGCAGATCAGAAGAACTAGCTTCTCATGAGAATGAATGAAAACTGATGAATGTGGTGACCTTTTAGCACGTGAAACAAGTGAAATGATAAGATTGAGTTTTTAGAATGTAGTTTATTTATTTTATTTAGTTTTATAAGAATGGTATATATATTTATTTAAAATTTAAAATTTTTATTTAGTATAATTTTTATAAATTTATAGTAATTTTTTATTTTATTAAATTTGTGATTATAGTTTTAATACACATATTCATGCATAAAATAACCACAAATTCAATTTTTAATTTCGAATTTAATAAGGTGCAAGCCCATTATTATGATAATATATAAAAAATGTATTAAAAACGGATAAGTGATCAGGATTATTTATACTTAAAATTATAACTTTTAAGTATGAATTAATATAATACTTTATATTATAAAATAATTTGTTACAAGTTGATTATTGAATAGAGTTGCTAGTTCATATTCGATAGTGAAACCTTTTTTTTGTACTTTATTAGAGTTGATGCAATATATAAGGTTATTTATATTCTAAAAAAAATATTCTTTTTATTAAGGCTTATATTAAATGTGAATTATTATAAATGAACATAATTTATTAAAGATAGATAAGCAATTAACACATTCTTATTTGATCTTTTAACTTATTATAATATTTAATATAATATTATTTATTCTCATGAAATAAGATATTTATCAATATAGGGTAATTATATATACTATTTTACATTAGTCATTTATGCTATTAATTCTATTAGGTTTTGATTAATATTTTTCTTATTTTACTAAACTATTTTTTTTATCATTTTATATTAATTAATAGGATTAACATTTTAATGTGTATATATATTTTAAAATAAGGTTGATTGATCATCTTATATATGTTAATATTTGTTTAGATTTTACTAATTTAACTTCTTACGCTTCACTTTGGATTTTTTTTAGTTTTTAATAATTTATAATGTTTATATACAGCTAATTTTTATTTTGTAACAATTTTTATTCACCTATTTTATTTAAGAAAATATTATATAAAATAAGATATAGGAATATACAAGAAAAAATTTAAAACGTCATAAAGAAGGTATATTATCGATGTCTAATTATTAATGTTCCTTTATTAATTTTTCTGCAGATTTCAAATTATCAAAATATAATGTGATAAACAATAAAATAAAAAATAAACCCTAAATGTTTTCAACAATAAAAATATGAAATTATTCCCAAAGAGAATTAACAACTTCTAAAATTAATAATTAGAAAAGATAAATGATATATATTTCAATAACTATGCAACTTATTTTGTAATTAATTTATTTAAAAGGGAATATGATGGGTCAATTAGCTATTTTTAAATAATAAAACATCATTAATTAAGCTATATATATATTAAATACTTATCATACGTGTAATGAGCCCATAAACTCATGTGGTATTTTTTCTAAATCAATAATATATAAGAAATTTTCAATTGGTTTATAATTTATTTTTTCTTATTTATGGTATTAGGGATGTCAATTGTATCCAATATCTTACATGAGATTCATGCCTAAAATCTAAGATCGGGTTAGGTTCGGGTTCAACCGTACGAATACAAGTTTAGATATGATCAATTTCAGGTTTGTATCAATATATACAAATCTATATTTGAGTTTATTTAGGTTTGGGTTTAGTGGGACCGAAACAAACCTAATATTTTCTCATCAAATATGTTCGAGTTAGATTCAGATATGTGTAGATTATATTTCATAAACTCAAATTTTAGTCGATTTCGTTCGAAATCGGATCTCGTGAACCCAATCTTTGGTTTGGATCTGAATTTTCCATATGGATTTATTCTTCTTCGGGTCTCGCAAATCCGAGATTAAGTTGAATTCAGGTCGTATTAAAACTAACCTGATATGACAAATTAATAAATTAATAAGTATATTTGATATCCACATTTGTACACACGATCCTAAGGAAAATAAGTCATATAAACCCTGCACTACCTAAGGGAAATAAGTCATATAAACCTTGCACTATTTTGGAGTATGATGGATGACAACGTGCTCTCCACTCCTTCCATGAACACCCTAGTTAGATTTCATGAGATACCGAATACAAAAGATATGAATGTCTTAATTTGCTAATTGGAGGGGTGTGTGATGGTATCTCCCTTTGAGTTGTAGTAAGTACTCCCAAGTTGAATTTTCAAAGTGTTTCTTAATTGTGATGGGCATGTTTTTCTCAATATCTTATTATGTACCCATCTTAATATTTCTACTAAGATCCATTGAATTGTGGTAAAGTAGGAGAGTGTCATAACAACAGAGTCCAATGTATTTTTTCTTCATTATCCTTGTGCTAAATAAGTGTAGCACATAATTAAATATTTGTCATATATCAAATTCGATTGTTCGCATTTGAGATAAGCCACTCTTAAACATAGTTTAGCCAGAATTGTTTGTATCGTGGTTGTGCAAGTATTACCTTTGAAAGAGTGTAGCTTTTGTTTGTCTCTTCCCAACTACCTTAGTGGGTGGGATATTTCTTAACACATCGTTTAAGTATCAACACTCTTAATGAATTGTGGTATTTTTTTACTTTCAATTATAGGTGATAATGCAGACCTATTTTCCTTAATTAGTGTCGCATAAATGACAATTCTAAATCTAACAAAAAACTAAGGAAAATAAGGAAATGTGACAAGGTAATTCAACTTGATCATCTCCTTAATATTTCTAGTGATAAAACTATTTTGCAAATAAAAAGATTAGTTCTTAAAAATATGAGGTAAAATGAGTGAAGTGAATGGGGATGAACATGTTCTTTTTAAGTTTAAAAATTAGAAGAATGTAAAGTGGTTAAAGAAGAAAGTCTCGGAATTGAAGGACATGGCATTTTCTTTACGCACTAGTCATTCTTAAATAATTTAGAGGAAATTCAAGTATAGACAATATTATATGGATAGAACTCCATGGTTTAGATACACATTAAAAAAATAGAAAAATATATTTGAAATGTTCTAAAACTTGAAGACATAATGACTTATGAAGGGAGAGGTATTTATTTGAAAATACAAGTTGAAAAAAGATAAAAGAATGAACTTGAGTTTTAATAAACATTAGAATGACACATGTTATCTACTATATGAATTGATATTCAATTTTTTCTATTGATGTTAAAGATTAAGTCATTTAGTGAAACACATATAAACTCATGTAATGAAGGTGATACAAATCCTGAATTAGAACTTAAACCTTAGAACACACTCATTAATTCTAAATGACATAAGTGGAAAGAAATGATAAACATGAACAAGAGAAATGAATTCCGAAAAACTTGACTTATTTGTGATGGAGACTATATACATTATATAAAGTAAATGATGACTAAAATCATGCAACTCTCAATCAGTTACAACACTCAAAATTTCAGATCTAGGGTTAAGTCCAATTATACTGAAAACACCTGTTGAACCAAGAATAAATACCCGAAAATAAATGGTTGATAGTAAACAAGGTTGTAATCTCGTTCAAACCCTAAAACTTGGGAAATGGGTAAGTCCACTATATTTCCCTCAAAATAACTTTATGGACCATAAATGAGGGGCAAGAAAGGCTTGAGTGAAAATTGATCCAAATCAGGACAAAACTAATTTAAGAGAAAATATCTCTGATTTTTAAGAGCATCTAAACAATGCATGAAAGGTAAGATCTTGAGTCCAATAAAGAGAGAATGGAAAGAAAGATATTTAGAAAATGGATCGAGACAAGAACGGGTCAAATCGGAGGTGAACCAACTGCAAGACTTTCAAGGGTTATAAGAGGGGAACCCACTTCACCCCAATATCATGCATACAACCTCGCGAATAGTTCAACCATTGATGTCTGAGGAAGTACTCGGAACATGAAGGATCCCCTAAGAGATCCATTGAGTTATAGATCTTACTGAGGACCCTACCATATACAAACCTATTATGTATGTGGATAACCCATACAATTGGTCCAAGATTATCCATTAATGGATGTTTAACCTGCAGAAGAAGAAAGCACTATGGAAAATGAATGTTAAAGGGAAGTGTCCATTCCAAAAGGAAACACATGATAATTATTTGTGTAAACCCCGCACATTTGAGTTAATGAAAACCGGGAAAAAAACTAGTCAAACCGAATAAAAAAACCAAACTAGTTTACATTTGGGAATAAACAATATGAAAATTTACAACTTCCAGTTGATCCAAAGGATTTATTAAACATTGGAAAAGAAACTTAAGATAAACTAGAAAACAAAAACCAAATTGGTTCAGGTGAACTAAATTCCATAAGAACTTCAAAGTTAGGCGACCTCCTAGGAAGTATGATTTTTTGTAACTCGAAATTTCGGTCAAAAATTTTTATGCGAACTACGGCTTATCATAAATAGCCATCAATTAATATATATTTAATTATTAAATTTAATACCAATAATTTAATACCTAAATTAAATTATTAGAATTAATACCGAAATTAAATTAAATTATTGGAATTAATACCAATAATTTATGGCAATATTAATACTAGTAATAAATCTCGCCCATTTAATACACAGGTTTTACAACTATATAAAGAGGTTATCCACATTTCATTCTCCTCACACTTGAACATTTCTCTCTCTCTCTCTCTACTGCTCCATTTCCCGGTAAAGCTCGAACCAGAGCTTCGACTTGAACAAAGGTCGGGCTCTTTAGAACCGGGGAGAAGACAGCTATCTGATAGCAAACTCCAGTCAATCCAAGAATCGTTGGAGAAGCGCCGACATGATGGAATAGTGAAGCAACTCCGGCGGACCGAAGCTGCCCTATTTCGGCCAAGCTGGAATCAGCCATTTCAAGCCCTCCTCAGGCCAAACCAAGCCCTCCCAACACTTCCTTAGCCTTTCCACGGCCGAATTAGGACCGAAAGGTAAGCCAATTCGGCTCCCCTTTATAATTTTCGATCGGTGCTAGAGAGAGAGTCGACCGAATTTCAATGACGAAATTCTAATCCAATTCTACATCAATTGATACAATACTTGATTTTAGGATGAACCTTAGGACGAGACCTATCTACCCAGATCGAAAGCTCGGACTGTCATGCTTTCACTAGTGAGTAATCGAAGCTTTCTCTCTCTACAATCTGTTTTCCGGCAAAGCTCCGTTTAAGCTCGTTCCGACGTTAAAATCTACGATTCAAAGTTTCTTAGAATCTTATGAACATACAGGAACTCAATTTCAACTCCAATTTCAATAATTAGAAGTGTTTGGTCGGTTAATTTGATGAAATCAAATTCGGTAGTGTTGAAGAGTTGAAATTGGGGGAAAATTTGGGGATTTTCGAAATTCAAAGGGGCCAAAATTCAATTTTATGAAATTGAGGGTCAATTGGGCATGAAAATAATGTTGGAGGACCAATTGAGGAATTTTGGAAAATTTGGGGAAAAACTTACCATTTTTGTGAAAGAAGGGCAAAATGGTAATTTTGGAAAAAAAATTGGGGAACCAAATTGGAAATTTGAAAAATTAAACCCCTTTTTGGTGAAATTGAATAAATTGAGATCCCACAATAAATTTTAAAAGTTACGGGACTCAATTTGAGGAAAAACCGACATTAGGGACTTAAAGTGAAAGAGAAATAACTTTAGGGACCCAATTGCAAATAACTAAAAGTTTGGGTTTTTTTATTCATTAATGAATGAAGGCTGTTATGCCGAGTAATAATGAACAAGGTTGTTCATATCGTGTAGGAACGTTAAATACCGGGAACGTCAGCAAGGACAAGCTCGCGTGAATATAAAGAACCAGTCTAGTGGAATTCACGGCATTAACGGGTGAGTGGGTTTACTAACATCATACCCGGTTGGGATGATGAGCACAACTTAAAGTTAAAAACCACTTACCGGTTGTGAGTGGGTTTACTAACATCATACCCAGTTGGGATGATGAGCACAACTTAAAGTTAAAAACAACTTACCGGTTGTGAGTGGGTTTACTAACATCATACCCGGTTGGGGATGATAAGTGCCTCGATATAAAAACCCACTGTTTAGTGGTATTTTAATCATCACTACTTAGAGAAAGTGATGTGAAAGTTATGCAAAAAAAAACTACTTACAGGTTGTAAGTAGATCATACCCAGTTTGTATGACGAGACTTCCTTGAAGGAAGTTGAAAACCCGTTCATCGGTTATGAACGGAGATGTCCTTATACCGGTCGGTATGATGGACAGTAAAAACCTATTTTTGTCAGAAGTGCTCTCCCCTGACTGTGTGCCAATGCTTAAACAATTTGGGAGACCTTATCGATGGGAGCTCGAATAGTTCTAATAGGTCGGGGGCCTCGATTTTGGAACTTGGGGGCTAAATGCCCGATTTTGAAAATCTCGTACAGTGGGCCCAAGGCCAGTTGGCACGAGCAAGAGCTCATAAATGAACATGATATATGTGCTATAAAACTTAATAAGTGAATTGTTTGGCTATGGTACCAAGATAGGACCGACATGCTCAGTCAACTAGCGGCAATATGACATGACAGGCCAATGGACTAGTCAAGACAAACAGTTGCGGGTTGAGTTGAGAGTCGGGGCTGTTGGACTAGTGGCACCACAGATTACATGGCAATATAAGAAAATATTGTTTGTGCATGCGCTGTGAGTACGGGATCATCAAGACACCCATGAGGGGTAGTGATGCGTCCTAAGGGCACTAGACGACCTGGTGGCTATAAGGGTAGTTCGTCGTTCCAAGTGTCTGTGCGAAATCTGGAGTAGCACGAAGCGCATGAGACCGGGGTGGGGACAGGATGAGGTCTCTATCCTCATACGGACATGAAGAAGTGATTTCGGGATTGTGGGTAGGATGTCACATACATCCACTCATTCCCAGGGTAGAAGTGGTCGTACTTCTATCCGTGTGGCAAGAAAAGTCGCTCCGAATCCACTAGCGGGTTCAGTAGTGATACTGACTTGCGAATGTGTGTAACCTTCATGATGAAGGATGTGTGTTGGGTGATAACACACCGTGTTAACTAAGAAATAATGGAAAAATCCAAATTTTTAAATGATGGGATTTTTGAAAACAAAGGAGTCTGGCACACTCCATATAAATGTTTTTCTTAAACGTCAAAAGCTTTTAAAAACTCATTCACTGAGTAGTCGTACTCACCCCCTCCCTTATATCCCCTTCAGGAAATCCCGAAAAGCCTCCCCTTAAAGACCGTCAACTAAGATGCCTGTAAGAAAGGTATGTAAAGTTTTAAATTTCATACAGTTTTGATTATGCTATTCCAGGAAAAAAGTGCAAGTTAAAGGACGCCTTACTCTATACGGTTTACGGAAAGGGGAAACCATTTAATAAACCGGGAGAGTGGCGGGTTGATCACGGGGATCCGACCAAACCGGGTCGGGGCATGACATTTTTTATATCATGGGAGCCTTGTATTGACTAGCCTGTAGAAAGCAATGAAGTAATTGCACGTTTGGATAGTCTTCAAAGAACCTTAAGGGAAGAAAGTCTCGCCAAGAATGAGTCACTCGAACAGAACTCGCCACCAAATGAGACATGTGAAGGGGAAGAAATTCTAATGGCTCCCAAGATAGATAAGTCCTAGACTAAGTCATGAATTTAAAAGAATAAATATTTTTCTTATTTGATTAAAATTTCTCCATGTTGGCAAAACGATAAAGTATCAATTGAAGATGAAATAAGATTTGTACTCAAGAAACTCATAACGAAAATATTTTATTAAAATATTGTGAAAAAGGAAGTAGCATAGTAGGAAATAGAGGAAGACCTATTTGAAAATAAGAGCAACATCATAAAGATAAGTGTACGGAGAATTTTACAAAAGGGTCATCAAGAAGTTATCTCATGTTGTGGATTATGAAATACCATACCCAAATCGGTCGTCATATAATGAGAGGCTTAATACTAGAAACTTAAGTCAATTCGTGTAGGAATTAAATAAGGATGTTACTTTCAATAATACAAGGACTCAAAAGGGGATAATAGAAACATAAAGTTTAAAGATTTCTCAATAAACTCCAGAAGGTAGCCTTAAATATGAGAATCCAAGTACATAATTTTGAGACTAGTACCCAATAAGAAAATAGTGAATAAACCAAACAAAAGGATGGACAGTAGGTGTCTAGACTACCACATACTCTATTCTCATACAACATGAAGAGCAGGAGAGTGAGACCATAAGAAGAGTTAGAAACTAAGTTTTTTTGTGATTGCGAACCCATAATGGAGATGGCAAGAACGGATCTAGTAATAGTAAGAATACTAGCTTATGTGACATCATTATGATAAACAAGCATTAGGTATAAGACATGAAAGAAGAGGAAAATATAGATGCGAATTCTCAACGGCTCCAAACTCAACTAGAAAAGAAATCACCCAAAAATGAATGAGTAAATGTGTTATACACTGATCATGATTCTCAAAGGATTTAAGTACCATCATAAAGAATTAGTGATGGAGAAGTGTCACACCAAAGGTGGATATTAAATGTGAAAATAAACAAGTGGAGAGAGTGAAGAAATGAGGAAAATGGAAGGGCATTACATAAATAACACAAGAAATGAAAAATGAGATTTAGGAAATAACACCATACATGTGAGATTGAAAGAAAGGTTTTGTCAAGACAAGAAAATAAGCATGAGATTCACTCATCTGATTGGGATGATATGTGGGAACTAAAGTACCCTCACACATAACAGTACTCCATATGATGTAGCACCATCGCATGTAGCAGTGTCATATGACACACAATCTCTTAATAGATTGAACCACTCAAATGAATGTCGATTCCTCTCCATCGAATATTCAGGTGACTGCATTCCTACTGTCACGCCCTAACCTGGTTTGGTCGGATCCCCGTGATCAACCCGCCACTCTCCCGGTTTATTAAAGGATTTTCCCTTATTGTAAACTGTAAAGAGTAAGGCGTCCTTTAACCTGCACCTTTTCCTGGAATAACATAATCAAAACTGCATGAAATTTAAAAACTTTACATACCTATCTTACTGGCATCTTAGTTGATGGTCTTTAAGGGTAGGCTTTCTGGGATTTCCTGAAAGGGATATAAGGGAGGGGATGAGTACGACTACTCAGTGAATGTGATTCAAATCTTTTGAATTTCAAGAAAAATATTTATATGGAGTGTGTAAGACTCCTTTCTTTTCAAAAACCCCTTCATAAAAAAAATATTCAGGTTTTCCCATTATTTCTTAATTACCCATGCGTTATTTAAATTATATAAAAAAACATTTATTGGAGTGTGCCAGACTCCTTTGTTTTCAAAAAAAATCATTTCATTTAAAAATTCACCTTTTTCCATTATTTCTTAGTTATCGATGTGTCATCACCCAACACACATCCTTCATCATGAAAGTTACACACATTCGCAAGTCAGTATCACTACTGAACCCGCTAGTGGCTTCGAAGCGACTTTTCTTGCCACCCGGATAGAAGTACGACCACTTCTACCTTGGGAATGAGTGGATGCATGCGACATCCGACCCACAATCCCGAAATCACTTCTTCGTAATCATATGAGGACATTGACCTCATCCTGTCCCCACCCCGGTCTCATGCGCTTGGTGCTACTCCAAATTTCACACAGACACCTCGAACGACGAACTGCCCTTATAGCCACCAGATCGTCTAGTGCCCTTAGGACGCATCACTACCCCTCATGGGCGTCTTGATGATCCCGTACTCGCAGTGCATGCACAAACAATGTTTTCTCATATTGCAATGTAATATGTGGTGTCACTGGTCCAACTGCCCCGACTCTCAACTCAACCCGCAATTGTTTATCATGACCGGTCTGTCAACCTGTCATGTCGCACTACCGCTAGTTAACTGAGCATGTTGGTCCTATCTTGGTACCATGGCCAAACAATTCACTTATTAAGTTTTATGGCACATATATCATGTTCGTTTACGAGCTCCTGCTTGTGCCAAGTAGCCTTGGGCCCACTGTACGAGATTTTCAAAATTGGGCATTTAGCCCCCAAGTTCCAAAATCAAGGCCCCTGGCCTATCAGAGCTATTCGAGCTCCCATTGAGAAGGTCTCCCAAATTGTTTAAGCATTGGCACATAGTAAGGGGAGAGCACTTCTGACAAAACATATGTTTTATCTATCCATTATACCGCCCAGGTATAAGGACACCTTCGTTCATAACAGATGAACGGGTTTTCAACTTCCTTTAAGGAAGTCTCATCATACCAACCAGGTATGATCTACTTACAATCGGTAAGTAGGTTTTCCGCATGATTTTCACATAACTTCCTCTAAGTAGTGATGATTAAAATACCACTAAACAGTGGGTTTTTATACTGAGTTACTTATCATCCCCAATTGGGTATAATATAAAATTGCACTCACAATCGGTAAATGGTTTTTAACTTTAAGTTGTGCTCATCATCCCAACCGGATATGACATTAGTAAACCCACTCACAATCGGTAAGTGGTTTTTAACTTTAAGTTGTGTTCATCATCCCAACCGGGTATGATGTTAGTAAACCCTCTCACCCGTTAATGCCGTTAATGCCGTGAATTCCACTAGACTGGTTCTTGGTATTCACGCGAGCTTGTCCTTGCTGGCGTTCCTGGTACTTCGTGTTCCTACATGACATGAACATCTTGATTCATTATCCTTCGGCCTAATTGCCTTCATTCATTCCAAATAAATGAGAAAGTCAAACTTTTATTTATTTGCAATTAGGTCCCTAAAGTTATTTTTCTTTAACTTTAAGTCCCTCCCGATTTTTCCTCAAATTGAGTCCCGAAACTTCTAAAATTTATCATAGGACCTCAATTTATTCCATTTCACAAAAAGGGGTTTAATTTTCCAAATTTCCAATTTGGTCCCCCAACTTTTCCAAAATTACCATGTTGCCCTTCCTTTACAAAAATGGTATATTTTTCCCCAAAAATTTCAAAATTCCTCAATTGGTCCTCCAACATTATTTTCATGCCCAATTGACCCTCAATTTCATAAAATTTCATTTTGGTCCTTTTAATTTCAAAAATCCCCAATTTTCCTCCAATTCCAACTTTTTAACACAACCGAATTTGATTTCATCAAATTGACCCATCAAACATTTCCAATTGTTGAAATTCAATTTCAACATGTTCATACGATTCTTTAGAAATGTGAATCGTAAGTTTTAACGTCGAGACGAGCTCAAACGGAGCTTCGCCGAAAAATGAACTATAGAGAGAGAAAGCTTCGATTACTCACCGGTGAAGGCACGACGGTCTGAGCTTTCGATCTGGGCAGATAGTTCTCGTTCTAAGGTTCATCCTAGAATCAAGAATCGCATCAATTGATGCAGAATTTGATTAGAATTTCGTCATTGAAATTCGGTCGACTCACTCTCTACCACCGATCGAAAATTGTAAAGGGGAGTCGAATTGGCTTACATTTCGGTCCTAATTCGACCGTAGAAACGGTGAGGAAGTGTTGGGAGGGCTTGTTTTGGCCTGAGAGGGCTTGAAATGGCTGATTTCAGCTTGGCCGAAATAGGGCAACTTCGGTCCGCCGGAGCTGCTTCACTATTCCATCATGCCGGCGTTTCTCCAACGATTCTCGGATTGATTAAAGTTTGTTATCAGATAGATATCTTCTCCCCAGTTCTAAAGAGCTCGACCTCTCCTTCCGAAGTTAAGAAAAATGTTTAAGTCGAAACTCTGGTTTGAGCTTCATCGGGAAATGGAGTAGTAGAGAGAGAGAAAAGTGTTCAGGTGTGAGAAGAATGAATATAGATGACCTCTTTATATAGGTGTAAAATCGTGTATTAAATGGGAGAGATTTATTACTAGTATTAATATGGACATAAATTATTGGTATTAATTCTAATAATTTAATTTTGATATTAAATTATTTGTATTAATTCTAATAATTTAATTTAGGTATTAAATTATTGGTATTAATTACAATAATTAAATATATATTAATTTATGGCTATTTATGATAAAAAATTTTGACCGAAATTTTGGGTTACAAAAAAAATCATACTTCACAGAAGGTCACCCATCCTCACACTACTCTTAGTCAAACATGCTTAAATTCAAAGTTCTTATGGAATCTCGTTCACCTAAACCAATTTGGTTTTTGTCTTAAGTTTCTTTTCCAAGGTTTAATGAACCCTTTGGATCACTTGGGAGTTGTAATTTCCTAAATTGCCCATTTACAATTGATTGGGTTTGTAAACTAGCTCGGTTTTCTTACTCGGTTTGACCGGTTCTTTTCCCAGTTTTCCTTAACTCAAAAGTGTGGGGTTTACACCTACCTTCTCCAAGTCAAACTTATAGACCATAGCTTCTATGTCACGCATCGACTCGGTTTGATCGAAGTTCGTGATCAACCCGCCACCCTTTGATGCATCATTCGAGTATATCTACCCAAATGACACAAGGAAGGTGAAGGCATGTTTACGTTAAAACCCTTACTTTAAGTTAGAGCTAGGAATTGTACCTTGAGGGCCCAAGCATGTTCAGGAACTTTTCGCCTAGTGTTATCCTTAAAAGGGGTGAGGGAGGGGATGAGTACAATACTTAGTGAGGGAAACTACTATAATGTTTTACTTGAATTCATCTTTTCTATTTTTTAAATTATTTCTTTATTATTTTATACATTCCACATGATCAAAAACTGCCCTCCAATCATAGGAGAGATCACACATTCGCGAAACGGTCATTGACCGTGCCACTTGTGGACCGAAGCGCATTTACTGTCCACCCTGATACACAGATACTACCTCTACCCGGGGTTTGAGTGGAAATCAATAGTTAGACACATCAAACGCCCAATTGCTTCACCATGTCTGCTCAGAGGGATGAGACATCATTTCCCCTACTGTCTCGGTATCCATGCACAAGAAGCTCCTCGACTTCATGACCTACTGAACGACAAAACCACTCTTATGCTCCTTGGCTCATCCAATAGTCCTTGGGCTCCATCACTACCTCATGCCAGGTGTCTTAATGGCCCAAACATCATAGTGCATGCACAATTAATAATATTTTTTGAATTATAGCCTTTATCTTTGGCCTTCTAGCACAACTGTCATGCCCCGATCCAATTTGATCGAAGTCCGTGATCAATCCCCTACCCTTTCCTGCATCATTCGAGTATTCCCACCCGAATGAGACAGGGAAGGTAAAGGCGTATATATGTTCAAACCCTTACTTTAAGTTGGTGGTAGGATGTAAACCCCGCACTTTTGAGTTAAAGAAAACCGTGAAAAGAACCGGTCAAACCGAGTCAGATAACCGAGCCGGTTTACATTTGGGAACAAGCAATATGGAAATTTACAACTTCTGGGTGATCCAAAGGGTTCATTAAACCTTGGAAAAGAAATTTAAGAAAAATTAGAAGATAAAAACCAAATTGGTTTAGGTGAACAAGATTCCATAAGAACTTTAAAGTTAAGCGTGCTTGCCTGGGAAGTATGGAATATTAAATTATTGATATTAATTCTAATAATTTAATTTCTCATTTAATACTATTAATAAATATCTCCCATTTAATACACGGGTCATCCCCATTCATTCTCCTCACACCCGAACACTTCTCTCTCCCTCTACTGCTCCATTTCTCGGTGAAGCTTAAACTAGAGCTACGACTTAAACATTTTTCTTAACCTCGGAAGGAGAGGTCAGGCTCTTTAGAACTGGGGAGAAGTCAGCTATCGGATAGCAAACTCCAGTCAATCCAAGAATCACTAGAGAAGCACCGACATGATGGAACAGTGAAGCAGCTTCGGCGGACCGAAGCTGAAATTGGCCATTTTGAGCCCTCCTCAGACCAAACCAAGCCCTCCCAACACTTTCTTAGCTACTCCCACGGCCGAATTAGGACTGAAAGGTAAGCCAATTCAACTCCCCTCTGCAATTTCTGGCCGGTGCTAAAGAGAGAACCGATGGAATTTCAATGATGAAATTCTAACTCAATTCGGCATCAATTGATTCGATTCTTGATTCTAGATGAGAGCTATCTACCCAGATCGACAGCACAAACTGCCATGCCCTCCCTGGTGAGAAATCGAAGCTTTCTCTCTCTATAGTCTGTCTTTCAGCGAAGCTCTGTTTGAGCTCGTTCCGGCGTTAAAATCTGCGATTCAAAGTTTCTTAGAATCGTATGAACATGTAGGAACTCAATTTCAACTCCAATTTCAAAAATTAGAAGTGTTTGATCGATCAATTTGATGAAATCAAATTCGATAGTGTTGAAGAGTTGAAATTGGAGGAAATTTTGGGGATTTTCGAAATTCAAAGGGCCAAAATACAATTTTATGAAATTAAGGGTCAATTGGGCATGAAAATAATGTTAGAGGACCAATTGAGGAATTTTGGAATTTTGGGGGCAAAACTTACCATTTTTGTAAAAGGGCAAAATGGTAATTTTAGAAAAATTAGGGGACCAAATTGGAAATTTGGGAAATTAAACCCCTTTTGCTGAAATTAAATAAATTGAGGTCCGAGGAAAAATTTTAAAAGTTACATGACTCAATTTGAGGAAAAACCGATATTAGGTAGTTAAAGTTAAAGAGAAATAACTTTAGGGACCTAATTGTAAATAACTAAAAGTTTATATTTTCTCATTCATTGGAAATGAATGAAGTCTGTTATGCCGAGTAATAATGAACAAGGTTGTTCATATTGTGTAGGAACACGAAATACCGGGAACGCCAGCAAGGACAAGCTCGCATGAATACCAAGAACCGGTCTAGTGGAATTCACGGCATTAACGGGTGAGTGGGTTTAATAACATCATACCTGGTTGGGATGATGAGCACAAATTAAAGATAAAAACCACTTACCGGTTGTGAGTGGGTTTACTAACGTCATACCCGGTTGGGATGATGAGCACAACTTAAAGTTAAAAACCACTTACCGATTGTGAGTGGGATTTTATATTATACCCGGTTAGGGATGATAAGTACCCCGGTATAAAAATCCACGGTTTAGTAGTATTTTAATCATCACCATTAGAGGAAGTGATGTGAAAATTATGCGGAAAAACTACTTAATGGTTGTAAGTAGATCATACCCGGTTGGTATGATGAGACTTCCTCGAAGGAAGTTGAAAACCCATTAATCAATTATGAACGGAGATGTCCCTATACCAGTTGATATAATGGAAAGTGAAAACCTATTTTGTCGGAAGTGTTCTCCCCTTACTGTGTACAAATGCTAAAACTATTTGGGAGACCTTCTTGACGAGAGCTCGAATAGCTCTTATAGGCCGGGGGCCTCGGTTTTGGAACTTGAGGGTTAGAATGCTCAAATTTTTGAAAATCTCGTACAATGGGCCCAATACCAGTTGGCACGAGCAGGAGCTCGTAAATGAACATGATATATGTGCCATAAAATTTAATAAAGTGAATTGTTTGGCCATGGTACCAAGATAGGACCGACATGCTCAGTCAACTAGCGATAGTGCAACATGACAGGACGACGGACTAGTCAAGACAAACAACTGCGGGTTGAGTTGAGAGTCGGGGCCATTGGACCAGGGGCACCACATATTACAAGGCTTGATAAGAAAACATTTTTTGTGCATGCACTATGAGTACGGGATCATCAAGATGCCCAGGAGGGGTAGTGATGTGTCCTAAGGGCCATGGACAACCCGGTGAGTATAAGGGCAGATCGTAGTTCCAAGTGTCTGTGCGAAATTTTGAGTAGCACCAAGCGCATGAGACCGGGGTGGGGACAGGATGAGGTCTCTGTCCTCATACGGACATGAAGAAGTGATTTCGGGAATGTGGGTCGGATGTCATGTACATCCACTCATTCCCAGGGTAGAAGTGGTGGTACTTCTATCTGGGTGGTAGGAAAAGTCACTTCGAAGCCACTAGCAGGTTCAGTAGTGATACTGACTTGCGAATGTGTGTAACGTTCATGATGAAGGATGTGTGTTGGGTGATGACACACTGTGGTAAATAAGAAATGGTGGAAAAACCCAAATTTTTAAATGAAGGGATTTTTGAAAACAAAGGAGTTTGGAACACTCCATATAAATATTTTTCTTAAAAGTCAAAAGCTTTTAAAAACCCATTCACTGAGTAGTCGTACTCACCCCCTCCCTTATATCCCTTTCAGAAAATCCCGGAAAGCCTACCCTTAAAGACCATCAACTAAGATGCATGTAAGATAGGTTTGTAAATTTTTAAATTTTATGCAGTTTTGATTATGCTATTCTAGGAAAATGTGCAGGTTAAAGGACGCCTTACTCTTTACGGTTTACAATAAAGAGAAATCCTTTAATAAACTGGGAGAGTGGCGGGTTGATCATGGGGATCCGACCAAACCAGGTCATGGCGTGACATAGGAAGTGTAACTTGAGGGCCCAAGTGCATCTGAGACTTTCCGTCTAGGTGTTATCCTGAAAAAGGGGTGAGAGAGGAGAGGAGGGGGTGAGTAAACATACTCAATGAGGGAAACTACTATAACATTTTTTTTAATTCATTCATCTGACCATTAAATTATTCCATTTGTTGAATTTCGTTTGTCGTTATTTGCACATTTCACACGATCAACAATCGCCCTCCTATCATATGAGGGATCACACATTCACAGTACGGTCCTCAACCGTGCCACTTGTGGACCGGAGTGCCTTTACTATCCACCCTAATAGAGGTGCACTATATTTACCTATAGTTTGAGTAGACATCAATAGTCTGACACATCAAACCCCAATCACTTCATCATTAACGCTTAGTGGGACGAGACGTCATTTCTTCTATTGCCTTGGTCTCCATGCGCAAGAAGCTACTTGACTTCATGACCTACTGTACGACGAAACTGCCCTTATGCTCCTTGTGTCGTTCAGCAGTCCTTGGGCTCCATTACTACCTTATGCCAAGTGTCTTGATGGCTCGAATGTCACAGTGCATGCACAATCAATAATTGTTTTTTAAATTATAGCCTTCATCATTGGCCCCTAGCACAACGGTCTGTTGGCTTGGCTTCACCCCACGTGTCACGCTCTAACCCTGTTTGGTCGGATCCCTGTGATCAACCCGCCACTCTCCCGATTTATTAAAGGGTTTCCCTTTATTATAGACCGTAAAGAGCAAGGCGTCCTTTAGACATATACCTTTTCCAGGAATAACATAAATAAAACTGCATAATAATTTAAATTTATTATACTTGCATCACAGGCGCCTTAGTTGATGGTCTTTAAGGGTAGGCTTTGCAAAATCTCCTAAAAGAAATATAAGGGAGAGTGTGAGTACGACTACTTAGTGAATGGGTTTTCAAAAGCTTTTAACTTTTAAGAAAACAATTATTATTGGAGTGTGCCAGACTCCTTTCCTTTCAAAATCCCTTCATTTAAAAATTTGAGTTTTTCCATCATTTCTTAGTTACCACGGAGTGTCATCACCCAACACACATCCTTCATCATGAAGGTTACACACATTCGCAGGTCAGTACGACTATTGAACCCACTAGTGGCTTCGAAGCAACTTTACCGGCCACCCGGATAGAAGCATGACCACTTCTACCCTAGGAATGAATAGATGTATGCTACATCCGACCCTCAATCCCAAAATCGCTTCTTCGTGTCCATATGAGAACAGAGACATCATCTTGTCCCCACCCCGGTCTGATGCGTTTGGTGCTACTCCAAATTTTGCATAGACACTTGGAACGACGATCTGCCCTTATACTCACCGGGTCGTCCAAGGCCCTTAGGACACATCACTACCCCTCATGGGCGTCTTGATGATCCCGTACTCATAATGCATGCACAAACAGAGTTTTCTTAATTTGCCATGTAATATTTGGTATTATTTGTCCCAACGGCCCCGACTCTCAACTCAACCCGTAATTGTTTGTCTTAACTGGTCTGTAGACCTGTCATGTCGCACTGTCACTAGTTGACTAAGCATGTCGGTCCTATCTTGGTACCATGGCCAAACAATTAACTTATTAAGTTTTATCACACATATATCATGTTCGTTTACGAGCTCCTGCTCGTGCCAACTGGCCTTGGGCCTACTGTACGAGATTTTCAAAATCGAGAATTTAGCCCCCAAGTTCAAAAACCAAGTCCCCTACCTATCAGAGCTATTCAAGCTCCCGTCGAGAAGATCTCCCAAATTTTTTAAGCATTCGCACATAGTCAGGGGAGAGCACTTCCGACAAAACATATGTTTTCTCTATCCATTATACCGCCCGGGTATAAGAACACCTCCGTTCATAACTAATGAATGGGTTTTCAACTTCCTTTGAGAAAGTCTCATCAAACCAACTGGGTATGATCAACTTACAACCAGTAAGTAGTTTTTCCGCATGATTTTCACATCACTTCCTCTAAGTAGTGATGTTTAAAATACCACTTAATAGTGGGTTTTCATACCGAGATACTTATCATTCCCAACCGGGTATGATATAAAATTTTCACTCACAACTAGTAAGTGATTTTTAAATTATAAGTTGTGCTCATCATCCCAACAGGGTATGATGTTAGTAAACCCCCTCATCCATTAACGTAGTGAATTCCACTAGACCGGTTCTTTGTATTCATGCGAGCTCATCCATGCTGGCATTCTCGGTATTTCATGTTCCTACACGATATGAATATCCTTGTTCATTATTACTCGGCATAATAGCCTTCATTTATTTCCAATGAATGAGAAAACTCAAACTTTTAGTTAGTTATAATTAGGTCCCTAAAGTTATTTCTCTTTCACTTTAAGTCCCTAATGTCGGTTTTTCCTCAAATTGAGTCTCGTAACTTCTAAATTTTATATTGGGACCTCAATTTATTCAATTTCACCAAAAAGGGGCTTAATTTCCCAAATTTAAAAATTTGGTCCCCCAATTTTTTTTAAAATTACCATTTTGCCCTTCCTTTACAAAAATGGTAAGTTTTGCCCCCAAAATTCCAAAATTCATCAACTGGTCCTCCAACATTATTGTCATGCCCAATTGATCCACAATTTCATAAATTTGCATTTTGGTCCTTTGAATTTTGAAAATCCCCATTTTTAACTCCTTAGCACAGTCAAATTTGATTTCATCAAATTGACCGATCAAACACATCTAATTATTGAAATTGAAGTTAAAATTGAGTTCCTCCATCTTCTTACGATTCAATAGCACTTTGAATCGTAAATTTTGACATCGCAACAAGCTCAAATGGAGCTTCACCGGAAAACGGACTATATAGAGAGAAAGCTTCGATTACTCATCGGTGAGGGCACGACGGTCCGAGCTTTCGATTTGGGTAGATAGGTCTCATCCTGAGGTTTATCTAGAATCAAGAATCGCATCAATTGATGCCGAATTGAGTTAGAATTTCATCATTGAAATTTTGTCAGTTCTCTCTCTAGCACCAACCGAAAATTGTAGAGAGAGGCCGAATTGGCTTACCTTTTAGTCCTAATTCGGCCATGGTAGGGCTGAGAAAGTGTTGGGAGGGCTTGATTTGGTCTACGAAGGGCTCAAAATGGCCAATTTCAGCTTGGCCGAAATAGGGCAACTTCGGTCCACCGGAGCTGCTTCACTGTTCCATCATGCCGGCACTTCTCCAGCGATTCTCGGATTGACTAGAATTTGCTATTAGATAGTTGTCTTCTCCCTGGTTCTAAAGAGCCCGACCTCTCTTTCAGAGGTTAAGAAAAATGTTCAAGTCGAAGCTCTAGTTCGAACTTCACCGGGAAATAGAGTAGTAGAGAGAGAGAGAGAAAAGTGTTTAGGTGTGAGGAGAATGAATGGGAATGACCTCTTTATATAGGTGTAAGATCGTGTATTAAATGGGACTCTCGAGTAAGCACACTTAACTTCAAAGTTCTTATGGAATCTCGTACACCTGTACCAATTTGGTTTTTCTCTTCTAATTTGTCTTAAGTTTTTTTTCCAAGGTTTAATGAACCCTTTGGATCACCTAAGAGTTGTAAATTCCTAAATTGTCGATTCACAATCGATCGGGTTTGTGAACCGGTTCAGTTTTCTCACTCGGTTTGACCGGTTCCCTTCCCAGTTTTCCTTACCTCAAAAGGTTAGGGTTTACACCACGCGTACTGGCCCAATAGGTTTGACAATCTAGCTTCGACAAAGCAGTGGTTTGGCCCAACAAGCTCGACAACTTAGCTTGGCTCGATGGGTATCACGCAAGGTTTCCATTATTCAGGCCCTTTAGCATCATATATCACATGTCTATTTTAGACAGGTCTACGCCCGTATCCATTGGCCTTGAGCCCACTAGCATCTCGAGTCTAAGCCTGGAATTAGCTCCCAAATGTTTTAAGTAGAGTCACCCAAACCGAGTCTCAGGGGATGCTAATTTTGAGAAAATAGTTTTCAAAGTTGAACCATCATTCCAACCGTAATGGACGTCATAGCGGTTCACACTCACCCAAAGATTTCGATGGGGTCACACTAGCGGAGTCTCACTCCTTGGTGCACTTCCTAGGGTCGATGCTCGAGTAATCTGTTCCTTACCTTGCACCTAGGGCCTCGTACTTTGCTTAAATTGCACTTGGGACCCTGATTTCTCTCTAATCTCTATTAAGCTCCTTAAGTTCCCTAGTATTATTTTTGGGTCCTTAACTCTTTTAATTTCATCAATTGGCCCTTAGTTTACCAAAATTTCTATTTAGTCCTTAATTTTCCAAAAATTGCAATTTGGTCCCCCAAACTTTTCCAAATTTCCAATTTGCCCACAAATTTGTCCAAATTGACCAACTGTCCCTCAATTGGGATGAATTTCATGAAAATACCCTCAATTTCATGAAATTATCATTTAGTCCTCCAATTTTCAAAAATTGCATGAAGGTCCCCAAAAATACACAATTACACTTAATCTTCTTCCCCAATTCAAGCATACGAAGCTTCAGATCTTACGTCGTCCAATTGGCAGCTTGTAAGTCCTTGATTTCTTTGAATTTTGCCTTTATTCATCTCCTCGAGGTCCCCCTCAATCGTCCTACACTTTTAATTTCTGAATTTGGTTGAGTTTTAAGCCTCACCGGAGCTTTGCCGGAAAATTAACAGTAGAGAGAGAAAGCTTGTGTTTCTTACCGATGGAGGGGCGGCGGCCGGAGCTTGAGGTGGGGGCAGCTAGAGTTGGTTGAGGGGGATCTAGCAGGATCAAATCCTGCTGCAATTCGCTGCTGGCCTGCATGAATTTGAAGAGAGAAGTTTTGGATGGTGTAGCTCTGAAACTTAGGAATTCCGATGAGGGGAGGTGAAATTGAGCTTACTGGGGTCTGCAAGTGTCATACTCCGACTCGGTTTGGTTAGATCCCCGTGAGCAACCCAACACTCTTCCCGGTTTACTAAGGGTTTTCTCCTCTTTTAAACTGGAGAGGAGTAATGCATCCTTTAAACATGTACCTTTACTAGAATACATAAATCAAAACTACATAAAAATTTTAACTTACATACCTATCTTGCAGGTGTGACTAAAAGGAGGTCTTTGGGTAGGTTTTCCTTGGTTACTTTTAGGGAGGGGGTGAGTTCAACGATTCAGTAAATGGGTGTTTAAAGTTTAACTTTTAGGGAAAAATATTTAAATTGGAGTGTGACGAACTCCTTATTTTAAAATTTCTCATTTTCAAAATCTCAGTTTCATTTCCATTACTCACTCCTCAACCATAACCGGTGTGTTTATCAACTAACACACGCCCATCATCATGAAGGGAACACACATGATTAAAACTTTGTGTCTGAGGACAGAGACCATATCTCGGTCTTGTGCACATAAAACTCAAATACATAAGCTTTAGAAAGTCCCAAACACAGCAGTTTCGCGGAGTCCAAACATATAAACTACGTGGAGTACAAACACAGAACTTCATGGCGTACAAATGTAGAACTCCATGACTAACTGGTATGACAAGAACCACAAACCCAGTAGCTTCTCTTTTCCTCTTATCGCCACCAAGTCATCCAACAGGCCTTAGGATGCATCACTACCCCTCTTGGGCATCTTAATGGTCCCGAACCTCAAGTGCATACAAAAACAAAGTTTTCCTTAAAAGCCATTTAATCTTTGGTGCCACTGGTCCAATGGCCATGACCCTCAACTCAACCTGCAGTTGTTTGTCTCGACTGGTCCGCTAACCTATCATGTCGCACTATTGCTAGTCTATCGAGTATGTCGGTCTTGTCTCGGTACCATGGCCAAACAATTCATTTACTTAAGTTTTCATGGCTTGGAATCATGTTTGTTTATGAGCACCTACTCGTGCCAACTTGCCTAGGGCCCACTGTTCGAAATTTTCAAAATGGGGCATATTAGCCCCCAAGTTCGAAAACCAAGGCCTCCAGCCTAATAGAGATAATCGAGCTCTCGTCAAGAAAGTCTCCTAAAATGTTTAAGTAGTGGCACACAGTCAGGTGAGAGTACTTCCAACGAAATATACTTTTCAACTATCCATCATACCAATCGAGTATGAAGACATCTCTGCTCATAACCGATGAACGAGTTTTCCACTTCCTTTAAGAAAGATTCATCATACCAACCGGGTATGATCTACTTACAATTGGTAAGTAGTTTTTCTGCTTGATTTCCACATCACTTCTCTTAGGTGTGATGATTAAAATACCACTTAGTAGTGGGTTTTCATTTTTGAGGTGCTTATCATCTCAACTAGTATGATATAAAAATCTCACTTACAACCGGTAAGTAGGTTTTAATTAAATAAAAGTGCTCATCATCCCAACCGATATGATGTATAAGATTTACACTCACAACCGATAAGTGGTTTTTAACTTTAAATTGTGCTCATCATCCCAATCGAGTATGACGTTAGTAAGCCCACTCACCCGTTAATGCAGCGAATTCCTCTCGATTGGTTCTTTGTATTCACGCGAGTTTGTCCTTATTGGCGTTCCCGGTACTTCGTGTTCCTACACGATATAAACATCCTTATTCATTATCCCTTGGCCTAATAGCCTCATTCATTCCAAATGAATGAGAAAAACAAACCTTTCATTTATTTGCAATTAGGTCCCTAAAGTTATTTTTCTTTAAGTCCCTAATGTCGGTTTTTCCTCAAATTGAGTCTCGAAATTTTTAAAATTCACCTTAGGACCTCAATTTATTCAATTTCCCAAATTTCCAATTTGGTCCCCCAACTTTTTCAAAATTACCATTTTGCCCCTACTTTACAAAAATGGTAAGTTTTGCCCCCAAAATTCTAAAATTATCCAATTGGTCCTCCAACATCTTTATTATGCCTAATTGGTCCTTAATTTTATGAAAGTCGTCTTCCACATTTGTTGCTAACCCACACCAATGGCCCCTCTGTTAGTGCCAACAAGCCCAAACAATGATCGACCTCTTTTCGCCTGAAAGATACCAACACATTTTGAAGTGAAACTCCCAGTTCACAGGCTACCTAAAATCCTACCAAAATTTTCACAAACATTTCTCGACCTCGACAACCGAACACAGACTGCCCTCGAACCAAAAAGTAAGCCTAGTTGTCTTATTCCCCTGTAGAAGCTTGCATAGTACCATATTGTTAACACCCCTCTATAAATAGGGCATTCACATGCAACATAGAACACCTCTAAGTAGGATCGAGGTGTTCATGGACTCATGGGGAAGTCAGCTTTCCATGTGTCCCTAGACTCATGGGGAAGTTAACTTTCCATCCCAATCGGTGTCAACCACCATCGATGTCACGCCCCAACCCGGTATGGTTGGATCCCCATGAACAACCCGCCACTCTTTCGGTTTATCTAGGGTTTTCCTTTCTTCTAAACCATGGGAAGTAAGGCATCCTTCTTACCTATACCTTTCCTGGAATAATATTAATCAAAACTGAATATAAATTTTACATACTTGCTTTAAGGCTCGGCTACTGATAAATCTGTAAGGTTGGTTTTCCCTTGGTTTCCTGAAAATGGGTAAAAGGGAGGGGTGAGTTCATCGACTTAGTGAATGGGTGTTCAAAGATTTACTTTTAGAAAAAAAAATGTTTGAATTTGAAGTGTGTCAAACTCCTTATTTTTCTTTTAAAAACATTTCATTCTCAAGTTCTTGGTTTCCATAATCATTCCTCATCATAATGGTGTGTTTAACAACTAACACACGCCCTTCATCATGAAGGAACACACAATTGCAGGACAGCCCGTCCACTGTACCCACTTGTAGCGTCGGAGTGACTTTCATTTTCATTTTTTATGTTGGTTCATTACTGAACCTAGTGTTCATGCATTGGTATAAGTTATTATCCTATAGTGTGCAAAATGTTGGATGAAAACTATTATCTGAACCAACTAACTGAGTGACGTCTATTAATACACACTCATTATGGTACTAGGGTATTACCTTAGCACAATCATCCATATTCATAATGGGAATAAAATTTAAATATGTTGGATGAAAACTATAATCCGAACCAACTAATTGGGTGATATCCTTCGATATACACTTGATATTGTACTAGAGTATCTTTTGCCCTTATCACAATCTTCCATATCCATGATGGGGACCAATTTAAAATATTTTATAAATTGTCTTAATGTCCATTATGGATCTTAAATCATGACACTTATTATTTCTATGGTGTTCATCACTAAGCATATCATTTATACATTAGTATAAGTTATGGGTCTATACTAAGCACCTAATGTTGTGCGAGAGCTATCATCCGAACCAACTAATCAAGTGACATCTATTGATGCACATTCGATATTGTGTTAGGGTATTTTCTTATCACAATCTTTCATATTTATAATGGGAACTAATTAAGTACGTTGGAGGGGAAGTATCATTTAAACCAACTATCCGAGTGACATTTATGGATGCACATTCAATATTATGCTAGGGTATTCTCTTAGTCCAATCTTCCATATTTATAATGGAACAAATTGAGAATGTTAACGTGATTTATCATATAAATCAATTATCTAAATGATATCTATCAATGCACACACATTATTATACTAGGGTATTTACTTAGCACAATCTTTCAAATATATAATGGGAACAAATTGAGTATGTTAGATAGGAACTATTATCTAAACTAAATATTTGATTGATATCTATCGGTATATGTTGTGATAGGTATTCCCTTACCACAATATTTCATATTTATAATGAGAACTGATTTAGAGATATTGGACGAGAACTATTATTTAAACTAATTCACATTTGTACAAGCAATTTTGTTTGGAGGATTGCTTGGTAACTGGCTATCCACATATTGATATCATTATTAATTTGACATTTAATGTTATAAAATATTACATAAGTATTATTTGATTGTAAAATATTGGGTTATTGTAATTTTTTTAAAATTAAATACTTTAAATTTTTTTTTTAAAAGTTATGTTTGAGAAAGTTTATAAACATTATCGGTTTGCCCCTTTTATAAAAATTAGGTCTTACTTATTTTATAAATATTAAGTATTAACCCTTTCATAAATAATAGGTAATATCAATTTTTATATACAAGAATTTTAGCCCATTTTGATGAACAATATATTTTAACTCATTTTATAAATAGTAGGTCTTACTTTCTTTTCATAAACCATGCGTTTTAGTCATTTTTTTAAATAATTCGTTTTAACCCTTTCATACTTGAAAGTTGTGTCTTATTCCCTTCTTTCCTAACTTATTTTTAAATGGTATGATTTAATCAAATTTTTTATTCTAATTTAAACTCTAATTTTTTAATTATGATATAAAATAAAATGGTAATAGTTTTTTTTATAAATTACTTGTATAAATTATTTTCTAATTTGACTAAACTTATATTATGATTCTTATAATATTTGACTTTTTAAATATATAATATATTATTAAAAATTTTAAAATAAATAAATATTTAATATAGATATAATTTTTAATAGGATACTGGTTTTACTCTCTATTCCAATTTATCAAAATTTTAAGAATATTTTATTGTTGTAATTATTTTGGATGGGGGAGATCTGAAATTGCCAATAAAGTTTATGAAGATATTCATGATTGTCCTATTTAGCGAGGATGAGCTTGTTGATTGCCCATTATAGGAGTGGTTCCAACGTTGGACTTTGTACAAGAAGATCACAATTCATATCTCCTACAATTAAGACTGGCAATTGGGTTATTATATTATGTGATTTAAATTTAACAAGTTGAATTTTATCCATGATGGATCCCAACTGGCCGTGTTGTCTCCCAAAATTAATTGATTTTATTAGTTTGACACCATTTTCCCTTGAATAGATATCTCAGCATGGAATGTGTATGAAAAAAAATCATCTTTGTATTTCCTGTTACTGTGTAAGTGTGGTGTAATATTCAAGGCCATTGAGTTTTCATGTTTCAATTAGCTTTGGCAATAAATTCAGAATCAACTTCAAAGATCACATTTTTCCACTGGTCCTTAGCCAACTTTTCCCCTTCATTGAATGCTTGAACTTTCACTTAATCCACAGATTCTTCAATGTAGCTTTCCTCTGTGATCTCGAGTCACTGCTTGAGTCCCTTGTCCCTCTGGTTGTTTAACAGTTTGATTTTATTGTTTAGAATAGCCAAAGGAAGTCATAGAACACTTGGAATTAATCTAAAAAATTGATATAAAGCACTTTGTACTTTCCTATTTATAGCAGATGTACCAATGGTTGGTTTATCTTTAAAAATACCATCATTTATACCCTTCCAAACATGCCACAAAGAGTAATCAATTCTAACAAGTTATCAAACCAGCCAATGAAAGTAGTGAATTTTTGCTTATCAATTCTAAGTTCAATCAATGCAAACCATATCCCTTATATCCAAGTATAACGTAACAATGCATGTTCAAGTGATTCATTATTATCACGGAATTTACATTTCCCATCACAATCACAGGTCACCTTTTGTACAAAAAGTAGCAAATTTCTTTCCTTAAGAGCACAACTCAAACCCCACAAATCTGTCCAAGTAGACTTCTCTACACACTTTGAAGAGGAGGGCTTGTTAGCCAAGACAATGTGGATTGGAGATTTCTGATGAAGTCATATGCAGGCCTTGTAGAAAGTTGTCCGTTTATTTCATGAGTTTACACCATTCTATCTTAGTTGTTTTCTGCAATTATGGGTATGTTAAGAACTGTATCCACTACTTCACTTTAGTCAGATTCCAGGATTTATTTTCTCTATTTATCCAATGGTATACCTTAAAATTAAGGTCAATGGTAGAATCTGCTCCAAATCCATGATGCAGGGGATCCCTTTTAGCTTCAGAAAACGAATCTCTTGAATAAAAAAGAACACTCGTAGTAAATATAACTTGCATAACTGATTTAACGAGTATTTCTCTTCTAGCTTATGCGCATACTGTGGGCATCCAACCAAAAGATTGACAAAGTGTGTTACTCATTTGTTTTCGGCATTCGGATAAGATAAAATGAAATTTTTTCTTTATTTATTACAACTTTATTATCATTTGTATTGATAATATAATCCTATATTAAATACAATATAGTATAAGATTAAAAAATTTATACTATTTATAAGTTATAACTTTTAAAAAGTAAATATATTTATTTAAATTTTCTCAATACAGAATTTAATTAAATTTGAGAAGTTTGGAACAAGATCTGATTTTATTCAATCATCTTTTAGATTTTGTAAGGGTTGCCTGTCTCTGTTGTTGATGTTTGTACTGCTTACAGATGAGTGTCTATCCTCGAGAAGTTCAGCTCGAGAAGCCAAACAGCCACAGGGTACGGATGAGAAAATACTTCACGCATGCTACAGCGTGAGCTTAAGAAGGCGAAGAAGGAAGGGATCAGGTTGCAGCCACAGGGTACAATGCAGTTGCCAAGGCCTGTCCCAATTGCCCGATTGCTGATTGTTGTATTTCCATGATCTGTTCTTGAATGGTTAGATGAATCATGTAGAGTGTTGTTGGGGCGTTGCCAGCCCCTCTCGTTTTTCAAATTCTAATCCAATTCTATGGAAAATTGTGTAATGTTCATTCACATTCCAGGTTAAACCCGCAATTAGTCGGTGATTATATATAATTTCGTTGTTTTAAATATATTATTACTCGATAAAATCGATTTTGAGACATCTAGTCGATATGTCCGAGTGGTTAAGGAGACAGACTTGAAATCTGTTGGGCTCTGCCCGCGCAGGTTCGAACCCTGCTGTCGACGTCTTTTTGCACTTTTTTAAGTACAGTGCTTCTGCTTCCTATCATTGCTTTTATCCTTCTCCAGGGTAGTGAGTAACTCGTCCAACTCGGGATTCATCCATTTGATGAATCAGTCAGTAGACTGTGCTGAGATCAAATAGAACTCACACAAAATATAAGCATGGCAGAAAGCATCACTGCGCGTAGGATTGTCGGAGTTTGTAAAGCCAAGAATCTCTCCCATGCCAGCAAGAGCAACCGCCACCTCACAGTTGCCACAGCCCGTTTTCTTCCTGGCTGAAGATCTTCGGTTTTGAGATATCCGAACCTGAGGGGACCCCCGAGGAGTGAAGTCGAACCTCTGAAAGCCAGGAAGTTCCAGTGCCACTTCTGCCCCCCGAGTATTCGCCAATTCCCAGACCCTCTGCGGCCACCAGAACGCCCACAAGAGGGAGCTGAATAGATTGGCCAGATCACGAACCAGCCACCGCGACGGTGGCGGTGGGATCAACCGGACGCCGCGCTGCATACTCGCCGGGACTCCCGTGTTCATGCCGCTCTCCATGAGATCCACGCTTGCGGCCACTTTCCTTTGCCACGGAACTCTAGTCTTGGGCTGCGCTGGCTTCCAGCTGCCGTCTCCCGTATTTTAAGGAGATATGACTAACCATCTGCTAGGGGCCTACGAAGCAAATCCGACCATAGTCAGCTGGTGCCCACTCGGTCTGACAACAAGAGTTCGGGTGCCCTACCATTTCTATTTTCTAAGCTCTTCCAAAGTCAGGAAATGGCAATATTATTGTATTTTCATTTTTATTATTAATTTAGACATTATGAAATAATTTATTATATATTTTTATTATAGAAAAGGCATACCATCTTATAAAATATATAATAATAGAAAATAAGCGTATCATGAATTGAATTCGAATTAGGAACGGACAGGACAGGGCAAACTCATTCCATCCCAACTCCTTGCTAGGAAGGACATGGCTCCACTGAGCGCACATCACGTCCTAAGCTTCAATTCATGAATAGTGAAGTTGAACTAATGATATTGGTCGGTGAAAAAGTGCCATGCAAATTTCAAGAAACACAATTGACTGCACTAATTGTGATTAGCAAGCAAGACAAGTGGAGGCCAAATCCACCTTATTAGGCAGATGCCCCAAAAAATGGATCATCTTCATCGGGTCATATTGAGATGGTCATGGGATACACATGTGCTGAGTTGATTAAGACGTCGGTTAGACATTAAGTGGAAACTGAGTGGAAATTCCAATACCCAAAATTCTGTACACGCAAGCCTGGATGATAAACGTTCATATTTATGGGGAAAAAACAGGGAAACTGGTTACAAAATTTTCCGGCCAAAGTTCCAAACCTTTATACCCCCATTCCGTTTGTACAAATGGCACTTCTTCCAACATCTAGTCTTCTTCTCTGATATGTCGGAAAACTTAACAGCTAAGCGCTTCGTACTTAAGCGCCATCGGCTGGTTAAACCCCACCTGAGACAGCAAGTTACTCACAGCCGCGAGGTCCCGGCAGAACACCCCTTGGAATACGGCGGCCGGGGCTAAGCTTTTTATATCTTCGGATTCCTGGACTTGATGGGTCTGAACCACCGCAGCGGCCTTCTTCCTCTGCTTCTCCGCCGCCTCCTCGTCTAATACATTGGCCATCACGCTGCCGTACCCTTTCTGGATCAACCTGTAGAGCAGCATGGCCGACATTCTGGCCCTGTCTCTGACAGAATCGAGGTCCCTATGGTCGTAAAACTCGCACCTCTCCATGAACATCATGGCCTTGTCGGGCTTGTGTCGGAGGGTCAACAGCAGGTGGGCCCTCTCGAGCTCCGATCTGGTGCAGCCTCGCCGGAGCCCCATCAGTAAATAATAGTCCACGTTATTGCTTCCTATCTCGCCGGAAGCCACCCTCTTCTTCAGCTCCTGGACTTTCACGGTCAGCGCGCAGAGCCTCCCGGGCACCTCCCGGTACTGGACGTAGTGCCGCTTCCACCGCGGCCCAGGGAGCTTCCGATCGCGGAGGATCGAATTGTAGAGGAGCTTCAGGTGCTCGAGATCGTGGAGGCAATCGGGGAGGCAGCGGATCCACTCGAGGAGGGCGGCCCGGGTCTCGAGGGCATGGATAGAAGTGGGATCGAGGGCCAACGTCTTGTTGCAGTCCGCGATGGACTCGGCCACCCGACCGGCGGCCCGGTAAGCGGCGGCACGACCCATGTAGCACTCGGCGAGGAAGACCCGGGGGGCGAAGCTGCGGCCATCGAGGATCTTGGAGAAGTGGCGAATGGCCTCGGAGTGGAGGCCGGCATCAAGAGCAGCCAGGGCGGCAGTGCGGCGGCGTATGAGGAGCTTGACGAGGGCCAAGAGGTGGGTAGCGGACTCGAACTCCGCGGCGGAGCGGTGGTTCGAAGGGGATGTGGTTACTAGGTCGCCGGAGATGGGGAGGCTGGAGAAGGAGAAGCTGTCGTCAGACCGGCAGATGCTCTCGCGACGGAAGGCAGCGGAGGCAAGGCGCTTGCCGGTCTGGAGGAGGACCATGGCATCCTCCATGAGGCCCAGGTGGCAGCAGGCTTCGCCAAGGACAGTATACCTGATTGGGCAACACACCACCCAAGTAACCAGATCGAGTTAATGGACTGGAAAATTTATTATTGAGAATTCATATTATTAATCTCATAAAAAGATTATATATATATAATTATTTACAAAAAAAAAGGCCAATTAAATTAATGGAAGACAGAGCAACTAGAAATAATACAAAGTCGTATTTGGTGGCCATCTGTAATCAGTTGACCACTCATAATATAATAATTCTCCCTATTAATCAGCTAAAAGAAAAGAGATTAAACCTTAAAAGGGAAAATTACCTCCACCGTCCTTCCTTGTCACAGCTCTTGCAGAGCCCCGCCATGACTTTCTTCTTCAGGTCGGAGACAGCGGAGAAGCACTTGAATGTCGGAGGGGACGCGCTCCCCGAGGACGACGACGTCTTCAGGAGCTTTACCCGCTCCCTCGAAAGTTTCTGCGACGACGAGTTGTCGGAGGAGACTGAGCCGGAGTAGTCATTGCCATTACCGCCGCCGCCGCTACGCACCAGCCTGAGACTGGGGATGTAGTCCTGGAGCATGTCAGCGACGTCCCTGAACCGGCGGAGCTGGAGGAGGCACCGAGCGCGGAGCTCGAGGGCCGGCTCCAGGCTGGGGGAGGCCGCAATGGCGGCGTCGATGAGGCTGAGGGCCTCCGAAAGGTCGCTCGGGTCCTGCGTCGCCATCAAATGCTTGGCTTCTCTGATGTACTTTCGAGTGATCTGGTAGAGGCAGCAAATGGAGCCTTTCATTAATATCCGCCAATCAGAAAAAAAAGTGTGGATTTGCTCTAAGGCTTAGATCGGGTATCGATCTAGGTATCCATATTGATCCGTAAATTTAAAGAGAAGATTTTCGCAAGGATGTTCAGAGGGTTTGGAGTTCATTATACCTTTCGGTTGTGGAGCCACCAGTGCTTCTTCTCTCCGCCCAGACATGGAGAAACCGCCATGGTCGTTGTGTTGTTTCTTCTTCTATCCTCCTCCTTTATCTTCTTTTTCTTATTCTCCCCCTTCTTGAATCCCTCAACCACTCCCCTGCTTCTCTCAGAAGATATCACGCATCACTGGGTTTCCAAGGAAAATATTCAGAGTGAGAGAGAGAATACGAGGGGAAATTTAAAACATGCAGTATGGAGAGAGGGAGAGAGGAAGAGAGGAGACATTTCATCTGTGCGGTGTGTAAATAAGATGGTTGAGTTGTGGGAATGCAGGGGAGGGAGAGGAGAGAAATAAAATCACAACAGTGCAAAAAGTAATTTCCCTTTAGTTTTCCCACACAAATTTTGAAATAAATCATCCATGAAATAAATCGGATGTATAATATTTTTAAATTTATTAGTGAAATATTAAGTTATTTTAATAAACACTAATTTATCAAATTTCTCATTTAATTAGACAATTAAAGTAAGTAAAAAACTTATTTAGTAGATAATGATCTCTTTATTATAATTTCACATTTATAATTAGTAGATAATGGAGATTATGAGAGTTTATTGAAAATGGAACAATGGAGAAATTATATAATCAATGTACTAATACTTTGACATTGAAATAATTAACCCATCAAATTAATTATTATTTTCTATTACAAAATTAATAATTATTTTGGCCAGCTTTGACCTTGCAGGCAAAGCTTCCACACCTCAACTTCATAGCTGGCACTGGCAGTGGCAGGACACCATGGATTCTCTCTCACTATCTCTTTCTTGTGATGTATGGTATGGTATGGTATGGGTCTACCTGCCCCTATATTTTCCTCATAGGTTGCCTATGCAAACATTATGCTAATTCAACTGCCCAAAAAACAAACTCAAGTACCCATGACCTGGTCATCTTTTATTAGTGAGATTAGATCACTTTCTTCTTGTTTACTAATTCGGCTGCTGGACTTCACATGACTTCCAAGTCAAAAACTATGCATGCATCCATGGTGCTGCCAGCGCCATGGATGCTTACATAGTCAAGTTGGAAGCAAGAAGGAAAGAGGAAGCATGACCACCATCATGTCCTCCAACAAAGCCAAAGTAGAGTAGTAGCACATCCTCATCGTTAAGATTAGCAATATCAAAATCAAGTATATAACAGTACTTTTTTTGGTTGAAAAATTAATTTTTATTTTACTCAATTTATATATATTATTTACTAATTATTCAATTTATAAACAACCATTTCACTCCTTTCATGATTTTTTTATAAAGTGGGTATCACTGTATTTAGTTATTAATAATATATTTGTAATAAAATAATGCTCTCTTGGTCAAAGTTTATTCATAAACTAATTTTCTCCTTACAAAACATATTTGAGATAAATTTTAGTTTTGTTTAATATTTTTCACTTTTTCCCTTCTACTCATTTTCTCAAATCCTTCATTTTTTTCCTTTCACAAGTGTTTTATCAAACAATTTATGTATATTTGATATATACAAAATATATTCATGAAAAAACTTTAAAAAAATGTAATTTTTAGTGTTTTGTGAAAATAATGTATAAGAGCTAGGATTCTCTATTAATTATTAATTCATATATTGTAGTATAAAAATAAAAGTTGAAACTAGGATAAAAATATACATGTTTAGGGAAGATATATAAGAAAGGATAGTTGAATTAATTTGGCATAATTTCCAAATTTAACAATGTTAAATAATAATTTAATATATCTTAATTTTATAGATAAATTAAACACCGATAATACATGTTATATTAAAACATTTTTAAAATAAGATTTTATATTTCAATTAGTAAAATCAACGCCAATATCCTAATGACTAGACTCTTAGTTTCAGTTAAAAATAAGATATATTTTATTGAAAAAAGTGTAAGTCAAATAAAATTTTCAGTGTTTTTTTCTATTATATTTTCAAACACATTATCTAAAATAAATAGTACAAATAATATATGTAAGGGTCAAATTTTGAATCAAACTCACGATTAATTAATTATTAGAGAAGATATAGTCATTGGTATGCCTCTAGCATATTTATTAATTATTGGGTGAGCAATGCCACCGTACTAATTCTCTCTATCATATAAGTGGTTTTAATGAATGCACATGAATATGGACAGGTGGGTTCAGATGTACTCATATATTGAATTTTGTCTCAAATTAATATATCAACTTAGTTTTAATTCCAAAAATAGGAAAAACAATGAGAGAAATTAAACTGATTATCCATCGATTATGGAAGGGTGATGCAATGTGTTACAAGGTAAATAACAATTGACATTTTATTCTTTTAATTAGAGAGTGCAATCTTGCAGATTTAGGGCGGAAATGTCTAATAAATACGATGATTTATTCTCAACATAAAGTTGTATACTTGTGACATTTTCCATCGCATCAAATAGTTTATATAATTAAAACAATTAAAAAAATCAAATAAGATTATGTACATACCTCAATTTAATTGGTGGGTCCATATAATTATTAAATGTGTATGTCACATGTCTATATATATGTGTAGGTCAAGAGAATAAATTGAACAAGTGTAATGCTGCACAAAAAAAATATGTTTCTACGGATATGTGTGCATTTAATTAACCATGTGCCTGAAGGGTCCGCAAGCATTGTGTTCAAAGTTGGCCTTCACGGGACCAATAGCAAGACCTACTAAACTCCTATAAAATTAGGGTTATCCATTAATTATAAAAATCACATATTCTATATATATCTATATACATTGATAATGCGAGTTTGAATGGAAGGTACGAGCTCTTCTTTTGTGTTTTTTTGCCTGATTAACTATTAATATATATGTAGCTAGCTGCTGACTAAAATTCCATGCCACCTCTAAAGAATGATCGTTTTGGTCAGAATCATTAGATAGCCGGCATGCCTAATAGGTGTACAGCAAGACTTTGTCCTGCTCATCAATTATTGGACGAATTTTTGTTTATTTTTAAATTATATTTTAGGTTTTTCTATGGCGGATGATTTTTTTTCGAAATTATGTTCTTTGTTTTGCATGAAATACATAACTCACACTAGAATTGGTCACATCCGACAACTTTCGGTGTTGCACTACATAGCCTTATCCTCTTCTATTATTGTTATTATTACTATTATTATTACGTCATGTATATTGTATATTATGGAGAATGGTGATGGTTCGCGGTTGGAGGAGAGGGATGTCGTTTTCGGACAGTGGGGTGGGGCAGGTATGGGAGTTCTAAACGAACTTGTCGTTTCTACTTTCTAACCCCATCTCTTTTTTTGAAGTTATAAATATCGTCACCATGGCGTCATCTCAGACAGGGCCTGCCGCCGGCCAGCTCAAGAGGGTTGCACGTGCATTGGGAAGGCATTTCATGTGAGCGATTGAATCAAAACGCATGCTAAATTAATACCATCTTATAAAATATTTTAATCTAGTTTTTAAAATAATTATATTATATCATAATTTTAATATATATAATATATAAATTTTAAATTAATAGCATTACTTTTTTAATATATTGTAATAACACCTCATTTAAATTAATACTTTATAATATAGCATGAACTCTCCTTAATATTATTGTATTATAATAAAATATTAATTTAAGTTTTGCATAAGTAAGAACTAATAAATTGAGTATATGTTAACTTTCAACACAAATTAATCAATTCATGTATAAAGAATAGTTTTCGAATTTGCAAAAGTCCGAAGTGAAGAACTGGCAAGCATTTAAATTAAACATATAGTCTTTTAATTATTAAGTTAAAATAAATCAACTGGTCCAAAATAATATTATGTCAGTTCCTTTATTTTTAATAATTGAACTGACACCTCGAAAATGACATTGCTCCACTATCCCAAAGGATCCATGGCAGTATTCAATCATCATCTCTATATTGCAAATATACACAGAGGCAGGCAGGCCGAATGAATTCTCCTACTGGGAACCAATATTTTGATGGCATTTTAAATAAGATCTCGGGCAAAATAATTCAATGTTTGTTTGCTCAATGGATGGATGGGTCGTGTCTGGATTCAGAACCTGTGGGCCGAAAGATAATTGTAATGGGCCATATGCAAGCTGAAATGGGCCCAAGCGAGCCCATGTTGTTTGCAGTATCTTCAAGTTTTATATATCACGGGGATGACTATTTGGAAGTGTCATTTACACGTGAAAAATTTAATTGAGAGGAATATTTGATGTGAATTAGTAAGGGAGTAATGAATTTCTGCATATGGAAAAAAATATTATATGATAAGGTACGGCTGAAAATTAATTAATAAGCAGAACATGCACACAGTGGTAGATGCAGAATCAACTACCGCCGCACTTGAAGGGTCATCCCTCCCACTGGATGGGACTCAAGCAGCTTCCAGAGAGGAGGAAGATGGTGGTGGTGGTGGTGGTGGTGGTGGTGGTGGTGGTGGTAGTGGAGTCATGATCGGATCCCCATGGTGATTCACAATCACAACAGGGCATTTGACATTCTTTGCGCAGTGCTTGCTAACACTTCCCAGCAGTGCCCTGAACCAATCATACACCCTGAATCAATACTACCAGAAAAAAAAAAGAAAAGAGAGAAGTAGAAGTCTCCGAATCTGTTAAGGGTATTTGACAGAGAGAGATCTAAGCCAATGAAGAGCTAGCTACATATGGAGTTCTTTAAAATCTGTTGGTGTAATTACCTCATCATGAAGCCATAGCCATGGCTTCCCATGACAAGCTTGTCAGCGTTGAGCTTCTTCACAGTATGGCATATCACATCTTTGGGATCTCCTCTCCCCACAACCTTCTCCACATTTATCTGCCCAATTGAAAGTATATCGCAGAAATGATCATGCTTGGATTGGACATACTAAAATGAGAACTTCAGGCCAAACAATTAGGGAGAAAAAGCCATACTCTGGTGATGAAGTTCCCATAGACAGCTTCAGCTCGTTCCATCACTGACTGGACTAGATCGTTGCCGTATTTCTCCATCGCCACCACAATATCGACAGAGAACAAGAACTCTGCAGACAATCAAGACTACTACTGACTCGCCAAAGCTCATAATTTAGTAATTTTAGTGAGAGAATAGCAGCAGCAGCAAGTTACTTATTACCGGCGGCATCGAAGTAAGAATAAATGGGAGGGGGAGGTTTGACATAGAGGAGGACGAGGACGATGCTGTCTGCGTTCTCGGGATTGATGAGGTGGCTGAGGCACCAAGAGAGAGCCTCCATGCTCTCCTTGCTCTCGTCCACGGCCACCACTATCCTCCTCGTCTTCCCTCCTCCTGCATCCATTGCTAAAGCGCTCCACTGACCGATCTGCTGAAACTGAGCTGTGAATAAGTTGAGTGGCCTTGTTCAGTCTATGAAATGTTGTTGGGTGAGGGAAGGTTTACTTATTGAGTGAGGTGGGGTTTGGACTGGAGCCTGCCAATAAATGTAAAGAGAGCTACGCAGCTGCCCGGAAGAAGGAAAAAAAAATATGCAGGTGTGTTTTGATTAAAATTTAAACTCCAAATATAGAAAGTTTTGAGATTAATCTACAAATATGAAAGATTTTATGAAAAAAAATCACTAAAAGTAATACAAGGTTAAAAGATAATTTTGAGATAAATAAAAATATTTAAAGTTATTTTTCGTGAGTTTAGTGGTAAAATTATAATTTTTTTATAAACGAGTTTAAAAAATAATATTTTTACTCAAATATTGATAAAAATAATTATTTATGCTCAAATGTTAAATATTTAATTTTGAAGTGTTTTATAAATAAAAAATAAAATGATAATTTTATACACTTTAGGTAATAAAGTAATAAATACATTTTTTTAATCAAATGTGTTTAAAAAAAGTTTTGATAACAAGGTTTAAAATAAGAAACTTTTCACCAGTAGTGGTAAAATATTAATTTTTTTAAAACTTAAATACTAAAATATAAAATTTTAAAAAATTGAGTTATTTAATTGGGTAACTTATAAATTTATAAATATTTTAATAAATACGATTAAATATGGGTTTAATATATAAGATCTGAAATGGAATAATATATATAGTTAGTTATTATAATGTTTTATTGACACATTCGTAAAAAAAGCTAAGTTCAGATACAAAATTGTAATTTATGAAAAACCTAAAAATAGTGTATAAGTAATGAGTTGGCCTATTCAATTCATGATCTGATACTTGTTAAGTAAAAATATGGTTTAAACAAATTAGTACGGATAAAAATAGTGTCTAAGTATTAACAACCGATTGACCGATACATTTCACTAATTTTCTATAATTCCATGAAATACATGCTATATGTTTTGAATTTTTTTAAAATAATAAAAAATTAAATAAATATATATTCACTAAAAAAGTCTATTTTTCTAAAATAACTAAAGTAGATAATTTCGATATACTAAAATTATGTGAATAAGACGTGTATACGGAATTTAAATAAATAATATCTTTCTTATATTTATTTTTTTTAAATATAAAATTAATCGAATTTAAAAAAAATATATTCCAAATTTGAAAGTAATTGTGGCTTGTTGTATTATATATATCACTTTATATTTGAAAATAGTTATGGATTGTTATGTTATATATATCAATTGATATTATCCCATATATAAATGGGAATATTACCTATAAAATAAATGCATTTGAGATAAATTTCGAATTTTACTTACAAATATTTTAATTTATATATTTATCATTGGTTATATTCACTCCCATAAAAATTTGAAGGGAAAAGAAAATTAAAATTTTTGTTTAAATTTAAATTATATATTTTTATAATTGTATTAATTTGATAAAGGTACCATTTTTAAACGCAATCATTACATTTTTCAAATGATTTCTTTATTTTATGGAGAGAGAGATATATCCTATAAGAGAACTAAAGTCCTAAAGCATAGTTATTTGATTGTATCCTTTCATACACTGTCTCGTGGTATGTATTGGTATTTAGTATACCATAATTAGCAAAAGAAGTGCCCAAGTAGCACATGGATAAATGGTTTTTTTGTATAAAATTATTGCTGAATCATTGTTATTTTAAGTTGATAAAATTTTATTAGATAGATAAATTAGATATATGATTTGAAAAATACTCATTAAGATGTAATATTAATTTATAAAATGACATAGCATACATTAAATTTTATTATAAATATATATTATATATTAAACTTTTATATAAAAAGATAAGTTTTTAGTATATATGATGATTATTATTAATTAAATATTTAAATAAATAATAAATAATCTCAAACTTGTAGAATAATACAAGTTTTAGTTGGTTACTCTCATCCATTCTAAACGTTCAGTATCACTAAACTTATAGGATATATAGATTTGCACACCTCTAATGTCTTATATAAGCTTTCATTATATGGGATAAAATCTTATTTGTGTCAAAAAAATTAGGGCGTTATATGAAAATTTACTCATGGAATATGATTCAATTTGAGGTTTTAAAAAATATATAATTTTATAAAGGATCGATGGTATGGTTTCATTTATGGTAGGGTCAGAAAGTGAATGGGATGGCAACCAATGAATGTTAGATGGGAAGCATAAAAGTTGGATTCTTTTATTATAATAAAATACTCATAACCTAATATACATAATGGGATAAGAGTTTAATAATTATGAAGATTTATCATAGTTTTTAAGATATTAATTAGGATATAATTTTCTTTATGTCAAGAAAAAGATTTAGACTTCTATTTGAAAATTTAATTATGTGATATAATTCAATTTGGGATTTGAGAAAAAAATTTTATAAAGAAACAATGGTATGGTTTCATTTGTGGTGGGACCCCCCAAAATTAAACGGGGTGGCAATTGGCAACCAATTAATGTTTGCTGGAACACAATAGTTGGATTTTTTTTTTCATTACAACATAATACTGCACTATTTAGTTATTTCATTTAATGAAATAGGGGTTGCCGGGTGCAAGCATGGTGGCGACTCCTTCTGCACCCAAAAAATAAGCATATTGCTATCATAACCAACCTGATGTTGGGCACCGCATTTTAATGGAGATCCATGAAATATAGAGGATTTGTTTGGGTACCAGGAGTAGTACTTACGGTAAAAAAGAATTTGGGAAAACCTAAGGTACCGGTTGCAGTGCAGTGTTCTCAGATGCCCAAAAAAAATACACAGTGATGCCCTGCTTGCAGACTTAGTAGTTCTTGACATAAGATGGTCCATTTCTATATCCTTGGCCAAACCAACTTGTGATGGTTGTTGAGAGCCTATTTTATAAGGGTTTCCATATTCCTCTTTTTTTTTTTAAGTGAAAGCTTTGGATTCAAGTAAAAAAATGTGATTTCATTAAGCAAAAAAAGTATAAAATTAATTTATGGTAGAATTTTCTACCATTAAAAACGGGTTAATTACATTTTATTATAGATGAACTAAAGGAAAATCATCCTATATGTTCTAGTTACCACTTCCAAATTAACGGGAAGTTTTTCTTCTTAGTGGTCCCCTCCCACACCTTTGCTTGTCCGCCGACACAACCACCATAACTGTGGGACTATTGAATAGTTTATATGATCATCAACATGGAAGTCACTCTAATAATATTAATGAACACATGTTTAAAAAAGAAACTCATTTCTATGATGCTACACATTTTTTTTGACACCCCAAGTACACAATTATACACCGAGTTAGGTACATCGGAAAATTTTATGTAGTTTAGTGCGTGTTCTAATATAATTTGACCTATATTTTATTATAGTATGTTAATTCCTCCCACTCAACTCAAATATGCATCATTCCGATTGATTTTTCTAACATAATTCATGTATCTTTTGAGTAGATATATGCTTATAATTTGAATAAAATGGAAAAACGAATTAAAGAATAATGGGCCGAAGTCCACTACTTAGGACCTAGGTCATGAAGTTGGGCCTCGGTCACCTATTAAGCCCAACAAATTTATGGGCTATAAAGCCCAATATCTTTAAGTTTCATACAGAAAGTGGGCATGATGAGGTGTCAGAAAGCCCAGAACTCTTCTTTTTCTTTATTAATGGGCCGAATAACCATAAAGGACGAAAAAAATGGTTATTATCTCAATAAAAAGACTTGCATTGATTTTTTTTGTCAAAATAGTCAGTAGAAAATCCACAAAAAAATAAATTTTAGAGAAGAATGAACATAAACAATTTAAAGCATTGTTTTTACCCGGCCCAACCGGTAACCATACCATGCAAGGTCCACTTCTACCCAAGAACCCATCCATGTACAATTTTATAACCCGGTCGATTGTTTCCAATTGAACCCGTGAATCTATTCGAACCAGCTAAAAAAAATCTCAATACCTAAAAATGAAAATTCTAAATGATTTTTACTATTTTTAATTTTATTATTCTTTCCTTCGTCATTTTTATTAAATTAGCAAGTTAGATGTTACAAAAATGTAAATTTAATGTTTCATCTTTCTATTTTATTTCTGTTAATATAATTTTATCATTTATATTCTTAAAATATATTTTAGTGCACATTTAATGGTATCACATTTGTTACTTAAAATATATTATATATAATTTTAATTGACTTAAAAATTATATTTATAATAAATTTAAATTAAATGGCGCCTTATTGAATGTTTGTATAATATATATTATTAAGTACTTTATTATTGATATAATATTATAAATATTATGTATTATACATGTCATGACCAATTGAAGTATCCATTTTATTATTGCTTGTTTTTTGGCCCGACCAAATTTTAAAAATTATTATTTAATGTGTGACTCGATAAACTTATAATCTAAATTTTTTATTTTCTAATAAAATTATTACTCAATTTCATTTTTTAACAATATAATTATTGGATTTCGGTTTAAATAACAATTAAATGAATGGATTAATGTGGTAGTAATATTAAAATTGGAAAATGAAATTCTTGAAAAATAAAATTTAGTGACAAAAAAATTAGTAAAATAAATTTAATGAATAAATTATTGATAAAATATTACTAATTAAAATTTAAAAGAGTTAACCAAGTGTGAAACCACTTCCTCTATAAAAATTTAGGTGAATAGATTTTGGGAAATACAGAGTGAAGGAACGGTCCAACAAACAGCTCAACCACCAATCCTATCGGAATCCCAGCCCCCTAAAATTTCCACATATACAAATATATCCTTCCAATCACATGATTATGGTTGAGCAAAAAAAATCACATGATTATCTTCTTCAATTTTGATACCTCCTCCTATTAGGATGATTGAACAAGATGAAGTCTTATTTTTCTCCATTTATAATACTCAAACTTATGTTCTTTTATCATTTTCATCCAATTAACTGAGGCCTTGTAATTACTAATGAAAAGGGATGATCTTCCTCCTTCCTCCTAACCCATGTAGATGAAGATCGTATTATGGACAGCCTTCTTGTCTTGTGAATATTATTGGATCCACCCATCATTATCGCATATTTTGTCATCTGTTTCCGCTCAAATGGCTAATAGCAATGGAGTTTTAGGCTTCTCAGAATTCATCTATCTGGTCGGAAACAATGAATTATTCGTTGATTGACATAAGTCACCAAACCAAACGTACCAAAGATTTGTGATCTATCATCATAATTAAACCCATTAAGAATCTAAAAGAAGGATACCCGATTTGAAGGGACACATTCCTTCAAGCTTAAACTAGCTAACGATCAGCAGTAGCACTATTTTTAGATCTTCTGGACTTGAAAGTACTCAAAGTGGGAACACTTGCTTCCTTATTTTTGCAACAAACCGCTTGAATTTCCATGGAAATTAATGCTTCTAAGTTGTCAGCACCCATAAAAAGAAAAAAAAAATATTATTAATGAATGAGCAGAGATCTCCAAGCTACAAGAGATCACTTGAAATTAATGAAAATTGTTAGGGCATTTGAAAGGGGAAATGGATGACGCCTACTGCCTTTGTCATTAGGCGGAAAAAATCCTACTGGAGGAAGATGAGACTAACGCCATACTCCAAAGCTCACCTAATCCTAATCATCCCCACATAGGCCAATGATCACTAGGCCAGCAAAGGAAAGGGCAACCCAAACTGGAAACTTCTATTGATGTAGATCAGTGGTAGAAACCCAATGAAACCTATACCACATGTCCATGATATTTTCTTTTCATTGGAATCATCAACATGGATCATATCAAGCTTCCTCCAGTTAGTTCTAATTGGAATTAAGTTGGCTAATTCCTTTCTTGCCAATTGGGTCTCTCTTTCTCTATATGGCGAGAGAGGGAAACGATAAGAACGAAGTTGGGATAAGCACACAAATGTGTGAGAGTGTCAGCATCTCTCCGCATGCCTTTCATAAAAGAAAACAAAGCCTCCTTTCTCATCTAAATCCAAATTCATGTCATCACCCCTTTGCCGTGATTCCTCTATTGCATGTAATGGTTAATTTTTATATTCATCTTGTTCATGGCGATGCATAGCCCACCCAAGACTAGCGCAAACTTACCGTGAAACTCTTCAATGCATCATTTATACCATACCATGCTATTTTTTTTAGCTATTTTATTTATTTAATTTTTAAAAATTATTTTCAGAGTTGCCGAAGAAGCCGACCGGGGCAAAAAGGAGAATCTATTATTGATAAATAAGGGGAAAGAAAAAGAAAAGGAATCAAACGATGACACATGGAGCGTCCAAAGGAGCGTGGGTCCCGTTGGATCACAGCTGTTTGGGTGGCTGGTTGGCTAGCTAACTAGCTACTCACTGTACATTTCGGTGACCGCGTTTTCCTACTTGTATTCTATTTTTCGATCCATCAAATGGGGTCCACCGTCCTTTTAGTCCCCAACAGTTGGGCTCACTTCCGGCCGTTGAGGTCTGCATTTATTGGAGAGGGCGAGAATTCAAACTGGAGATACCCGCAGTAGCTTAGGAAAGTATAATAGTTGTTCACCAATAAACAAAGTATAATAGTTGTCCTCTACTTACATTAGTTTACAAATTAAAATATTGAAATTAGAATGTGATTTAAAAATATTTATTTAATAATATAATAAATTTTAATAAAATTATTTTTATAGTATAATTAATAATAAATATTTTTAAAATTCTATTATTATTATTGTTTCCCTTATTAATAGAAAATCCTACACTACAATGCTACATAAACAAATATGATGTACTGTATAATTTTGGAGTATTAAGTTGGTTGGTGTAGCACTAGAAAAATAGGCATCATTATCATCGTCAACATCCAAATTTGAATGTAATGTAATCATGCCATGTTCCCCACTCAAACATTTCCTTTTTCCCATCTTGCCCCTAACCTATGGTGCTCCACTTGGACACCATTAACTGCCTAGTAATCATATTCTCACTTAATAATCTATTATTAATGCTGTCATTTTAAGGTTTATATGTTACGCAGTATCAACAAATTAATGGAAAAAAAACATGTTCATTATATTATTGATAAAATAGTTTGCAAATAAACTACATATATATACATATATGATGCAAATAATAATAATAATAATAATAATTAAAACCTCTAAAAAGTCAAAGAAATCACAAATATTCGCTCATATAATAGAATTTGGATAAATTTGCATGTACGATTGATTATGGGAGTAAGGGACAAGGTTTAGAACATTAGGCTTTGCTTTGTGTTTGAAGGACCCACGCGGTTTTTTTCTTCATCAATTCAATGCAATTAAAAGAAAATTGATGCATGCTTTGTATTAAAAAACAAAGGGAAGGAAAGATGGGAAATGTCCATTATGGTGGGATGATAGTAAGAGACGGTACCCCATTAATTCGTGAAGACTAATGGAAATTTCATTTATCCACACAAAATTCAACAAAATGGCTAATACTGTAGTAGAGCTTATCTGTTCCATTCTTAATTCCAAATTAATTTAATATAATATCACACCAAATTGCTGAGTACAGTGGAATTGCAAGTGACAAAAGTGATAAAATCATCTAAGATTTTTTCATAATTTATAATATAGCAAATACTATTAGATTAAGTTTTTTATGATAAAACGAGTGCTGCCTATTTTAAATATATTATATTGGTAAAAAATAACATTATAATATGTAATTATATTAATATGAACATACATATAACCAAAGAAAATGAGATAGGTGGAGTCCAACAGTCCTACTCTTCTAGATGGATAATAGGGCAATCAATGTATGTGTGCACGTGTTCAATTAACAACATAGTTTTATGTACAACACAACACAAGTAAGCATGACCAACAATTGATTTTACCATCCTTAAAATTGGATGGATAGAATACACGGCTTTATATTATATTACATTATTATGGGAACAGTATAAGGGGTTGTGGTACATGATCAGAGTAAACTCAATAAATTGTGAATAAACTCTTTTTTTTACCTTAAATAAATATAAAATATATTTAGAATTAATAAGATATATTTGGATGAAAATTTTATATAAATAGAAAATTTATATTTTTCTAACAAAAATATTTGTTATATTATAAAATTTATATTTTAAATAAATAAAAATTAATAATAAATAAATTAATAGATTATAAATAAAAGTATTTCTTTCTTAATATGAACGGATTTAAAATCAACTATATGAACCCTATTGCTGTATTTGGGTTTAACCATCAAACACATACCCGAAATGGGGTGGGTACAAATGGACCAGGGTAAATTGGAAGCCCTCCTCTTATCTTCTAGACTATGGATAGATGGATAGTATTTGACTTTGACCTGGCCTGCAGTGGCCATCCATCCATCCATACTCTTGCTTAGTTGCCCCGCCCCTCCCATCCCATACATATAGGGTCAGGTCAACACCGCCCTCCCTACATGTTCCATCTTTTTTTTTTTTTGCACAATCATGTTCCAGCTTCTCGATAGCGCGTTTGCCCATCTTTATATATATTTATTTAATTATTAATAAATTATAAAATAAAATCCCATCTTATTTATAATTTAAATTATTTAATTTAATGTTTTTTATTTTACTTTTTACGTTTAATTTATTTTACTAGCTATACATGTTGGTTGCCACTAAAGGATGGATGGATAGATACATCATAATAATTAATATCCAATCGATATGGACTAATTAATTGGGTGGAGGAGTGGGCTGTTCATCAAATAATGTTAATTTTCTAATTCATAGATTTAAAGTGTGGACAAAAAACTATAACATTCTCACAATATTAATCTTAAAAAACAACAAAGGTGGGGAATGGAGGGTGGGGGTGGAGGTGGAGGGTATTGTTCTTATCTTGATATTCTTGATATAGGCACAAGGGCACTATTGGAATTTCGACTCCACCCCCTTTTATAAATAAATGTATAGAGTAATAGAATGGCTATAATCTAATCCAATCCACACACAGAGAAAACAAAAAAGACGAGAGACGGAGGGAGAGAACGAGAACAGAGAGAGGCACTTTTGAATCATCCAAGCCAAGCCACTCATCATCCCCACCCCCCACGAACAGAGGACTAGGAGCCAGTCGAGAGGGCAAGAAGCGGGAGACGATCGGGACTCCGGAGGGAGAGATATATGGAGGATGTTGCTCTGATCATCGACGAGCTGCGGTGGAGCACGGCGATCGCGCACTGCAGGATCTGCCACGAGGCGGAGTTCGAGAGCTCCCAGAGCTTGGAAGCTCCCTGCGCTTGCTCAGGAACCGTCAAGGTAATCACAACGGAGGCTGTACAAAAGAACGCGTTGTTTTTATGGAGTGGATTCCGTGCTCTAATCTCGAGGGAGCGTCCTGATTAGATTTTTTTTGTCCATTTGGCCTGTTTGCTCGATTCAGTTCGCGCACAGGGACTGCATACAGCGATGGTGCAACGAGAAGGGGAATACGATCTGCGAAATATGTCTCCAGGTGAATATCTGGCTTTCTCTGCTTATTTTTCTCCACCTTTTGTGGATGCTGGAAGCTTTGCCCCGCTATGTTCTCCATCTGTTTTCCTCTGGTTGTCCATCCAAATTCATCTGTGATCGTCCACCACTATTTAATTCCGATCAAGTGGTGCCGATCAGAGGCGTTCCCCAGAACTTTCCAGAATCTACTATCAATTTCCCCAATTTCCTCGCCTGTTTCTGCATTTTATGAGCTATCTGGTTTTTCTCAGGCTTTCATGTCCTTTTTTCTCAAATTAAAATTTCAAATTTGAGCGATCGCTATTTATCAAACATTTATTATTTTTCACGCTGGAAATAAATAGACTGAGTAATTCTCATGGTTGCAAATTAATTTTGATGTGATGTCACCACGATTCACTGTATGTGCGTTTGTACGGTCAGAGCTATGAACCTGGATACACCGCAATTTCTAAGAAGAAGCCCCCGCCGGTGGTGGAGGAAGCCATGACCATTAGGTATGCTTAAATCTGATCCCTTGATTTTAATTCGCAATGCTTCTAGCATGATATTTGTTCTTCGATGCATGCTGTACCGGATTATACACGCAGGCATTTGTTTGCACTGCTTCCATCAAATAGCTGCCGTGCACAATGGAATGTTGCAACCCTCAAAAGTCAAAACTAGGGGTGAAATAAATGCAAATAAAAAAATAAGTAAGAAAAGGGCATTTTTGAGTAATTATTTAGTTATTGACTTTATAGTTTAAATTAAATCGTGAATTGCACACCGGTGAAATAACCTTAGTTGAATTTATTTTCAAACATTACACTTTTTTATTTATTTTCTAATGATTCTTTTTAAAAATTTACGGCCGAAAAATTATCCAAAACCTCTCGTTTTTTAATGAGCTGTTTTCAATGATTTTTTAGTATAAAAAATTGACCAAAATAATGATGGCCCACTTGTCAAAAAAGCCTAGACAATCCATTACCCTTTTCAGTTTTCACCCTTGGCTAAAACTTCCATAGTGTCTATCAAACGAAATCATTTGGGGTAATTAATGCGCTTTAATATGTTGGTTCTGAAACAAATTCAATTATTTAAATATCTAATTTTAATGAAAGCAACACGGAGAGCTTTAAATATAAATCAATTCCACCCTGTGAAATGACAAAAGATATTTTATGGATAAAAGCGGGAAAATAAGATCTCCTAAAAAGGGCAATCCAATATGCTTAGAGAATCCAATTATTAGACTAACATGGGGAGTAATCCAAATCCCATATAAGATTCATATGGATAGGCATTAATCCTCTTTCTTTTCTTTTTTTTTTCCATCTATGATATCTATATTGCTCAGCTCTTCCTTTATCTTTTTTTGGGATAAAACACACTACTTTCCCAAAGCGCGTACCCAACATGCCATTCGAAGAATCAAGATTTCGAATCAGCATAGTTGACGCATGTTTATTAACGATGGCATTATTAAATGCCATCTTTTTTTGGCCAAATTTCATGTCTCGTTGGCAATTGGTTGACCCAACTCATTCACCTGCGAGTTCATTTTCAGGGTCGATAGCGCACAAGTGGGCACAGGGAACCATCAACCGGGGACCCCCTTATCTGACGGAGAGATGGACGGCTCAGACTACTACGCCTGCACCTCCGCGGCGGATCGTGGCGCTGCATTTTGCCGATCGTTTGCTCTGACAGTAAGTTATCTTTTATTCGATCTTTTCTCTTAAAAAAAGGATATTTGCTCCGCGGTTGATTCATCACCCACCCAACAACTTTATCTTCCTCGGAAGATATGAATGCCACTAGTGTAAGATTTGAATATTCCTATTGTATACATTATTATCTTACAACCAATATGTCCACCAAACTCAACCGTAGAGTTCCCTTCTCATCTAACGTGCAAAAGTTGAACTTTCCCCTCAAAAGTATCCCTTTCTTTCAAGAGTTAGGACCATATCCTGGCCTCCTTTTTTCTTTCTTTCTTTCTTTCTTTCTGTATTCAAAGCCGAAACGGGCATTGAATTAAATGTTGACCCATTTCACAATTGATCAACCGATCCGTCCCCATTTCTCAAAGTCAAGGACCATGAATTTATTACGCCATGTGACATTTTCTCATCTCTTAATTTGTAGTTTATTATTGGTTAGGTAACAGTTATTTGTGTTTTTGGTATTATTGCAGTTCACCGGCTTTTTGATTCTAAGGCACGTTCTAGACGTGCTGGAGGGTAAGCCCGACCAATACCCCTTTACACTTGTCACGGTAAGTCCAATTTTGCTTGAAAGAGGCCGATAACGTTATTTTGCTCTGCCCGCAATCTTTCTAATGACCCCTCTGATATCGCAGGTGCTTGTATTGAGAATCACGGGGATCATCATCCCCATGTTCGTGCTCGCGCGGACTATAACAGCGTTCCATAATATGATCCACAATCGGTATCTGGTTAGTACCCTCTCTATCCTTCACGACCATCCGTTGAGATTGCTAGAGAAAAAAATGCTCTGTAGCTCATATAGTCATATGCATCTCTGTTGTCTCATGTTCAAGGATGCCCGGAGAGGAGCATATGATGAAGACGAAGGGGATGACAGTGAGGACCAAGGAGAAGAAGAAGAGGAAGAAGAAAACGATCGGCAGAGGCACCATATAGTCTAACACGACCACCAACTGTAATAAGTTTTTTTGGAGTTTTCTTTTAATTTCGTATCTAATTGGTGGCATTTTACTGATATGCTTCATTCATTTGTTGTAAATTCAGAGCTCCCCGTGGAGGGAAGCTTTAGGAGGACTTACCATTCTTTGAGACACTATATCAAATTATTAATGAGAAAGAAAATGTCAAGTGGCAATTATTCTATTATTTTTGAGAGACAAATGTGTAATTATTATATTAATAGATAATGAATAAAACATTATCCACTTAAGTGCTTGCTTGCTATGCTGCTAAGAGATTTGATTAGCTTATTAGTAAAACGACATGGTGGTTAGTCAAGAGCCCACCAAACGACGACCCACACTAGGAAAATAACCTTTCAATTTTCTAATTCATTTCTCCTTTAGAATTTAGGATAAATGACTTGGACATTTTTGTGTATATATATATATTTATTAAAATAAGCTAACAAAATACAAAAATAATAATAAAAAATGATGCTATATCTTTCAGAAATATTGTTAGAGAAAGAAGGGGTGGTGCCATTTTTTGGCCTTTCTTTTCTTTCTTCCATTGTTTTTTTAATTAATATTTGATCTAACTTAGCCTTGATAACGGTTATTTTGTCCGTCCAAAGTGTATCATAGTCGAAGTTCAAGGTAAATTGGAGTAGCTTAAAATATGATATTGAAATAATAAAAATATTTAAAAACTCAACAAAAATATTTTAAAAAGCGCGGGGCCAGGGGAGGCCCAGAGCTCCAAAGCTCTTATTCGTTGAATGTATCCTCCATGCGACATAATAATAAAAATATTCACGATATGATGTTCTGTTTCTTCACCGTTCGACATAAAAATATGCGTGGGCTCGCAAACATTCAGGGCGAGCCTCGATCCCGATCATATGCCATCACAATGCTTCCAATATATCACCTTAACTCCCATCACATACATTTGTATTAAATCCATTCCGTTGTGGGTGCGGTGTCTCCGAGAGCAATCACACTTTTTTTTTCTACTGCTGGAGTGAGAGAGAGAGGCTATGGGATCGACCCTAGGATGACTTGCAATTGTCCTTACCTCACCCGTCCATGCCCCTATGATCATTGATGATGCATGACCAAGCAACTCACTCGACATGCTTTGTTTTCTATCTTGTTTTGTTCGTCACTTGGAATTGACCTTTTTTTTTGGCATAATGGCCACCCTAAACGATGGTTTCCTATAAAACCGTTTGTAGAATGAAGTTCATAGTTTTGGGTTTTAAATACAAGTAAATAATTTTAAAAAAATAAAAAAATAAAAAATTAGAATTATGGTCGAATTATGCTTGAATTGACTATTTAACTAGTTGTATTGCTGAAATTTGGTCGAACCAAACTTGTTAATGACTCAAACTGAATCAATTTAATTTAAGCTAGTAAAAACGATCACACAATTAGTGATATAGTTAGATGGTAATGTTAGAGTACGCAATCAACCCTAACCGGGTGAAAAGCATATACAATAAGTAAAGAGCGTATTCGATTAGGAGAAACCAACTAATTAGTGCTATGACAAGTCTAATGAACATGTAAATCTGAATGTAGTCAACTTGGTCAATTCACCTGTGCCACATGATAACTCATATAGTTAGCAATGATTGAAGGCCAGTTATACATTTTCGATAGAGAACACAATCAATTATTGTGTGACACGTGAAAACTTATAGTACCAGCACATAATGTTATCTTCCTTGATTTATACTGCCACTATAATAAGCTGATAAGAGAGGGAAGTGACAATGACAAGCTTTCTAACTAGTGAAAATGTTATCATTCATGTAAGCCCTAACTTCTCTAACTAAGAGAAACATGAATGAGAATCAAGTTATTGATTCAACCATTACTTCACCAATTGATCTGTAAACCCCGAACTTTTGAGTTAAGAAAAACCGGGAAAAGAACCGATCAAACCGAGTAAGAAAACCGAGCCGGTTTACATTTGAGAACACACAATATAGAAATTTACAACTTCCGAGTAATCTAAAGGGTTCATTAAACATTGGAAAACAAATTTAAGAAACTTTAAAAAATAAAAACCAAATTGGTTAAGGTGAACTAGATTTCATAAGAACTTCAAAGTTAAGCGTGCTTGCTCGAGAGTAGTGTGAGGATGGGTGAACTTCTGAGAAGTATGAATTTTTTTGTAACCCGAAATTTCGGTAAAAAAATTTGTATGTATGCCTTATCATAAATAACCATAAATTAATATATATTTAATCATTGTAATTAATACCAATAATTTAATACCTAAATTAAATTATTGAAATTAATACAAATAATTTAATATCGAAATTTAATTTATTGGAATTAATACCGAAATTAAATTATTGGAATTAATACCAATAATTTATGGTAATATTAATACTAGTAATAAATCTCGCCCATTTAATACACGGGTTTTACACCTATATAAAGAGGTCATCATCATTTCATTCTCCTCACACCTAAACACTTCTCTCTCTCTCTCACTACTGCTCCATTTCCTGGTAAAGCTCGAACCAGAGCTTCGACTTGAACAAAGGTCGGGCTCTTTAGAACTGGGGAGAAGACAGCTATCTGATAGCAAATTCCAGTCAATCCGAGAATTGTTGGAGAAGCGCCGGCATGATAGAATAGTGAAGCAGCTCCAGCGGACCGAAGCTGCCCTATTTCGGCCAAGCTGAAATCAGCCATTTCAAGCCCTGCTCAAGCCAATCCAAGCCCTCCCAACACTTCCTCAGCCTTTCCACGGCTGAATTAGAACCGAAAGGTAAGCCAATTCGGCTCCCCTTTATAATTTTCGATTGGTGCTAGAGAGAGAGTCGACCGAATTTCAATGACGAAATTCTAATCCAATTCCGCATCAATTGATGCGATTCTTGATTCTAGGATGAACCTCAAGATGAGAGCTATCTGTCCAGATCGAAAGCTCGAACCGTCGTGCCTTCACTGGTGAGTAATCGAAGCTTTCTCTCTCTATAGTTCATTTTTCGGCAAACCTCCGTTTGAGCTCGTCCCGACATTAAAACTTGCGATTCACATTTCTGAAAAATCGTATGAACATGTAGAAACTCAATTTCAACAATTGGAAATGTTTGATGGGTCAATTTGATGAAATCAAATTCGGGTATGTTAAAAAGTTGGAATTGGGGGAAAATTGGGGATTTTCGAAATTCAAAGGACCAAAATAAAATTTTATGAAATTGAGGGTCAATTGGGCATGAAAATAATGTTGGAGGACCAATTGAGGAATTTTAAAATTTTTGGGGCAAAATTTACCATTTTTGTAAAGGAAGGGCAAAATGGTAATTTTGGAAAAGTTGGGGGGACCAAATTGGAAATTTGGGAAATTAAACCCCTTTTTGTGAAATGGAATAAATTGAGGTCCTATGATAAATTTTAGAAGTTTCGGGACTCAATTTGAGGAAAAACCGGCCTTTGGGACTTAAAGTTAAAGAGAAATAACTTTAGGGACCTAGTTGCAAATAAATGAAAGTTTGACTTTCTCATTCATTTGGAATGAATGAACGTGATTAGGCCGAAGGATAATGAAACAAGATGTTTATATCGTATAGAAATGCGAAATACATGGAACGCCAGCAAGGACAAGCTCGCTTGAATACAAAGAACAAGTCTAGTGGAATTCACGACATTAACGGGTGAGTGGGTTTACTAACATCATACCCGGTTGGGATGATGAGCACAACTTAAAGATAAAAATCACTTACCTGTTGTGAGTGAAAATTTTATATCATACCCGATAGGGGATGATAAGTACCTCGGTATAAAAACCCACTGTTTAGTGGTATTTTAATCATCACCACTTAGAGAAAGTGATGTGAAAATTATGCGAAAAAAACTACTTACCGGTTGTAAGTAGATCATACTCGGTTGGTATGATGAGACTTCCTCGAAGGAAGTTGAAAACCCGTTCATCGGTTATGAACGGAGATGTCCTTATACCGGTTGGTATAATGGACAGTGAAAACCTATTTTGTCGGAAGTGTTCTCCCCTGATTGTGTGCCAATGCTTAAACTATTTGGGAGACCTTCTCGACGGTAGCTCGAATAGCTCTGATAGGCCAGGGGCCTCGGTTTTGGAACTTGGGGGCTAAATGCCCGATTTTGAAAATCTCGTACAGTGGGCCCAAGGCCAGTTGGCACGAGCAGTAGCTCGTAAACGAACATGATATATGTGCCATAAAACTTAATAAGTGAATTGTTTGGCCATGGTACCAAGATAGGACCGACATGCTCAGTCAACTAGCGGCAGTGCGACATGACAGGTCGACGGACTAGTCAAGACAAACAGCTGCGGGTTGAGTTGAGAGTCGGGGCCGTTGGACTAGTGGCACCACAGATTACATGGCAATATAAGAAAACATTGTTTGTGCATGCACTATTAGTACGGGATCATCAAGACGCCCATGAGGGGTAGTGATGCATCCTAAGGGCACTAGACGACCTGGTGGCTATAAGGGCAGTTCGTCGTTCCAGGTGTCTGTGCGAAATCTGGAGTAGCACCAAGCGCATGAGACCGGGGTGGGGACAAGATGAGGTCTCTGTCCTCATACGGACACGAAAAAGTGATTTTAGGATTGTGGGTCGAATGTCACGTGCATCCACTCATTCCCAGGGTAGAAGTGGTTGTACTTCTATACGGGTGATAGGAAAAGTCGCTCCGAAGCCACTAGCGGGTTCAGTAGTGATACTGACTTGCGAATGTGTGTAACCTTCATGATGAAGGATGTGTGTTGGGTGATAACACATCGACAACTAAGAAATAATGGAAAAACCCCAAATTTTTAAATAAAGGGATTTTTTTGAAAAGAAAGGAGTCTGACACACTCCATATAAATGTTTTTCTTAAAAGTTAAAAGTAGACCTTTAAAAACCCATTCACTGAGTAGTTGTACTCACCCCCTCCCTTATATCCCTTTCAGGAAATCCCGGAAAGCCTACCTTGAAAGACCATCAACTAAGATGCCTGTAAGACAGGTATGTAAAGTTTAAAATTTCATGCAGTTTTGATTATGCTATTCCAGGAAATGGTGCAGGTTTAAAGGATGCCTTACTCTTTATGGATTATAATAAGGGGAAACCATTTAATAAACCATGAGAGTGGCGGGTTGTTCACGGGGATTTGACCAAACCGGGTTGGGGCGTGACAACTAGAGTGGTATCAGAACCTGTTTCCTCGAATACATAATCAAAACTATAAAATATTGTAACTAATATGATTTATCCTAAAATTTTCAGATGGCTCCGAGGAAAGGAAACAAGAAAACTAGGAATGACTCTACTCAACACCTTATCTTCATAGGAAGACAACCCTAGAAGCTTCCCAAATGGCTAAAGCATGGCAGGAATCTCAAAAGAGCAAATGAGAAAGTATCCTAGAGAATGGTGACAGGACCTATTGAGGTCACAACTTTAAGTATAAAGGAAGTCAAGCGTGAAGCCATAAAAGGGGGCATAGAACCTTACAGAGGAGGATGCTTATCAAGAATCTCGTAGCACCCTAGTTATTTGGTGACCATTTTCTATAATAGGGCCAAAAACCCCAAACATACTGTACTACTCTATTAATGAAGTACTCCAAATTCCTAAAAACCCTGTCCCTCAAATGATGTGATCTTCAAGGGAGACTAAAAAAAAAAAACTCTCACGATATCTAGACTTAAGGACGAAAGAGCACCAAAACTAACAATTCCCAAGAAAATGTTAGGAGGAACCACTTATGTTCATGTAATTACAAGCATGAATGATAGGGACACTGCGTGGAGAAGTGCCTGACCCTACAAAGGACAGGAATCAAGTTAACCTAGAGGGGAATAGGACACGAAGTGAAAAACTGTCCCACATCGCCAGGAGTCAGGACAATATTTTCCAAGAATAAACACCCCAGAATTATAGGAAATCTGAAAGGATGCCATCCTAAGAAAGATGACTCCATTTGCAACCACATATAAGAGGAAACTCTTCAAAATCTTAGCAAAGTGGTAAGAAGGAAAAAGGGGTAAAGGTAGGATCTCAATAAAACCACAAACGGAAAAAAGGATAGCTGAAGAGAATTCCCCCTTTAAGAAGAAAATTCAAACAATTTAGGAGGAAAGAAAGGAGTGCATCCTCAAGAGAAGACAAGATGAACATTTGATGACAAACGGGACGTATTGGGATTATAGGAATAAATCACCTTGGAAAAAGCAACTATGCCAAATAGGAAGTTTGGACCAACAGGACAAGAGAAAGCAAGTCGTTACAACAAGATAGTCAGAGGGAACAAATGACACCCTGAGGAAGATCGGAAAGTAGAAGGGGCTACACCATAAAAAGGTTAGTGAGATGGACGTTAAGGACAAGAGTACTCGAGAAAAAAAACTGCCCTAAGAAACTTAGACCAAAGGAATGGTGGAGGCGAGGCAGTTAACAAACTAATACACGGGAAAACCATAATTTGAGTTCCAACAAAGAAGAGAGGGACGAAAAGGCCAAATACTCGGGAAAAGAAGGATGAAAGAAATCCTTAATAGGACCAAAGGCCAAATTAACCAAGAAAAAAATAATAATAGGCAAGCCTCTCACATAATTATCAAGAAATCTTGAAACAAGGAAGATTTGAACACTCCATAAAGAAATACACTATGAAAGTAAACTTTAGAGGGATGTATACAACTAACTACCCTTGAAGGAATTTTGATGGGCGGATGGACATAATGTGGAGTGCAAGGAACCAACCATTAATTGGGAAATGTTTCAAAGGAAGGAAGTATCGTGATGGCCTAGTGTGACCTACTTGGAGAGAGCAGGAGAACTAAACAATAATTTCAGGAGAACAAAGTAGAAAGAAGAAACGAGTAACAACGGGACAACCAAAGAGAATAAACAAAACCCTAAGGAAGGTTGAGATGTAGTAAAGACTACACTCTATGAAGGACAAAAGATGGGCATGAAGGACGAGTGATACAGGGAGGACGGAAGGAGGATAAGGGCTAAAACTGTCAGGGAGGACGGAATGAACATAATGGTCTAAGATGGGGAAAGAAAGTGGCATTTCAAAAGAGAAAGGATATGCCACCACCTTCCAGAGAGTAATCCCCACCTTGCCTCAAGGAAACCCTCGCTGTCCTAGGTGCCAAAGGCACCACGAGGAGGCATGCTTGTCCTGTTTTGCATGTGGACAGGTGGGACACTTTGCAAATGAATGCCCCACTCTTAGGGAGAATAAGCAAAGGAATACACTTAGACCACCGCAATGGAACCCCAGGAATCCCATACTAGATGATACAACCCGAGTACCAGCTAGGGTATACAACCTCACCCAGGAAGAGGTTAGGAAATACCCTAGTACTGTAGCAGGTACATCCCAAAACTCTCCCAACTAGATTAAGAAATAATATGTAAAGGAAATTTTATACAATAAAAGAAATATTTTCTCTAAAAATATGCATTTCTCCAACCAAGGTATGCACAATTATGGGAACAGAAGGTCTACACCCTCTTCGACTCAGGAGCTAAGAGATCCTTTATCAAAGAGGACTTAATTTCGAGTTTACCCCTAGAACTCACCCCTCTAGAACAAAGTTTTAACATCCTCATGCCCTTAGGAGAAGGGTTAAATAGAAACAAACAACTTAAGGGATGTGAGATAAAGATTGGAGGAATCAAACTCGAAGGAGATTTGATTCCGTTACCTTTAAAGGTGGTATACGTAATCCTTGAGATGGATTGGTTAAGTAACCATCAAGCTAGGATGGACTGTGGAAAGAAGACGGTAACATTCCACACTCCTAAGACAAACGAACTAAAATTCCAAGGAGATCGAAGGAAGGGCGAAGTACAAATGGTGTCCCATGTAAAGATCCAAAAGATGATACTAAAAGGCTGTACGACTTTTCTAGCCATGGTCATCAATGAAAAGTTTGAGGAGAAGGGACACGAAGACATTCCTGTGGTTAAACACTATCCAGAGGTATTTCTAGAAGAATTACTTGGACTACCCCCAAGTCGACAGGTGGAATTCACTATAGAAATTATCACATGAACAAACCCCATATCTCAAGCCCCTTACCGCATGGCTCCAATAGAACTGAAGGAATTGAAGGAGCAACTGGATGAACTATTGGAGAAGAATTTTATAAGTCCTAGCCAGTCTCCACGGGGTGCACCAATCTTATTTGTGAAGAAAAAGGATGGGAGCATGATACTGTGCATAAATTATAGGAAGTTGAATCAGGTCACCATCATGAACAGGTACCCACTTCCATGAATTGATGATATATTCGATCAATTAAAAGGAGCAGCCTACTTATCCAAGATAGACCTTCAATCGGGCTATCACCAACTCAGGATTCGAGAGGAAGACATTCTTAAAATGGTATTTCGATCCCGATATAGACATTATGAGTTCAAAGTGATGCCATTCAGGTTAACAAATGGCCCTGCAACCTTCATGGATTTAACGAACCGAGTGTTTCAACCACACTTGGATAGGTTTGTGATAGTATTCATAGATAATATTCTCATATACTCACAAACTAGGTTGGAGCATGAAGAACATTTGGCAATCACCTTGGAGATATTGAGGGAAAACCACTTATATACATAATTCTCCAAGTGTGAGTTCTAGCTGCAGGAGGCCATATCTGATTGGAAAACACCCAGTAATCCTTCAGAGATACGGAGATTCTTAGGTCTAGAAGGATATTACAAACGATTCGTGAAAGATTTTTCTAAGATAGTAGCCCCTCTGACTCGACTCACCAGGAAATGAGTTGAGTATAAATGGGATTAAATCTATGAGAAGTCTTTCTTGGAGTTGAAGACTCGATTGACAACCGCACCGGTACTCTCCCTTCCTAACCCAAGTGTGGGAGAGTAGACCGTCTATAGTGATGCATCCGAACAAGGACTCGGATGTGTACTGATGCAACAAGGAAATGTTATTGCCTATGCCTTGCGACAAATTAAGGTACATGAGAGAAACTATCCAACCCATGACTTGAAATTAGCTGCGATAGTGTTTGCCTTAAAGATTTGGTGACACTACCTGTACGGGGTTAAGTGTAGGATATACACTGATCACAGGAGTTTTAAGTATTTCCTAACTCATAAAGAGTTAAATCTCCGTTAGAGGAGATGGTTGGAATTGGTGAAAGACAATGACCTTATGATAGCTTATCACCCTAAAAAGGCAAATGTGGTGGCAGATACCTTAAGTCGCAAATATCAAACTAAGGTAGTACAAATAAAGACGAGTTAGTACCCTTGTTGCAACAGTTGGGAGAATGGAGGTGAACCTGAAGATGGACAAGCAGCAAAAATGCTTGTTGGCTAATGTAGTGGTGAGATCCAATCTAACCGAATAGATTAAGACCTAGCAAAAGGTTGATAAGGAACTCCAATCTTATTTGGACCCGGTTAACAGAGAAACGAAACTGGACTACTACTTGCGTGGTGATGGAGTGCTAAGCTACAAGGGTAGGGTATGTGTGCCTCAAGATAAGGAGCTGAGGAGGTTAATTCTGGAAGAGGCACATGATTCGGTGTATGCTATGTATCTGGGTAGTACTAAGATGTACCACACCCTCAAACAAGGATATTAGTGGAAGGGAATGAAGAGGGACATTGTGGAATATGTAATCCGATGCTTGTCCTATCAACAGATAAAGGCTGGGCATCATAAACCATCAGGATTGCTCCAACCCTTGCCAATTTTGGAATGGAAATGGGAGCATATTACCATGGACTTTGTCATAGGACTACTTGTGACCAGGAAGAGTCGAGACGCAATTTGGGTCATCATGGATAGATTGACCAAGTCAACTCATTTCCTTCCTATAAGAGTGATGGATACAATGGAACAACTAGCCGTTTTATACATGAAGGAGATAGTAAGACTCCATGCATCCAAGTGAGTATAATATAAGATAGAGACCCCCAATTTTCTTCAAGGTACTGGCCAAGTTTACAAAGTGCCTTGGGAACCAAGCTCCATATGAGTATGATGTTTCATCCTCAGACCGATGGACAGTCTGAACGAACAATTCAAACCTTGGAGGACATGCATACTCACCATGGACAAAGGTTGGGAGGAATACCTGTGCCTAATGGAATTTGCTTCCAATAATAGCTATCAGGCTAGTATTCATATGGCTCCTTATGAAGCCCTTTATGGACAACCTTGCCGTACCCCTTTATTTTGGGAAGAAGTGGGGGAAAGGAAATTGGAAAGGGTCGAGTTTATCGAGGATGCCATAGAGAAAATCAAGTTAATCAAGAGTCGCCTTAAGGCTGCTCAAGACATGCAAAAGAGTTATGCAGATCATCAGAGAAGAGATCTGGAGTTTGATGTAGGGAACCAAGTGTTTCTAAAGGCATCCCCATGGAGGGGAATACTTAGGTTTCAACAACGGGGAAAGTTGAAACCAAGGTATATCGGTCCTTATCCCATCATCCAAAGGATATGACCGGTGGCCTATAAATTGGAACTACCTCCAGACATGTAGGGAATACACGATGTATTCCATATTTCGGTACTTTGGAAGTACCAGCCTAACCCTAGCCATGTGTCACACCCCGACTCGGTTTGGTCAGATCCCCATGATCAAGCCACCACTCTCTTGACTTACTAAGGGTTGCCCATTCTTTATAAACCGTGAAGTGTAAGGTGTCCTTTAGACCTGCACCTTTCCTGGAATAACATAAATCAAAACTTGCATAAAATTTGAAACTATTCTTACCTACCTTACAGGTGTGTTAGTTGGTGGTTTTTGGTATGTTTTCCAGGTTTACCTGAAAGGGATATAAGGGAGGGGTGAGTTCAATGATTCAGTGAATAAGTGTTTCAAGGTATAACTTTCAAAAATAGTTTGAATTGGAGTGTGCCAGACTCCTTATTTTTTCTTTTAAAAATAGTTCCTTCTCAAATCTCGATTTTCATAACCATTTCTCATTTAACTTTGTGTTTATCAACCAATACACACCCTTCATCATGAAGGAAAACACACATTCATAGGCCATCCCATCCATTGTACCCACTTGTGGCGTCGGAGCGACTTTAACAACCACCTAAATAGAAGCACGCCCACTTATACTATGAGAATGAGTGGATGTTCGTGACATCTGACCCTCAATCCTGTAATAAAACTCTGTGTTCGTATGAGGACAGAGACCTCATCTTGTTCCTACGCAGGTCTCATGTGCAATGAAGCTACGTCGAGCTTCTCAAGACTTGTGGTACGACAAACTGCCCTTATTTCCACTAGGTCGTCCACAGCCCTGAGATGCATTACTACCCCCTCTTGGGCGTCTTAAAGGTCCCATAACACAGTGCATGCACAAATCAACAATTTTTCACATAAGCCATATAATCTGTGGTGCCACTGGTCCAACAGCTCCGACTCTCAACTTGATCTACAGCTGTTTGTCTTGATTAATCCGTAGACCTGTCATATCACACTATCGCTAGTCCATCGAGTATGTTGGTCCTGTCTCGGTACAATGGCCAAACAACTCATTTACTTAAGTTTTCATGGCTTAATAATTATGTTTGTTTACAAGCTCCTACTCATGTCAACTGGCCTGGGGCCCACTGTTCGAGATTTTCAAAATCGGGCAAATTAGTCCCCAAGTTCGAAAACCGAGGCCTCCTACCTAATTGAGCTCCCGTTAAGGTCTCCCAAAAATTTTAAGTAGTGGCACACTATCAGGGGAAAACACTTCCGACAAAATAAACTTTTCAGTTGTCCATCACACCAACCAAGTATGAGGACATCTTCGCTTATAACCGATAAGCGGGTTTTGTACTTCCTTTCAGGAAGTTTCATCATATCAACTGAGTATGATCTACTTACAACCGATAAGTAGTTTTTTCACGTGATTTTCACATCATTCCTCTTAGGTGTGATGGTTAAATTCCACTTAGCAGTGAGTTTTCATTTCTGAGTTGTTTATCATCCCAACCGAGTATGATATTAAATATCCCACTCAATCGATAGTGTAGTGAATTTCCTCTTAAATGACTTGTTGCCTTTACATGAACTTGTCTTAGCTGGCGTTACCAATACTTCGTGTTCCTACACGATATGAACATCCTTGTTCATTATTTTTTGGCCTAATAGCCTTCATTCATCCCAAATGAATGAGAAAACTGAACTTTTCTTTTATTTGTAATTAGGTTCCTAAAGTTATTTTTCTTTAACTTTAAGTCCCTAATTCTGATTTTCCTCAAAATGAATCCCGAAACTTTTAATATTCACCTTGGGACCCCAACTTATTCAAATTCTCAAAAAGGGGTTCAATTTCCCAAATTTCCAATTTGGTCCCCAAGTTTTCCAAAATTACCATTTTGTCCCTACTTTACAAAAATAGTAAGTTTTGCCCCAAAAATTCCAAAATTTGCCCAATTGGTCCTCAAATATCTTTATCATGCCCAATTGGCCCCCAATTTTATGAAATTGCACTTTAGTCCCTCGAATTTTTGAAATTCCCAAATTTCCCCCAATTTCACCAATTCCCCCCTCTCCCCCCCCCCCCCCCCCCCCCCCCCCCCCCCCCATTTTCCCCAATTTCAACCTTTTAACTCATTCAAATTTGATTTCATCAAATTGACTGATTAAATGAGTTTAATTGTTGAAATTGAAGTTAGATTGGAGTTCATACACCTTTATACGATTCAATTGCACTTTAAATCATATGATTTGAAGCTAGAATAAGCTCAAATGGAGCTTTGCCGAAAAAGCTCCAATTCATTATAAATTCCTTTTTTCTTGACTTTTGTGACTCTTTAGGTCACTTGGGATCCATAATTTTCCCGGTTTGCCCTTTCTCTATCGGGTCTAGTTCATGAACTAACCTGGTTCATAAATCAGTTCAATCCAGTTGGATTCGGTTAATCTGAACCGGTGTGGTTTTTCTCTTCCAATTTATCCTAAGGTTCTTTTCCTAGGTTTATGAACCATTTGGGTCACTCGGTTGTTGTAAATTTCCCAAATTGCCTGTTGTATGATGATCGGGTTTGTGAACTGGTTCGATATTTCTCACTCGGTTTGTTCGGTTCTTTTCCTGGTTTCCTTAACTCTAAAGGTCAGGGTTTACAAAGAAAATAAAGTTAATCAGAAGTCGCCTTAAGGCCACTCAAGATAGGCAAAAGAGTTATGCGGATCATTGGAGAAGAGATCTGGAATTTGATGTGAAGGACCAAGTGTTTTTAAAGGTATCCCCATGGAGGGAAATACTTTGGTTCCAACCATGGGGATAGTTGAAACCAAGGTATATGGGTCCTTATCCCATCATCCAAAGGATAGGACTGATGGCCTATAAATTGGAACTACCTCTAGATATTCTAAACATACACGATGTATTCCATATTTCGGTACTTCAGAAGTACTAGCCTAACCCTGGCCACTTGTTGGACCAACCTCCACCAGAACTGGAAGAGAACTTGACCTATCAAATAGAACCGATACAAATTATTGACCAGAGGGATAAGAACTTAAGGAATAGACATGATAAATGAACACATGCAAGAAGTTCTCAGAGGTCCCTGTCAAAGTTCTTTGGCAAAATGAACACATGCAAGAAGAGACATGAGAATCCGAGAGTGCAATGAGAGATGGTTACCTCAATTATTTGACATGTTACTGTTTTGGGGACAAAACCCCTAAAAGGAGGGGAGAGTTGTAAATCCCGTCCTTTGATAATAAGATAAAACTGGGAAAAAATCGGTCATTTCCAAAGAGAGAATCGAGTCGGTTTATAAATAGTAATCGATAGAGAAAGGGCAATCCAAGAAATTAATAAATCTCGAGTGACCTAAAGAGTCACAAAAGTCATGAAAAATGACTTTAAGATGAATTGGAGGTGAGAATAAAACCGGTTCAGGTGAACCAGATCTAAACCAGATTGAACAAGTTTGAATCACTACTAAACTGGTTTCTAAATTCATTTTTCTAGGTGGCTTAGAAAATTCAAATTTGAGAATTTAAGCCATCATTGGATAGAGAATGAGTTTAGATAAATTTACAAATTTGTAATTTTGAAAAACTCGATCGAATCGAGCCTGAACAATCCGGTTTAAGCATTAAACCTGGTTCATACTGTTCCGATCAGGTTCAGAATAGTGTTGTCTTCTTCCTTGAGATGACAACATTGTTCAGTCGCCGAAAAATTGAGCAGCACTGATGAAGATGAAAAGTCTCTGGCCAGGGTGTTTCAGGCAATGAATAATCACCATAAAGGTGCCAATTGGATGACCAAGGAGTCCCTGAGCTTCCTATATAAAGAACCCCTCCTCATTCATCCTCCTTACACCTAAAAGCTCCTCTCTCTCCGTTCTACTCCATTTTTCGGTGAAGCTTGAACCAAAGCTCCGACATTGAGGTTTTTCTTAGCCAAAGATGGTGAGGTCAAGTTCATTATATTCAGAGAGAAGCTAGCTACCCAACGGTAGTCTCCATTTGCTTCGAGGATCGTCGGAGAAGCACTTACATGATAGAACAGTGAAGCAGCTCCGACGGACCAAAGCTGCCCTATTTCAGCCGAGCTAGCAACGACCAATTTGACCCCTTCTTAGGTAAACCAAGCTCTCCCAACACTTCCACATCCCTCTTACGATTGAATTAGAGCAGAAATGTAAACCAATTTGGCTCTCCTTTGTAGTTTCCGATTAATGTTAGAGAGAGAATCGACGAAACTTCACATACAAAATTCTCCCTCAATTTGACATGAATTGATGTGATTATTGATCATAGGAGGAACCTCAGGATAAGAGCTATCTTCCCAGATCGAATGCTCGGACCGTCGCACCCCCAACAGTAAGCTTTCAAAGCTCTCTCTGTCTAAGTCCAGTTTTCTAACTAAGCTCCGTTTGAGCTCAATTTGGATCCAAATGACGCAATTTAAAGTTCCATTGAATAAGTGTAGGAACTCAATTTTACCTTCAATTTCAACAATTAAACCCAATTGAATGGTCAATTTGATGAAATCAAATTCGGCCAGTTTGAAAGGAGAAATTGGGGGAAAATTTGGTAAATTTTGGAAATTTTGTAAAATTAAGGGACCAAAGTGCAATTTTCCAAAATTGAGGGCCAAATGGCCATGGAAAAGATGTTGGAGGACCAATTAGTCGATTTTTGGAATTATTGGGGTCAACTTTGCCATTTTTGTAAAGTAGGGGCAAATGGTAATTTTTGAAAAGTTGGTGACCAAAATGGAAATTTGAGAAACTTGAACCCCCTTTTGTGATTTTGAATAAATTGAGGTACCAAAGTGAATTTTAGAAATTTCGAGACTCAATTTAGGGAAAAAATTGGCATTAGAGACCTAAAGTAAGGAAAAGAACTTTAGGGACCTAAATATAAATAATTAAAAGTTTGGAGACTTTATTCATTCATGATTAATAAAGGCTATTAGGCTAAAGGTTAATGAACAAGGATGTTTATATCGTGTAGGAACATGAAGTACAAGAAATTCTAGCAAGGATAAGCTCATGTGAGGCAAAGAGCTGGTTAAGAGGAAAGATACAATGCAAATATTGGGTGAGTGAGAATTTTCACATCATACCCAGTTGGGATGAAGAGTACCTCAGAAATGAAAACCATTATTATGTGGAATTTTAACATCACACCTGGTTGGAGTGATGTCAGAAAATATGTGGAAAAACTAGTTAACGGTTGTAAGTAGATCATACCCAGATGGTATGATGAACTTCTTGGAACAAAGTATATCTGTTATGAGTGGAGATGTCCTCACACCTGGTTGGTGTGATGGACAGGTGAAAAGTTATTTTTGTCAGAAGTGCTCTCCCAAAAGTTATTTTTAGGAGACCTTCTTGACGGAAGGTCAAATAGCTCTGATAGGCCAGAGGCCTTGATATTGGAACTTGGGGGCTAAAATACTCGATTTTGAAAATCTTGTACATTGGGCCTAAGGCCAGTTGGCATGAGCCGGAGCTAGTAAACAAACATGATGTTAAGTCATGAAAATTTTAATGAATGATGTGATTTGGCCATGGTACCAAGACATGACTGACATTGTCACGCCCCGACTTGATTTGGTCGGATCCCCATGATCAACCCGCCACTCTTCCAATTTACTAAAGGATTTCCTCTTATATTATAAACCGTAAAGAGTAAGGCGTCTTTAGACCTGCACCTTTTTCCAGGAATATCATAAATCAAAACTGCATAGTAATTTAAATTAATCGTACCTGTCTTGCAGGCATTTAATTGCGCAAGTCTTTTAAGGTTCGGCGATCCGGGACTTCTTGAAAGGGGTATAAGGGAGGGGGTGAGTACAACTACTCAGTGAATGGGATTCAAATCTTTTGACTTTCAAGAAAAATATTTATATGGAGTGTGGCAGACTCCTTTCTTTTAAAAAATCCCTTCATTTAAAAATTTAGGTTTTTCCATTATTTCTTAGTTATCGGTATGTCATCACCTAACACATATCCTTCATCATAAAGGTTACACACATTCGCAAGTCAGTATTACTACTGAACCCACTCGTGGCTTCGGAGCAACTTTTGCTACCACCCAGATAGAAGTACGACCACTTCTACCTTGGAAATGAGTGGATGTACGCGACATCTGACCCACAATCCCGAAATCACTTGTTTGTGTCCGTATGAGGACAGAGACCTCATCTTGTCCCCACCCCGGTCTCATGCACTTGGTGGTACTCCAAATTTCGCACAGACACCTGGAACGAAGAATTGCCCTTATAACCACCAGGTCGTCTAGTGCCCTTAGGATGCATAACTTCCCCTCATGGGCATCTTTATATTTCCGTACACACAGTGCATGCACAAACAATATTTTCTCATATTGCCATGTAATATGTAGTGCCAGTAGTCCAACAGCACCGACTCTCAACTCAACCCACAGTTGTTTGTCTTGATTGGTCCGTCGACCTATCATGTCGCACTACCACTAGTTGACTAAGCATGTCAGTCCTATCTTAGTACCATGGCCAAACACTTCACTTATTAAGTTTTATAGCACATATATCATGTTCGTTTATGAGCTACTGCTCGTGCCAACTGGCCTTAGGCCCACTGTATGAGATTTTCAAAATTGGGCATTCAGCCCCAAGTTCCAAAACTGAGGCCCCCGGCCTATCAGAGCTATTCGAGCTCCTATCGATAAGGTCTCCCAAATTGTTTAAGCATTGGCACACAGTCAGGGGAGAGCACTTCCGACAAAACATATGTTTTCTCTATCCATTATACCACCCGGGTATAAGGACACCTTTGTTCATAACAGATGAACGGGTTTTCAACTTCCTTCGAGGAAGTCTCATCATACCAACCGAGTATGATCTACTTACAACAGGTAAGTAGTTTTTCCGCTTGATTTTCAAATCACTTCCTCTAAGTAGTGATGTGTAAAATACCACTTAATAGTGGATTTTCATACTGAGGTACTTATCATTCCCAACCGGGTATGATATAAAATTTCCACTCACAACCGGTAAGTGTTTTTAAATTTTAAGTTGTGCTCATCATCTCAATCGGGTATGATGTTAGTAAATCCACTCAACCGTTAACGTAGTAAATTCCACTAAACTGGTTCTTTGTATTCACGCAAGCTCGTCCATGCTGGCATTCCCGGTATTTCGCGTTCCTAAATGATATGAACATCCTTGTTAATTATTAGTCGGCATAACAGCCTTCATTCATTTCCAATGAATGAGAAACCCCAAACTTAGTTATTTGCATTTATATTGCTAAAGTTATTTATCTTTAACTTTAAGTCCCTAATGTCGGTTTTTCCTCAAATTGAGTCCCGTAACTTTTAAAATTTATATTGAGACCACAATTTATTCAATTTCACCAAAAAGGGGTTTAATTTCCCAAATTTCCAATTTGGTCCCCCAATTTTTCCAAAATTACCATTTTTCCCTTCCTTTACAAAAATGGTAAGTTTTGTCCCAAAAATTCCAAAATTCCTTAGTTGGTCCTCCAACATTATTTTCATGCCCAATTGACCCTCAATTTCATAAAATTGCATTTTGGTCCTTTGAATTTTGAAAACCCCCAATTTTCTCCTTAATTTCAACTCTTCAACACTACCGAATTTGATTTCATCAAATTGACCAATCAAACACCTGTAATTACTGAAATTGGAGTTGAAATTGAGTTCCTGCATGTTCATATGATTCTAAGAAACTTTGAATCATAAATTTTAACGCCGGAACGAGCTCAAACGGAGCTTCACCGAAAAATAGACTATAGAGAGAGAAAGCTTCGATTTCTCACCGGTGAGGGCACGACGGTCTGATCTTTCGATCTGGGCAGATAGATCTCATCTTGATGTTCATCCTAGAATTAAGAATCACATCAATTGATACTGAATTGAGTTAGAATTTCATAATTGAAAATTCGCTAGTTCTCTCTCTAGCATCAACCGAAAATTGTAGAGGAGAGCCGAATTGGCTTAGATTCCAGTCCTAATTCGGTCGTGGAAGGGCTGAGGAAGTGTTGGGAAGGCTTGGTTTGGTCTGAGAAGGGCTCGAAATGGCCAATTTTCACTCGGTCGAAATAGGCAGCTTCGGTCCGCTGGAGCTGCTTCACTGTTCAATCATGTCGGCTCTTCTCTAGTGATTCTCGGATTGACTAGAGTTTGCTATCAGATAGCTGACTTCTCTCCGGTTCTAAAGAGCCCAACCTCTCCTTCCGAGGTTAAGAAAAATGTTCAAGTCGAAGCTCTAGTTTAAGCGTCACCGGGAAATGGAGCAGTAGAGAGAGAGAGAGAAGTGTTTGGGTGGGAGGAGAATAAATGGGGATAAGCTCTTTATATTGGTGTATAACTGTGTATTAAATGGTTGAGATTTATTACGAGTATTAATATTGCCATAAATTATTGGTATTAATTCCAATAATTTAATTTCGGTATTAAATTATTTGTATTAATTCCAATAATTTTATTTAGGTATTAAATTATTAGTATTAATTATAATAATTAAATATATATTAATTTATGACTATTTATGATAAGGCGTATGTTTGCATAAAAGTTTTTTACCGAAATTTCGGGTTACAAAAAAAAATTATACTTCCGAAGAGGTCACCTATCCTCACACTACTCTCGAGCAAGCGCGCTTAACTTTAAAGTTCTTATAGAATCTCGTTCACCTGAACCAATTTGGTTTTTCTCTTCTAATTTGTCTTAAGTTTCTTTTTTAAGGTTTAATGAACCCTTTGGATCACCTGGGAGTTGTAAATTGCTAAATTGCCCATTCACAATTGATCGGGTTTGTGAACCGGTTCAATTTTCTCACTCGGTTTGACCGGTTCCCTTCCCGATGTTCCTTAGCTCAAAAGGGTGAGGTTTACAGATATACATGATGGACTGACGGTAGTGCGATGAGGTAGGTCGACGGACTAGTCAAGACAAACAGCTGCAGGTTGAGTTGAGGGTTGGGGCCATTGGACCAGTGGCACCAAACATTAATGACTTCTATTGAAAATTATTGTTTGTACATGCAATGAGGTTCGAGACCATCATGACACTGATGAATGGTAGTGATGCGTCCTAGGGGCTATTGTACGAGATGGTGGTGATAAGGGCAGTTTGCCGTGCCAGTAGTTAGGGAATCTTGATGTAGCTTCATGTGTACGAGACCGCGGTGGGGTTGGGATGAGGTCTCTATCTTCATACGGACACAAAGTTTCTTTTTGGTTTTGAGGATCAGATGTCACGAACATCCACTCATTCTTAGGGTATAAGTGAATGGACTTCTATATAGGTGGCGGGTAAAGTCGCTCTGATGCCACAAGTGGGTGCAGTAGATGGGCTGCCATGCGAATGTGTGATCCATTTATGATGAAGGGCATGTTTTGATTGTTAAACACACCAACTGTGGTTAATGATGAGTAATGGTTTTGAAAATTGAGAAATTGAGTAAGAAATGATTTTCGAGAAAATAAGGAGTCTAGCACTCTCCAATTCAAAATATTTTTCAGAAACTCATGTTTCTCCCCATTCATTGAGTTGTTGAACTCACCCCCTTTGTTTACCCCTTTTTAGGTAAATGAGGGAAAAACCTACCTAAAGACCTTCATCTAGCTAAACCTGCAAGACAAATATGTAAGTTTAAATTTTATGCAGTTTTGATTAATGTTATTTTTGGAAAGGTGTAGGTTTGAAGGACGCCTTACTCCTCATGGTTTAAAGAAGGGGAAAGCCCTTAATAAACCGGGAGAGTGGTGGGTTCCTCACAGGGTTCCGACCAAACTGGGTCGGGGTGTAACAAAGTTAAATCTAAGGTACGGGTAAGTAGGAAGTTAGCATATAAAAGATGCTGTGATAAGTAAGAATTTGTAGACTACCCATAATAAGGAAATAAAGGAAAGAGCGTACGAGAAACGTTGGAGAAGTAGGCCCTCCAAATAAGAAGTTGTTAAGGGGGAACAACCACAAATAGTAAGACGGGTCGTAGTCCACATACGCATAATAGAGCCTAAAGAGTGGGTGGCTAGGGATAGTGTGGAGTACACAAAATAAGACCAATAATCGAAAGTTTCTTAGATAAGGAATAAGGGATGAAATGAAATTTTAAGAGGATGAGGGATTCAATGTGGGAAAGTGCCTCAATATAGAAAGAGGTTTAAGGAAATGAAGGAAGAAACCTTTAAGGAATGGTAAGAAGGTTAAGCATGTAGCTCCTAAGGTTAAAATCTCTACTTTGAGGGACATAGTAGAGAATGAAACCATAAGAAAGGAACTCCCCAAACAAAGCAATCAACACAGAGACGAAAAGGGATCGACTCGAAATAATGAATCGTGAAATGGTCACGAGCAAATAAGAATGGATTAAGGAAAAGGAAATCCTTGAATAAATGACGCCACTAGAGAAGAGGTAGGACATAAGAAGGGAAGAATTCTCGCATGCTGGTAAGTCATCGGGAAACCCAATGATTAGAACCAGAATGTCTCAATAAATAAGTTGGGAAAAAACGAGTAGGTAAGAGAAAGCGACACAGTTATGTGAGATATGACGTCAAAGGCAAGATGAATGAGAGGATAACGGTAAATGTAGTCGAGAAATACTACCAGACGAAGAGAGAGATGATGCTATACTATCTCCAAAAGGTTGGAAGGACGAGAACAACCATTAAGGAAGTGTTCTAAAAATTTTAATGATTAAAGACAGATTCTAGAGCATGTTGTGGACATGCAAGTCTAACTGCCCTAGGGAAAGATATGACTCAACTAAGAAAGAGTCAGTTAGTAAGTATGACGAGATCAAACATAAAATTTAGACCAAAGTTGTAATAAACAACGGATGGAGGAAGGGTCAAAATAGGACGAAAAGGTGATAACACTGAAACTTGTGAAAAACAAGTAGGTAACGCTCAAAAGAACACCGAGCTAAGGGTTTTAATGATCAAGAGAATAACTAGATACGGAAACGATTGGGTATTTTAGGACTTCCAATCCTGAAGTTTTAGGCAAGAACCCCAAGAGGAAGAATATTGACCTAAGCAGAGGGAGAAGTGAACCTAAGGATGTGCCTTTGGAATAGTGGTTAGAAAGGGGCTAAGTAAAAGAATAAATGAAGTGTTAGCATGTCAAGCAAACCCCAAGTGGACATCAAGGGAAATTATTCTCGAGGCAAAGGATGCTAATTTAGTTTTGGGGACAAAACTCCTAAAAGGAGGGGAGAGTTGTAAACCCCATTCCTTAAAGATAAGAAAATCGGAAGAAGAATCGGTCAACTTAAGTGAGAAAATCGAATCGGTTCACGAATCCCAAACGTTAGAGAAAGGGCAAATTAGGAAATTTACAAGTTTTGAGTGACCCAAAGAGTCATACAAACCATGGAAAGGGACTTTGGGATGAATTGGAAGAGAAAACTAGACCAGTTTAGGTGAACCGAATTTGAACCAGATTAAAATGATTTTGACCGGTTTGAACCATCATTGAACCAGTTGATAAATTAATTTTTCTAGGTTACTTAAAATATTCAAATGGGGGAATTGAAACCACCATTAGATAGAAAATAAATTTAGAAATTTTTAATTTTTAAAAACCCAGTTGAATCGGGTTTGAACTGACCGGTTTAAGCATTGAACCCAGTTCAGACCGGTTTGGTATGATTCAGAAAAGTGTGGTCTTCTTCCTTTAGATGACAGCACTATTCACTCACCAAAAAAATGAACAGGACCAATGAAGGTGAAAAGTCTTTGGTCAGGGCATTTCAAACCATGAATGAGCACCATAAAGGTGCCAAATGGACGGCCAGAGAGTCCTCGAGCCCCCTATATAAAGAACTTCTCCCTATTCATCCTACTCACACCTGAAAACTTCTCTCTCTCAACTACTCCATTTTTCGGTGAAGCTTGAACCAAAGCTCTGACTTGGGCAGTTTTCTCAACCTTAGAAGGCGAGGTAGGGTTCTTTAGACTCTGGGGGAAGTCAGCTATAGGTGAGGTCGGGTTTTTTAGACTCTGGGGGAAGTCAACTATAGGTGAGGATCGCCAAAGAAACGCCGGTGTGATAGAACAGTGAAGCAACTTTGGTGGATCGAAGCTGCCCTATTTCGGCTTAGTTAAAATCGACCAATTGAAGCCATTTTCAGACCAAACCAAGCCATCCCAACACCTCCACAGTCCTCCTACAAATGAATTAAAGTGGAAGTGTAAGCCAATTTGGCTCCAATCTATAATTTTCGACCGGTGCTAGAGAGAGAACCATTAGAACTTTGATGATAAAATTCTCACTCAATTCGGCATCAATTGATGCAATTCTTAATCCTAGGAGAAACCTTAGAACAAGAGCTATCTGCGCAGATTGAAAGCTCGGACCACCGCACCCCCAACGGTAGGCTTTCAAAGCTTTCTCACTCTAAGTCCAATTTTCTAGCAAAGCTTCGTTTGAGTTCATTCCGGTATCAAATTATGCGATTCAAAGTGTAACTGAATCATATGAAAGTGTAGGAACTCCAATCTAACTTCAATTAAACTCATTTGATCGGTCAATTTGACGAAATCAAATTCGGCTTATTTAGAAGCTTGAAAATGAGGGAAAATTGGCGGAAATTTGGGGGAAATTTGGGAATTTCAAAAATTTAAAGTACAATTTCATAAAATCGAGGGCCAATTGGGCATGATAAAGATGTTGAAGGACCAATTGGGCAAAGTTTGAAAATTTTGGAGCAAAACTTATCACTTTTATAAAGTAGGGGAAAAATGGTAATTTTGGAAAAGTTAGGGACCAAATTGGAAATTTAAGAAATTAAACCTCTTTTTGTGAATTTTAATAAATTGAGGTCCCAAGGTGAATTTTAAAAGTTTCGGGTCTCAATTTGAGAAAAAACCGGAATTAGGAACTTAAAGTGAAAGAATAATAACTTTAGAGACCTAATTGCAAATAAATGAAAAGTTTAGTTTTATCATTCATTTGGGATGAGTGGGGGCTATTAGGCCAAAGGATAATGAATAAGAGTGTTCATATCGTGTAGGAACACGAAGTGCTGAGAATGCCAGCTAAGACAAGTTCGAGTATTGACAACAAACCGACTAAGAGGATATTCACTACACTATCGGGTGAGTGGAAAATTTAATATCATACCCAATTGGGATGATAAGAAACTCGAAAATGAAAACCCATTGCTAAGTGGTATTTTAATCATCACATATGAGAAGAGTGATGTGAAAATCTATCGGAAAAACTAATTAACGGCTGTAAGTTGATCATATCCGGTTGGTATGATTAAACTTCGTGGAAGGAAGTGGAAACCTGCTTGTTTATAAATGGAGCTGTCCTCATGCTCGATTGGTATGATGGACAACTGAAAAGATTATTTTGTAAAAAGTGCTCTCCCGTGAATGTGTGCCATTGCTTAAATTTTTTGGGAGACTTTGTTGACGGGAGCTCGAATAGCTCATATGGGCTAGAGGCCTCAGTTTTGGAACTTGTGGGCTAATATGTCTAATTTTGAAAATCTCGAACAGTGGGTCCTAGGCCAGTTGGCACGAGCAGAAGCTCATTAACAAACAAGATTTATATGCCATGAAAACTTAAGTAAATGAGTTGTTTGGCCATGGTACCGAGGCATGACCGACATACTTAATGGACTAGTGGTAGTGTGACATTACATGTATATGGACTAGTCAAGATAAATAGCTACAGGTTAAGTTGAGGGTCGGGGCCGTTGGACTAGTGACACCATAAATTATATGGCATTATGTGAAAAACTGTTGATTATGCATGCATTGTGTTACGGGACCTTCAAAACACCCAAGAGGGGTAGTGATGCGTCCCAGGGCTCTAGACAACCTAGTGGGTATAAGGGCAGTTAGTCGTACTAGAAGTTTTGCGAAGCTCGACGTAGCTTCAAGAGCACGAGACCGGGGTGGGGTCGTGATGAGGTCTCTGTCCTCATATGGACACATAGAATTGATTATGGGATTGATGGTCGGATTTCGTGTACATCCACTCATTCTTAGGGTAAAAGTGAACATGCTTCTATCTAGGTCGCCGGTAAAGTTGCTCCGACGCCACAAGTGGGTACAGTGGATGGGCTGGCCTACGATTATGTGTTCCTTCATGATGAATGGTGTGTGTTATTTGAAAAACACACCGATATAATGAGAAATGGTTAAGAAAACCAAGAATTGAAAACGAAATATTTTTAAATGAAAAATAAGAAGTTTGACACACTCTAAATTCAAACTATTTTTCTAAAATTAAATTATTGAACAACCATTCACTTAGTCATTGAAATCACACCCTCCCTTATATTCCTTTCAGGTAACCCCAGAAAGCTTACCCACAAAACCACCAGCTAACGCACTCGTAAGGTAGGTATGATAAGTTTGAAATTTTGTTCAGTTTTGATTTATGTTATTCCAAGAAAGGTATAGGTTTAAATGATGCCTTACTCCCCATAGTTATAAATAAAGGGCAACGCTTAGTAAATCGGGAGAGTGGCGGGTTGATCACGCGGATCCAACCAAAATGGGTCAGGTCATGACAACTTGAGTGGTATCAGGGCTTGTTTCTTCGAATACATAATCATGATTAGAAAATATAGTAGCTAATAGGATTGATTTTAAAATTTTCAAAATGGCTCCGAAGAAATGAACCAAGAGAACTAGGATTGCGGTCTCGAACACTACCCAACCACCCCTACTTGTAGAAAATCCTAGAGAAGCTCAAACAACTCCTCGTAGAGTCAGTGCGGAGCACCAGAGATTATATGAGGAGTTCACTCGTGATTTGGGCAACCTAACCTCGTCCTTGAGGCAGGTACCAATTTTCGGGTTGAACCGGAGGAAGTGCAATCCCATCCTCCCCCTATTAATCATTCACCTTCAATACACATCCCCAGAAACCTCAAGACTCTTTGACAACTAGGGTGTAAACCCTAACTCAGAGAAAAGGATGCTCGAGCCACCATGGATTGGCAGACAAATATTAAGAAGCTGATGGGATTCGTCAAGATACCACCAGAGGATATGGTGATCATGATAAAATTCTTCTTGGAGGGAAGCATGTCCGAAACCTACATATGACCATCCCCACCTTCGAACAGTTCAAGCAGAGGTACTATAAACCCCGCCCTTTTGAATTAAGGAAAATCGGGAAAAAGAACCCGTCAAACCGCGTAAGAAAACTGAATCGGTTCACAAACCTGATCATTTGGGAACGGGCAATTTCAAAATTTACAACTCCTGGGTGATCCAAAGGGTTCATAAAACCTTGGAAAAGAACCTTAGGACAAATTGGAAGAGAAAAACCAAACTGGTTTAGATGAACCGGATCTAACTAGATTGAACCGGTTTATGAACCAAGACGGTTCATGAATTGGAACTGATATAAAAAGGGCAAACTGAGAAATTTATGGATCTCGAGTGACCCAAAAAGTCCCAAAAGTCATGGAAATGTACTTGAGAATGAATTGGAGATAAAAACCAAACCGATTCAGGTGAACCGGATTGAACCGGTTTGGATAGGTTTGAACCACTATCGAACAAGATTCTAAATTCATTTTTCTAGGTGGCTTAAAAAATTCAAATTTGAGATTTGAGACCACCATTGGATAGAAAATGAATTTAGAAATTTTTAGATTTGAAAAATTCGGTCGAATTGGGGGTGAACCGGCCGGTTTAAGCTATGAACCCGATTCGGATCGGTCTGGTTTAGAAGAGTGTCATCTTCTTCCTTCAGATGACACCACGGTTCACTCGTCAAAAAATCACACAGCGCTTGCGAAGTTGAAAAGTCTCCGACTAGGGAGTTTCAGACAATGAATGACCACCAATAAGGTGCCAATCGGATGCCCAACAAGTCCTCGAACTTCCTATATAAAGAGCCCCTCCCCATTCATCCTCTTAACACCTAAAAACTCTAGTCTCTCTCAGCAACTCCATTTTTTGGTGAAGCCCGAACCAGAGCTCTGATTTGGGTACTTTTTTAAGCCAAACAAGGTGAGGTCAAGTTCTTTAGAACCAGAGAGAAGTCAGCTACATGCCTGTAGTCTCCATTTGCTCCAAGAGTCACTCGAGAAACGTTGGCGTGATAGAATAGTGAAGCAGCTTTGGCAGACCGACGTTGCCCTATTTTGGCCGAGCTGAAATCAGCTAATTAGAGCCCCTCTCATGCCAAATCAAGTTTTGACAACACTCGCTCAGCCCTCCCACGGTCGAATTAGGACCGAAAGGTAAGCCAATTCGGCTCCACACTGCAATTTTTTATTAGAGTTAGAGAGAGTCGACCAAATTTCAATGACAGAATTCTAATCCAATTCAACATCAATTGATGTTATTCTTGATCCTAGGAGGAACCTCAGGAGGGGAGCTATCTGTCCAGATAGAATGCTCAGACTGTCGCGCCCTTATCGGTGAGCAATTGAAACTCTCTCTCTCTATAGCTTTAAAGCTTGCGATTCAAAGTGCTATGGAATTGTATGAACATGTAGAAACTCAATTTCAAATTCATTTCTACAATTAGAAGTGTTTGATCGGTCAATTTGATGAAATCAAATTCGGCTGTGTTAGAGAGTTGAAATTAGGGGAAATTTTGGGGAAATTTGGGATTTTCGAAAATTCGAAGGACCAAAATGTAATTTTATAAAATTGAGGGTTAATTGGGCATGATAAGAATATGAGGGGGCCAATTGTGCTTTTTTAGAATTTTTGGGGCAAAACTTATAAGTTTTGTAAAGGAACGGTAAAATGGTAATTTTAGAAAATTTGGGGGCCAAATCGGGAATTTGGGAAACTTGAGCCCCATTTTATGAAATAGAGTAAATTGAAATTCCAAGAGGAATTTTAAAAGTTTTAGGACTCAATTTGAGGAAATAATGGCATTATGGATATAAAGTTAAAAGAAAAATAAATTTAATGACCTAAATGCAAATAAAGGAAAAGTTAGCTTTGTCATTTATTTGGAACGAATGAGGGCAATTAGGTCAAAGAATAATGAAGAATTATGTTCATTTCATGTAGGAAAATAAGACATCGGGAACACCAATTGAAGTTAAGCTTGCTAGGGAAGGAAATCGACTGAGTGAAATTTCACTACACAATTTGGTGAGTGGGATTTTATATCATACCGGACTGGGGATGATAAGTACCTCAAAATAAAAACCCACTACTGAGTGGTATTTTAAACATCACAACTTAGAGGAGTGATGTGAAAATCAAGCGAAAAAACTACTTACCGATTGTAAGTAGATCATACCCGGTTGGTATGATTAAACTTTCTCGAAGAAAGTGGAAAACCCGGTCATCGGTTATAAGCGGAGATGTCCTCATACTCGGTTGGTATGATGGACAGTTAAAAACATATTTTTGTCAGAAGTGCTCTCCCTTGACTGTGTGCTACTGCTTAAATGATTTGGGAGACCTTCTTGATAAGAGCTCGAATAGCTCTTATAGGCCAGAGGCCTTGATTTTGGAACCTTGGGGCTAATATGCCTAGTTTTGAAAAATCTCGAATAGTGGACCATAGGCCAGTTGGTACGAGCAGAAGGTCATAAATAAACATGAGATATATGCCATAAAACTTTAAATAAATGAATTATTTGGCCATGGTACCAAGACAGGACTGACATATTCAGTCAACAATTGGTAGTGCAACATGACAGGTCTCCGGACTAGTCAAGACAAACAGCTGCAAGATTATATGGCATGATGTGAAAATACTAATTGTGCATGAACTGTGTGTACGAGACCTTAAAGACGCCCAAGAGGGGTAGTGATGTGTCTTAGGGCCTTGGATAACTTGGTGGATATAAGGGCAGTTTGTCGGACTAGGTGACCTTGACAAGGTCAACGTAGCTTTAAGCGCACAAAATTGGGGTGGGGTCGGGATGAGGTCTCTGACCTCATATGGACACGGAGAATTGATTCTGGGATTGAGGGCCAGATGTCGCGTACATCCACTCATTCTCATGGTAGAAGTGGACGTACTTCTATCTAGGTGGTCGGTAAAGTTGCTTCGACGCCACAAGTGATTTCAGTGGATGTGCTGGCTTGCGATTGTGTGATTGACCTTCATGATTAAGGATGTGTGTTGTGTGATGACACACCGTGATTAAAAAGAAATGTTGATAAAAATAAGATTTGAAATGAAATGATTTTTTTAAAGGAAATAAGGAGTTTGGCACACTCCAAAACAAATCTTTTTCTTAAAAGTTAAAATTTGAAAATTCATTCACTGAGTTGTTGTACTCACCCCCTCTCTTATATCCCTTTCAGGAAATTCTGGAAAGCCTACCCTTAAATACCATCAACTAAGACGCATGTGAAACTGGTATGATAAATTTAAAATTTTATTTAGTTTTGATTTATGTTATTTCAGGAATGGTGGAGATTTAAAGGACGCCTTACTCTTTATGGTTTATAATAAGGGGAAACCCTTTAATAAACTAGGAGAGTGGTGGGTTGATCACGGCGATCCGACCAAACCTGGTCGGGGTGTGACAACTTGAGTATCAGAGCTAGGTTCCTCGAATACATAATTAAAACTAGAAAATATAGCAACTAATAGGATTGATATTAAAATTTTCAGATGGCTCCTAGGAGAGGAACCAAGAAAACTAGGAATGACTCTATTCAATACCCTGTCCTCGTAGAAAGACAACGCAAGAAGCTTCCCAACGCGTGAGATATGGTAGAAGTCTCAAAAGACCAAATGAGTAAGTATACAAGAGGATGGTGCTAGGATCTATTGAGGGCACAACTCTAAGTATGAAGGAAGCCAAGCATGAAGCTAAATGCCAGGAAAGGGCATATAACCTTAACTAGGAGGATGCATATCAAGAATCATGTAGCTCCCTATTTATTTTGTGACCATTTTCTGTAATCAGGCTAAAACCCCCAACATATTGTACTACTTTATTACTAAAATACTAGAAATTTCTAAAATCCTATCACTCGATGAAGTGATCTTGCAAGGAAGATGGTCCCAAGAATAGTTAACAAACAAACCCCCTTTACCATAAAAATTTGAGATAATCCCATCCCAGTTAAGTAAGCTGAATTAAACAATTAAGAATTATAGGAAGATTCATAGAGGGACCGTTTGGCAAAGAAGACTTAATAAGAAAACTCTCAAGGTAGGACGGCGAAGCACCAAATTACCAGTAAACCCTAGAAAGGACCCACAATCCTCGAGGGAAAGGAGGAACTACATGGTCCACACAAGGGAATAACTTATTATAAGTGTGAACAATGGGGACATTACGTGAAGAAGTATCAAACCCTACTAAGGACAAGTACCCAACGTGTCATAAGTGTAAAGAAATAGGACAGATAAAGAAGGATTGTTCCACACCTCACAGATTTAGGGCAATACATCTTCAAAGGTCACGAAAGACATAAAGTACTGGTGACCAAAACCGTGGAATAGGTTAAGTAAGCAGTTCACAAAGAGATCAAGAAATGATGAAGTAAAAACCAAATTAAAACTTCTGCTTAAGAAGGTCAAGCCGAGTAGGATACTACAAGAATGGAGGTAAGAAAGTATACCTAGAACCCATTCATAAGAGGCAAAGATAGAAAAACGTCCTCCGGAAACTCTAGGAGTATGACACAGTAAGAGTGAAGAGGAGAAGAAATACACTATGTAAGGAAACTTTGGAGGGATGCATACGATTAAGTACACTTGAAGGAATCATTGATGGGTGGATGGATATAATGTGGAGTGCAAGGAACCATGTCACGCCCCGACCCAGTTTGGTCGGATACCGATGATCAACACGCCACTCTCCCGGTTTATTAAAAGATTTCCCCTTATTGTAAACCGTAAAGAGTAAGACGTCCTTTAACCTGCACCTTTTCCTGGAATAGCATAATCAAAACTGCATGAAATTTAAAACTTTACATACCTATCTTACAGGCATCTTAGTTGATGGTATTTCAGGAGAGGCTTTCCAGGATTTCCTGAAAGGGATATAAGGAAGGAGGTGAGTATGACTACTCAATGAATGGGTTTTTAAAAGCTTTTGACTTTTAAGAAAAACATTTATATGGAGTGTGCCAGACTCCTTTGTTTTCAAAAATCCCTTCATTTAAAAATTTGGGTTTTTCCACCATTTCTTATTTACCACGGTGTGTCATCACCCAACACACATCCTTCATCATGAAGGTTACACACATTCGCAAGTCAGTATCACTACTGAACCCGCTAGTGGCTTCGGAGCGACTTTTCCTGCCACCCGGATAGAAGTACGACCACTTCTACCCTGGGAATGAGTGGATGTACGTGACATCCAACCCACAATCCCAAAATCACTTCTTCGTATTCGTATGAGGATAGAGACCTCATCCTGTCCCCACCCCGGTCTCATGCGCTTGGTGCTACTCCAGATTTCGCATAGACAGCTGGAACGACGAACTACCCTTATAGCCACCAGGTCGTCTAGTGCCCTTAGGACGCATCACTAGCTCTCATCTTGAGGATCATCCTAGAATTAAGAATCGCATCAATTGATGCCAAATTGAGTTAGAATTTCATCATTGAAATTCCGTCGGTTCTCTCTCTAGCACCGGTCGGAAATTGTAGAGGGGAGTCGAATTGGCTTACCTTTCAATCCTAATTCGGTCGTGGGAGGGTTGAGGAAGTGTTGGGAGGGCTTGGTTTGGTCTGAGGAGGGCTCAAAATGGCCGATTTCAGCTTCGCTGAAATAGGGCAGCTTCGGTCCGCCGGAGCTGCTTCACTGTTCCATCATGTCGGCGCTTCTCTAGTGATTCTCGGATCGACTGGAGTTTTCTATCTGATAGCTTACTTCTCTCCGGTTCTAAAGAGCCTGACCTCTCTTTCCGAGATTAAGAAAAATGTTCAAGTTGAAGCTCTGGTTTAAGCTTCACTGAGAAATGGAGAAGTAGAGAGAGAGAGAAGTGTTCGAGTGTGAGGAGAGATTTATTACTAGTATTAATATTGCTATAAATTATTGGTATTAATTTCAATAATTTAATTTTGGTATTAAATTATTTTTATTAATTATAATAATTAAATATATATATATTAATTTATGGCTATTTATAATAAGTCGTACGCATAAAAATTTTTGACCGAAATTTTGGGTTACAAAAAGATCATACTTCCTAGGAGATCACCTATCCTGACACTACTCTTAGGTGCTTAACTTTGAAGTTCTTATGAAATCTAGTTCACCTGAACCAATTTGGTTTTTGTTTTCTTGTTTGTGTTAAGTTTATTTTCCAAGGTTTAATGAACCTTTTGGATCACCCGAAAATTATAAATTTCCATATTGCTTATTCACAAATGTAAACCGGCTTGGTTTTCTTATTCGGTTTGACCGGTTCTTTTCCCGGTTTTCCTTAACTCAAAAGTGTGGGGTTTACAAACCAACCCTTAATTTGGAAACTTTTCAAAGGAAGGACGTATCATGATGGCCCGGTGTGACCTATTTGGAGAGAGTAGAGGAACCAAATAACAATTCTAGGAGAACCAAGTAGAAAGAGGAAACTAGTAGTAACGGGATGGCTAAAGAGAATAAAAAAAACCCTAAGAAAGGTTGGGAAGTAGTAAAACTACACTCTATGAAAGGCAATAGGATGGGCATGAAGGACGAGTGATACAACTACCCAGACAATTAGACAAGAAAAATAGCAAGAAGGAGATAGTTAAAGAACTTGATTTCGAGAGAACTATGGATTTAAACCACAACAAAGATGGGAGAAGTGAAAAGGCCAAAACAATGGAAAAGAAGGACAAAGGAAAATTCTCAAAGAAATTAATGGCCAAAACCAGATTTATAATTTAAAAGTCTGGAGACAGTTAAGTGAGCCTCACGAAGGACGGACGATCAAGAGATTTTGAAACTAGGAGGATGTGAGCCCTCCTTAAAAGGAAATAAGTTAATGGTTAAATAGGAGTTTGGCATCGAAAGATGCTGTGACAAGTAAGAATGAGTGGACTACCCATACTAAGGTAATAAAGGAAAGAACGTTCGAGAAACATTAGGAAAGTAAGGAGGAATAACCACAATTGGTAAGATGGGTCATAGTCTACACGCGCATATGAAGCCTAAAGAGGGGACGACTGAGAATAGTGTGAAATGCACAAAATAAAACCAATAATCAGAAGTTTCCCAAGTAAGGAATAAGGGATGAAATAGAAGTTGTGGATAGAGAAGGATCCAAAGTAGACAGATGCCTTATCATAGATAGGGGTGCAAAGAAAGTGAGAAAGAACCCTACAAGAAATTATAAGAAGGTTGAGCATGTAACTCCTAAGATGGAAATCTCTTTCGTTGGGGAAATAGTAGAGAACGAAACCAGAAGAAGGAAACCTTCCCAAGTAAAGGAATCGACACATAGATCAAAAGCGATTATTGTACAATGAAGAATCATAAAATGATTACGAGTAAGTAAAAGTGGATTAAGGAATAAGGAAAAAATTTTAGATAAAGAATGCCAAGGACTTAATAAGGAAGGAATCCCAACTTGTCAGTAAATTATTGGAAAACCCAATCATTGGTACCAGAAAGACTCAATAAGGAAGATGAGAAAAGACGAATGGGTAAGAAAAACTGACACAGTTGTGTAAGTTGATTTGATAACGATGAAGGTAGTTGAGGAATACTACTAGAAGAAAAGAGGGATGAAGTTATACAATCTCTGAGAGGTTGGAAAATTGAATATCCTTAACGGAGGTGTTCTGGAAATCTAATTGAAATAGAGACAAGATCTAGTAAATGTCATGCTGTAAGGGGCAGGTAAATGCAACAGTCCTGAGGAAAACATGACTAAAAATAAGAAAGAGTCAGTTAGTAAGCATGACAAAGTCAAACATAAATTTTGGATTGAATTGTAATGAGCAACGGATGAAGGAAGAGTCAAAATAGGACGAAAAGGTGATGACAAGGAAAAATCGTGAAAACAGGTACGTAATGCTCTAAAGGACGTCGAGCTAAGGGTTTCAACGACCAAGAGGTTAACTTGACACTATAATGGTTAGGTATCTTGGAACTCCCAATCTTGAGTATAGGACCTTAAAGGGAAAAATGTTGCTCTAAGCAAAGAAAGATGTGACTCTAAGGATATATCCTCAAGTAAGATATGTCTAGGTATGATAAACTCCATGGATGCAACAAATAATATAAATGAAAAGAAATTCCTTCAGTGAATGATGTAAAAAGGGTTACTTGAAAGAACATGATAAGAGTTTGCATGTAAAGCAAATACCAAATGGATATCAAAGGAATTGGTTCCTCATGCAAGGTTGTTGATTAAGTTTAGGGGACAAAACTCCTAAAAGGAGGGGAGAGTTGTAAACCCCGCCCATTTGAGTTAAGAAAAACCAGGAAAAAGAACCGATCAAACCGAGTAAGAAAACCGAACTGGTTCACAAACCTGATCATTTGGGAACGGGCAATTTGGAAATTTACAACTCCCGAGTGATCCAAAGGGTTCATAAAACCTTGAAAAGGTACCTTAGGACAAATTGGAAGAGAAAAACCAGACCGTTTTAAATGAACTGGATCCAACTGGATTGAATCGGTTTATGAACAAGACGGTTCATGAATCAGAACCAATGAGAAAGGGAAAAGTAGAAAAATTATGGATCCCGAGTGACCAAAAAGTCCCAAAAGTCATGGAAATGGACTTGAGAATGAATTGGAGATGAAAACCAAAACGGTTCAGGTTAACCGAATCTGAACCGGTTTGGACCACTTTTAACCACTATTGAACCGAATTATAAATTCATTTTTCTAGGTGGCTGAAAAAAAATCAAATTTAAGATTTGAGACCACCATTGCATAGAAAATGAATTTAGATGAATTTAAAAAATTTTATATTTGAAAAATTCGGTCGAATTGGGGATGAACTGACCAGTTTAAGCTTTGAACCCAATTCAGACCGGTACAGTCCATTTCGGAACAGTGTCGTCTTCTTCCTTTAGGTGATAGCACTATTCACTCGTCGGAAAATCGCACAGTGCCAGCGAAGCTGAAAAGTCTTCGACCAGGGATTTTCAAGCAATGAATGACCACCATTAAAGCGCCAATTGGATTGCCAAGAACTACACGAGCTTCCAATATAAAGAGCCCCTCCCTAGTCATTCTCTTTACACCTGAAAACTCCACTCTCTCTCAACAACTCCATTTTTTGGTGAAACTCGAACCAGAGCTCCGACTTGGGCACTTTTCTGAGCCAAACAAGGTGAGGTCACGTTCTTTAGAACCGGGGAGAAGTAAGCTACACGCCTGTAGTCTTCGTTTGCTCCGAGAGTCGTTGGAGAAACGCCGGCGTGATAGAAAAGTGAAGCAGCTCCGTCAGACCAAAGTAGCCCTATTTTGGCCAAGCTGAAATCGGTCATTTTGAGCCCATATCAGACCAAACCAAGCTCTGACAACACTCTCTTAGCCCTCCCACCGTCGAATTAGGACCGAAAGATAAGCTAATTCGGCTCCCCTCTGTAATTTCCGATCAATGTTAGAGAGAGAGTTGGTCGAATTTCAATGACAGAATTCTAATCCATTTTGACATTGATTGATGTCATTCTTGATCCTAGGAGGAACCACAGAAGGAGAGCTATCTGTTCAGATTGAAAGCTCAGACTGTCGTGCCCTCACCGGTGAGCAATTGAAGCTTTCTCTCTCTATAGTCTGTTTTTCGGTAAAGCACCGTTTGAGCTCGTTCTGGTATTAAAGCTTGCTATTCAAAGTGCTATGAAATTGTATGAACATGTAGAAACTCAATTTCAACTTCTATTTCAACAATTAGAAGTGTTTGATTAGTCAATTTGATTAAATCAAATTCGACTGTGTTAGAGAGTTGAAATTGGGGGAAATTTTAGGGAAATTTGGGATTTTTGAAAATTCGAAGGACCAAAATGTAATTTTATAAAATTGAGGGTTAATTGGGCATGATAAGAATATTAGGGGGCCAATTGAGCTATTTTGGAATTTTTGGGGCAAAACTTATAAGTTTTGTAAAGGAACGACAAAATGGTAATTTTAGAAAATTTGGGGGCCAAATCGGGAATTTGGGAAACTTGAGCCCCATTTTATGAAATAGAGAAAATTGAGATCTCAAGAGGAATTTAAAAATTTTTGGTACTCAATTTGAGAAAAAATAGGCATTAGGGACTTAAAGTTAAAAGAAAAATAATTTTAGGGATATGAATGCAAATAATGGAAAAGTTGGTTTTCTCATTCATATGGAACGAATGAGGGCTATTAGGCCAAAGAATAATGAACAACCATGTTCATTTCATGTAGGAAAATGAGACATCGGGAACGCCAGCTAAAGGTAAGCTTGCGAGGGAAGGAAACCAACTAAATGAAATTTTATTGCATGATCGGATGCGTGGGATTTTATATCATATCTGGTGGGGGATTAAAATGAAAACCCACTACTTAGTGGTATTTTAAACATCACAACTTAGAGGAGTAATGTGAAAATCATGCGGGAAAACTAGTTACCAATTGTAAGTAGGTCATATGCGGCTGATATGATGAAACTTCCTCGAATGAATTGGAAAACCTGTTCATCGATTATGAGCGGAGTTGTCATCATACTCGATTGGTATGATGGACAGTTGAAAACATATTTTTGTCAGAAGTGCTCTCGCCTAACTGTGTTCTACTACTTAAATGATTTGGGAGACCTTCTTGATGGGAGCTCGAATAGCTCTTATAGGCCGGGGGCCTCAGTTTTGGAACTAGTGGCTAATATTCCCGATTTTGAAAAAATCTCGAATAGTGGGCCATAGGCCAGTTTGCACGAGTAGAAGCTCATAAAAAAACATGAGATATATGAAATAAAACTTAAAATAAATGAACTGTTTGGCCATGGTACCAAGACAAGACCGGCATATTCAATCAACTAGTGGCAGTGCGACATGACAGGTGTCTGGACTAGTCAAGACAAACAGCTGCAAGTTGAGTTGAAGGTCAGGGCCATTAGACCAATGGCACCACATATTATATGGCAGGATGTGAAAATACTGATTGTGCATGCGTTGTGTCTACGAGACCTTTAAGACGGGGTAGTGATGTGTCCTAGGGCCCTGGACGACCTGGTGGATAGAAGGGCAGTTCGTCGAACTAGGTGACCTTGTAAAGCTCAACGTAGCTTCAAGCGCACGAGACTAGGGTGGGGCCGGGATGAGGTCTCTGTCCTGATACGGACACGGAGAATTGATTCCGGGATTGAGGGTCAGATGTCGCGTACATCCAGTCATTCTCAGGGTAGAAGTGGACGTGCTTCTATCTAGGTGGCCGGTAAAATTGCTCCAACGCCATAAGTGGGTTCAGTGGACGTGATGGCCTGTTATTGTGTGATTGATATTCATGATGAATGATGTGCGTTGGGTGATGACACACCGTGATTAAAAAGAAATGGTGATAAAAATAAGATTTGAAATGAAACAATTTTTTAAAGGAAGTAAGGAGTCTGGCACACTCAAAAATAAATCTTTTTCTTAAAAGTTAAATTTTGAAAACTTATTCACTGAGTCGTTGTACTCACCCCCTCCCTCATATCCCTTTCAGGAAATTTTGGAAAGCCTACCCTTAAAGACGATCAACTAAGATGCCTATGAGACAAGTGTTAAAAATTTTAAATTTTATGTAGTTTTGATTTATGTTATTACAAGAAAGGTACAGGTTTAAAGGACACCTTACTATTTATGGTTTATAATAACGGAAACCCTTTAATAAACTAGGAGAATGGTGGATTGATCACGGGGATCCAACCAAACCGGGTCAGGGCATGATAGGTACTTGAAGGAGTACTTGGTGCCTCATTTGATAAATGAGAAGTAGGAGGAGTTCATCCAGTTTCTGCAAGGGTTTAACTCCATATCAGAGTACGGGACGAAATTCAACGAGTTAAGACCCTTTGCTCTTGACCTAGTTGGGCTGGCAAACATATGCCAGAGGTTCATGGACGCTCTCAATATGGACATTCGAGACTGTATGGGAGTGCTAGGATGCCTCACAGACCTAGTAACAGTAATCAGTATGGCTCACGAGTGTGAGCGACTGGTACATACGCAACGCCATCGGATGGAGCAAACAACCCAAAAGGAGGATAAGGGTCCAAACCGTCAGTGAGGACGGAAGGTGCATAGCAGTCCAAAATGGGGAAATAGAATGGCATTTGAAAGGAGAAGGGACATGCCATCACCTTCCCACAAAGTGGCCCCCACCTTACCTCAAGGGAACCCTCATTGTCTAAAGTGTCAAAAGAACCATGAGAGAGCATGCTTTACTTGCTTTGCATGTAGACAAGTGGGGCACTTTCCAAAGGACTGTCCCACTCTCAGGGAGAACAGGAAGAGGAATACTCTTGGACCACCTTAAGGGAACCCCAGTAACCTTAGGCCAGACGCTACAGTATGAGTAACAGCTAGGGTATACAACCTCACCTAGGAAGAGGTGAGAAGAGACCCTAGCACTGTAGCGGGTACATCCCAAAACCCTCCAAACTAGTTCAAGAGAATCATGTAAACTGAAAATTTTTGTTTAATAAAGAAAAGCTTTCTTCTAAAATATACGATTCTTCAATCAAGATATATACAACTATGGAGACAACGAGTATATGCCCTCTCTGACTCAAGAGCTAAGAGATCCTTCATCAAGGAAGAATTGATTCCAAGTGTACCCCTAGAACTTACTCTACTAGAACAAAACTTCAACATTCTCACACCTTTAGGTGAAGGATTAAACAGGAATAAGCAATTAAAAGGATGTGAGATAAAGATTGGTGGAATCAAACTTGAAGCTAACTTGATCTTATTACCCTTAAAAGAGGTTGAAGTAATCCTTGGGATGGACTGACTAAGTAACCATCAGGCTAGGATGGACTGTGGAAAGAAGACGGTGACCTTCCACACTCCTGAGACAAATGGATTGAAGTTCCAAGGAGATAGAAGGAAAAGTGAAGTACAAATGGCGTCCCACCTGAAAGCCCAAAAGATGATACAGAAAGGTTATACGACTTTCTTGGCAATGGTTATTGATGAAGAGTCTAAAGAGAAGAGACTTGAAGACATTTGGTAGTTAGGCACTACCAAAAAGTATTTCCGGAAGAGCTACCCGAACTACCCCCAAGTTGACAAGTGGATTTGACTCTAGAAATAATCACAGGAACAAATCCCATATCCCAAGCCCCATATTGTATGGCTCCGGCAGAGTTGAAGGAATTGAAGGAGCAATTGGAGGAATTATTGGAGAAGGATTTAATACGTCCTAGCCAATCTCCGTGGGGTGCACTTGTCCCATTCATAAAGAAAAAGGACAGAAGTATGAGACTATGCACATACTACAAGAAGCTGAACCAGGTCAACATCAAGAACCGATACCCACTGCAGCTTACTTCTATCAATTGGACGGAAGTATGAGACTTATTTGATCAATTAAAATAGCAACTTACTTCTCCAAAATAGACCTTCAGTCAGGCCATCATTAACTTAGTATTCGAGAGGAGAACATTCCCAAAACGGTATTCCGATCCAGGTATGGACATTACAAGTTCAGAGTAATGTCGTATGATTAATGAATGCCCCTGTAGCCTTCATGGATTTGATGAACCGTATGTTCCAACCACATTTGGATAGGTTCGTGATAGTATTCATAGATGACATCCTTATATACTCACGAACTAGGTTGGAACATGAAGAGCATTTGGCAATCATCTTGGTGATATTAAAGGAAAATCAACTATATGTAAAATTCTCCAAGTGTGAGTTCTGGCTGCAGGAAGAAGGATTCTTAGGACATATAGTGTCCAAGGATAGAGTTAAAGTAAATCCAACTAAGGTGGAAGCCATATCAGATTGGAAGGCTCCAAGGAATCCTACAGAAATAAGAAGTTTCTTAGGTTTGGCAGGATACTATAGATGGTTCGTGCAAGACTTTTCTAAGATTGCAGCTCCTCTAACTCGACTCACTAGGAAAGGAGTTGAGTATAAGTGGGATGAAAGCTCTGAGAAGTCTTTGTTGAAGTTAAATACTTGATTAATATCCGCATCGGTACTCTCCATACTTGACCTTAATGCGAGAGAGTACACCATTTATAGTGATGCATCCGGACAAGGACGTGCATGTGTTTTGATGCAACAAGGGAAGCTTATCGCTTATGCCTCGTGACAACTTAAGGTACATGAAAGAAGCTACCCAACTCATGATCTCGAATTAGCTACAATAGTTTTTTCCCTAAAGATTCGACATCACTACCTTTACAGGGTTAAGTGTAGGATATACACATATCACAAGAGTCTTAAGTACTTCCTAACTCAGAAGGAGTTAAATCTCCGCCAGAAGAGACGGCTGGAATTAGTTAAGGACTATGACCTTGTGATAGAATATCATCCCAGAAAGGCAAATGTGGTAGCAGATGCCTTAAGAAGCAAGTACCAAACTAAGGCGACACAAGTAAAAATGAGTTACATACCACTGTTGCAACAATTGGGAAGAATGGAGGTGAACCTGAAAATGGACAAGCGGGAAAGGTGCTTGGTGACTAACTTGGTAGTGAGATCCAGTCTAACTAAGCAGATCCAAGCTCAACAAAAAGCAAATAAGGAACTTCAACCCTACCTGGATCCAGTTAATAGAGAAACTAAACCGGACTATGATCTGCGCAGTGATGGGATGTTGACCTATAAGGGTAGGTTATGTGTGCCTCAAATTAAGAAACTAAAGAGGTTAATTCTGGAAGAGGCACACGATTCGATGTATGCTATGCATCTGGGCAATACCAAAATGTATCGCACCCTTAAACAAGGATATTAGTGGAAAGGTATGAAGAGGGACATTATAGAATATGTAGCCCGATGCTTGTCATGTCAGGAGATAAAAGCTTGTCCTACTGCAACCCTTACCAATTTCGAAATGGAAATGGGAGCACATCACCATGGACTTTGCCATGGGACTACCAGTGACAAGAAAGGGTCGAGATGCGATTTGGGTCATCGTGGATAGATTGACTAAATTAGCTCATTTCCTTCCTATAAGAGTGATGGACATAGTGGAACAACAAGCCGTCTTATACTTGAGGGAAATAGTGAAACTCGATGGCATTCCAATGAGTATAGTATCAAATTGAGATTCAAGATTTACTTCAAGGTACTAGCCCAACTTACAAAGTGCTATGAACGACATTTACTTCAAGCTCCACATGAGCACGACATTTCATCCTTAGATAGATGGGCAAACTCAGTGAACCATTTAAACCTTGGAGGACATACTGAGAGCATGCATACTCACTATGAACAAAGGCTGAGAAGAATATTTGTGCCTGATGGAATTTCCTTACAATAATAGTTATCAGGTTGGTATTATGATGGCTCCCTATGAAGCCCTTTATGGACGACCATGTCGTTCATCTCTATTTTGGGAAGAAGTGGGGGAAAGATGGGTAGAAAGGGTAGAACTAATCGAGGATGCCACGTAAAAGATAAAACTAATCAGGAGTCACCTTAGGACCGCACAGGACAGGCAAAAGAGTTATGCGGACAATCGAAGAAAAGATATCGAGTTTGAGGTGTGAGATCAAGTGTTTCTCAAAGTGTCCCCATGGAGGGGAATACTTAGGTTTCAACAAAGAGGAAAGTTGAAACCAAGGTATATTGGTCCATATCCCATCATTCAAAAGATAGGACCAATGGCCTATAAATTTGAACTACCTCCAGACCTAGAGAGAATACACGATGTATTCAACATCTCTATGCTTTGGAAGTATCAACCTGATCCTAATAATGTATTGGTCCAACCTCCATTAGAGCTAGAAGAGAACCTAACCTATCAAATGGAACTGGTACGAATCATCGATAGAAGGGATAAGAATCTAAGGAATAAGAGGATTTCTAAGGTCAAGGTTCTATAGCAGAACGGGCCCATGCATGAAGAGACATGGGAAACCGAAAGTGTGATGAGGGATAGTTACCCTCAATTATTTAGTATGTAATTGTTTTAGGGACAAAACCCCTAAAAGGAGGGGAGAGTTGTAAACCCCATAATTTGATAATAGGAAAATCGGGGAAAGAACAAGTCATTTTCAATTTGAAAACTGAGTCGGTCTACAAACCGGAACCGATAGAGAAAGGGAAAATCGAGAAATTTATGGATCACGAGTGACCCAAATAGTCCCAAAAGTTTTGAAAAAGGACTTAAGGATGAATTGGAGATGAAAACTAAACTGGTTTAGGTGAACTGGATCCGAACTAGATTAAACCGGTTTGAATTAGTTTGAACCACTATTGAACCTGATGCTAAATTCATTTTCTAGGTGGCTTAAAAAATTCAAATTTGAGATTTGAGGCCACCTTTGGATAGAAAATGAATTTAGATAAATTTAGAAATTTTTATTTTTGAAAATTTTGGTTGAATCGGGCCTAAACCGCCCAGTTTAAGCTTTGAACCCGGTTCAGACTGGTTCGGTTTGGAATAGTGTCGTCTTCTTCCTTCATATCACATCAATGTTCACTCATCGGAAAATCGAGCAGCGCCAACAAAGCTGAAATTTCTCTAGCCAAGGAGTTTCAGGCAGTGAATTACCACCATTAAGGTGCCAACCGGACAACCAAGAAGTCTCTGAGCTTCCTATATAAAGAGCCCCTCCTCATTCATCCTCTCCACACCTAAAAACTCCATTCTCACTCAACTGTTCCAATTTATGGTGAAACTCAAACTAGAGCTCTCATATAGAACATTTAATTTGTAGTTGGGTTCTTTGGATTAGGAGAGAAGTCAGTTACACACGTATAGTCTCCGTTTGCTCCGAGGATTGTCGAACAAACGCCGGTGTGATCGAATAGTGAAGCAACTTCGGTGGATCGAAGCTGCCCGATTTCGACTGAGCTGAAATCAGCCAATTCGAGCGCTTCTCAGACCAAACCATGCCCTCCTAACACCTCCACAGTCCCCCACAGCTGAATTAGAGCTGAAAGGTAAGCTAATTTGGCTTCACTTTATAATTTCCGATTAGTGCTAGAGAGAGAACCGATAGAACTTTGATAATAAAATTCTCACTCAATTTGGCATCATTTAATGAAATTCCTGATCCTAGGAGGAACCTTAAGACAAGAGCTATCTGCCAGATTGAAATCTTGGACCGCCGCACACTCGACAGTAAGCTTTCGAAGCTTTCTCTCTCTAATTGAGCTTATTCCGGCATCAAATCGTGCGATTCAAAGTGCAATTGAATTGTATGAAGGTGTAGGAACTCCAATCTAACTTCAATTTCAATAATTAAACTCATTTGATCGGTCAATTTGATGAAATCAAATTCGGTTGATTTAGAAAGTTGAAATTGGGGGAAATTTGGGAATTTCAAAAATTCGAGCGACTAAAGTGCATTTTCATAAAATTGAGGGCCAATTGGGCATGATAAAGATGTTGGAGGGCCAATTGGGCAATTTTTGAAAATTTTGAGGCAAAACTTACCACTTTTGTAAAGTAGGGGCAAAATGGTAATTTTGGAAAAGTTGGGCACCAAATTGGATATTTGAGAAATTAAACCCCTTTTTGTGAATTTGAATAAATTGAGGTCCTAATGTGAATTTTAAAAGTTTTGGGACTCAATTTGAGGAAAAGCCGACATTAGGGACTTAAAGTTAAAGAATAACAACTTTAGGGACCTAATTGCAAATAAAGAAAAAGTTTGGTTTTCTCATTCATTTAGGATGAATGGGGGCTCTTTGGCCAAAGGATAATGAACAAAAGTGTTTATATCATGTAGGAATATGAAGTACCGAGAACGCTATCTAAGACAAGTTTGAGTAAGGACAACAAGTCGGCTAAGAGGATATTTTGTGCACTATCGGGTGAGTGGGAAATTTAATATCATACCCGATTGGGTTGATAAGCACCTCGAAAATGAAAAGTGGTATTTTAATCATCACGTTTGAGAAGTGTGATGTGAAAATATCGTGGAAAAACTATTTATCGATTGTAAGTAGATCATACCCAATTGGTATGATTAAACTATCTTAAAGAAAGTAGAAAATCCGCTTGTTGGTTATAAGCGGAGATGTCCTCATGCCCGGTAGGTATGATGGACAATTGAAAAGTTTATTTTGTCAGAAATGCTTTTCCCTAACTGTGTGCCACTACTTGAAAGTTTTGGGAGATTTTCTTGATGGGAGCTCGAATAGCTCATATCAGCCAGAGGCCTCGGTTTTGGAACTTGGGGGCTAATATGCCCGATTTTGAAAATCTCAAACAGTGGGCCCTAGGCTAGTTGGCACAAGTAGGAGCTCGTAAAAAAACATGATTAATATGCCTTGAAAACTTAAGTAAATGAGTTGTTTGGCCATGGTACCAAGACAAGACTGACATATTTGATGGACTAGTGGCAGTGCGACATGACAGGTCTTCGGATTAGTCAAGACAAACAACTACAAATCGAGTTGACGGTCAGGGCCGTCGGACCAGCGGCACCACATATTATATGGCATTATGTGAGAAACTGTTCATTGTGCATGCACTGTGTTACGGGACCTTCAAGTCGCCCAAAAGGGATATTGATGCATCTCAGGGCTCTAGACAATTTGGTGGGTATAAGGGCAGTCAGTCGTACCTGAAGTCTTGCGAAGCTTGACGTAGCTTCAAGCGCATGAGATCGGGGTGGGATGTGATGAGGTTTCTGTCCTCATACGGACACTGAGTTTTGTTACGGGATTAAGGGTCGGATGTCACGTACATCTACTCATTCTCAGGGTAGAAGTGGACGTGATTCTATCTAGATGACTGACAAAGTCGCTCCAACGCCACAAGTGGGTACAGTGGATGGGCTGGCCTACAATTGTGTGTTCCTTCATGATGAAGGGCGTGTGTTGTTTGATAAACACACTGATATGATGAGAAATGGTTAAGAAAACCAAGAATTGAAAGTGAAATATTTTTAAAAGAAAAATAAGGAGTCTCACACACTCCAAATTCAAACTATTTTTCTAAAAGTAAATCTTTGAACACCCATTCACTAAGTGGTTGAACTCACCCTCTCCCTTATATCCCTTTCAAGTTACCCCGGAAAGCTTATCCCCAAAGACCACCAGCTAACGCACTTGTAAGGTAGGTATGATAAGTTTAAAATTTTGTGTAGTTTTAATTTATGTTATTCCAGGAAAGGCATAGGTTTAAAAGACACCTTACTCCTCACGGTTATAAAGAAGAGGCAACCCTTTGTAAACCGGGAGAGTGGTGGATTGATCATGGGGATTTGACCAAATCGGGTCGGGGCGTGACATGTCATCTAGATAAAGAAGATGACACTGTTCTGAATCGAACCGGACCAGTCCAAACTGGGTTTAATATTAAATCAGTCGGTTCATGCCTGATTCGATCAAATTTTTCAAAATTAAAAATTTCTAAATTCATTCTCTATCCAATGGTGGCTTCAATTCCCCAATTTGAATAATTTAAGCTACGTAGAAAAATAAATTTAGAAATTATTTCAATGTTGGTTCAAATTGATTTAGGTCCGGTTCACATGAACCGGTTTGGTTTTCTTTTCCAATTTATCCCAAAGCCCTTTTCCATGACTTTTATAACTCTTTAGCTCACTCGAGATTTGTAAATTTACCAATTTACCCATTCTCTAACGGTTGGGGTTCGTCAACTAACTCGGTTTTCTCTTTAGAAATGACTGATTCTTTCCCCGGTTTTCATATTATAAAAAGGATGGGGTTTACAACTCTCACCTCCTTTTAGGAGTTTTGTCCCCAAAACTTATTACACGTTAAATAACTGAGGGTACCCATCTCTTATGATGTTTTCGGTTTCCCATGTCTCTTCTTGCACGGGTCCGTTCTGCCAAAGAACTTTGACCATAGAAATTCTTTTATTCCTCAAGTTCTTGTCCCTCCTATTGATGATTCACACCGGTTCTGCTTGGTAGGTCAAGTTCTCTTCTAACTCTAGTGGAGGTCGATCCAACACATGGCTAGGATCAGGCTGGTACTTTTGGAGTATCGAGATATGAAATACATCGTGTATTCTTTTTAAGTTTGTAGGTAGTTCTAGTTTATATGTCACTGGTCCTATCCTTTGGACTATTATGTAGGGACCGATGTACCTTGGTTTCAACTTCCCTCATTTTTTAAACCTAAGTATTCTCCTCCATGGAGATACTTTTAGGAATACTTGGTCTCCCACCTCAATCTTGAGTGGCCTTAAGTTGACTCCTGATTACCTTGATCTTTTCTATGGCATCCTCAATTAATTCGACCCTTTTCAACTTTATTTCCCCCACTTCTTCCCAAAATAAGGGTGTACGGCATGCTTGTCCATAGAGGGCCTCATAAGGAGCCATTTGAATACTGGCCTGATAACTGTTATTGTACACAAATTCCAATAGGCACAAATATTCCTCCCAACCCTTATCATGTCCTCTAGGGTTTGGATCGTTCGCTCAAACTGTTCATCGGTCTGGAGATGAAATGTCGTACTCATGTGGAGCTTAGTTCCCAAGGCACTTTGCAAACTCGACCAGAACCTTGAGGTAAACCTAGGGTCTCAATCCGACACTATACTCACCAAGATGCTATGGAGTCTCACTATCTCCCTCATATATAGGACAACTAGTTGTTCCAATGAATCCGTCACTCTTATAGGTAGGAAATTGGTGGACTTGGTCAATCTGTCCACAATTACCTAAATTGCGTCTCGTTCCTTCCTGGTCACAGGTAGTCCTATGACAAAGTCTATGGTGATGTGTTTCCATTTCCATTCTAGGATTGGCAGGTTGTAGCAGTCCTGATGGCTTTTGATGCTCACCATTAATATGTTGGCAGGACAAGCATCGAGATACGTATTTTGTAATATCCCTCTTCATTCCCTTCCACCAATAACCTTGTTTGAAGATGAAATGTCGTACTCATGTGGAGCTTAGTTCCCAAGGCACTTTGCAAACTCGACCAGAACCTTGAGGTAAACCTAGGGTCTCGATCCGACACTATACTCACCGAGATGCTATGGAGTCTCACTATCTCCCTCATATATAGGACAAATAGTTGTTCCAATGAATCCGTCACTCTTATAGGTAGGAAATTGGTGGACTTGGTCAATCTGTCCACAATTACCCAAATTGCGTCTCGTTCCTTCCTGGTCACAGGTAGTCCTATGACAAAGTCTATGGTGATGTGTTTCCATTTCCATTCTAGGATTGGCAGGTTGTAGCAATTCTGATGGCTTTTGATGCTCACCATTAATCTGTTGGCAGGACAAGCATCGGGATACGTATTCCGTAATATCCCTCTTCATTCCCTTCCACCAATAACCTTGTTTGAGGGTGTGATACATCTTAGTACTGCTTGGATGCATCACATACATAGAATCGTGTGCCTCTTCTAGAATTAACCTCTTTAGTCTTATTTTGAGCCACACGCTCTATCCTTATAGGTTAGTACTCCATCGCCTCGAAGGTCGCAGTCCAATTTCGTCCCTCTATTAACCAGGTCCAAATAGGATTAAGCTCCTTATCCACTTTTTGCTGGACCTTAATTTCCTCTGTTAGGTTGGGTCTCACCACTACGTCAACCAGCAAGCATTTCTCCCTCTTGTCCATCTTCATGTCCACCTCCATTCTTCCTAGTTATTGCAACAATTGTAAGTAACTTGTCTTTATTTGTGCCGTCTCAGTTTGGTATTTGCGACTGAGGGCATCTGCTACTACATTGGCCTTCCCAGGGTGATACTCTATCAAAAGGTCATAGTCCTTAACCAATTCCAGTTATCTCCTCTGACGTAGGTTCAACTCCTTCTAAGTTAGGAAGTATTTAAAACTCTTGTGATCAGTGTATATCCTACACTTAACCCCGTATAGGTAGTGTCACTAAATCTTTAGGGCAAACACTATTGCGGATAATTCCAAGTCATGGGTAGGGTAATTTCTCTCTTGTATCTTAAGTTGTTGTGAGGCGTAGGCTATAACATTTCCTTGTTGCATTAGTACACATCCGAGTCCTTGTCCGGATGCATCACTATAGATGGTGTACTCCCCCGCACTTGGGTCGGGTAGAGAGAGTACATGTGCGGTTGTCAAACGAGTCTTCAACTCCAAGAAAGATTTCTCACAGCTTTCATCCCATTTATACTATACTCCTTTCCTAGTGAGACAAGTTAAAGGGGCACCTATTTTAGAGAAATCTTACACAAACCGTCTATAGTATCCCGCCAAGCCTAAGAAACTTCGTATCTCCGAGGGGTTACTGGGTGCTTTCCAATCGGATATGGCTTCCACCTTTGTTGGGTCTACCTTAAGTCCATCTTTGGACACTATGTGTCCTAAGAACACTACCTCTTGTAACCAGAACTTACACTTGGAGAATTTTGCATATAAGCAGTTTTCCCGTAGTATCTCTAAGGTGATTGCCAGATGTTCTTCGTATTCTAGCCTAGTTCGTGAGTATATAAGAATGTCATCTATAAATACTATCACGAACCTATCCAAGTGTGGTTGGAACACTCAGTTCATTAAATCCATGAAGGCTGTAGAGGCATTTGTTAAGCCCAAAGGCATCACCCTAAATTCATAATGCCTGTATCAAGACTAGAATGTTATCTTAGGAATATCTTCCTCTCTAATTCTGAGTTGGTGGTAGCCCGATCGATGATCTATCTTGGAGAAGTAGGCTACCCCTTTCAGTTGGTTGACTAGGTCATCGGTCTGTTGAAGTGGATATTTGTTCTTTATAGTGACTTGATTCAATTTCCTATAATCTATAAACAGTCTCATGCTCTCATCCTTTTTCTTTATGAAAAGGATCGGTGCACCCCATGGAGATTGGCTAGGGTGTATGAAGTCCTTCTCCAATAGCTCGTCCAATTGCTCCTTCAATTCCTTCAATTATGCTGGAGCCATGCGATAAGGGGCATGAGATATGGTGTTTGTTCCTGGGATAATCTCTAGGGTAAACTCTAATTGTTGACTTGGGGGCAATCAAGGTAATTCTTTTGGGAATACATCTGGATAGTGTTTAACTACTGGAATATCCTCGGGTCCTTCCTCCTCAAACTTTTCGTTGATGATTGATGCTAGAAAAGCACTACAACCTTTTTGTATCATCTTTTGAGCCTTGATATAAGACACCACCTGTACTTCACTCTTCCACCAGGTCTCCTTGGAATTTCACTCTATTTGTCTTATGAGTGTGTAAAGTTACTATCTTACTTACACAATCCATCCTAGCTTGATGGGTACTTAACCAATCCATTCCAATGATTATTTCTACCTCCCTTAGAGGTAATAGAATCAATTCTGCTTCGAGTTTGATTCCTCCAATCTTTATCCCACATCCCTTTAGTTGTTGGTCCTTATTTAACCCTTCTCCTAAGGGTGTGAGGATGTTGAGACTTCATCCTAGAGGGGTGAGTTCCAGGGGTAAACTTGGAATTAGGTCCTCTTTGATGAAAGATCTCTATGCTTCTAAGTCGAATAGGGCATAGACCATTCATCCCTACAAATGTATGTTCCCTGATTGGAGAGGCACATATTTTTAGAAGAAAGGATTTCCTTTATTAAATGAAATTTCAAATTATAGGTTTTTCTTAATCTAGTTGGGAGGGTTTTGGGAAGTACCCGTTACGGTACTAGGGTCTTTCCTAGCTTTTTCTTGGGTGAGGTTGTGTAACCTAGTTGGTACTCTAGCTGTGGCATCCTGCCTCAGATTTCTGGGGTTCCCTTGGGGTGGTCCAAGCATATTATGTTGCTTGTTCTCCCTCAGAGTGGGGCATTCCTTTGCAAAGTGCCCCACTTATCCACATGCAAAACAGGATAAGCAAGCTCCCTCGTGGTACCTTTTGCACCTAGGATAGGGAGGGTTTCCATGTGGCAGGGTGGGGATTACTCTCTAGAGAGGTGGTGGCACATCCTTCCTCTTTTGAAATCCCACTTTATTTCTCCATCTCGGACCATTATGCTCCCTTCATCCTCCATGACGATTTTGGCCCTTGTCCTCCTTACGGGTTGTGTACTCCATTCGATGGCGTCGAGTTTGTACCAGCCACTCACATTCATGAGCCATACTAACACTGCCACCAAATCCATGGGGCATCCTAGCACTTCCATACGGTCTCGTATGTCCATATTGAGACCGCCCATGAATCATTGGCATATGTTTGTCGGTCTGGCCAAATCAGGGGTAAAGGGTCTTAATTCATCGAATTTGATCGCATACTCTGATATAGAGTTAAGCCCTTGTCAGAGTCGGAGGAAATCCTACTTCTTCTCATTAATCAAATGAGGAGCTAGGTACTCTTCCGCGTGCCTCTCCTCAAACTGCTCCTAGGTGGGTGTGGAGGTATGTAGGTTTCAGACATTGTCCCACCATCTTTTTGCACTACCCTCCAAGAAGAATTCTGTTAGGATCACCATGTCCTCTAGTGATATCATGACTATTCCTATTAACTTCTTGATGTTAGCCAGCCAGTCCATGGTGGCTTCTACATCCTTCTCTCTGAGAGAGGGCTTACATCTCAGTTGACAGAGAGTCTTGAGATATTTGGGGATGTCAACTAGAGGAGGATGGTTAATAGGAGGAGGATGAGATTGTACTTCCTTCGGTTCAACTTGAGAGTTGGTGTCTGCATCCGGGATGAGGTTAGTTTGCCCAAATACTAGAGTGAACTCCTCGTACAACCTTTGGTGTTTTGAGCTTAGTCCAAATGGGGTTGTCTGTGCTCCTCGGGGAGTTTCCACAAAAAAGCGTGGTTGGGAAGTGTTAGAGACTACAACTCTTGTTCTCTTGGTTCCTATCTTGGGAGCCATCTGAAAATTTTAAATTATTCCTATTAGTTACTATGTTATATAGTCTTGATAATGTATTAGAGGAAACAAGATCTAATACCAATCAAGTTGCCACGCCCCGACCCGGTTTGGTCGGATCCCCGTGAGCAATTCGCCACTCTCCCGGTTTATTAAGGGTTATTTCCCTTCCCTAAACCGAGAGGAGTAAGGCGTCCTTTTTACATGTATCTTTCCTAGAATAACATTAATCAAAACCGAATACATTTAACTTTACATACCTATCTTGCAGGTTCAGCTACAGTAAAGTTTTTAAGTGGGTTTTCCCTTGGTTACCTAAAAAGGGGTAAAGGGAGTGGGTGAGTTCGACAACTTAGTGAATGGGTGTTAGGAGAAAGTTTTCATAATTAAAACATCTTTAATCGAAGTGTGTCAGACTCCTTATTTTTTTTAAAAAATATTCTTTCATCAAATTCCTGATTTTTCAAACCATTTTCCTCATTTCCACATCAGGTGTGTTTAACAATCAACACACACTCTTCATTAGGAAGAGAATCACACATTCGTAGGGCAACCCGTTCACTGCATCTACTTGTGGCGTCAAAGCGACTTTACCGGCCACCTAGATAAAAGCCTGTCCACTTCTACCCTAGGTATAAGTGGATGTTTGCGACATCCAACCCTCAAACCTGAAATCAACTCCGTGTCCGTATGAGGACAAATACCTCATCCTGACCCCACCCCGGTCTCATGCGCATGTAGCTACGTCGATCTTCTCTGACTACTGGCACGACAAACTGCCCTTATCTCCACCATGTTAACCAGTAGCCCCTAGGACGCATCAATACCCCTCTTGGGCATCTTGATGGTCCCGAACCTCAAGTGCATGCACAAACAAAAGTTTTCCACAAAGCAATTTATCTTTGGTGCCACTGGTCCAACGGCAGCGACCCTCAACTCGGCTTGCAGCTGTTTGTCTAGATCGGTTCGTCGACCTAGTCTTGTCGCACTGTCACCAGTCCATCGAGTATGTCGGTCATGTCTTAGTACCATAGTGAAATCACATAATTCATTCATTAATAATTTTCATGGATTAAAATCATGTTTGTTTATGAGCTCCTGATCGTGCAAACTGGCCTTGGGCCCACTGTACATGATTTTCCAAAACTGGACATTTTAGCCCTCAAGTTCCAAAACCGTGGCCTCTACCTATCTGAGCTATTCTAGCTCTCGTCAAGAATGTCTCCCAAAATTTTTAAGCATTGGCACACATTCAGGGGAGAACACTTTTGACAAAATAATTTTCCATTCATCACACCAACCCAGTGTGATGACATTTACGCTTACAACCAACAAGCAGGTTTTTCTCCTTCCTTCCAAGAAGTTCAACATAGCAATTGGGTATGATCTCTCTACCTACAACCGGTAAGTAGGTTTCCATTTAGTTCTAACATCTCTCCAACCAGGTGTGATGTTAAAATTTCACATATCAGTAGTTTTTCATTTCCAAGGTGCTCATCATCCCAGCCAGGTATGATGTGAATAAACTCACTCACCCAATAATCATAGTGTATTCCCACTTAGTCGGTTCTTTTGCCACTACGCTAGCTTATCCTTGCTGGCATTCTAGTCCTTCGTGTTCCTACATGAATTGGACATCCTTATCTATTAATATTTGGCATGATAGCCTTCATTCCTCATGTATGAACGACTAAGCCCAAAATTTTCAATTAATTGTATTTAGGTCCCTAAAGTTCTTTTTCATTGGATTTAGGTCCCTGATACTAACTTTTGCTCAAATTGAGTCCCGAAACTTCCAAAAAATCACTTTAGGTTCTCAATTTACTCAAAATTGTTAAGGGGTTCAAGTTTTCCAAATTCCCAATTTGGTCCCCCAACTTTTCAAAAATTACCATTTTGCCCCTACTTCACAAAAATGGTAATTTAACCCCAATTATTTTCAAAAATTGACCAATTGGTCCTCCAACATTCTTTTCATGGCCAATTGGCCCTGAATTTTGGACATTTGTAATTTAGTCCCTCAATTTTACGAAATCCCCAAATTTTCCCAAAATTTTCCTCAAATTTTCCCCTTTCAAACTAACTGAAATTGATTTCATCAAATTGACAATTCAATCAGGGTTAATTGCTCCAATTGAAGGTGTGGATCAGTTCCTACACTTGCATACAATTCAATTGAGCTTTGAACCGCGTCATTTGGGTCTGAATTGAACTACAACGGAGCTTCACCGGAAAATAGAGCGTAGAGAGAGAAAGCTTCGAAAGTTTACCGTCGGAGGTGTGGCAGTCCAATCTCTCTATCGAGGAAGATAGCTCTCTTCCTGAGGTATATTCTAGGATCAATAATTTCTACAATTGACCTCAAATTGAGGGAGAATTTCGTCAGTGAAATTCTATAGTTTCTCTCTCTAACTGTGACCTACAACGACTAAGAAGGGCTGAATTGGCATACCTTTCGGCTTAGTTGAGATCGTCTAAGGGCTGTAGGGTTGTAGGGAGAGCTTGGTTTGGCCGGAAGATAGCTGAATTTGGCTGATTTTAGCTGGGCCGAAACAAGCCAGCTTCAGTCTGTTGGAGCTGCTTCACTGTTTGATTACGCTGGTGCTTCTCTAGTGGTCCTCGGATCGAACGAAGGTTATATCAGATAGCTGACTTCTCCCAGAGTCTAAAGAGTCCGACCTTACCTTTTGAGGTTGAGAAAAATGCCCAAGTCAAAGCTCTAGTTCGAGCTTCATCAAAAATTGGAGCAGTTGAGAGAAAGAGGGGAGTTTTCAGGTGTAATTAGGATGAATGGGGAGGAGCTCTTTATATAGGAAGCTCGGGAACTCTTTGGCCGTTCGTTTGGCACCTTTATGATGCTCATTCATGGCTTGAAATGCCCTAAATGGAGACAATTCAACTTTGCCGATGCTATTCATTTTTTCGGTTAGTGAACAGTGCTGTCATCTGGAGGAAGAAGATGATATTGTTCTGAACCGGATCGTACCGGTCTGAACCGGGTTCAATGCTTAAACCAATCGGTTCAGGCCCGATTCAACCGAGTTTTTTAAAATTAAAATTTTCTAAATTCATTCTCTATCCAATGGTGTCCCCAATTTGAATATTTCAACCACCTAGAAAAATGAATTTAGAATTCGGTTCAATGTTGGTTCAAACTGGTTCAATGCGGTTCAGGTCCGGTTCACCTGAACTAATTTGGTTTTCTATTCCAATTTATCCCAAAGCCATTTTTCATGACTTTAATAACTTTTTAGGTCACTCGAGATTTGTAAATTTACCAATTTACCCTTTCTCTAACGGTTGGGGTTCGTGTACCAACTCAGTTTTTTATTTAGAAATGACCAATTATATCTCCAGTTTTCTTATTATAAAAAGGATGGGTTTTACACTTCAGCCACCCGTGGTTCCCTCTCCATTGAGTATTTCTGACAAACTCTCTGATAGCTCAATTTCAACCATTTTTGTAAAACGTCCTAATTGAGTCATGTTTGGCTAGGGTAAGAACCCCAACTCCTCTCACGAGCCCTTATGAGATAAATGAAAATATTTTGAGTAGATTTTCAAATTTTGAAGTTAGTTAAAATTGTTTTCAAAGTTCAGGATTTAAAATGTAAACTTTAAATGTTTATGACTAGTTTACAAAAAAAAAAGGGGAAAACTTGTAAAATAGTAAAGGGTAAAATGGTAACTTTTGCCTAATTAGGGTTAAAATTTTCATTTTGCACCATTAAGGACATAATAGATAGTTTTGATAAGTTGTGAGTGAACATAATAATTTTAGAAAATAAATGAGACAAAAATATAGGTTTTATAAGAAAGGTTAAAATGGTAAATATTGTAAATTTAGGGCCAAAATATTATTTTTAAGATTTAGGTACCCAAATGGTACTAAGGTACGGTATGGGGACAAAATAGAGAAGTTTTGAAAGTTAAACTTCTAAATGGAAGAAGTTGAAATAAGTAAGTGCATTTTGGTAATTTATGAAAAAATGGGCTAACAGTTAATTTTGGAAAATTTAAAATATAAATTTTAAAAATATATAGATTTGTGAGTTGTAGAAAAAATTGAGAAAATGAAGGGAGAATTTAAAAATTATGAATATAAGTGTAAAATATAGCATTGAGTTTCACTATCCGATACGAGCGCAACCGAATATAGGGAGAAAACCGTAAATTTTAAAATTTTAGAATGATTTTAAATATAATATGGTGTACCAAACTAATTATTATATTATAATATAATTTATGTAAAGAAAATGATAGAAGAACTTCTAAATATCACTTTATAAAATAATTGAAAAGAAAGATGGAATAAATGAGTTATAAATATAAACTGAGTGGACTTATGGTCCACAAGTACAATTGTACTGTCCCATAGTACTTTACATGTTTTATAATAAAAGTTTTTATCATTATTATGATTTGGAAATAGTATAAAAAAGAAATGAAAAGAAAATTTCTCTTGTAAATATAGTATAATAAGATAGATCGACTAAAAGGTAAATAAAAATGTGAAATCGAATAATTGATAAATTGAACCCATAATAAATATAAAAAGAGTCTATTTACAAGCTTGATTAAGTTAACTATAAAAGATAATGGCATTACTCCTAATATAAATTTAATAATCTATGTTAATTGCATTATTTATCTTGTTGCGAGTAGAATTGACTCATATTATAAGTTATATTATTTTATTATACCATGTGATGTATGTTATATCTTAATGGGGCGGATGGGGATAATCAATATATATATATATATATATATATACTATGAATGATGGGGAATATCTAAATATACTTATATATTTTGTGTGGGACGGATGAACAAAGTGTATGTACCATAAACATAAAGGGTACTCCCTCAACAACTATATGATGGGACAAACTTATATGGTATATTTACAGTATATTTATATAAATGCACATACACTCGTAGTACTCAAGCAGCGTGTGTTAGAACTCAGGTGCATGACTCCAACATGATTTTTTATGAAATTATATCTAATGTGATTAAGTGTGATAAAGATAATTGAAACGAGATTTAATAGTTCATTTGAGATTTGAAACTAAAATTAAAAAAAATAAAATATTAAATTATGTGAATATTTAACGCAATGAGAAATTATATATATAGTATAAAGTTAAAATCATAAATAATTTTTTATTTTATATATTTTAAGTAGAAATCAAGGGTGGAGCTATTAAGTGGCTCCAAATGGATAAATTTATTTATTGAGTTAGGAGATCATTCAATAAAATAAGAAAAACTAGTAAACAAACAAAAATTAAAAACACTAAATAATAGATTTGATATATATATATATATATATATAAAGAATTGAACTCTAAAGTTACTAATTTTATCTTTTATTGCATTTACTAAGAACTTTGTTATATTTAACAAGTTGTATTATTTTGAAATCAATTTTAAAATAACATTGAACTTTTTATAGTTTGAGTGTTCACTTCAATCGCTTCTCTATAAGTGATACGCTTCTATAAGAGGAATAATACATATCTTTATAGGATCCAGCGAAAATAGCATGTTATAATGGAACTGGATTGGGAAAATGAGTGGGAAGTGATAAATATAACTTCACATATATAAATTTATAATTATTTATTTATTTATATATATAATTTTAAAAATTATATAATTAATAAATTTTATTATTAATTTTTGTTATTTTTATATTCAATTTTAATAAATAATAATTTATTTAAAATAAATAATTTACTAATCTTATAAAATTAAATTTTATGTACCTAATTATATAAACATTTATTTATAGAAAAATAGTTTATGTTAATAAAATAATTTAATATAATTATGTATAGTTAAATAATTATATAGTAATATCAATTTATGTACAATAAATATTTTATATAATTAAAATTTATAAAATTTATGTAATCCTATTTTATGTATAATAATATTGGTTAAGTGGTCGAATCTCACATCCGCCCTCATCAACCTGAACTCAACTGATTTCGGGAGTCGATGGAAAGATCGAATACAGGCATGTCAATCCGTCCGACCTTACTTTTTTTTCACGTGTAAATGACAAAGTCATTGGAGGAATGTGATAGAGGATTATGTAGGATAATATTATTCTAAATTAAATAAAATAAAAAAATATTGTAAGTATTTAATTTTATAATTAATTTTAAATAGAAATGTGAAAACATATTATCCGTATAGAATAACTTTCTACCATTACTTTCCATTCGTCCATATCCCTCACCTTCAAGTTGCTGAATCACCAACCTGCCTTCCCATGTGCTGTTATAACGTTCCAAAGGGAGTTTGCCATGGGGTTGGTCGCTCAGCCTGGAGACAATTTGTACTGCCTCCTCTCTACGCACACCCAGCTTCGTGCTCGAGTATCTCACCTCTTCAAGGTTGGGAAGAACAATTTTTGTCCCCCACCCAAGGTGGACTCATATATTGCTCTTTGGGCAGAAAACTATTCTCCCTATGATAGAGAAAAACTACAAGACCTTGTAGGTTCTACAGCAGGTGGTAGGAAACACGGAAGTCAGGACGGTGGATAATTTTGATTTTGGAGTACAGAGGAGGATCTGAAGATGAAGACTGATGATGACGATGATGAGATGGAGTTGGAGGATGGAGGAGGGAAGCCTCTGAGTTTAAAAGTAAGGTGTTGAGTGTGTTGAAGGAGGGGGACTTTGAAGAGAAGGGGTCATGAAAGCTCACCCAACAGGAGCTTCTCTACTTGCTCTCTCTTTTCAATAAGGCTGAGATCCACTTCTCTTGATCATGAAAGGAAGGCGCCTTACAGTTTTGTCACGTTTGAACAGTTTAAATGGGTGTCAGTTCCCTCTGAGTTCCATCGGGTTCTCCTTACATAGTTGGAAGCTTTTTAGGAGTGTGCTGAAATGTGCTGAATTTTTATATATTATATACATAGGCCGCATATGTTTAGATACCTTGAGATATGGACTTGCACTTGGTGTAGGCTCATTTAGATGAAAATAGTGTCTTTATTAGGACCATTTTTTTATTTTAGTATACTTTTAACATGATTAATACCAATTTTTTAATATCTTGTTTTATTGTTTGGTATGATTTTTATTTTTTATTCGTTATATTTGTTTATTTTTATCTACATTATCACTATACCTAATATAATCAACAATTTTGCCCATATATTTTATTTTCCATAAAAAATTCCAAATGTTACTTGTATTTTGTATATAAAAACTTATTAAATTATATAAATTTATAAATTATTTTATATGAATTTATGTACATATGATATATACAAAAATTCATATATTTATATAAATAATTTATAATTTCATATTCATACAAAAAGTCATATATGTTAAATATATATATATATGTATATAATATTTTAAAAATTTATAAAAAAATATAAATCAAACTACAAGTTGTATATATTGTTTTTATGTACATATAAAAATTTATGAATTTATATAAAAAAATTAATTTTTTATACATAAATTTACATAATATTGATAAATGAACAATTTTGGTGACTATATCTATATGTGAGAAAAACTAAAGTGAATATATTTTTTTCAATGGGTTATAATCATATCTATATGAACCGGTCAAACTCATGGAAACCGGTCCAGAACCGGTTGTCTAGAAAATCCCTAATTCTAAAGGGACAAGGAACGTACAGTAGCTTCATCAACGCCGTCCACACTCTAGGCAGCCTCCTCAGTCTCCTGTCCGAGCTTTGATCGACTCATTCCACTCCAGGCAGCCTACACTCGGTGCCTCTGACGCATCTTCCCTCCTTGTGCCTAATCGAGCTCGACTCCGGGCAGCGTTCGTTGCTCGAGCACCACCGGGAAAGCACCACACTAGGTGTCCAGACCAGTCCGTCAGCGGTCTCCCGGTACCTTCACTGCTCGCTGTCTCTCCGCCTCTCATTTATTTTTCCCGTTGTCGGTTAAGAACGGTCTCCAAGACCATTTCCCAGAATGAAAGTTCTCTGGTTTCGTGGGTGCTCAGTAGCCCGAGCTATATCCCAAACAGCCTGATTTAAAAAAAAAAAACTTATCTCAAAGCGATGGAATTATTCAAATTCTTGCGCATTCTTTGATAGCTTATTCCTAGAATATGCATTCTGCCTAACTTATTCTTTTTTGGAAGAACAAATACAACAAATCTCATCATATCTCCTGAATAAGATTACCTGATTTCTTGTTTAATAAGAGGAGAAAAAAGATTACCTGACTTGTCAACCCGCTTTTTAGTGCAAGCAACTGATTCTATGCATCCTTAGGATACCGGCAATTCATAAAATTCTCACCATTTCAACGATTCTTTCTCATTAGAATGAAGTTACATACTTTATTTTCCTTATGTCAGAGTGGTTCATGTTATGGACCCATTGAAAACATGACTCTAGGTAAATTACAGTGAACGAAAGCTTGTTTGCGGCTCTGCTCTTCTGGTTTTGTGTTTCTCTGATGCTGTCCCGTCCAGCTTCCATCCCGTGGCTCTGCTTGCCCGAGCACGGTTGTTGGGAATATAGGACTGTCCGAGAGCAGAACGTGATGATATATTAGGAATTTGGGACAAATATTTGAACACAATTCTTCTAACTTGGAAAAATCTGATTTGTTGAATATGATTTTATTAGTGAGGTAATTTGTGTTTTGTTTGCTTACATATTAAACTGGGGGTGTCTAGGACCAGGTTAATATATCAAAGATTTTCTGCAATATGATAATTTATGATTGGCTCTCATGCATTATCCAAATCGTGCATCATTAAGAAAACTGGTAAGCAGCATGCCCATATTTTATTTTGACATTTTTCTTAACTGCAGTGAACATATTTAACAAAAGAGAGGAAGATTTTTCATCTTGAAGAGAATGGTCATTTAGAGGAAGCGGAGATAATGTGTCTGTCTATTTACTGCTCAAAACAAGAATTCATGAGTCTGAATAGATGCATCAAAATCATACTTCACAATATCTCTAATTGATGCCTCATGTTTTTTAATTCAACAAGGTGATCTGTTCCTTACCTGTTACCTCCTTACCTGTTACCTCCTTGCAATATACCTTAAATTTATGAAATTATAGGTTGAAGCCAAATATGACAAACATAATCTGTCTCTGGTTTATGAACAGCCTCCCAAATAAGGAATTAATGAACCTCTCTATTCAACCACGATCAGCAAAGGAAATGAGACACAAAGGTAGCTCAAGTGCAACGGTAACATCAAGTAGTCTCATAAAAGACTTCAGAGCCTCACCAGATGTCCCAAAATGGGATTCGAACTGACACGATGGATGGCTACTTGATTCTTTTAGCATCACAATCATCCATCATTTCCTTAGTTCAAATCATCACATTTTTCTCTCATAATCAAGGCTGGGTTGTCAAGTCTCTCCATAGTCTACTTGATGTTACCAATGCAATTGAGCTGCCTGATTTGTGGTAAACTAGAGGATAATTTTTCGCTTGGTTTAGGGGGCTGCTTAAATAATTTTGTGTGCTTCTTAAAGTTTCTCATTAATGAGAGAATGAGATTATTCAACTTATATTTGGTTTCAGATTATAACTTAATAAATTCAATGGGTGTATTGAGCTTCTTTAGTTAAAGAACAAAGAAACCTGCAACCGAAAAATGGTCGAACAAATGATAATGATGGTATTGGGTAAGGAACTGCAATCACCTTTATTTTTTTTGCACCAAACAATCACCCTTATTGACCGTTTAAGACCTGTGCCATTCTTTGTAAAATAGATATAAAATTCAAGCCAATTGGTTTGATAGGAAAATTATGATCTATTTTTATTAATGTTATATTATATTTGCACGATTTGAACAGCTCTTGGTGCTCCAAACAAATTACTTATGCCTGGATGGATTACAATTTGGGTTTTGATGATAAAACATTAGTTTTCAAAATGTTTTTCCCAACAATTGTTTTGAAAGTTGAAAAACTTGTATTCATGACCTAAGGAAAATGGGTGCTGAAATATCTTACAGATTGTTTGAAAATATACCAATGTATGAATTAAAAAGTTTTAATTTAGATTTAGATTTGTACTTTAGAAATGGAAGGAACAAGATTTTATTTAGTTGCCCAAATTATTTGGCTCAAGTACTTGAACTAGCTGTCCAACATTCTATTATTCTTTTAAGGCCTTTCATATAAACGTAATAAGTAGCTAGTCGATTTGTTTCCATGGCTATCCGTGTTGGTGCTTTGGCTATATTGCCTCTAACCCTTCAATCTCATGCTATTTCACGTTCTTTGAACTGTTGGGGTCCTTGAACTGTTTGTCTAATTACAGATGAACTTAGTTCAGTGTGAAAAATTGTTGGAGTTCACTCCCTATTTTATGTCATATGAATGACTTCGAATCTAACCCTTCAGTGTTTATTGCTTTGGTTTTTCCGCCTCTTTTTTGGGTCTATGTGCACAAAGTTCATATATATAATGATGTGTCTATAGATGAACATCTTGTTTTTTTTTTTAATTTCGAATTCAATTTTGGTCCTCTTTTTTCTTGCAGCTAGATTTTTATAGCTTGTAGTTTGCTTATGGTGACATGGCAGGTAGATTGATACTTGTTTATTAAATTGCTTGGAGATCTTCATTAACGTATTATGGGTTGGAAAGCAGCTCAGAAACTCATCCAAAATTGGAAGATTGTCAGGGGAGATAATGTAAGACACATAATTTTGGTCCAAATGCTTTGATTTACACTCATCTTTACCTTTATTTATCTTTTCTATGGCTTCTATTAGGTGATGATAATTAGGGGAAAAGATAAGGGTGAAACTGGTATCATAAAGCGAGTAATCCGATCTCAAAACCGTGTTATTGTTGAAGGGAAAAACCTGGTAAATCTTAAATTATTTTAATCTTTCTTATCTAATGTTTATATTTCTGGCTACTAGAATGACTGTTTCCATTTTTGTTCATTTAGCCATGCTTGTCTGATCATGTTTTTAGTCATCAAAAAGCATGAAAATTTGAGATGACTCAAATCAAGATATGCTGGCATTTGCTGTATTTCCCTTTAATGGATTACAAGCAAATCTACTTGTATTGGGTTTTTTCAAAATCATCTTAATTAAATTGGTTGATTCATGGACGCATTTATAAAAAAGGCACAAGCATGAAGTAAAATGGCATTTGCTCTTAAAATGCATTTACACAGGTTTGTTTCTGGCATGTTAAGGAAATGGAGGATGAAAAATGTTTTAAGCTTATATGGATTTTTACTCTACATTTTGGTGCTTCAAAAATTTTTAATTTGCTTGTGTGTTTAAACTTGTCTAGTCTCTAAAAATTCAATGTCCTATTTGTTTTGTGTATTGTGTTTGACATTTATCGTGCATTTTTTTCTAAATTATATATTCTGCTGCTTCATGTGAATTATTGTCTTTCAGGTTAAGAAGCATATCAAACAAGGTCAAGGTCATGAAGGAGGTATATTCACAGTAGAAGCACCTCTTCATGCCTCAAATGTTCAGGTTCTTGACCCAGTGACAGGGTAATGTTGTTTCTTTTTTTTGCACAATATGTGATGATGTTTCTGAAATTCCATTATGCTAGTTTGTCATCTCACTCTTTTTTTTGCCTAAACTGAATTTATCTACATTGTTACCCACAAAATTTAGGAGCCCATGTAAGATTGGTATTAAATACCTTGAAGATGGCACCAAGGTGAGAGTTTCAAGAGGTCAGGGAACATCTGGTTCCATAATTCCTCGTCCTGAGATTTTGAAGATCAGGACTACGCCAAGGCCTACAGTTGGTAAGTGCCACTAATATTTTTACTGTAATATAATCTCTTACGTTTTTTATGGATGCACGCATCTTTGAAATGCCTTTATCTTGAGCCCAATGAGTGAACTTATAGAGTAAGATTTGTTTTTTGCTGTGATGATTGAGGGCTATTTTGAATGTATGTATGATATTGTCATCCATCAGTAAACTGGGGAGTGCAATGGTTGGTTTTTGGTTTCCCATTACAAAGTTGTTCCCGGCTCTGATTTCATGTTCCATCTAATTCTTATGTTGCAGCTGGGCCTAAGGATACTCCAATGAACCTTGTATGGGAGAAGACCTATGATGCCAAAACAGGAAAGGGTATGCCTGACCTTTAAGCATAGGGTTATACTGAATGCGGGAATCTTAATTAATCTCATCATTTCTAGGGGACCGAACTGTGGTGAGAATAATTCAAAATTACATGACTAATAGACTCGTGCTAAGTCCATTACAGTCATTCTTTTAACTAGTATCTTTTACTCCTTTTGATTCCCAGTATTTGTTCTCTGTAGTTCTCTTTGTTTGAAATAGATTTTGTGATGGTATGGTCCATTTGAATTCCAATCTCTAACAACTAATTTCATGTCATCTACTACTCAAGTTCTCACTGGAGTGAAATTTGAACCGAGAACAATAGGATGGAAATTTGTAAGCACCTTCTCCAATTACCCTCTCCACGTAGAAATTTCAACTTAAAACACCGCATTTTAACAGACTAATATTTAGATTATAGAGTTTACTTCACATAATAATTATATATCATCGTTCAATTCACAAGAAAGTCAAATATTACTTGGTGTTGGGTTCAAGATTGTGAGTGTCTCCCTCCGGAAGCCGTGATTAGTATTTTAATAAGTGGAGCTTGACATCACTAAACACACTTCACATTTATAAAAGATCTCAATATATTGATTAGTATTTTATTTTTTTCTAAATCACGAGAAACACATTTGTCATCTATTTAATAATTAATATGATAATAAATTATATGAGTATTCATACCATTTCTATAAATATACGTTTATACCATTATTTAAGCTTTTCATTTTGTTACAATTTAATTATTTTATTTCTTAATATAATAAATTAGTTCACAAATACACATTTCTCAAAAATTGCCTCATTTTGTAATTTTAAACCCAAAATTTTCAAAACAATATAATAAGAAAGTAGAACAAAAAAATTTTTAATAAATAATCGAGTTTTACATTGAACTAAAATAAAAAAAAAAATTAAAATGAGATCAAAATAATACAAGTGTGATTTAAAATATTAAATTTAAAAAAAATTGATACAATTAAAATTTTGAAGCTAGATCAGAACACATGAAAGCAAATTATACTTTAACTATATTGAACCAAATTTAACTAAGAGAAACCAGTTCCAAAAATTTATTTTTTTGGATGAATTAAATGGTAAATTAAGGTTATTATCATGAAGAAAATTAATTTAAAAATTTTTAATTTTTAGAAAATCGGTCGAATCAGGTATAAATCGAACACTTTTCAATTTCAGATTACCGAACTCGGTTCAATTGAACTTGTCAATGATCCAACCGGGTCAACGGATCGACTGCCACGTCAGCGCTCTATCAGAACACACGACCAATCAAATGCAAAACACGTGACAAGCATTACTTGTTAGCTGACAAATTATTGTTTGGAAGCGCTAAACCATCAGAGAGCGCCACTTATTTGTCGTCAATGGTCAATTGAAAAAATTGCACATCAATTGAACTGGTCAATTAGAAAGCAAAATGTGTCGATTATCAATGGTCAACTGTAAGAATTTTACGTCAATTAGGTTGACCAATTAGAGGATGAGACATGAAGAATATGCCATGTTAACCGCAAAGTAAGGACGTTTGAGAAATATTTATCAATCAGCGAATGATATGTGGCAAAGCCACATTAGAACATCACAACCAATCTTGAAAGGACATGTGGTAATATCACAAGACGCTAGATGGGAAATCTAATTTATTTAAATCAATAAATCAGAGTATGCCATGTTGTAGAGTCCTAACGAGGGTATGACATTTAGATTCGGTCAACTGCCACATCGGATTAAATGACCAATGAGAGGTTACCATGTGTAGGTTAGAGAGTTGAGTGATGACTAGGATGCTGAGTAAGATGCAACATCAACAACTCCAACCAATCACAATTCACCATGTGGAATCTCGAAAATGCAAATCTCACATACACATGCATAATTTAATCTTTAACCATTAGACCGAGTGAACGGTAGAGAGAAGAACATACTTCTTTAAGTCGTCCATTCCAACAATTAGTAAAGTGCTCCAACAAGGGCTTAAATCATTGAATTAATGACCAGTAGATGGTGGAACCTATGCGCAAATACTTGAAAGTATGAGGTCACTTATGTCAACTCTCTTGATCTGGATACTCGAACCCTGTATGAGCTGATTGTTCAATTACCAATGCAATGAAGCACACCACGAATCGAGATATCAACGGGATGACCACATCACTATTACCAGGTGAGTGGGATTTTCAGTTTCATACCCAATTGGGGATGATGAGAACCGTTTTTATGTTTGAAAATCATTTTTTTCTAGGAATGGTCTCCCCTAACTGCATGAAACTGCTTAAACATTTTGGTAGATATTTCTGATGGGAGCTATAATTGCTTTAATAGGCTCGAGGCCTTAGATTTAAAATGATAGGGCTTAAGTCCTATTTTGAAAAACTCGTGAAGTGGGCCCAAGGTTAGTGGGCACAAGTTGGAGCCCGTAGACAAACATGATTATGATAACCATGAAAAATCTCATAAAACTGGAAATTTTGTATGACTTGCCACAGGAACAAGACATGACTAATAAGACTCGATGGGATAGTGGCAATGCGCTAATACTAGGTCGACAGACCAGTCAAACAAACAACTACAGGGCAAGTCGAGTGTTAGGGCCGTTGGACCGTTGGCACCAAAGATTATGGTTAATGATTCAAAACTATTGTTATGCATGCATGAGAATCCAGGAGCATCTAGATGCCCAAGAATGGTAGTTAATGGGTCCCAAGGGTTGCTAAACGACCTGGATGAAATAAATGCAGGTTTGTCGTGCTAGTTAGTCATGACGCTCTGGAAGCTTCTTGAGCACTGAGACCGAGGCAGCAAGAAAAATGAGGTCTCATCCCATAAAGTGGACACGAAGCATGATTTGGGTTTGAGTGTCAGACGATCAAGGTCTACTCAAATTTAGGGTAGAAGTCTGGAACTTCTATTCGGGTGGACATAAAGACACTCCAAACCACAAGTGGAATAGTCGAGTATTGTTCTGCAAACGTGTGATCCCTTTCTATACTAGAAATGGCATGTGAATGTTTACCAAACACATCCCGAGTAAGGAGAAGTGCTAAAAAGAGATGAACTTATATCACAAGTGAACTAAAAGGATAAAACGATATGATAAATTATTTGTTTTGAAAACTTACTCCCCAACCCCCGTTCACATCTCATCAAAAATAGTAGAAAATAGATGAGTAAGCCAAAGGTATCGCGAATTGATAAGCTGTTATTTAAATGTTTTACAAATTTTGTTATAAAAAATATGTGTATTTCTACATACCTTTTTCAGTCTATTTGGTAGAAATACTGAGTTAGAACCTTCTTGCTACTTTCCTAAAAAGAAATATAAGGAGAGTAGTAAATTGTAAATCTCAATAAATGGGATGCTAATATTGAGAAGTCAAATTATTCGGTATTAGCCCCACTAAAATATCTTACATAAAATAGTTTCTTAAAAAGGAGTTTTCCTTGACATTTTTTAAGTATGAAAATATTTACACTTATTATTCCTATCACGAGGATTAATCTCTTACAACTCATTTGAATATTAATAAATCACATATAAATTTTCACAACATACGTGTGTAGTGGCTAATAACCAAATGATGGGATAAATTTATTTTGTAGGTGTTACATCCGACGTGATTTTTGATCCGATCTATAAACAACTCACCATATTCTCCCATTTTTACAACGATTAGTGTCTAATCATTATAAGATAGAGATATAACTTAAAGCTCATAATAAAAATATGTTATAATAATATTTTTTAAAACGTAGAAATTTTTTCAATAAATAATATAAAAACCAAGTACGGAATGAAACATGTACATATGATTTATTATTATTTTTAATAATCTAGATGTGTATTTTATTTCACCGATTAAAAGATTGATCCTTCTAATATATTTTTATTGATTGCAAGGGATATTATACATAGATCGTTATAGATCATCCAACCATGTCCTAACCTATATCTATGAAACTGAAAATTATATAATAAATTTATTACAATGAGTTGTTTGATCCTTCCAATTTAATGAATTAAGAATTTGGGTGATTCTCATCCTTCTTGGATTACACTCATGTAAGTTGATTTAATTCCACTTTTTATTTTGATGTTATCGAGCTCCCCCAATTGAGCTTTTATGCAGGGAATGGGGTCAGACTATGGTACAGGCAATGTAATTGGGTTATCCTTAACATCTTCTCATTCCAGCCCGTGTCCTGGTCCCTCATTAACCCTTCCTTCAATTGTCGCATGAGCCCATAGATAATTCTATCATGAATTACTTATGAAGAGTGTTGATAAACTTATCTAACTCCTTTAATTTTCCACTGCATGAGTATTGAAGTCATTGGTTCTCATCTAACATTAATTTTCTTATCATGCTAATATTATTATATTTAGGTTTTATAGAAGTGTTGGTTAAATTGAAGGTGTGTTCATTAGCCTCCTCAAGGTAGACCTTTACCCAGCTACAACGGATTATGACCATTGGCTTCCAGTGGCATATAGTAGTAGATGATGAAGGCCACCGTTTGAACCCTTAGCATAGGCATGAAGGTGGACAGTTGAGCCTAATTCCCTAAGAATTCGTCTCATTAGTCTGATGGTGGCCTAGTAAGCTGCTTTACTGAACAAATTCATCATTGTCTCATAGTATGTCATTTCTAGGTTGTAAATAAGGCATTAGGCAAATAATTATCAAGTCCACTGTTCATAGGCCTATCTTTTTTCTTATCTATAAATTATGAGGCTTAATTTTTAAGTTTACTTTCTCAACTGTGAAATTGCATTTAAACTTTTAATTTGATTTCAAAATAATTGAATTATTATTTTAATTCTCTTGAATCATTTTCATTATAATACATTCAATTTCTGGTTTTAAATTCTCTATCGAGATTTCAAGTTCAAAAAATACGATATTATAATAGTCATCCTTTAAAAGTGAATTTTTCGTTATTTAGTGATAAAAATCTTATCAATTATTTAAATGTGGAAATTTCTCACTATTCAAAAATGATGACAATATCCTACCAACTCTCAATTAATAACATATACACTATCATATTTCTCCTAATCCTAATCCTCGATATAATATACATGAATCTCTCATTATTCTTTGTTATTCTATATATTAATTGTTAACTAGCATAACCTTTATTTGTAGGCATCTACTAGATTTTTTGTACAATATTTATTCAATCAAAAACATTGTACATAAGCAACAGAGGTTGTGTTATGCCCCAACCCAATTTTAGGATCGGGGTCTTATAACAACCGATCACATTCTATCGATTTTATAATTAAGTGTACATTTACTCTTATAGTACCGAAATAATCAATACTTAAAATAAATTATATATTAATTTTCGATGAAAATTTAAAATTTCTTTTATAATTAATGTACTTCAAAAACTTGTAAAAATTTTTGGTATTACAATAAATAATAATAATATAATTAAATATTTATAAATTTATTATAAGATTTATATTTTATTCTCACGAATTAAATAGATGATATCTTACTTTTTATCTTTCACGACAATTTATATTCATAATAAAATTAATAGTTTTCATGTATTAATTCAAAATTTTATGCATGTATAATTATTTTATATCATTTTATCTCATGTACTTTTAGCCCTTAAATATTTCAATTTATAGTTTTACTTTTAGTTTATGAAGGTGAAACTTCCCTTGTTATATATAAAATATTTATATTTTCGTATAAATAAACTAACCATGATCCGAACAGGTTTTCCAAATAATAAACATGATCCAACTATTTTTCAAATAAGAGTGATCACACAAGTATGGTATAAATAATAAATATGATCCAATCAAGAGTAATAATCTAGCCATGCTCCATATTGGACTCGGTCATGGGGTCTTATTTGAGGAGAACAAACTTCGTCCTTTTTTTTGCCTTAAGGATGAAATGACTGTGTTTGGCCGTTGGGCGAACAAAATAATGTACACCTAGCCATTCAATTTGTTTGATCCTTCAGTAGAAAAAAATAATTTATCCCTAATCATCTGATTAATCAGATGGATAGGAAAAAAAAATTTCCGCCTAAATTCGTGTGAGTGGATCATACGCCATGTAGGGTGTGCAATATGGTGGGTAGGGGAAGAAGGGGGGAATTAAGGTAGGCATACTAGTTCCCCAATTTGTTCAACCTAACTTTTGATGCAGTTTTATTTAATTTTCGATATATTTCGATTCAATTCCCTACTAATTCAATCCAACATCTAGTTCCATCAAATTTCAATATATTTTTATTTAAAGTCTGATTTTCAATATAATTTCAAACTAAATATCTTTTATTATTTAAGTTTTTATTAAAAAAAATCCTTTTAAGTATGATATAAATCTAAATTAGTTTAATCGATATCTAAGTTCTCTTCAAATTAATTGCTTATTTAATTCAATTTTTTTTATTTAATTTTAATTTTCAATTTAAAGAATTACTATATTACAAAAACCACTAAACTTGTCTTAATTGTCATTTTCGACTTATTTTTTGTATAAACTTAATCCATCCCATCTTAGCACTTTTCTTCCCACTTTGCGATTTTAGACTTTATGTAAACACTTAACTATTCATTTATCAAACATTTTGATCAATATTTTTTTAATATACGTATATGACATTATTGTTACTAGTTCTCTTCCAATACCTCTATTATCTATTTTGCAAACTTTATCTGTTTTGCAAGCTTTACCTAGGGAAATTTCAATGAAAAAGTTCAGTCCCTTCATCATTTGATTGGAATCCAAGTATACTCTCACGATCACATCTTACCTCTCACACGGAATAAATACATTAGTGATAGAAGATGATGAGTTCATGCAACCCTCCATCTACTAAATCTCCTCATGTCCCCACCCCTCTTTGGCCACCTCTCTTCACGAAGGGATCCACTTCCTAATTCTACAGTATATGGTCAAGTTGATGGCTCCTAGAGTATGAATATCTCATATAAAGTACAACGTGTCATTGGATTGTTATTAAATATATGGTGAGACTCATTTGTCACTTTACTACTTCTCATACATTGATTATACATTAATCCATATGATCATCTCTCCATCAATGACTTGAATGTCTTTCTTGTTAGTAACTTGATTTCTTAAATCCCCAAAAAACATTGTATTGTCACCTAAAGAAACAATATATTGTAGCTCAATCCAATACTATACTTGAACGAATTAATCCATGTCAACTTCATGTTTGTTTGATTACCTTATAACATCCTTGCTCAAGTAATAACACACCTAACAACAACATTAATGATCATTGTAATCCATGGCAGCTATATAATTAATGGCATAGAGCTCCAATGTATTTATTGTATCATTTTCTATTTAAACATGCTTGTATTCCATTTTAAGGGGACTTCTAAAAAATTACCATGATTATTCGTCTCTTTTTCTTCACTTGCCATTCTTAGCCTTTTAGGAATGAAGATCAGCCAAGAGGATGATCAGGCAACAACGCGAAGAAAGATGGAAGTATGGACAACAACAAAAGAGAGATGATATTTCACTGCCGAACAATAATGGCTGCTTCCTCAATCTTATTCAAAGAGGTATTGAGATGAGATTCAAGCCAAGTAGAGAACCAACCCATTGTAGAGTGGAAATTGGCAGCAATTTTGGTTCGATAACGAATATATTTCAACTATAATGTAAATATAATAATCTTATAATTATTTTATTTAAGTAATAAAATTAAAATTTTATTTAAAATTTGACTAAAATATTATAATTTATGAATACTGAGCACTTGAATTATCATCAAATTCTTTGCCGCCATTTTCTTAGTAAATAGCCGTAAGAGACTTTGGTCAACAATGTGGCAAAAAGCAGGTCATGGAAGTCAACCAGTTAACATCACAGGTGGAAGGCAACACCGTGGAAGAGCGCAGGGAGGGCTATGGTTCCTTTTTTCCTCTTCTTCCCGTCAAAGGGACTATCAATCTTTGAAGTCAGTTAAGTTTGCCATCGAGTTCTCAAATAACAGCAACAGCTACTTACCAAAGAGAACGTCCATGACACCTCTAGCCACCGCCCCGCGCTTGCTCCCCAGAGCTTCCCTGATGCCCTTCTCGTTCGGCTCGAACCCTCTCCTCTTCATCTCATGCAGAAACTCCCTCCCTTCGTCTCCCTTCCCTTCCCGAATGAAGGCCTCGAACACCGCCACGCAGGTTGCGGGGTTTGGCACGATCTCCTTCCCGAGCATTTCTGTCACGTACTTCTTCACCTCCTCCAGCTTCCCATCACCTGCGAGCCCCTTAATCAGCACGGCGTAGGTGTAGGCGTTGGGCTCGACCCCTGAGGCCAGCATGCGCATGAACACCTTCAGGGCCTCTTTGCTCTGTCCCCCTGCATCAGTGAATCCATCAAAGATTTACACTTTCAGCTTTTGGATTCATAGTTATTCCACCCGTTACCGTATCAATGGAAAATGATTCATTTTTTTGGAGCGTATCGGATTTTTGCCGTTCACCTGCGTTTGCATAAGCCTCGATGACAGCAGTGTGGGCAATCACATCGGGCATCTGGCCCCGGTCCTTGATCTGGGCAAAGAGCTCGAGCGCTTCGTGGGTCCTTCCGTCCTTGGACAATGCGTCGAACATCTTGACTGCATGGTTCGTCAGGCCCTCCGTTCTCATCTTATGGAAGATCTCCTGCAGGTTCTTCGGGTCCTCAGGCTCCTCGATTACTGGTTTCTTGTTGAACGGGTCATAGGGAGGCGGGAGCTTGGCGGCCTTGCTGACCTCCTTCGCCTTCTCGTTGCTGTCATCTTCCGACTCGGAGTCAGAGTCCGAGAGGGAGAAATTGACTTTAGTGTTTCTGGTCTTCTGTTTCGGATCATGGCAAGTGTTTCTTGTGCAGAAATGTCTCGGGATAAGGAAAGCGAAATCCTTGTTCTTATTTTGGGTTTCAGTGTTGGAAGTGGCAATGATAAAGGTGGGTTGAGAAGGATAATTAGCATGGAAATTTAACCGAGGTGACGAACAGAATATGCGCCGTTGTAGATTCAAACGAGATAGGGCACTGTTGAGAAAGACTAGAGATCGGGAAAGAGCTGGCGCCATTAATGGGGCTTTCGAGCTTCACTAGGTAGCAGAAATCTCTCCGAATTTCAGACAGTGGGGTCTGGAGGAGCCGAGGAGGAGGAGGAGGAGGATCGTCCTCAAATTTTATTTCCCCATCGCTCCCTATGAAATATTATTATTCCAAAATGCTCCCGGTATTTTTAAATTTTCAGTAATGGTCCCTGTATTTTGTATGATAGATATTGGATGATGCACCTAGAAATAATTTGAATTCTGAGAAGTCTTTGGGAAGTGTCATAACATATCGAAACTAACTAAAAGTGATTCCAAGAAATAAGCATCCAGTTGAAGGGTCAATACAAGTAACAAAAATAGTATTCGGGGCCTAAAAATAAATAATGAAACGTTAAGGGGTAACAGTTACCACTAAAATAATACAGAACGTTGGATTTCTCTTGTCCCTGATCTAACGGCTCTCATAGACCCGATGATTCAAAGAGTAGCCTAGTGTTTGAAGGTGTTTTTTTATTCAAGAATACTTCATTATATGATAACCGAATCAACCTCATAAGCCTCTATCCATCTAATTGGGACTTAGAATGATGTCGGTTATATTGTCTTTGGCGAAAAAATGGTCTTCCTTAATTTGGACGAAAAAAAATCATCTTCTTCTTTCGTTTACTTCTAGGTAAGTTCCAAGTGAACTCAAGGGATCTCTTTGTTCATTGTGTATTTAACATTTAGGGTGCGTTTCTGATCTATATTGTGATCTGTTTCACTTAAATTTTGTGATTCTTGATTTTGTCGCTCCCCTTTCCACACTTTCGTGTTTGTAGAGTTATACCCATTACCCACCTGTTCTATTCATGTTCTCAGTGGGTGATGCACCTGTGATGTCCAATGAAATGCCAGAATCGGATGAAATTATATTCACAGGGGGGATTCAAAGTGTGGAGTTGAGAATGAGCATGTTAGGCAGTCTTGATTTGATAAATTTAAGAAGTGGATGTCAAGCATGCTTGTAGATCATCTTTGGATCATAATGCCAAATACTTCCTGAAAATTTTAATTTCTTGCCTAGTTTCAGACATGCACATGTTCTGTCGTTTGCAGTCATGATATCTATTGTGAGAATTCTCTTAGTATCTATTCTCTTTATATCGTGGAGCTGTGCTGTTGGTTGCCCACATGGATAATAAGACCATGCTCTTTTGTGTTTCTCCATGTGTAGCTTTCATGCTTAAGCTCTTTGTAAAACTGCAAGTACTGAACACCCTTTTCTCTTGTACATGCACTTTGAAGGGAATATGGATTTGAAGTGAGAGGAAGTTGATGGCAGAACTGAGCTTGGGGATACTAATAGATGTGGTGGACGAGGAGTGGATGAGAGACACTTTACCTGATGATGGTATCTGGCTTCTCTTCCTCTTCTTTTAGTAAATATGTCCCACCCACGCACTTTCTCCATTGCACCGATCCTACTTCCCTGTAAATATTTTTACTTGCTGTTTGTAGATCTACCTTTGCCACCTGTGATGCTTGCCTGGCCTGAGGAGACTGAAGATTCAAGTATGTGTAATGTCAATTCTGCAAATATGAATTATTGTCTTTCCATTTCTGTTTATAAAAGAATCTATGTCAGTTGTTAACAATATAGCCTCTCTTGTATGTGCACAAATTATTGATGAAAATCAAACAAAAAATTAGGACTGATGAGAATGCATGCTTCTTTATGTACCCCTATAGTTCACTAATGCAGAAATTATTAGCATCTACCAATAGATGAATAAAGTTATCTTGCCAAGTTCATATTTTCTAGATGATAAATTAAAGAGGACAGAGTAAGCCTAATCTCATAATTGCTTGTCATGCATATTGAGATCATTTCTTATGTGTATGCACTTAAAATCCCACAAAAAAACTTTCAAAATGGTTTAAATGTTCAGGTGTCAACAAATTTTGTTCTTGTGAATTGTCATTCTCTTACCCCATCTAGTTTCCCCATCAAGCACTTCAATGCATAGATTATGGGATGATAACATATTCAATAGTTGTCAGTGCAGCTTCTGTTTACTATAACCAATAAATATCTGGAATATGGCAGCCTTTAAGCCTCTTTAAAATCCAAACTTCAATGGGGCAGTTTTTCTTCTCTTATCTTGTGTCAACAGATCAGGAGACCCAACAAGTTGATAGCTATTCTTGGCATGATCTCGCTTTGCCAGTGATGGCTCAATGACTTCTTGTAACCTGGATATGTAATTTTCACACTTCCAATTGTTTGTGCTTTCTATCTAATCTTGCATGGATCTATGCATAAAATTTAAAAGTTAAATGCTTTTTCAACTCATATTAATCTTTTCCAGACTTCTTCACCATGTACTTTTACATGGAAGTCAAGGAGTGTCATATAAGTTGTAAATACACATCACAACTTCTGCCTGGCAAAACTAGGCCATAGATTGATTGATACCAACTTTTAAATTGGAAGAACAAGGCCTATGGACGAGGAGGGTTATTGAGGGATTCTACAATTTTGTTTGGTAAAAAGGTTAGATGGCTTAGAGTAGGTTATCCCTCCATAACCTCCTGCTGGACTTCATGGGTTTTGTAATTATCTTGGTGATCAAGAGCGCTCATCATCTTCCTCCTCATGGCTCAACAAACCGCCACTCCCCATCGGGGAGGATCCCTTGTGAATGCTGATGCTTCGGCTCCAGGAATTGTCTCTCTCTCTTAGAGGGATAGGCCTGCCGTTGGATCGGGGGAGGCTCCTGTCATACTATCCGCTGCTCTTGTGGCTCAAGGAGGAGTGGCCTAAAAATATGCTTTCTCTATTGCTATTGCTGTTGATGTTACTGTCCACTGTGGAGGCGGGAATGTTCTTGTGGGATAAGTTTCGTCATCTTCCTCCCTTCCACTGATCTTGCCCCCCTCCTCATGGTTGGATGAATGGGAATCCTCTGCCATCTGATGAATTTCCATGTTCGGAATTTGCCTTGCTGTTCACCGCTGTTTTGCAAGGGGCGTGTGCAGGAGGGTCTTCTGGAATCTCTAGGAGGAATCCTAGAGTGGTAACTATATCGCTCATCAGTGGACGGACCGACGGTTCCTCTTGCAGACACACGGCCGCTACAGCTACTGCCTGATTCAAAGACTTCTCTGGGAACTGCCCATGGAGCAATGGGTCCACCATTTCCGGGAACAACTTGGGGTTTCGGAACTTGGGTTGTGCCTGTTGTCAAATATGGATCAAATGTGAATGAAACATACATGTCTTGGGTTATCAAACCAAGATGAAATGTTACCCAAGAAACTAGGTTTTGCTCGGCATTTGGCTTGGTGGTGTCGATTACTCTTTGTCCGGTGATGAGTTCCAAGAGGATGACCCCAAAACTATACACATCGGACTTTACAGTCAGTTCACCAGTTTCTGTGTACTCTGGGGCACAGTAGCCGTAAGTTTCCATCATCCTAGATGTGCCATGGATCTTGTCACCCGCATGTACTAGCTTCGTCAGTCCAACGTCAGACAACCTTGGGTTGAATTTCTCATCCAGCAAGACATTCGAGCATTTCAAGTCACGATATATGACCGGGGGGTTGACTTCATTGTGCAGGTACTCTAGACCTTGAGCCACTCCATAGGCTATTCTCATTCTGGTATTCCAGTCTAATGGCTTTTTATTTTGTCCAATATCTGGAGACAAAAAAAATATTCATGAACTCTCTTTGCGCAGAACCTCTCTCCAGTATTCAGATTTTCTGTCTCATCTAACTTGGAAGGCAAACCACATGATCTACTTGGTTTCTTAATATAAAAGTAAAACAGCTAATGTGCATCAAATGAAACATGGAAAGCAAGAGGACCCGGAACTGTACCTAGAAGATGATTTTCTGCTGTGCCTCCGGGCATGTACTCGTAAACAAGGAGCCTCTGATCTCCATCAGCGCAGTACCCGATGAGCTTCACGAGATTGTCATGATGCAAGAGGCTCAATTGTGAGACCTCCTCAAGAAACTCCTTGTTCCCATGCAACCCATGCTTGTCCAGTTGCTTCACAGCAACCACCTATACTTATGACTATTTGTAAGGTTTCAAACGCGAAGTAAAACAAGTTCATGAAAAGGGAAAATCAGATCTTCACCTTCCCGCTTTTAGGGAGCGTCCCACGGTAAACTCTCCCGAACCCGCCTTCGCCAAGGAGGCGTTCTTGCCGGAAATTCTTTGTGGCAGTGGCTAGCTGGCGGAAAGTGAAGTGTTGTGCTTTGATATCGACATGGTCAGCATTCCCATGGTTCTTCCTGTTGCGTTTACCTCCTTGCCTCTGTTTCTTGCCATCTAAGTCATCAGAAAGAAAAAAAAAACAAGAACATGATGAATTTATCTCCAGCAATTCTAAACCAGGAAATGCTTCATTGGAAGTCGCCAATTCTGTGAAATCAGAATCAGATGAAAGCTACATTCTTTGTGCATTGCTATTACAAGGCCTTGCTTGTAAATTATTTGATGCCTACAGCTTTTGCTTCGAGAGCAAGCAACTCACTCAATAGGCATCGCTCTATGCCGCATGGAGGTTACTAAAATCTAGAGAGAAGAGAGCCGTGGAAATCTCCATCATGAACAATGTGGACACAATCTAAGTTTCTCTCTCTACATATCCAATGATAAAGAAATTTGCATCCCTTTCACATGCTAATATCTAGCCTGTGTCTCAGACATTGAAAATTGCCAATAAAATAACGAGCAGATAGTATTTACCGCGTGGCGGAACCTTGGAACCTTTTTTTCTCCTCTGATATGGGAAACACGGGAAGCACCTCATTTCTTAACACCGTTCGAGATCGCGATACGACGAGACCAGAAAAATAAATAAATATGCAATTGTTTCTCAGAGTCAGCGGCTCGGCCAAAAATCGAACTCTTCATAAAATAGGGGCTACCAAAACCGAGGAGGACGGTAGTAGTTCATGGAGAAGCCGATCGATTTCATTCAAATCCGTCAACTCCGTCGAAAATCTGAAGAAGGAGAAGAAAAGATCATAATCGGAGATTGTAGACCGATTTGATTTTTCAGGGGGATGGAAAACAACAGGGAGAGGAAGGAGCGGAGAAATTTAGAAGATAGAAAGGAAAAAGGTGCTTCAGCTTAGGGAGGCATGGAAGGGCTCTGCTGTTCTGCGCAGAGGAAAATCCTATCCAGCCTCTGGAATAACCTGAGAAGCACACAGCTTGTCTTCCTCAGCGGACGGTTAATTAGTAATTGGAACTCGCAAATCATTGACAGATTTAGGCAAATCTTTCTTCGTCAGTAACGTGGAAAGGGCAGTGGGCGGCGGGCCTGCAAGCAAGAGAAAATTCGTTAATGGAAAATCATACTAAAAATAACTATATTTATGGTTATCTATATATGCACATGTCCTCACTACCACGCAATTGCAAATGAAGTGAAATGAAAATCTAATGATCTCTGCTTTTAGTGGAGGTTTGGCCAAAGGATTTAACATCGGTCACAAACATTCAAAGGATTCAGTATAAGAGAAATCCTAAACAACTTCATGGGCTAAATTACTGTAGTATGGCAAATATTTATATCAATTAATAATTTGATATCAAGCATTAGAAAAAAGTCATTTTTATATTATTTTGTTTATTAAAATAAATATATTTGCAAAACAAAATGTAACACCATAATTGTGAACTAAGAAAATGAGTATACGAATCTGAAGGGAGGGGCATACAATGACTAAAAGGTTACCAGATCAAAGGATAGAATTACCCTCCCAAAGCTCAATTACATTTTATGTCCTATCTCATAAATTACTAAATTTGCCATTCTAATATTGATACAATTACAGTCATACTATTACATAGATTTAAATAATTAAAATCACTTGAAAATTAATAAAATTACAATAATACTATCAATACCATATTTAGGAGTATAAATAAAGTAAGTATACTTAAATTACGAACATACACCAGTATAATTGGAGTATAGAGAAAATTAATATTAAATAACTGAATTGGTATTATTTAAGTACAAGATTATAGTTAAAGGTATAAAAGTTAGAAATTATTTTTTTATTTAATAAATATAATTTAATTAAGAAAAAAATATTTAACGGTAAAATTAAAAAATCCTAAAAAACCCTAAAATATTATTACAGTGTAATAAATGTTAGAATTATAACAATAGAATATGAAATTATTTATGATATGTATGAAAATTCGAGAATTCTTATTAGACAAATATTTTATCCAATAAGTGTAATTTTTGATATGTGATATTACATGTATATTTCTTATTTTGGTATAATTAAAAATATTTTTAAAATATATTTTCTCTTAACTTATTAAAACCGTTAACAATTTATTTTGGGAAAAATATTATTTATGTGAGCATCAAACTTTTTTATAATAAATTATCATTTAAATGCATGATATATGAATTATTTTCCTATATAGAAATGGGCCATATTCATTATTGGGAAATATATATTTAAATTTGTAAACTCGGTCCAATGCCAACATTTTTAAAAAAATAGTAAGTCCAATAATATATTTTGAAAATTCATTAAAATTGGTCAAAAATCAATTAAAACGAGTATTGTCCCGTAAATAATTGTTGATACATAAGTTTGATAAAAAATATCTCAAATAGATAATATGTGTTTAAGCTGCTGAGTCAGAGTCGGGTTAAAACTCGTTGGATTAGTAATAGTTGTAAGAGTTGCTGGACAATAAAGTTGTGACAAATTCAATATTTCACAGGACTCTAGAAGTCCCATTGCGTAATAGACATGTCGAAGAATAAATGTCTTGTCCCTCTATAGTGGACAATTTTATCAGAAATATCTATGTGTTGGACAATATTAATTGCACAGACAAGTGGTCGAGGTTGTAGCAACGCACAAATGTGGTAGAGTTTGTAGACTCTCACCAAAATAAATGGTAAAAACGTTCCCGACAACAATTGTAATAGATCGAGGTGGTAGCATCACAAGGTCAGTTCTACACATATCCCTTTAATGAGAAAGAGTGTATAATTATTTGTATGATACAAGTACATAATTATTTATATCCAGGTAGGAAGAAACTTAATTTTAGCTTGTGGGATACAAGTACATGAATTAACTAAAAACCATAGGAAATATTTTTTTATTGATAAAATAAGTAGTAGCTTGTTAAGTTGACCTCTCAACCTAGTGAGATTAAAGGAAAAATATCCTTATGCACATCCATATGGGTGAGATATGCTTATCAAATACAAGTAAAAATTTAAAAAATTATTATGAATGAACCCGATGATAGTTTATTTCCGATGGATTGAATAGTTTATAAACTTATTTACGGTAAACCATTATTTTTACTAAAACTTTGTGAAAACATGTTTAGAGTATGTATTGAGTCGTGGAAATAACATCACAATACTAGCTAAACACTCTCACTGAGTTGTAAAACTCACTACGCTCCAATACATATTTCAAGAATAGAAATACTCTATGAATACATGAAGAATTGAAAAAAAAAATTATACAGATTCAAGGTATGTCTTAAATTAAGTACTTGGTCCCAGTTTGGTCTTTAAAGTTTATTTTCCAAAAAGTCAAATTTATTATTTTTGAAAAATAATTTAAGTTATTTTATCTTGGTCTTACACCCTGTCGTGTTTACAATGATGATGCGCCAATCGTTGTAAAATCAAGAGAATGTGGCGGGTTGTCTGCAGGCTAGACCAAGGAAACCGGGTTGGGGTGTGACAAGTTAAGTGGTATCAAAACTAAATTATTTTTCGAATTTGGCTTTTGGAAAGTGAAAGTATTTTTGAAAAATAAAGTACCAGGAAAGTACTGTGTAAGATTTATACATTTTTATTACCCAAAGAACCCAATACCCTTAACCTTTAACAATAAATACATTTATTAAATGGAGTGCTACTCTATGACCCTAGTATGGAAGTGACCTCGAGTAATAAGTTATAATCGAATACCGACCCAAGGATATCAGGAAACCTAAAGTAAAAATACCTATACAAGAGTAACATGAGTGATACTAAGAAAGTGATATCACGATTTAAGGAGAAATCATGAAAATATCCTTAGAAAGGATTTACAAAAAAATTTAGAAATTTGAAAGGATATATAGGAAACCCTATTAATGATACTCGACAAGGAAGTCGAAGCAAATAGAAAGGAATACCCGAACTTCTTATCTTAAACCATTACATATGTAACACCACAAATGTAAGCATCTTCACTTGAATTACAATAATTATGCACTAAATGAAACCCATGAATGGTAGATTTTACTACAAATAATAAGAAACTTGGATAACTTCAAATAATACCAGGAAGGATGTCGTGGGCAATTTTTGAAACCTTAATCAAGTGAATGAACAGTACAAATTTTATTCATGAATATCGAGGGAATTGCGATAGAGACCTAAGAAAATATAAACCAATACCCATACAATATCCAAAGAGTATTTTGATTTGGACCACTATACCCAACCAACAAGCAACTAAGCTGCAAAAGGAGTTGTCTCGGGAGGTTTAAATGAACTTGATGGAAATCATCAAAAAGTAAGGGAATTAGTTCCTAAAGTGGAAAATGCCTTGGGTGGACATCAAATGAAAGATTGGCCACATTTGACCAAGATGAAATTTCTAATTAACTCAAAGATACAAAAAAGCTTAATGATGTGAAATTATTTAAATAAAGAACAACTTATAATGGAATAAGTAGTAATGGATAAACATGAAATAGTTATAAACAAATACCTCAAAACAAAAGTAAGTATATGGAAAATGGGGATAATCTTGAGAATGATATACCGACATGTCATGCCATGAGGAAAAACATGATGATGAACTGAAGAGTAAATAAAAAAGTACATGGTGTGGTAGACCCAAAAGGATTGTAAACCCCGCACTTTTGAGTTAAGGAACAAGCAATTTGGAAATTTACAAGTTCCAATTGATCCAAAGGGTTTATTAAACCTTGGAAAAGAAACTTAACACAAATTAGAACAGAAAAACCAAATTGGTTTAGGTGAACGAGAGTTCATGAGAACTCTAAAGTTAAGCGTGCTTGCTCGAGAGTAGTGTGAGGATGGGTGACCTCCTGATAAATCTCTCAATGTAATACACGGTTTTACACCTATATAAAGAGGTCATCCCCATTTATTCTCCTCACACCTGAATACTTCTCTCTCTCTCTCTCTACTGCTCCATTTCTCGGTGAAGCTCAAACTAGAGTTTCGACTTGAACAAAGGTCGGGCTCATTAGAACCAGAGAGAAGATCAAACTCCAATCAATCCGAGAATCGTTGGAGAAGCGCCGACATGATAGAATAGTGAAGCAGCTCTGGCGGACCGAAGCTGCCCTATTTCGGCCAAGCTGAAATCGGCCATTTCAAGCCCTACTCAGGCCAAACCAAGCCCTCCCAACACTTCCTCAGCCTTTCCACGGCTAAATTAGGACCAAAAGGTAAGCCAATTCGGCTCTCCTTTACAATTTTCGATCGGTGCTAGAGAGAGAGTCGACCGAATTTAATTGACAAAATTCTAATCCAATTCCACATCAATTGATGCGATTCTTGATTCTAGGATGAACCACAGGACAAGAGCTATCTGCCTAGATCGAAAGCTCGAACCATCGTGCCTTCACCGGTGAGTAATCGAATCTTTCTCTCTTTATAGTTCATTTTTCGACGAAGTTCCGTTTAAGCTCGTCCCGACATTAAAACTTGCAATTCACATTTCTGAAGAATCGTATGAACATGTAGAAACTCAATTTCAACTTCAATTTCAACAATTGGAAACGTTTGATGGGTCAATTTGATGAAATCAAAATCGGTTGTGTTAAGAAGTTGGAATTGGGGGAAAATTGGGGATTTTCGAAATTCAAAGGACCAAAATGAAATTTTATGAAATTGAGGGTCAATTGGGCATGAAAATAATGTTGGAGGACCAATTGAGGAATTTTGAAAATTTTGGGACAAAATTTACCATTTTTATAAAGGAAGGACAAAATGGTAATTTTGGAAAAGTTGGGGGACCAAATCGGAAATTTGGGAATTTAAACCCCTTTTTGTGAAATGGAATAAATTGAGGTCCTATGATAAATTTTAGCAGTTTCGAGACTCAATTTGAGGAAAAACTGACATTTGGGACTTAAAGTTAAAGAGAAATAACTTTAGAGACCTAATTGCAAATAAATGAAAGTTTGACTTTCTCATTCTTTTGGAATGAATGAAGGCGATTAGGCCGAAGGATAATGAACCAAGATGTTCATATCGTGTAGGAACACGAAGTACCGGGAACGCCAACAAGGACATGCTCGCGTGAATACCAAGAACCGGTCTAGTGAAATTCATGACATTAACGGGTGAGTGGGTTTACAAACATCATACCCGATTGGGATGATGAGCACACCTTATAATTTAAAACCACTTACTGATTATGAGTGGGTTTACTAACATCATACCCGGTTGGGATGATGAGCACAACTTAAAGATAAAAACCACTTACTGGTTGTGAGTGAAATATTTATATCATACCCGGTAGGGGATGATAAGTACCTTGGTATAAAAACCTACTGTTTAGTGGTATTTTAATTATCACCACTTAGAGAAAGTGATGTGAAAATTATGTGAAAAAACTACTTACCAGTTATAAGTAGATCATACCCGGTTGATATGATGAGACTTCCTCGAAGGAAGTTGAGAACCTGTTCATCGGTTATGAACGGAGATGTCCTTATACCGGTTGGTATAATGGACAGTGAAAACCTATTTTGTCGGAAGTGTTCTCCCCTGACTGTGTGCCAATGGTTAAACTATTTAGGAGACCTTCTTGACGGGAGCTCGAATAGCTCTTATAGGCAGGGGGCATCGATCTTGGAACTTGAGGGCTAGAATGCCCAATTTTTTTGAAAATCTTGTATAGTGGGCCCAAGGCCAGTTGGCATGAGCAGAAGCTCGTAAACGAACATGATATATGTGCCATAAAACTTAATAAGTGAATTGTTTGGCCATGGTACCAAGATAGGACCGACATGCTCAGTCAACTAGCGGCAGTGCGACATGACAAGTCGACGGACTAGTTAAGACAAACAACTGCGTGTTGAGTTGAGGGTCGGGGCCGTTGGACCAGTTGCACCACAGATTACATGGCAATATAAGAAAACATTATTTGTGCATGCACTGTGAGTACGAGATCATCAAGACGCCCATGAGGGGTAGTGATGCGTCCTAAGGACACCGGACGACCTGGTGGCTATAAGGGCAGTTCGTCGTTCTAGGTGTCTGTGTGAAATCTGGAGTAGCATCAAGCGCATGAGATTGGGGTGGGGACAAGATGAGGTCTTTGTCCTCATACGGACACAAAGAAGTGATTTCGGGATTGTAGGTCGGATGTCGCGTACATCCACTTATTTCCAGGGTAGAAGTGGTTGTACTTCTATCCGGGTGGCAGGAAAAGTCACTCCGAAGCCACTAGCGGGTTCAATAGTGATACTGACTTGCGAATGTGTGTAACCTTCATGATGAAGGATGTGTGTTGGGTAATGACATACCGTGGTAAATAAAAAATGGTGGAAAAACCTGAATTTTTAAATGAAGGGATTTTTGAAAACAAAGGAGTCTGGCACACTCCATATAAATGTTTTTCTTAAAAGTCAAAAGCTTTTAAAAACCCATTCACTGAGTAGTCGTACTCACCCCCTCCCTTATATCCCTTTCAGGAAAAATTGGAAAGCCTCCCCTTAAAAATCGTCAACTAAGATGCCTGTAAGACAGGTATGTAAATTTTTAAATTTCATGTAGTTTTGATTATGCTATTACATGAAAATGTGCAGGTTAAAGGACGCTTTACTCTTTACAGTTGACAATAAGGCGAAATCCTTTAATAAACCGGGAGAGTGGCGGGTTAATCATGGGGATCCGACCAAACTGGGTCGGGGCGTGACAACTAGAGTGGTATCAGAGCCTGTTTCCTTGAATACACAATCAAGACTATAAAATATTGTAACTAATAGGATTTATCCTAAAATTTTCAGATTGCTCCCAAGAGAGTAACCAAGAAAACTAGGAATTGCTCTACTCAACACCTTATCTTCGTAGGAAGACAACCCTAGAAGCTTCCCAAATGCTTGAAGCATGGCAAGAATCTCAAAAGAGCAAATGAGGAAGTATCCCAGAGAATGGTGATAGGACCTATTGAGGTCACAACTCTAAGTATAAAGGAAGCCAAGCGTGAAGCCATAAAAGGGGGCATATAACCTTATATAATAGGATGCTTATCAAGAATCTCATAGCTCCCTAGTTATTTGGTGACCATTTTCTGTAATAGGGCCAAAAATCCCCAACATACTGTATTACTCTATTAATGAAGTACTCCAAATTCCTAAAAATCCTGTCCCTCAAATGATGTGATTTTCAAGGAAGACTAAAAAAAAAAAACTCTCATGATATCCAGACTTAAGGATGAAGAAGTACCAAAACTAACAATTCCCAAGAAAACGTTAGGAGGAACCACTTATGTTCATGTAATTACAAGCATGAATGATAGGGACACTGCGTGGAGAAGTGCCTGACCCTACAAAGGACAGGAATCAAGTTAACCTAGAGGGGAATAGGACACGAAATGAAAAACTGTCCCACATCGCCAGGAGTCAGGACAATATTTTCCAAGAATAAACACCCCAGAATTATAGGAAATCTGAAAGGATGCCATCCTAAGAAAGATGACTCCATTTGCAACCACATATAAGAGGAAACTCTTCAAAATCTTAGCAAAGTGGTAAGAAGGAAAAAGGGGTAAAGGTAGGACCTCAATAAAACCACAAATGGAATAAAGGATAGCGGAAGAGAATCCCCCCTTTAAGAAGAAAATCCAAACAATTTAGGAGCAAAAAAAGGAGTGCATCCACAAGAGAAGACAAGATGAACATTTGATGACAAATGGGACGTATTGGGATTACAGGAATAAATCACCTTGGAAAAAATAACTATGCCAAATAGGAAGTTCGGACCAACAGGACAAGAGAAAGCAAGTCGTTACAATAAGATAGTCAGAGGGAACAAATGACACCGTGAGGAAGATCGGGAAGTAGAAGGGGCTACACCATAAAAAGGTCAGTGAGATGGACGTTAAGGACAAGAGTACTCAAGAAAAAACTACCCTAAGAAACTTAGACCAAAGGAATGGTGGAGACGAGATAGTTAACAAACTAATACACGGGAAAACCATAATTTGAGTTCCAACAAAGAAGAGAGGGGTGAAAAGGCCAAATACTCGGGAAAAGAAGGATGAAAGAAATCCTTAACAGGACCAAAGGCCAAATTAACCAAGAAAAAAAAATAGGCAAGCCTCTCACATAATTATCAAGAAATCTTGAAACAAGGAAGATTTGAACGCTTCATAAAGAAATACACGATGAAAGTAAACTTTAGAGGGATGCATACGACAAACTACCGTTGAAGGAATTTTGATGGGCGGATGGACATAATGTGGAGTGCAAGGAACCAACCCTTAATTGGGAAATATTTCGAAGGAAGGAAGTATCGTGATGGCCTAGTGTGACCTACTTGGAGAGAGCAGGAGAACCAAACAATAATTTCAGGATGAACAAGAGATTTTGAAACAAGAAAGATGTGAACCCTCCTTAAACGGAAATAAGTTAACGGGTTAGCATCAAAAAGATGTTGTGACAAGTATGAATGAGTGGACAACCCATACTAAGGTAATAAAGTAAAGAATGTTCGAGAAAAATTGGGAAAGTAGGTCTTCCAAATAAGATGTGGCTAAGGAGGAATAACCGCAATTGGTAAGACGGGTCATAGTCCACACACGCATATGAAGCTTAAAGAGTGGACGACTAAGCATAGGGTGGAATGTACGGAATAAAACCAATAATTGGAAGTATCCCATCTAAGGAATAAGGGATAAAACAAAAGTTGTGGATAGAGAAGGATCCAAAGCAAACAAATGCCCTAACATAGATAAGGGTGCAAAGAAAGGGAGAAAAAACCATACAAAGAATGATAAGGAGGTTGAGCATGTAACTCCAAAGATGGAAATCTCTATTGTAAGGGACATAGCAGAGAACAAAACCGGAAGGAGGGAACCTTTACAAGCAAAGTAATCGACACATAGATTGAAAGCAATTATTGTAGAATGAAGAATAATGAAGTGATTATGAGTAAGTAAAAGTGGATTAAGGAAAAAGGAAAAACCCTTGAATAAGGAATGCCAAGGATTTAGAAGGAAAGTATCCTAGTTTGTTGGTAAACTATTGGGAAACCAAATAATTGGCACCGGAAAAACCCAATAAAGAAGTTGGGAAAGGATGAGTGGGTAAGGAAAACCGACACGATTATGTAAGACATGTTGTCAAGATACGAATGATAATTCAGTAACAGTAAAGGTAGTTGAGGAATACTACCCAATTAAAGGAGGGATGAAATTATATAGTCCTTGGAAGGCTGGAAAATTGGAAACAACCCTAAAAGAGGTGTTGTAGGAGTCTGATTGACTGAGACAAGTTCAGAACTATGTCATATAAGTAAGGGACATATAAACACCAACAATCCCGAGTAAAATGTAACTCGAGTAAGAAGGAGTTAGTTGGTAAACATAACAAGTTCAAACATAAATTTGACCGAAGTTGTAATCAATGATGGATGAAGGATGAGTCAAATTGGGACGAAAGAATAATAACACAAAAACCTGTGAAAACAAGTATGTAATGCTCGAAAGAACGTCGAACTAGGGGTTTCAACGATGAAGAGAATAACTAGAAAAAGGAAAGATTGGGCACCTTGGAACTCTCAATCCTGAAATCTTGAGTAAAATCCCCAAAAGGAAGAACCTTATCCTAAATAAAGGGAGATGCGAACCTAAGAATATACATTAGGATTAATGAGCCATACATGCCTCGTTATTATAACTCAATGGAAGAAGTAAACATGATAAATGAAAAGAAATTCCTTAGATGAATGATTACGGGGACTAAGCGAAAGAGCAATCGAAGTGTTAGCATGTCAAGAAAACTCGAGTTAACATTAAGGGAAATTATTCCTGATGTGGAGTATATTGGTTAAGTTTTGGGGACAAAACTCCTAAAAGGAGGGGAGAGTTGTAAACCCCACACTTTTGAGTTAAGGAAAATTAGGAAAAGAACCGGTCAAACCGAGTAAGAAAACTGATACGGTTTAATAACTCGATCATTTGGGAACAAGCAATTTGGAAATTTACAACTTCCAATTGATCCAAAGGGTTTATTAAACCTTGGAAAAGAAACTTAACACAAATTAAAACAGAAAAACTAAATTGGTTTAGGTGAACGAGAGTCATCCCCATTCATTCTCCTCACACCTGAACACTTCTCTCTTTCTCTCTACTGCTCCATTTCCCGATGAAACTCAAACTAGAGTTTCGACTTGAATAAAGGTTGGGCTCTTTAGAATTGGGGAGAAGACAGTTATCTGATAGCAAACTCCAGTCAATCCGAGAATCGTTTGAGAAGCGCCAACATGATAGAATAGTGAAGCAGCTCCGGCGGACCGAAACTGCCCTATTTCGGCCAAGCTGAAATCGGCCATTTCAAGCCCTACTCAGGCCAAACCAAGCCCTCCCAACACTTCCTCAGCCTTTCCACGGCTAAATTAGGACCAAAAGGTAAGCCAATTCGGCTCTCCTTTACAATTTTCGATCGGTGCTAGAGAGAGAGTCGACCGAATTTAATTGACAAAATTCTAATCCAATTCCACATTAATTGATGCGATTCTTGATTCTAGGATGAACCACAGGACAAGAGCTATCTACCCAGATCGAAAGCTCGAACCATCGTGCCTTCACCGGTGAGTAATCGAATCTTTCTCTCTTTATAGTTCATTTTTCGACGAAGCTCTGTTTGAGCTCGTCCCGACATTAAAACTTGCGATTCACATTTCTGAAGAATCGTATGAACATGTAGAAACTCAATTTCAACAATTGGAAACGTTTGATGGGTCAATTTGATGAAATCAAAATCAGCTGTGTTAAGAAGTTGGAATTGGGGGAAAATTGGGGATTTTCGAAATTCAAAGGACCAAAATGAAATTTTATGAAATTGAGGGTCAATTGGGCATGAAAATAATGTTGGAGGACCAATTGAGGAATTTTGAAAATTTTGGGACAAAATTTACCATTTTTGAAAAGGAAGGGGAAAATGGTAATTTTGGAAAAGTTAGGTGACCAAATTGGAAATTTGGGAAATTAAACCCCTTTTTGTGAAATAGAATAAATTGAGGTCCTATGATAAATTTTAGAAGATTCGGGACTTAATTTGAGGAAAAACTGGTATTTGGGACTTAAAGTTAAAGAGAAATAACTTTAGGGACCTAATTGCAAATAAATGAAAGTTTGACTTTCTCATTCATTTGGAATGAACCAAGATGTTCATATCGTGTAGGAACACGAAGTACCGTGAATGCCAGCAAGGACAGGCTCGCGTGAATACCAAGAACCGGTCTAGTGGAATTCATGGCATTAACGGGTGAGTGAGTTTACAAACATCATACTCAATTGGGATGATGAGTACACCTTATAATTTAAAAACCACTTACCGGTTGTGAGTGGGTTTACTAACATCATATCCGGTTGGGATGATGAGCACAACTTAAAGATAAAAACCACTTACCGGTTGTGAGTAAAAATTTTATATCATACCCGGTAGGGGATGATAAGTACCTCGGTATAAAAACCCACTGTTTAGTGGTATTTTAATTATCACCACTTAAAGAAAGTGATGTAAAAATTATGCGGAAAAACTGCTTACCGGTTGTAAGTAGATCATACCCGATTGGCATGATGAGACTTACTCGAAGGAAGTTAAAAACCCGTTCATCGGTTATGAACGGAGATATCCTTATACCGGTTGGTATAATGGACAGTGAAAACCTATTTTGTCGGAAGTGTTCTCCCCTGACTGTGTGCCAATGCTTAAACTATTTGGGAGACCTTCTTGACGGGAGCTCGAATAGCTCTTATAGGCAGGGGGCATCGATCTTGGAACTTGAGGGCTAGAATGCACAGTTTTTCTGAAAATCTCGTATAGTGGGCCCAAGACTAGTTGGCACGAGCAGGAGCTCATAAACGAACAAGATATATGTGCCATAAAACTTAATAAGTGAATTGTTTGGCCATGGTACCAAGATAGGACCGACATGCTCAGTCAACTAGCGGCAGTGTGACATGACAGGTCGACGGACCAATAAAGACAGACAACTGCGGGTTGAGTTGAGAGTCGGGGCCGTTGGACCAGTGGCACCATAGATTACATGGCAATATAAGAAAACATTATTTGTGCATGCACTGTGAGTACGAGATCATCAAGACTCCCATGAGGGGTAGTGATGCGTCCTAAGGACACCGGACGACCTGGTGGCTATAAGGGCAGTTCGTCGTTCTAGGTGTCTGTGTGAAATCTGGAGCAGCATCAAGCACATGAGATCGGGGTGGGGACAGGATGAGGTCTCTGTCCTCATACGGACACAAAGAAGTGATTTCGGGATTGTGGGTCGGATGTCACGTACATCCACTCATTTCCAGGGTAGAAGTGGTTGTACTTCTATCCGGGTGGCAGGAAAAGTCACTCCGAAGCCACTAGTGGGTTCAGTAGTTATACTGACTTGTGAATGTGTGTAACCTTCATGATGAAGGATGTGTGTTGGGTAATGATATATCGTGGTAAATAAGAAACGGTGGAAAAACCTGAATTTTTAAATGAAGGGATTTTTGAAAACAAAGGAGTTTGGCACACTCCATATAAATATTTTTCTTAAAAGTCAAAAGCTTTTAAAAACCCATTCACTGAGTAGTCGTACTCACCCCCTCCCTTATATCCCTTTCAGGAAAAATTGGAAAGCCTCCCCTTAAAGATCGTCAACTATGATGCCTGTAAGACAAGTATGTAAAGTTTTAAATTTCATGCAGTTTTGATTATGCTATTCCAGGAAAATGTACAGGTTAAAGGATGCCTTTCTCTTTACGATTTACAATAAGGGGAAATCCTTTAATAAAATGGGAGAGTGGCAGGTTGATCATGGGTATCCGACCAAATCGGGTCGGGGCGTGACAAAGATGCTATAGGAAAGGGCTCCTAAAATGGGAGGGAATAGACTAATGATGGATTCATGAACTAGTGGAGGAAAATTGTTAAAGATTTTTAGAACATTCATTTCATTGGATTAGAAGGTGTAAAATGAATTTGCTAAAGGAAGGGAACAACTAGTAAATATAAAAACTATATGAACATAGAATATCAATTATCTAATGAGAGATAGATATTTGAAAATACCCATAAAGTTATAAAGGTTTTTCCTTTTGAATAGTATAAGTCGATACTCACATTAGAGGGTAAAAGTTTTATGTAAACACCAATGAGATCAATTAAAATCCGAACAGTCAATTAACATGGCATACAATGCAACCTCATAAAAGGAAGCCCCAACAAAAAAACTTAACTTATAAGAACACCCATATTATTTTAGGTGTGTTGGGCAAGACAACTTGAGTAAACTTATACTCCCCTGATAGAACAAATACCCATGAGAATAGACAACACCATCTTGTCCCCATGAGCTCGACCAATCCTTAGGGACAATCGGTGAAGTCAGGAGATAAAACTCTTAGGACATTGAGTCCTTTCATGGTGTACCCTATAATTTAACAACAAATGACTAACTCAGGTCCAACATCAAGTTATAGGTTAATCAAATTACAAAATAAGCTTGAGTATGATATACAACCAAGATAAACCAAATGAGATGCTTACCCAAAAAGGAACTTAGAATTTGAATGTCAGGTTGTCCGAAGTCTCAATTAGCAATGAAGGAAATGAGTAAACCTATGAACATCTACTTATATACAACAAGATCACAAGTATAACAAGAGCACAATTAAAACATTGTTCAAGATGAAGGTTTTCTCCAAGGATATCAATCTTGACTAAAGCCTATATGACCGTGCTATGCAAATACACAACGAAAAAAATTATTAGCAAAGGAATGGAGGACCGGAGTTAAGCTAGAGAACTTACGAGTCTTAATGGAATGAACAAGAGAAAGCAACTCAATTTCGGTTTGTAGGTATTTAGTGGTCAGACTTCTAGGTTAATATTGAAGGAATAACTCTAGAAGGAAAAGTACATTATATGTAGGGATGTCAACCACTCAGGTCGGGGCGAGTTTTAGTAGATTCGCGCCCGACCCGAATTCGGGTCTAGCGGATCTGTGCCTGAGTGGACCCGAGGCTCGGGTCCACTTGGTCGAGTCCAGACCCGGCCCGATCTCGAATCTACTGGACCCAGACTCAGGTCAGGCTTCTGAACCCGAACTCGCTGCTCGGGTCCATTTGGTCCCGAATCGGATCCATCTAATTTTTTTTAATATATATTACAATACTGCTCTCGTGGCTTCAACACTGAAAAGTTAAAAAATATTCCTCCATTGTACTGTTAGCTCCAAACATGCAGGCGAAAGTGTAAAACTGGCGCTTTCTTGCCCACTGGCCTAGGGGGGCTTTTATTGGGGGCTAGCAATTATGAAAGGTAAGACTTTATGGAGGTACACTGCCTGGGTCTATATATGGTTGTTTATATTATTCTATGAAGATCATCAAGAGGTTGCTTTCCTCCTCGACTGTGAGGCAATTCATCACCATACCACCACCCTCTTTGATAGCTCAGGTGATGATAATTTTGTGCCAAACAATACACAATATCTCAAAGAGAAGAATAACATGAACTGAGTCTTGGCTTTAGGATGTTGTAGGGTATATCTTGAGTTTTCTTATCTGTTTTCCAAATCATTTTTGGATGAGCTTGCTATATTTATTTTAAGTACAAAGAATCATTATTCTCGATAAGAAGATCAACTTAAAAAGCAGTGATAGACTAAATACAGACTCTGATCAAACTTACTTCTGCACTAAGGGCATTGATCTCCTTCTATTATTCTCTATATTACAAATCTTCATTGATTAAGCAATGGAGGACAATCAAATATGCACCTGAGTGTAAGGCAAAAGAGGGAGAAGAGGGGTGGAGAGAAAGAAGAAAAAGATTATATACTTGATGAATTTGAATATTTTTCTGTTATTTAAGCTTTGGTGGTGGTGGCTTTCAATGGAGCAGAAGCTCCCTCTGCAACAATCTGCTCGTATAGGTTTCTAATCTTCAGCCCGACAATCGTCTGGAAGAGGCCGGTGCCATTGTTGCTGTGGGGGAAATCGGATGCTTCAACATCTGCTGAGTGTCCTCTCCGTAGAACTTGGACGAGAGGTTGCTGAGGTGGCTCTCGACGTAGATGAGCTCATGCAATCGGTCAAATTGGTCATACATCTCCAAACGGAGACCTCGTAATAATAAGATTTATTTTCTCCCCCTCCTTTTAATGAAACGAGGTCGTTTCATTCAAATGAGGGAAAAAAATTATAAGGGCAGGTCCATTTGGACCCGAGCTTAGGGTTCACTTTTCTCGACTCGAGACTCGGGTCCAGCGAGCGAGACCCGAATCTGCTGGAACTGAACGAATGGGACCTAAGGTTCGGGTCTCAGGTCCAATCTATGGACCCGAACCTGAGGGCATACCCGAGCAGATCCGAGATTTCTCGGGTCCGCTCGGGTTGGGTAGGGACCCAAGTGTCGGGTCTTGGATCCCATTAACATGCCTAATTACATCTACCTGCAAATAAAGAACAATATTACCATTTAAAAACATAGGATTGAAATGAAAACTAGATTGACCATAAACTAACTTACTACTTCTGACCTCTCATCAAATACTAATGGACTTAAGAAGATGCTAATGGAATATCAATCACATTTCGTGACCACTTTTGCATTAAGCCTGATAGAAGCCGACCTTTACCGACTAATGTTCATGATGTTTTTAGGTAAGTGTCCTGAAAAAATAAAGAGCTAATTATGTAATACATAAGCTAATATGTAAACCCTACTTTTTTAGTTAAGGAAAATCGAGAAAATAACTTGTTAAACCGAGTAAGAAAACTAAATATGTTCATGTACACGATCAATTAGGAACGGACAATTTGAAAATTTACAACTCCCGAGTGATCCAAAGGGTTCATAAAACCTTGGAAAAAAAACCTTAGAATAAATTGGAGGAGAAAAATCAGACTAGTTTAGATGAACCGGATCCAATTGGATTGAATCGATTTATGAACCGAGTTGGTTCATGAACTGGAACCGATAGAGAAAGGGTAAACAGGGAAATTTATGGATCCCTTGTGACCTAAAGAGATTTATAAACGTTGGGAAGAAATCTTAGAAAAATGTGAGAGAAAAATCAGACTGGTTTGGGTGAACCAGACCTGAACCAAATTAAACTGGTTTAAGAACCGAGCCAGTTTATGAACCGGAACCGATATAGAGATGGTAAACCGGAAAATTTATGGTCCCTAAGTGACCTAAGGAGTCACAAAAGTCATGAAAATGGACTTGTGAAGGAATTGGAGATGAAAACCAAACTGGTTTAGGTGAATGGGATCTGAATCGATTTGGATCGGTTTGAACCACTATTAAACCATATCCTAAATTCATTTTTCTAGTTGGCTTAAATAATTCAAATTTGAGATTTGAGGCCACCATTGGTTAGGAAATAAATTTAGATGAATTTAAAAATTTTTAGATTTGAAAAACTCGGTCGAATGGGGGTGAACCAGCCAGTTTAAGCTTCGAACCCGGTTCGGAACAATGTCGTCTTATTCCAAATGAAAGCACTGTTCACTCGCCAAAAAATCGAAACAGCACCGGCGAAGAAGAAATGTATCTGTTCAATACGTTTTCGGCCATCAATGCCTATTATAAAGGCACCAATCGGATGGCCAAGGAGTCCCTAAACTTCCTATATAAAGAATTGTATGAAGATGTAGAAACTCAATTTCAACTTCAATTTCAACAATTGGAAATGTTTGATCGGTCAATTTGATGAAATTAAATTCGGCTGTGTTAATAAGTTGGAATTGGGGGAAAAATTGGGGAAAATTAGGGATTTTCAAAAATCCGAATGACCGAAATGCAATTTCCTAAAATTGAGGGTCAATTGGGCATGATAAAAATTTTAGAGGGCCAATTGAGGAATTTTAGAATTTTTGGGGTGAAACTTACCATTTTTGTTAAGGAAGGGAAAAATGGTAATTTTGGAAAAGTTGGGGGAACAAATTGGAAATTTGGAAAATTAAACCTCTTTTTATGAAATGAAATAAATTGAGGTCCTATGTTAAATTTTAAAAGTTTCGGGACTCAATTTGAGAAAAAAACCGGCATTAGGGACTTAAAGTTAAAGAGAAATAACTTTAGGGACCTAATTGCAAATAAATAAAAGTTTGATTTTCTTATTCATTTGGAATGAATGAAGGCTATTAGGCCGAATGATAATGAATCGAGATGTTCATATCATGTATGAACACGAAGTACCTGGAACGCTAGCAATGACAAGCTCGCATGAATACAAAGAACTGGTCTAGTGGAATTCACTACATTAATGGGTGAGTGAGATGTTATATCATACCCGGTTGTGGATGATAAGTACCTCGAAATAAAAATCCACTACTAAGTGGTATTTTAAACATCACAACTTAGAGGAGTGTTGTAAAAAATATGCGAAAAAACTATTTACCGGTTATAAGTAGATCATACCCAGTTGGTATGATAAAACTTCCTTGAAGGAAGTTGAAAACCTATTCATCGGTTATTAGCGGAGATGTCCTTATACCTGGTCGGTATGATAGATAGTTGAAAACATATTTTTGTCAAAAGTGCTCTCCCCTGATTGTGTGCCAATGCTTAAACGATTTGGGAGACCTTCTTGACGGGAGCTCGAATAACTCTTATAGGTCGGGGGCCTTGGTTTTAGAACTTGGGGGCTAATATGCCCGATTTTGAAAATCTCGTACAGTGGGCCCAATGCCAGTTGGCATGAGTAGGAGCTCATAAAAAATATGAGTTATATGTCATAAAACTTCAAATAAAGGAATTGTTTGGCCATGGTACCAAGATAGGAACGACATACTCAGTTAACTAGCGGTAGTACGACATGACAGGTCGACGGACCAGTCAAGACAAATAACTGCGGGTTGAGTTGAGGGTTGGGGCCGTTGGACCAGTGGCACCACAGATTATATGGCATGATAAGAAAACATTGATTGTGCATGCACTGTGATTACAAGACCATCAAGATGCCTAAGAGAGGTAGTAATGCGTCCTGAGGGCACTAGACGACCTGGTGGGTATAAGGGCAGTTTGTCGTACCAGGTGACTGTGCGAAATTTGGAGTAGCACCAAGTGCATGAGACCGGGGTGGGGACACGAAGAATTGATCTCAGGATTGAGGGTCGGATGTCGCGAACATTCAATCATTCTCAGGGTAGAAGTGGACGTACTTATATTTAGGTGGCCGGTAAAGTCGCTCTGATGCCACAAGTGGGTTCAGTGGACGGGCTGTCTTGAGAATGTGTGTTTGATCTTCATGATGAATGATGTCTGTTGGGTGATGACACACCATGATTAATAAGGCAATGGTGGTGAAAACCGAGATTTGATGTGAAAGAATTTTTTTTAAAGAAAGGAGTCTGACACACTCCAATACAAATCTTTTTCCTAAAAGTTAAAAGTTTTTGAAAACCCATTCACTGAGTCGTTGTACTTACCCACTCCCTTATATCCCTTTCAGGAAATTCCGGAAAGCCTACCCTTAAATACCACCAACTAAGATGCCTGTGAGACAGGTATGATAAATTTGAAATATTATACAATTTTAATTTATGTTATTCCAGGAAAATGTGTCGATTTAAAGGACGCTTTACTCTTTACGGTTTATAATAAGGGGAAACCCTTTAATAAACCAAGAGAGTGGCAGGCTGATCATGGGGATCCGACCAAACTAAGTCAGGGCATGACAACTAGAGTGCTATTAGAGCCTATTTCCTCGAATACATAATTAAGACTAGAAAATATAGTAACTAATAGGATTTATCCTAAAATTTTCAGATGGCTTTCAGGAGAGAAACCAAGAAAACTAGGAATGGCTCTACTCAACACCATATCTGTAAACCCCGTACTTTTGGGTTAAGGAAAACTGGGAAAAGAACCGGTCAAACCGAGCCGGTTTACAAACCCGATCATTTGGGAACAAGCAATTTGGAAATGTACAACTTCCGGGTAATCTAAAGGGTTCATTAAACCTTGGAAAAGAAACTTAAGACAAATTAGAAGAGAAAAACCAAATTGGTTTAGGTGAATAAGATCCCATAAGAACTCTGAAATTAAGCACACTTGCTTGAGAGTAGTGTAAGGATGGGTGACCTCCTAGGAAGTATGATTTTTTTGTAACTCGAAATGTCGGTAAAATTTTTTTATGAGAACATATGCCTTATCATAAATAGTCATAAATTAATATATATTTAATAATTGTAATTAATACCTATAATCTAATACCTAAATTAAATTATAAGAATTAATACCAATAATTTATGACAATATTAATACTAGTAATAAATCACTCTCATTTAATACACGATTAGAGCTCGTCCCTATTCATTCTCCTCACACCGGAACACTTCTCTCTCTCTCTACTACTTCATTTCCCGATGAAGCTCAAATCCGAGCTTCAACTAGAACATTTTTCTTAACCTCGGAAGGAGAGGTCAGACTCTTTAGAACTGGGGAGAAGTCAACTATCTGATAGCAAACTCCAGTCAATCAGAGAATCGTTGGAGAAGCGTCGGCATGATAGAAAAGTGAAGCAGCTTTGGCGGACTGAAGCTGACCTATTTCGGCCAATCTAAAATTGGCCATTTTGAGCCCTCCTCAAGCCAAACCAAGCCCTCCCAACACTTTCTCAGTCCTTCCACGATCGAATTAGGACCGAAAGGTAAGCCAATTTGGCTTCCCTTTACAATTTCCGATCGGTGTTAGAGAGACAATTGACCGAATTTCAATGACAAAATTCTAATCCAATTCGGCATCAATTGATATGATTCTTGATTCTAGGATTAACCTCAGGACGAGAGCTATCTGCCTAGATTGAAAGATTGGACCGTCGTACGCTCACAGGTGAGTAATCGAAACTTTCTCTCTCTACAGCTGTTTCCTGGCGAAGCTCTGTTTGATCTCGTTCCGGCATTAAAACTCGCGATTCAAAGTTCTATGGAATCGTATGAATATGGAGAAACTCAATCTCAACAATTAGAGGTGTTTGATCGGTCAATTTGATGAAATCAAATTCAGCTGTTTTAAAGAGTTGGAATTGGAGGAAATTGGGGATTTTCAAAAATTTGAGGGACTGAAATGCAATTTCCTAAAATTGAGAGTTAATTGGGCATAATAAAAATGTCAGAGGGTCAATTGAGAAATTTTAGAATTTTTGGGGTAAAATTTACCATTTTTTGTAAAGAAAGGGCAAAATGGTAATTTTGGAAAAGTTGGGGTACCAAATTGGAAATTTGAGAATTTAATCCCCTTTTTGTGAAATGGAATAAATTGAGGTCCCTTGATAAATTTTAAAAGTTTCGGTACTCAATTTGAGGAAAAACCAGCATTAGGGACTTAAATTTTAAGAGAAATAACTTTAGGGATCTAATTGCAAATAAATGAAAGTTTGACTTTGTCATTCATTTGGAATGAACAAAGGCTATTAAGCCGAAGGATAATGAACTGAGATGTTCATATCGTGTAGGAATACAAAGTACCGGGAATGCCAGCAAATACGAGCTTGCGTAAATACAAAGAATTGGTCTAGTGGAATTAACTGCGTTAACGATTGAGTGGGTTTACTAATGTCATACCCGGTTGGGATGATGAGAACAACTCAAAGTTAAAAACCACTTACCAGTTGTGAGTGGGTTTAATAATGTCATACCCGGTTGGGATGATGAGCATAACTTAATGTTAAAAACCACTTACCGGTTGTGAGTGGGTTTACTAACATCATACCCAGTTGGGATGATGTGTCACGCCCCGACCCGGTTTGGTCGGATCCCCGTGATCAACCTGCCACTCTCCCGATTTACTAAAGGGTTTTCCCTTATATTATAAATCGTAAAGAGTAAGGCCTTCTTTAAATCTACACCTTTTTCCAGGAATATCATAAATCAAAACTGCATAGTAATTTAAATTAGTTGTACCTAACTTGCAGGCGTTTAATTGCGCAAGTCCTTTAAGGTTCGACTTTCTGGGACTTCTTGAAAGGGGTATAAGGGAGGGGGTGAGTACAACTACTCAGTGAATGAGATTCAAATCTTTTAACTTTCAAGAAAAACATTTATATGGAGTGTGCCAGACTCCTTTCTTTTAAAAAATTATTTCATTTAAAAATTCGTGTTTTCCCATTATTTCTTAGTTATCGGTGTATCATCACCCAACACACATCCTTAATCATGAAGGTTACACACATTCGCAAGTCAGTATCACTACTGAACTCGCTAGTGGCTTCGGAGCGACTTTTCCTGCCACCCGGATAGAAGTACGACCACTTCTACCCTGGGAATGAGTGGATGTACGCGATATCCGACCCATAATCCCGAAATTGCTTCTTCGTGTCCATATGAGGACAGAGACCTCATCCTGTCCCCACCCCGGTCTCATGCGCTTTGTGCTACTCCAAATTTCGTACAGACACTTGGAACGACGATTTGCCCTTATACTCACCGGATTGTCCAGGGCCCTTAGGACACATCACTACCCCTCATGGGCGTCTTGATGATCCCGTACTCATGTGCATGCACAAATAAAATTTTCTTAAATTACCATGTAATATGTGGTGCCATTTGTCCCAACGGTCCCGACCTCCAACTCAATCTGTAGCTGTTTGTCTTGACTGGTCCGAAGACCGGTCATGTCGCACTCCTACTAGTTGATTGAGTATGTTGGACCTGCCTTGGTACCATGACCAAACAATTCACTTATTAAGTTTTAATGGCACACACACACACACACACACATATATATATATATATATATATTATTTTCTTTTACGAGCTCCTACTCGTGTCCATTGGCCTATGGCCCACTGATCGAATTTTTCAAAAACTGGGCATTTTAGCCCTCAAGTTCCAAAATCGAGGCCCCCGACCTATAAGAGCTATTCGAACTCCCGTCAAATAGGTCTCCCAAATAGTTTAAGCAATTGCACACAGTCAGGGGAGAACACTTCCAACAAAATAGGTCTTCACTGTCCATTATACCAACCGGTATAAGGACATCTCCGTTTCATAACCGATGAACGGGTTTTCAACTTCCTTCGAGGAAGACTCATCATATCAACCGGGTATGATCTACTTACAATCGGAAAGTAGTTTTTTTTTCGAAAAATTTTCACATCACTTTCTCTAACTGGTGATGATTAAAATACCACTAAACAATGGGTTTTTATACCGAGGCACTTATCATCCCCAACCGGGTATGATATATAATCCCACTCACCCGATAGTGCAGTGAAATTCCACTTAGTCGGGTTATGTCCTTAGCAAGCTGGACCTCGACTGGCGTTCCCGATGTCTCATTCTCCTACATGAGATGAACATAATCGTTCATTATTCTTTGGCCTAATAGCCCTCATTCATTCCAAATGAATGAGAAAACCCAACTTTACATATATTTGCAATTAGGTCCCTAAAGTTAATTTTCTTTAACTTTAAGTTCCTATTGCCGGGTTTTTCCTAAATTCGAGTCCTAAAACCTTTCAAATTTATCTTAGGACCTCAAATCATTTGATTTCACACAAAGGGGTTTAATTTCCCAAATTTCCAATTTGGTCCTTCAATTTTCTCAAAATTACCATTTTGCCCCTTCTTTAGAAAAATGGTAAAATTTTGCCCCAAAATTTCTAAAATTTATCAATTGGCCCTCTAATATTCTTATCATGACCAATTAACCCTCAATTTTAGAAAATTACATTTTGGTCCTTCAAATTTCCAAAAATCCCCAATTTCCCCAACTTTTTTTTTTCCAATTTCAACTCTTCAACACTGCCAAATTTGATTTCATCAAATTGATCAATCAAACACCTCAAATTGTTGAAATTGGAGTTGAAATTGAGTTACTACATGTTCATACGATTCTAAGGAACTTTGAATCATAGATTTTAACGCTGGAACGAGCTCAAATAGAGATTGGTCGGAAAATAGACTATAGAGAGAAAAAGCTTTGATTTCTCACCGGTGAGGGCGCGGCTGTGGAGCTTTTCAATCTGGGCAGATAGCTCTCCTACAGAGGTTCTTCCTAGGATCAAGGATGACATCAATTGATGTCGAATTGGATTAGAATTTCTTCATTGAAATTTAGTCGACTCTCTCTCTAACAACGATCTGAAATTGTAAAGGGGAACCGAATTGGCTTACCTTTCGGTCCTAATTCGGCCGAGGAAGGACTGAGGAAGTGTTGGGAAGGCTTGGTTTGGCTTGAGGAGGGCTTGAAATGGCTGATTTCAGCTTGACTGAAATAGGGCACCTTCGGTCCGTTGGAGCTACTTCACTATTCCATCATGCCGGCGCTTCTCCAACGATTCTCGGATTGACTGTAGTTTGCTACCAGATAACTGTCTTCTCCCCAGTTCTAAAGAGCCCGACCTTTGTTCAAGTCGAAACTCTAGTTCGAGCTTCACCAGGAAATGGAGTAGTAGAGAGAGAGAGAGAGAAGTGTTCGGGTGTGAGGAGAATGAATGGGGATGACCTCTTTATATAGGTGTAAAATCGAATTATTGATATTAATTCCAATAATTTAATTTCAATATTACATTATTTGTATTAATTTCAATAATTTAATTTAGGTATTAATTACATTAATTAAATATATAATAATTTATGCCTATTTATGATAAGGCATATGTTCGTATAAAAATTTTTGACTGAAATTTGGGTTACAAAAAAAATCTTACTTCCTAGGAGGCAAGCACGCTTAACTTTAAAGTTCTTATGGAATCTCATTCACCTAAAGCAATTTGTTTTTCTATTTTAATTTGTCTTAAGTTTCTTTTCCAAGGTTTAATGAACCATTTGGATCATTTGAAGGTTGTAAATTTCCAAATCGCTTGTTCCCAAATGATCGGGTTTGTAAACCGGCTTAGTTTTCTTACTCGGTTTGACCGGTTCTTTTCCCGGTTTTCCTTAACTAAAAAATGCGGGTTTTACATGATGAGCACAACTTAAAGATAAAAATCACTTACCGGTTGTGAGTGAGATTTTATATCGTACCCGGTTGGGGATGATAAGAACATCAAAATGAAAACCCACTACTATGTGGTATTTTAAACATCACGACTTAGAGTAGTGATGTGAAAACCATGCAAAAAAAACTATTTACCGATTGTAAGTATTTGTGAGACCTTCTTGACGGGAGCTCGAATAGCTCTTATAGGTCGGTGGCCTCGGTTTTGGAACTTCGGGGCTAATATGCCCGATTTTGAAAATCTCGTACAGTGGGCCCAATGCCAGTTGGAACGAGCAGGAGCTCGTAAAAAAACATGAATTATATGCCATAAAACTTTAAAGAAAGGAATTGTTTGGCTATGGTACCAAGATAGGACTGACATACTCAGTCAACTAGCAGTAGTGCGACATGACAGGTCGACGGACCAGTCAAGAAAAACAACTGCGAGTTGAGTTAAGAGTCAGGGCCATTGGACCAGTGGCACCACAGATTACATGGCTTGATAAGAAAACATTGTTTGTGCATGCACTGTGAGTACGAGACCATCAAGATGCCTTATAGGGGTAGTGATGCGTCCTAAGGTCCTGGACGACATGGTGAGTATAAGGGTAGTTTGTCGTTCTAGGTGACCGTGCGAAATTTGGAGTAGCACCAAGCGCATGAGACTAGGGTGGGGACGAGATGATGTCTCTATCCTCATAATGGACATGGAGAATTTATTTCGGGAATGAGGGTTGGATGTCGCGAACATCCACTCATTCTCAGGGTAGAAGTGGATGTACTTCTATTTGGGTGGCCGGAAAATTCGCTCCGAAGCCACAAGTGGGTTTAGTGGTTGTGCTAACCTACGAATGTGTGTAACCTTCATGATGAAGGATGTGTGTTGGGTGATGACACACCATGATTAAAAAGAAATGGTGATAAACCTGAGATTTCAAATGAAATGGTTTTGAAAGAAAGGAGTCTTGCACACTCCAATAATAAGTGTTTTATTAAAAGTCTAAACTTTTAAAAACCCATTCACTGAGTAGTCGTACTCATCCCCTCCCTTATAACCCTTTCAGAAGATGTTGGAAACCTACCCTTAAAGACCATCAACTAAGACGCCTGTAAGACAGGTATGTAAAGTTTAAAATTTCATGCAATTTTGATTATGCTATTCTAGGAAATGGTGCAGGTTTAAAGGACACCTTATTGTTTACGGTTTATAATAAGGGGAAACCCTTTAATAAACCGAGAGATTTGTAGGTTGATCATGAGGATCCGACGAAATAGGGTCAGGGCATGACAACTAGAGTGGTATCAAAGCCTATTTCCTTGAATACATAATCAAGACTAGAAAATATAGTAACTGATAGGATTTATCTTAAAATTTTCAGATGGCTCCCAGGAGAGGAACCAAGAAAACTAGTAATGACTCTGCTCAGCACCCTGTCCTCGTAGGAAGACAACTCTAGAAGCTTCCCAAATGCCTGGGGCATGGTAGAAATTCCCAAGGACCAAATGACAAAGTATCCAAGAGGATGATGCTTGGACCTGTTGAGGTCACACCCCCGAGTACAAAGGGAGCCAAGCCTGAAACCAGGAACACCAGCTAGGGCTTATAACCTTACCATGGAGGATGCTTATCAAATACCCCGTGGCCCTCTATCTATTTCATAACCACCTCATTGTAATTTGGTTAAGACCCTAACATATTGTACTCCTCCATTAATGAAGAATCCCATGTTCCTAAAACCATGTCTCTAAAAAAAGGATGTAAGCCTACGCCTCAATTGTAGGAAGATTGCCTCAAGAAAAGTAACCAAATAAACCGTGGGGACCGAGGAGAATCCCATCCCAAATAAGGAAATGGACCAAAAGACTAAAGAGTCTAGGAGAACTCTTGGGGGAAAACTAGTAGGCAGAGAAGGCTTGACAAGAAAACCGACAAGGAAACTAAGGATTGAGAACTCTGGTAGTGACTATTGGGCAAAGAAATGACCTGTTACAAGGTAAGGACAATAGGAACACTACTCTAGAAAGTGCTCAACACTACTAAGGACAAGTACCAAGAACAACACCTCTATAGCTACATGAATCCGAAATTATTCCACCCCATGAAATATGACTCCTACTCGAAACTTCAACCATACCAGGAGGAAGCTCTTCAGGATCCTAGCATAGTGATGGGTACTTCCCGATCCAATCTCCTTTAAGAAAAGCTAAAGCCCCAAGTTGGTACTCGTATTTTGAAAGTAAATTTTGAGTTCCTAAAACTTTTTGTCCCTCAATGATGGTGTAATGGTGTGCCTCAACTAGATGGGGGAGGAAAAGAACTAAAGGTAGGACCTCGATCAACCGTAAATAAAACAAAGGGTAGATGAAGAGAATTCTTCCTTAAGAAGAAATTTCTAGCCATTTGGGAGCAAGGAAGGAATCATCTCTACAAGAGAAGACAAGCCAAGCATTAGACGACAAATGGGTTGTTTTGGGATGATATGTATGATTTGCTTTGGAAAAAGCAAAGAAGTCAAGTTTCGGACCAACATAGCGGAAAGAAGCAAACCGTAACAACAAGATAGTTAAGGAGAATAAACGATGCCCTAAGGAGAATTGGGAAGTAGTAAGGACTACACCCTAAAAAGGGCAATGTGATGGGCATTAAGGATAAGAAGACTCGAGAGACAACTATCTCAAGATAATTAGACAAGGAGAATAGTAGAGACTAGTCACTTAACGAACTAAACCTCGTGAATGTCATAAATTTAATCTCTAGTAAAGAAGGGAGAGGTGGAAAAGCCAAATATTTGGAAAATAAGGATGGAAGAAATCCTTAAAGAAATCAATGGCCAAGAACGGATTGATGACCAAACTCAAAGCCAGGAGAAGATTAAGTAAACCTCTCATAGGATGATTAAGAGATCTGGAAACATGGAGGATTTGAGCTCTACTTAAAGGAAATAGACGTGTATAGGGGTACAAGTTGGAATGAGGATGGGGTACAAAGGATGTACCCGCAAGATTTCAAGAGTAAAGGTAAATGGAAGGGGATGGCATCAAAGGACGTCATTCAATGATATATATATATACGAAAACAAATGAAGAAGGAATTTCGGGAGAAAGGGAAAGAATCTCACCAAGGAAGGAAACCCTGAGGAGGGATACATGTCCCAACTAAGAGGTAATGGGACCAAGTGACAAGGGATGAGGAGATGAACTTGCAAATGAAGTGCATGGTGAGGTGAAAGAACCAAGGGAAACATACTAGGAGAACCTAAGGAGTAAGTTAAACCCAAGGTACGAGTAGGTAGAAAGATAGCATCAATAGATGTCGTAACAAGTAAGAATGGGTAAACTACCCATAATAAGAAAATAAAGGAAAGAACGTCCGAAAAACCTTGGGAAAGTAAGATCCCTAAATAAGAAGTGGTTAAGGGGGAACAACCACTAATATCAAGATGGATTATGATCCACACTCGCATAATAGAGCCTAAAGAGTGGATGGTTGGGCATAGGGTGGAGTACACGAAATAAGACCGATAATTGAAATCTACTCAAATAAGGAATAAGGGATGGAATGAAAAATTTAAGATAATGGAGGACTGAAAGTGGGCAAATGCCCTAATATAGAAAGGTGTAAGGAGATGAAGAAAGAAAACCTTAAAGAAATGGTAAGAAGGTTGAACATGTAACTACTAAGGTGAAAGTCTCTATTTTAAAGAAAATAGTAGAGAATGAAACCATAAAAAAAAAAGAAAAAAAAAGTAACTCCCCAAACTAAGCAAATCGACATGTAGACCGAAAGGAATCAACTCGGTATAAAGAATTGAGAAATGGTTATGAACAAGTAAGAGTGGATTAAGGCCAAAGTAAAATCCTTGAGTAAAGGGTGTCATTGGGAATGAGGATGGATCTAAGAAAGGATGAATCCCAACTTATCGGTATAGTATTGGAAAATCCAATCAATTGGAACCGAAAAGACCCAATAAAGAAGTTGGGGAAGGATGAGTAGGTAAGAGGAATCCATGCGGTTATGTGAGACATAACTTCAAAGGCATGATGGAGGAGAGGATAATGGTAAAATGAATAGTTGAGGAATACTATCAAAATAAAAGAGTGAAAAAGTTATACAATCCCTGAAAGGTTGAAAAACTAAGAGAGACTCTCAAGGAGATGCTTTAGAAATCTAATGGACAGAGATAGGTCCTAGCAAATGCCATGCTGTAAGGGGCATGTGAGCCCAACAATCCTGAGGAGAATATGACTCAAAGTAAGGAAGAATCGGCTAATAAGCATGACAAGGTCGAATATAAAAAAAATTTGGACCGAATTTGTAATAGACAACGAATGAAGGAAGGGTCAAAATATGACGAAAATGTGATAATAAAGAAAAACCGTGGAAACAAGTACGTAATGCTTGAAAGAACATCGAGCTAAAGGTTTCAACTACCAAAAAGATAACTAGACATGGGAATGATTAGTTATCTTGGAATTCCCAATCTTGAGCACAGAATCTCAAATGGAAGAATGTTGCTCTAAACAAAGAAAGATATGAATCTAAGGATATACACTAGAATAAGGTATGTCTAGTTATGATAAACTCCGTGGAGGGAGTAAATAATATAAAGGAAAAGAAATTTCCATAAGTGAAGGATGTAAAAAAGAGCTAATTGAAAGAACAAGAGAAGAGTTTATATGTTAAGCAAACACCAAAGGGACATCAAAGGAAATGATTCTTCATGCAAGGTTAATGATTGAGTTTTGGGGACAAAACTCCTAAAAGGAGGGGAGAGTTGTAAACCCTGCACTTTTGAGTTAAGGAAAACCAGGAAAAGAACCTGTTTAATCGAGTCGGTTTACAAACCCTATCATTTGGGAACAAGCAATTTGGAAATGTACAACTTCCGAGTGATCTAAAGGGTTCATTATACCTTGGAAAAGAAACTTAAGACAAGTTAGAAGAGAAAAACTAAATTGGTTCAGGTGAATGAGATACCATAAGAACTCTAAAGTTAAGCGTGCTTGCACGAGAGTAGTGTGAGAGGAAGTTAATTTAATACCTAAATTAAATTATTGGAATTAATATCAATAATTTATGGCAATATTAATAGTAGTAATAAATCTCTCTCATTTAATACACGATTTTACACCTATATAAAGAGGTCATCCCCATTCATTCTCCTCACACCTGAACACTTCTCTCTCTCTCTACTACTCCATTTCACGGTGAAGCTCAAACCAGAGCTTTGACTTGAACATTTTTCTTAAACTTGGAAGGAGAGGTTAGGCTCTTTAAAACCAGAGAGAAGTCAGCTATCTAATAGCAAACTCCAGTCAATCCGAGAATCGCTGGAGAAGCGCTGGCATGATGGAACATTAAAGCAGCTCCGACGGACCAAAGCTGCCCTATTTCGGCCAAGCTAAAATCGACCATTTCGAGCCCTTCTCAAGCCAAACCAAGCCCTCTCGACACTTCCTCTACCCTTCCACAACCGAATTAGGACCGAAAGGTAAGCCAATTTGGCTCCCCTTTACAATTTTCGATCGGTGTTAGAGAGAGAGTTGACCGAATTTCAATGATAAAATTCTAATCCAATTCGACATCAATTGATGCGATTCTTGATTCTAGGATTAACCACAGGACGAGAGCTATCTGCCCAGATCAAAAGCTTGGACCGTCGTACCCTCACCAGTGAGTAATCGAAGCTTTCTCTCTCTAGAGTCTGTTTTCTGGCGAAGCTCCGTTTGAGCTCGTTTCGGCATTAAAACTCGTGATTCAAAGTTCTATGGAATTGTATGAACATGGAGAAACTCAATTTCAACAATTAGAGCTGTTTGATCAGTTAATTTGATGAAATCAAATTCAGTTGTGTTAAAGAGTTGGAATTGGGGGAATTAGGGATTTTCAAAAATTTGAGGGACCAAAATGCAATTTCCTAAAATTGAGGGTCAATTGGGCATAATAAAAATGTTAGAGGGCCAATTGAGAAATTTTAGAATTTTTGGGGTAAAATTTACCATTTTTTTTGTAAAGGAAGGGCAAAATGGTAATTTTGGAAAAGTTAGGGCACCAAATTGGAAATTTGGGAAATTAATCCCCTTTTTGTGAAATGGAATAAATTGAGGTCCCTTGATAAATTTTAAAAGTTTTGGGACTCAATTTGAGTAAAAACCAGCATTAGGGACTTGAATTTTAAGAGAAATAACTTTAGGGACCTAATTTCAAAAAAAATGAAAGTTTGACTTTCTCATTCATTTGGAATGAATGAAGGCTATTAGGCCGAAGGATAATGAACCAGATGTTCATATCGTGTAGGAATACAGAATACAGGGAACGCCAGCAAATACAAGCTCACGTAGATACAAAGAACCGGTATAGTGGAATTCACTGCGTTAACACTGAGTAGGTTTACTAATGTTGTAAACCCCGCACTTTTGAGTTAAGGAAAAACCGAGAAAAGAACCGGTCAAATCGAGTAAGAAAACCGAGCTGGTTTACATTTGAGAACACGCAATATGGAAATTTACAACTTCCGGGTGATTAAAGGGTTCATTAAACATTAGAAAATAAATTTAAGAAAATTTAAAAGACAAAAACCAAATTGGTTTAGGTGAACGAGATTCCATAAGAAATTTCAAGTTAAGCGTGCTTGCCTAAATTTTTATAACCCGAAATTTCGGTTAAAATTTTTTATGTACGCCTTATCATAAATAACCATAAATTAATATATATTTAATTATTGGAATTAATACAAATAATTTAATACCGAAATTAAATTATTGGAATTAATACCAATAATTTATGGCAATATTAATACTAATAATAAATCCCGCCCATTTAATACACGTATTTTACATCCCCATTTCATTCTCCTCACACCTGAACACTTCCCTCTCTACTGCTCCATTTCCCAATAAAGCTCGAACCAGAGCTTCGACTTGAACAAAGGTCGGGCTCTTTAGAATCGGGGGGAAGATAGCTATCTGATAGCAAACTCCAGTCAATTCGAGAATCGTTGGAGAAGCGCCGACATGATGGAATAGTGAAGCAACTCCGGCGGACCGAAGTTGCCCTATTTTGGCCAAGCTGAAATCGGCCATTTCACACCCTCCTCAGGCCAAACCAAGCCCTCCCAACACTTCCTCAACCTTTCCACGGCCGAATTAGGACCGAAAGGTAAGCCAATTCGGCTCCCCTTTACAATTTTCGATCGGTGCTAGAGAGAGAGTCGACCGAATTTCAATGACAAAATTCTAATCCAATTCCGCATCAATTGATGCAATTCTTGATTCTAGGATGAACCTTAGGACGAGAACTATCTGCCCAGATCGAAATCTCGGACCGCCGTGCCCTCACTAGTGACTAATCGAAGTTTTCTCTCTCTATAGTCTGTTTTCCGGCGAAGCTCCGTTTGAGCTCGTTCCGGCGTTAAAATCTGCGATTCAAAGTTTCTTAGAATCGAATGAACATGTATGAACTCAATTTCAACTCTAATTTCAATAATTAGAAGTGTTTGATCGATCAATTTGATAAAATCAAATTTGGTAGTGTTGAAGAGTTGAAATTGGGGGAAAATTTTGAAGATTTTCGAAATTCAAATGGCCAAAATACAATTTTATGAAACTGAAGGTCAATTGAGCATGAAAATAATGTTATAGGACCAATTGAGGAATTTTGGAATTTTTGGGGCAAAACTTACCATTTTTGTAAAAGGAGGGCAAAATGGTAATTTTGGAGAAATTGGGCGACCAAATTGGAAATTAGGGAAATTAAACCCCTTTTTGGTAAAATTGAATAAATTGAGGTCCCAGGATAAATTTTAAAAGTTACGGGACTCAATTTGAGGAAAAACCGATATTAGGGACTTAAAGAGAAAAAGAAATAAATTTAGGGACCTAATTGTAAATAACTAAAAGTTTGGGTTTTCTCATTTATTGGAAATGAATGAAGGCTGTTATGCCGAGTAATAATGAACAAAGTTGTTCATATCGTGTAGGAACACGAAGTACCGGGAACGCCAGCAAGGACAAGCTCGCGTGAATACCAAGAATCGGTCTAGTGGAATTCACGGCATTAACGGGTGAGTGGGTTTACTAACATCATTCCCGGTTGGGATGATGAGCACAACTTAAAGATAAAAACCACTTACCGATTGTGAGTGGAAATTTTATATCGTACCCGATAGGGGATGATAAGTACCTCAGTATAAAAACCCACTGTTTAGTGGTATTTTAATAATCACCACTTAGAGAAAGTGATGTGAAAGTTATGCAAAAAAAAAACTACTTACCGGTTGTAGGTAGATCATACCCGGTTGGTATGATGAGACTTCCTCGAAGGAAGTTGAAAACCCGTTCATCGGTTATGAATGGAGATGTACTTATACTGGTTGGTATAATGGACAGAGAAAACCTATTTTGTCGGAAGTATTCTCCCCTGACTGTGTGCCAATGCTTAAACTATTTGGTAGACCTTCTCGATGGGAGCTCGAATAGATCTGATAGGTCGGGGGCCTCGGTTTTGGAACTTGGGGGCTAAATGCCCAATTTTAAAAATCTCGTACAGTGGGCCTAAGGCCAGTTGGCACGAGAGGGAGCTCGTAAACAAACATCATATATGTGTCATAATACTTAATAAGTGAATTGTTTGGTCATGGTACCAAGATAGGATCGACATGTTCTGTCAACTAGCGGTAGTGCAACATGACAGGTCAATGGACCAGTCAAGACAAACAACTGTTGGTTGAGTTGAGAGTTAGGGCCGTTGGACCAGTGGCACCACAGATTACATGGCAATATGAGAAAACATTATTTGTGCATGCACTGTGAGTATGGGATCATCAAGACGCCCATGAGGGGTAGTGATGCGTCCTAAGGGCACCGAACGACCTGGTGGCTATAAGGGCAGGTCGTCATTCCAGGTGTCTGTGCGAAATCTAGAGTAGCACGAAGCGCATGAGACAGGGGTGGGGATAGGATGAGGTCTACGGACACGAAGAAGTGATTTCGGGATTGTGGATCGGATGTCACGTACATCCACTCATTCCCAGGGTAGAAGTGGTTGTACTTCTATCCAAGTGGCAGGAAAAGTCGCTTCAAAACCACTAGCGGGTTCATTAGTGATACTGACTTGCAAATGTGTGTAACCTTCATGATGAAGGATGTGTGTTGGGTGATGACACATCGGTAACTAAGAAATAATGGAAGAACCCAAATTTTTAAATGAAGGGATTTTTTGAAAAGAAAGGAGTCTGGCACACTCTGTCACGCCCCGACCCGATTTGGTCGGATCCCCGTGATCGACCCGCCACTCTCCCGATTTATTAAAGGATTTCCCCTTATTATAAACCATAAAAAGTAAGGCGTCCTTTAACCTGCACCTTTTCCTGGAATAGAATAATCAAAACTACATAAAATTTAAAACTTTACCTGTCTTACAGGCATCTTAGTTGACGGTCTTTAGGGGGAGGCTTTGCGGGATTTCCTGAAAGGGATATAAGGGAGGGGGTGAGTACGATTACTTAGTGAATGGGTTTTTAAAAGCTTTTGACTTTTAAGAAAAATATTTATATGGAGTGTGCCGGACTCCTTTATTTTCAAAAATCCCTTCATTTTAAAATTTGAGTTTTCCACCATTTATTATTTACCACGATGTGTCATCACCCAATACACATCCTTCATCATGAAGGTTACACACATTCGCAAGTCAGTATCACTACTAAACCCGCTAGTGGCTTCGGAGCGACTTTTCCTGCCACCCAAATAGAAGTACGACCACTTCTACCTTGGGAATGAGTGGATGTACGTGACATCCGACCCCCAATCCCGAAATCACTTCTTCTTGTCCGTATGAGGACAGAGACCTCATCTTGTCCCCACCCCGGTCTCATGCGCTTGGTGCTACTCCAGATTTCGCATAGACACCTGGATCGACGAAATGCCCTTATAGCCACGAGGTTGTCCAATGCCCTTAGGACGCATCACTACCCCTGATGGGCATCTTGATGATCCCGTACTCACAGTGCATGCACAAACAATGTTTTCTTATCAAGCCATGTAATATGTGGTGCCACTGGTCCAACGGCCCCGACTCTCAACTCGACTCGCAATTGTTTGTCTTGACTAGTCCGTCGACTTGTCATGTCGCACTACCGCTAGTTGACTGAGCATGTCGGTCCTATCTTGGTACCATGGCCAAACAATTCACTTATTAAGTTTTATGGCACATATATCATGTTCGTTTATGAGCTCCTGCTCGTGCCAACTGGCCTTGGGCCCACTGTACGAGATTTTCAAAATTGGGCATTTAGCCCCCAAGTTCCAAAACCGAGGCCCCCGGCCTATCAGAGCTATTCGAGCTCCCGTCGAGAAGGTCTCCCAAATAGTTTAAGCATTGGCACACAGTAAGGGTAGAACACTTCTGACAAAATAGGTTTTCACTGTCCATTATACCAACCGGTATAAGGACATCTCTGTTCATAACCGATGAATGAGTTTTCAACTTCATTCGAGGAAGTCTCATCATACCAACCGGCTATGATCTACTTACAACCGGTAGGTAGTTTTTTTTTCGCATAATTTTCACATCACTTTCTTTAAGTGGTGATGATTAAAATACCACTAAACAGTGGATTTTTATACCGAGTTACTTATCATCCCCTACCGGGTATGATATAAAATTTTCACTCACAACCGGTAAGTGGTTTTTATCTTTAAGTTGTACTAATCATCCCAACCGGATATGATGTTAGTAAACCCACTCACAACCGGTAAGTGGTTTTTAAATTATAAGGTGTGCTCATCATCCCAATCGGGTATGATGTTAGTAAACCCACTCACAACTGGTAAGTGGTTTTTTTCTTTAAGTTGTGCTCATCATCTTAACCGGGTATGATGTTAGTAAACCCACTCACATGTTAATGCCATGAATTCTACTAGACCGGTTCTTTGTATTCATGCGAGCTTGTCCTTGCTGGCGTTCCCAGTGTTTCGCGTTCCTACACGATATGAACAACCTTGTTCATTATTACTCGACATAACAACCTTTAGTCATTACCAATGAATGAAAAAACCCAAACTTTTAGTTATTTGCTATTAGGTCCCTAAAGTTATTTCTCTTTAACTTTAAGTCCCTAAATTTGGTTTTTCCTCACATTAAGTCCCGTAACTTTTAAAATTTATCCTAGGACCTCAATTTATTTAATTTCACCAAAAAGGGGTTTAATTTCCCAAATTTCCAATTTGGTCCCCCAATTTTACCAAAATTATCATTTTGCCCTTCTTTTACAAAAATGGTAAGTTTTTCCCCAAAAATTCCAAAATTCCTCAATTGGTCATCCAACATTATTTTCATGCCCAATTGACCCTCAATTTCATAAAATTGCATTTTGGCCCTTTGAATTTTGAAAATCCCCAATTTTCCCCCCAATTTCAACTCTTCAACACTACTGAATTTGATTTTATCAAATTGACCGATCAAGCACTTCTAATTATTAAAATTGGAGTTTAAATTGAGTTCATGCATGTTTATACAATTCTAAGAAATTTTGAATCACAGATTTTAACTCTGGAATGGGCTCAAATGGAGCTTTGCCGAAAAATAACTATAGAGAGAGAAAGTTTCGATTTCTCACCGGTGAGGGCACGACGGTCCGAGATTTTGATCTAGGTAGATAACTTTCATCTTGAGGTTTATTCTAGAATCAAGAATCGCATCAATTGATGCAGAATTGAGTTAGAATTTCATTATTAAAATTCTGCCAATTCTCTCTCTAACACCGACCGAAAATGGTAGAGGGGAGCCGAATTGACTTACCTTTCAGTCGTAATTCGGCCGTGGGAGGGCTGAGGAAGTGTTGGGAAGGCTTGGTTTGGCCTAAGGGGGGCTCGAAATGGCCAATTTTAACTTAGCCGAAATAGGGCAGCTTCGGTCCACCGGAGTTGCTTCACTGTTCCATCATGTCGGCGCTTCTCTAGTGATTCTCAGATTAACTGTAGTTTGCTATCTGATAGCTAACTTCTCCCCGGTTCTAAAGAGCCCGACCTCTCCTTTCAAGGTTAAGAAAAATGTTGAAGTCGAAGCTCTGGTTTAAGCTTCATCGGGAAATGGAGTAGTAGAGAGAGAGAGAGAGAGAGAGAGAGAGAGAAGTGTTCGATGTGAGGAGAATGAATGGGGATGACCTCTTTATATAGGTTACAAAAAAATTCATACTTCCTAGGAGGTCACCCATCCTCACACTACTCTCAAGCAAGCACGCTTAATTTCAAAGTTCTTATGGAATCTCGTTCACCCTTTGGATCACTCGAAAGTTAAAATTTCCAAATTGCTTGTTCCCATATGATCGGGTTTGTAAGCTGGCTTGGTTTTCTTACTCGGGTTAACCGATTCTTTCCCGGTTTTCCTTAACTCAAAAGTGTGGGGTTTACACACTCCATATAAATGTTTTTCTTAAAAGTTAAAAGTAGACCTTTGAAAACCTATTCACTAAGCAGTCATACTCACCCCCTCTCTTATATCCTTTTCAGGAAATCCCGGAAAGCCTACCTTGAAAGACCATCAACTAAGATGCCTATAAGACAGGTATGTAAAGTTTAAAATTTCATGCAATTTTGATTATGCTATTCCAGGAAATGGTGCAGGTTTAAAGGATGTCTTACACTTTATGGATTATAATAAGGGGAGACCCTTTAATAAACAGGGAGAGTGGCAGGTTGTTCATGGGGATCTGACCAAATCGGGTCGGGGCGTGACAAATGTCATACCCGGTTGGGATGATGAGCACAACTCAAAGTTAAAAACCACTTACCGGTTGTGAGTGGGTTTAATAACGTCATACCAAGTTGGGATGATGAGTATAACTTAAAGTTAAAAACCACTTACCGGTTGTGAGTGGGTTTACTAATATCATACTCGGTTGGGATGATGAGCACAACTTAAAGATAAAAATCACTTACCGGTTGTGAGTGAGATTTTATATCATACCTGGTTGGGGATGATAAGCACATCAAAATGAAAACCCACTACTATGTTGTATTTTAAACATCATGACTTAGAGTAGTGATGTGAAAACCATGCAAAAACACTACTTATCGGTTGTAAGTAGATCATACTCTGTTGGTATGATAAAACTTCCTCGAAGGAAGTTGAAAACTCGTTCATTGGTTATGAATGGCGATGTTCTTATATCGGGTTAGTATAATGCTCAGTTGAAAATATAGTTTTGTCGGAAGTGCTCTCCCCTGACTGTGTGCCGATGCTTAAACTATTTGTGAGACCTTCTTGACGTGATCTCGAATAGCTCTTATAGGTCGGGGGCCTCAATTTTGGAACTTGGGGGCTAATATGCCTGATTTTGAAAATCTTGTACAATGGGCCCAAGGCCAGTTGGCACGAGCACAAGCTCGTAAAAAAACATGAATTATATGCCATAAAACTTTAACTAAAGGAATTGTTTGGCCATGGTACTAAGATAGGACTGACATACTCAGTCAACTAGCGGCAGTGCGATATGACAAGTCAACGGACCAGTCAAGACAAACAACTACGGGTTGAATTGAGAGTTGGGGCCGTTGGACTAGTGGCACCTCATATTACATGGCTTGATAAGAAAATATTGTTTGTGCATGCACTGTGAGTACGAGACCATCAAGATGCCCAAGATGGGTAGTGATGCGTCCTAAGGGCCTTGGATGACCTGGTGAGTATAAGGGTAGTTCGTCATTCCAGGTGACCGTGCGAAATTTGGAGTAGCACCAAGCACATGAGACCGGGGTGGGGACGGGATGAGGTCTTTGTCTTCATAACGGACACGAAGAATTTATTTTGGAAATGAGGGTCGGATGTCGCAAACATCCACTCATTATTAGGGTAGAAGTGGACGTACTTCTATCCGGGTGGCCGGTAAAGTCACTCCGAAGCCACAAGTGGGTTCAGTGGTCGTGCTAACCTGCGAATGTGTGTAACCTTCATGATGAAAGATGTGTGTCGGGTGATGACACACTGTGGTTAAAAAGAAATGGTGAGAAACCCAATATTTCAAATGTAATGATTTTGAAAGAAAGGAGTCTGGCACACTCCAATAATAAGTGTTTTCTTAAAAGTCTAAACTTTTGAAAACCCATTCACTGAGTAGACGTACTCACTGCCTCCCTTATATCCCTTTTAGGAGATTTTGGAAAGCCTACCCTTAAAGACCATAAACTAAGACGCTTGTAAGACAGGTATGTAAAGTTTAAAATTTCATGCAGTTTTTTATTATGCTATTCTAGGAAATGGTGCAGGTTTAAAGAATGCCTTACTATTTACGGTTTATAATAAGGGGAAACCCTTTAATAAACTGGGAGAGTTACGGGTTGATCACAGGGATCCGACGAAACAGGATTGGGGCGTGACACTATCTTCGTAGGAAGACAACCCTAGAAGCTTCTCAAATAACTAAGGCATGGCAGGAATCTCAAAAGACCAAATGGGGAAGTATCCCAGAGAATGGTGCTAGGACCTATTGAGGTCACAACTCTAAGTATAAAGGAAGCCCAACGTGAAGCTATAAACACCATCAAAGGGTGTATAAACTTACCTAGGAGGATGCCTATCAAGAACCTTGCAGCTCTCCATTTATTTTGTGACCACTTTATGTAATAGAGCTAAAACCCCAAACATATTGTACTACTCGATTGATAAAGTACTTGAAATTCCTAAAATCCTATCTCTCGATGAAGTGATCTTGCTAGGAAGATTGTCCCAAGAATAGTAAACAAACAAACCCCTTCTCCATTAAAATTAGGGAGAATCCCATCCCAGTTAAGTAAGGTGAATGATGGAATCAAGGAATATAGGAGGACTACTAGAGTGACCATTTGGCAAAGAATACTTAACAAGAAACTCTCAAGGTGATCACACTCAAGGACGGCGAAGCAACAAACTATTAGTAACCCCTAGAAAGGCCCCACAATACCCAAAGGAAAGGAGGAACCACAACAGTCCATGCAAGGGAATAACCTATTAAAAGTGTGAACAATAGAGACATTACGTGAAGAAGTACCCAACCCTACTATATAAGAATCAAGTTAACGTATAGGGGAATAAGACACGAAGTGAAAAACTGTCCCACATAATGCCCCCACAACTATAGGAAACCTGAAAGGATACCATCCTTAGAAATACAACTCCTGCTCGGAACTTCAATTACATCCAAGAGTAAGCTCTTCAAGATTCTAGCATAATGGTAGGAAGAAAAAGAAAAGGGACTAAAGGTAGAACCTCGATATTCATCAGATCCATAAAGGCTAGAGGGGCATTTGTCAGGCCAAAAGGTATCACTCTAAATTCATAGTTTCCTTATAGGGATCGAAAGGTGGCTTAGGTATATCTCCCTCTCGGATCCTGAGTTGGTGGTATTCTAATCGAAGATCTATCTTAGAGAAATAGGCTGCCCCATTTAGTTGGTCGAATAGGTTGTTAATTTGTGGGAGTGGGTACTTATTCTTTATGGTGACTTGATTCAACTTCTAATAGTCTATACACAACTTCATACTCCCATCATTCTTCTTCACGAATAGTACTGGTGCACCCCATGGAGATTAGCTAGGGCATATGAAATCTTTCTCTAGTAATTCGTCCAATTTCTCCTTTAATTCCGCTGGAGTCATGTGCTAGGGAGCTTGGGATATGGGATGTGTCCCGGGGATTACCTCTATGGTAAATTCCAATTAGCGGTTTAGGGGTAGTCCTGGTAGTTCCTCAGGAAATACATCTGGGTAGTGTTCAACCATCGGGATGTCCTCTTGTCCTTTCTTTTTCGAATTTTCAATGGTGATCATTGCAAGGAAAGCTATCACACCCTAGCCCGGTTTGGTTGAGGCATTATGATCAACCTACCACTCTTCCAGTCCTTCAAGAGGGATCCCCCCCAGAAGGTCAAAGAGAGTCAGGCATAGTACCTGTCATGTTTTCCCTGTACAACATTAAACAAAACTCAAATGGTAAATTCTTATACTTGGGATAGGTTCTGGAGAGGGAGGGGTTGTTGTAGTCATGTTCTTTCTTGAAAATATTTAGAGGGAGGGGGTGAGTTCGAGAAATTAGTGAGTGGGGGAAAATCTTTTTAGAAAATGTTTAATTAAGCATTTTCCCATGTTCAACATTTCGTTATCGGTTTCCTTCTGGATTTTTCTATTCACATGATCAACAACCGCCCTCCTATCATAGGAGGGATCACACATTCGTAGAATGGTCCCCGACCATTCCACTTGTGAACTGGAGCACCTTTACTGTCCACCCTGATAGAGATGTACAGCTCTACCAAGAATTTGAGTGGAAATCAATCGTCTGACCCTCAAACCCTAATCACTTCATCATGTCCGCTTAGTGAGATGAGACCTCCTTTCCCCTACTTCCTTAGTCTCAATGCGCAAGAAGCTCCTCGAGCTTCATGACCTACTAGATGACATATCGCCCTTATGCACCCTAGGTCGTCCAGCAGTCCTTGGGCTCCATCGCTACCTCATGCTAGGTGTACTATGGCCCAAACATCATAGTGCATGCACAATCAATAATCTTTTATGTTATAGCCATTATCTTTGGCCCTTTAGTGCAATGGTCTTTTAGATTGGCTTCGTCCCACGCATACTAGCCTAACAGGTTTGATGACCTGGCTTTGACAAAGTAGCAGTTTAGCCTAACAAGCTCAACAACTCAGACTTGGCTCAGGGGGTGTCACACACAATCTCTCATCATTTGGATCTTTTAGCATCAATCCTCACATACTAGTTCTAGACGGGTCCATACTAGTATCCATCGGCCTTGGGCCCACTCGCATACCGAGCCTAAACCCCACAATTAGCTCCCAAACATTTTAAGTAGAGTTACCCAGTCAGGGGAGGCTAATTCCAAGAAAATCATTTTCAAACTTGAAATGCCATTCCAATTGAAATAGACGTTATAGCGGTTCCCACTCACCTCGTAATCTCGGCGGGGCTGTTCCGGCGGAGTTTGTCTTCGTGGTGTTCTTCCGAAAGTCAACGCTCAAGCAGTCTGCTCTTACACGACATGAATATTCATATTTGGGTACTGAACTAAGGGACCGCACCTCTTTGAGTATTGGCATATATGCCCTCATATTTTGCCTAAATTGCAATTTTGTCCCTGAGGTTCATGCCTTTGCCTTTAAGTCCTTATTTGCCTACTTCTTTTCAATTTCGACCCTAGGTTTTCCAATTATCTTTTCTGGGTCCTTAGTTTTATCAAAATTGCCCCTAGGTTCCTCAATTTTCTAAAATTGCCATTTAGTCCCAAATTTTCCCAAAATTGCAATTTAACCCCAACTTTCTCAAACTTTGCAAATTGTCCCCCATTTTATCCAATTTACCCAATTGGCCCTTATTTGGGAGGGAATTTCATGAAAATACCCTCAATTTTATCAATTTGTCATTATGTAAACTCTATTTTTTTAATAAGAAAACTGGGAAAAGAAATTGTCATTTCCAAAGAAAAAAGCCGAGTCGGTTCATGAACCTTAACCGATAGAGAAAGGGCAAATCAGGAAATTAACAAATCCTGATTGACCTAAAGAATCACAAAAGTCATGGAAAATGACTTTGGGATGAATTGGAAGAGAAAATAAAACCGGTTCAGGTGAACCAGACCTGAACCAGATTGAATAGGTTCTGAACCAGTTTGAACCACCATTGAACTAATTTCTAAATTTATTTTTCTAAGTAGCTTAAATATTCAAATTGAGGTATTGAAGCCACCATTGGATAGATAATGAATTTAGATGAATTTAGAACTTTTTAATTTTGAAAAACTCGATCGAATCAGGCCTGAACTGGCCAGTATAAGCATGGAACCCGGTTCGGACCGATCTAGTCCAGTTTGGAATAATATCGTCTTCTTACTTCAGATGACAGCACTGTTCACTCACCAGAAAAGTGAGCAGCATTGACAAAGATGAAAAGTCTTTGTTCATGGCATTTTAGGTCATGAATGATTGCCATAAAGGCACCAATTGGATGGTCAAGGAGTCCTCGAGCTCCCTATATAAAGTGCTCCTCCTCATTCATCCACTTCACACCTGAAAACTTCTATCTCTCTCAGTTGCTGCAATGTCTAGTGAAGCTCAAACTAGAGCTCCGAGTTGGGCATTTTTCTGAGCCTTAGAAGGCGAGATTAGGTTCCTTAGATTTAGGGAGAAGTCAGCTACCCGACGGTAGTCTCCATTCAATCTAAGGACAGCCGTAGAAGCACCGATGTAATCAAATAGTGAAGTAGCTCCAGTGGACCAAAGCTACCCTATTTTGACAGAGCTGAAATCAGCCGAATTCAACCCTTCTTTGACCAAACCAAACTCTCCCAATGTCCCCTCAGCCCTTAGACAACCTCAATTGAGCTGAAACGTAAGTCAATTTGACCCTCCTAAGTCATTGCAGGTCAAAGTTTGAGAGAGAAACTACAGAATTTCACTGATGAAATTCTCCCTCAATTCGAGGTTAATTTTAGGAATTCTTGATCCTAAAAGATACATAAGTAAGAGATCTATCTTCCTCGATAGAGAGATTGGACCGCTACACCTCCGACGATAAGCTTTCGAAGCATTCTCTCTCTAAGTTTAGTTTTTTGGCGAAGCTCCGTTTAAGCTTAATTTGGACCCAAATGATGTAATTCAAAGTTCAATTGAATCGTATGTAAGTGTAAAAACTGATCCATACGAAGAATTGGAGCAATTAAGCCCGAATGAACGGTCAATTTGATAAAATCAAATTCGACTAGTTTGAAAGGGGGGAAATTGGGAGAAATTATGGGAAATTTGGGGATTTCGTAAAATTGAGGGATCAAATTACAATTTCCTAAAATTGAGGGTAAATTGGCCATGAAAAGGATGTTGGAGGACCAATTGGTCAATTTTTGAAAATAATTGGGGTAAAATTGCAATTTTTGTAAAGTTTGGGTAAAATGGTAATTTTTAAAAATTTGGGAAACTTGAACCCCTTAAGTGATTTTGAGTAAATTGATGATCGAAAGTGAATTTAGGAAGTTTTGGGACTCAATTTGGCGAAAAGTTTGAATTGTGGACCTAAAGTCAAGGAAAATGAACATTAGGGACCTAAGTGCAATTAATTGGAAGTTTTAAGTTTAGTCGTTCATACGCGAGGAACAAATGCTATTATGCCAAGTATTAATAGATAAGGTTGTCCAAATCGTGTAGGAGCACAAAGGACCGGAACACCAACAAGATAAGCCCACGTTGACTTGGGAAAACAAACCGAGGACAAACACGTCACAATTAACGAGTAAGTAGGTTTATTCACATTATACCTGGTTGGGATGATGAGCACTTCGGAAATGAAAAACTACTTCTATGTGGAATTTTACGCATCACACCTGGTTGGAGTGACCTGAGAACTACGCAGAAAAACTATTTACCGGTTGTAAGTAGATCATACCTAGTTGGTATGATGGACTTCTAGGTAGGAAGTACAAAACCCGCTTACCGATTGTAAGCGAATATGTCATCACACCCGATTGGTGTGATGAATGGAAAATTATTTCATCGAAAGTGTTCTCCCCTAACTGTGTGCCAATGCTTTAAAATTTTGGGAGACCTTCTTGATGAGAGCTAGAATAGCTGAGATAGGCCTTCTAGACGAGACCTTCTTGAAAAGTTGGGGACGTGAGGAATGAAGGCTATTATGTCAAATGTTAATAAGCAAGAATGTCCAAAACGTGTAGGAACACGAAGGACTGGAACTCCAGCAAGGATAAGCTCGCGTTGAGGTAAAATGCCAATTGAGAAGGAATATACTGCGAATATCGGGTGAGTAGGATTATTCACATCATACTCGTTTGGGATGATGAGCACCTCAAAAATGAAAAACCACTAATTTGTGGAATTTTAACATCACACCTGGTTGGAGTGATATGAGAACTATGCGAAAAAAACTACTTACTGGTTGTAAGTAAATCATACCTGGTTGGTATGATGAACTTACTAGAAGGAAGTAGAAAACCCACTTACTGGTTATAAGCGGAGATGCCATCATACCTGGTTGGTGTGATCGACGAAGTTGAAAAGTTATTTTGTTAGAAGTGTTCTCTCTTGACTGTGTGCCAATGATTAAAACTTTTGGGAGACCTTTTTGACGAGAGCTGGAATAGCTCAGATAGGCCAGAGGCCTCGGTTTTAGATCTTGGGGGCTAAAATGCCAGGTTTTGGAAAATCACATACAGTGGGCCCAAGGCCAGTTGGCAGAGCAGGAGCTCGTAAACAAACATGATGATAAGCCATGAAATTATTTAATGAATGGATGTGATTTGGCCATGGTACCAAGACAGGACTAAGATACTCGATGGATTGGTGGGAGTGCTACAGGACCAAGTCGATAGATCGGTCTAGACAAACAGCTGCAGGTTGAGTTGAGGGTTGGGGCCATTGGACCAATGGCACTAAAGATAAATAGCTTTACGGGAAACATTGTTTGTGCATGCACTTGAGGTTCAAGACCATTAAGATGCCCAATATTTTTGAAAGAAATAAGGAGTCTAGCATACTCCAATTAAATATGTTTTGTATACTCTCTCTTCCAACACCCATTCACTGAGTTGTCGAACTCACCCCTATCTTTACCCTCTTTTCAGGTAACTAAGGGGAAAACCCACCTAAAGACCTTCCAGTTTCAGCTAAACCTACAAGACAGGTATGTAAGTTTAAATTTATTTAGTTTTAGTTAATGTTATTTTAGGAAAGGTATAAGTAAAAAGGACACCTTACTCCTCACGGTTTAAAGAAGGGGAAAACCCTTAATAAACCGGGAGACTGGCATGTTGCTCATAGGGATCCGACCAAACTAGGTTGGGGCATGATAACTTCAGTGGTATTAGAGCCTATTTCCTCGAATACATTATCAAGACTAGAGAACATAGGAACTAATAGAGGTAATTTTAAAATTTTCAGATGGCTTCCAAGAAAGGAACCAAGAGAACTAGAGTCATAGTCTCCGATGCTGCCCAACCACCCCTCCCCATGGAAACTCCCCGAGGAGCCCAAACAATCCCACCTAGACTAAGCTCTGAACACCAGAGGTTGTACGAGGAGTTCAATTGAGTATTTGGACAATCTAACCTCGTTCCTAAGGTAGGCACTAATTCTCGGGCTGAACCGGAGGAAATACGATCCCATCCTCCTCCTGTTAACCATCCTCCTCTAGTTGACATCCCTAAAAATCTCAAGACCCTCCGTCAACTGGGGTGTAAGCCTTTCCTCCGAGAGAAAGATGTTGGTGCCTCGATGGATTAGTTGGCTAAAATTAAGAAACTAATGGGGATAATCAGGATATCACCAGAGGACATGGTGATCGTGACAGAATTCTTCCTTGAGGGTAGTGCCAAAAAAAGGTGGGACAATGTATGAAGCCTGCATACCTCTACACCTACCTAGGAGTAGTTTGAGGAGAGGTGCGCGGAGGAGTACATGACTCCTCATTTGATTAATGAGAAGAAGCAGGATTTCCTCCGACTTCGGCAAGGGCTTAACTTGATATCGGAGTATGAGACTAAATTCAATGAGTTAAGACCCTTTGCTACTGACTTGGTTAAATCGACATACATATGCCAACGATTTGTGTTCGGTCTCAATATGGACATACGAGCCCGTATGGGAGTGCTAGGACACCCCACGGATCTGGCGGCAATGATCAGTATGGCTTACAAATGTGAGCAACTATGTAGACCCAATGTCGCTTAATGGAGCAAACAACTCGGAAAGAGGACAAGGGCCAAAACTGTTAGGGAGGATGGAAGGAGCACAATGGTCCAAGATGGAGAAATAGAGTGGGATTTCAAAAGAAGAAGGATATGCCACTACCTCCCCAGAGAGTAATCCCTACCATGCCATAAAGAAACTCCCGTTGTCCTAAGTGCCAAAGGTATCACGAGGGAGCGTGCTTGTTCTGTTTTGCATGTGGACAGGTGGGACACTTTGCAAAAGAATGCCTCACTCTTAGGGAGAACAAGCAAAGGAATACACTTGGACCACACCAAGGGAACTTCAGAATCCAAGGTAGGACACAACGGCCAGAGTACCAGCTAGGGTATACAACCTCACTGAAGAAGAGGCTAGGAAAGACCCTAGTATCGTAGCGGGTACTTCCCAAAACCCTCCCAATTAGATTAAGAAAAAATTGTAATTGAAATTTTATTCAATAAAGGAAGTCTTTTCTCTAAAAATATGCATTTCTCAAATCAGGGTACGTGAATTTATGGGGACAAAAGTTCTGCACCCTCTTTGACTCATGATTAGAGAAGAAGACTTTCCTAAGACTGCATTTCGGTCCCGATACGGGCATTACGAATTTAGGGTGATGCCTTTTGGTTTAACTAATGCCCCTGTAGCCTTAATGGATTTAAGGAACCGAGTGGTCCATCCACACTTTGACCGGTGTGTGATAGTATTTATAGATTATATACTAATATGCTCACAAACCAAGCTGGAGTAGGAAAAACATTTGGTGATCAACTTAGAGATAATACGAGAAAACCCCATATATGCTAAATTCTCCAAGTGTGAGTTCTGGCTGTAGGAGGTAGGATTCCTAGGACACAGTGTGTCTAAAGATGGAGTCAAGCTAGATCTAGTAAAGGTGGAAGCCATATCTGATTGGAAAGCACCCATGAATCTTTTGGAGATATGAAGATTTTTAGGCTTGGCGGGATACTACAAACGGTTTGTGCAGGATTTCTCTAAGATATCTACCCCTTTTGACTCGACTCACCAGGAAAGGGGTAGAGTATAAATGGGATGGAAGCTGTGAGAAATCTTTCTTGGAATTGAAGACTCGTTTCATAACTGCACATGTACTCTCCCTTCTTGACCCAAGCGTGGGGGAGTACACCACCTATAATGATGCATCCGGACAAGGACTTGGATGCATACTGATGCAATAAGGAAAGGTTATCACCTACGTCTAGTGACAACTTAAGGTACATGAGATGAATTACCCTACCCATGATTTGGAATTAGCTGCGATAGTGTTCGCCATAAAAAAATGGCGACACTACCTTTATGGGGTTAATGTAGGATATACACTAATCACAAGAGTTTTAAGTATTTCTTAACTCAGGAAGAGTTAAATCTTCGCCAGAAAAGATGGTTGGAATTGGTGAAAGACTATAACCTTGTGATAGAGTATCAGCCCGGAAAGGCAAATGTGGTAGCAGATGCCCTAAGTCGCAAATACCAAACCGAGGCAGCACAAATAAAGACAAGTTACTTACCCTTATTGCAACAGTTGGGGAGAATGGAGGTGGACCTAGAGATGGACAAGAGGGAGAAATGCTTGTTAGCTAATGTGGTGGTGAGACCCAGTCTAACAAAGCAGATTAAAGCCGAGCAAAATGCTAATAAGGAAATCATATCCTATTTGGACTCGGTTAACAGAGAGACGAAACCAGGCTACGACTTGCGAGGCGACAGAGTGCTAATCTACAAGGGTAGAGTGTGTGCACCTCAAGATAAGGAACTAAAGAGGTTAATTCTGGAAGAGGCACATGATTCTGTGTATGCGATGCATCCGGGCAATACTAAGATGTAACACACCCTCAAATAAGGATATTGGTGGAAAGGAATGAAGAGGGATATTGCGGGATACGTAGCCCGATGCTTGTCCTATCAGCATACTAAAGTTGAACATCGGAAACCATTAGAACTGCTACAACCCTTGCTAATCCCAGAATAGAAATGAGAGCACAATACTATGGACTTTGTCACGGGATTACTTGTGACCAGGAAAGGACAAGATGCAATTTGGGTCATAGTGGACAGATTAACCAAGTCCGCCCATTTCCAGCCAATAAGAGTGACAGATTTAGTAGAACAATTGGCTATCTTATACATGAGGGATATAGTAAGACTCCATGGCCTCTCGGTGAGCATAATATCGGATAGAGACCCTAGATTTATTTCAAGGTTCTGGCCAAGCTTGCATAGTGCCTTGGGAACCATGCTTCACATAAGTACAACATTTCATCCTCGGACCAACGAACAGTTTGAGCAAATGATCTAAACCTTGGAGGATATGTTGAGAGCATGCGTACTCACCATGGATAAGGGTTGGGAGGAATACTTGTGCCTAATGGAATTTGCATACAATAATAGTTATTAGGCAGTATTCAAATGGCTCCTTATGAAACCCTTTATGGACGACCATGTCGTACCCCTTTATTTTTGGAAGAAGTGGGGGAAAGAAAGTTGGAAAGGGTCAAACTAATCAAGAATGCTATAGAGAAAATCAAGTTAATCAGGAGTCACCTTAAGGCTGCTCAGGACAGTCAAAAGAGTTATGCGGATCATCGGAGAAAAGATTTGGAGTTTGATGAGGGAGACCAAGTGTTTCTAAAGGTATCTCCATGGAGGGGAATACTTAGGTTTCAACAATGAGGAAAGTTGAAACCAAGGTACATCGGTCCTTATCCCATCATCCAAAGGATAGGACCAGTGGCTTACAAATTGGAACTACCTCCAGACTTACATGGAATACATGATGCATTTCATATCTCGATACTTCAAAAGTACCAACCTGATCCTAGCCATGTGTTGGACCGACCTTCACCAGAACTTGACCTATCAAGCAGAACTGGTATGAATCCTCAACCAGAGGGATAAGAACTTGATGAATAAGAGGATTCCTATGGTTAAGGTTCATTGGAAAAATGGACCCGTGCAAGAAGAGACATGGGAGACCGAGAGCGTGATGAGGGATGGGTACCCTCAATTATTCAACATGTAACTATTTTGGGGACAAAACTCCTAAAAGGAGGTGAGATTTGTAAACCCGTCCTTTGAAAATAAGAAAAATCGGGAAAAGAACCGATTATTTCCAAAGAGAAAACTGACCCGGTTCATAAACCGTAACCAATAGAGAAAGGGTAAATCGAGAAATTTACAAATCCCGAGTGACCTAAAGAGTCACAAAAGTCATGGAAAAGGACTTTGGGATGAATTGGAAGAGAAAACCAAACGGGTTCAATGAATCTATCTTGAACCAGAATGAACCTGTTTAAACTATTATTGAACCGGTTTCTTATTTCATTTTTCTAGGTAGCTTAAAATATTTAAATTGGAGAATTCAAGCCACCATCGGATAGAGAATGAATTTAGATGAATTTTGAAAAACTCAGTCGAATCGGGCTTGAACTGGTCGATTTAAGCATTGAACCATGTTCGGACCGGTCCGGTCCGATTCGGAACAGTGTCGTCTTCTTCCTTCAAATGATAGTATTGTTCACTCGCCGGAAAAGCGAGCAGCACCATTGAAGATGAAAAGTCTTAGTTCAGGGCGTTTCAGGCCATGAATGATCACCAAAAAGGCATCAATCTGATGACCAAAGAGTCTCCGAGCTCCCTATATAAAGATCTCTTCCTCATTTATCCTCCTCACACCTGAAAACTCCTCTCTCTCTCTCTATATTGCTCCAATTTTCGACGAATCTCAAACCAGAGCTCCGACTTGGGCATTTTTCTGAGCCAAAGAATGCAAGGGGAGGTTCCTTAGACTCAGGGAGAAATCAGCTACCCGACGGTGGTCACCATATGATCCGAGTATTGTCGGAGAAGCGCCGACGTAATCAAACAGTAAAGCAGCTCTAGCGAACCGAAGCTGGCCTATTTCGGCCAAGCTAAAAACGGACAAATTGAGCACTACTCAGTCCAAACCAAGCTCTCCCAATACTTCCACAACTCTCATATGACCAAATTAGAGCTGAAAGGTAAGCCAATTTGGCTCCCCTCTGTAAATTCCGATCAGCATTAGAGAGAGAAATGGTGAAATTTCACTGACCAAATTCTCACTCAATTCGACATGAATTATTACAATTCTTAATCCTAGGAGGATCCTCAGAACGAGAGCTACCTGACCCAATCGAAAACTCGGACCACCGAAGCTTTCTCTATCTAAGTTTAGTTTTCCGATGAAGCTCTGTTTGAGCTCAATTCGAACCCAAATGACGTAGTTCAAAGCTCTATTGAATTGTATGAAAGTGTAGGAACTGATCCATACCTTTAATTGAAGCAATTAACCCCAATTGAATGGTCAATTTGATGAAATCAAATTCAACCAATTTGAAAGGGGGGAAATTGGGGAAAATTTTGGGGAAATTTGGGAATTTCTTAAAATGGAGGGATCAAAGTGCAATTTCCCAAAATTGAGGGCCAATTGGCCATAAAAGAGATGTTGGAGGACCAATTGGTCGGTATTTGAAATTTATTGGGGGTCAAATTGCCATTTTTGTAAAGTAGAGGCAAAATGGTAATTTTTGAAAAGTTGGGGACCAAATTGGAAATTTGAGAAACTTGAACCCCTTAAGTGATTTTGAATAGGTTGATGACCCAAAAGTGAATTTTAGAAGTTTTTTACTCAATTTGCAGAAAAGTTACCATTAGGGACCTAAAGTCAAGGAAAAAGAACTTTAAGGACCTAAAAGCAAATAACTGAAAAGTTTGGGCATTGTGTTCTTACGTGAGGAATGAAGACTATTATGTCAAATGTTAATAAATAAGGATGTACAAATCGTGTAGGAACACGAAGGACTGGAATGCCAGCAAGAATAAGCTCACGTGGAGGCAAAAATCCGATTGAGAAGGAATACACTGCGAATATCGGGTGAGTGGGATTATTTACATCATACTCGGTTGGGATGATGAGCACCTCAAAAATGAAAAACCACTATTTTGTGGAATTTTAACATCACACTTGGCTGGAGTGATGTGAAAAATATGCAGAAAAACTACTTACCGGTTGTAAGTAGATCATACCTGGTTGGTATGATGAACTTCCTCGAAGGAAGTAGAAAATCCGCTTAGCGGTTGTAGGCAGAGATGTCATCATACCCGGTTGGTGTGATGGACAAAGTTGAAAAGTTATTTTATTAGAAGTGTTCTCTCTTGACTATGTTCCAATGCTTAAAATTTTTGGGACACCTTCTTGATGAGACCTCGAATAGCTAAGATAGGCCAGAGGCCTCGGTTTTGGAACATGGGGCTAAAATTCCTAGTTTTGGAAAATTACATACAGTGGGCCCAAGGCCAGTTGGCACGAGTAGGAGCTCGTAAACAAACATGATGATGAGCCATGAAAATTATTAATGAATGGATGTGATTTGACCATGGTACCAAGACATGACCGACATACTCGATGGACTAGCGGTAGTGCGACAGGACTAGGTCGACGGACTGGTCTAGACAAACAACTACATGTCGAGTTGAAGGTCAAGGTCTTTGGACCAATGGCACCAAAGATAAATGGCTTTATGGAAAACTTTGTTTGTGCATACACTTTAGGTTTGGGACCATTAAGACACCCAAGAGGGGTAGTGATGCGTCCTAAGGGCTACTAGACGACATTGTGGAGATAAGGGTAGTTTGTTGTGTCAGCAGTCAAGGAAGCTCGACGTAGCTTCATGCGCATAAGATCGGGGTGGGGTTAGGATGAGATCTTTGTCCTCATACGCACACGGAGTTGATTTTAGGTCTGAGGGTCGGATGTTGCGAACATCCACTCATTCATAGGGTAGAAGTGGACGGGCTTCTATCTAGGTGGTCGGTAAAGTCTCTCTGATGCTACAAGTGGGTGTAGAGGATGGGCTGCCTTGTGAATGTGTGATTCCCTTCCTAATGAATGGTGTGTGTTGATTTTTAAACACACCTTATGTGAAAATGAGGAAAGGAAATTTGATAATAGGAATGAAAGGAAATGAATATTTTTGAAAGAAATAGGGAGTCTAGCACACTCAAATTAAATATGTTTTGTATACTCTCTCTCCCAACACCCATTCAATGAGTTGTCGAACTCACCCCCTCCCTTTACCCTCTTTTTAGGTAAACATGGGAAAAACCCACCTAAAGACCTTCCCATAGCTAAACCTACAAGATAGGTATGCACGCTTAAATTTATTTAGTTTTGATTAATGTTATTCTAGGAAAGGTACAAGTAAAAAAGGATTCAATACTTCTCATGGTTTAATGAAGGGGAAAACCCTTAATAAACTGGGAGAGTGGGGGATTGCTCACGGGGATCCGACCAAACTTGGTCGGGGTGTGACATGCTCTGTTTCGATCGAGCTGAAATTAGTCGAATTTAGCCCTCCTCTAGCCAAACCATGCTCTCCCAGCGTCCCCTAAGCCCCTAGATGACCTCAACTGAGCTGAAAGGTAAGCCAATTAGGCCCTCCTTAGTCATTGTAGGTCGGAATTAGAGAGAGAAACTATAGAATTTCACTTCAAGGTCAATTGTAGGAAATCTTGATCCTAGAAGATACCTCAGGAAGAGAGCTATCTTTCTCGATAGAGAGAACGGACCGCCACACCTCCGATGGTAAGCTTTCGAAGCTTTCTCTCTTTAAGTTCAATTTTCTAGTGAAGCTCTGTTTGAGCTCAATTCAGACTCAAATGGTGCGGTTCAAAGCTCACTTGAATTGTATGGAAGTGTAGAAACCGATTCATACCTTCAATTGGAGCAATTAACCCAAAATGAATGGTCAATTTGATAAAATCAAATTTGGCCAGTTTGAAAGGGGAAAATTATGGGAAATTTGGGGATTTCGTAAAATTGAGAGACCAAATTGCAATTTCCCAAATTTGAGGGTCAATTAGCCATAAAAATGATGTTGGAGGACCAATTGGTCAATTTTCGAAAATAATTTGGGTCAAATTGCCATTTTTGTAAAGTAGGGGCAAAATATTAATTTTTGAAAATTGGGGACCAAATTGGAAATTTGGGAAACTTGAACCCCTTAAGTGATTTTGAGTAAATTGAGGACCCAAAGTGAATTTTGGAAGTTTTGGGACTCAATTTGGGGAAAAGTTTGCATTAGGGACCTAAAGTCAAGGAAAATGAACTTTAGGGACCTAAGTGTAATTAACTAGATATTTTGAGTTCAGTCATTCATACGTGAGGAACGAAGGTTATTATGTCAAGTATTAATAGATAAGGTTGTCCAAATCATGTAGGAGCATGAAGGACCGGAACGCCAGCAAGAGAAGCTCGCGTCGACTTGGGAAAACCAACCGAGGACGAACATGTCACGGTTAATAGGTGAGTGGGTTTATTCACATTATACCCGGTTGGAATGATGAGCACTTCGGAAATGAAAAAGCACTTCTATGTGGAATTTTAAACATCACACCTGGTTGGAGTAATGTGAGAACTAAACGAAAAAAACTACTTATCGGTTGTAAGTAGATCATACCTAGTCTGTATGATGGACTTACTAGAAGGAAGTACAAAACTCGCTTACTGATTGTAAGCAAAGATGTCATCACACTCGGTTGGTGTGATGAATAGAAAATTATTTGTCGGAAGTGTTCTCCCCTAACTGTGTGCCAATGCTTAAAAATTTTTGGAGACCTTCTTGATGAGAGCTAGAATAGCTTAGATAGGCCAGAGACATCGGTTTTGGAACTTGTGAGCTAAACTTCCTGATTTTGGAAAATCACGTATAGTGGGCATGAGCAAGAGCTCGTAAATAAACATGATGTATAAGCCATGAAAATTCCTAATAAATGGATTATGTGATTTCGCCATGGTACCAAGACAGGACCAACATACTTGATGGACTAGCGGTTGTGCGATAGGACTAGGTCGACAGACCGTTCTAGACAAACAATTGCATGTCGAGTTGAGGGTTAGGGTCGTTGGACCAGTGGCACCAAATATAAATGACTTTGTGAAAAACTTTTGTTTTTGTATGTACATGAGGTTCAGGACCATCAAGATGCCCAAGAGGGGTAGTGGTGCATCCTAGGGGCTACAGGACGATCCCCCTCCCTTTACCCCCTTTTCAGGTAACCAAGGGAAAACCTCACTTAAAGACCTACCAATAGCTGAATCTACAAGAGAGGTATGTAAGGTTAATATATTTAGTTTTGATTAATGTTATTTTAGGAAATATACAGGTAAAAAGGATGCATTAGTCCCTATAGTTTAGAGAAGGGGAAAACCCTTAATAAACTAGAAGAGTGGCGGATTGTTCACGGGGATTTGACCAAACTGGGTCGGGACATGACACATTCGGTCCACAATTTTCTAAAAATCCCTAATTTGCCCATCTCAAAATTTGCATTTTATTCCCTCGAATCTCAATTTCGTTAAATTGACCATCAAAAATTGGTTAATTGTCCCCATTCATGATTTGGATCACTTTCTTTATGTTTTTCTCGTCATTTTAAGCCATGAATCGCTTTATTTGGCTTGGAAATGAGCTCAAACGGAGTCTCACTAGAAAATACAGTCTAGAGAGAGAAAGCTTGGATATCTTTCTAGTGGTTGGAGCTTAGGCTACCACTATGTTGCTCTCATCGTGGGGATACTCCCTGGATCAAAGAATGCCTCAATTGATGACATGAGCAGTGTGAAATTCAGCGTTAAAGTTTTTGTAGAATTCGCCCGTGAATAGTATTTTTCGATGAAGTGTGACGGAGGGAGCTTACCTTCTTAGCTAGGGGGAAGGTCGGGATACCTCCAGGTGGGGCGTAGGGGGTCTAGTTTGGTTGTAATTGGCCGTAGGGAGGCTCGAAGTGGCTCTAGAGGGTTGAGCAGTTCTATGGCTGAGGAGCGACGGTACTGTTCGAGCTTCCTCGTTCCTCCTCAGTAGCTCTCAAGCTGAACAGAGGGTATGGTTAGGTAGAGGACTTCCTCCTAATTCCAAAGACACCCAATGTGGCTTTGGAGGCTGAGAAAAGTTTCGTCGTCAGAGCTCTGGTTTACTGCTCGTCGGAAAATGCACTATTCTTCTTCTTCGCTTGATTGTGGGATGTTGACAATGAATGAAGGGTGTTTTTTATAAAGGTAGCTCCGCAACTGTTCAGGCTACCCGCCAATGTAAGACTCGGCCGCCAGCTACCTAAGAGAAGGATTTTTTGAGTCGTCGTAGACTCTAGCAATTCTGGCCTCTCTCTCTCCTCCATTCTCTCTATTAACGGCAAAAGGTTGAAGACGATGACATGGCGGTCGTGCCACATGGCATACTATGATTGGTTAGTTGTTCTGACGTGGAGATCTAGCTCAGCTACCGTATCAGCCACTGACCCGTTGATCGAACACATGCTAGCCTCTCATTAGTTGTTCGTGTCTACGTGGCATGCTGACTGGTCGCCAACTGACCATTGACCAGACACATGGCAGCCTTACATTGGCTACCTATGTCTGCATGGTTGCTGACGGGATGTCGTTGACCGTTGACCAGTCTCGTATGCTGACCGGTCTGTCCGTTGACCGGTTTGGTTCGTTGACCAGTCAGATTATTGACCGGTTCGGTCTAACTAGGTTCATTGTCCTGAATTCAAAAATTGGCCAGTTTGGACCCAATTCGACTAGTTTTCTTAAATTTAAAAATTTCTAAATTCATTTTCTATCTAACGGTGGCCTCAATTTCCCAAATTGACATTTTAGAGCCACCTAGAAAAATGAATTAGTGAACCGATTCACTATGGTTCATCCCAGTTCAGTTTAGTTTAGTTCCAGTTCACCCCGAACCGGTCCGGTTCTATCCTCAGTTCCACTTCCCGGTTCTTCCTTGTAATTTTTGTGAATTTTTAGTCACTTGGGATTTTTCAATTTCCCACGTTAACTATTTTTCATTCATTAATTAGCTCATTTCTTTGCATATAAATCTATACTAGTTCTTTTCATGGTTTTCTTTGGTCCTAATGGACGGGTTTTACAAAAACCTTGCAACTTTTCTGTATCATCTTTTGGGTTTTCACATGGGACACAAGTGCGCTTCTCCTTTCCTCCTATCTCATTGGAACCATAGTCCGAGTGTCCTGGGAGTGTGGAAAGATATCACTTTCTTTCTACAGTCCACCTCGGCTTGGTGTGTACATAGCCAATCAATTCCTAGTATTATTTCCACCTCTCTTGGAGGTAGTGGGATCAAGTCCGCCTCTAATTTTACTCCACCAATCTTAATCTCACATCCCTTTACCTGTTTGCCTCTATTTAGCCATTCTCCTAGAGGTGTGAGGATGTTGAGATTTTGTTCCATGGAGTAAGTTCTAGCAGAAGACTTGGAATTAAATCTTCCTTGATAAAGGATCTCTCTGCTCCTAAGTCAAAAAGAGCGTAGGCTTTTCTCCCCCATAGTTGTATGTACCTTGATAGAAGAAATGCACGTTTTTAGAAAAAAAAAATTAAATCTCTTTATTGAGTAGGATTGAATTACAAGTTTTGTCTAATTCTGGTCAGGGAGGGTTTGGGATGTACCCGCTATAGTACTATAATCTTTTCGAGCCTACTCTTGTGTAAGGTTATACAACCTAGTTGGTACCCTTGTTGTGGTGGTTGCATCCTTCCTTGCACTAAAAGTCATCAGGTTCCCTTGGGGTGATTCAAGTGTGTTACATTGCATATTCCTCCTAAGAGTGGGGCACTCACTTGCAAAGTGTCCCACTTACCCACATCCGAAACAGGTTGAACATACCCCCTCGTGGTATTTCTAACATTTTGGACAGCGGGGCTCCTCTGTAGTATAGTGGTGGTCACCTCCCTTCATGCGGGGTACACTTCCTTCCTCCTTAGGAAACCCATTTTATTTTCCCACTTAGGACCACTTTGTTCCTTACGTCCTCCGCGGCAATTTTAGCCTTTATCCTCTTTCTGGTTGGCCTGCTCAATCCGGAAGCGTCGGGTTTGCATTAGACGCTCACATTCATAAGCCATATTGATTATGGCTGCCAGATCCGTGGGGCATCCTAGTACTCCTATCTGGTCTCGTATGTCCATATTGAAATCGTCCATGAATTGTTGGAAAATGTCCGCAGGTCCGACTAGATTAGGGGCAAAAGGTCTTAACTCATTGAACTTAGTTTCATACTCCGAGATAGAGTTGAACCCTTGTCAGAGTCAGAAGAAATCTTGTTTCTTCTTGTTGATCAAATGCGGAGTCAGATATTCCTCCGTATATCTCTACTCGAATTGCTCCCAGGTGGGGTGGTGGTATGCAGGCTTCTGACGTTATCCCACCACCTTTTTATGTTGGCTTCTAGAAAAAATTCCGCTTATGATCACCATATCCTATAGTGAAATCCTGATTATCCCCATAAGTTTCTTGATATTGGCTAGCCAATTCATAGTGGCTTCAAAATCCTTCTCTCATAGGAACGACTTACATCTTAGTTGGTGGAGGGTTTTGAGGTATTTGAGAATGTAACTAGAGTAGTAATATTGGCGGAAGTGGGTTGGGACTGTACTTTCTCGGGCTCAGCTTGAGAGTTGGTGTCCACCTCGGGAGTGAGGTTGGGCCTTCTAAACACTCAGGTGAACTTTTCGTACATCCTTTGATGCTCTGAGCTTAGTCTAGGTAGACCCGTCTGGGATTCAATGGGAGTTTCTATAGGGATGGGGTGTTGGGCAGTGTTGGTAACTACGAATCTAGTTCTTTTAGGAGTCATCTATAAATTTGAACAATTTATTTTTTTTTGTTCCTATTTTATATAGTTTTGATAATGTATTCGAGTAAATAAACTATTATACCACTAAAGTTATAACGACTCGATCCGGTTTGGTCGGATACTCGTGAGCAACACATTATTTTATTTGGTTAAAGAGGGTTTCACCTATTTTTAAATAAAAAATAATTAATAATTATTTTTCACTATTTTTACTGAAATAATATTAAACAAAACTCAATATATTAAAATTTTATATACTTGATTTAGAGTTCAAGTTATGTAACTTTAAGGTTGTTTTTCTTTTCTCCTAAAAAGGTTAAATAAAAATAATTTTATAATTAATTAAAAAAGAGAAGCTTATTATTATTTTATTATTTTAAGTTATTAAAGATAGATCCTTTCCATCTCAACCATTCCAAATCTTTGTATTTAAATATACTGTAGCATTTCAGGTGAGCAACTCGATCACTTGGATATATATATATTATAACATTTCACTAAATGTTCATCTCATTTAAAAGAACTAATAACCTATTAGATAGGTAAAGAGAAAAAAATGATAAAAGTATTAATTTAGATAAATGGTTAGATGTAGAAATTAATCACAACAAAAAATATATATAAATTGCTAACCTTCTATTACAACAGATCCGTCACCTTCAATGTTAGAAAAGTGTTTCTCTACTCCGCAACCCGTATTTAACCTGACATGTATATACTTTTTTAGTTAAAATCAAATTCCATTAGTATGCCGATAAAGTATAGGTTATGATTTGTTTCGCGGGACCCGAAGTATAGATCGGATGTATTAAAGTGGACACTAATTGCTTATATTTTCTTTATACTCAAATTCGATTCGAAATAAATAAAATTAAAAATAATAAAATCTTAAAATTTTAATAATTTTTTTAAATTTGTACGTTACATTTTACATATATATTATAATATTACACTAAACAACATTCATCTAATTTGGAACTAATAACCTAGATATGTAAAAGAGAAAAATTATAAAAATCATAATTTAGAGTCAATATATATAAATTACTAACCTTCTATTATAACATATTCGTCACATTAGAGGTAAGAAAAATCCTTTGGGTCTTGAGTCAATCTGTGTTCAACTGTAGATGTATATACTTTTTCGAGTCAAAATCAAATCCCATTACTACACGGATAAGGTATGGCTTAGGATTTGTCATCTAGCTCGCGTGCGATCCGTACTATAGGTGCGCATCATTAAGTGGACACTAATTATCATTTTTTTTAGATTTGTACCTTACATTTTACATATATATTATAATATTACACTAAATAACCTATTAGATATGTAAAGAGAATCAAATTATAAAAATCTTAATTTAGAGTTAACTTAAGTTGAATTGTGTATTTTTGATGATGCAATTTTCATGAGCTAACAAGTAAGTCCAAGCTAACATAAATTAGAGGGTGAAAGAAGAAATTGAACAGTTCACTAATATATTATTTAATACTCTCAACATTAATTCTATTCCACCGTGGTATTTCTCATATTTCTCATTTCTCATGTATTTTGTTCACACTTACACATTTCCAAGGAAAATTCTCATGAGCACACTAATCGTCCATCCTTTTATTATGCCATTTTCATCTAATCTGCTTAGGACTCCTCAGTTTACCTTCTGAAATTTTGTTGACTTAATAATTAAATACACAAAAAAATCGGTAAAAAAATGTAATAATTGAATGCCTAAAATTTTTTTTATCAATAAAATCATCTTTTAACTTGAAAGTAAACACTGATATATGGCTATATTAATGGTGGTTACATAGACAGAAGTTGCATATCATTTACTAAACCAATGGCTGGTGTAGTGTAGGGAGAAAGAGAGAGGCCCTTTGGCTATTTTTGGGTCAAACAGACTCTTAATCTGCCGGGATCATCTCAATGTTTTTTGAGGAGACAGTGTCAAATAAACAACCATTCCTCTTTGGACTTTATTCTCCATTATTTTGAGTATGACCCACTCCTTCTTTCCTTTATCAAGTGTTTATTCAATGATCGTCGTTAGCCCGCTAAAAGGCAGAGACATCAAATAGATGATAATCTTAAGTTTAAAATTTTATATAAATTTTTCTTAGGAAAAAGGCTATGATTTTTAATAAAAAATGGCTACTCGAAAGTTGATCATTTCCAACCATCAAAAGGAAATTTAATTGGAAGGAGAGGAGCCCATGATCTGCAAAAGTTGTGCTTAAATTCTCTTTACTGCTATTTTAAAAGAATTGTAGAAAAAAATTAAAGCAAGGAGGAAGGACGAACCACAATTATAATAGCTGGGATGATGAGGGAGAGCCTGAGCCCCACAGATAATTTTATTTGATAGTGAACCGCCACAGCCGTCCAAGCAGAACCTACCTTGTTCTATTATCGCCTTGCCTGCACTTATACACTGCCACTGATTGATTTCTGAATGATTCCTTGTGGTTTTCATGCCCACGCTTGGCTATGCAAGTAGGGGTCGGCCCCATAGGCTGTTTTCCATGATACGGCTCAAAGTCTCATCTTTTTTTTCCGGTGGGAATGGTTTTTTTTTTTTTTTTTTTATCTACGACCTAACTGATGTTAATAGTATAAAATATCAATTTGTGAACTTTAGGGAGTGCATCCAATACATATGTAAGGCGCACCCTGCACGTGTCTTTAAAGACGATCATTTTTCCAAGTAACCTCTTACATGGATGTGAATCATGGGTTGCTATGATCGATCCAGCTGCGGATCAAGGTAGATAGTGTTCATCCATCAGTCGGATGTTACATATGATCAATCAGTCGTTCAAATCTAATTTTTTATAACTCATTTTTAAATAAATTAATTAATGTTACGATATTTAAATACTAGAAATATCTTTTCTGCTACGATTAAAGTGTCATACTTTGAATGGAAAAGAGAGTGCACGAGGGAGGAGCTTTGTGGCAATTAGAATTAGGAAAAGTCACAAGCACGGAATGTTTGACCAATAGAATCTCTTTGGAATAATTACTAGAATCTTATGACTTTATTAAGCTACTTTTAGATTTATTTAGTAGTATTTATCAACCTACTAAATTTAATAATAAAAATTTTAAGCTAAGCATCACTTTCATATGTTGGGAGTGATTTTTCAAAAATAATTAGTCTATCAACCAATGTTTCACATTTATTTTTAATTAAGGGTCTTTCTCAAATCTCAAAAGATCTTTCCACTTTCATTTAGATATGTTTAATTCTCTTAGCATATCCCCTTGCCTCGAAAATAAATACATGTCTTTTATTATAAAAGGTACAAATGTTCGCAGTACAGTCCAACACTACACCCACTTGGAGATCAGCACAACTTATTGTCCACCATAATAGAAGTCTCAGACTTCTACTCGAGTCTGAGTGCATGTCCCAAACATCCGACCCTCAGACCCAAAATCCACTTCGTGTTCATAAGAGGATAGAAACCTCATCCTAACCCCACCCTGGTCTCATGTGCAAGAAGCTCTTAGAGCTTCACGACTATCTGGCATGACGAACTGCTCTTATCTCTATCATGTTGTCTAGCAGCCATTGGAACTCATCACTACTCCTAGGGCATCTTGATGGTCTCGTATCCATGAGTGTATGCACAAATAATAATTTTTCATAATTAAGCTATTCTATTTGGTGTCAACAATTCAACAACCCCAACACTCAACCCGACATGCAACTATTTGTTTAGGTCGTTTTGTCGACCTAGCCCTGATACACTGCCGCTAGCCCATCGAGCATTGTCGGTTCTAACTCAGTAATAAAAGTTTTCATAGCTCTTCCTAATCATGTTTGTTTACGGGCCTTAGCCCGTACCCACTGGCCTTGGGCCCATTGAGGCCCCTAGCCTATTAGAGCTATTCTAGCTCATGTCAGAAAGGTCTCCCAAATCATTTAAGCATTGTCACACAATCAGGGGAGAACACTTCTGACAAAAATCCTCTTTTAAGTCATCACACCAACTGGGTGTATTGATAGGTCCGCTTACAACCGGTATACGAGTTTTTCCTTTCTGTAAGGAAGCTCATCATACTAACCGGATATAAAGTTTAAAGTATGCTACTCACAACCAATAAGTAGGTTTTGAAAATTTCAAGTTGTGCTCATCATTCCAACCGGTATTCACTTAGGTCCCTAAAGTTCATTTTTCTTGACTTTAGGTCCCTAATACTAACTTTTCCCCCAAATCGAGTCGCCATGCTTCCAATATCCTCCTTGGGTCCTCAATTTACTTAAAAATGTGTAATGGGCTCAAGTTTTTCAAATTCTCAATTTAGTCCCCACTTTTTTTCAAAAATTACACTTTTGTCCCTACTTTCCAAAAATAGCCAATTGACCCCAATTATTTCAAAAATTGACCAATTAGTCCCCCCAACATCTTTCTCATTGCCAATTGGCCTTCAATTTTGAGAAATTGCATGGAGGTCCCTCAATGTTTTGAAATCCCTAATTTTCCCCAATTTCTACTCCCTTTAGTGACCAAATTTAATTTCTTCAAATTGGTCATTCAATTGGGGTTAATTGCTCCAATTGATGGCATGGATCGGTTTCTACACTTCCATATTATCAAATGGAGCTTGGAATTGCATAATTTGGGTCTGAAACAAGCTTAAACGGAGCTTCGCCAGAAAACTATTCGTAGAGAGAGAAAGCTTCAAAAGCTTACTATCGAAGGTGCGGCGATCTAAGCTCTTGATTTGGGGAGGTAGCTCTTGTCCTTAGAGTTTTCCTAGGATTAAGAATGGCTACAATTGATGTCATATGAATGGGAATTTCGTTAGTGAAGTTTAACACTTTCTCTCTCTAGCATCGATCTGCAATGACGAAGGAGAGCCGAATTGGCTTACCTTTCACCTCTATAGAGGTCGTGTGATGGTCGTGGCGACTTTGGGGAGGCTTGGTGTGGTTGGTGGAGGTCTAAATTGGTCGAATTCAGCTCGGCCAAAAAAGGGTAGCTTTGAACCAATTGAGCTGCTTCATTGTTTGATTCTGTCAGCACTTCTCCGGTGATTCTCGGGTCGAAAGGAGGTTGCTGTTAGGTAGCTAACTTCCTCCAGAGTCTGTAGGACCCGTATCACGCCCGATCTAGTTTGGTCGGATCCCCGTGATCAACCCGCCACTCTCCCAGTTTACTAAAGGTTGCCCCTTGTTTATAAATCATGAAGAGTAAGACATCCTTTAAACTGTATAAAATTTTAAACTGATCATACCTTTCTTACAGACATATTAGCTGGTGGTCTTTAGGGTAGGCTTTCCGAGGTTACCTATAAGGGATATAAGGGAGGGGGTGAGTATAACTACTCAATGAATGGTTTTTTTTTCAAAATTTATCTTTTAGGAAAAATGTTTAATTCGGAATGTGTCAAACTCTTTATTCTCTTTAAAAAAACCTTTCATTTTAAATTTTAGTTTTTATCACAATTTCTTATTAACCACGGTATGTTATCACCCAACACACATCTTTCATCATGAAGGTAAAACACACAATCACAGGCTAGCCCGTTCACTGAACCCACTTGTGGCGTCGGAGCGGCTTTACCGACCACCTAGATAGAAGCACGTCCATTTCTACCTAAAGAATGAGTGGGTGGTCGCAACATCCGGCCCTCAATCCCGTAACAAATCTCCATGTCCGTATGAGGACAAAGACCTCATCCTGTCCCCACCCTGGTCTCATGCGCTTGAAGCTACTCTGAGCTTCGCAAGACTTCTGATACGACAAACTGCCCTTATATCCATCAGGTCGTCTAGAGCCCTGAGAGCCATCACTACCACTCTTGGGCATCTTGAAGGTCCCGTAATCACAGTGCATGGATAATCAACATTTTTCACATGATGCCATATAATTTGTGGTGCCACTGGTCCAATGGCCCTGACCCTCAACTCGACCTGCAACTGTTTGTCTTAACTAGTCCGGAGACCTGTCATGTCGCATTGCCGCTAGTTGATTGAGTGTGTCAGTCCTGTCTTGGTACTATGGACAAACAATTCATTTACTTAATTTTTCATGGCATTATAAATCATGTTTATTTACGAGCTCCTGCTCGTGCCAACCAGCCTAGGGCCCACTGTTCGAGATTTTCAAAATTGGGCATATTAGCCCCCAAGTTCCAAAACCGAGGCCTCCGGCCTAACAGAGCCATTCGAGCTCCCGTCAATAAGGTCTCCCAAAATGTTTAAGCAATGGCACAGAGTCATGGGAGAGCATTTTCGACAAAATACTTTTCAACTGTCTATCATACCAACCGAGTATGAGGACATCTCTGCTCATAATCGATGAACGGGTTTTTCACTTCCTTCGAGAAAGTTTCATCATACCAACCAGGTATGATCTACTTACACCAGCAAATAGTTTTTCCATGTGATTTTTACATCACTCCTCTCATGTATGATGTTTAAAATACCACTTAGCAATAGTTTTTCATTCTCGAGGTGCTTATCATCCCAACCGGGTATGACAAAAATCTCACTCACCCGTTAATGTAGTGAAATTCCTCTTAGCCAGCTTGTTGTCCTTACTTGAACTCGTCTTAGCTGACGTTCTTGGTACTTCATGTTCCTACACGATGTGAACGTTCTTGTTCACTATTCTTTGGCCTAACAACCCTCATTCATCCCAATTAAATGAGAAAACCAAACTTTTCATTTATTTGCAATTAGGTTCCTAAAGTTATTTTTCTTTAACTTTAAGTCCCTATTGTCGGTTTTTCCTCAAATTGAGTCCCAAAAATTTTAAAATTTATCTTAGGACCTCAATTTATTCAAATTCACAAAAGGGGGTTTAATTTCCCAAATTTCCAATTTGGTCCCCCAACTTTTCCAAAATTACCATTTTGACACTACTTTACAAAAATGGTAAGTTTTACCCCAAAAATTCCAAAAATTGCCCAATTGGTCCTCCAACATCTTTATCATTCCCAATTGGTCCTCAATTTTATGAAATTGCACTTTAGTCCCTCTAATTTTTTAAATTCCCAAATTTCCCCCAATTTCAACCTTCTAACTTTGTTGAATTTGATTTTATCAAATTGACCGATCAAATGAGTTCAATTGTGGAAATTGAAGTTAAATTGGAGTTTCTACACCTTCATACGATTCAATTGCACTTTGAATCGCAAAATTTGGTGTCAGAATGAGCTCAAACAGAGCTTCACCGAAAAACTAGACTTAGAGAGAGAAAGCTTCGAAATCATATCGTTGGGGGTGCGGCGGTCCAAGCTTTCGATCTGGGCAGATAGCTTGTGTCCTGAGGTTTCTCTTAGGATCAAGAATTGCATCAATTGATACCGAACTGTGTGAGAATTTCATCATCAAAGTTTTATTAGTTCTCTATCTAGCACCGGTCAGAAATTATAGAGTGGAGTCGAATTGGCTTACCTTTCAGCTCTAATTCAGCTGTAAAAGGGTTGTAGAGGTGTTGGGAGGGCTTGGTTTGGCCTGAGAAGGGCTCGAACTGGCCGATTTCAGCTCGACCGAAAGAGGTCATCTTCAGTCCGACGAAGCTGCTTTACTGTTCGATCAAGTCGACGTTCCTCCAGCGACCCTCGGAGCAAATGGAGACTACAGACGTGTAGCTGACTTCTCCTCGGCTCTAAAGAACCTGACAATGCATTCTTTGGCTTAGAAAAGACCCTATATCGGAGCTCTGGTTTGAGCTTCGCCGGAAATTGGAGCAGGTGAGAGAGATTGGAGTTTTTAGGTGTGGAGAGGATGAATGAATATGGACTCTTTATATAGGAAGCTCGATGACTTCTTGGCCACCTATTCGGTGCCTTAATGGTGGTTATTCATTGCCTAAAACTCCATGGTCGGAGACATTTCAACTTTGTCGGCGTTGCGTGATTTTTCGACGAGTGAATAGTGTTGTCATCTAAAGGAAAAATATGACATTGTTCTAAACCGGCAGTCCGAACCGGTTTCAAAGCTCAAAACTGGCTGGTTCACCCCCAATTCTACCTAATTTTTCAAATCTAAAAATTTCTAAATTCATTTTCTATCCAATGGTGATCTCAAATCTCAAATTTAAATTTTTTAAGCCATGTAGAAAAATGAATTTAGAATCCGGTTCACCTGAACTAGTTTTGTTTTCATCTCCAATTCATTCTTAATTTCTTTTCCATGACTTGTGGGACTCTTTGGGCTACTCGAGATCCATAAATTTCCTGGTTTGCCCTTTTTCTATCAGTTCCGGTTTGTAGACTGACTCGGTTTTCAATTTGAAAATGACTGGTTCTTTCCCCGTTTTTCTTATTATCAAAGGACGGGGTTTACAACCCGACTTTGCCTTTTGAGGTTGAGAAAAGTATCCAAGTCAGAGCTCTAGTTTCACCTTCAATGGAAAATGGAGCACTTAGGAGAGGAGGACGATTTGAGTTGTGTGGAGAATGAATGGAGGGGAGTTGTTTATAAAGGGAGATCGGTGACCCTATACCCAACCAGTTTCCATTCTTATCGAGTTTATCCTCACTTGAAATGCTCTGATCGGAGGGAATATTCCTTTGCCGACAATAGAAAGTTTTTGAACTGATGAACAGTGTTGTCATCCCAAGGAAGAAGACGACACTATTCCGGACTAGATCGGTTTGATTCAATCGAGTTCAATGGCGAAAATTGGTCGGTTCAGGCCCGATTCGACCGATTTTCTCAAATCTAAAAATTTATAAATTCATCTAAATTCATTTCCTATACAATGGTGGCCTCAATTTCCCAATTTGATCATGTTAAGCCACCAAGAAAAATGAGTTCAGAGATCGATTCATGCATAGTTTAAACCGGTTCAATCCGGTTCAGGTTCGGTTCACCGTGAATCGGTCCAATTTTTCCTTTCATAAATCTTTTAGTCACTTTGGATTTTCCAATTTCCCATTTTACCCTTCTTTATCGGTTTTGGTTCATTAAATGGCTCACTTTTCTCTTTTTGAATCGACCGGTTCTTTTCCCAGATTTTCTTATTCTTGAAGGAATGGGATTTACAGCTTTGGTTACCTCTTTCACTTTCTCCTACATGCAACATACTTGAGGAATTTCCTTCCATTTCGATCATTCATTTACTCCTTTGGAAGTAGTCACTTTGGTTTGTCTTACCCCCGTGTCCAAGTAATTTCATAGACCCAATGCTTCTTGTCATTTAGGGGTAAGAACCTTACTGTTGAGTGCTTCTGTCTAGAATTCTAGGATTGGGAGTTTTAAAATGTCCAATCATTCTCATGTCTAGTTATTCTCTTGATCGTTGAAACACTTAGCTCAGTGTCCTTTCGAGCGTTTCATACTTGTTTCTCACGGGTTTCGATGTTATCCCCTTTTTGTCCTATATTGGTCCTTCCTCCATCCTTTGTTTACAACTCTAGTCCAAATTGTTTTTGTTTGACTTTGTCTTGCTTAATTAACTGACTCTTTCTTACTTTAGTCACATTTCTCTTGGGACTGTTGGACGTACGTCTCCATTACATCATAATATGTTCTAGAACTTGTCTTTGTCCATTATAATTCTAGAGCATTTTATTGATGGTTGTTCTTGACTTTCCAACCTTTCGAGGGTCGTATGATTTTGTCCCTTATTATCATCTGGTAGTATTCCTCAACTACCTTAAGCATTATCCTTTCATACCTTTACCTTTGACGTCATGTCTTTCATGATCGTGTCGGTTTTCCTTATCTACTCGTCCCTTACCAACTTTCTTATTGGGTTTCCCAGTTCCAATCATTGGGTTTCCCGATCACTTCATGACTTACCGACATGTTGGGATTTTTCTTCCCTTATGTTGTCATGCTCCGACCCGGTTTGGTCGGATCCCCGTGAACAATCCACCACTCTCTCGGTTTATTAAAAGGCTTCCCCTTATCCTAAACCGTAAAGAGTAAGGCCTCCTTTATACCTGCACCTTTCCTAGAATAACATAACTCAAGACTGTAATAAATTAAACATACATGTTTTACAAACGACTTATTTGGCAGTCTTTCAAGGGTAGGCTTTCCAGAATTACCTAAAAAGGGATATAAGGGAGAGGTGAGTACAACTACTCAGTGAATGGGTTTTTAAAGTCAAACTTTAACTTTTAGGAAAACAATAGTTTTGGAGTGTGCCAGACTCCTATCTTTCAAAACCATTTCATTTGAAATCTCGGGTTTTATCACCATTTTCTTATTTAATCACAGTGTGTCATCCCCAATACACATCCTTCATCATAAAGGTTACACACATTCGCAGGTCAGCACGACCATTGAACCCACAAGTGGCTTCGGAGCAACTTTACCGGCCACCTGGATAGAAGTACAACCACTTCTACCCTGAGATCGAGTGGTTGTACGTGACATCCGACCCTCAATCCCAAAATCAATTCTTCGTGTCTGAATGAGGATAAAGACCTCATCCTATCCCCACCCCGATCTCATGTGCTTGGTGTTACTCTAAATTTCGCACAGACACCTAGAACGACGATCTACCCTTATACTCACCGGGTTGTCTAGGGCCTTTAGGACACATCACTACCCCTCATGGGCATCTTGATGATCCCGTACTCATAGTGCATGCATAAACAGAGTTTTCTTAAATTGCCATGTAATATGTGGTGTTATTAGTCCCAACGGTCCCGACCTTTAACTCAACCTGTAGCTATTTGTTATGACTGGTCCAGAGATCGGTTATGTCGTACTGCTACTAGTTGACTGAGTATGTCGGACCTGCCTTGGTACCATGACCAAACAATTCACTTATTAAGGTTTAATGGCACATATATATCTTGTTCGTTTACAAGCTCCTACTCGTGTCCATTGGCCTATGGCCCACTGTTCAAGTTTTTCAAAAGTAGGGCATATTAGCCCATAAGTTCCAAAACCGAGGCCCCCGTCTATAAGAGCTATTCGAGCTCCTATCAAGAAAGTCTCCCAAATAGTTTAAGTATTGGCACACAATCAGGGGAGAGCACTTCTGACAAAATAGGTTTTCACTGTCCATTATACCGACCGGGTATAAGGATATCTCCATTCATAACCGATGAACGAGTTTTCAACTTCCTTCGAGGAAGTCTCATCATACCAACCGAGTATGATCTACTTACAACCGGTAAGTAGTTTTCCATAAAATTTTCACATAACCTCCTCTATATTATGATGTTTAAAATACCACTAAATAGTGGGTTTTCATACTGAGGTACTTATCATCCCCAACCGGGTATGATATAAAATCCAACTCACAAACGGTGAGTGGTTTTTATCTTTAAGTTGTGCTCATCATTCCAACCGGGTATGATGTTAGTAAACCCACTCACCCATTAATGCCGTGAATTCCACTAGACCGGCTCTTTGTATTCACACGAGTTTGTCCTTGCTGGCATTCCCGGTACTTCATGTTTCTACACGATATAAACATCTCAATTCATTATCTTTCAGCCTAATAGCCTTCATTCATTCCAAATGAATGAGAAAGTCAAACTTTCATTTATTTGCAAATAGGTCCTTAAAGTTATTTCTCTTTAACTTTAAGTCCCTAATGCCGATTTTTCCTCAAATTGAGTCCCGAAACTTCTAAAATTTATCATAGAACCTCAATTTATTTCATTTCAAAAAAGGATTAATTTTCCAAATTTCCAATTTGGTCCTCAAACTTTTCCAAAATTACCATTTGCCCTTCCTTTACAAAAATAGTAAGTTTTGCCCCAAAGATTCCAAAATTCCTCAATTGGTCCTCCAACATTATTTTCATGCCCAATTGCCCCTTAATTTCAAAAAATTACATTTTGGTCCTTTGAATTTCGAAATTCTATCGGTTCTCTCTCTAGCACCGGGCGAAAATTGTAGAGGGATGCTAAATTTGCTTACCTTTCAGTCCTAATTCGGCCGTGGGAGGGCTGAGAAAGTGTTGGGAAGGCTTGGTTTGGCCTGAGGAGGGCTCGAAATGGACAATTTCAGCCCGGCCGAAATAGGGCAGCTTCAGTGCGCCAGAACCGCTCCACTGTTTCATCACGCCGGTGTCTTGCCGGATACCCTCGGAGTGAATGGAGACTACAGACGTGTAGCTAACTTCTCTCTGGTTTTAAACAACCAGACTTCACCTTGTTTGGCTCAAAAAAGACCCCATGTTGGAGCTCTAGTTCGAGATTCACCGAAAAAAGGAGCAGTTGAGAGAGAATGGAGTTTTTAGGTGTGAAGAGGATGAATGGCGAAGGGCTCTTTATATAGGGAGCTTGGGGACCCATTGGCTGCCCGTTTGGCACCGTTATAAGTGACATTGAAGACCTGAAATGCCCCGAACAGAAGCATTTCTTCTTCGTCGGCATTTCTTTAGTTTCCCGGTGAGTGAACAGTGTTGTCGTCCTGAGGAAGAGGATAACACTATTCTGAACCGGACCGGACCGGTCCGAACTGGGTTCAAAGCTTAAACCAGCCGGTTCACCCCTCATTCGACCGAGTTTTTCAAATCTAAAAAATTCTAAATCCATTCTCTATCCAATGGTGGCCTCAAATCTCCAATTAGAATTATTTATGCCACCTAGAAAAATGAATTTAGGATTCGGTTCATTAGTGGTTCAAACCGGTCTGAACCGGTTCAGATCCGGTTCACCTGAACCAGTTTGGTTTTCATCCCCAATTCCTTCACAAGTCCATTTCCATGTCTTTTGTGACTCCTTGGGTCACTTAGGGTCCATAAGATTCCTAGTTTACCATATCTTTATTGATTCCGGTTCATAAACAGACTTGGTCCTTAAATCGGTTCAATCCGGTTCGAGTCCGGTTCACCCGAACCAATCTGGTTTTTCTCTCCCACTTTATTCTAAGGTTTCTTCCTAAGGTTTATAAATTTCTTTGGGGCACAAGGGAGTTGAATTTCTCTAATTTGCTCATTCTCTATCGATTTATAAACCGGTTCAATCTAGTTGGATTCAATTAATCTAAATCGATCTGGTATTTCTCTTCCAATTCATCCTAAGGTTCTTTTCCATGGTATTATGAACACTTTGGATCACCTGAGAGTTGTAAATTCCCTAATTGCCCGTTCACATATGATCAGGTTTATGTACCAGTTATGTTTCCTCACTTGGTTTGACCGGTTCGTTTCCCAGTTTTCCTTGGCTCAAAAGGGTGGGGTTTACAGCTTGAGACCGAGGTGGGGACGAGATGAGGTCTCTGTCCTCATACGGACACGAAGAATTGATTTTAGGATTGAGGATCGGATGTCACATACATCCACTCATTCTTAGGATGGAAGTGGTCGTACTTCTATCTAGGTGCTCGGTAAAGCCGCTTCGAAGCCACAAGTCAGTTCAGTGGTTGTGCTAACCTACGAATGTTTGTAATCTTCATGATAAAGGATGTGTGTTGGGTGATGACACACCGTGATAATAAGAAATTGTGAAAAACTTGAATTTTTAAATGAAAGGATTTTTTAAAAGTGAGTAGTCTAGCACACTCCAATATAAACATTTTTCTTAGAAGTTAAAAATAGAATTTTGAAAAACTCATTCACTGAGTTTTAGAAACTCACCCCTCTTTTTGTATCCATTTCCAGGAAAAGAGAAAATGACTGGAGTAACACCGAGCCTTACCCTTTATCAGGTATGCTTAATTTTTCCTTAAGCTTGCATTTTATTTGATATATGTCTTCTAGGGAACAAGGTTGAAATTTCGCTCGGCTCCTCTCAAGTAAAAGAAGGGGGAAACTCCTCTTGAATCGAGAAAGAGCGGTGGGTTGTTCACGGGGATCCAACCAAACTGGGTTGGGGCGTGACAACTAGAGTGGTATCAGAGCCTAGTTCCCTTGAAACATTATCAATAATATGCCCTGATATTAATCCAACCCTAAACTATCTTATAGGAATGAGAATCCCTAGGAAATTCGCAAGAAAATCTAGTCCTTTCCCTATAAGCGTGAAAAAGAGGTTCCGAAGGGGCGAAAAATGAGTACCCAAAGACATGGTGGAGGACTACCAGAAGCTAGTTGGAGCCTTACTAGTACCACAAGACATCATATACCCTCCTCCTAGACAAGAGGAACCATCACCACCTCCTAGAAGTCCAACCCTTCCTCCAATACCACAACTACAAAAGAGGAACCCCCCTAAGAAGGAGGCCTGGAATAATTATTGGGATGGTTATGCCACCTTTATGAAGGTCTACCAAGTACCTCCACCCACTCAACCTAACTTCAATCCGTCTCGATAGATGAAATGGATATATGAGTGGCAGTACGGGTTGGAGGCCACACATGAAATCCGTCCTATTGATGAGCACGAATGGACCCCAATGAATTACTCAGAGCCTTCCGACCAAGAGTTTCATAATCGTTTTAGGGTTAAATCTAGTCCTATGACCCCAAAGGATTAAGGGGTAGAGAAGTCATGTAATAAGCCAAATTTTTGGAAATAGAATATTTCCCAAATGAATTAGAAGTTTATTAAAACTCTTGAGTTCCTTGAGAAAAATCTAAGTAGATAAAAGTTTAAGAGAAGAAAATCCTCCTAAGGGAGAATGGCTTATGGATAGTTAAACTCAAACTATAGGACATAGAAAAGGAGAAATTTATCTGATGGAGATCCTAAGGAAAGGAAAATGGAGTTGGAGGACCAACCATTCGAGAGCACATAACTTTCGAGAGACCCAAGAGGAAGTATAACCACAAGAATAGAAACTGATCGATAGGGAAAGAGATTAAGATTTCACCTGGCAAAGATGAAGAGAAAGTGCAACAACAGGAAGCCCCAAGTGTAACAAATTCCTTACAAATTTTAGAGGATAAGAAACATATGGAAGGTAAAGTGTGAGTCGAAGAAAAACAAGAGTAGATGAAGCGTACCAAGTCTACAAGTTAGGAGAGAATTTTCCAAAGAATAAGGCGATCAAACACCAGTAAGTACGAGTGGTTAGGTAAGAGTATTAGGAGGTTGAGCATGATCCACTACAAGAAGGCCTGGAAAACTCGAATTAGGAACGTCAAAGAAATACTATAGGCCTGAAAAACTCGAATTAGAAACGTCAAAGAAATACTATGTAAGGAAATAACTTAATTGGACCAAACAATTGGAGTAAATGAAGTCTAATCGGAGATGGGGAATAGTGGGAGAATACACCCCAACCAACACAAAGAGGGAAACACTAGGGATATAAAGGTACAAAAGCTTTGAAAACGATAAGGATAAGAGACCCACCTCAAGGGAGTAAGCGAATATGGAAGCGAGTGGAAATAAAGCAAGGTCAACCGAAGGTACTACTGGATCCAAAGAGCAAGAATAAGCTTGAAATTTAAGGAGTTCAAAGGTATAATTAGAAGGAAATACGGAGGGAAGGAGAATGGAAAGCTCATCGGAGAAAGAAATTACCCGACTCATAACTTAGAATTAGCAGCGATAATATTGGCCCTAAGGATATGGTGCCCCTACTTTTACGGGATTGAGTACAGGATATACACAGATCACAAGAGCTATAAGTACTTCCTAACTAAAAAGGAATTAAACATCGTCAGGGGAGACGACTGAAAATGGTGAAGGATTATGATCTTGCAATAAAATACCACTCGGAAAGGCTAATGTGGTAGCAAATGCTTAAAATCACAAGTATCGAACTGAGACGACATAAGTAAAGACAAGTTAGATATCCTGTTACAACAATTGAGAAGGATAGAGGCGGACCTGAGGAAAGACAAGTACAAAAAATGCTTCGTGATTAATGGGGTGGTAAGACCTGGTCTAACAAGCATATAAAGGCTCAACAAAAGATGGATAAAGAACTTCAATCTTACTTGGACCCGGCTAACAAGGAAAGGAAACCAGATTACGACATGCAAAGTGACGGAGTAATGACATATAAGGGTAAGATATGTGTGCCTCAAGATAAGGAGTTAAAAAGATTAATTCTGGAAGAGGTACACGGTTCGGTGTATGCTATGCATCCAGACAGTACTAAGATGTACCGCACTCTCAAACAAGAATACTGGTGGAAGGGTATGAAGCGAGACATTGCGGGATATGCAACCCAATGTTTGACCTATCAATAGATGAAAGTGGAATATTGGAAACCGTCAATACTACTACAACCATTACCAATTCCCGAGAGGAAATGAGAGCACATCATCATGAACTTCGTCAAGGGCCTATCAGTGGCTAAAAGGGGTCGAGATGCTAATTTGGACAATAGTGGATATATTGACCAAATCCGCTCATTTTCTCCCTATAAAAGTGACGAACACAGTAGAACAGTTGGTCGTCCTATATATGAAGGAAATAATAAGACTACATGGTGTCCCAGTGAGTATAGTATCGGATAGAGATCCAAGATTTTCTTCCAAGTTTTTGGTTGAGTCTGCAAAATGCCAAGGGGGACCAAGCTCCACATGAGTACAGCATTTCACCCACAAATAGATAGACAGTCTGAACGAACCATCCAAACCTTGAAAGACATGCTGAGAGCATGGATGCTCACCATGAACAAAAGTTAGGAATTATACTTATGCCTAATGGAATTGCGTATAATAATAGTCATCAGGCCAGTATTCAGATGCTCACCCGTTCTAAATTAGGTACAACTCTTAAACCAGACGGTTCAAGCCCGATTTGAACAAGTTTTTTAAAATTAAAATTTTGTAAATTTATCTAAATTCATTCTCTATCCAATGGTGACCTAAATTCTCCAATTTGAAATTTCTAAGTCACCTAGAAAAATGAATTTAGCATTCGGTTCAATAATGGTTCAAACCGGTCCAAACTGGTTCAATACGGTTTGGATCCGATTCACCAGAACCAATTTGGTTTTCTTTCCCAAATTGTCTTAAAGTCCCTTTCCAAGGTTATTATTACTCTTTGGTTCACTTGAGAGTTGTAAACTTCTCGATTTTCCCATTCTCTAGTGGTCAGAGTTCGTGAACTTGTTCGGTTCACTCACTTGGGTTGATTGGTTCTTTCGCTGGTTTTCTTACCTGGAAGGGGCAGGGTTTACAACTCTCCCCTCCTTTTAGGAGTTTTGTCCCCAAAACATAATCAGTATATTCCACATCAAGAATAATTTCCCTTAATGTCAACTTGGGTTTGTTTGACATGTTAACACTTCGATTGTTCTTTCACTTAGCCCCCATAAATCATTCATTTAAGGAATTTCTTTTCCTTTACATTGCTTACTCCTTTGATGGAGTTTATCATAGCAAGGCATGCCTTGCCCATTAATCCAAATATATATCCTTAGGTCCACTTCTTCCTCTACTTAGGGTAAGATTCTTTCTTTTGGTCATTGAAACCCTTAGCTCGGTGTTCTTTTGAGCATTACTTACTTGTTTTCACGGGTTTCTATGTTATCACCTTTTTGTCTTGATTTGACCGTTCCCTCATCCATTATTTATTACATCTTTGGTCCAAATTCGATGTTTACCTTATTATGCATAACAAACTGGCTCTTACTTAGTTGAGTAATATCCTTCCCTGGGCTGTTGAGTTTGCATGTCCCTTATAGTACGACAATGCTCCAGAATCTGTCTTTAACCATTTAAAATTTTAGAACACTTCCTTATTGGGTGTTCCCAACCTTCCAAACTTTTAGGGATTGTATAACTTTATCCCTCTTTTTATCGGGTAGTATTCCTCGACTACCTTTACCGTTATCCAGTCATCCTTCATGCCTTGATAAAATATCTTACACAACCGTGTCGGCTTTCCTTACCACTCGTCCTTTCCCAACTTTTTTATTGGGTCTTTATGGTGCTAATCATTGGATTTTCTGGTGACTTACCAACACGTTGGGATTCTTCCCTCTTATGTCTTTCTTCATTTCTAGTGACATTCTTTACTCAAGGATTTTCCTATTCCCTAAACCCACTCTTACTTACTTGTGACCATTTCACTATTCTGTTGTTTGGGAAGTTCTCGTTTAACGATTTTTTATTCTTTACTATGTCCTTCAAAGTAGAGATTTCCCCTTTAGGCGCTATATGTTCGAATTTATTACTACTCCTTGAAGATTTCCTTCCTTCGCATTCTTACACCCTTTTGAATTAGGGCTTTTGTCCACCTTTTATCATTTGTCGATCATAATTTCCCAGTTCACCTTTTACTTTCCTACTCAAGATATCTTCGATTGTCGAGTCTTACTTCGTGTACTCAAACTATGCACACTCTATTACCCTTCTTTATAGTGTAGTCTCCACCACTTCCCGGTCCTTCTTAGGGTCTTGTTTATTCTCTTTGACCATCATGTTGCTACTAGTTGCTCAGCTAGGTTCGTCGGAAATCCCTAATTGGCTTCTTTGCTCTTCCAAAACATATGACACTTGGTCGTCCCAATATACCATCAACCACTTATGGTTCTTTACGAGGTTCCTTATGTCGAGTTAAGCCTCTTAGAATTCATCTAGCGGTTCCTTAGCTTTGGAACTTTCCTTTTTAAGGTTTCCCTTCCTACTTTTATCCTTTTATCGAGGGACTCCTGTCCTGGTTCAACCTCCTTAATGCTCCTTAGAGGCTTTTCCTTCTTTCCTTTCTTACACCCTTCTGAGATTGGTATTGTTGCTCGTTCTTTTATCCTTCACTATCCTCCTTTTCCTTTTTGTTCCTTATTCTCATTTCGAGGAACTCCTACTGATAGGTTGGTTCTTAGTACTCTATTTTATGTCAAACTGTCCACTCCTTGGGCTCTATTAAGTGAGTTTGCGCCACAACCAGTCTTGATGTCATTGGTCGTTTTCCCCTTAACCACTTCCAAATTGGAGGGCTTACTTCTCCAAGGTTTTCTGGATGTTCTTTTCTCTATTTCCTTATTATGGGTAGCCCACCCATTCTTACTTGTAATCGCATCCTTTGAAGTTATTACCTACTTACCCGTTCCTTTAGTTTAACTTTCTCCATGGGTCCTCCTAGTATGCTTCCCTTGATTCATTCACTTCGGCATGCACCTCATCTCATCATCCTTTGTCACTTGGTCTATTACTTCTTAGTTGGGACTTATATGCCTTCCCAAGGTCTCCTTCCTTGGGAAAGGTTGTGGCACTATTTGCTCCACGGCCTCCTTGTGCAAGTCTTACTAAATCCTCCTTATGGCTTGAGTGTGGTCATCATTTCATTTTTAGCCATTTATTTCTTCAAGGATTTCCTTCATCCTTCTTTTCCACTCTTTTGGAATTTCCACCTCCCCCTTCCTTACTAGGGTTTAGATTTATGACATTCTCGAGGGTCAATTCGTTAACTATCTCATCCCCACTATTCTCCTAATTCACTTGTATCAAGACAGTTGTCCTTCGATTTTACTTATCCTTGATGCCTATCTCATCGTCCTTTTGAGGGTGTAATCTTTACTATTTTCTAGTTCTTCCTAGGATGTCTTCTCCCAAAGTTTCTAGTCACACATTTTCACTAGGTTAGTCTACAACCCTACTTGGCTCCTCTATTTTTCATAAGTAGGTCACACCTTGCTATCTTGAGACATCCTAGTTGTCTTTCATCGTTTAGGCATGTCTTTTATGGAGGAGGTGTTTTCCTTCTTTGCTCACCTCGAAAGGAAAAAAACCGAGAACCTTTCATCAATAGGAATAAAAATCGTAGTGAATAACAAGTTGGGATAAAGATAAGGATAAGAGGATGTACTAGCAAAACTCCCCAAGGTAAGGATAAGTTGGATAGGATGACATCAAGGATGTCATGTGGTCAACTTAAAGATAGAAAACCAACAAGGTGAAGGAAAGAGGAAATTCGAGGGAAGAAGAAGAAACTTACCAAGGAATGGAGCCCGGAAGAGGCACACATATTCCAATGGAAAAGTAATGGACCCAACTAAAGTAGAAGAGAGGAGAAAGGTTTAAAATGGAATGCAAGTTGGGAATAAAGGACCAATATAAGGGAAGATTTCCCAGAATCTAAGGAGTAAGTTAAAACCCAAGAAATGGGTAGATAAAAGATAGCATTGAAGGATGTCATATAAGTAAGAAAGGGGTGCATTGCTTATAATAAGGACATAGAGGAAAAACTAATTGAGAAACCTTGGGAGAATTAAGCCTCAAATTAAGAAGTGAAGAATGGAAATGACCATAGACATCAAGACTTGTTGTGGACCACAATCACTTATGGAACCTAAAGGATGACGGCTGTGTTGTTCGACATAGTGTTGGATACAAGAAATAAGACCTGAAAACTCAAAGTTAATAGGATAGGGAATGAAGGATGGAATGGAAATTTTAAGACAATGGATAATTAAAAGCAAGAAATGCCCCCAAAATAAAGAAAGTGTAGGGAGGTAAAGGGAAGGAACCTTCAAGGAATAGTAAGGAGATCAAAGGTATCACCCTAAAATGTAAGTCTCTACTTTGAAGGACATAGTAGAGAATGAAAACCATAAAAGGGAGACCTCCCCAAAACAAGGAATCAATATGTAGAACGAAAAAAAGGGTCAATTCGAAATGAGAACTGGTGAATGGTCACAAGCAAGTAAGAAAGGATGGAGGAAAGGAAGTCATTGAGAAAAATACGCCAATGTATTGAGGAAGGACATGAGTGAGAAAGGATTTCAATGTGTCAGTAAGCGGGAAAATCGACAGTTGGAACCAGGGAGAAACCATATGAAAGTTGGTAAAGATTGAGTAGATAAAAAGGAACTTACACGATTTTGAAATTAAGAAAAATTAAAAGACAATTGGTCTACATAGGAAGTGGTTAGGAAACACTACTGAGTAGTAGGAAGGAACGGAGCCCTACGACTTCTAAATAGATGGTAAGGCATAAATCGTTATCAAGGATACACATTCTAGAAACCATAAGGGGCAAAGAAAATTCCAGAATATATCACGTTGTAAGAAACAAATAGTGCCAAGAGTTCCAAGAAAGGTGGCCCAAGTAGGACCAAGCCCAATGATCAAACCTAAGAAATGGAACCAGAATTATGCTAAACCAAAATGAGGAATGACCAAAATAAGATAAGGAATAAAGTATGTCCAAACCCACAGGATTAAGGACGAAGAGTCGGAAAGGATACTAAACTAAGAGTATCAATAATCTTGGAAATGAAGGGAAACAAGGACGATCGGATGTATATAGAACACTCAACCCAATGACACGAATAAGAGCCCTTAATAAGAAATGTCATACCCTGAGTGGAGTAAGAAGAAGACCTAAGGAAGTACCTTGGGATAGGAAATTTGAACATGACCAGTCATGATACACTCCGTGGAATGAAAGAAAGATATAAAGGAAGAAAGGCTTTTCCAGTACGTGGCTAAAGGACTAGATGAAAGGAGTAGCCAAAGAGATAATGCACCAACCAAACACAAGGAGGATATCAAGGAAAGTCATTTCTAACACAAATGATGGTTGACTTAGTTTTGGAGAAAAAACCCCTAAAAGGTGGGGAGAGTTATAAGCTCCATCCCTTAAAGATAAGAAAACTGGGAAAAGAACCGGTCAACTCAAGAGAGAACACTGAATCGGTTCATGAACCTAAACTGATAGAGAAAGGGCAAAATGGAAAATTTACAAATCCTGAGTGACCCAAAGAGTCATAAAAACCATGGAAAGGAACCTTGGGATGAATTGGAAGAGAAAACCAGACTAGTTAAGATGAACCCGACCTAAACCGGATTGAAGCGGTTGCTAAATTCAATTTTCTAGTTGGCTTAAAATATTCAAAATGGGGAATTGAAGCCATCATTGGATAGGGAATGAATTTAGATGAATTTATAAATTTTTAATTTTAAAAAAATCAGTTGAATCAGGCCTGAACCAGTTGATTTACGCATTGAACCGGTCGGACCGATTTGGAATAGTTTCGTCTTCTTTCTTCAGACGATAGCACTGTTCATTCAATGTAGAAATGGACGATGCCAATGAAAGAAAAATGCCTCCAATCAGGCCATTTCAAGACGAGGATAAGCTCAACCAAAAAGGAAAGTTGTCAGGTAGAGGGTCCCCGAGCTCCCTATATAAAGAGCTACACTCCATTCATTCTCCTCACATCTAAAATCTCCTTTTTCTCTCAACTACACCAATTTTCAGTGAAGCTTGAACCAGAGCTCTAACATAGGCATTTTTCTCAGCCTTAGAAGGTGAGGCCAGGTTCTTTAGATTCCAGGGGAAATCGGCTACCTGACAGCAACTTCCATTCGACCCAAGTATTACCAGAGAAGCGTCGGCGGAATCAAACAGTAAAGTAGCTCCGAAGGACCAAAGCTACCCTATTTTGGTCAAGTTGAAATTGGCCAAATTCATCCCTACTCCGGCCAAACCAAACCCTCCCAACACTCCCACGGCCCTCACACGACCGCAACAGAGTTGAAAGATATGCCAATTCGGCAACCCTATGTCATTTCCAATCTACATTAGAGAGAGAAACTACGAAATTTCACTAACGAAATTCTTCCTCAATTCGAGGTCAATTGTAGAAATTTTTTATCCCAGAAGGAACCTCAAGATGAGAGCTGCCTTCTCCGATAGAGAGCTTAGACTTCCACACCTCCGACAGTAAGCTTTTGAACCTCTCTCTCTCTTAGCACAGTTTTCAAGTGAAGCTCCGTTTGAGCTCATTTTGGCCTCAATTCATGCGATTCAAAACTCAATTAAATCTTATGGAAGTGTAGGAACTAATTACACCTCCAATTGAAGCAATTAACCCCAATTTAATGATCAATTTGAAGAAATCAAATTCAGCCAGTTTGAAAGGGGAAAATTTTGGGGGAAATTGAGGATTTCGTCAAAATTGAGGGACCTCTTTGCAATTTCCCAAAATTGACGTCCAATTGGCCATCAAAAAGATGTTGGAGGACTAATTGGTTGATTTTTTAAACATTTGGGGGCCAAATTGCCATTTTTGGAAGGTAGGGGCAAAATGGTAATTTTTGAAAAGTTGGGGACCAAATTGGAAAATTTGGAAAACTTGAGCCTCATATACAATTTTGAGCAAAATGAGGACTCAAAGGGAATTTTGGGAAATTTTTGGACTCAAATTGGGCCAAAGTTGGCATTAGGGACCTAAAGTTAAGAAAAATATACTTTAGGGACCTAAATGCAATTTATCAATAATTTGTGAGCCTAGGCTTTTATGCCAAACCATAAGTGATAAGGCTGCCCAAGCAAGAGAAAGCTCATGTCGACTTGGAAAACCAACCAGGGACGAACATGTCACGGCTATCGAGTGAGTGGGCTTATTTATAACATACCCAGTTAGAATGATGTGCACTTTAGAGACGAAAAACCACTTGTATGTGGGATTTTAATACCATACCTGGATGGAGTGATGAGTGAATTAAGCTAAAACCTACTTATCGGTTGTAAGTAGAGGAAATCATACCTAGTTAGTATGAAGGACTTCCTTAAAGGAAGAGGAAAACCTGCATGTCGGTTGTAAGTTAGATATCATCACACCCGATTGGTGTAATGAAGTGGAAAAGATATATTTTGTCAGAAGTGTTCTCTCCTGATTGTGTGCTAATGCTTAAACTCTTTGAGAGACCTTCTTAATGAGAGCTGGAATAGCTCAGATAGGCCAAAGGCCTCAGTTTTTTTTTTTTGAACTTGTGGGGCTAAATGCTCAGTTTTGGAAAATCACGTGTAGTGGGCCAAAGGCCAGTGGGCACAAGGAGGAGCTCATAAATAAACTTGAATTGAGAAAGCCATGAAAACTCTAATGAAACTGATGTGTGATTTCACCAGGTACCAAGTTAGGACCGACAGTACTCGATGGACTGGTGGCAATGCGTCAGGGTCAGGTTGATGGACAGGCCTAGACAAACAGTTGTAGGTCGGGTTGAGGATTGGGGTCGTTGGACCAATGGCACCAAAGATAAATGGCTATGTGAAAACTATTGTTTTGTGCATGCACTTGAGGTACAAGACAATCAAGACGCCCAAGAGTGGTAGTCATGCATCCTAAGGGCTACTGGACGACATGGTGGAGATAAGGGCAGTTTGTTGTACCAGTAGTCAAGAAGCTCAAAGTAGCTTCTTGTGCATGAGACCGGGGTGGGGTCGAAATGAGGTATCTGTCTTTATACAGACACAGAGTTGCTTTCGAGTTTGAGGGTCGAATGTCGAGAACACCCACTCAGACCCAAGGTAGAAGTGGAAGGTCTTCTATCTTGGTCGCTGGTAAAGATGCTCCGAGCCACAAGTGGGTGCAGTGGATGGGCTGCACCTGCGAATATGTGTTCCCTTCTTGATGAAAGGCATGTGCTGTCTGCTAAACACACATAATGTGGAATTGAGGAAAAAGGGTTTTGAAAATTGAATTTTGAGAATTTTTTTAAAAGAAAAGCAACAACCTTGGCACAACTTAGTTAAAACTATATGTTTGAAAATTCACTTTCAACCCCCCACTCACTGAGTTGTAGAACTCACCCCCTCTTTATTATCCCTTTTCAGGAGTAGAGGAAAACATGACTAAAGAAAACACCAGGAACTACCATCTGTCAAGTATGGTTAAAAGTTCTTTTAAGCTTGTATTTTATTAATTTATGCTATTCCAGGGAACAAGGTTTAAGTTACGCATGGCTCCTCTTGATTAAAGGAAGGGGAAACCCCTCTTAAACTAAGGGAGTGGCGGGTTGATCACAAGGATCCGACCAAACCAGGTCGAGGCGTGACAGAACACTTCTGACAAAAATCATATTTTAATCTCACCACACCAACCGGGTGTGATGATGGATCCGCTTACAACCGATAGGTGGTTTTCTCCTTTCCTCAAAGAAGCTCATCATACCAACCGGGTATGATGTTCATTTATTCCTACTCACAACCGGTAAGTAGGTCTTATCTGTTAAAAATAGTGCTCATCATCCCAACGGGGCATGACGTTAAATAATTCCACTCACCCAATGATTGTAACACGTTTGTCCCGAGTCGGCTAACAAGTCCACGCGAGCTTTCTCTTGTTGGCATTCCAGTCTCACGTGTCCCTACACGATTTGGGTATCATTATCAATGAGTGTTCGGCAAACAGCCTTTGTTTTCTCATGTATGAGCGACTAGGCCCAAATTTTTGGTTTATTACACTTAGGTCCCTAAAGTTCATACCTTTTGACATTAGGTCCCTAGTATTAAATTTTCCTCAAATTAAGTCCCAAGTACTTCTAGTATCCTCCTTGCATCCTTTATTTACTTTAAGTTGTGTAAGAGGCACAAATTTCTCAAATTTCTAATATGGTCCCCAATTTTTTAAAAATTACGATTTTAGCCCTGCTTTCCAAAAATAGTCAATTGACCCCAAATATTTCAAAAATTGACCAATTGGTCCACCAACATCTTTCTCATTGCCAATTGGCCTTCAATTTTGAGAAATTGCATGGAGGTCCCTCAAATTTTCAAAATCCCCAATTGTTTCCCAATTTCACTCCTTTATAGTGACCAAATTTGATTTTTTTTAATTGGCCATTCAATCAAGGTTAATTGCTCCAATTGATGGCATGGATCAATTCCTACAATTCCATACGATCAAATGGAACTTTCAATTGTAGAATTTGAGTTTGAAACAAGCTCAAATGGAACTTTGCCAGGAAACTGTTCGTAGAGATAGAGAGCTTCGAAAGCTTACCATCTGAGGGGCGGCGGTCTGATCTCTCAATCTAGGATCCTTCTAGGATCAAGAATTGCTACAATTGAAGTCTATACAAGGGCGAATTTTGTTAGTGAAATCCGGCCCTTTCTCCCTCTAACACTGATTTGCAATAATGGAGGAGGGTCAAATTGGCTTACCTTTCATCACTTTGGATGTAAACCCCGCACTTTTGAGTTAAGGAAAACCGGGAAAGAACTGGTCAACCCGAGTAAGAAAACTGACCCGGTTTACAAACCAAATCATTTGGGAACAAGCAATTTGGAAATTTACAATTTCCGGGTGATCCAAAGGGTTCATTAAACCTTGGAAATGAAATTTAAGACAAGCTAAAAGAGAAAAACCAAATTGGTTCAGGTGAACAAGAATTAATAAAAAGTTTGAACATAAGCGTACTTGCCCGAGAGTAGTGTGAGGATGGATGACCTCCTGGGAAGTATAATTTTTTCCTTATCATAAATAGCCATAAATTAATATATATTTAATTATTGTAATTAATAAATCTCTCCCATTTAATACATGATTTTACACCTATATAAAGCGATCATCCCCATTCATTCTCCTCACACCTGAACACTTCTCTCTCTCTCTCTCTCTCTATTGCTCCATTTCCCGGTGAACCAGAGTTTCGACTTAAACATTTTTCTTAACCTCGAAAGGATAGGTCGAGCTCTTTAGAACCGGGGAGAAAACAACTATCTGATAGTAAACTCCAGTCAATCCAAGAATCATTGGAGAAGCACCGGCATGATGGAATAGTGAAGCAGCTCCGACGGACCGAAGCTGCCCTATTTCGGCCAAGCTAAAATTGGCCATTTCAAGCCCTCCTCAGGCCAAACCAAGCCCTCCCAATACTTTGTCGGCCTTTCCACGATCGAATTAGGACCGAAAGGTAAGCCTATTCGGCTCCCCTTTACAATTTTTTGTTAGTGCTAGAGAGAGGGTCGACCGAAATTCAATGACAAAATTCTAATCCAATTCCGCATCAATTGATGTGATTCTTGATTCTAGGATGAACCTCAGGACGAGAGCTATCCGCCCAAATCGAAAGCTTAGACCGACGTTCCTTAACCGGTGAGTAATCGAAGCTTTCTCTCTCTATTGTTCATTTTCGAGCGAAGCTCCGTTTGAGCTCATCCCAACGTTAAAACTTGCGATTCACATTTCTAAAAAATCATATGAACATGTAGAAACTCAATTTCAACTTCAATTTCAACAATTGAAAACATTTGATGGGTCAATTTGATGAAATCAAATTTGACTGTGTTAAGAAGTTGGAATTAGGGGAAAATTGGGGATTTTCGAAATTCAAAGGATCAAAATGAAATTTTATGAAGTTGAGGGTCAATTGGGCATGAAAATAATGTTGGAGGACCAATTGAGGAATTTTAAAATTTTTGGGGCAAAATTGGAAATTTGGGAAATTAAACCACTTTTTTGTGAAATGGAATATATTGAGGTCCTATGGTAAAGTTTAGAAGTTTCGGGACTCAATTTGAGGAAAAACTGACATTTGGGACTTAAAGTTAAAGAGAAATAACTTTAGGGACCTAATTGCAAATAAATGAAAGTTTGACTTTCTCATTCATTTAGAATGAATGAAGGCGATTAGGTCGAAAGATAATGAACCAAGATGTTCATATCATGTACGCCAGTAAGGACAAGCTCACGTGAATACCAAGAACCGGTCTAGTGGAATTCATGGTATTAACGGGTGAGTGGCTTTACTCACATCATACCCAGTTGCGATGATAAGGACAACTTAAAATTAAAAACCACTTATCGGTTGTGAGTGGAAATTTTATATCATACCCGATTGGGAATGATAAGTACCTTGATATGAAAACCCACTATTAAATGGTATTTTAAACATCGCTACTCAGAGGAAGTAATGTGAAAATCATGCGGAAAAACTACTTACCGTTTGTAAGTAGATCATACCCGATTGGTATGACGAGACTTCCTCGAAGGAAGTTGAAAACTCATTAATCGATTATGAACAGAGGTGTCCTTATACCCGAGTGATATCAGGGATAGAGAAAACATATGTTTTGTTGGAAGTACTCTCCCCTGACTGTGTGCCAATGCTTAAACAATTTGGGAGACCTTTTCGATGGGAGCTCGAATAGCTCTGATAGGCCGGGGGCCTCGGTTTTGGAACTTGGGGGCTAAATGCCCAATTTTGAAAATCTCGTACAGTGGGCCCAAGGCCAATTGGCACGAGCAGGAGCTCGTAAACGAACATGACATATGTGCCATAAAACTTAATAAGTGAATTGTTTGGCCATGGTACCAAGATAAGACTGACATGCTCAGTCAACTAGCGGCAGTGCGACATGACAGGTCGACGGACCAGTCAAGACAAATAACTGCGGGTTGAGTTAAAAGTCAGGGCCGTTGGACCAGTGGCACCACAGATTACATGGCAATATGAGAAAACATTGTTTGTGCAAGCACTGTGAGTACGGGATCATCAAGACGCCCATGAGGGGTAGTGATGCGTCCTAAGGGCACTAGGCGTCCTGGTGGCTATAAGGGCAGTTCGTCGTTCCATGTGTCTGTGCAAAATCTAGAGTAGCACCAAGCACATGAGACCAGGGTGGGGATAGGATGAGGTCTCTGTCCTCATACGGACACGAAGAAGTGATTTTGGGATTGTGGGTCGGATGTCACGTACATCCACTCATTCCCAGAGTAGAAGTGGTCGTACTTCTATCCGGGTGGCAGGAAAAGTTGCTCCGAAGCCACTAGCGGGTTCAGTAGTGATACTAACTTGCGAATGTGTGTAACCTTCATGATGAAGGATGTGTGTTGGGTGATGACACACCGTGGTAAATAAGAAATGGTGGAAAAACCCAAATTTTTAAATGAAGGGATTTTTTAAAACAAAGGAGTCTGGCACACTCCATATAAATAATTTTCTTAAAAGTTAAATGTTTTTAAAAACCCATTCACTGAGTAGTCGTACTCACCCCCTCCCTTATATCCCTTTCAGGTAATCCCAAAAAGCCTCCCCTTAAAGATCGTCAACTAAGATGCCTGTAAGACAGGTATCTAAAGTTTTAAATTTCATGCAGTTTTGATTATGCTATTCCAGGAAAGGTGTAGGTTAAAGGACGCCTTACTCTTTACAGTTTACAATAAGGGGAAATCCTTTAATAAACTGGGAGAGTGGCGGGTTGATCACGGGGATCCGACCAAACTGGGTCGGGGCGTGACAACTAGAGTGATATCAGAGACTGTTTCCTCGAATATATAATCAAAACTAGAAAATATAGTAACTAATAGGATATATCCTAAAATTTTTAGATGGCTCCCAAGAAAGGAACCAAGAAAACTTGGAATGGCTATACTCAACACCCTACCTCCATAGGGAGACAACCCTATAAGCTTCCCAAATGCTTGAGACCGGACTGAAATGTCAAAAGACCAAATGGGGAAGTATCCAAGAGAATAGTGCTAGGACCTATTGGTGGCACAACTCTAAGTATGGAGGAAGACGTTTATCAAGAATTCCATAGCTCCTTAGTTATTTTGCAACCATTTCATGTGATAGGGCTAAAAGCCTAATCTTTTCTATCCCCCTGTTAATAAAATACTCAAATTCTCAAACCTCTCTCTCCTGATGATGCAATCGTGTTGGGAATATGGCCTAAGGAAAATAAAGCAAACCCATACTATCCTAGAAACTAAGGAAAAGTTACATCCCGATTATGGAAGATGAATCAGGGAATTAAGAAACCTAGGAAGACTCTTACCATGACCCTTTAGCAAAGGAGATTCAGTAAGAAAACTGTCAAAGTGATCAGACTCAAAGAACGGTAGTGCACCAAACCAATAGTAACCCTGGAAATGCCCTACTCAAAGGAAAGAAGGGACCACAACAATCCATGTAAAGGAATAACCTATTACAAGTATGAACGATTGAGAGATTACCTGAAGAAGTGCCCAACCCTACTAAGGACAAGTACCAAGATAAACTATTATAGGTGTAAGGAAAGAAGGGGTGTTTCACACCTCATAAATTCAGGGCAATAACTCCTCAAAGGCCACGAAGGACTGGAGACCGAAACCATGGAGCTGGCTAAGTAAGCGGTTCACCAAGAGGTCAAGAAATGACAAGGTAAATGCAAAATTTAATTTTCTTCTTAAGAAGGTCAACCCGAGAAAGATACCTCAAGAGTAGGGATAAGGTACAATGGAAGTATATCTAGAACCCTCTCATAAGGGGCAAACACAGAGAAACGTCCTTTGGAAACTCTAGAGAACGGCACAATTAGAGTGAAGAAGAGAAGGAATACATTGGGAAAGGGAACTCTGGAGGGATGCATACAACTAAGTACCTTGAAGGAATCATTGGATTGGCAGATGGACATAACGTGAAGTGCAAGGCAACGACCCACCGTTAGAAACTTCTTGATGGAAGGATGTATTGGAGGCCAATTATGACCTGCCTTGGAAGAGTAATAGAGCCAAACAACGGGATGTATTGGAATGAATCACCTTGGAAAAAGTAATGAAGCCAAATAGGGTCAAGGAGAATAAATGATACCCTAAGAAGGACTACACCCTAAAAAGGTCAGTGAGATGGATGTTAAGGATAGAAGGACTCGAGAAACAACTGCTCTAAGAAACTTAGACCAAACAAATGGTGGAGGCAAAGCAATTAACGAACAAATACTCGGGAAAGCCATAATGTAAGTTCTGACAAAGAAGAGAGAGGCAGAAAGGTCAAATACTTGAGAAAAGAAGGATGCAAGAAATCTTTAAAAGGGCCAAAGGCAAATTAACGACTAAACTCAAGACAAGAAAGGAATAGGCAAGCCTCTCCCACAATGATCTTAAAACAAGGAAGATTTGTATGCTACCTAAAGAAATAGACAGGTACTAGGTACGAATAAGGATGCAGATAGAGTATAAAAGATGTGCCTACAAGATTTGAGGATTAAAGGTAAATAGGAGAAGATTACATCGAGGGATGTCATTTAAGGGTAGAAATCCCCTAGAGCAAATGTAAGAAAAGAATGTCAGGGGAAAGGCAAAGAATCCTACCAAGGAAGGAAGCCCCGAAAAGACATGCGTATCCCAATAAAGAGGAAATGAAACCAACCCTTATTTAGGAAATGTTTTCCAAGGAAGGAAGTATTGTAATGGTCTAGTGTGACCTATTTGGAGAGAATAGGAGAACCATGTAGAAAGAGGAAAACTAGTAATGGCGGACAGCCAAAGATAATGAACAAAACCCTACGAAAGGATGAGATGTAGTAAAGACTACACTCTATGATGGACAATAGGATGGGCATGAATACAACTACCCAGACGATAGGATCAGAAAAATAAAGAGAAAGAGACAGTTAAAGAACTGGTCTTCGAGAGAACCATCAATTTAAACCACAACAAAGAAAGGAGAAGTGAAAAGGCCAAAACATTGGGAAAAAAGAACGAAGGAAAATCTTTAAAGCAATCGATGGCCAAAATCAGGTTTATAGACTTAAGATGATTAAGTGAGCCTCACGAAGGGCGAACAAGAGAATTTGAAACAAGGAGGATGTGAACCCTCCTTAAACGGAAATAATCTAACAAATTTGTACCAAAAGATGCTGTGACAAGTATGAATGAATGGACAACCCATACTAAGGTAATAAAGGAAACAATGTTCGAGAAACGTTGTAAAAGTCAATCCCCCAAATAAGATGTGGCTAAGAAGGAATAACCACAATTGGTAAGACGGGTCATAGTCCACACGTGCATATGAAGCTTAAAGAGTGGACGACCGCGCATAGGGTGGAATGCACGAAATAAAACCAATAATAAGAAGTATCCCATCTAAGGAATAAGGGATAAAACAAAAGTTGTGGATAGAGAAGGATTCAAAGCAAATAGATGCCCTAACATAGATAAGGGTGCAAAGAAAGGAACAAAGAACCATACAATAAATGATAAGGAGGTTGAGCATGTAATTCATAAGATGGAAATCTCTATTGTAAGAGACATAGTAGAGAACAAAACTGGAAGGATTGAACCTTCCCAAGCAAAGTAATTGACACATAGATCGAAAGTCATTATTGCAGAATAAAGAATCATGAAGTGATTTATGAGCAAGTAAAAGTGGATTAAGGAAAAAGGAAGTCATTGAATAAGGGATGTCACTAAAGAAGATAAAGGACATAAGAAGGGAAAAAATACTCGTATGTCAGTAATCATCAGGAAACCCAACGATTGGAATTGAAAGGACCCAATAAAAATGTTTGGAAAGGATGAGTAGGTAAGAGAAATCCATGCGGTTATGTAAGACATAACTTCAAAGGCATGATGGATGAGAGGATAACGGTAAAAAGGATAGTTGAGGAATGTTGTCAAAACAAAAGAGGGATGAAGTTATATGATCCCTGAAAGGTCAAAAATAAGCTAAGAGAGACCCTCAAGGAGATGTTCTAGAAATCTAATGGACAAAGACAGGTCCTAGAAAATGTCATGCTGTAAGGGGTATGTAAGCCCAACAATCCCGAGGAGAATATGACTCAAAGGAAGAGTCAGCTAATAAGCATGATGAGATCGAATATAAAAATTTGGACCGAAGTTATAATAGACAACGAATGGAGGAAGGGTCAAAATAGGACGAAAAAATGATAATAAAGAAAACCGTGGAAATAAGTACGTAACACCCGAAAGAACATTGAGCTAAAGGTTTCAATGACCAAGGGGTTAACTAGACATGGGAATGGTTAGGTATCTTGGAATTCCCAATCTTGAGTACAGAACCTCAAAGGGAAGAATGTGCTCTAAGCAAAAAAAGATATAAATCTAAGAATATACCCTGAAGTAAGGTATGTCTCGTTATGATTAACTCCATGGAGGGAGTAAATAATATAAAGGAAAAGAAATTGCTTAAGTGAAGGATGTAAAAAGGACTAATTGAAAGAACAAGAGAAGAGTTTGCATGTTAAGCAAATAAAAAATGGACATCAAAGAAAATGGTTCCTCATGCAAGGTTGCAAATTAAGTTTTGGGGACAAAAATCCTAAAACGAGGGGAGAGTTGTAAACCCCGCACTTTTGAGTTAAGGAAAACTAGGAAAGAACCGGTCAACTCGAGTAAAAAAACCGAGCCGGTTTACAAACCAGATCATTTGGGAACAAGCAATTTGGAAATTTACAATTTTCGGGTGATACAAAGGGTTCATTAAACCTTGTAAAAGAAATTTAAGACAAGTTAAAAGAGAAAAACCAAATCGGTTTAGGTGAACAAGAATTGATAAGAACTTTGAAGTTAAGAGTACTTGCCCGAGAGTAGTGACCTCCTAGGAAGTATAATTTTTTCCTTATCATAAATAGCCATAAATTCATATATATTTAATTATTGTAGTTAATACCAATAATTTAATACCTAAATTAAAATATTGGAATTAATACAAATAATTTAATACCGAAATTAAATTATTAGAATTAATACCAATAATTTATGGCAATATTAATACTATTAATAAATATCTCCCATTTAATACATGATTTTACACCTATATAAAGAGGTCATCCCCATTTATTCTCCTCACACCTTAACACTTCTCTCTCTCTCTCTACTGCTCCATTTCCCGGTGAAGCTCAAACCAGAATTTCGACTTAAACATTTTTCTTAACCTCAAAAGGAGAGATCGAGCTCTTTAGAACCGGGGAGAAGACAGCTATCTGATAGCAAACTACAGTCAATCCGAGAATCGTTGGAGAAGTGCCAGTGTGATGGAATAGTGAAGCAGCTCCGGCAGACCGAAGCTGCCCTATTTCGGCTAAGCTGAAATCGGCCATTTCAGCCCTCCTCGGGCCAAACCAAGCCCTCCCAACACTTTATCAGCCTTTCCACGGCCGAATTAGGATAGAAAGGTAAGCCTATTCGGCTCCCCTTTACAATTTTTTATCAGTGCTAGAGAGAGGGTCGACCGAATTTCAATGACGAAATTCTAATCCAATTCCGCATCAATTGGTGCGATTCTTGATTCTAGGATAAACCTTAGGACAAGAGTTATCTGCCCAGATCGAAAGCTCGGACCGTCGTTCCTTCACCGCTGAGTAATCGAAACTTGCAATTCACATTTCTAAAGAATCGTATGAACATGTAGAAACTCAATTTCAACTTCAATTTCAACAATTGAAATCGTTTGATGGGTCAATTTGATGAAATCAAATTCGGCTGTGTTAAGAAGTTGGAATTGGGGGAAAATTGAGGATTTTCAAAATTCAAAGGATCAAAATGAAATTTTATGAAATTGAGGGTCAATTGGGCATGAAAATAATGTTGGAGGACCAATTGAGGAATTTTGAAATTTTTGGGGCAAAATTTACCATTTTTGTTAAGGAAGGGCAAAATGGTAATTTTAGAAAAGTTGGGGGACCAAATTGAAAATTTGGGAAATTAAACCCCTTTTTGTGAAATGGAATAAATTGAGGTCCTATGATAAATTTTAGAAGTTTCGGGACTCAATTTGAGGAAAAACCGATATTTGGGACTTAAAGTTAAAGAGAAATAACTTTAGGGACCTAATTGCAAATAAATGAAAGTTTGACTTTCTCATTCATTTAGAATGAATGAAGGCGATTAGGCCGAAGGATAATGAACCAAGATGTTCATATCATGTAGAAACACGAAGTACTGGGAACGCCAGCAAGGACATGCATTAACGGGTGAGTGGGTTTACTAACATCATACCCAGTTGGGATGATGAGCACAACTTAAAATTAAAAACCACTTACCGGTTGTGAGTGGAAATTTTATATCATACCCGGTTGGGAATGATAAGTACCTCGATATGAAAACCCACTATTAAGTGGTATTTTAAACATCGCTACTTAGAGGAAGTAATGTGAAAATCATGCGGAAAAACTACTTAACGTTTGTAAGTAGATCATACCCGGTTGGTATGATGAGACTTCCTCGAAGGAAGTTGAAATCTCGTTCATCGGTTATGAACGAAGGTGTCCTTATACCCAGGCGGTATAATGGATAGAGAAAACATATGTTTTGTCAGAAGTACTCTCCCCTGACTGTGTGCCAATGCTTAAACAATTTGGGAGACCTTTTCGACGGGAGCTCGAATAGCTCTGATAGGCCAGAGCCTCAGTTTTGGAACTTGGAGGCTAAATGCCCAATTTTGAAAATCTCGTACAGTGGGCCCAAGGCCAGTTGGCACAAGTAGGAGCTCGTAAACGAATATGACATATGTGCCATAAAACTTAATAAGTGAATTGTTTGGCCATGGTACCAAGATAGGACCGACATGCTCAGTCAACTAGCGGCAGTGCGACATGACAGGTCGACGGACCAATCAAGACAAATAACTGCGGGTTGAGTTGAGAGTCGGGGCCGTTGGACCAGTGGCACCACAGATTACATGGCAATATGAGAAAACATTGTTTGTGCATGCACTATCAGTACGAGATCATCAAGACGCCCATGAGAGGTAGTGATGCGTCCTAAGGGCACTGAATGACCTGGTGGCTATAAGGGTAGTTAGTCGTTCCAAGTGTCTGTGCGAAATCTGGAGTAGAACCAAGCGCATGAGATCGGGGTGGGGATAGGATGAGGTCTCTGTCCTCATATGGATACGAAGAAGTGATTTCGAGAATGTGGGTCAGATGTCACGTACATCCACTCATTCCCAGGGTAGAAGTGGTCGTACTTCTATCTGGGTGGCAGGAAAAGTCGCTCCGAAGCCACTAGTGGGTTCAGTAGTGATACTAACTTGCGAATGTGTATAACCTTCATGATGAAGGATGTGTGTTGGGTGATAACACACCGTGGTAAATAAGAAATGGTTAAAAACCCCAAAGTTTTAAATGAAGGGATTTTTTAAAACAAAGGAGTCTGGCACACTCCATATAAATATTTTTCTTAAAAGTCAAAAGCTTTTAAAAACCCATTCACTGAGTAGTCGTACTCACCCCCTCCCTTATATCCCTTTCAAGAAATCCCGGAAAGCCTCCCCTTAAAGACCGTTAACTAAGATGCATGTAAGACAGGTATGTAAAATTTTAAATTTCATGCAGTTTTGATTATGCTATTCCAAGAAAAGGTGCAGGTTAAAGGATGCCTTACTATTTAAGGTTTACAATAAGGGGAAATCCTTTAATAAACATGGAGAGTGGCGGGTTGATCACAGGGATCCGACCAAACTGGGTCGGGGCGTGACATTGGAGGTCGTGTGAGGGTTGTGGGGGCATTGGGGAGGCTTGGTTTGGTCGGAGGAGGTCTGAATTTGACCGAATTCAGCTCGATCAAAATAGAGCAGCTTCGGTCCGTTGGAGCTGCTTCACTATTTGATTATGTCGGTGCTTCTCCAGCGGTCCTCGGGTCGAAAGGAGGTTGCTGTCAGATAGTTGGCTTTCCCTAGAGTCTGTAGGACCTAACCTTGCCTTATAAGGCTAAAAAAAGTGCCCAAGTCGGAGCTATAGTTCTAGCTTTACCGAAAAATGGAGCACTTGAGAGAGAATGGCGATTAGAAGTGTGTGGGGGATTAATGGAGAGTAGCTCTTTATATAGAGAGATCGGGGACCCTCTACCCGACCACTTTCCATTTTGGTCGAGCTTATCCTCATCTGAAAATGCCCTAATCAAAGAGGATATTCCTTCACCGGAGAAGGAAAGTTTTTGAACCGATGAACAATGCTGTCAACTTGTGGAAGAAGACGACATTGTTCTAAACTAAATCGGACCGGTCCGACCAGGTTCAATGACGAAAATCGGTCGGTTCATGCCCGATTCGACCAATTTTCTCAAATCTAAAATTTTCTAAATTTGTCTAAATTTATTTCTTATCCAATGGTGGCTTCAATTTTCTAATTTGATCACTTTAAGCCACCAAGAAAAATAAATTTAGAAATTGGTTCATGTATGGTTCAAACCAATTCAATTTGGTTCAATCTAGTTTAGGTTTGGTTCACCCTAAACAGATATGATTTTCTCTTCCAATTTGCTACATTATTCTTTTCCATAATTTTTATGACTCTTTTAGTCACTTAAGATTTTTCAATTTCTCATTTTACCCTTTCTTTACCGATTTTGGTTTGTTAATTGACTCGATTTTCTATTTTGAATTAACTGATTCTTTTCTCGATTTTCTTACTTTTAAAGGAATGGGGTTTACACAATTGTTATCAATCGTTGTGCATCATTTAATAGAATACATGATCAACGGAGATCGATTTTTAGTTAGACAGTTGTGTTAGCGAGGTAAGCCATTTATCATGTACCATGTGGTAACACATTATCGTATTTAACATTCAATGCATCGTACTATACACAGAGAAGAAGAACGAGCTTTTAAGTAAGTTTCTCTAGTAAGAGAAAAACATCAGGGAAGTGGTCATCCTAATCGATTTGACTCCGATAAACACATGAGATAAATCATCGGGACCTTCCATAACTTTCTATATAAAGGTTACCACTCCTCTTTTCTTCTCCACACTATAATTCCCCTTTGAACCAATTACTTTAGTTTGAGTGAGGCAAAAATTAGAGCTTCCATTTACCCATTTTTGCAAATCAAATATCATAGTTTTTGGTTCCCTAGACTCACACATAAGTCCTCTACCCCATGTGGCAACTCCAAAAGTCGGGAGTGATAGAGGAAGGAAGGTCGTAATCAAACAATGGCCCTACTAAAGACAACTGAAACTAAGCATGTCATATCTAATCTAATTTCACCTACTTAGCGACTAAACATGTATGGGCTAAGTACTTACAAACTCCTAATATATACCAAGTCTTTTCCCTATGACCTAAATGACACATCTATTGCTGGACATAGGAGAACTTATGTTTTTCTGAATTTTTTAATGAATTCCGAACAACATCAATTCGAGGCACCTCCAACTATCAATTGAGTGTCACTTGATTGTAGGAGATCCCAAGCAGTCTAGCCATTTTCCACAACCTTAGCATAAGTCAACTTGAGATTTCGTTATTTCCCTTTCAAGAATATTATTTTTTCAAGTGAAGCTCCTATCTTGGCTAATTTAAAGTCAAATCAATAGAATTAAATTTAAAATGATTATTTTAATGTAAGGAAGTGAATTAGAATCAAGTAATAATTAAATTGAGGGCTTAAAACTTGAATTAAAAGAATTCTTGATTCCCTCAAGGAAAGAGGTCAAATTTAAATTTTAGGGTAAAATTATAAATATAAAAAATTTAATTACATATTAGTAATAAACTTATATAAACCAAATTAAATAAAAATATGTAACGAAGAATGAAAATATACAATTAGGCTATTAAAAATAAAAATATAAATTTACACGAAAAAGTTTAATGAGTTAAGTGTATAATGGTGGTTGACCATAACACCTAAATAAGAAATAATCATATATATATAATATTTATAAGTTAAAACTTTATAAGAACTAGTTAAAATAATCTATACATTTTCAATGGATCTCAATAATTTTAAATTTACATTTAATAAGATTGAGTTTAATCTAATTGACATTTATCGTTTTCAAAAATATGTGTAATATATATTTGAAAAATTGTCTATACAACAATTTAAAACATATACATTAAGTGTTCCTGAAAGATAATTGTTATTTGGTAAATTCAAAAGTGGGTAAATAGTCGAAAATGTTAAAAAATATTTTTCAAGCTTAATTTTTTAAAAAAGTGAGTTTAGATCCGAAATTTAAAACAAATATATTTGAGAAAAAAATAATAAAATTATATTTTTTATAAAGTTTGGAGCCAATAAATTTATTGGGAGAGATTGTGTTCAGAGAGGTTTATTTATTTGGAGCCAATAGTATGGAACGAATAATAGGGAGATATTTGTTCGAGAGGTATAAGGAAGTGTCACACTTGATCAGACATTAGTTGGTTACCAGTAATAAGATGTGCATGGTTCTCGCTGTCCATGGTCGATATTTCAATGTTCGATGTGTGTTATGGTTTGAATACCCATTTTATGAATTCATGCACTTATCATTTAAAACTTATATTTTCAAATTTTTAATATATTAAATTAAAATATTTTAAGTAAATATTAAATTAAAAAAATTATCACTCGATATTAATTATCTCATTCATTATACTTTCCCTTATATACCCTTTATATATAAAAAAGTTAAAAGGGATAAATCTCAAAAAAGAGGGGTAAATCTAAAAAGTTAATATCAAGTAAAATATTATTACTTATAACAGGTAACACTTCAATTATATAGAACTTTTATAAACTATTAATTTTCTTGTGATCGTTTATTTATTTGAATTTTTTTTATTTTGGTAGAACAAATATGATGTGCATTTCTATTATATGATTAGGGTATAGCCGTTATTATATAACAGTGATTCTAAAATAAAGTTGGGATGGACAAGTATAATTATGAAAAGTAATATATATTATTGTTTGATTTAAATTTTTTAGCTAAATTATACTTATTAAAATTCAATTGAGAGTCTAGAATTTAACTTAATTTCCTTATAACTATTCTCATGTATATTTTCACATTCTATTTTTAATTTAAAATATTATTAGTGCATTGTTATATAGAACAATAATAAATTAATTGAATATGGACTTTTTTAAATGTATTTTAAAATATTAATTATAATAAATTGTAAATATATAAAACAAAATCATTATATTCATTTTAGACCTATAATTAAAAATATATATTTTTTAACATAATAAGTTAATTTGGACTCTTTCCCCCTTATGGATGGTTGGGTGGATCTTCCATCAACCTGTTTGGTTTCACACTTCTTTTCCATTTTTTTCTCTAAATGCAACAAAACAATTTTATCTATCTCCAAAAATTCACACACTTATGATTCAACAATGGCACTTGATAAGGTAAGAGAAATATAGGTGATGGTTGAAGTAAGGAATTGAGCTGGTTGGAGATTAAAGAAGGCAATGCCAAGCTCAGAAAGTGTGCGACAAATGAGATTGGATTTGGTACGTAGGTTAATACTTTCTTTTTTTTTTTTTTGCACATATACCGAAATTAATCCTTACCCACTAAGCTTTTGTACCCACTTTTTTTGTTGCACAAAATTTATAATTGAAATGCCACGATTTGTTTGAACCAGAAGGAGAGATCACAGATGGAAATGATGAAGAAAAAATCCTTCAATCTACCGGAGGACTGCTTGGCTATGATATTGTCCCTCACCAGTCCGGGCGACGTCTGCCGACTGTCTTCTGTCTCTTCCATATTCCAATTGACAGGTAACTCCAGCGCACTCTGGCGTAAGTTCCTACCACCGGATTACGAGTCCATTATCGCTCGGTCGAACAATCCGTCTCAACTACTTGACCTTCCTCTCAAGAAGGTCTACAGCAGCCTCTGCAGGTATCCGATTCTCATCGACAATGGCTACAAGGTAATTAATCAATCATCCTCCCTTCCTAAAAAATTAATCTTATATTTATCCGCACCGCCCTTTGTCACGCTGATATCTCCATTCCGATCGATCAAGTTTCGATTTGCCTTCTCTGATTTACTTGTTGCAGCTGCCTGCTGTTCATCCATCAAGCACAAGATCCTTTAACTTGAATTATTTTTTTTCTTCTGTCTGAGTATGCGCAGAGCTTCTGGCTGAACCGATTGACCGGGAAGAAATGCTATATGCTATCCGCAAGAGCGCTGACAATCGATCCGGGCATGATTCGAAAATGCTGGAAATGGACCTCTATCTACCATCCGAAATCGAGGTACATACCAAATTCCAGTTACCTACCAATCATGGTAAAAAAAATTACCTACCAGTCTATCACTATCCCTATTTCTTTCATCTTAGCCATATTAGTTTTTAAACTAATTTATTAGCATGACTAACTCATTCGAATTTCCGGATTGCGGCTCATCAATCAGGTTCTCTCAGGTGGCCCGTCTCCACAATGCCGGTTGGCTCGACATAAAAGGCAAGATCGACGTCAAGGCGCTGTCCCCGTCCACGCATTACGCGGCCTACTTCGTGTTCGCACTGGAGAGATCGGCCTATGGATTCAAGAACCAGCCGTTGACGGCCACTATGGGGCTCGCCGGCAGCGGCGAATCCATGAAGAGAGTCGTCTACCTGGATGTGGAAACGCTGGGGAATTTTCCCCAGGAACCGCTTTTGGGGGAACCTGTCGACGTCTTCATGGAGTACCACCGGACGCACAGGAGCGATGGGTGGTGGGAGGTGAAGATCGGCGAGTTCAAGGCCGATCTGGAGGAGGGCGAGCTCAAGATGCGATTGACGCAGCACAGAGGGGACTACAAGAAAGGGCTCGCCGTGCAAGGCATCGAGATCAGGCCGCGCTAGAATTTCTTAAGGATATTGGTTACGTTGTATTTATTCCTTCTGGGAGTTCATGCATGGAGACCAAGTGAATGTTAGTCGCTTAATGATAGTCCTTCCAACTCACTAAATGCAATAAATGCACTTTAGCTATGACCAACAGGTTAGTAATATTCATAAACAAAACAGGTAAGTAGTTATAGGAATTTCTCTCCCTATATTTACGAATTCAGCTTTAAAAAATGTAAAAACTTGCAAGAGGGCTGATTTGTGAGGGATGAACTGGTTGGATGCATGTCAAAACCTCGGAAAGAAATTTGATTTCATCTCAATGATAGGGAACCAACCTTGCCCCACACCTTCAACTTCAAAGTGCTCATCCCACTTGCAGTAGACAGTAGTGGTCTCTGACAACAAGTTCCAACCTGTCCTTCTAGATCTAGTATTAAAAAACTGATCATTATTAATCTTAACCGTAACTTGTGGTGTGGTACGCTGAAATTATTCTCCAAAGTCGACAGAATGTTACATAAATTAAAATATATTTTACTATCAAGAGATTTGACCACATAACCTTAATATAAAAATAATTTGGTTTTATCAACTCAAATAAAGAATACTTAAAATATAAATATATATTATAAAACTTTATTATAGTAAAATTTAAAATTTAAGTAATAAATTTAATACAAAAATTAATAAATAAATTTAATGTATAAATTAATACAAAAATTTTATTTGTATATAATTTTTAAATTTATGATATAAATATTTATTTATGTTAAAATATTTTTATTTTAAATAAATAATAAAATTAACAATAATTTAATTAGTAAAATATCTATACTATTTATAATTTAATTGCAGGTATAAATATTATTATTAACAAAATATAATTAGTTATCGAGTTTTATCAAATCCAACTAGATTGGATCAAATCTGATAATATCTAAATAAATCGCGTACAACAAAATTTAGTGTACCTAATTATCACGGAAAAGAAAAGTAAAATATACTCATCCGTAAAAAAAGGGAATAATTATCACATCTACTATATATTTAAATTTTATTAACATATACTTAATTATTTTTAATTTATCACAAATATTATAATATAGAATATTAACTAATTTTGAAGTAAATAATGAATTTGATCTAACACAAACACATTTATTTTAAGAGCATATTTAGTATTCCAAATAGTTTTGGAGAGACCGGATGAAATAAGAAGATGAAATCTAATTCTTATATAAAAGCATATGTATGCTTGTCAAAGGGATCTGGTATGAGATTCGAGTCTTTATCGGTCGGGTTTATTCTGGTTCGGATCTATTCTAGTTCGGATCTAATGATTGAACTCGAACCCCTTGAAAGCTCAGGTCTGGGTTCATCAATGGATCTGAGCCTTGGGTACGGACCCATTAATCAAGTTCCGACTCAATTTGGTTGGATCCCCATGAATAACTCGTCGCTCTCCCGATTCGAGAGTAGTTTCCACCTTCTTTAACTCAAGAGAAGCCAAGCGTACTTTCGACCTTGTTCCCTTAAAAAACATATATCAAATAAAATTTAAATTTAAGAGAAATTAAGCATACCTAACATAAGACTCGGTGTTATTCCTAGTCATTTTTTTATTTTTTTTCCTAAAAATGAATAGAAAATAGGAGTGAGTTTCTACAACTCATTGAATATGTATATTTTTTTTAAATTAAGTTCTATAAAAATAGCTTTCAAGTTGTAGTGTGTTAGACTCCTTAATTCTATTGAATTTTCCCATCTTCAAATCTCGATTTTCAAAACACATCTTTTATCATAAAGGTCAAATATACAATTGCAGGTCAGCCCATCCACTGAATCCACTTGTGGCATCGGAACAACTTTACTGGCCACCTAGATAGAAATACATCCACTTCTACCCTGATAATGAGTGAATGTTCGTGATATCCAACCCTCAATACCGTAACAAATCTCCGTGTCCATATGAGCACAGAGACCTTATCCTCACCCCACCTCAGTCTCATGTGCTTGAAACTACGTCGAGTACAATTAACTACTCTTATATCCAACAGGTTGTACAAGGCCCTAGGAAACATTACTACCCATCTTGGACGTCTTGAAGGTCCTATAAATACAGTGCATGCACAATCAACATTTTTCACATGATGCCATATAATATGTGGTGCCACTGGTCCAATGGCCCCGACCCTCAATTTAACATGCAACTGTTTGTCTTGACTAGTTTGGAGACCTATCATGTCGTAATGCCGCTAGTTGACTGAGTATGTCGGTCTTATCTTGGTACCATGGCCAAAAAATTCAATTACTTAAGTTTTCATGACATATAATTCATGTTTGTTTACAAGCTTCTGCTCGTGCCAATTGCCCTAGGGCCCACTATTCGAGATTTTTAAAATTTGGCATATTAACTCCTAAGTTCCAAAACTAATGCTTATGACCTAACAGAGCTATTCGAGCTCCCGTAAATAAGGTCTCCCAAATTGTTTAAGTAGTGATAGACAGTCAGAGGAGAGCACTTTCAAAAAAATATTGTTTCAACTATCCATCATACCAATCGAGTATGAGAACATCTCCGCTCATAACCGATAAATGGGTTTTCCACTTCATTCGAGAAAGTTTTATCATACCAACCAAGTATGATCTACTTACAACCGATAATTAGTTTTTTCACGTCATTTTCACATCACTTCTCTTAGGTGTGGTGTTTAAAATACCACTTATCAGTGGATTTTCATTTTTAAGTTACTTATCATCCCAACCGGGTATAATATAAAAATCTCACTCACCCGATCGTGTAGTGAAATTCCTCTTAGTCGGTTTTCGCCCTTGCGAGCTTAATCACAACTAGTGTTCCCGATGTCTCGTGTTTCTACATGAAATGAACATTGTTGTTCATTATCATTTGGCTCGATCACATTCATTTATTATAAATGACTAAATTCTCAACTTTTCAAATATTTGCAATTTGGTATCTAAAGTCATTTTTCCTTTACTTTAGGCCCCAATTGACGGTTTTTCCCCAAATTAAATATCAAAACTTTTAAAATTTCCCTTGTGACCTCAATTTATTCAATTACATAAAAAGGGGCTCAAGTTTCCTAAATTTTCAATTTGGCCCCCAATTTTCCCAAAATTACCATTTTGCCCTTATTTTATAAAAATTGTAAGTTTTACCCCAAAATTTCTAAAATTTGCTCAATTGGTCCCCTAACACTCTTATCATGCCCAATTAACCTTCAATTTTATAAAATTACATTTTGGTCCCTCGAATTTTCAAAAATCCCCAATTTCAACTTCTTAACACAACTGAATTTGATTTCATCAAATTGACCAATCAAACACTTCTAATTGTTGAAATTGAAGTTAACTTTGAGCTTCTACATCTTCATACGATTCAATTGCACCTTTAATGGCAAATTTTGACGTCGGGACGAGCTTAAACGGAGCTTTGCAAAAAAAAAATAGAACATAGAGAGAGAAAGCTTCAATTGCTCATCGTCAGGAGCGCGACAATCCGAGCTTCCAATTTGGATTTCTCCTAGGATCAAGAATTGTATCAATTGATGTCGAATTGGGTGAGAATTCTATCATCAAAATTTTGTTGGTTCTCTCTCTAGCACCGGTCGAAAATTACATAGTGTAGCTGAATTGGCTTATCTTTCCATTCTAATTTGGTTGTGGGAGCGCTGAGAAAGTGTTGGGAGAGTTTGATTTGCCTAAGTAGGGCTCAAATTGGCCAATTTCAGCTCTGCCGAAATAGTGTAGCTTTAGTCCGCTGGAGCTGCTTTACTATTCGATCACATTGGCGCTTCTCTGACGACCCTCGGAGTGAATGGTCACTACCACCATGTAGATAACTTCTCCCCGGTTCTAAGGAACCCGATCATGCCTTCTTTGGCTCAGAAAAGACCCTATATCGGAGCTTTGCCGAAAAACTAAGTAGTTGAGAGAGAGTGAGGTTTTCAAGTGTGGAGATGATTAATGGAGAGGGGCTCTTTATAAAGGGAGCTAAGAGACTCATTGGCCGCTCATCTAGCACCTTTATGACAGTCATTGATGACCTGAAACATACTAAACAAAAACATTTTTTCTTCGTTTACGCTGCTTCGATTTTCCGGCGAGTGAATAGTGTTGTTATCTGAAGGAAGAAGACAACACTGTTTTGAATTGTACCGTACCGGTCCGAACCGGGTTTAAATCTTAAACCGACCGGTTCACCCCCGATTCGATTGAATTTTTCAAATATAAAAATTTCTAAATTTAGAAGAAGACAACACTGTTCTGAATTGTACCGTACCGGTCCGAACCGGGTTTAAATCTTAAACCGACCGGTTCACCCCCGATTCGATTGAATTTTTCAAATATAAAAATTTCTAAATTTATTTTCTAACCAATGGTGGCCTCAAATCTCAAATTTAAATTTTTTTAAACCACCTAGAAAAATAAATTTATCATCCGATTCAATATTGGTTCAAACCGGTCCAAACCGGTTCAATCAGGTTCACCTGAACCGGTTTAGTTTTCATCCCTCATTTATCCTAAATTCCTTTTTCATGACTTATGTGACTATTTAGTTCACTTGGGATTAATATATTTCCCAATTTGCACTCTCTCTATTAGTTTCGGTTCATAAAATAACATGATTTCTAAACCGATTCAATTCGGTTCAGGTCCGATTCACCTGAACCGGTTTGGTTTTTCTATTTCAATATGTTCTAACGTTCTTTTCCAATATTTATGAATCTAGTTGGGTCACATAAGAGTTAAAATTTCTCTAATTTGTTAGTTTCTCAATAATTGGGTTTGTGAACCAATTCGGTTTTCTCATTCAATTTGACCAATTTTTTCTCAATTTTTCTTAACTTCAAAGAGCAGGGTTTACAATTAAGGTGGACTTGAATTTCTGATCCACCTTAATTGAACCTGCCTTTTCAGTACCTATTTACGGCCTGGCTTTAACAAAAGTTGCAAAACCAATTCTGGGATCGACATATTCGAGTAAAATAGTAATTTTATGTTCTACTTTCCCATGAAACATCTTTTACATATCTACATTACAGATGAGCTATCAGCTCATTAGAACTTTCTCATTCAACATTATAGGTTATGTTTGTATTGATGATGTGTCATTATGATCATGTACTTCTCAATGTCAGTTGTCTAAAAAGCAAATGTTATTTCCTTTTGTATTAAATTGGACTCTTCCTTAAATTCTCATGGTTTTTAGAGAAACTATGAGGTGAGTGAGAATGGCAAAGAGAGTAGATCATCAATTTATTAGGTATGCCACAAGATTAACCTTTTTACATGACATTGTTACATACAACTTATATCAATTGACTTGTTATATTTTCTATGAAAAATGATATACACCATCAAGAAAGTCAAAGAAAATTTGTCTCATGCTTTTATGTTATAGAGTTTATTTCACAGGAGAAAAGGCTCTTATCTGTAACCACTGTTGTAGTGATTTCTTTGTCACCTTTAGACTCTGGAGATTAGCTAGTCTCCTCACCGAGGTATCCAAACCCCTAGATGGATCATAAGTAGTCTTCTCCTGTTTAGGTCCTGAAAGAACCTCAAGGCCAAGTTCCTCATGGAGTAATCTAGTTATAGCATCCTTAATCTCCAAATTGCTATCTGTATTTAGTTTCCTAACATCTAATATGATTAATATGTCATTTTGGATTGAATCACCTGGAGTAGAAGTCAAGCTCTTAAGTGAATGTGATGTCAATCTTGTCTTAATGCTTGATGTTAAGTGATGTAGATTTTACTAAGTTTCTCTTTCTATATATAAACACATGCAGGTAGAGGTAATAAATAGCTGCACATACCTAAAATATAGTTTTCCTTTATCATCCTCAAGACTGCTAAAACAACAATCTGAGCTTCAACCTGTTACATTTTGGAGGAGCAATGACAACGGAAGGCTAACGTCCATGCAATAAGTGATTAGGATACATATCACTGGATCATAAGTTGAGAAGATTTCATCTGCAGATGCACTTTAACCTTCTCTAGGAGAAGATTTTAAGACATGGTCAAGTCAACTTCTTGAGAGGAAGCTAACTCTTGCATCCTTTAATTATTACTTCTTCGCACGACTCCTCGATTAGTAGCTTCAGATAATAATCATTAAACTGGTGCCTGTATATTAGACATTAGACGCGACTTTACTGATTAGGTTCTCGTATATTTTCATAGGGGAAAACCCGAATTTTTAAAGGAAGAAATTTTTTAAAAGAAAGGAGTTTGACACTTTCTATATAAATATTTTTTTTAAAAGTCAAAAGATTTGCATCCCATTCACTCAGTAGTTGTACTCACCCCCTCCCTTGTATCCCTTTCAGGAAGTCCTGAAAAGCCGAATCTTAAAAGACTTGCACAATTAAACGCCTGCAAGACAGGTACGATTAATTTAAATTACTATGCAGTTTTGATTTATTATATTCCTGAAAAACGGTGTAGGTCTAAAGAATGTCTTACTCTTTACGGTTTATAATATAAGGGGAAACCCTTTAGTAAATTGGGAGAGTGACGGGTTGATCACGGGGATCCGACTAAGCCGGGTCGGGGTGTGGCATGAAATATGTTGATGAGAGCTTGGAAAGAACCTCTGTTGATATTTTTTACCTGCAAAATGAAAAGGAGGCATCGGAGGCATTGAGAGGAGACCGCAGGAGCTTTGAGCAGCTACAGCAGCTACGGGAGGCTGAGATAAATTGGTAGCTCCTGTGATTCCAGATAGGGGTGCAAATCCTGAACTCACTCCATACTTCTGAGCACGACGGACGTCTTGGGCGAGCAGTAATGCCTTCAAGGAGTCCAGAGTCATGTCATCCAGAATAGGTGACATAGCAACGGTGAGTGCCTCCCATTCCCTGTCAAGACCATCGAGCAATTTGTCTTTGATTTCGTGGTCAGGTTTGGGGCGACCGATTTGGACAAAGATGGTAGCGAGGGTTGAGATGATGGAGAGGTAGGTGGCCATGGGTTGATCACCCTTCTGTAGCTCTCGCCATTGTTGGTCAAGAATGTCCTTTTGAGCACGAGTTTGAGAGCTGTATAGAGTCTCCAGCTTGTTCCATGCTTCAGCTGATGTGAGAATACCAATAATCTACAAATTGACTTCTGTAGATAGAGATGTGGTTAGTGCAGTCAATGTGAACTTATTTCGGACCACCCACGCATCATATTCTAGGTTGACAATCTCGAGTTCCTCATTTTCTTCTTTCACCAGTAAGGTAGGCTTTGACTTAGGTATGCTTCCATCGACATAGCCATGCAGTTGATAGGCTTGTAGCATATTATTGGTGTTATTCTGCCATAAGTAGTAGTTGGTGTTGTCAAGTTTGATTGGTAGGGAGGGAAGTGCATTGGGACGAATGATGGTGGTTGAGGAGCTCATTTTGAGTGTTCAAGGTAGTTATGTGTTTGAGAAAATACTTGAATGAGGAAGAAGTGTGCTACGCAGGTTATTTGTTTGAGAAAATGATTGAATTAGGAAGAAGTGTGCTATGTAGATTATGTGTTTGAGAAAATGATTGAAAAAGAAAAGATGATTCTATGCAGTAGCCAAATTCCCAGGAGAAGGAAGCTGTTAAGCGAAAGGCTCTGATACCATAAAAGAAAGGAAGAGTAAGTAGATAATTTTTGCATGTGTTCATTATTCACTTGTATGATCATTTATATATAACTTTTACATACAAAATAAGAAAAGAATATGCAATAAATAGAGGTAATTACTGCTAATAATAAATTTCTACATATATGTTGATTTGGCTTTTATTATGCAATCACTACTGATAACAAATCCCTGCAGATATGTTGAGTTAGCTTGTAGGTATTGTTATCTTTAAGGTGGTGTGTGGTTGTAGCTGTAGATAAGCTGAGTTGGCTTTTATATAAAAATGGAATATTCTTTATGGAATGGTTGTCCGGTGGTATTGTGTATTCTTTCAAATTTACATAAACAAGATGTCAAATGGGAACAAAAGCATCTTCCAAGGTGCTAGGAAACCATAGGATACGCTACATAAAAGATGAACTTACAGATTTCATGTCTGCATAGGTACATACTGTCACGTGTCTACCATGTCCTGTTCAAGAAAAGATGATCTAGCAGTATCATGGTCCGTTAGCTAAGTATCACCTCAAGCTATCATGGAGATGAAGAAGTTCCATCACATCTCCCACCTTACACAACCAGAATTCACCAACCTATATAATATTATAAGGCCTAAAACTTAGCTCACATCTCATCAATTAAGCAAGGATTAAATGTGTTCTTCTTCTCAGTGCTCTGCACTATAGAAGACATGTAGAAAAGTGACGTGACTATACCATATCATTCAAAAAGACAAGTACAAGAATAGGTGAGAAAGATTCATACTTCAGTGTTCTTGGCTATCATTGTATGTTCTGTTGCATAGGATAGTTAGCTATCGGTATTCATATAAAATTAATTAGCTTAACTAACTGTGGATAGTTTGAATTTTGGATTCACAGTAAAAAATTTCGATCTGAGTAAGCTACTCGACCTACTTACGCTTGAACTAAAAATTTTCTATCGTCATAATACAAAATAGGGTGATTTTAGTGTTAGAATATTGCTAACTTCTCTTGTATTCTATTTTTAGGTCCCGATTTGCTAGTAGTCGGAAAATGCTGCACGAGTACTATTTTACTAACTGAGTTTCAAGAATGAAGTTCTACTCGTTGTCAACAGCTTTTCGAGGCCAAATTTGGTCACCACCCCTATGATCATCGATGCCGAAGTGACCACTTGCCTCCCCTCTATCCCTCTATGTAAGGGCCGATCTCCGATAATGGTGAAATCAGCTGACACGTGCCGATTTTTGTCGGTGGGTTTATCGGGTTCAACCTGATCGTGTCTACTCGACGACAAATTCGCTAAACTCTGATGATTTATTAGTCAGCAACCACCACAAAATGTTTTTTCTAGACCTTGATTACAAAACACTTAAGTTCCTACCACATCTTCAGCGACATCCCATGAGAATTTTTCTAACAACACATATTTTGGCCAGTTTTGAAAAACAGTCAAATTCAATTATGGTCGGCCATGGTAATGTCATCACTCCTTACATGAGTAATTAGGAGTATAATGTGATCAATTAGTGATAAATTGTGAATTTAAAAATTTATTTAATTTGACTTATGCATAGAAAATGGAGATTATATATAGTCTTGTTAATAGTTTGGGTCGGGACGGATTTTGGCATATTTGCACTCGACTCGAAGGCGGGTCTAGATCCAACCCAAAGTTCGAGTCTATTAGATCTATACCCGGGCAGACCTAAAGCTTAAAACATCTGAGCAGACTTGAAACTTGGGTCCTTCCATAAGGACCCGACTTGTGTCCCTTGCACAAGGACCTCACTTGAGTCCTTCTAAAAGGACCTGACTCTGATTCTTTCACAAAGAACTCGAGTTGGGTCCTTTCCAAAATGTTCTCGCTCTTCGAGGCTATTCCAAAAGGACCTTACTCGTGTACTTCCCAAAGAACCCGAGTATGGTCCTTCGAACCCGTGACTCTAATCTAGTCAGGTCCTTTTGGAATGGCCTCAGTTACCGGCGTGTCATCACCTAACACATATCCTTCATCATGAAGGTTACACACATTCGCAAGTCAGTATCACTACTGAACCCGCTAGTAGCTTCGGAGCGACATTTCCTGTCACCCAGATAGTAATACGACCACTTCTACCCTAGGAAAGAGTGGATGTACGCGACATCCAACCCACAATCCCTAAATCACTTCTTTGTGTCCATATGAGGACAGAGACCTCATCTCATCCCCACCCCACTCTCATACGCTTGGTGCTACTCCAGATTTTACATAGACACCTGGAACGACGATCTGCCCATATACTCACCGGGTCGTCCAATGCCCTTAGGACACATCACTACCCCTCATGGGCATCTTGATGATTATGTACTCATGGTGCATGCACAAGCAAAGTTTTCTTAAATTTGCCATATAATATGTGGTGTCATTTGTCCCAACGGTCCCGACCTTCAAGTCAACATGTAGCTATTTGTCTCGACTGGTCCGAAAACCTGTCATGTCACACTGTTACTAGTTGACTGAGTATGTCAGACCTACCTTGGTACCATGACCAAACAATTCACTTATTAAGTTTTAATGGCACACACACACACACACACACACACACATATATATATATATCATGTTCTTTTACGAGCTCCTGCTCGTGTCCATTGGCCTATGACCCACTGTTCGAGTTTTTTTCAAAACTAGCATTTTAGCCCTCAAGTTCCAAAACCGAGGCCCCCGGCCTATAAGAGCTATTCGAACTCCTATCAAGAAGGTCTCCCAAATAGTTTAAGCATTGGCACACAGTCAGAGAAGAACACTTCCGACAAAATAGGTTTTTGCTGTCCATTATACCAACCGGTATAAGGACATCTCTGTTCATAACCAATGAACAGGTTTTCAACTTCTTTCGAGGAAATCTCATCATACCAACTAGGTATGATCTACTTATAACCCATAAGTAGTTTTTCCGCATAACTTTCACATCACTTTTTCTAAGTAGTGATGATTAAAAATACTACTAAGCAGTGGGTTTTTTTTTATACCGAGTTACTTATCATCCCCAACCAGGTATGATACATAATAATCTCACTCACCCAATAGTGCAGTGAAATTCCACTTAGTCGGGTTCCGCCCTTAGCAAGCTAGACTTCGACTGACATTCCCGATGTCTCATTCTCCTACATGAAATGAACATAATTGTTCATTATTCTTTGGCCTAATAGCCTTCATTCGTTCCAAATGAATGAGAAAACCCAACTTTACATATATTTGTAATTAGGTCCCTAAAGTTATTTTTCTTTTAACTTTAAGTCCCTATTGTCGGGTTTTTCCTAAATTCTAGTCCCGGAACTTTTAAAATTTATCTTAGGACCTCAAATCATTTGATTTCATACAAAGGAGTTTAATTTCCCAAATTTCCAATTTGGTCCTTCAATTTTTCCCAAAATTACCATTTTACCCCTTATTTAGAAAAATGGTAAATTTTGACCCAAAAATTCTAAAATTTCTTAATTGGCCCTCTAATATTCTTATCATGACCAATTGACCCTCAATTTTATAAAATTACATTTTGGTCCTTCGAATTTTCAAAAATTCCCAAATTTCCCTAATTTTTCCCTCAATTTCAACTATTCAACACTTCCAAATTTGATTTCATCAAATTGACCGATCAAACACCTCTAATTGTTGAAATTGGAGTTGGAATTGAGTTCCTACATGTTCATATGATTCTAAGGAACTTTGCATCACAGATTTTAACGCTGGAATGAGCTCAAATGGAGCTTCACCAAAAAATAGACGGTAGAGAGATAAAGCTTCGATTTCTCACCAGTGAGGGCATGACGGTTAGAGCTCTCTATCTAGGCAGGTAGCTCTCCTCCAGAGGTTGTTCCTAGGATCAAGAATGACATCAATTGATGTTGAATTGGATTAAAATTTCTTCATCAAAACTCGGTTGACTCTCTGTCTAAGAACAATCTGAAATTGTAAAGGGGAGCCAAATTGGCTTACATTTCGGTCCTAATTCAGCCGTGGAAGGGCTAAGATGGTGTCGGGAAAGCTTGGTTTGGCCTAAGGAGGGCTCGAATTGGCCGATTTCAACTCAGCCGAAACAGGGCAGCTTCAATCCGCTAGAGTTGCTTCACTGTTTGATCACACCGGCGCTTCTCTGGCGACTCTCGGGATGAACGGATGCTACCACCGTGTAGCTGACTTCTCCCTAGTTCTAATGAACCCGATCTTACCTTCTTTGGCTCAAAATTGAGCCTATATTGAAGCTCTGGTTCGAGATTTTCCAGAAAACTAAGCAACTGAGAGAGAGGGAGCTTTTCAGGTGTTTAGTGGATGAATGGAGAGGGGCTCTTTATATAGGAAGCTTGGGGACCCGTTGGCCATCCGTTTGGCACTGTTATGACTGGAATTGATGACCTGAAACGTACCAAATGGAGGCATTTCTTCTTAGCTGGCGTTTCTTTAGTTTCCCGGCGTGTGAACAGTGCTATCATCCTAAGGAAGAAGATGACACTATTCCGAACCAGGTTCTAAGCTTAAACCGGTCGGTTCCCCCCTCATTCGACTGAGTTTTTCAAATCTAAAAATTTATAAATTCATCTAAATTCACTCTCTATCCAATGGTGGCTTCAAATCTCCAATTTGAATTATTTAAGCCACCTAGAAAATGAATTTAGGATTCGGTTCATTAGTGGTTCAAACCGGTCCGAACCGGTTCGGATCCGGTTCACCTGAACTGGTTTGGTTTTCATCCCCAATTTCTTCACAAGTCTATTTCCATGTCTTTTGTGACTCCTTGGGTCACTTAGGATCCATAAGATTCCCGATTTACCATCTCTTTATCAATTCCAGTTCATAAACCAACTTAGTCCTTAAACTGGTTTGATCTGGTTCGGGTCCGGTTCACCTGAACCGATCTGGTTTTTCTCTCCCACTTGGTTCCATGGTTCCTTCCCAAGGTTTATAAATTTCTTTGGGGCACAAGGGAGTTGAATTTCTCTGATTTATCCATTCTCTATCGGTTCCGGTTCATGAACCAACTTGGTTCATAAATCGGTTCTATCTAGTTCGGACCTAGTTCTCTTGAACTACATTGGCCTTTCTTCCTCATATCATCCTAGGGTTCTTTTCACAAGTTTATAATTATTTTTGAGTCACATGGAAGTTAGAAAATTTTGAATTTGCTCGTCCCTAATTAGTTGGGTTTGTAGACCAATTCAGTTTAAAGGTCACATTTACCGGTTCTTTCTCAGTTTTTCTCATTACTAAAGGACGGGGTTTACATTTCACCTCATGACAGTTCTGCTGGATGAAATGATAGAACCCCTAATAGGAGATTTTCAGCCCAACGACTTCCATCCAGTCCAACATTTAGGTGTCATCTAGTAGGCTCCATTCGCTCTTCTGGAACTTGGGGCGCACAAGGCCTCCCCAGGAAAAAAAAGGCAATCCATCTAAAAGACCCGACTTACGGCCTTCCATGCCTACATGCCAACTGTATGGATTAATGGGCCACATGGTCAACCATTGTCCATCATACGAGCTCAAGCCCATCACACATCATGCTCATTCCTCTTACAATTCGGAGCCCACCCCCCATCAACTCAATTGGTATATTGATTCTTGTGCTACCACACATATCACTAACACCTTGTCTCATATGTCTATTTAGGACGATCCTACCCTTCATGAGCATTTAATGATCGGCGATGGGATAGGTTTACCAATTTTATCTTCTGGTTCTTCTTATCTTCACTCTCCACCTCATAAATTTCTTCTCAATCATATTTATTATGTTCCCCAGATTTCCTTAAATCTTCTCTCTGTCTCTCAATTTACTCGAGATAACCCATGTTATTTTGAATTTTATTCTACATATTTTATAATCAAAGATCTATTCTCTCATAAGGAGTTGCTACGCGGGAGTCGTAAAGGCGGACTTTACTATATTCGCACAAGTCGTACATCTTTTCCTGTTTTTCCTGCTACTTATGTCAGTCATGTTGCGTCTGTTTCTATTTGGCATCAACGTTTGGGATATACTGCTTTTTCCATTGTTAGTCATGTGCTTTCTAAACATCTCTCTATGAAAAATATATTCCCGTTGTCATTATGTGAATCTTGTTCTTGTGGTAAAATTATTCAGCAACCATTTTCTCTCATCCATCATAAGAGTCTCGCTCCACTTGAGCTAATTCATACCGATATATGGGGACCTACTCCCATTCTCTCTCACATGGGTCATACTTACTATGTACACTTTCTTGATGATTATAGTAAATTTTCTTGGTTTTACATTCTAAAGTACCATTCTGACATTATCTCTGTTTTTCGAGCATTTCGTTTACAAGTTGAAAATCAACTTAATTCCAAAATTAAATAGTTACAATATGATGGGGCCAAAGAATTTTTGTTCAAATCTTTCCAGTTAAAATTGCAGGCTATAGGAATCTCTCACCGTATTTTATGTCCTCATATGCCTCAACAAAATGGTTCTACTGAACGTAAGCATAGCCACATAGTCGATATGGGCCTTAATCTCCTAAGTCATTCTCATGCTCCTGTTAAATACTGGGATTTTGCCTTTTAGACAGCTGTATATCTCATCAATTGTCTTCCTACTTGGTCTCTTGGGTTTCGTTCGCCTATTCAGGTCCTCACCCATACTCTTCCTCATTATAAATCTCTTCGTATTTTTGGTTGTCTTTGTTTTCCATACCTTCATCCTTATCTTTCACACAAATTACAAACCTGCTCTTCGCCTTGTATTTTTCTCGGATATCCCTCTAATTATGTAGGTTACCAAGTTCTTAATCCTCAAACTGGTCGCATTTTTATTTCTTGTACCGTCCACTTTAACGAGTCTATCTTCCCTTTCTCTCATGACCGTCTGCCCCCGACTACCCCCGTCTAGCACTCCATCGCTACTCTCCCAATTCCCTCCCCTATCCCAACGCCGCCATTGGACTCAAGTATGGTTTCTCATTCTCCTTTGAATATATATGAGACTTCTTCGTAGGCCTCTCCTACGGGTTCGCCTACTCCTCCTCCATCGATTCCCCGCATGATCACTCTCTCTCAAGATGACTCTCTTCCTCCCTGGTGCTTTACTATCAACCCCTCCTTGTTTGTGGCGTAGGAACCTCGCACCTTTGCTCAAGCTTGTCATGACCCTCTTTGGATGGACACCATGAAAGCTGAACTCTCAGCGCTTCTTCACAATCATACATGGGATTTGATTCATGCCCCTCCTAATCATCCTATTATTGGTTGCAAATAGGTTTATAAGATTAAGGAAAATCCTGAGGGTACCATTGCTTGACATAAGGCTCGACTCGTTACCAAAGGTTTCTCCCAACAACCGGGTCTAGATTATGATGCCACCTTCAGCCTAGTCATCAAACCTGTCACCATTCGAGTCATCCTCTCCATTGCGATCTCTTCCAATTAGCCTATCCGTCAATTAGACGTAAATAATGCTTTTCTGCATGGTCACCTTACCAAGGAAGTCTACATGTCTCAACCACTCGGGTTCTCTGACCCTGTTTATCCTCATCATGTGTGTCGACTTTGGCGGTCACTCTATGGACTCAAACAGGCTCCCTATGCCTGGTTCCTTCGCCTCAAGTCCTTTCTTCAAACTCTGGGTTTTTGTGGTTCCATTGCTGATAGCTCTCTCTTCATTTATCGCATTGCTCATTTTGTTATATTTCTGCTTGTCTGTGTTGATGATCTTCTCATCACGAGCTTGCCCTCTGCTCCTATCGAGTCCATTATTTGTGCTCTTCAGGCTGAATTTTCTATCAAGGATTTAGGTCCGCTGCATTGCTTCCTCAACATTGAAGTCAAGCAATCCTCTCAACTCCCAAACCAAATATATTCATGATCTTCTCTCTAAAGCTACCATGACTACCTATCGGCCCGTCTCAACTCCCATTAACTTTGACCCCCCGTTTGTCTGCTCTTACGGACACTTTACTCTCTGATCCAACCCAATATCGTCAAATTGTGGGTTCTCTTCAATATCTCACTCTTACGTAGCCTGATATCACTTATGTTGTTCACCAAGCATGCTAGTTTATGCACTAACCCACAGATGCTCATTGGACTACTGTCAAACGTATCATTCGCTATCTCCAAGGTACTACCCACATTGGCTTAACTTTTTGGCGTTACTCACCTCATGATCTGCATTATTTTTTTAATGTTGATTGGGCTGACAACCCTGATGATCGTTGCTCTATTAGTGGATTTGCCATTTTTCTGGGTCGTAATCTGATCTCATGGAGCTCCCGTAAGCAATGCACTATTGCTCACTCAAGCACTGAAGCTGAATATAAAAGCATTGGCCATTTTGCTACAAAGACTATCTGGCTGAGCTCCCTACTTCATGAACTTCATCAACCTCTCTTTAGCCCTCCTATATTGTGGTGTGACAATCTCTCAACCATTTATCTCATAGACAACCCTGTTTTTCATGTCCGCACAAAACATATTGAAATTGATTATCAATTTGTTCATGAACAAGTTAGCAATGGGCATCTTCATGTTCGTTTTATTGGTACATATTCTCAATTGGCTGACATTCTTACCAAAGGTCTGTTTACTTCTTGCTTCTGCTTTTTACGATCCAAGCTCAATCTCCGAGATCTCCCCTTGAGCTTGCGGGGGATTAAAAGTCAACTCAGCATATCTACAACTGCAGCCACCACACCACCTCAAGAATAACAACACCTACAAGCTAACTCAGCATAATAAAAGCCGAATCAGCATATATGTAGAAATTTATTATTAGCAGTAATTACCTCTATTTATTACATATTCTTTTCTTATTTTGTATATAAAAGTTATATATAAATTATTATACAAGTGAATAATGAACACACTAGAAATTATCCCTTTACTCTTCCTTTTTTTTTATTATATATAGGAAGGATTGTATTCTACTATCTTAAACGTGCCATTAAATTCAATTTACTTATCCAAGGAATTGAACATGTGATCTCTAACATTTTATAGGTAATTGCTATGATTATGACTTGTAACTATTTTAGATTTCATGTTTGGATGGGATTTGGGTCCTTATGAATTAAGAGTATATGTACAAGGTTATCAATATTTGTATAGTAAATATCTATAATTATAATATAAAAGGTGGATATATAATTGAATTTTAATAATTTATACATGATATCATGAAATTAATATTTTTTTTGTTAATAATGAGGGAATGTACATTCTATATTTATATTGGTTAAAATGAAACCACTTATAAAATATATTTAATATAGTTGAATAAAAACACTTCACATATCTCATTCTAATTTCATTGGATCTATTGTGCAAAAAAAATTTTCATTAGATCCTACAAACCATTTAGGATACGTGATCATGATTGTGAATGCATATTAAACTTGTATTAAACAATAATGTCTAGTTAACTTGTTGAAATTTGGACTTTTTTCATTGTAATATTTAATTATTAATTTAAGATCAAATTTAGCAATATTTTCATAATATTGGTAATTTAGTATACTCCCTATAAAATATTTGAAAGTCAATATTTTATTTTATTATAAATATAATAAATTTAATATTGCTAGTAATATTATACGAATTGAGATATAAAAAAAATTAGAAAAATAAAAGAATTATTAAAAGATCTAGATCAATTTTTTCAGTAAACCAGCATTTTATTAAGTTTTTCTCTAAAATATTGAATTTTATTTTAAATGAAATTTTAAATACAATTAAAATTTTAATATTATTTTAAATTTAATATATACTCATTTTAAATATATATATATATTTGACGTAAATATTATTTTAATTTTAAATTCAATTCAAATGGTTGATATCAAATTTTACACCTAAATAAGTTTAAATTTTAAAATAAAACGTATAACTCGACTCGAATAAATTAATATTATGTAAAGTTAAATTGATTAAATTTTATTTGGTTAATAATTGAGAATTAATTTGGTTTAAAATTTATAGAGTAAATAAATACTAGGAGCTCGTAGATTAAAAAAGGTTACTTAAGTGAAACTTTTGAATTGAAAGATTGAATATAAATATTTTAAAATTTGAGTAAAAAAGAAAATTTTTAATAATTTAAGATTTTAAAAGAATATATAGTAATTTAGAAAACTTGAAATAAAAATATATAAAAGTTAGCATTTTAAAATTGGGTAAGTGAAAATAATATAAAATATATTGTAAATTTTAAAAATTTAAAAACTAAAGTACAAAATTAACAAGTGGGACAAAACTCTATGGGACACCAAAATGCTTACTTGTTGAAATGAACCGTGTACAAATAAATGTATGTATAGTGTGAGTGTTAAGATAATTGTGTACATGATAGTTAAAAGGGATACCCATAAAATATGCAAAGCTAAATGTTAAGCTAAATCTTATGTGTTCCATAGCAACGTAAATAAGGATGAATTAGGCACCCAAATACATAAAGTGAATTTTAATAAGAGGGAGGAGAGTGTAATTATACTAAGTGTGTTGTAAGATAATTAATAAGAAAAGTTATGATTTTAAAAAGCAAAATTCCATAATTTAAGTGTAATACAAGAACGTCGAAGAAGAGTTAAATGCATTGTTCAACAATATAATGATTTTTATTTTTTCAAGCTTTTTTGGTGCAAAAAGGGTGTAGAAGAATAAGAAAATATTAGAAATGGAGAAAGATTGACCTATTGAAAATTGATGTAAAAAAATGTAAATTTTAGCTAAATTGCATTTCTACAATACTGTCGAGAATAAATTAGTTTTTTATTATTTTGATTTTTGTATAAATAAATATTCTAGGAGTTACTCTAATATTATCAGAAAATTAAATTAAAAAAGAGTAAACTAGAATTGTATAATTAGTTGGATGAATCCAAGAGAATTTGGAGAACTGTAAGAGTAATTATTAAAAACTAAGATATTAAAAGTGAAACAACTCATATTTTTAAAAATGAAAATTCAATTAATTTAATTGAAAATTGAAATTAAGTCTATAAATTAAAGGAAGGAAAATAATTTAAATTAAAATCGGTTCATACTACCAAAATATTATAAATTAATTATTTTAGTTTAAAATGAACATACGACACTAATTAAAAATCAAACTTCATAAAACTTATTATTTAAAATTATATTAAATTTTGTATTGAACCAAGTAAAAGCGAAAATATGATTAACAAATTTTAGTAAGGGTAAAGTAATTATTAATTCAAAAATCAAGAAAATGAGTTGAATTTCTTTCAAAAAAAATAAATTTATTATATAACTGATCAAATTAATAGTGAATCGATCAAATAATAGATAAAATTGACCTAACAAACTATATAAGTTAATACGCTTGAATGAACGAGTAGAAGTAAGTCAAATAATCCATATTATCGGATGCGATCAATTATAATACATTACATGGTAAGATAAAATAATAAATGACTAAATTTAGTAAAATAATTGTTATCAATTATTGTGTCATGTGGCAGAAAATATGATCAACAAATATTAATACTTATTTACATAATTGCACAGTATGAGTCAATTATTGTCATCTCCAACTTTCGACATATTATACTATGCACATAGAATAAGAACAAGTTTTTAATATATATCAAAGTTTTTTCCAATATGATCCAAGTGACCTTTGCCACTTCTCGTTGGACAACTTATATTTTCCTGGATCTTTTAATGAATTCTGAATAACATGGATTACATGCACCTCCCACTACCAGTTGGAGAACTTATATTTTCCTGTATCTTTTAATGAATTCCGAATAACATGGATTACATGGAGCTCCCACTACCAATTGAGTATCACTTAGTTGTAGGAGATCTAAGGAGAGCATTTTCCACGACCTTAGCATCAGTCAACTAGCCACCAATGAAATTTCATTACTTTCTCTTTTAATAATTTTATTTTTTCAAGTGAAATATCTTAACTAATTTAAGGACAAATGGATCGAATTAAAATATAAAATAATTCGAAGTTGAATATAATCAATTAGTGATTAAATTGAGAGCTTAAAATTCGAATTTAAGAAATTTTTTATTTAGTGGAAGTGAAAAGAAAATTTTAAATTTTAAGAGTAAAATTATAAATATGAAAAATTTAGTAGTATATTGATAATAAAATTAAATAAAATATATAATTAAAAAGTAAAGCTGTAAATTTATTCTGATGAGTAAAAATGTATAATGGTGTTTGTCCATAACACCAAAATAAGAAATAATTATAATATATATATATATATAATATTTATAGGTTAAAAATTTTACAAGGAGTCGAAACAATAGATACACTTTCAATGGGTCTGAAGCATTCTAAATTTGATATTAGTGTAGTTAATAATGTTGGTTTGGTTGAATTGACCATGATACTTACCATTTTTAAAAATTACTTCATATGTATTAAATTTTATCTAAAGATAATTTTTATTTAGTAAAATTGAGTCAATGGCTAAAAACGCTAAAATATATTTTTAAAGTTTAAGTTTTAAAAATAAAGAGTTTGAGACTCAAGATTTAGAATAAATATATTTAAGGGAGAAAGCAACCAAATTAAAAATTTTATGAATAATATTTTTAAATTATTTTTTTATTGTGGTCCACAAATTATTAGTTGACAACTAACCAGTAGTAATAAATTAATTGAGAGAGATTGGGTTGATTACCTATAGCTACTAAAAATCAGTAACTAATAGGGAATATTTATTGGAATATTTATTTCTATTATATTATATTAGAACGAGAGTTATAAGAAAGTGTCCCACTTGATTGTTTGGGTGGTTACCATAATAATATGTGTATGGTTCTCTAGTGGATGGTGTATATTTCAATTTTGCATGTGTTATAGTTTGAACACCACATTTTATAAAATTTCATATACTTTTCGTGCACTTATCATTAAAATCTTATATTTTCAAAATTTTAATATCTTAAATTAGAATATATTAATTAAAATATTTAAAGTACAAATTGAATTAAAAAAATTACCAATGAATCTTAATTATTTCACTTATTAGGGGCAAGTTTACATTTTCCACCCTTTTAAATATAACAAGTTCAAATTCCTAAATCTCAAAATAATATAACATGTGACACTTCAATGATATATCACTAAATTTTTATAAATTATTAATTTTCTCGTGGTTGTTTATTTATTTGAATTTTTTTTATTTTGGTCGAACAAATATAATGTACATATTCATACCATTGTATGATTAGGGTATAACCGTTATTATATAACATGCTATTAGAAAATAAAGTTGGGTTGGACAAGTATAATTATGAAAGGTAATATATATTATTGTTTGATGTAAAATTATTTTAACAAAAATAAACCTATTAAAATTCAATTGAGATTCTAAAATTTAACTTAATTTCCTTATAACTATTCCTATGGATATTTTAACATTATATTTTTAATTTAAAATATTATTAGTGCATTGTTATATAGAACGATAATAAATTAATTGAATATGGATTCTTTTAAATATATTTTTAAATCTTAATTACAATAAATTTTAAAAATATAAAACAAAATCATTATATTACCTATAATTAAAAAATATATATTTTAACCTAATAAGTGAATTTGGACTGCTTTCCACTTAAGGTATAAATGGTAGGATAGATCTTCCATCAACCTGTCGGGTCTCACGCTTCTTTTCCATTTTTTTCTCTAAATGCCAAGCATAAGTCATAGATTAAAGTGTGCTACATATGAGATTGGAATTTGGTGTTAATACCCTTTTTTTTGCACATATACCCAAGTCAATAGTCAATACTTACCCACTAAGCTTCTGTGCCCACCATTTTTTGCAGGGCACCCACCTTTACCGCATATATAAATATATAGATATATAGCTGGCAAGCACTCCCATAGAATCCATAATTGAAATTCCACGAATTGTTTGAGACAGGAGAGATTACAGATGGAAATGATGAAGAAAAAATCCTTTAATCTACCGGAGGATTGCTTCGCTATGATATTGTCTCTCACCAGTCCGGGCGACGTCTGCCGACTGTCTTCTGTCTCTTCCATGTTCCAATTGACCGGTAGCTCCAGCGCAGTCTGGCGTAAGTTCCTACCACCGGATTACGAGTCCATTATCGCTCGGTCGAACAATCCCTCTCAACTACTTGACCTTCCTCTCAAGAAGATCTACAGCAGCCTCTGCATGTATCCGATTCTCATCGACAATGGCTACAAGGTAATTAATCAATCATCCTCCCTTCCTAAAAAATTAATCTTATATTTATCCGCACCGCCCTTTGTCACGCTGATATCTCCATTCCGATCGATCAAGTTTCGATTTGCCTTCTCTGATTTACTTGTTGCAGCTGCCTGCTGTTCATCCATCAAGCACAAGATCCTTTAACTTGAATTATTTTTTTTCTTCTGTCTGAGTATGCGCAGAGCTTCTGGCTGAACCGATTGACCGGGAAGAAATGCTATATGCTATCCGCAAGAGCGCTGACAATCGTTTGGGGCAGTACTCCGATGTACTGGGAATGGACCTCTATCTACCATCTGAGATCGAGGTACATACCAAATTCCAGTTACCTACCAATCATGGTAAAAAAAAATTACCTACAAGTCTATCACTATCCCTATTTCTTTCATCCTGCTATTTTTTTTCTTTTCCATTATGATTGTAATCCCTAGATTTCTCTTAGCTATTTTAGTTTTTAAACTAATTTATTAGCATGACTAACTCATTCGAATTTCCGGATTGCGGCTCATCAATCAGGTTCTCTGAGGTGGCACGTCTCCGCAGGGTCTGTTGGCTCGAGATAAAAGGCAAGATCGACGTCAAGGCGCTGTCCCCGTCCACGCATTACGCGGCCTACTTCGTGTTCGCACTGGAGAGATCGGCCTATGGACTCAAGAACCAGCAGTTGACGGTCACTATGGGGCTCGCCGGCAGCGGCGAATCCATGACGAGTATTGTCTACCTGGATCCCCGGGAACCGTTTTTGGGGCAACCTGTCGACGTCTTCATGGAGTCCCCTACACTAGCCAACGGCGGCCGCCTGGAGTACCAGACGGACAGGAGCGATGGGTGGTGGGAGGTGAAGATCGGCGAGTTCAAGGCCGATCTGGAGGAGGGCGAGCTCGAGATAAGTTTGACGCAGCTCGGAGGGCACTGGAAGAGTGGGCTCGCCGTGCATGGCATCGAGATCAGGCCGCGCTAGAATTTCTTAAGGATATTGGTTACGTTGTATTTATTCCTTGTGGTAGTTCATGCATCGAGACCAGGTGAATGTTAGTGGCTGAATGATAGTCCAACTCACTAAATGCACTTAGAAGTCTACAAGTCTTCTATATTGCAAAGCACTGATAAAATGACCATATTTAGTCCTTGCTTGCTTAATTGATAAGATGTGAGGAAACTTCTCCATCTTCTTGATAGCTTGAGCTGATACTAAACTAACGGATCATAATACTGCTAGATAGGGTGGAGATGTGACACTATATATAGACACTTTATTTAGCGTATTCTATGTAGATGCTTTTGTTCTCATTTAACATTTTTTTTATGTAAATTTGAAAGAATATACAATATCATTGGTCGACCATGCCATAAAGAATATTTCATTTTTTTATATGCGTGATTTTATTTTTTCATATTTGAACGAACTTTTTTTATATGGGAAGTATTGTATTGTACCAGCTTAAACGTGCCATTAAGTTCAATATACTTATTCAAGGAATTGAACATGGTATCTCTAACATTTATATGCAATTGCTATGATTATGACTTGTAACTGTTTTAGATTTCATGTTTGAATTGTTTTAGATTTCATGTTTGAATGAGATTTGGATCCTTAAGAATAAGAGTATATGTACGAGGTTTATCAATATTTGTATAGTAAATATCAATAATTATAATATAAAAGATGGATATATAATTGAATTTTAATAATTTATACTTGATATCATGAAATTAATATTTCCTGAAATGCACATTCTATATTGGTTAAAATAAATCCACTTGTAAAAATATATGTAATATAGTTGAATAAAAACACTTTATATATCTTATTTTAATTTTATTCGACCCTACAAACCATTACAATGGAGTTGCATATATCATATAAAATTTTCGTGATTATTATACTATTATACCTTCTGCTTGAATTGGATGCATATTAAACAATAATGTTTTGTTGAAATTTGTACTTTTTCATTGTAATATTTAATTATTAACTTAAGAACAAATTTAGCAAGATTTTCATATTACTGGATATTTTAGTATACTACCTATAAAATATTTGTAAAGTCAATATTTTATTTTATTATAAATTTAATAATACTAGCAATATTATACGGATTGGAATATGAAAAAAATAGAAAAATCAAAGAATTATTAAGAGTGAACCAAAGGAATCAACTTTTTTTAGTAAACTAGTATTTTATTAAGTTTTCTTTAAAATATTGAATCCTATTTTAAATAAAATTAAAATTTTAATATTATTTTAAATTTAATATATACTTAATTTGATATATATATATTTTTTGACATAAATATTATTTTAATTTTAAATTAGATTCAAATGAGTGAGATCAAATTTTACATTAATACCATTTAAATTTCAAAATGAAATAGTATAACTTAATTAGAATATATTAATAATATGTGAAATTTAATTGATTAAATTTTAATTAGGTTAATAATTGAGATTTAATTTGGTTCCAAATTTAGAAAGTAAATAGATACTAAGTGGCCAAATGATAAGAAAGGTGAGTGATCTAGGGAAATTTTTGAATTAAAATACTAAATGTAAATATTTTAAGATTTGAGTTAAAAAGGAAAATTTTAATAGTTTGAGAACCAAAAATATCACATAAAAATTTAATGGATCTAAAATAAAGATAGATAAGAGTTAGGATTTCAAAATTGGGGAAATGGAAAGAATATAAAATATATTATAAATTTTTAAAATTTAAGAACTAAAATACAAAAATTAGAAAATTAACACGGGGTAAATCTTGATAGGACTAAAAAAATGTTTAGATGTTTAAATGAATTGTGTGACAAATAAAAATATATATGAGTATTAAGATAATGGTGTACATAGTAGTTAAAATAGATATCTATAAAATAAGAAAAGTTATAATTTAAAAAAGTAAAATTTTATAATTTGAGTGTAATATAAGAAGGTGCAAATAGAGTTAAATGCATTCCAACAATATGATGGTGTTTTATTTTTTCAAGTTATTTTAGTTTAAAAAGTGCGTACAAGAATAATAAAACTAAAACGATATAGATATTGAGAAAGATCCTACATTGAAAACGGATTATGAAGTAAAGAAAAATATGACGAATATGTATGCTAAATTATATTTCTATAATTTTTCTAAGAATAAATTAGCTTCTTATTATTTTAATTTTGTATAACTAATTTTTCTAGAGTTATTCTAATATTATAAAATAATTAAGTTAACAAGAGTAAATTAAAATTATACAATTAATTGGATAAATACTAGAATGTTAGAGCATTTAGAAACCTATGAGAGTAATTACTAAAAACCAAGATGTTAAGAGATTTTTTTGCACAAAAGATGTTAAGAGTGAAACTAGTATTTTAACAAGTTATTTTTTCAAAAATGGAAATTCAATAGCTTAAACTAAAAATTGAAGTTAAGTTTGTAAATTGAATCTACCCGGAAAAGAAAATGATTTAGATTAAAATCGGTCTATACCACTGAAATATTATAAATCAATTATTTTAGCTTGAAATAAACCTAATGAAATACCATATCAAAAATGAAGCTTCATCAAACTTATTATTTAAAATCATATCAAATTTTGGAATGAACTGAGTAGAAGTTAAAATATAATTAGCTTTTTAACAAAATTTAGAAATGGTAAAAATGTAATTATTGATCCAAAAATCAAGAAATAAGTTGATTTTTTAGAAAAATAAATTTGATCTAGAAGGATCAAATCGATGGTGAACCGGTGAAATAAAAGCCAAAATTAGCATAACTTATTGGAAATTTATCAAAATTTAGTTCAAATAGTGTCGTAATACACTTAGGTCAACAAGGAGAGGTAAGTCAAATAATTCATAATAACAGATGTAATCAATCATGATGCATTACATGGCAAGATAGCACAATAAATGACTAAAGTTAGTAAGACAATATTATCAATCGTTGTGCAATATGTGGTAGAACATATGATCAACAGAGATTGATACTTAGTTAGACAACTATATCAAGTAGATGAGCTATTATCATGTACCATGTGGTAGTGAGTTGTCGTCTTCAACCTTCCACACATTATATTATGTACAGAGAAGAAGAACAAGATTTGAATATTTATCGAACTTCTAATATATACCCAAGTCTTTTCCATATGACCCAAGTGACACCTTTCTTGCTTGTTGTTAGAGAACTTATGTTTTCCTTGATTTTTTAATGAATTCTGAACAATATCGATTTTAAGTACCTCCGACCACCAATTGAGTATCACTTGGTTGTAGGAGATCCTAAGGAGAGCTATTTTCCACAACCTTAGCATCGTCAACTAGCCGAGCACCAGTGGGATACTCTCTTCCAAGAATGTTATTTTTTTAAGTGTAGCTCCTATCTTGGCTAATTTAATGCCAAATTGACCTAATTAAAACTCAAAATATTTATTTTAATGTAATGAAGTTGATTAGAAGCAAGTAGAGATTAAACTAAGGGCTTAAAACTTGAATTTAAGGAATTTTTTATTTAGTGGAAGGGAAGAGAGAAAATTAAATTTTAGGCTAAAATTATAAATATAAAAAACTTAATAACATATTGGTAATAAATTTAAATAAAACATACAATGTGCCATCAAAAGTAAAACAATAAATTTACATGAAAAAGGATGAGTAGAAGTATCATATTGTTTGCCCATAACATCCAAATAAGAAATAATCATATATATACAAAAAGAAGTAAAAGTAATAGATAGGCTTTGAATGGGTACCAAAAATTCTAAATTTGAGATGAATGTATTTAATAAGGTTGGTTTGGTTGAATTGACCATATTGATAGTTATCACTTTTAAAAACAATTTGATATATATTCCAAAAATTGTTTATTAAACATATGCATTAAATTTTAATAAAAGATAATTTATATATGGTAAACTTAAAACTAGGAAAAAATGCTAAAAAATATTTTTCAACCAAACTAAAGGTTTTAGAAACAAACATATTGAGACCCTAAAATTTAGAACAAATATAATATATTTGAGGGAGAAAACAACCAAACTAAAGATTTTATAAATAATATTTTTGAATTATTTTTTATTTGGTTGATAAATTATTAGTTTACATAACTTGTATTTAAGGAGAACAAGTTTATAGTTAATAGATTTATTCGAGATTGTGTTGGTCACCCTAGAGCTACTAGAAATTTGTAATGAATAATAGGAGAATATTTGTTTCCATTATATTGGAACAGAGTCGTATAAAGAAAGTGCCCCACTTAAATTGATCATGGGTGGTTAACGGTAATAATATGTGTATGGTTCCCATGGTGGATGATTGAAATTTTAATGTTGCATATGTGTTATGGCTTGAACATCTTTTTATGAATTTTCTTATACTTTATGCACTTATAATTAAAAATATATATTTTCAAAATCTTAATATCTTAAATTAGAATATATTAATTAAAATATTTAAGTACATATTGAATTAAAAAAATTTCCACTCAATCTTAATTATTTCACTTATTAGGGGCAAATTTACCTTTTCCACCCTTTTAGATATAACATGTCGTGCCCCGACCCGGTTTGATCGAATCCTGTGATCAACCCACTACTCCTTTTGGTTCATGAATGGTTTCGCCTTTTTCTAAACCGCAAGACATCCTTTTTTCTTGTATTTCCTGGAATAACATTAATAAAAACTGAATAAATTTAACCTTACATACCTGTCTTATAGGTTTTGCTACATGTAGGTCTTTAAGTAGATTTTCCCTTGATTACCTGAAAAGGGGTAAAGGGAGTGAGTGAGTTCGATAACTTAGTGAATGGGTGATGGGAGAGAGTGTTCAAAACATTTTTAATCGGAGTGTGCCAGACTCTTTATTCTTTCAAAAACATTCTTTCTTCAAATTCCCAATCAAACTATTTTTCTTCATTTCCATATCAGGTGTGTTTAACAATCAACACACGCCCTTCATCATGAAGGGAATCACACATTCGCAGGACAATCTATTCACTACACCCACTTGCGGTAACAGAGTGACTTTACCGGCCACCTAGATAGAAGCCCGTCCACTTCTACCCTGGGAATGAGTGGATGTTCGTGACATCCGACCCTCAAACTCGAAATTAACTCTATGTCCGTATGAGGACAAAGACCTCATCCCGACCCCACCCCGGTCTCATGCGCATGAAGCTACGTCGAGCTTCCCTGATTGCTGGCACGACAAAATGCCCTTATCTCTACCATGTCGTCCAGTAGCCCTTAGGACACATCACTACCCCTCTTAGGCATCTTAATGGTCTTGAACTTCAAGTGCATGCACAAACAATAAGTTTTTCACAATGTTATTTATCTTTAGTGCCACTCATCAAACGACCCCAACCCTCAACCCGACCTACAACTGATTGTCTAGGTCAATTCGTCGATCTGGCCCTAACACACTACCGTCTGTACATTGAGTATGTCAGTCCTGTCTTGGTACCATGACAAAATCACACATTCTATTCATTTAGAATTTTCATGGCATAAATAGATAATGTTTATTTAGGAGCTCTTGCTCGTGCCAACTGGCCTTGGGCCCACTGTACGTGATTTTCCAAAACTGGGCATTATAGCCCTCAAGCTCCAAAACCGAGGCCTTTGGCCTATTTGAGCTATTATAGCTCTCGTCAAGAAGGTATCCCAAAATTTTTAAGCATTGGCACACAGTTAGGGGATAACACTTCTAACAAAAATAAACTTTCCATCTATCACACCAATCGGGTGTGATGACATCTCCGCTTACAACCGGTAAGCGGGTTTTCTACTTCATTCCAAGAAGTTCATCATATTAACCTGGTATGATCCACTTACAACTGATAAGTAGTTTTTCTACATAGTTCTCACATCACTCCAATCAGGTGTGATGTCAAAATTCCACATAGAAGTGATTTTTCATTTTTGATGTGCTTATTATCCTAACTTGGTATGATGTGAATAAACCCACTCACTAGTTAACCGTGACGTGCTTGTCCTCGATTTATTTTCCCAAGTCGACGCGAGCTTCTCTTGCTGGCGTTCCAGTCCTTTGTGCTCCTACATGATTTGGACAACCTTATCTATTAATACTTGGCATAACAACCTTTGTTCCTCACATATGAACATAAACTCAAAACTTTTAGTTAATTGCACTAAGATCCCTAAAGTTCACTTCCCTTGACTTTAGGTTCCTAATGCAAACTTTTCCCCAAATTGAGTCCCGAAACTTCCAAAATTCACTTTAGGTCCTCAATTTACTCAAAATCACTTAAGGGGTTCAAGTTTCCCAAATTTTCAATTTGGTCTCCAACTTTTAAAAAATTACCATTTTGCCCTTCCTTTACAAAAATGGTAAATTTTACCCCAAAAATTCTAAAATTCCTCAATTGGCCCTCAAATTTTAGGAAATTGCATTTTGGTCACTCAAATTTTCGAAAATCCCCAATTCCAACTTCTTAACACAACTGAATTTGATTTCATCAAATTGACCTACCAAACATTTCCAATTGTTGAAATTGAAGATGAAATCGAGTTTCTACATGTTCATACAATTCTTTAGCAATTTGAATCACAAGTTTTAACGTCGGAACGAGCTCAAACGGAGCTTCGCCGGAAAATGAACTATAGAGAGAGAAAGATTAGGTTACTCATCGGGGAGGACATGGCGGTCTGAGCTTTCTATTTGGGTGGGTAGTTCTCCTCCTGAGGTTCTTCCTAGGATTAAGAATGACGTCAATTGATGTTGAATTGGATTAGTATTTCATCATTGAAATTCGGTTGACTCTCTCTCTAACACCGATTGGAAATTACAGAGAGCAGCCCACTTGGCTTACCTTTCCGTCCTAATTCGGCCGTGGGAGAGCCAAGTAAGTGTTGGGAGGGCTTGGTTTAGCATGAAGAGGGCTCAAATTGGTTGATTTCAGCTCAGTCGAAACAGGGAAGCTTCAGTCTGTCAGAGCTGCTTCACTGTTCGATCATGCCAATGACTCTTAGAATGAATGGAAGTCACCACCGTGTAGCTGACTTCTCCCCAGTTCTAATGAACTCGACCTCGCCTTCTTTGGCTCAGAAAAGACCCTATATCGGAGCTCTGATTCGAGCTTCATCGGGAAACTAAGCAACAGATAGAGAGTGAGCTTTTCAAGTGTGGAGAGGATGAATGGAGAGGGGCTCTTTATATAGGGAGCTCGGGGACTCGTTGGCCGCCCGTTTGACACCTTTATGATAGACATTAATGGTCTAAAACATATCAAACGAAAACATTTCTTCTCCGTCGGCGCTGCTTACATTTTCCGACGAGTGAACAGTGTTGTCATCTGAAGGAAGAAGACGACATTGTTCCAAACCGGATTGGACCGGTCCGAAAAGGTTCAAAGATTAAATCAGTCGGTTCACCCCTCATTTAATCGAGTTTTTCAAATTTAAAAGTTTTTAAATTCATCTAAATTCATTTTCTATCCAATGGCGGCCCCAAATCTCAAATTTTAATTATTTAACCCACCTAGAAAAATGAATTTAGGATTCAGTTCAATAGTGGTTCAAACCGGTCTAAACTGGTTCGGATCTAGTTCACCTGAACCAGTTTGGTTTTCATCTCCATTTCCATAACTTTTGTGACTCCTTTGGTCACTTAGAATCCATAAATTTTTTGGTTTACCATCTCTCTATCTGTTCTGGTTCATAAATCGGCTCGATTCTTAAACTAGTTTAATCTGGTTCAGGTCCGGTTCACCTGAACCAGTCTGGTTTTTCTCTCCCACTTTGTTCTAAGGTTCCTTACTAAGGTTTATAAATCTCTTCGGGTCACAAGGGATCCATAAATTTCCCTGTTTGCCCTTTCTCTATCGGTTACGGTTCATGAACCGACTTGGTTCATAGACCAGTTCAATCCAATTAGATCCGGTTCATCTAAAATGGTCTAGTTTTTCTCTTCCAATTTATCCTAAGGTTCTTTTCCAAGGTTTTATGAACCCTTTGTATCACCTAGGAGTTGTAAATTTCCAAGTTGCTTGTTACCAATTGATCAGATACGTGAACCAGTTCAGTTTTTACTCGATTTGACCGGTTCTTTTCCTAGTTTTCCTTCATTCAAAAGGGCGGTGTTTACATGTTGGGCCAGTACGCGTGGTGGGACCGAAGCCAAGCTAACAAACCGTTGTGCGAGAGGGCCAAAGATAATGGGTATAACTTAAAAAGCTTGTTGATTGTGCATGCACCATGATGTTCGGGCTATTGGGACACTTGGCATGAGGTAGTGATGGAACACCGTGATGTTCAGACCATCAGTAAGGGTTGGAACGTGGACACGCGTCACCTTCCTTGCCTCATTCAAGTAGATATATCAGAATGATACATGGAAGGGTGGCAGGTTGATCACGGACTCCGACCAAACCGGGTCAGGGCATGACATGAGCAGAAAGGTAAGCTAATTCGGCCCTACTCAGTCGTTGGAGGTCGGAGTTAGAGAGAGAAACTATAGAATTTCACTAACAAAATTCTCACTCAATTCAGGGTCAAATATAGGAATTCTTGATTCTAGAAGATACCTCAGGAAGAGAGTTATCTTCTCCGATAGAGAGACCAGACCGTAGCACCTCCGATAGTAAGCTTTTGAAACTTTCTCTTTCTAAGTTCAGTTTTCCGACAAACCTCCTTTTGAGCTCAATTCAGACCCAAATGACGTGGTTCAAAGCTCAATTGAATCGTATGAAAGTGTAGTAACTGATCCATACCTTCAATTGGAGCAAATAACCCTGATTGAATGGTCAATTTGATGTAAACAAATTTGGCCAGTTTGAATTGGGGAAATTAGGGGAAAATTTGGGAATTTCGTAAAATTGAGGGACCAAATTGAAATTTCCCAAAATTAAGGGTCAATTAGCCATGAAAAGGATGTTGGAGGACCAAATGATCAATTTTTTTAAAATAATTGGGGTAAAATTGCTATTTTTGTAAAGTTGGGGGAAAATGGTAATTTTTTAAAAGTTGGAGACCAAATTAAAAATTTGGGAAACTTGAACCCCTTTTGTGAAATTGAATAAATTGAGGTCCTAAGGGGAATTTTAAAAGTTTTGGGACTCAATTTGAGGAAAAACCGGTATTAGGGACTTAATTGTAAATAAATAAAAGTTTAATTTTTCTCATTCATTTGGAATGAATGAAAGCTATTAGGCTGAGAGATAGTGAACCGAGATGTTCATATCGTGTAGGAACACGAAGTATCAGGAACGCCAGCAAGGACAAGCCCGCGTGTAATCAAGGAACCGGTCTAGTGGAATTCACTGCATTAATGGGTGAGTGGGATTTTATTTCATAACCGGTTGGGGATGATAAAGACCATCAACTAAGGCGCATGTGAGACAGGTATGGTGAGATTAAAATATTATGCAATTTTGATTTATGTTATTCCAGGAAAAGGTGCAGGTTTAAAGGACGTCTTACTCTTTACGGTGTATAATAAGGGGGAAACCCTTTAATAAACTAGGAGAGTGGTGAGTTGATCACGAGGATCCGACCAAACCGGGTTGGGGCGTGACACAACAGGTTCAACGACCTAGGTTCGGTAGAGCAACGGTTTGGCCCAACAACCTCGACATCTCAGCTTGGCTCGCTAGGTATCACACAAGTTCCCATTATTAATGTTTTTTAGCCTCATGTATCACATGTTTGTTTTGGATGGATCCATGTCTGTATCCACCAGCCTTGAGCCCACTCGCATCTCGACCCAAAGCCCGGAATTAACTCTCAAATGTTTTAAGCAAAGTAACCCAATCAAGGGATGCTAATTTTGAGAAAATAAATTTTCAAAGCTTGAACTGTCATTTCAACCGGAATGAACGTCATAGCGGTTCCCAATCACCCGGTGATCTTAGTGGGGTCGTGCTGGTGTAATTTCCCTCCTCCCTGCGCTTCTAGGGCCAGAGCTCAAGTAATCCGGTCCTGCAAGGGGCAAGTGTTGGTTTTAAGAGGTGGTGACAAATGGGTCCTATACTTTCTCATATCTACACCTAAGGCCTCGTACTTTGCTTAAATTGCACATGGGTCCCTAATTTCTCTTTAATCTCTATTGGGTTCCCTAGGTTCCTAATTATTCTTTTTGGTCATTAACTCTTTAAATTTCACCAATTTCCCTTGATTTACTAATTTGCCTTTTAGTCCTTAATTTTTTAAAAATTGTGGTTTGGTCCCCCAACTTTTCAAAATTTCCAATTTGCCCCAAATTTGTCCAATTTACCTCATTGACCCTCAATTGGGGTGAATTTCATGAAAACACCTACACTTTCATGAAATTATCGTTCAGCCCTCCAATTTTTGAAAATTGCCCAAAAATCCCCAAATCGCCCTTCACCTTCTTCCCCAATTTGAGCCTATGACACTTCGGATCTTACCTCATCCAATTGGTGGCCTGTAAGTCCTTGTTTTCTTCAATTCTTGCTTCTAATCACCTTCTACAACTTCCCTCGATCATCCCCCGTCAGAGACATGACCGGAGCATTTTTCGAGTCGCCGGAGATTCTAGTTTTTCTTGTGCCTCCCTCCCTCTCTCTCTCTCTCTCTCTCTCTCTCTCTCTTCTCTATAAGCGTCTGAAGGTTGAAGATGATGATGTGGCGGTCGTGCCATGTGGTATGCTGTGATTGGTCAGTTTTTCTGACGTGGAATGCCACCTCGACCGCCACGTCAATCGTTGACCCGATGACCAGACATGTGGAAACCTTTCATTGGTTGCCTGTGTCTGCATGGCATGCTGACAGGCGCCAGCTGTTTGTTGATCAGACACATGGCAGCCTTCTATTGCCTGATCGTGTCTACATGGCAGCTGACATGGTACCAGCTAGCCGTTGACCAGTCTGGTTAGACCGTTGATCAATCTAGTCCGACTGGGTTTGCGGTCCAAATTTCAAAAATCGGCTAATTCGGACCTAGTTTGACCAATTTTCTCAAATTTAAAAATTTCTAAATTCAGTTTCTATTTAATGGTGGTCTTAATTTTCCAATTTCATATTTTTAAACCACCTAGAAAAATGAATTTTTTAACTAGTTTACTATGGTTCATGTCGATTTGGTTCGATTTGGGTCTGGTTCACCCCGAACTGGTTCAGTTTTCTCTTCAATTCCACTTCCTCATTCTTCCTTGAAGTTTTTATGAAATTTTGGTCACTTGGGATTTTTTAATTTCCCACATTAGCTATTTTTCATTCATTAAATGGCTCGATTCTTCAAGTATACACCTATACCGATTCTTTTTCTAGTTTCCTTTGGTCCAATTGGACGGGTTTTACAACTCTACCCTCCTTTCAGGAGTTTTGTCCTCAAAACATTGTTGCCTGTCCCTTTTTCCCTGAAGAGGTCCTCTTGCCACTTCATTAGGGTAAATCGATATCGTACTAACCTAAGTCACGCACTTTACCTTAGTTCCTTTGCCTCCCGAGGTTCAATCAGTTGACTTATCCCTTTTTCCCGGCATTTGCAGAGCCTTATCGGTCTAGTACTTTTAATAGGGTGGGGGGTCGGACTTGCGTCATGGGTATTTATCTAAGTTTGATGTTTCTATACATCCCGTCATTCTTGGGTTCATCCACTCCGTCGTCGGCTATTGTGTTTATCTCCAGCTACGTTACTTCCTTTTTCGTGGCCCTTCAGTCCCTCTTGTAACACCCGGGTTCCCTCCTGGATAGTTATTTGAACCTCATTGCCCCTAACGATATGATCCCCATATCTAGTGGTTTTACTCTAGGCCTCAGGCCCAACTTGCTTCATAGTTGGGATCGTGTCCCTTCCGTTCCTGTCCTTAGTGTGGATTCTCCTTTAGGCTCATCCTTTATGTTGTCAAGATCAATTCCTTGTCGGACTTCCCTTACTCCTTAGGTTATGATCCCATGTGTTCCACCCATTCTTTGATGTCACCGAGAATATAAGTGTTCAAATCTTTGATGTCACCGTTGTTCCATATCGCATCCGCCCGTCCCTGTTGTCAAGTGTTCGGGCCCGAGCGAACCCTGTCGACTCTCGGGAAAGAGGAAGGAGGCCAGGACAACCGAAGAAGACAAAAGGAGCTAGGTGGACAGAAATGAAGAACAAGAATGGGGTTCTTTAGGACAATGGAAGGTTATATAATTCACAAAGGGAGACAAATACAATTCCGCCAAGAATAAGCCTTTATTATTCCAAGTGCTAGAAAAACCATGAAGGACCATGCCGAATATGCTATGAATGTAGAGAGCCTGACCATTTTGTGAAGAACTACCCAGTCCTTTAGGGCAATACACAACAAAGTGTCCACCGATCACTTCAAGGAAACCCAAGGGCACTAAACAGAGGACAAGACATCGCCACTACATTGAGGGTCCCAACCAGAGTATACAACCTCGCCCAAGAAGAAACACAGGAAGACCCTAGTACCGTAGATAGTACTTACCAAAATTCCCCTAAATAAATATATCTAAAAACTATAATTCGTCATCAACATAATGAAAGTTATATTTCTTACAAAGATAAAGTTGTGATACAAGAGAAATTACAAAGGACGTACTCACAAAATTTCAAGGAGAAAATGGGAAAGGATGACATCTAAGTACGTCACTTTGAGGATAGATATACTCAAGGACACTTAGAATTTTGGAAGAAAGGGGAAGAATACTACCAAGGAAGGAAAACTCCATGGAATCGTACATATCCTAAATAAGAGGTAATGGAACCAAGTGACGAGGGATAAGGAGATGAGGATGCAAAAGAAATGCATGATGGGGTGAAAGAATTGATGAAGGCATACTAAGATGATCCAAGAAAGTAAGTTAAACCCAAGGGAACGATGGGATAGCTTGGAACTCTCAACCTTAAAATTTTGAGCAAGAACCCTCAAGAGGAAGAAACCACCCTAGGTAGAGGAGGAAGTGAATATAAAGATATCCTTTTGGATGTGTCGGTAAGACATGCCTAGTTATGATAAACTCCGGGAAGTGAGTAAACAACAGAAAGGAAAAGACATTCCTTAAGTGCATGATTCAAAAGGGCTAAGTGAAAAAAAACAAAGTGTTGGCATGTCAAGCAAATCCCGAGTAAATATTAAGGGAAGTTATTCCCGATACAAAGGATGTTGGTTTAGTTTTGGGGACAAAACTCTAAAAGGAGGGGAGAGTTGTAAACTCCGTCCGTTTAAATCAAGGAAATCGAGGAAAGAACTGGTTAACCTGAGTGAGAAAAATCGAACTGGTTCACAAAGGGAACATGCAATTTAGGGAATTTACAACTCTCGAGTGGCCCAAAGGGTTCATAAAACCTTGGAAAGGATCTTAGGATGATTTGGGAGAGAAAACCAAACCGGTTCAGGAGAACCGAATCCGAACTAGATTGAACCGATTTATGAACCATGATGGTTCATGAACCAGAACCAATAGAGAAAGGGCAAACTGGGAAATTTATGGATCCTGAGTGACCTAAAAAGTCACAAAAGTCATGAAAAAGGACTTTAGGATGAATTGGAGGTGAAAACCAAACTGGTTCAGGTGAACCGAATCCGAACTGGATTGAATCGGTTTGAACCACTATTGAACCATATGCTAGATTCATTTTTCTAGGTAGCTTAAAAAATTCAAACTAGAGATTTGAGACCACCATTGGATAAAAAATCAATTAAGATGAATTTAGAAATTTTTAGATTTAAAAAATTCAGTCGAATTGGGGGTGAACCGGCTGGTTTAAACTGTGAACCCAGTTCGGTTTTGAATAGTGTCGTCTTCATTCTTTAGATGACAATATTGTTCACTCACCAAAAAATCGCGCAGCATCGGCGAAGCTAAAAAGTCTCCGACTAGGGAGTTTTAGGCAATGAATGACTGCCATTATGATGCCAATTGGACGACCAAGAAGTTCCCATGCTTCCTATATAAAGAGCCCCTCCTCATTCATCCTCTCTACACCTAAAAACTTTATTCTCTTTCAACTACTCCAATTTTTGGGTAAGCTCAAACTAGAGCTCCGACTTGGGCATTTTTCTCAGCCAAAAAAGGCGGGGTCAGGTTCTTTAGAATCGGGGAGAAGTCAACTACACACCTGTAGTCTCTATTTGTTGTCGGAGAAACATCGGCATGATAGAATAGTGAAGCAACTCCGGCGGACCAAAGCTGCCCTGTTTAGCCCAAGCTGAAATCGGCCAATTCGAGCCCTCCTCAGGCCAAATCGAGCCCTTCTAACACCTCCACAGCCCTCCTACAGCTGAATTAGAGCTGAAAGGTAAACCAATTTCGCTCCCCTCTGTAATTTCCGACCAGTGCTAAAGAGAGAACTAATAGAACTTCGATGATGAAATTCTCACTCAGTTCGGCATTAATTAATACAATTCTAAATCCTAGGAGGAACCTCAGGACACGAGCTATCTACCCAGATTGAAAGCTCGGACCACCGCACCACCGATAGTAAGCTTTCGAAGCTTTCTCTCTATAAGTTTAGTTTTCCGGTGAAGCTCTGTTTGAGCTCATTCTAACACCAAATCGTGCGATTCAAAGTGCAATTGAATCATATGAAGGTCTAGGAACTCCAATTTAACTTCAATTTCAACAATCAAACTCATTTGGTAGGTCAATTTGATGAAATCAAATTTGACTAAGTTAGAAGGTTGAAATTGGGAGAAATTTGGGAATTTTGAAAATTAACTTCGTAAAATTGAGGACCAATTGGGCATGATAAAGATGTTGGAGGACCAATTGGGCATGATAAAGATGTTGGAGGACCAATTGGGTAATTTTTGGAATTTTTTGGGCAAAACTTACCAATTTTGTAAAGTACGGGTAAAATAGTAATTTTGAAAAAGTTGGGGGACCAAATTGAAAATTTGAAAAATTTAACCCCTTTTTGAGAATTTGAATAAATTGAGGTCCTAAGATAAATTTTAAAAAGTTTCAGGACACAAATTGAGGAAAAACCGGCATTAGAGACTTAAAGAAAAATAACTTTAGAGACCTAATTGCAAATAAAGGAAAAGTTTGATTTTCCCATTCATTTGGGATAAATGAGGGTTGTTAGGCCAAAAAATAATGAACAACAATGTTCATATTGTGTAGGAACACAAAGTATTAAGAACGCCAGCTAAGACGAGTTCAAGTAAGGACAACAAGCCGGCTAAGAGAAATTTCACTGCACGATCAGGTGAATGAGATTTTTATATCATATCCGGTTGGGATGATGAGCACCTCGAAAATGAAAACCCACTACTAAGTGGTATTTTAATCATCATACCTGAGAGGGATGATGTGGAAACCACGCAAAAAAACTAATTATCGTTTGTAAGTAGATCATACATGGTTGGTATGATGAAACTTCCTCGAAGGAAGTGGAAAACCCGTTCATCGGTTATGAGCAGAGATATCCTCATACTCGATTGGTATGTTGGACAGTTGAAAAATGTATTTTGTCAAAAGCACTCTCCCCTGACTATGTGCAACTACTTAAACATTTTGGGAGACCTTCCTGATGAGAGCTCGAATAGCTTAGACAGGCTGGAGGCCTCGATTTTGGAACTTAGGGGTTAATATGGCCGGTTTTGAAAATCTCGAACAGTGGGCCCTAGACTAGTTGGCACGAGTAAGAGCTCATAAATAAACATGATTCTAAGCCATGAAAACTTAAGTAAATGAATTTTTTGGCCATGGTACCGAGATAGGATCGACATACTCGATAGACTTGTAGTAGTGCGACATGATAGGTTGACGGACGAGTCGAGACAAACAACTGCAGGTCGAGTTGAGGGTCGGGGTCGTTGGACCAGTGGCACCAAAGATTAAATGGCTTTTGTGGAAAACTTTGTTTGTGCAAGCACTTGAGGTTTAGGTCATTAAGACGCCCAAGAGGGGTAGTGATGCATCATAAGGGTTGTTGGATGACATGGTGGCGATAAGGGAAAAGAGAAGCTACCGGGTTTGTGTTTCTCGTCATACTAGTTAGTCATGGAGTTCTGTGTTTGTACTTCATGAAGTTCTATGTTTGTACTCCATGAAGTTTCTTTGTTAGGACTCCACGAAACTACACTGTTTGGGATTTCTTAAAAATTCTGTGTTTGAGTTTCAAGCGAATGACCCAGAGATATGGTCTCCGTCCTCATACAGACACAGGGTTATATTCATGTGTATTCCCTCCATGATGAAGCACATGTGTTGGTTGATAAGCACATCGGTTATGGTTGAGGGGTGAGTAATGTCTATGAAACTGAGATTTTGAAAATGAGAAATTTTAAAAGAAAATAAGCAATTTGGCACAATCCGAATAAAACATTTTTCCTGAAGGTTAAAATTTTGAAAACCCATTCATTGAGTCATTTTACTCACCCTCTCCCTTATCTCCCTTTTAGGTAACCCCGGAAAGCCTACCCCAATAACCACCAACTAATATGCCTGTAAGATAGGTACGATTAGTTTAAAATTTTTTACAGTTTTGATTTATGTATTCTAGGAAAGGTATAGGAAAAAGGACGTCTTACTCTTCATGGTTTATAAATAATGGCGAAACCCTTCATGAACCAAAGGGAGAGGCAGATTGCTCATAGGGATCCGAACAAACAGGGTTGGGGCATGACAGGTATCACACAAGTTCCCATTATTCAGGTCTTTTAGCCTCATGTATCACATGTTTGTTTTGGATGGGTACAAGCCCGTATCCACCGGCCTTGGGCCTACTAGCATCTCGAGCCTAAACTAGGAATTAGCTTCCAAATGTTTTAAGCAAAGTCACCTAGTCAGGGGATGCTAATTTTGAGAAAATAGTTTTTCAAAGCTTAAACATTCATTCCAACCAGAATGGACGTCATAGCGGTTCCCACTCACCCGATGATCTCCGTGGGGTCGTGCCAGCAGAATTTCCCTCCTCAGTGCGCTTCTAGGGTCGGCGCTCGAGTAATCTGGTCTTGCAAGGGGTGAGTGTTAGTATTAAGTGGTGGTGACAAATGGGTCCTATACTTTCTCAAATCTACACCTAAGGCCCCATATGTTGCTTACATTGCACCTAGGTCCCTAATTTCTCTTTAATCTCTATTGGGTCCCCTAGGTTGCCAATTATTCTTTTTGCGTCCTTAACTCTTTAAATTTCACCAATTTTCCCTTGATTTACCAATTTTTCTCTTTAGACCATAATTTTCTAAAAATTATAGTTTTGTAAACCTTGTCCCTTAAAGACAAGGAAACCGAGGAAAGAACCAGTCAAACCGAGTGAGAAAACTGATTCGGTTCACAAAACTAATAATCAAGAGAATGGGAAATTTGAGAAATTTACAACTCACGAGTGACCCAAAGGGTTCATAAAACCTTGGAAAAAGACCTTAGGACAATTTGGGAGAGAAAAACTAGACCGATTCAGGAGAACCGGATCCGAGCTGGATTAAACTAGTTTATGAATCGAGTTGGTTCATGAACCAGAACCGATAGAGAAAGGGCAAATTGAGAAAATTATTGATCACGAGTGACCTAAGGAGTCACAAAAGTCATGAAAAATGACTTTAGGATGAATTGGAGATAAAAACCAAACCGGTTCAGGTGAACTGGGCTTGAACCGATTTGGACCGGTTTGAACCACTATTAAACCGGATGCTAAATTCATTTTTTAGGTGGCTTCATCTGCTGCAGAGGACATATGATGGCTATATAGAGGACATATGAATTTAGAAATATTTTTATTTTGAAAAACTTTGTTGAATTGGGCCTGAACCGACCAATTTAAGCTTTGAACCCGGTTCGGACCGGTCCAGTCCGATTCGAAATAATTTCATCTTCTTCCTTCAGCTAACAGCACTGTTCACTCGCCAAAAAGGTGCCAATGAATAACTACCATTATGCTGCCAATCAGACAGCCAAGAAGTCCCCAAACTTCCTATATAAAGAGCCCCTCCTCATTCATCCTCTCTACACCTGAAAAATCCATTCTCTCTCAACTGCTCCAATTTTTGGTGAAGCTCGAACTAGAGCTCTCATATAGGGTATTTTCTGAGCCAAAGAAGGCATGGTCGAGTTCTTTGGATTCAGGGATAAGTTAGCTACATGCCTGTAGTTTCCATTTTCTCCGAGAATCGCTGGAGGAACGCCGGCGTGATAGAACAGTGAAGCAGCTCCGGCGAACCGTAGCTGCCCTATTTTGGCCGAGCTGAAAATGGCTATTTCGAGACCTTCTCAAGCTAAACCAAGCTCTCACAACACCTCCATAGCCCTCCTACAGTTGAATTAGAGTGGAAAGGTAAGCCAATTTGGCTCCCCTTTGTAAATTTCGATCGGTGCTAGAGAGAGAACCAGTAGATTTTCACTAACTAAATTCTCCCTCAATTGGGCATCAATTAATGCAATTCTTGATTCTAGGAGCAACCTCAGGACGAGAGCTATCTACCCAAATTGAAAGCTTGGACCACCGCACCTCTAACGGTAAGTTTTTGAAGCTTTCTCTCTTTACGTTCAGTTTTCCAACAAAGCTCTGTTTGAGCTCATTCCGGCATCAAATCATGCGATTCAAAGTGTAATTGAAACATATGAAGGTGTAGGAACTCTAATTTAACTTCAATTTCAACAATTAAACTCATTTAATCAGTTAATTTGATGAAATCAAATTCGGCTGACTTATAAGGTTGAAATTGGGAGAAAATTGGAGGAAATTTGGGGATTTCAAAAATTTGAGGGACTAAAGTGCAATTTCATAAAATTATGAGCCAATTGGGCATGACAAATATGTTGGACGACCAATTGGGCAATTTTGAAACATTTAGGGCAACACCTACCATTTTTGTAAAGTAGGGGCAAAATAGTAATTTTGGAAAAGTTGGGGACCAAATTGGAAATTTAGGAAACTTGAACCCCTTTATGTAATTTTGAATAAATTGAGGTCCCAAGGTGAATTTTAGAAATTTTGGGTCTCAATTTGAGGGAAAATCGGAATTAGGAACCTAAAGATAAAAAAAGAACTTTAGGCACCTAATTGCAATAAATCGAAAAGTTTGAGTATTTCATCCATGCACGATGAATGAAGGCTATAGGCCAAGGGATAATGAACAAGGATGTTTATATCGTGTAGGAACACGAAGTACAGGGAATGCTAGTAAGGACAAGCTCGCGTGAAGACAAAGAACCGGTCGAGAGGAATTCACTACATTAAAAGGTGAGTGTGATATTTAATATAATATCCGGTTGGGATGATAAGCACCTTAAAAATGAAAACCCACTGCAAAGTGGTATTTTAACCATCACACCTGAGGGGAGTGATGTGGAAATCACATGGAAAAAAACTAATTACCGATTGTAAGTAGATCATACCCAGTTGGTATGATGAAACTTCCTATAAAGAAGTGGAAAACACGTTTATCGGTTATAAGTGGAGATGTCCTCATACTCGGTTGGTGTGATGGACGACTAAAAGTTTATTTTTGTCAAAAGTTCCCTCCTCTGACTGTGTGCTACTAATTAAACATTTTGGGAGACTTTACTGACGGGAGCTCGAATAGTGCAAATAGGTCGGAGGACTCGGTTTTGGAACTTGGGGGGTTAATATGCTCGATTTTGAAAATCTCGAACAGTGGGCCCTAGGCTAGTTGGCACGAGTAAGAGATCATAAACAAACATGATTCTAAGCCATGAAAACTTAAGTAAATTAATTATTTGGCCATGGTGCCGAGACAAGACCGACATACTCGATAGATTGGCAATAGTGCGGCATGATAGGTCGACGGACCAGTCAAGACAAACAGTTACAGGTTGAGTTAAGGGTCAGGGCTGTTGGACCGGTGGTACCAAAGATTAAATGGATTATGAGAAAAAACTTTGTTTGTGAATTCACTTGAGGTTCAGGATCGTTAAGATACCCAAGAGGGGTAGTGATGCGACCTAAGAGCTGTTGGATGACATGGTGGAAATAAGGAAAAGAGAAGCTACTAAGTTTGTGTTTCTCGTCGTACTGGTTAGTCATGTAGTTCTGTGTTTGTACTCCATAGAGTTTCTGTGTTTGGACTCCACGAAGCTACTATGTTTGGGGCTTCCTGAATCTTTTGTGTTTGAGTTTCATGCGCATGAGACTGGGATATGGTTTATGTCTTCATACGGACACGGAGTTTTATTTATGGGATTGAGGGTTGGATGTCACATATATCCACTAATTCTCAGGGTAGAAGTGGATGTGCTTCTATCTAGGTTGCCGGTAAAGTCACTGTGATGCCACAAGTAGGTACAGTGGACGAGCTAGCCTGCGAATGAGTGTTTCCTTCATGATGAAGGGCGTGTGTTGGTTGATAAACACATCTGTTATGGTTGAGGATTGAGATGGCTATGAAACCGAGATTTTGAGAATGAATTATTTTAAAAGAAAATAAGGAGTCTAGCACACTCCAATTCAAATATTTTCTCTAAAAGTCAAATTTTAAACACTCATTCACTAATTCATTGAACTCACCCCCTCCCTTATATCCCTTTTCAAGTAACCAAGGGAAACCTACCCAAATACCTCATGTTAGTCACACCTGCAAGATAGGTATATAAAGTTAAAATTTCATGTAGTTTTAATTTATGTTATTACAAGAAAGGTATGGGTTTAAAGAACACTTTACTCCTCTTGAGTTAAAGAAGGGAAAACCCTTAATAAATCGAGAAAGTGGCCAGTTGCTCACAGGGATCCGACCAAACCAGGTCAAGCGCGTGACAAGTTTGGTCCCCCAACTTTTCAAAATTTCCAATTTTCCCAATTGACCCTCAATTAGGGTGAATTTCATGAAAACACCCTCAATTTCGTGAAATTTTTGTTCAGCCCTCCAATTTTTGAAAATAGCACAAAAGTCCCCCAAAATCCCCAAATCGCCCTTCACCTTCTTCCCCAATTTGAGCATATGACACTTCGGATCTTACCTCGTCCAATTGGCGGCCTATAAGTCCTTGTTTTCTTCAATTCTTGCTTCTAATCACCTCCTACAGCTTCCCTCGATCATCCTACACTTCAAATTTCTGAATTTGGCTAAGTTTTGTGCCCTATCGAAGCTTCGTCGGAAAAATTGCAATAGAGAAAGAAAGATTGCATTTATTACCAACGGAGAGGCGGTGGCAGGAGCTTGAGGTGGGGGTGGCTAGAGGTAGTCAAGGGGAACCTAGCAAGATCAAGTTCTACTACAATTCACTGCTGCATTGCAGGAATTTGAAGAGAGAAGTTCTAGTCGGTGCAACTCTGAAATTTGGAAATTCCAATGAGATGAGGCAAAATTGAGCTTATCGAGGCCTGTAGGGATGTTGTGGAGGGTCTTAAGTGGTTAGTGGTGGCCAAGGTGGGTAGTGGAAGGGCTGGATGGGGCGAGGTGGCGTCGGGCAAGAGCTCACTGCTTCGAGCTTCGAAGCAGCTTTACTGTGCAATCTCCCCCGCACCTCCCTCAGCACTCTTTGATTGTTTTGAAAAGGTCTAAAGTTAGAGGATCCTTCCCCGGTTCCAATGCCACCCTTCAGAACTCCTTTGGTGGAGGTTTCACCCGTCGTTAGAGCTCTAGTTTGAAGCTCGTTGGAAAACTCACTCTTCTTCTTCTTTGCTCGATTGTGGGATGTTGAGAACGAATGAGGGGGTGCTCTTTATATAGGGAGGTCGGCAACTGCTCAAGCTACCGACCAACGTAAGACTCGGCTGCCAAAGACTTGACCGGAGCATTTTGCGAGACGCTGGAGACTCCAGCTTTTCCAGCGACTCCCTTTCTCTCTCTCTCTTTTCTCTATCAACGTTTAAAGGTTGAAGATGATGATGTGGCAGTCGTGCCACATGGCGCACTATGATTGGTCAATTTTTGACGTGGAATGCCAACTCGACTGTCGCATCAACCGTTGACCTAATATGTGGCAGCCTCTCATTGGCTGCTCGTGTTTGTGTGGCATGCTAACGGGGCTAGCTATTCATTGACCAGACACATGGCAGCCTCCCATTGGCTGACTATGTCTATGTGGCAATTGACGTAGTGTCAGCTGGCTGTTGACCGTTGATCGATCCGGTCCAACCAGATTGGCAGTCCGAATTTTGAAAATTAGTCCGTTCGGACCCAGTTCAACCGGTTTTCTCAAATTTAAAAATCTCTAAATTCATTTTCCATCTAATTGTAGTCTTAGTTTTCCAACTTAGCATTTTTAAGCCACCTAGAAAAATGAATTTGTGAATCAGTTCACTATGGTTCATGTCAGTTCGGTCTAGTTCACCCCGAACCGGTTCAGTTTTCTCTTCAATTCCACTTCCCAGTTCTTCCTTGAACTTTTTGTGAAATTTTGGTCATTTTGGATTTTCTAATTTCCTACATTAGCTATTTTTCGTTCATTAAATGGCTCGATTCTTCATGTATAAACCTATACCAGTTTTTTTTTCCAGTTTCCTTTGGTCCAATTAGATGGGTTTTACAGCTCAGTTGAGATCATATAAGGGCTGTGGAGACATTAGGCTTGGTTTGGCTGGAGGAGGGCTGAATTTGACCAATTTTAGCTCGACCAAAACATGGCAGCTTCGGTCCGCCGAAGTTGATTCACTGTTTGATTATGTCAACGCTTCTCCGGCGATCCTCAAATCAAATGGAGACTACCGTCGGGTAGCTGACTTCTGACCTCGCCTTCTAAGGCTCAGGAAAATGCTCAAGTCGGAGCTCTGGTTCGAGCTTCACCAGAAATTGGAGTAGTAGAGAGAGAGATAAGTTTTCAGGTGTAAGTAGGATGAATGAAGAGGAGCTCTTTATATATGGAGCTTGGGGACTCTTTGGTTGTCCGATTGGCGCCTTTATGGCGTTCATTCATGGTCTAAAATGCCCTGAATGGAGACATTTCACCTTCGTCGGTGCTATTCATTTTTCTGGCGAGTGAATAGTATTGTCATCTAAAGGAAGAAGATGACATGTTCTGAACCGGACCGAACCGGTCCAAATCGGGTTCAATGCTTAAACTAGCTGGTTCATGACCGATTCGACTGAGTTTTTCAAAATTACAATTTTCTAAAATTATTCTCTATCCAATGGTGGCTTTAATTGCTCAATTTGAATATTTTAAACCACGTAGAAAAATAAAGTTAGAAACTGGTTTAATAGTAGTTCAAATCGTTTAAAGTCTGGTTCACCTGAACCGATTTGGTTCTTTCTTCCATTCCATACCAAAGTCCTTTTACATGACTTTTTAAGTAACTCGTGATTTGTAAATTTTTCAATTTGCCCATTTTCTAATGGTTAAATTTTGTGAATCGATTCGTTTTTGTTAATTGAATTGACCAATTATTTCCCTAATTTCCTTATATTTAAGTGTCGGGGTTTACATAACAAATTTAGTAAATCTCAAAAAGTTAATATAGAGTAAAATATTATGGCTTATAACATGTGACTCTTCAATGATATATCACTAAACTTTTATAAACTATTAATTTTCTTTTGGTTGTTTATTTATTTGAATTTTTTATTTTGGTAGAACAAATATGATTTATATGTACATACCATTGTATGATTAGGGTATAACAGTTATTATATACATACTATAAGAAAATAAAGTTGGGATGGACAAATATAATTATGAAAAATAATATATATTATTGTTTAATGTAAAATTGTTTTAGCAAAATTAAACCTATTAAAAGTCAATTACGAATATAAAATTTAACTTAATTTCCTTATAACTATTTCCATGATATTTTCACATTCTATATTTTTAAAAATATTATTAGTGCATTGTTATATAGAACGATAATAAATTAATTGAATATAGATTCTTTTAACTGTATTTTAAAATATTAATTATAATAAATTATAAATATATAAAACAAAACCATTATATTCATTTTAGACTTATAATTAAAATATATATTTTTTAATATAAGTGAATTTGAACTCTTTAAAGGTATAAATGGTTGGATGCATCTTTCGTACTGTTATACTTAACGCTTCTATTCTATTTTTTTTTCTCTAATTTTGTGTTTGAATTGAGAGATTTGAAGTCTATTAATTTGGAGAGTGAAGAATTTTTTTTTTCGTAAAAAATAAAGTGATTGGTATAGAATTACCTACGCATCATTAAATTTACTTACACTAAACTAAAATATCCAAAATTTAAGTATTTATAGGTATTGTGTTATTTATTACTTATATTACTTTAATATATTAATTTATTATTTATATTATTATTTATTTATTTTTATTCTTATATATTTTAAATAAATTTATATATTAATAATATTTTATATAAAATTATATAATACTTAATAAATTATTTAATTTAATTAAAATAATAAATATATTTTTCTATTTTTATTAATAATTTTTCATCTCATTTTACCTCATAAATTATTAAAAAATTTTAATAATTTCATATCTATCACTTTAGTTACCCTACTAACATCTACTTTACCTTTAAATTGATACAAACCAATTAATCCAAATATATATTAAATGCAACAAAATAATTTTGTATAAATCCAAAAAGTTCACACACAACAATCGCACTTGATGTGATGGATGAGATAAGAGAAATATGAGTGAGCGGGAGGAATTGAGAGAGTGATTGGAGATTAAAGAAGGCAATGCCAAGCATAAGTGATAGATTAAAGTGTGCCACAAATGAGATTGGGATTTGGCTACAAAGTTAATACTTTTTTTTTGCACATATTCCCAAGTCAAAACTTATCCACCAAGCTTTGGTGCCAATTTTTTTTTAAGGGTACCCACTTTGTTTTTGGATGGTACCCAACTTTACCAAATATATAACTGGCAAACACTCCCACCGGTTTTATAATTGAAATTGGACAAATTGTTCGAGGCAGAAGAGGAGAGATTACAGATGGAATCTTTCAATCTCTACTTGCTACCGGAGGATTGCTTCGCTATGATATTGTCTCTCACCAGTCCGGGCGACGTCTGTCGACTGTCTTCTGTCTCTTCCATGTTCCAATTGACCGGTAGCTCCAGCGCAGTCTGGCGTAAGTTCCTACCACCGGATTACGAGTCCATTATCGCTCGGTCGAACAATCCCTCTCAACTACTTGACCTTCCTCTCAAGAAGATCTACAGCAGCCTCTGCATGTATCCGATTCTCATCGACAATGGCTACAAGGTAATTAATCAATCATCCTCCCTTCCTAAAAAATTAATCTTATATTTATCCGCACCGCCCTATGTCACGCTGATATCTCCATTCCGATCGATCAAGTTTCGATTTGCCTTCTCTGATTTACTTGTTGCAGCTGCCTGCTGTTCATCCATCAAGCACAAGATCCTTTGACTTGAATTATTTTTTTTTCTGTCGAGTATGAGCAGAGCTTCTGGCTGAACCGATTGACGGGGAAGAAATGCTATATGCTATCCGCAAGAGCTTTGACGATCGTTTGGGGCAGTACTCCCATGTACTGGAAATGGACCTCTATTTACCATCCGAGATCGAGGTACATACCAAATTCCGGTTACCTACCAATCATGGTAAAAAAAAATCACCTACCAGTCTATCACGATCCCTATTTCTATCATCCTGCTATTTTTTTTCTTTTCCATTACAATTGTAATCCCTAGATTTCTCTTAGCCATATTAGTTTTTAAACTAATTTATTAGCATGACTAACTCATTCGAATTTCCGGATTGCGGCTCATCAATCAGGTTCTCTGAGGTGGCCCGTCTCCGCAATGTCTGTTGGCTCGAGATAAAAGGCAAGATCGACGTCAAGGCGCTGTCCCCGTCCACGCATTACGCGGCCTACTTCGTGTTCACACTGGAGAGATCAACCTACGGACTCAAGAACCAGCCGGTGAAGGTCACTATGGGGCTCGCCGGCAGCGGAGAATCCATCACGAGAGTCGTCTACCTGGATGTGGAAACGCCGGAGAGGCTTGGGAATTTTCCCGAGGAACCGTTTTTGGGGCAACCTTTCGGCGATTTCATGGTGCCCCCTATACTGGCCGACGGCGGCGACCTGGAGTGCCGGATGGACAGGAGCGATGGGTGGTGGGAGGTGAAGATCGGCGAGTTCAAGGTCGATCTGGAGGAGGGCGAGCTCGAGATGCGATTGACGCAGCTCGGAGGGCACTGGAAGAGAGGGCTCGCCGTGCAAGGCATCGAGATCAGGCCGCGCTAGAATTTCTTAAGGATATTGGTTACGTTGTATTTATTCCTTGTGGGAGTTCATGCATCGAGACCAGGTGAATGTTAGTGGCTTAATGATTGTCCAACTCACTAAATGCAATAAATGCACTTCAGCTATGACCAACAGGTTAGTAATATTCATAAACAAAACAGGTAAGTAGTTATAGGAATTTCTCTCCCTATATTTACGAATTCAGCTTTAAAAAAAAAGTAAAAACTTGCAAGAGGGCTGATTTGTGAGGGATGAACTGGTTGGATGCATGTCAAAACCTCAAAAAGAAGATTTGATTTCATCTCAATGAAAGGCAACCAACCTTGCCCCAGACTTCCAACTTCAAAGTGCTCCTCCCACTTGCAGTAGTGGTAGACAACAAGTTCCAACCTGTCATTCTAGATCTAGTATTAGAAAACTGATCATTATTAACTTGTGGGGGTGGTATGCTGAAATTATCATCAAAAGTCGACTGAATGTTACATAATACAAGATGCTTGTTAATTTTACAATAATTACGTTCGTTACCTATCTTCCTAATAGTATATGCAATTCTACAAAAATTATCTTCCAAATTCAGTTTGTTTTGTTTTAACTCGGTAAGATAACCATCTAATTAATTAGCCAACCTAGACATGCTAGTTTATCCGTTCTAAATCCATAAATAGAGTCATATTAACATCGGATGGTAAAAATCTATTTAGGGACTCGACCAGATGGAAACCCACCGGTTTCAGAAATTAATGAGTAAAGTCTAATAAAACAATCCCGACGAACTCGATAAATGTGTACAAGTAATCTTGGTGAGACTGGGTGGCCGAATCCCGAGTATATATCACGTGGTTGAGTACTGGTTTAATAGTACATAAATTGGGATTCGTACTTTACTTAGATAAGAATAAATTAAAATTTATTTTACTATCAGTCCACGTAACCTTAATATAAAAATAATATAGTTTTATCAACTCAAATAAAGTAAATTATATTATATACTTAAAATATAAATATTATTTTATAAAACTTAATTATAACAAAATTTTAAGTAAAAATCAAATTTACATGCTTACAAAATTTCATTTAAATCCTTATAGAAAGATCCGAATTTGGTTATTTTACAAACAAAGAACTCGAGTAGGATCATTTCTGAAATAATCTCGCTCTACGAGTTCATTCTAAAAGGATGCTACAGATTCCTTCAAAAATGACCTTACTCGTATTCTTTTTATAGAGCTCGGGTCCTAATGGAAGGACCCGAGCTTCGGGTTCGGGCTGGTAGACCCGAACTATTGATAATCTTTAATATAATCTCTATTTTTTTTTATATGGAAGTCAAATTAAATAAATTTATAAATCCATAATTTACTATGAATTGATGTTATCATACTACTAATTGTTAATATGAAAAGTGGTTATTTTTTAAAATTGGGTAAAATAGAGTAATTAAGTGTATTGTAAGAAATTATCATTTTATGTAACTAGAGATGTGGCGGAAATTTAGGTATTTTGTATACAAGGTTCAGATGAGGCTTTCTGTAATAGTTGTCAACAAATAAATCGTCAAAAGTTGGTAAATTTGATCGTCGACTAAAAATGATCAAGTTGAACCTGATCGACCCACCGGTAAAAATTGGCACGTGCTAACTAATTTCTCCTCTGTCAGAGGTTGACTATAATATGTAGGAGTACAGGTAAGTGGTCACTTTGGCATTGGTGGTTGTCGAAGTAGTGGCCAAATTTGGCCTCGAAATGTCGTTGGCAATGAATAGAACTTCATTCCTGAAACTCGGTCGCCCAAAACGGCTATCGTATAGTATTTTTCGGCCACTAGTTAGTACTCAGTTATAGAACTAAAGAGCAATTCGTTAATAGCATTTTTACACTAAAATCACCTAATTTTATAATATTACGAGAGAGAATTTCTCATTAAAGTGTCAGGAGGTCGAGTAGCTTACCGAGATCGAAATTTTTTACTTTTAATCCAAAATTCGAACTATCTAAAAGGAAATAATACAATTAACTTAATAGAAAAATCAGTAACTCAGTTACTAGCTAGTCTCTACAATTTATAGCACTTAATTAGATAAAAAATTAACTTAATTAGAACAAAATTTGAAGTCGGACAGCAAAAATATTGTCAAAAATAATGTTGTCGATTGATATTCGATAGCTCATTAGTGAGTCCGCAGTTCCCCAACAACCTAACTTCCCTTTTCTTTTTATTTTTAAATTTTAAATAATTATTTTGTCTTTTTGGATAATTTTGGTCATTAAATTTGAAATCTTAGTTCAAAAACCAATTTTTTTTAAACTCAAATTTCATACCCAAGAATTCGATCTTAAATTCGATTAATTCCTATCCCCGTATTAAATTTCTTATCTCATTTTAAATATTAGGTTATAATCTAAATTTAACTTTATAAATCTTGAATAGTTTAATTAATGGTTATATGATTGATTTTAATTTTTGTCTATATTTTAATATTTTATTCTCGATTTCAAATTTTATCCAAGTTTAAAATTTTATTTTTTATTTTAATTTTCACTTTTGATTGAGCATGCTAATTATTGAATTGTGATTTTATTTTTAATTCGAAATTATATTCATAATTTATACTATTTTTTTATTCACAATACTATGAAAGTTTCGGATTTCCAATTTGGTAATATAGTATAATTATATAAATTACAGTATACTTGTAACCTAGATTATGCATTTTAGTAGAAAGAAAAACATTCGTCCATACAATCAATCCTCAATATCATTTTATCAACTCTCAAAACATATTATATATTACTAATCTCCCAACAAATAATACATTTTTTAATATAACAAAAGGTTTAAGCACAAAAAGTGAAGTATAATGTTTGGATGAGAATGATGTGAAAATAGTGACATGTCTCGTTTAGAAGGGGAGGAGACAACATGTACAAATCTAATTATATGAGTAACCCTATTCTGCCTATTGAAATGATTTTAGTAATTGTTAATTTTGTTATAAATTTAAAATATAAATATTATAAAAGTTGTTTGAGTGGCCTAAAAAAATTTTTATTAACATTTTAATTTTAAATAAATAAAAAAATTAATTATAAATAAATAGATAATCAACTTTTTTTTTGCACAAAACCTAATGGACAACCTAAATAATATAACCGGTAAAATACACCCAACTGATACTAGAATAAACTGATGGCCAGATTGGGCCGACCAGCTCCAATAGGCTTGTCAATGGGCCTGTCGAGCAAATCCTAATAGACTCGCTTGAAGAGCGACGGACAGTTTTTGTGCAAAAAAAACAGTCCGACCGACAGACGGAAGGTGGAAGCCATAGCTAGCTTCTTCAATCTGATACATTTGACGAATCGCGCGAGAGTAAGTGAGATGGAAAAGGACGAGATAAATGCAGAAGCAGTGGAAGCTGAGGTGAACCCGTGGGAAGTCTCGGGGAAGATCGACTATGACAAGCTGATCGACAAGTTCGGGTGCCAGAGGCTCGATCAGTCCCTCATCGATCGCGCCCACCGCTTCACTTCTCACTTCTCGGACTTCTCCGCTGTGGCGTGTTCTTTGCGCATAGGTCATCTGATCAGCACTGTGAAAGCAGATTGATTCTCCTTGTGCAGTTCTGAAGTGTTTCTCTGAGAGACTAAACTTTATGGTTATGTTTTTTAGGGATTTAAATGAGATTGTAGATGCGTATGAGAGGGGGGATAAGTTCTACCTGTACACTGGCAGAGGGCCGTCGTCTGAAGCTTTGCACTTGAGCCACTTGGTCCCTTTCATGTTCACCAAGTAATTTGGCGGCTCCTGAAATTGCTTCACTTTGCTTACGATTATGATGTATGCAATGCTTTCTATGGCTCGTGTTTTTTCATGTCACAGAAGTACTCGCTACATGGTCTCTGTTCCAATTTAATAGTTGGTCTAATCATCCTTCTTTTTTTTAAAAAAAAAAAAAAGAGAAATCGGCAAGAGTAACATGACTTCTCGAAAATCTGCTATACTGGTTGTTTGTCTCGCGGAAAATTTGATCTTGACATTTCTTCATGGTTTTCCTTGTTTATTATCATCCGTCTCTTCAACTCCATTAAGCTCAGATTTTGGTCTGAAAATGTTATGGTTTAAGTTTTTTTTTTTTCTGATTTTGAATATTTATCCCCACTTTTCTGTCAAGAGGATTAGTGCACTGAAAATCCCGCTTTTTTCTGTCTTTTGTTGGGTTATTTTCACTATGGCATTATCATGAATTCAAGTTGTAAGTCTGCCCAGGGTAATTTCTTTCCCTCTATGCAGGTATTTACAAGATGCTTTTAAGGTCCCTCTCGTTATTCAGTTAACCATGATGAGAAGTGCATGTGGAAAAACCTATCGGTGGAGGAAAGTCAGAGGCTTCCCAGGGAGAACGCCAAAGACATCATTGCGCGTGGTTTTGACCTTACGAGAACTTTTATCTTTTCTGACTTTGATTATGTTGGTGGGTAAGTAATCATTTACTGAAAAGTGAAACCTGCACAGGAATTTGCATCTTGCTCTTATTTCCAAGTTTCTCCTAAAAATAATTATTTTTAATTGTTTTGGCAGTGCCTTTTACAAGAACATGGTCAAAGTCTCTAAATGTGTCACTTATAATAAGGTAATGAGATAAAAACTCAGAGAAGCTTCTTGGCTCCGTTTGAATCCTATTGTCTTCACATATATGTATGTTTTTAAACTTATTTACATTGTGTAATTTAAGGTTGTTGATATATTTGGTTTTATGGGTGAAGATCATATTGGAAAAGTTGGCTTTCCACCAGTACATGTACTTTAATTGCAATCTTCCTGTTTAACTTGGATAAACTATTTCATCAATGAAATCTTGCATGTTTCAATAGTTATAGTATGATAAGCTGGCAATGATTACGTAGTTCTAGGTTCCTTCTTGGGCAGTGCCTTGCTTCCTTCACATGATTGAACTTGTGATGCACTTTTCAGGCTGTACCTTCCTTCCCTTCTTCCTTTCCTCACCTATTTTCAGGAAAGGAGAATCTCCGTTGCTTGATTCCCTGTGCAATAGATCAGGTGTGTTTCTATCCTTGCTGTCTGACAATTTTTTTAATTGTCTGCCTATCTCTCAGAGTTCCTCTTGTGTAGCTTCTCTCATTTTCTTCAGATGGCTTAGGATACACAATTTATAATCTGCATACACATGTTATTCTTGTCATTATATTCCTCCATTTTGTTTGCTTAACCAAGCTATTATTTCTTAATACATGTTTAAGCTAAATGTTTATAAGTTGGAAAAATGCCACCTGCATTCTATAATTTGGTTGTATTTATGCATTCGGAAGTCTGAAGATATGTTAATTTTGTTGATTTTTTTTTCTAGTTCGTTCTTTACACTGATGCATTTTTTTTCCTCTGATCACATCAGGACCCTTATTTTAGAATGACCCGAGATGTTGCTCCACAGATTGGATATCATAAACCTGCTTTGATTGAGTTGTCATTTTCCCCTGCCCTGCAGGTATTCGTGTGCCGTATATGTGGTTTTCTTTTTATCAAAAGCCTGCACTTGCTTGCACTAAAATTAAATTTGTGTAAATTCATGCAACAAAATAAAGTTCATGTTAAATTTGGGAATTTGGCTAAAGTTTGTGATCAAGTTAACTATTAGCCCAAATTTTCTCATGTTTTTGTTGCATTGAAAGGTCCTATGAGAAGATATACGGAAGAAACTTAGGTTTTCAATTGGTTGGTTCCTGATCTAATAATCCATTGTGTGTCAAGGTCCAGTCCTAGTCCTGACCGAGTTTTTATTAACCTGGTTTTTGTATGTTATCAGGGTGATACTGGGAAGATGTCAGCGAGTGACCCAAATTCTGCCATTTATGTGACTGACACTCCCAAGGAGATTAAAGACAAGGTCTGTTTGTAAATTTCTATTGTTTTGAAGAATTCTCAATTATTTATTTTTTAGCTTAGTAAGCTCCACTCCATAATTATGTTAATTTAGGTTCAATAAAATTAAAATAATTTTTACATGGGAAAAATACTAAATACAATATTACATCTGTGTCACTGCATGATTGTTTGCCAATATCGCTCCACCAAAATAGGTTCATTTTAGAAATATTGGTAAAGCTAGCAGCTTGAACGTTAACATATAGCATCTATTGGAAATATCTTGCAGCTTGTACTTCGACATAAATCATCCATTACCAATGTATCTCAATAACATGATATGAGAGGAGAAATTTGTCAATTATTAAACATTTGGCTCTCTTAGTCAACGAGGGACTACTACATATGGATGATCTCCCTTATCTCGCTCTTAACAGATTAATAAGTATGCCTTCACTGGAGGCCAAGACACAAAAGAGAAGCAAAGACTATATGGAGCAAATCTTGAGGTACTCTAGAATGTCATTATTTTTATCCTAAAATAAAGGAAAAAGATAATTGTGTTAGATGCATCTGATGTTAGTATGCTTTTTGGAAATGTGCTAGGTGGATATACCTGTTAAATACTTGAGTTTTTTCCTTGATGATGATGCTGAACTTGATTACATAAAGTAGGTGAGTTCTAATGCCAATTTCCCTTAAATAAGGGTAGCATGTTTGGGTTGTTCTTATTGAAGTATTCTTAAGTTTGCTCTTGTATAGGAGTATGGCTCTGGCCGCATGCTAACTTTTGATGTGAAGAAGCGAGTAATAGAAGTTCTGACTGAATTAGTAGAAAGACATAAAAGGGCACGAGCTGCGGTGACAGAGGAGGTACCCTACCATTTTTGTTGCTCAAGCCATTTTCTAGTTTTTTGCTTGCTATAAGAAACTACAGTTTGACAGGAAGTGCATATGGAAAACAAATCCTAATCCAGAAAATGGAAACGTAAAATGAGGTCAATTACATAGAATTTTGACTAACGCCATCTGCTGAAAAGATTTTCTATACTATTCATGCAAATTCTCCACCAAAAAAAAGCCATCTACTCTTGTTCACAGAAGGAAGTCGTCCACTCCACGATCATCTGGAGCTAGAGTATATTCTTGGCTATGCCAATGTTCTAGATAGGAAGAAACAAAAATCTGAAGTTTCATGTTGAATTTTAAATTGAAATTGCACTGCATCCTCTATAAAATTTTCCTTCTTTAATTTTCTGTTATAAATCATTCAGTTGTTAAAGTTGTCAGTGTTAGTGACAATACATTATAACCGAGGCTTAAGAAATGATGCATGGTGTATGTTCCTTATTCCATTTCTGGCAGATGGTGGACACTTTCATGGCAGCCAGACCCCTTCCCAGTATGTTCAGTTAAGTGTTGCATTTGGGATCAGACTTGCAGTGATGATATATTCCTAATTATTTAAGCATATGTGAGAAGTCACTGGTGAATTTTTGTGAAATGAACAGTTACATACTATTGCTTTTTTATTTCCTTTTTCTACCCTGTGGCAGTAGGCCTCTCTTCTTATGACTTCTTAGTCGCCTAAGTTGATAGCTTATGCTGTTTGAAATTTAGATGGCTTAATAGCTAGCACGATTTGTTTCAATGTAGAGTCATTGTAATCTCATAATATAATGTTTTTTCTTGGTGAAGTCTCAAATAAGCTCATTAACTTTGACTTATGGCTTATCATAAAAAGAGTAGGATAAAAGTATGAGATCAAGATTGAAAGGCTGAAGCTGCAGGCTTTCATCAGTCCATTATAGCTTTCAATGCAAGACAGCAAGCAGCAACCACTGCAACAACTACCAAAAAAAGGAACAAGCTTTTCCACAAGAATAGACTTATTATGGAACCCCATTTCAGGAACTGAAATGTAACACGAGAAAAAAAGATGCACTTTGCTGCTGCTGCTTCTGCTGATGAGCAAACCAAGTTGATTGCTCCTATTCTTTCAGGATAGAGACCCAGATTCTTGCGGTATGACGATAAGCTCTATCCCACGAGCAACAAACAACCGTACAGAAGATACATCTTCGTCCAAACTGCCACTAGCAAATTCCTACATCAAGCAAAAAAGAGAGGACTTCCAAAAGGACCTGACTCGGGTCCTTTTGGAAGGCCCCGACACGTTCCTTCCAAATCGGGTTCATTTGGACATGAGACTACGGGTTCGAGCTGCAGGTTCAGGTCCAAAAACCTGAACTCGAGCCTCCGGTTTGGGTCCAGCAGACCCGAACGAGTGGACATCGCAACTGCCAGCAGACCAGCAGCCAAAATCTGCCCTGATCAGACCTTTTGACATGCTTAGATGGAGACCGGCATTGGGACATCGCAACTGCCATCCAAGTTTTTGTATAATAGTTACGGTAAAAACAAACCATACATCTCAAGGATTGATAGCAGAATAAATAACTACTACTACTACCACGTATTCCTAAATGTCAAACCCACTAGCAGCTGCTAAACATATGTTCACCATCGTGTGAGAAATGCATATTTCTATCCATCTTTCAAATCTGGGTGGCAGGGTTTTTGCAGGCCGAGTGATGGGTAGTAATGATCCTCAAAAACCTGGTTCCATCCACTTACCATTTGTGACCGGCATTGCACCCACTCCCCTTCCTTTTGCTTCAGTCGTCCTAATACCACCGGCAACACCTTTGTGGGATCCTCTGCTAACATCGTCAATACTATTTCCCCAGCCTTGTCGTATATTTGCTCGATGCACCTTCGATCTGCTCCTTTCATGTGCTCTTCGATGTTATTCCCTCCTCCTCCTCCTCCTCCTCCCTTGGTGATGATGATTTGGTACTTCTCTAAGCGAGCGATGGCCGCCCTTACAGTGGCGATCAACATGTCCATCTCGAACTGTTCATCCTCACATTGATGCATCATCAGTGTGTCAATGCTAAAAGCTTTTTCTACGCCGGAACACTCCCTTTTCTTCAATTTAACATCGACGTTTAGGACCTCCTTCTCCGCCTCTCCAAGATCTGATTTTGATAGCTCGCGCATCATGCGGTTCCGGGCACCTTCCGGTAAAGCCATGTAGTTTGCGCCCAGTTCAAGCTCAAAGAACCTCCTGCACCGACTACTCAAGCCCGGGAAATCCTTGAGCACCTCCGAGACCATCCTGTAACATCTGACGGGGTCGCTGCTGTCCGTGGTTAGGATACGTAGGACCCTCTCGAATACGGCAGGCTCCAACTCTTGATCCGACATGTTAAAGAAATCTATGGCGGCCTCCAACAGATGCTCGTTCATGCATTCAGCATTGGTAGCCACGCGATGATGGAAGTGGTGAGTGGAATCATCCATGGCCCTCCTCCCGCGATCATACTGCATCATCTTCTCTTCTAAATTTTGTATTGTTCAATGTTGCAACGAAAAATATCTAAAAATACCATAAAAATATAATCAATCTATTTATCTTTAAAATATTTAACCAATCTGAATTACATAAGATATATCTTACAACTCTATTTTTGAAATGAGATATTCACCAATGTGATAGTCTTGAAAATATCTAATCAAATTATTTTTTATTATATTTGTTGATGTATAATAATCTTAAATTTTATCCCAAAAATATTTTTCAAAATAACAATAGTCTCACTATTTATATTTAAAATAAGAAATTGCCAATATAGCACAAAAATATGGTTTTATATAATTTATCACTACTATCTATAATGAATGTATAAAAATAAAAATAAAAATAAAAATGGAGAATGAAACTATTCTCAAGTAAAAATAACAAGAAGAATTATGTTCCAACATTCTTGGGCAAATAAAGTATATATAAAAATGCTCCAATTCTCTTAAATTTTTTAGATCATCATTTTTCAAGAATAATAGTTTAAAATCAATGTTGGCCCATAAAATATTTTTGCTTCTTAGATATATCACTTGATTAACTTGTTTATCTTCATCCATACTCCTCTGATAATCAAGAAAATTTGAGGGACAAATTCAGAATTTTGATAAAATCCAGGTTTTATTGAAAATTGTGTATGGGGGTGATGACAATATTGTTGTATAATGATAGGTGTTACCTTTCCCTTCCTGTAACTTTTAGCGATTGGGTGATAAATCTGACCCTTCCTAAAGCTCACCTTAGTTTTGGCGAACTAAGAATGAGACTATATGCAGACAAAGGAAGAAGAATTATGGACCGAAATGTGTTGAGTTAGGAGGGAGGAATCTCCATGCCTGAATAGCTTCCAAGAAAGAGATTCTCCGACCCCACCGGAATCGTCTCTGGAGCGGGCAGCACCGAAGAAGAGCTTCTCAAGTCAGACTCGAGAATGATGATAGTAGAAGGCCAAGACGCATATATATGATGGTAAGTGACTGACGTCTTATTTAAGCATAAAATTTCTCTTTTTTTTGTATTTTTTTAATAAGATTTTTAGATATTTATTCTTCATATATATATATATATATATATATATATAGATAATAGATAAAGTTAGTTATGACCCAACAAACCCTATTGTTGATATTATTTGAGAAGATATTTAGGTGATAAGCAAGATAAATTGATGCATTAATGCAAAATTTCATAAAAAAAATCAAAGTTGTATTAAGAGAATTAGTTCGTTTTTTAGTTTTTTTTTGCTCAATTTTCGTTATTTAGTTGAATTAATGTTGAAATGTTAAATTTTGGTTATAAATCTTTCCACAAAATTCACGTAAATTCGTAGATGGAAAGAAGATAGATAAAGAAAATATATCAAATAATAGTAGTATGGTTATTTTTATTATTATTTTAGTAAAAAAAATAAAATTTCTCATTATTTCACTATATAAATAATTTTTTCTCGTGATCTATAATAAAATTATTCGAGATTATTTTTCGTATAATATTTTAAAATTACTTTTGGCCAAAATAATTATTTGTTAATTACAATTAGTATGGTGCCATGATATTATTTGATGGCAAAATAATAATTTTTTAATATAACATTTTACAATTATTTTTCATACATAATTACAACCTCCTATATAAGATTGGATCATCTCCCCCAATAATCATAATTGCAAGTCAAGATGGCCTGGACCCCATGGCCTTCCATATCCAAATCCACTCCTGCAGCATGGCCAAACACGGGATGTGATGATCCGAGCTGCTGCTTCACGGTCTTGGCCATTTCTACCACACAGTCCTTGACGGAATCCAAGATAGCGGCAGGAGCAACACCGTCCTCGATCGAATCCAAGATAGCGGCAGGAGCAACGGGAGAATGAGATTGAGGTGGATCTCAGAATTCGGTCTGTGGTTAGGATAAGTACAAGTAAAATCCTTTTGTTACTGTGTTAAGCTTGAGTTCGGTCCATTTCTACCGTCCAAACAGAAGTTCATGGAAACATTTTTTTTCTTCTTATATCATGTTTAAATTCTTCATTTATTATGAAATTTATTCATATCAAAGATGGTGTGGTGTGCAATCTATTTTCAAAAGATTATGCTAAGTTTGCATGCATTGAACAGATTTAATGAGATATTGTGTTCCACTTATAGGAATAAATGAAAATAATGGAATTCCGATCAAACTTAAAAAGAGTATTTTAAATTATACACACCAAATTCAATTTCAACAAATTCTATTGTTAAAAGTGTGAAATACACATTCCTATATATTTTTAGATAACATTCATTCCATGTTTCTATTAAAAAACTGTTCAAAGAAAATCAGCTCTACACTAAAAAAATCTCAATTAGATTCCTTACCCAAATAGGATGAGAGCTGCCTCCCTCCTCAATATGCATTCCATCAACCGAAAAAAGCCACTTATTCCTGCCGTTTGGCATTCAAGACATTTGAATATTACAAGAAAGCTAGCTGATGGCTTCCTACCTAAATCATGCTGCAGAAAAGAAAACGAAAGAAAGGTAAAACAGACTAAATTAAAGATGCAGGAGAAAGGCTTAGGGTAGGTACTGTAAGCTTGGCATTGTACACTTCTTCTGTGAGTGGCCTAACAAATGACAACGGCCACACTGGACGACCCGTTTTGGGCGTTTGAAATTCTCCACTCGAAGGCTCTTCCTCTTCGGCCTACCAGGTGGCCTCCGAATCTTGGGTGGATGAATGGTAATATCAGCCTTGGCCCCTCCGCCATCAGTCAGAGTTCCCTCCCCTGATTCCATCCACAATCCCTTGTCTGGAATAGGGTTTATCAGCTGAGAATATGCCTCCCGGTAACTTGCTACTGTAAAGCATACCTCTGCAAATAAATGGGCGTTATGGCTGCAGGAAATGAGAGCAGCAGCTGCATGAGCGCAGGGAACTCCATAGAGCTGCCATCGCCGACACGAACAGATCCGATTCCTTATATCAACAATGTTTGTCCTCTCAGTCGAGACAATCTCGAACTCAACCTCATTTGCTCGGAGAACTTGATAGCACCGGGCATCTGAAATTGCCTCCAGAATCCGCTTCTCAGCTGATGGCACCAGAATATTAGTCCATCTCATGGCCATCTCCCTGCGCTGATGGGACCAAGAAGTTATCTGGTCACGTATGTGCTCCATCATCTGTAATATTGGCAGTTCATGGCAGTCAAGGGCCCATTGATACAATATTTCTGTAATCCCGATATTGAAATGCCCATATCGGACTCCTTCAAAATAAGCCACAGCCCACAGTTGTGGAGGGAAGTGCTGGAACCACTGCATTACATCTTGTGAGATCTCCACCATCTCTGAAATTTTAGCCTCAAATTCAACTGCAGTGAGGGAATAGACAGCATTCCAGAATATGTTAACTAATTTACAGTTCTTGAAAGTATCCCGGAAGTTCTCGCTGATGTATCGTAGACAAAAACCATGACAAGCATTTGGAAAATGTGTCTCCACTGCCTCAACCATACCTTTCTGTCTCTCAGAGAGTATAGTAAGTCTAGGCATGTTTTCTGTATTTACTCCAAGGAGCTTCCGCAATTCTGACATAAACCACATCCAATTATCATCCGTCTCCATGTCAACAACTGCTACAGCAAGAGGGAACAAAGAGTCATCAGCATCAACTGCTGCAGCACAGAGCAATGCACCCAAATATTTCCCTTTCAAATGCACCCTATCAATCTCCAATAGTGGTCTGCAGCCATTAATGAATCCATATATACATGCACGAAATGAGATAAATAGGCGCTGAAAGCAGTTGTCTTGTCCAGAAGCAAAAACTGATGCAATGCTTCCTGGGTTGGTTTTCCTTATTTGGTCACAGTAAGCAGGAAGGAGACGGTACCCTTCTTCAAAAGTTCCATGAAGTGCTGCCATGGTCCTTTCTTTCCCTCGCCAAGCCTGCATGTAGGAGACAACAACTCCATGCTCCTCCTGAATAACCTGCAGAATTTCCTTTGGCTTGTACTGTGGGTTATCACGGATTCGTGCTTCCACAGATCTGGCAACCCAACCCACTGATGCTTGTTGATGATGAATGTTATGAAATCCTTCACAAGTATGGTCCCCCTGTAGGGTTCTTATAGAAAAAGTTGGAACTCCAGGGCATTTGGCCACATGAATGCGCCAGGGACAGCCTTCTTTGGAGCACTTGGCAATGAAACGACTCCTATCTGATTTTACTATACGAAGATCAAAATGAAGTGCAATAGCAATATCTTTCAATGTCCTCCTGCAAGTTTCAACATCTGGAAATTCCTGGCCAATAGCTAGAGAATAGCTTGAAATAGCCTGATTAGCAACAATGATAGCAGAATCAGAGTTTGAAACATGCAAAGATTGTTGCTCAGAACCGACAGCTACTAAAGATTGATCTTCCATAGAGCAATCGGATTCAAAAGCAATCTGCACCACCTTAAGGAACTTTTTTCATTGTGAAAGTAAACGAACTTTTGTGCAGATACTCTTTGTTCCCATACACAACCAAATCTCCAAAAGCAAATCATTCTGCAGAAAGAAAAACAAATAATGGGTAAATATGTGCCATACATGCAATGCTGAAAGCTAAGACAGATAATCAAGTTTCTCGGTAAAATTTACCATATCATCTTGACAAGATGATGAGTTAATCCCAGAGCCTCTTGACAGAAAACATATCTGCATTGAGAGAACAGTTCATACGATTAATATCCAATGGATTTTGCTCTGAAAAGAGATAGGTGATGAGAACAACAAAACCAATAGTAGGAGACACTAAAAAGGGCAAGTGAGCAAATAGTCAAAGTACTTTTTGGAATTTTCCCAGCACATGGATCTTCATAAAAGGAAAAAGGCTGCAGTGCATTGATTGAATCTTGTATCAGAATCACAAGACACGTCTAATTACAATGAGAGCTCCAGCATGAGAATATTGCAAGTTCCTTTGAAACTGAAGCCAGGTTCAAGAGACTAGAAACTCATTCAACTCAACGGATTTCTCTTGACAGGAAAAAAATAAACTCTGCTGTTTACATTTGGTTGATGGTTACCACGAAACTGAAAACAAATTCCTAGATAACTTCTGCTTTTCAAGAATAAATTAGAGAGATGCAACTTTCCAGTAGGGGTTATTGCTATTCTTAAGAAAATTGACAGTTTAAAGAAGTCAAATTTCTTTTTCAGGAGTTCCCTGCTCTCCCTTATACGCATGCATGCCCAGAGGCTTTTAGTAGACTCTTTCAAACATCTCTTCAGAAAAAAAAGGCAAGCCCTGTCTGTGGCTAGCAAACATATAATGTCAAGAGTGAAGACGTACACATCAACATACACAAATATATATTGCTGAGAGATAGGGAGTCAACTAGTAATTGAACAAAGGTGAAATCGAACAAATAAATCAAGTAACTCAAGTCATCCACCAAGGTTATTTGCTGCAAAGAGAGTCCTGAAGAAAGTCATCAAGGGAGAACTCACAATCTTCAAACAAACTCTCTCCATCTCATCATAATAACTCATTTATTCTAATCAATCTGCCCTATAAGAGTACATGATTGAATTTCCGGAATTACAAACGGATATTTCATATAAAGAAAAAAATCCAACTGCTAGCTTCTTGGTTTGGATGCCTTTGCGTGCCAGGTCCCCAGAGCCAGAGAGAGGTGCTAGAGCGATACAAGAGGGAAGATAGTGTTCTGAAGTACCTTGGAGCAGCTCTATCATTAAAGGAATGATCTGGCGAGTAAAGACTCCTCTGGGTTCTTCAGTGCAATCTCGGCGGAAACCCTAGGTTGCATACAAAATGGGAATCGATTCTGTTGATCCGATTCAGGGGAGGAGAAAGCAAGAATAAAGAAGAGCGGCCTGAGTAAATATTGAGTGTAAATTAAACAGAGAATCGACGTCGCCGGATTCTTGACGGTGGCTGTTCGTTGACAGAAGTGCATACAAAGCCCGAGAATTGCCCAAAGATGTGTAATCCTGAGAATTGCTGGAATGGGGGAGGAATAGGATTGTTAAATTAGGGGTGGCATGAGGGGTAAAATAGTCACGACAGAATTCGTGGCAAGTTCGTTACTAGGCTCCCGAGGTCATTTTGCCTTCTACAACGTCTACCCCATCCTGATCTTTACCCAGAGTAGGGATAATAAAATACCCATTAGATCGTAAAATTGACCATCATCCTCAATCTGACCCATGATGAGTTTCCCTAACTTGAACCTATGACAGACTTGATCTACCATGTGAGTCGTGCTAATATTTCAAATTCAAAATTATATTTGGTTTTTCTCTTTTAAATGTTTATTTTTAAGTAAATACTATAGTATAACTATATAACGTAATATATATAAATATTACTATGATTTGTGTTCTTTTTAATTTAAATAGATTATAACAGGGTTAAGTATAGCCCAATGCCGATCCAATTGGCCTGATCGACTAGAGAGGTAAATAGTTCGGGTCGAGTAGGTTTGGACGGACCCACACCTTAGTGAACCCATGCTTCAGGTTTACTTGGTCGGGTCTAATTGACTCGAAACCTGTTTGGACCCGATGTTGGGTCTATTTGGACTTGAGTAGGGTTCATCTAAATTTTTTTTGCAAGACTAGTGGACTAAATAGGTAACTTTTTCTGCAATACTCTCTTGTATAGCAGTATTAGAAGTTTTGCTTACGAGAAAGAATAAGTATATCCAAACCATAAAAAAGCTAATTGAATAGACAACCAACCTTTTATAACAAGCAATCTGATCGGATGACATCTAGAAAAATTATCACTTAAAAGCCAAAATATATTAAGTGTTCTTTTGTATAATGTTTCAATATTTGTTAGGGTTGTGATGAGCAGAGATTAATGATTTAAGTTGATATCAGATATGTAGCGTAATTTACTATCTACTGTATTATTTGATGCGAAATTTTTATTTGGTATTATTTGTTTATACTTTGATAAATATAAATTTAATTATTAATACATAATTATTTCATGAACAATAAAACCCATTAAAAATAAAACTTAATTTATCCGTCCTTTCACAACATAAACAAGATAACCCATTCATTACAAGTTCAAATGATTGGTATAGTAAATATTTAAGGATTTCATTATCCATCAGTATACTCCGAGAGAGCAATGGTACCACTCACATGCACATTTAATAACCGTCCAATCAATGCAAGCATCTAGCATGTGAATTATCTCCACTGGTATTCCCACTTTTTCACGTCCCAAAACAAGAACCTGGAAAAGTATAAACCAATAATAGCAATAATATTAGTCTAGTAAATAAAAATGCAATCAATTGGAAGTAGAAAAAAACCTTTTTACAATAGCGTTTAAATTCGTAGTCCAAAAACTTACTATCTTCTTTGGAAATTGGTATTGATCAAGAGAAAAGCTATTTGGCATCTACTATAAACCCAATATTGAAAAGCCTTTATGTTTCTTCCGATCCAAAAAATCCTTCAAGCTTTCCACAGGTACTTCAATAATGGGAACCTATTTCTCCAATGTCACGTTACAAGGATATTGTTCTCAGTCATGAGTTGAAGTAACATCCCTAGCTGTTTTAAATGGAGTGTTTTGTAATAAGAAGAGGGCTACAACTAGAGAAAGTTAAGAAAACCTAATGAACTGTAACTGCTTGTCATGTATTACATTAACATTGGAAATAGCTAATTTAGAAGCCTTGAACACCTGCCGAAAGGGAACAAATGATTATTTGTCAACAGGAAAGCGTCTAACTAAAGAAGAAAAATACTAAAAGATACCAAAAACACATATAGCTCCACAACACACCTCACAAGTCTTTGAAAGCCCAACAAGTTAGGGATCCGATCTATCATAGATGCCACTAGGATAATATTATGCCTACTTGTTGTTACTTTATCTAATATCACAAGTCTTGACTGTAATAGCTGGTCCACAAGCTGACCCTCGTTCTCCATTTCTGCTTAACGCCGAGCATAGTTGCATTAGGAAATAGCTAGATTATCATATGGAGACGAGACTAATTAGAAGACACTTTCAGATTTACCTAAAAATTATTTTAAGGTCTCGTTGAACGCTAAGGAGGAGATAACTCCATTATCTTGCTTCTCAAATATTAATTTTTTTCTGAAAATTCATAGAAGCATATTGAACTGACAGAGACTAGATATCACTGGCAATGGAAGATCATTCTTGAGAGTTGGGTTGTTTATCAATACTCAAGTTCTCATTATTTTTTATGGTTACCAAATCTCTTGCCATTGAACATCTAAGATCTTCCCCTACATCTTTCATATGAGACACTTGAAGCAATCACACTACTGTAGTTGATGTAGGAAGATAATCAAAACACGGGAGAAGATCATGAAAATGAAAATGCTAACATTTAAAAATTTGAGCACTTGCTCTGTCAGATGTTGGAACACATTCAAATTCAAGCTCCTGCTTCAAAATTCACATAAAATGAAATCAAATGCTCACAACTAAAAAATATTTATCCAAGAACTGTACTTGACACAAAAATAAGTTTCTATAATCTTAAACTGTTACAGAAGAAGTAGCACACAGGAAAATGATTATGATGCAAAAAAAATTTCTCTGTTTAATACAATTTCCATTGAAACAAGACTTTCATTTTTTTTTCACCAGATATCAGTATTATACATAAACATACCAAAGAATACCACCCTAACCTCAATCCGGTTGACAAATATTCTAATTGGAGTAGCTGAGAGGTTAGGGTTGTAGGGGTCAAGATACCCTTTCATCGATGCTCATAAACTGAAAAAAAAAAGGAGAAAAGTATAATTCAAATTAGCCTCTTGAAGCACATACATTACTAATCCTAGATTTTTGTTAGCTTTTGAGTCAAGCTTTTGACTTTTTTGAAATCAGAATCCTTCCAAGCTGGAACGAGACTCTAATAACCCTGCGAATGTCAGAAAAAGTCATACAAAAAGGGAGACCAGTCTAGGTTTTGGGCCCACCATTTGAGTCCATTTGGACCCGAACCTGTTGGAACTGAACCTCGGGTCCAGCCAGCGGACGGTCTCGAGTCTCAGGTCTTGGATCCTATTGACATGCCTATGACCGACAACATATGTTGTGGGTGTAAACCCTGCCCTTTGGAGTTAAAGAAAACCAGGAAAAGAACCGGTCAAAGCGAGTGAAAAAATCAAATTGGTTCACAAACCCCGATCATTAGAGAACGGAAAATTTGAGAAATTTACAACTCCGAAGTGTCCCAAAGAGTCATAAAAACCTTGGAAAAGGACCTTAGGACAATTTGGTAGAGAAAATCAGACTGGTTCAGGTGAACCAGATTCGAACTGGATTGAACTGGTTTATGAACCTAGTTGGTTTATGAACCGGAACCGATATAGAAAGGGTAAACCGGGGAATTTATGGGTTCCGAGTGACCTAAAAAGTCATATAAGTCATGAAAAAAGACTTTAGGATGAATAGAGGGTCAAAACCAAAACAATTTAGGTGAATCAGATCGGAACCGAATTGAACCAGTTTGGACTGGTTTGAACCATTATTGAACCATATTCTAAATTCATTTTTCTAGGTGGCTTAAAAAATTCAAATTTGAGATTTGAGACCACCATTGGATAGAAAATGAATTTAGATAAATTTAGAAATTTTTAGATTTGAAAATTTTGGTCGAATCGGGGGTGAACCGGTCGATTTAAACTTTCAACCTGGTTTGGACCGGTCTGGTCCGATTTGGAACAATGTCATCTTCTTCCTTCAGATGACAACACTATTTACTTGTCGGAAAATCATACATTGCCAATGAAGCTGAAAGCCTCCGGACAGGGAGTTTCAAGCAATGAATGACCTCTATTAAGGCGCTAATTGGACGGCCAAAAAGTCCCCGAGCTTCCTATATAAAGACCCCTCCCCATTCATACTCTCTACACCTAAAAACTCCATTTTCTCTCAGCTGCTTAGTTTTTCAGTGAAGCTCAAACCAGAGCTCTGATATAGGATCATTTCTGAGCCAAAGAAGGTGAGGTCGAGTTCCTTACAACCGGGGAGAAGTCAGCTACACGCCTGTAGTCTCTATTTGCTCCGATAGTCATCGGAGAAACGCCGACATGATAGAACAGTGAAGCAGCTCTAACAGATCGAAGCTGCCCTATTTCAACTGAGCTAAAATCGGCCAATTTGAGCCCCCCTCAAGCCAAATCAAGCTCTCCCAACACTTCCTCAGCCCCTCCCACGACCGAATTAGGACCAAAAGGTAAGCCAATTCAACTCCACTCTGCAATTTTTGACCGGTGTTAGAGAGAGAGTCAACAAAATTTCAATGATAGAATTTTAATACAATTCAGCATCAATTGATGTCATTCTTAATCCTAGGAGGAACCTCAAGAGGAGAGCTACCTGCCCAGATAGAAAGCTCAGACCGGCGCACCCTCACCGATAAGCAATTGAAGCTTTCTCTCTCTACAATCTGTTTTCCGACAAAGCTCTGTTTGAGCTCGTTCCGACATTAAAACTTACGATTCAAAGTGCTATGGAATTGTATAAACATGTAGAAACTCAATTTCAACAATTAGAAGTGTTTGATTGGTCAATTTGATGAAATCAAATTCGGTTGTGTTAGGGAGTTGAAATTGGGGGAAATTTTGGGGAAATTAGGGATTTTAAAAAATTTGAAGGACCAAAATGCAATTTAATAAAATTGAGGGTCAATTGGGAATGATAAGAATGGTAGAGGGCCAATTGAGTAAATTTTAGAATTTTAGGGGTAAAACTTACCATTTTTGTAAACGAAGGGCAAAATGGTAATTTTGAAAAATGGGGGGGGGGGCAAATTGGGAATTTGGAAAACTTGAACTCATTTTTATGAAATTGGGTAAATTGAAGTCCCGAGAGGAATTTTAAAGGTTTAGGGACTCAATTTGAGGGAAAACTGGCATTAGGGACTTAAAGTTAAATAAAAGTAACTTTAGTAACCTAATTACAAATAAATGAATAGTTTGATTTTCTCATTCAATTGTGATGAATGAGGGTTGTTATGCCAAAGAATATTGAACAAGAACGTCTATATCGTGTAGGAATACGAAGTACTAAGAATGCTAGCTGAGATGAGTTCAAGTAAGGACAATAAAGCCGGCTAAGAGGAATTTCACTGCATAATCGGGTGAGTGGGATTTTATATCATACCCGGTTGGGGATGATAAGCACATTGAGATGAAAACCCACTACTTAGTGGTATTTTAAACATCACAACTTAGAGAAGTGATGTGAAAATGACGTGAAAAAACTACTTATAGACTGTAAGTAGATCATACCCATTTGGTATGATAAGACTTTATCGAAGGAAGTGAAAAACTCATTTATCGATTATGAGCGAAAATATCCTCAGACTCGGTTGGTATGATGGATAGTTGAAAATTTATTTTTGTCGGAAGTGCTCTCCCCTGATTGTGTGCCACTACTTAAATAATTTGGGAGACCTTTTTAACGCGAGCTCGGATAGCTCTGTTAGGCCGAAGGCCTCGATTTTGGAACTTGGGGCTATTATGCCCAATTTTGAAAAACTCGAACAGTGGGCTATAGACCAGTTGGCACAAGTAGTAGCTCATAAACAAACATGAGATATATGCCATAAAACTTTAAATAAATGAATTGTTTGGCCATGGTACCAAGACATGACTGACATACTCAATCAACTAGTGGTAGTGCGACATGACAAGTCTCCAAACTAGTCAAGCAAACAGCTGCAAGTTGAGTTGAGGGTTGGGGCTGTTAGACCAGTGGCACCACAGATTATATGGCATGATATTAAAATACTGATTGTGCATGCATTGTGTGTACGAGACCTTAAAGATGCCCAAGAGAGGTAGTGATGTGTCCTAGGGCCCTGGACGACCTGGTGGATATAATGGCAATTCGTCGGACCAGGTGACCTTGTGAAGCTCGACATAGCTTCAGGCGCATGAGATCGGGGTGGGGTCGGGATGAGGTCTCTGTCCTCATACGGACACAGAGAATTGTTACGGGATTGAGGGTCGGATGTCGCGAACATTCACTCATTCTAAAGGTAGAAGTGGACGTGGTTCTATCTAGGTGGCCGGTAAAGTTGCTCCAACGCCACAAGTGGGTTCAGTGGACGTGCTGGCCTACGATTGTGTGTTTGACCTTCATGATTAAGGATGTGTGTTGGGTGATGACACACTATGAATTAATATGAGATGGTAATAAAAATAGAGATTTGAAATGAAAAGTTTTTTTGAAAGGAAATAAGTAGTCTGACACACTTCAAAATAAATAATTTTCCTAAAAATTTAATTTTAAAAACTCATTCACTGAGTAATTGTACTCACCCCTTCCTTATATCCCTTTTAGAAAATCCTAAAAAGCCTACCCTCAAGGATCACCAACTAATATGCATGTGAGACAAGTATGATAAATTTAAAAAATTTTATGCAGTTTTGATTTATGTTATTTCAGGAAAGGTGCATGTTAAAGGACGCCTTACTCTTTACAGTTTATAACAAGGGGAAAGCCTTAAATAAACCATGAGAGTGGCGGGTTGATCACGAGTATCTGACCAAATTGGGTCGGGACGTGACACCCAAGGCCAGTGGGCACGAGTAGGAGCTCATAAACGAACTTGAGTAAAGGAAATCCATGAAAATTTATAATGAAATTATTGTGTGATTTTGCTGTGGTATCAAGTTAGGATTGACAATACTCAATGGACTGGCAGTAGTGCGTCAGGGCCAGGTCGACGAATCGGCCTAGACAAACAACTGCAGGTCGGGTTGAGGGTTGGGGCCATTGGACCATTGACACCAAAGATAATTGCCATATGTGAAAAACTGTTGTTTGTGCATGCACTTATGGTACGAGACCATCAAGATGCCTAAGAAGGGTAGTGATGGGTCCTAAGAGCTATTGGACGACATGATGGAAATAAAGACAATTCATCGTGTCAGTTAGTCGAGAAGCTCGGGGTAGCTTCTTGTGCATGAGATTGGGGTGGGGTCAGGATGAGGTCTCTATCCTCATATGGACACGGAGTGGCATTCGGGTCCGAGGGTCGGATGTCGAGAACATCAATTTAAACCCATGTTATAAGTGGATGGGCTTATATCTTGGTGGATAGTAAATACGCTATTATCCACAAGTGGGTGCAGTGAACGGGTTGTACCTGCGAATGTGTGTACCTTTCCTAATAAATGGCGTGTGTTGTTTGCTAAACACACCTAATATGATAATGAGAAAAGGTTTTAAAAACCAAACTTTGAGAAAACCTTCTTTTAAAGGAAACGATAACCTTGACACAATTTAAATAAAATTATTTTTCTTGAAAACTCACTTTCAAAACTAACTCACTAAGTTGTAGAACTCACCCCATCTTTTTTACCCATTTCAGGAGTAAGGAAATATGATAAAAGAAAGCATGAAGATTTACCATTTGTCAAGTATACTTAAAATCACTTTTAAGATTGTATGGTGATTGATTTATGTTATTACAAGGGAATAACGTTTGAATTACGCCTGAATTCTCTTGATTAAAAAAAGGGGAAACCCCTCTTAATTCAAGAGAGCGGCAGATTAATAATGGGAATCCGACCAAAAGGGGTCGGAACATGACATAGGGGACTCGAGGCTCACTCGAATGATGTAAATTTGACTCAGGGGTGCTACTATTAGGGTTTCACACTCATATTTGATAGAGACAATTAAAATGACATTGTTTTGTAGGAAACAAAAAAAATACGGGTCCATGTGTGGGTCCAAACGAATGGACTCGAACCTGGTGCCTAGGTATGTGATAATTGACCTAGACCTAGTACTAAACTCCATTCATCTTAACTTGGTCCCGACCTAACTCTAAACCTAAATTTTCATATGTGCGAGTTTGGTTGAATATAGAGTGCCAACCCTATCCTCAACATGAATATGGAATTACAAAATATTTATTTTAAAATATAATAAATTTGATTGGCAAAATTCTAACTAAATACTAAAAAATAAGAATTATTTTCTATTTAATCGATATATCAACACTAACTACGATCGTGATTTTATTCTGTCGATATAACGGACACTAACTAGAACCGTTTTCTATTTTTCTAAAATAATCGAGATGAGCAAAAATATTATTTTTTATTCCATCGACGTATTTTTTATAATAAATTTAGTCATTTATTCAAAATTTTGAAAGTTTAAATTTTAAGATTTGGGTAGTACCAAAATCACTAATTTTAACATATTAATTTTATTTGATCGAATCTCCTCTGATATAATGTTAAATTTAAAATATGAGATAGATGTGAAAACAAATATTAAGATATGACTGTGGACAATATAAATAAAGTAAAATAATATAAATTTATTGATAAGTAATTTAATTAATATATCAAAATATATATTTATTTATATATTTATAATAATTTAATATTATATAAAATATCCTAATTAACAAAAATAGTATTATTATAACCTAGCACCCGTAGACCTACCCTAAGGGCATTTTTTTTTCAATTTGCTTACTCATCGTCAATATTGTGATTTGAAAGTTTTTTCGTGCCTGCAATTGGATGTTTTTGCCATGTTTCATTTCAACTGTTGCAATGATAATTTACCACAGTTTACCAACAGATAGTGTAAATGGAGAAGCATCTACTTCAGGAAATTCAGACACAGATTCAAGTCAAACTTCAAAAGCACAGATACCCAGCAAACATCACAGCAGGATATCTCAATTTGCCACGGAACTGATTGATGAGATAACTCCAATAAGAAGGTTTCATCTTGTTTCTGCCTTTTTTTTTCTTTTTTACGGCTGTTACTTGTTACTTTCCTTGCCTTCTAAGCACCATAAGTGAGAATGCCATTAAAATTGTTAATAAGAAAGTCTTAGATTGAGCCTTGTGTACTTGCTAAGGTTAAGGGCCAATGGAGTAGAGATGTATTGTGGAGCAACCCTTTAACATCAGTTATTTTCCGATGTTCTTTTTTTATTGTAAATTATTAAGCTCCAAAGATATATACTATATTTTCTTATTTCTACATGTAGTATTTGATATAGTAGGATTGAGAGTACTGCTACTACATCATCTCTTGATCAATCCTACAAGTTATATGGAAGGTAAAAAACACAGGTTAGCACAAGTTAAAAGATGGAAGTACTACCAGATTTTTTGCTTGATCTGTTGGACAGCTCGGACATGATGAGGGAGGAAATCATAACATTACTCATCCAAGTGCATTTCCAACTCCATTCGAGTGATTTGCTTCTTATCCATGAAAAAAATATTTTTTTTGAAGTTTTTTAATTATAAAATCAAAATTATATTAAATAAATCTATAAATAATTTGATAAACGCTTAATTTCATTATAATATAAAGTATGATTTATTTAGTAAAAAATAAAATAATAAAGGAATGGTAAATAAAATATCTGTAATAGTATTTTAATACTAAATAATAAATTTGTACAATATTAAAAATTTATATGGAATTAATGAATCTCAACCATGCAGAATAACTACTACGTATTCCTAAATGTCAAACCCACTAGCTGCTGCTAAACTTATGTTCACCATCGTATGAGAAATGCATATTTCGATCCATCTTTCAAAGCTGGTTCGCAGGGTTTTGGCAGGCGGAGTGATGGGTAGTAATGATTCTCAAAAACCTGCTTCCATCGACTCGCCATTTGTGATCGGCATTGCATCCACTCCTCTTCCTTTTGCTTCAATCGTCCTAATACCACCGGCAACACCTTTGTGGGATTCTCTGCTAACATCCTCAATACTATTTCCCCAGCCTTGTCATATATTTGCTCGCCTCCTCCTCCTCCTCCTCCTCCCCCTTCATGTCCATCTCGAACTGTTCATCGTCACATTGATGCATCATCAGTGTGTCAATGCTATGAGCCTTTTCTACGCCGGAGCACTCCCTTTTCTTCAATTTAACATCGACGTTTAGGACCTCCTTCTCTTCCTCTCCAAGATCTGATTTTGATATCTCGCGCAACATGCGGTTCCGGGCATCTTCCGATAAAGCCGTATAGTTCGCGCCCAGTTCAAGCTCAAAGAACCTCCTGCACTGACTACGCAAGCCCGGGAAATCCTTGAGCACCTTGGAGATCATCATGGAACATCTGACGGGGTCCCTGTTGTCAGTGGTTAGGATCCGTAGGAACCTCTCGAAGAAGCCAGGCTTCAGCTGTTGATCCGCCATGTTGAAGACATCTGCGGCGGCCTTCAACACATGCCCCTCCATGCATTCAGCATTTGAAGCCAGAAGTTGATGGAAGTGGTGAGTGGAATTATCCATGGCCCTCCTCCCTTGATCAGACTGCATCATCTCATAATCTAAATTTTTTATAGTTCTTATATATGAATAAATGTTATAACGAAAAATATCTAAAGAAGATGTCTTCCATAAGAAAAAAGAAAAGGTAAAGAATCTATATATATTGAAAATATCTGCCGATTTGAATTTTATAATATGTATCTAAATTATTATTTATACGTTTTAATCTTAATTTTCACCTAAAAAATAAAATTCAAATTAATAATATTCTTAATATTTATTTTTAAAATAAATTTCTTATCAAACAAAATATATTAAAAGGAATTGTATATAACAAAAAATATTGTTTGGCATAAAAATTTAAAATTTATGGTATAAAAATGATGGAAAAGTATTATAATTTATAAAATATCTTAATTCCATAATTTCTGTGGACATACTTTGAAAATAAAAAGATGTAATGTGTTTTCATAATAATCAGATTAAATAATAGTAGTATGATTATTTACTATTATTATTTTAATATAAAAATTATCATTATTCCTCCTTATCAATCAGATTTCAGGTATTTTATAATACAATTTTTAGAGATTAATATTTATATAATATTTTTAAATCAGCTTTGGCAAAAAAATGCTTATTTTTTGAATTATAATTATTATGGTACATCATTATATTATTTGAGATGATATAGTTAGTATTTTATAGTTACGTATTTTATTCTATATCGGACAAGATTGGATAATGGTGCACCCAAAAAACTCCAACAAGATTGGATAAGAGACAAGTACCTCCAATCCCAACAAACTCAACAGATGATCTCTCCTCCAATTGTATTTTTCACAAATATATTATTTTTATAAAATATATTTTAAGAATATAAAATGAATTTGCAAAATGTATTCCGTGTAACATATTTGAATTTTATTTTATGTACCTATAAATTTCTTAAATTTACATAAAATTATGAATTGTGTATAATATACCTATAAAATAATAAAACTCATGTATGTGCCATGCAAATCATCTAATAAATTTATTTATATCATATATTGATATATATATATATATAGTTCACATATATTATTTGTACATGATGCACCTGAATTTATAAATGATTGATTATATGAAAAATTAAATATGTTGGACATTCACATAAATTCATAAATATGAATTCAAGTAAAGGTTGGACACCAATTATGTAATTTACCTATTTCAGGATTGCGGTTGATATCTGCTTCCCATAACACAGCACAGAAGAAAACTGGGAGTCAGTCAATGTCAATGAGATAAAAAAGGCTCGTACCCATATGCTTCACTGTTCATCCTCAATTGAAGCACTATATATATATATATATCCAGCAAGAATTGATGATAACATACCTTAATAAAAAGATTCATAACACTACGGAATCCAAGTACTCAAACGTCTTTAAACAAATAAACTCACGGTGTCCCCAAAGATGGGAGGGAAGGAAAGGGCGACAAACCGTAACTTATTACCTCACTCCACAAAGACGAGCACTAGCCGTTGAAGAGAGGTAGTATGTTTAGTTAGTCTTGTGAAGCACCATCTAGAATTCAGACTTACCATATAAATTCTTACTGAACTAATAATGCAAGTTATCGGAAACAGATGAATGGGAATATGGTTGTACGGCAGATCATGCCTTTTCAAACTCAAGATGGCCTGGACCCCATGGTCTTCCATATCCTAACCCACTCCAGCATAGAATCTGCAGCATGGCCAAACACAGGATTTGATGATCCAAGCTGCTGCTTCACGGTCTTGGCCATTTCTACCACACAGTCCTCCGCTGTAGTGGCGGTTACTGGGAGCATTGTCGACTGCAAGAACGGCACCACTTCTTCCATCAGTTTCACACCTTCCCACTCTTTCTTCAGGCTCTCAACCGCGTCCCCACGGTCCGTCCTCCATACATAAGGAAGCCCAGTCTTCACCCCCAGGCCCAAGTGGTCGCATATCACCTTCACACACATTCCAGACCATATGTCCTCGATGGTTTCCCACCTTACCTTCCCTTCCTCTGCTAACCTCAGAGCAGGAAAAAGTGCAGGACCTACAGCCTCTCGATCAAAAGCAATGTTTATTCCACTCACTGGCAGCAGGACTGCGGTTGGGACAGTTAGAACTGCATCAACATACCGGTTGTTTCTCTCTGAAGGCTTAAGAGCTTGTGTTGGCGCATCCAAGTCAGCTAAATTAAGCCATAGTCCACAGGACAAGGCACAGTTCACTCCATTCCGAAGGCTGAAGGGATATCCACGAACAAAGTCTGCTCCGTCTCTATAAGGATCATAGAGTGTATTGAAGAAGAAAGGAGTTGCTGGAGTAGTAAGATTCTCAATGTGCTGGGCCACGGCATCAACAAAATTTCCCTTATTATCCTTGGCAGGGTGACAGTCATCATCAATGGAAATAATGTATTTCTTCTTGGACACAAGGAATCCAAAGTAGCGGCAGGAGTAACCAGAGAATGAGATTGAAGTTGATCCCACAATTCGGTCTATGTCATTCTTTGTGTATACATTGAGATTGAAGCCATCAGGAATTTTCAGCTCCTCCTTGAGATCAGGGTCTTTAACAATTATCAGGTGGAAGCGAGAGAAATATGCCCGCCATTCATTAAAAAAGGAAGAGAGGTCAGAGCGGAGGGCTCCAATCACAATATCAACTTCGTTGTCCTTGATAGGTGCTTGCGACATATTATAGTGAAGTGAAATTGAAATCCTATAGCAAATCCTTTGCAATCTTGAAGCAGCCCAAGAAGCTATAAAGAAGAAGCTTCAACAAGTGTCAGAACTTCTCAGAGCACCCTGCAAAATGGGAAATATTTAATGTACCATATTGAATTCTATAATCAAGCGAGAAGCTGAACAAGTGCATAGGACTCACTGGTAGGAAGGACAGGAAGTAGAATTTGTCGAATATTCAGGGACCGGATTACTGATAGGACCTCTTCTTTGCCAGTTGCAAGGAAAAGATTCAAAATCTTCTCATTTAGCTTTCCAGCCTGCAGTGTTCTCTATTTGTTTGACAAAATTAAAATCATGAATTCTTTTGGTGTCACTCCAGTTCTTAAGACTTCTCAGTTTACAACCATAGAAACAAAAAACAAAAGCAGGAAGAACAAATTCTCAAGAGGCATAATTTTCCCCCATGGAAGCAGCTCATAAAAGCCTGAACAACATGGCAATAAGTCTTCAACAGAGGACCGTTGTGAAGGATAAGGGATTAGCACTAAAAAGCATATGAATTCTCCATTAATGTGATTCAAAGCTCTCTCAACACCTCCCTTCATACTATAGACCCGTACAATCATAAAAAAGTGTAGAAGATGATCAAATGTGACTGTACGGATCTATAGTATGAACTCTATATCTGTTGAGAGATTCTTAATCATTGAAAGAAACAAGATACAACAGCACAAGAAAAGGTAAATAAGTGAAAATGTATATGATGGAATGGAAGAGATTAACCATCCCATGAATTGACTCAAATTTTCACATTAGGTTAAATTAAAACGAGCATGTTCTTCAGCTAAGAATATGCTAATTAGCATAGATCAGTTATTTAGACCATAATTCTTCATCCGATCTGCTGAGCATTGGTATTTCAGAGTTTCTTCGGTATATGATCATTCCCGATCCTCAACGAAGACACAAGCAGTTTACCTAAACAATTGATAATCATATGGTTCCTAGCTCCGATTAAAATTGTACAGGTCTTGTAACGATTGAACAGCGCAAGCACAATCGACTCCACAACGATATACTCTTTTTTTACTCAATACACATGGATATTCTCTAGGTCATTTCATAACATAGATCCGAGGAGAAAGCCTCAAAGATTCCAAAATTAAACGATGAGATCAGTTATTCAATCCACCAGCAAGCATGCAGGCAAAGGATGGAGAAAGAGGTGAAGGTGGCACTTACGACAAAGAGATCGACCAGGATGTGATCGGGGAGGGGAGATAGATCGGGGAAGTAGGAAAGGTTAGGGACTGCTGAGTCAATAGCGAGAGAGAGAAGCGATGGTGGATTTCTCATTCAACGCGGCTCCCTCTCCTCCACACTGCCAGCTATACACAATCTCTCTCTATCTCCCCCGAAAGCCCAGGCAGTAGGCTCTACGATGCTGCAGTTAGAATTGGTCAAACCTTTTGGAACTCTGAAATCGAGCAGCAAGACAATCGCTCTCTCTCGATCGATCGAGGATTGCTGCTGCGTTTTCTTCGTCTTTTTCAGCAGCTCTATTCTATCTCCGACAGTTTGCCGTTGCCACCTGTCAGGCAGCGGCGGCGGCTCCTCCGGTCTCCCTTGCTCGCGTGTGTCCCACGACCATTTCATTTCTTGCCCATATTTATCAAAATATTTCGTATTGCCCCCTGAAGTTTATCAAAGCAGCAGCTAGGGAGGACAAAAAAATTTGTGTCCGACCAGACCCACCCTGCCCCACTCGGGCCGCAGTCCTCCCTCCCCGACCCATGAGGCCTGTCTGGGCCTTCCCTTACATACCCGTGCATGAGTTGGGTGGGTTCGAGTCCCAGATTTTAATTAAATTTTTTTTTTATGATTTGTTATTTACATTTTTCTATAAATAATATAAAAATTTATCATTTTACAGAAAATAATAATTAATATTAACCCACATTTTACATTATTATATTGTTCCTTTTTTTAATGTATCCAGAATACCATTTCAAACCGACCAAATTTATCACTTTAAAGTTAACTTTTTTAAATATATATTTACGATATAGAGTAAAGGTATACATTAAAAGTAAATAGTAAAAATAAATTTTTAGAGTTTTTTAATATTTATATACATATTTAGAATGTAGAGTATAATTTTGTATTAAAGGTAAATACTAAAAAGCTCATAAAATAACCTTTATAATTATAATCTAATTATCCTAAAATTTACATTTAATTGAATATAGCTAGAATGATAGTTCTCAAATTTTGATTATTAAAATGATTTTTCAAAAAATAAGTTTATATGAATTAATAAAATGAGTTAATTCTAATAACCCGACACCACTGATAAGAGCACATTTTTTAATTCTAAAAATATCTATTACAATTTAACTGCAAATGGAAATAAATTAAAAATAAAAATAATTCAATGCAAAATAACGAACAAACTATTTTAATAATAGAACTGTGTATTTTTATTTAAAAAATATATATGATCACTTCCTTGATTGTAATCAAATAAATTGGATATATATATATATATAAATAAAGGTGAAAGTGAATTAATAAAAAGACCTAATACAACTTGTATTATATACAAATAATAAATCTCAACTAATGGGTAGATCTAATTATAATACAAAAGAGGGATTTCATTATTAATAGTTTAATTACACTAAAACTCATCAACATAAATGAAGTTATTCAACCAATGGAAAATAATGAAATTCAATATTGAACACTCTAACATATATTGAACACTCTAACATACAAATAAATATGATTATCCATGAGGGATAGTATAATGACCAATTACATAAAAATATAAATAGATTGATCATAGGCCTTACAAACTATACACTAAAATAAAATATAACTAAACAAGATTCAAGTTAATCCTAATGTCTATACCAATAATAACCGCAACATGTGGCAAGCTCAATAATTGAAGTGAATAAGAAATTGAAAACAAACTGATTGAAAACTCACGAAAGTTAAGAAGGATGCCTCAAAAATTGTCAAACACTCCTATAAAATATAAATAAGATTAGCATGATAACAACATTGACAATGTAGAGACAAATTAAGTTATAATAAAGTTTAGAGATGTCCATCAACACTAATTCTAAAGAATTCATGACATGCTAACATATAGGTTCAAAGTTCAAAATGACGAGTGAGATATAGGAAAGATAATTCAAATCATCAATTGAGTTAATTAACCATGTTTTGGAGGTTAATTGAATGAAATTGTGATTTGGTAACCAAATTGTAATTTTTGAGAAATTTGGTAATTTGAGAATTTTAGAAAATTGGAGGCCAAATTGTAATTTAAAGAAAATTGGGACATTTTCATGAAATTAACTTCTAATTGGAACCCAATTGGGCAATTGGATGAAATTGAGGGCCAACTAGCAATTTTTGAAAGTTTAAGGACTAAATTGTAATTTTTGAAAAATTAAGGACCAATTGGTAAATTTGGAAAAATTAAGTACCAATTGGTAAAATTGGAAAAGTTAAGGACCCATGAAAGGTAATTGGAAGTACTAGGGACTTAACGGAGATTTAATGAAAATTGGGAACCCAAATGTGAGGTTATAAACATGGAGGGACCTAAATGCAATTAAGGCATAGTATGAGGACCTATGTGTAAATATCCAAAATTAGGAAGTCCCTTATGTCGATTCTCCTGATAAGGGTACTCGAACTATGCAGGAGCTGATTGTTCGTGTACTAGTGCAAGGAGGTGCACCACGAGTTAGGATCTCACCGGGACAACCACGTCTCTATTAGCGGGTGAGTGGGAACCGCTATAATGTCAATTCCGGTAGGAATGACGGTTCAGCTTTGAAAATTATTTTCTTGGAATTAGCCTCCCCTGACTGGGTGACTCTGCTTAAAATATTTGTAAGCTATTTCTAGGCTTAGGCTAAAGATGCTAGTGGGCCTAAGGCCGATGGATACGGGTGTGGACCCGTCCAGAATGGATATGTGATATATGATGATAAAAGACCTAAATAATGAAAACATTGTGTGATACCCATCGAGCCAAGCTGAGTTGTCAAGCTGGTTGGGTCGAACTGCTACTCTGCTGAAGTAGGTCGTTGAACCTATTGGGCTAGTACTCGCGGGTCGAAGCCAAATTGATAGACCATTGTGCTAGAGGGCCAAAGATAAAGGTTATAATTTAAGTGATACCTATCGAGCCAAGCTGAGTTGTCGAGCTTGATGGGTTGAATCGCTACTCTGCCGAAGCTAGGTCGTCAAACCTGTTGGGTCAATACGCGTGGGCCGAAGCCAAGCTGACAAACCGTTGTGCCAAAGGGCCAAATATAAAGGTTATAATTTGAAAAGACTGTTAATTGTGCATGCAATGTGACGTTCGGGCCATTAGGACACCTAACATGAGGTAGTGATAGAGCCCAAGTATTGCTGGACGACCAAGAGTGCATAAGGGCGGTTTTGTCGTTTAGTAGGTCGTGAAGCCAAGTAGCTTCATGCGTATGGAGACCAAGGTAGTAGGGGAAATGAGATATCATCCCACTAAGCGGACATAGTGAAGTGATTGGAGTTTGATGTGTCAGACTATTGATGTCCACTCAAACTCCAGGTAGAGGCAGTGCACATCTATCATGGTGGACAATAAAGGTGCTCCAGTCCATAAGTGGCACGGTTGATGACCGTTCTATGAATGTGTGATCCCTCCTATGATAGAAGGGTAGTTGTTGATGTGAATTGAGAAACCTAAGAAGAAAACTACTGAAATATCAAATAATTGAAATTGCTGAATTGAACCTTCATAAAACAGTTTCCCCACTAACTGAGTTGTTGAACTCACCCCCTCCCATTAACCTTTTTCAGGAAAAACACCATGCCACGACGGGTCTAGGCTAGAGAAGAGGCCAATGGTATCACCATCAAGTAACTTTTATGTTTTCTAAACTTTGTTATGAAAAACAGGTACTCCAACACCTTTACCTTCCTTAAACTATTAGTACAAGGAAGGCTAGCGAGTTGATCATAGAACCCTGATCACATAAGTTTTCATGTTCCATGTTCTAAAATTCTACTATTCCAACGATGGGAGGCAGAATTAGCTTATCTTAAGGGTTTCAGGAGGTCGTTTGTCAGTTGAAGGTAATGGGGGGAGGGGAGGGGGGGGGGGGGAGGTTAGCCTGGTTGTAGGAGGTCGGAGGTGATCAGAATTCAGCTCGAAGGATTCTGCTACTTTGGGACCGCTGGAGTGACGGTATTATGTTAGCTCGTTGGTGCTCCACCGATGATCCTCGAGCTGACAGGAGGTTGCAGCAAGGTAGGAGACTTCTTTCTGGTTCTAGGAAAACCGAATTCACCATTAGAGGTCGAGAAAAATGCCCAAGTTGGAGCTCTAGTTTGTGTCTCATTGGGAAATGGAGTTCTTCTTCTTCTTGAGTCATTTGAGGGATGAGGAGGATGAATGGGGAGCTTTATATAGGGAACTCGGTAACTAAAAATGTCACACCCTAACCCAGTTTGGTTGAAGCCCCGTGATCAACCCACCATCCCTTCCTGTACTAAGATGGTATTATTACCAAGATAAGCTAGGAAAGGTAAAGGCTTACGAGCATATATGTTTTCTAGAACAAAATTTACAAAACAACTAAATGAAATTTTATCTTTTCGTGAAAATCTCAGTTGGTTTCGCAGGCTTTCCCTCTTCTTGATGTAGAAGCTTCCCTGAAAGGGGTTTAAGGGAGGGGGTGAGTTTAACAACTTAATGAGTGAGTAGTAAAGGTAATAAGGGTAAGGGATTGTTCAAGTTTCACATTTTATCTTTATACTCATTCTCGGGTAATTAAACTTCTTCACTTCCCTTTATCATTAAAAGGTATAATTTAACCTTTTTCCTTTATGTATTTGGTTTAATAATCCAACATACGCCCTTTTATCATCAAAGCGATCATACGTTCATAGAACAATCCCCAACTGTTCCACTTGTGGACCGGAGCGACTTTATCGTCCACCCTTGGTAGGAGGTTACACTTTCTACCACAAGTTTGTGTGAGCATCAATTGCCCTGTCCCCATGCTTATATTTACTTCTGTCCACTATTCTAGGATGAGACCTCTCCCCATGCTTCCTTGGTCTCAATGCGCATGAATCTCTCTGGGCTTCTTGACTCACTGGACGACAAACTTCCCTTATGCTCCCTAGGTCATCTAGTAGCCCTTAGAACCAACACTACCCCATATCAGGTGCCTCGATGGTTTCGTATCTAAGCACGCACAAACAAAAGTCTTTTAATTTAGATCTTTATCTTTGGTACCACCAACCCAATGAGTTCAAAGACCAAACTTGAACTCGGTAACTACCAGCCCAACGAGTTAGACGACCTAGCTTTGGCTCAATAGCTACCAGCCCAACGAGTTCTATGATCTGGCTTTGATTAGGTGGCTTTATCATGTAACTTAACCATTTATGTAAATTTCCATAAGGCTTGAAATCAAGATTTTATCTATGGGTTTAAGCATGTTTCCATTGACCTTGGGCCCACTTCACATGTTTTTTTTCCAAAACTTGGTCTTGGGCCCTATTAGTTTCAAAACCGAGGCCTTGGGCCCTATTAATTTTAAAACTGAGACCTTAGGCCCACTAGAGAAATTCTAGCTCTCATTAGAAACATCTACCAAAAGGTTTAAGCAGATTGACATAGTTAGGGGAGACAATTTTTGGAAAATGGTTTTCAATTAAAAAAAAACATGCTCATCATCCTAACCCAATATGATGTTGGAAACCCCACTCACCCGTATTCCGAGACTAGACAGTCCTGGGGATTTACAAGCATGACATGCCTTTCCTTTGCAGGAACTTGTAGGTGATTCGTTCCTACAATGAATCGGGAATTAAGCCTCAAACAATAAGGTATTTACACTTAAGACCCATAATTTTCCAATAATTATGTTTTATTCTTTAAGTATACCTTATTTTAAATTAAGTCCCTAAGATTATCAAATCTTTTATTTGGGTCCCTAATTTCTTTAAATTTCCAATTGGGACACTATAATTCTTTTAATTAAAAAAAATCCCCAATTTTTTTGAGAATTATAATTAAGACCTAAAAATTTTCAAAAATTATAATTTGTTCCTTAAACTTGAATTTTATCAATTCGACTTGAATTTCTTCCAATTGTATCCTAACATGGTACTGATCATCTTCCCCACACCCCTAGTTCATTTCAAGCTTTGAAACACTCATTTTGGCTTAGAAACGAGCTCAAACGGAGCCTCGCTGGAAAATTGGCTTAGAAAGATAAACATTCGATTACTTACAGGTGAGGATCTAATGATAAAAGCTTTTGATTCCAATGGATTGCTATCTTCCTTGATCAAACCGTGCCTCAATTGGTGCATTGAGCAGTGATAATATCTAAGTTTAGTTTTTGGGAAAAGTACACTATGAATAGTAAATTTTGGCGAAGGGCACAGAGGGGACTTGTCATGCCCCGACCCGGTTTGGTCAGATACCCATGATCAACCCGCCACTCTCCCGGTTTATTAAAGGGTTTCCCTTATTATAAACCGTAAAGAGTAAGACGTCCTTTAAACCTACACCTTTTTCTTGAAATAATATAATCAAAACTGCATAACATTTTAAATTCATCATACCTGTCTTACACGCTTCTTAGTTGATGGTATTTAAGGGTAGGCTTTCTGGGATTTCCTAAAAGGGGTATAATGGAGGGGGTGAGTACGACTACTTAGTGAATGGGTTTCAAATCTTTTAACTTTCAAGAAAAATATTTATATTAGAGTGTGCCAGACTCCTCACTTTTTAAAAATCCCTTCATTTAAAAAAATTTCGGGTTTTTCCACCATTTCTTATTATCACAGTGTGTCATCACCCAACACACATCCTTCATCATGAAGGTTACACACATTCGCAGGCCAGCACGACCGCTGAACCCACTTGTGGCTTTGGAGCGACTTTACTGGCCACCTAGAGAGAAGTACGACTACCTCTATCCTGAGAATGAGTGGATATACGTGACATCCAACCCTCAATCCCGAAATCGATTCTTCGTGTCCATATGAGGACAAAGACCTCATCCTATCTCCACCCCGGTCTCATGTGCATGGTGCTACTCCAAATTTTGCATGGTCACCTGGACCGACGAACTGCCCTTATACTCACCGTGTCGTCCAGGGCCCTTAGGATGTATCACTACCCCTCGTGGGTGTCTTGATGATCCCGTACTCATAATGCATGCACAAACAATGTTTTCTTATTATGCCATGCAATCTGTGGTGTCATTAGTCCAACGGTCTCAACTTTCAACTCAACTTGCAGCTGTTTGTCTTGACTGGTCCAGAGACCGGTCATGTCGCATTGTTACTAGTTGACTGAGAGTGTCGGACCAGCCTTGGTACCATGACCATACAATTGCCTTATTAAAGTTTAATGGCACATATATTATGTTCGTTTACAAGCTCCTGCTCGTGCCCATTGGCCTATGGCCCACTATTTGAGATTTTCAAAAACCAGGTATATTAGCCCCCAAGTTCCAAAAACTGAGGCCCCCTAGCCTATAAGAGCTATTCGAGCTCCCATCGAGAAGGTTTCCCAAATTGTTTAAGCATTGGCACACAGTCAGGGGAGAACACTTCTGACAAAAATATGTTTTCACTGTCCATTATATTGACCCAATATAAGGACATCTCTATTCATAATTGATGAATGGATTTTCAACTTCCTTCGAGAAAGTTTCATCATACCAACTGGGTATGATCTAGTTACAACCGGTAAGTAGTTTTTTCGCATAGTTTTTACATCACTACTCTAAGTCGTGATGTTTAAAATACCACATTGTAGTGGATTTTCATTTCGATGTGCTTATCATCCCCAACCGAGTATGATATAAAATCCCACTCACAACTGGTAAGTGGTTTTTAACTTTAGGTTGTGCTCATCATCCCAACCGGGTATGACGTTAGTAAACCCACTCACCCGTTAATGCCATGAATTCCATTAGACCAATTCTTTGTATTCACGTAAGCTTGTCCTTGCTGGCGTTCTCGGTACTTTGTGTTCCTACACGATATGAACATATCGGTTCATTATCCTTTGGACTAATAGCGTTCATTCATTCCAAATGAATGAGAAAGTCAAATTTTCATTTATTTGCAATTTGGTCCCTAAAGTTATTTCTCTTTAACTTTAAGTCCCTAATGCCGATTTTTCCTCAAATTGAGTCCTGAAACTCTTAAAATTTATCATAGGACGTCAATTTATTCCATTTCATAAAAAGGGCATTAATTTTCAAAATTTTCAATTTGGTCCCCCAACTTTTCCAAAATTACTATTTTGCCCTTTCTTTACAAAAATGGTAAGTTTCACCCCAAAAATTCTAAAATTCCTCAATTGGCCCTCTAACATTTTTATCATGCCCAATTGATCCTCAATTTTAGGAAATTGCATTACGGTCCCTCGAATTTTTGAAAACCCCCAATTTCCCCCAATTTTCCCCCAATTCCAACTATTTAACATAGCCAAATTTGATTTCATCAAGTTGACCGATCAAACACTTCTAATTGTTGAAATTGAAGTTCTCCATGTTCCTACGATTCCATAGAACTTTGAATCACGAGTTTTAACTCCGGAACGAGCTCAAACGGAGCTTTGTTGGAAAACAGACTATAGAGAGAGAAAACTTCGATTACTCACCAGTGAGGGCACGACGGTCTAAGCTTTTGATCTGGGTGGATAGTTCTTGTCTTGAGGTTCATCCTAGAATTGAGAATCGCATCAATTGATACTGAATTGGATTAGAATTTTGTCATTGAAATTCGACTGACTCTCTCTCTAATACCAATCGGAAATTGTAAAGGGGAGCCGAATTGGCTTACCTTTCGGTCCTAATTCGATCATGGAAGGGCTGAAGAAGTGTTGGGAGGGCTTGGTATGGCCTGAGAAGGGCTAAAAATGGCTAATTTCAGCTTGGCCGAAATAGGGCAGCTTCGGTCCGCCGGAGCTGCTTCACTATTCCATCATGCCGACGCTTCTCTAGTGATTCTTGGATTGACTGGAGTTTGCTATCTGATAGCTGACTTCTCCCCGGTTCTAAAGAGCCTGACCTCTCGTTCCAAGGTTAAGAAAAATGTTGAAGTCGAAGCTCTGGTTCGAGCTTCACAGGGAAATAGAGAGAGAGAGAGAGAGAGAGAGAGAGAAATGTTCATGTGTGAGGAGAATGAATGGGGATGACCTCTTTATATAGGTGTTAAATTGTGTATTAATTGGGAGAGATTTATTACTAGTATTAATATTGCCATATATTATTGGTATTAACTTCAGAGTTCTTATGGGATCTTGTTCACCTAACCAATTTATTTTTCTCTTCTAATTTGTCTTAAGTTTCTTTCCCAAGGTTTAATGAACCCTTTGGATCACCCGGAAGTTGTAAATTTCCAAATTGCTTTTTCTCAAATGATCGAGTTTGTAAACCAGCTCGGTTTTCTTACTTGGTTTGATCGGTTCTTTTCCCAGTTTTCCTTAACTCAAAAGTATGGGGTTTACATCTCTCCCCTCCTTTTAGGAGTTTTGTCCCCAAAACTTAATTAGCAACCTTGCATGAGGAACCATTTTCTTTGATGTCCATTTGTTGTTTGCTTAACATGCAAACTCTTCTCTTGTTCTTTCGATTAGCCCTTTTTACCTCCTTCACTTAAGGGAACTAGACATACCATATTGTAGGGTATATCCTTAGATTCATATATTTCTTTGCTTAGAGCAACATTCTTCCCTTTGAGATTCCATACTCAAGATTTGGGAATTCCAAGATAACTAATCATTCTCGTGTCTAGTTATCCTTTTGGTAGTTGAAACCTTTAGCTCGATGTTCTTTCAAGCTTTACATACTTGTTTCCATGGTTTTTCTTTATTATAACTTTTTTGTCCTATTTTGACCCTTCCTTCATTAGTTGTCTATTATAATTTTGGTCCAAATTTATTTTATATTCGACCTTGTCATGCTTATTAGCCGACTTTTCCTTACTTTGAGTCATATTATCTTTGGGATTGTTGGGCTTACATGCCCCTTACAACATGACATTTTCTAGGACCCATCTCTGTCCATTAGATTTCTAGAACATCTCCTTGAGGGTCTCTCTTAGCTTTTTGACCTTTCAGGGATCGTATAACTTCATCCCTATTTTCTTTTGATAGCATTCTTCAACTATCCTTTTTACCATTATCCTCTCCTCCATCATGCCTTTGAAGTTATGTCTCACATAACCGCATGGATTCCTCTTACCTACTCATCCTTCCCCAACTTCCTTATTGGGTCTTTTCGGTTCTAATTGATCGGGTTTTCCACTACTATATCGACAAGCTAGGATTCATCCTTGTTCCCAATGACATTCTTTACTCAAGGATTTTACTTTGGCCTTAATCCACCCTTACTTATTTGTAATCATTTCACAATTCTTTATACCTAGTTGATTCCTTTCAGTCTACATGTCAATTTTCTTGGTTTTGGGGAGATTCCTTTTTTTTTTTTTACGGTTTCATTCTCTACTATTTCCTTCAAAGTAGAGACTTTCACCTTAGGAGTTACATGTTCAACCTTCTTACCATTTCTTGAAGGTTTCCTTTCCTCATCTCCTTACACCCTTTCTATATTGGGGAATTTGCCCGCTTTTAGTCCTCCATTGTCTTAAATTTTCCATTCCATCCCTTATTCCTTATTTAAGTAGCTTCCGATTATCCATCTTATTTACTCCACCCTATGCCCATCCATTCACTCTTTAGGCTCTATTATGAGAGCGTGGACCACAATCCATCTTGATATTAGTGGTTGTTCCCCCTTAACTACTTCTTATTTAGGGAGCTTACTTTCCCAAGGTTTCTCAGACATTCTTTCCTTTATTTTCTTATTATGGGTAGTCTACCCATTTTTACTTGTTATGGCATCTATTGATGCTATCTTTCTACCTATTCATTCCTTGAGTTTAACTTACTCCTTAGGTTCTCCTAGTATGTTTCCCTTGGTTCTTTCACCTCACCATACACTTCATTTGCAAGTTTGCCTCCTCATCCCTCGTCACTTGGTCCCATTTCCTCTTAGTTGGGATATGTATCCCTCCTTAGGGTTTCTTTCCTTGGTGAGATTCTTTCCCTTTCTCCAAGAATTCCTTCTTTATTCATTTTCGTATGTATATATCCTTTAATGACATCCTTTGATGCCATCCCCTTCCATTTACCTTTACTCTTGAAATCTTGCGGGTACATCCTTTGTACCTCATCCTCATTCCAACTTGTACCCCTGTACACATCTATTTCCTTTAAGTAGAGCTCAAATCCTCCTTGTTTCCAGATCTCTTAATCATCCAGCAAGAGGCTTACTTAATCTTCTCCTGGCTTTGAGTTTGGTCGTCAACCCGTTCTTGGCCATTGATCTCTTTAAGGATTTCTTCCATCCTTCTTTTCCAAATATTTGGCCTTTCTACCTTTCCCTTCTTTACTAGAGATTAAATTTATGACCTTCACGAGTGTTAGTTCGTTAACTGACTCGTTCCTACTATTCTCCTTGTCAAATTATCTTGAGATAGTTGTCTCTCGAGTCTTCTTGTCCTTAATGCCCATCTCATTGCCCTTTTTAGGGTGTAGTGATACTACTTCCCTGTCCTCCTTAGGGCGTCGTTTATTCTCCTTAACTATCTTGTTGTTACGATTTTCTCCCTTTCGCTATGTTGGTCTGAGACTTGACTTCTCTACTTTTTCCAAAGCAAGTCGTACTTATCATCCTAGAAAATTCCATTTGTCGTCTAATGCTCGGCTTGTCTTCTTTTGTAGAGGTGCTACCTTCCTTTCTCTCCGATTGCTGGAAATTTCTTCTTAAGGAATAATTCTCTTCATCTACCCTTTTGTTTTATTTGCGATTGATTGAGGTCCTACCTTCAGTCCTTTTCCTCCCTCATCTAGTTGAGGCACACCATTACACCATCATTCAGGGACAAAAAGTTTTAGGAACTCAAAATTTAATTTCGAAATACGATTACCAACTTGGGGCTTTAGCTTATCTTAAAGGATATTGGGTCAGGAAGTACCCACCACTATGCTAGGATCATAAAGAGCTTCCTCTTGGTATGGTTGAAGTTTCGAGCAGGAGTCATATTTCATGGGGTGGAATACTTTCGGATTCATGTAGCTATAGAAGCATTGTTCTTGGAAGGTATTGTTCTAAATCCTTGCGATGTGGGGCAATCCTTCACTTCATGCCCCATTTCCCTTACACCTATAAAAGATTATCTTCATACTCGTCCTTAGTAGTGTTAAGCACTTTCTCGAGTAGTGTTCCTATTGTCCTCACCTTGTAACAGGTCATTTCCTTGCACAGTAATTACTACTAGAGTTCTCACTCCTTAGTCTCCTTGTCGGTTTTCTTGTCGAGCCTTCTCTGCCTACTAGTTTTCCCCTAAGAGTTCTCCTAGACTCTTTAGTCTTTTGGTTCATTTCCTTATTTGGGATGGGATTCTCCTCGGTCCTTGTGGTTTGTTTGGTTACTTTTCTTGAGGCAATCTTCCTACAGTTGAGGCGTAGGCTTACATCCTTTTTTAGAGACATGGTTTCAGGAACTTGGAATTCTTCATTAATGGAGAAGGAGTACAATATGTTAGGGTCTTAACCATACTACAAAGAGGTGGTTATGAAATAGATAGAGGGCTATAGGGTGTTTGATAAGCATCCTCCATGGTAAGGTTATAAGCCCTAATTGATGTTGTTGGTTTCAGGCTTGGCTCCCTTTGTACTCGGGGGTGTGACCTTAATAGGTCCAAGCATCATCCTCTTGGATACTTTGTCATTTGGTCCTTGGGGATTTCTACCATGCCCAATGCATTTGGGAAGCTTCTAGAGTTATCTTCCTACGAGGACAATGTGCTGAGCAGAGTCATTCCTAGTTTTCTTGGTTCCTCTCCTAGGAGCTATTTGAAAATTTTAAGATAAATCCTATCAGTTACTATATTTTCTAGTCTTAATTATGTATTTGAGGAAATAGGCTCTAATACCACTCTAGTTGTCATGCCCCAACCCGGTTTGGTCGGATCCCTGTGATCAACCAGCCACTCTCCTGGTTTATTAAATGATTTCCCTTATTATAAACCATAAAGAGTAAGGTGTCCTTTAAACCTGCACCTTTTTCCTAGAATAACATAATCAAAACTGCATAATATTTTAAATTTATCATACTTGTTTCACAAACTTCTTAGTTGATGGTCTTTAAGGGTAGGCTTTCCGGAATTTCCTAAAAGGGGTATAAGGGAGGGGGTGAGTACGACTACTTAGTGAATGGGTTTAAAATTTTTTAACTTTCAAGAAAAATATTTATATTAGAGTGTGCTAGACTCCTCACTATTAAAAAATCCCTTCATTTAAAAAAATTTCAGATTTTCCACCATTTCTTATTATCACGGTGTGTCATCACCCAACACACATCCTTTATCGTGAAGGTTACACACATTTGCAGGCCAACACGACCGTTGAACTCACTTGTGGCTTCGGAGTGACTTTACCTGCCACCTAAATAGAAGTACGACCACTTCCATTCTAAGAATGAGTGGATGTACATGACATTTGACCCTCAATCCTGAAATCGATTCTCCATGTCCATATGAGGACAAAGACCTCATCCTGTCCCCACCCTAGTCTCATGCGCTTGGTGTTACTCCAAATTTCGTAGGGTCACCTGGAACGACGAACTACCCTTATACTCATCGAGTCGTCCAGGGCCCTTAGGACGCATCACTACCCCTCGTGGGCGTCTTAATGATCTCGTACTCATAGTGCATGCACAAACAATATTTTCTTATTATGTAATGTAATCTGTGGTGTCATTAGTCAAATGGTCCCGACTTTCAACTCAACCTGTAGCTGTTTGTCTTGACTGGTCCGGAGACCGGTCATGTCGTACTGCTGCTAGTTGACTGAGAGTGTCAGACCAGCCTTGGTACCATGACCATACAATTCTCTTATTAAAGTTTTATGGCACATATATTATGTTTGTTTACAAGCTCCTGCTCGTGCCCATTAGCCTATGGCCCACTGTTCGAGATTTTAAAAAATTGGGCATATTAGCCCCCAAGTTCCAAAAATCGAGGCCCCCCAGCCTATAAGAGCTATTCGAGCTCCCATTGAAAAGGTATTCGAAATTGTTTAAGTATTGGAACATAGTTAGGAGAGAACACTGCCGACAAAAATACATTTTCACTATCTATTTTACCGACTCGATATAAGGACATCTATGTTCATAACCGATGAACGGGTTTTCAACTTCCTTCGAGGAAGTTTCATCATACCAACCAGGTATGATCTACTTACAACTGGTAAGCAGTTTTTTCGCATGGTTTTCACATCACTACTCTAAGTCGTGATGTTTAAAATACCACATAGTAGTGTGTTTTCATTTCGATGTACTTATCATCCCCAAACGGGTATGATATAAAATCCCACTAATAATCAGTAAGTGGTTTTTAACTTTAAGTTGTGCTTATCATCCCAACCGGGTATGACATTAGTAAACCCACTCACCCGTTAATATCGTGAATTCCACTTGACCGGTTTTTTGTATTCACGTGAGCTTGTCCTTGCTGGCGTTCCCGATACTTTGTGTTCCTACCCGATATGAACATATCGGTTCATTATCGTTTGGCCTAATAGCCTTCATTCATTCCAAATGAATGAGAAAGTCAAACTTTCATTTATTTGCAATTAGGTCCCTAAAGTTATTTATCTTTATCTTTAAGTCCCTAATGCCGATTTTTTTTCTCAAATTGAGTACTGAAACTTTTAAAATTTATCATACGACCTCAATTTATTCCATTTCACAAAAAGGGTATTAATTTCCAAAATTTCCAATTTAGTCCCCAACTTTTCCAAAATTACCATTTTGCCCTTCCTTTACAAAAATTTTAGGTTTCACCCCAAAAATTATAAAATTCCTCAATAGGCCCTCTAACATTTTTATCATGCACAATTGACCCTTAATTTTAGGAAATAACATTTCGGTCCCTCAAATTTTTGAAAATATCCAATTTTCCCCCAATTTTAACTCTTTAACACAACTGAATTTAATTTAATCAAATTGACCGATCAAACACCTCTAATTGTTGAAATTGAAGTTGAAATTGAGTTTCTCCATGTTCATATGGCCCTGGCCAAACCTATTGATGGTCGAGGTGAAATTTCTGCTTCTGAATCTTGGTTAATTGAATCCCCTACCCTAGGTATTATTTCGAGACGTTCGGTATATGAGCCTCTTCAAACAGGACTTATTGCTATTGATTCAATGATTCCTATAGGACATGGTCAACGAGAATTAATTATTGGGGACAGACAGACTGGTAAAATGGCAGTAGCCATGGATACGATTCTTAACCAACAAGGGCAAAATGTAATATGTGTTTATGTAGCTATTGGTCAAAAAGCATCTTCTGTGGCTCAGGTAGTGAATACTCTCCAGGAAAGGGGGGATATGGAATACACTATTGTGGTAGCCGAAACGGTGGATTCCCCAGCTACATTACAATACCTCGCTCCTTATACGAGAACAGCTTTGGCTGAATTTTTTATGTACCGTGAGCAACACACTTTAATCATTTATGATGATCCCTCCAAACAAGCACAGGCTTATCGCCAAATGTCTCTTCAATTACGAAGACCACCCGGGCGCGAAGCTTATCCGGGAGATGTATTTTATTTGCATTCACGCCTTTTGGAAAGGGCCGCTAAATTAAGTTCTGCTTTAGGTGAAGGAAGTATGACTGCCTTACCAATAGTTGAGACCTAGTCAGGAGATGTTTCGGCTTATATTCCTACTAATGTAATTTCCATTACAGACGGACAAATATTCTTATCAGCCAATCTATTCAATGCTGGGATCAGATCTGCTATTAATGTGGGTATTTCTGTCTCTAGAGTAGGATCCGCCGCTCAAATTAAAGCCATGAAACAAGAAGCCAGAAAATTAAAATTGGAATTGGCGCAATTCGCAGAATTAGAAGCCTTCACACAATTTGTTTCGAATCTCGATAAAGCTACCCAGAATCAATTGGCAAGAGGTCAACGATTATGTGAGTTGCTTAAACAATCCCAATCAGCCCCTCTTATAGTGGAAGAGCAGATAATGACTATCTATACCGGAACGAATGATTATCTTGATTCATTAGAAATTCCACAGGTAAGGAAATTTCTCGTTGAGTTATGTACTTATGTAAAAACGAATAAACCTCGTTTTCAAGAAATCATATCTTCTACTAAAACATTTATCGAAGAAGCAGAAGCCCTTTTAAAAGAAGCTATTCAGGAACAGAAAATTAACTTATTAATTTAATATAAATTAGTATTTAATTAAAGAATATTAATATTCGTTACTGAATATTAATATTCTTTCCATTTTTTCTATCTGTCCATTTTATATTAAAAAAGAATTCAATTTCACTAATTATTTTATTTAATTAATAGAAAAGAAAATGGAATCTAATTTGATTGATAAGCTAAAAATGAGGCGTTTATTTAAATTATTCAAAAAATATAGTTCTTGAGATTTCTATCTCAAAAATAGATGGAAAACTTTACATCCAATAGGATTTGAACCTATACCAAAGGTTTAGAAGACCTATGTTCTATCCATTAGACTATGGACACTTTTTTCTATTCTTTTTTTTTTCACATTTTTTAGTTTCCATATTTCTATATTATATAGACGAGAATTGTTTATTTGATTCGATGATTATTAATCTATAATAGAATACTTCTAAGAAATGGATTCTAATATACTCATAATAATCTATAACTTATTCAAATCTAATATATTAAGTCTAATATATATTAAGTAAACGTATTAAAATATAGCGGGTAGCGGGAATCGAACCCGCATCGTTAGCTTGGAAGGCTAAGGGTTATAGTCGACGTTGATTCATCATTTTAAACGTCTCTAATTCAAAACCGAACATGAAACTTTACTTTCATTCGGCTCCTTTATGGATGGAAGATAGCTAAATTCAAAAATATAAAATATAGATATAAATAAGACGTGAACGAAATAAATATAAAAAATTTGACCCATAACATCTATGTCAGCTTTTCTCTTTGAATGAATATATTCAAAATAATTTGCTTTTTAGATAATCCCTCTAGAATAAGGAATAGGGTATTCTAACAATATTCCTAGTTACTTTATTTTCCGATCGCCTGGAAGGGGCAAAAGAAACATCTTGTTCGTGAGGGAACTTTGAATCATGAGTTTTAATGCCGGAATGAGCTCAAACGAAGCTTCACCGGAAAACAGACTGTAGAAAGAGAACCTTCGATTACTCAATGTGAGGGAACGACGGTCCGAGCTTTCGATCTGGCCAAATAGCTCTCGTCCTGAAGTTCATCTTAGAATCAAGAATCACATCAATTGATGCCGAATTGGATTAGAATTTCGTCATTGAAATTCGATCGACTCTCTCTCTAATACCGATCGAAAATTATAAAGGGGAGCCTAATTGGCTTACCTTTAGGTCCTAATTCGGCCATAAAAGGGCTAAGGAAGTGTTGGGAGGGCTTGGTATGGCCTGAGGAGGGCTCGAAATGGCCGATTTCAGCTTGGCCGAAATAGGGCAACTTTGGTCTGTCGGAGCTACTTCACTGTTCCATCATGCCAGCGCTTCTCCAACGATTCTCGGATTGATTGGATTTTGCTATCAGATAGCTGACTTCTCCCTGGTTCAAAAGAGCCCGACCTCTCCTTCCCCGGGAAATGGAGCAATAGAGAAAGAGAGAAGTGTTCAGGTGTGAGGAGAATGAATGGGGATTACCTCTTTATATAGGTGTAAAATAGTGTATTAATTGGGAGAGATTTATTATTAGTATTAATATTATCATAAATTATTGGTATTAATTCCAATAATTAATTTAGGTATTAAATTATTTGTATTAATTTCAATAATTTAATTTAGGTTTTAAATATATATTAATTTATTGCTATTTATGATAAGGCATAAGTTTGCATAAAAATTTTTGACCGAAATTTTAGGTTACAAAAAAATTATACTTCCCAAGGGATCTTGTTCACTTGAAACAATTTAGTTTTTCTCTTCTAATTTATCTTAAGTTTCTTTCACAAGGTTTATTGAACCCTTTGGATCACCCGACAGTTGTAAATTTCCAAATTGTTTGTTTCCAAATGATCGGGTTTGTAAACCAGCTCGATTTTCTCAATCGGTTTGACCGGTTATTTTCCCGGTTTTCCTTAACTCAAAACTGCGGGTTTAGAAGTTCCCCCCAAAGCCCAAGGCATAGTAGAAGTCTTAAAAGACCAAATGGGGAAGTATCTAGGAGGATGGTACCAGGACCTGTTGAGGTCACAACTCTAAGTACGAATGGAGCCAATCCTGAAGCCAGAAATGCTAGTAATGGGCTTATAACCTTACCTAGGAGGATACTTATCAAGAACTCCGTAACTCCCTATCAACATTATTGCCACTTTTTGTAATAGGGCTAAAATCCCAACATTTTGTACTACTCTATTAATAAAGTACTAAGAAATTCCCAAAACCCTGTCTCTCAAATGATGTGATATTGCTAGGAAGATAACCCCAAAAAAAGTGACCAAACAAACTCACGTTACCAAAGAAACTAAGGAGAATCCCATTCTAGTTGAGGAAACTGAATCAGAGAGATTAAGAAATCTAGGAGGACTGAGAGAGTGATCCGTTGACAAAGAAGACCCAATGTGTTTGACTTACGGACGATAAAACACTAGACCACCAACCATCCCTTAAAAAGACCCTGAAATGCTTGAAGTCAAGGAGGAACCACATCAGTCCATGCAAGAAATAACATGATATGGTATAAGGGAATAGGACAGGTAGTCAAGGACTGTTCTATACCCCATGGACTGAGGGCAATGCCTCCTAAGGACCACACTGACTATTGAAGTCCAAGGTCACAGAATACAAGTAAGACTGGAGGCCAAAAACTATGGAACGAGTTAAGTAAGCTATTCACAAGGAGGACAAGAAATAGCGAGGTAAAGAAAGTAAATTCAAACTTCTTCTTAAAAAGGTCAATCATAGAGGAATACCACAAGAATAGAGGTAAGGTATTTGGGAGGTACACCTAGAACCCTTCGGAAAGGGGAAAACACGAAAGACGTCCTTCGAAAATTTCAGGGTAGGATACAATAAGAGTGAAGAAGAGAAGAAATGTGTTACAAAAAGGAACTCTGGAGGGATGCACACGACTAAGTACCCCTTTGAAAGGATCATTGATTGACGGATGGACATAACGTGAAGTGCAAGGAACCAACCCATCGATAAAAACTTCTCGAAGGTAGGATGTATCGGAGGCCAAGTATGACCTGCTTTGGAAGAGTAAAAGAGCCAAATAATGATTCCAAGAGAACTTAGCAGAAAGAAGCAACTAGTAACAATAGGATGGGCATGAAAGACAAGTGATACCACTATATAGATAGTTAGACAAGAAAAATAGTAGGAACGAGGCAGTTAACGAACTGGCCTTCGAGAGAACCATGGATTTAAACCACGACAAGGAAGGGAGAAGTGAAAAGGCCAAAACATTAGAAAAGAAGGATGAAGGAAATCCTTAAAGAGATCAATGGCCAAGACTAGATTTACTATCAAAAGCCATGAGATGGTTAAGTGAGCCTCTTGAATGATGATTAAGGGATTTTGAAGGATGTGAGCTCTCCTTAAAAAGAAATAGACATGTACTAGGGTACGAGTGAGAATGAGGATGGAGTACGAAGGACGTACCCGTAAGATTTCAAGAGTAAAGGTAAGCATGAAAGAATGATATTAAAGGACATCATTTAAAGTTTGTTGCCTTCAAATATGAATGAAAATGGAATTATGGGAGAAAAGGGTAAGAATCCTCCCAAATAAGGAAACCCTGGGAAGGGATACATGACTCAACAAAGAGGAAATGGAACTAGGTGACTAGGGATGAGGAGACTAATTTGCAAATAAAATGCATGCTAAGGTGAAAGGAACCCAGGAAAGGATACTAGGAGGATCCAAGAAGCAAGTTAAATCCAAGAAATAGGTAAGTCAGAAGATAACATCAAAGATGTTGTACAAGTAGGAAAGTGGGGAACTACTCATAAAAAAGGGAATAGAGTACATTTAAGAAATCTTGGAGATGTAAGTCCTCCAGTTAGGAAGTGACTAAAGTAAATGATCACTAACATCAAGACTAGTTGTGATCCACGCTCACTTGATGCAGCCTAAAGTGAGGATGACTAAACATAAGGTGGAGTACACAAAATAAGACCAATAATCGGAAGTCCCTCAGATAAGGAATGAGGGAAGAAATGGGAATTTTAAGACAATGGGGGATTAAAGGTAGGCAAATACCCAATATAGAAAGGAGTGTGAAGAAAGGAAGAAAAAAACTTTCAAGGAATGGTAAGAAGATGGGGCATGTAGCTCCCAAAGTGGAAGCCTCTATTGTGAGGGACATAGTAGAGAACAAAATCCATAAGAAGGGAACTTCCCCAAACAAGTAATTAACATATAGACTGAAGAGAATAACTCGGGATAAAGAGTCATGAAACTGATCAAGAGTGAGTAAGAATGAATTAAGAAAAAGAAAAGTCCTTGAGGAAAGGACACCACTATAAATCAGGAAGTGCATAAGAAGGGAGGAATTCCTACGTGTCGGTAAGTCATGGAAAAAAAACCAATAATTGGAACCGGAAAGACCCATAAAGAAGTTGGGGAAGGATGGGAAGGTAAGGGAAACCGACACGGTTATGTAAGACATGACATCAAAGGCAAGATGGATAAGTGAATAATAGTAAAGGTAGTCGAGAATATATTACCAGATGGAGTTATACAACCCTTAAAGGTTGGAATGATTAGAACGACCCTCAAGGAAGTATTTTATAAACCTAATGGACAGAGACAAATTCAAGAAAATGTCATGACTGTAAGGGGCATGTAAGCCCAATAGTCCCGAGGAAAATTGTGACTCAAGTAAGGAAGAGTCAGTGAGTAAAAATAAGGTCAAATATAAAAATCTAAATAGAAGTTGTAATAAACATCAAATGAGGAAAGGGTTAAAATAAGAAAAAAAGGTGATAACACCGAAACCCGTGAAGGCAAGTATGTAGCACTCAAGAGGACACGAAGATAAAGGTTTCAATGAACAAGAGAATAAATAGACAAGGGAATGATTGGGCAGCTTGGAACTCCTAATCTTGAAACTTTTGAGCAATAACTCTCATGAGGAAGAATCCTGCCCTAAGTTGAGGAGGAAGTAAACTTAAGGATGTACATTAGAATAGTAAGTAAGACATGCCCAATTATGATAAACTCCATGGAGTGATTGAACAATGGAAAGGAAAAAGAAATTACTTAAGTGAATGATATAAAAAGGGCTAACTAAAAGAACAACCGAAGAGTTAGCATGTCAAGCAAACCCCAAGTGGACACCAAAGGAATTTTTCCTAATGCAAAGGTTGCTAATTAAGTTTTGGGGACAAAACTCCTAAAAGGAGGGGAGAATTTTAAACCCCGCTCTTTGGAGATAAGGAAATCCGTGGAAAGAACTAGTCAAACCGAGTGAGAAAAATTGAACTGGTTCACAAACTTGATCATTAGAGAACGGGCAAATTGGAAAATTTACAACTTTTGAGTGACCCAAAGGGTCATAAAACTTGGAAAGGGACTTTAGAACAATTTGGGGAAGAAAACCAGATCGGTTCAGGTGAACCGGATCCAAACTAGATTGAATCGGATTAGACTAGTTTGAACCACTATTGAACCATATGCTAAATTCATTTTTCTAGGTGGCTTAGAAAATTTAAATTGGAGAATTGAGGCTACCATTGGGTAGAGAATGAATTTAGATGAATTTAGAAATTTTTAATTTTGAAAAATTTGGTCAAACTGGGCCTACACCGATCGGTTTAAGCTTTGAACCCAGTTTGGATTGATCCGGTCCAGTTCGAAATAGTGTCATCTTCTTCCTTCAGATGACAGCACTGTTCACTCGCCGGAAAATGAAGCAGCACCGGCGAAGATGAAAAGTCTTTGGCCAGGGAGTTTCAGGCAATGAATGATCGCCATTAAGACGCCAATCGAATGACGACGAAGTCCCTGAGCTTCCTATATAAAGAGCCCCTCCTCATTCATCCTCCTCACACCTAAAAACTCCACTCTCTCCCTACTACTCCATTTTTTTAGTGAAGCTCGAACTAGAGCACTGACTTGGGCATTTTTCTCATCCAAAGAAGGCGTGGTTGGGTTCTTTGGATTCAGGGAGAAGTTAGCTACATGCGTGTATCTCCATTTGCTTCGAGGGTCGCCGGAGAAACGTTGGCATGATAGAATAGTGAAGCAGCTCCGGCGGAAGCTACCTATTTTGGTTGAGCTTAAATCAGCTAATTCAAGCCCTTCTCCGGCGATAGTAAACATTTGAAGCTTTCTCTCTGTACGTTCAATTTTTTGGTGAAGCTCCATTTAAGCTCGTTCCAACATCAAATCGTGCGATTCAAAGTGCAATTGAATGATATAAAGATGTAGGAACTCCAATTAAACTCATTTGATCAATCAATTTGATGAAATCAAATTTAGTTGTGTTAGAAAGTTGAAATTGGGGGAAAATTTGTCGAAATTTTGGGAATTTGGAAAATTTGAGGGACTAAAGTGCAATTTCATAAAATTGAGGGCCAAGTGGGCATGATAAAGATGTTTGAGGACCAATTAGGCAATTTGTGGAATTTTTGGGGCAAAACTTACCATTTTTGTAAAGTAGGGGAATTGGTAATTTTGGAAAAATTGAGATTCAAATTGGTAATTTGGGAAACTTGAACCCCTTTTTGTGATTTTGAATAAATTGAGGTCCCAAGGTGAATTCTAAAGTTTCAGACTCAATTTGGGGGAATACCGACATTAGGGACCTAAAGTTAAAGAAAAATAACTTTAGGTACCTAATTGAAAATAAATGAGAAGTTTGGTTATTACATTCATTTGTCATGAATAAAGGCTATTAGGCCAAATGATAATGAACAAGGAATATTCATATCGTGTTATAACTTTAGGTCCCTAATTGAAAATAAATGAGAAGTTTGGTTATTACATTCATTTGTCATGAATAAAGGCTATTAGGCCAAATGATAATGAACAAGGAATATTCATATCGTGTAGGAACATGAAGTATCGGGAATGCCAACTAAGACAAGTTCGTGTGAAGGCAACAAGAGGGTTAAGAGGAAATTTATTGCACTATCGGGTGAGTGGAATTTTATATCATACTCAGTTAGGATGATAAGTATCTTAGAAATAAAAACTCACTACTAAGTGGTATTTTAACCACCACACCTCAGAGGAGTGATGTGGAAATTTCACGAAAAAACTACTTAGGGTTGTAAGTAGATCATACCTGGTTGGTATGATTAAATTTTTTGGAAGGAAGTAGAAAACCCGCTTATCGGTTATAAGTGGAGATGCCCTCATAACAGTTGGTGTGATGGACGACTAAAATTTCATTTTTGTCGGAAGTGCACTCCCCTAACTGTGTGCCACTACTAAAACTTTTTGGGAGACCTTCTTGATGGGAGCTCGAATAGCTCAGATAGGTCGGAGGCCTCAGTTTTGGAACTCGGGGGATAATATGCCTGATTTTAAAAATCTCATACAGTGGGCCCTAGGCCAGTTGGCATGAGCAGGAGCTCATAAACAAAAATGAGTTTAAGCAATGAAAATTTTAAATGAATGAATTGTTTAGCTATGGTACCAAGACAGGATCGACATACATGATAAACTAACGGTAGTGCGACATGAGAGGTCTACGGACCAGTCGAGATAAACAGATGCAGGTCCAGTTGAGGGTCAGGGTCGTTGGACCAGTGGCACCACATATTAAATGGCTTATGTGGAAAACTATTATTTTGTGGATGCACTATGTTACAGGACCTTCGAGATGCCCAAGAGGGGTAGTGATGTGTCATAGGGCTACTGGATGACATGGTGGAGATGGTGGTGATAAGGGCAGTTAGTCGTGCCAACAGTCTTGGAAGCTTGACATAGCTTCATGCATATGAGCTAGGGTGGGGTTGGGATGAGGTGTCTGTCCTCATACGAACATAGAATTTTGTTACATGATTGAGGGTCGAATGTTGCATACATCCACTTATTCTCAGGATAGAAGTGGAAGTGATTCTATTTAGGTGGTTGGTAAAGTTGCTCCGATGCCACAAGTAGGTACAATGGATCTCATGCCTCGACCCGGTTTGGTCGGATCCCCGTGATCAACCTGCCACTCTCTTGGTTTATTAAGGGTTTTCCCTTATTTATAAACCGTAAAGAGTAAGGCTTCATTTAAACCTACACCTTTCCTAGAATAACATAAATCAAAATTGCATAAAATTTTTATACTAATCATACCTGTCTCACCGGTGTATTAGTTGATGGTCCTTGGGGTAGGCTTTTCGGGATTTCCTAAAAGGGATATAAGGGAGGGTGTGTGTGAGTACAATGACTTAGTGAATGACTTTCGAAATTTAGTTTTTAGGAAAAATATTTATTTTGGAGTGTGCCATACTCCTTATTTCCTTTAAAAAATCTTTTGTTTCAAATATCTATTTTTATCACCATTTCTTATTTATTACAGTGTGTCATTACCCAACACACATCCTTCATCAGGAAGGTCAAACACACAATCACAGGCCAATACGTCCACTAAACCCATTTGTGGGATCATAGCGACTTTACTGGCCACCTAGATGGAAGTACATCCACTTCTACCGTGAGAATGAGTGGATGTTCATGACATCCGTCCCTCAATCCCGCAACAATTCTCTGTGTCCGTATGATGATAGAGACCTCATCCCGTCCCCACCCCGGTCTTGTGCGCTTGAAGCTACATCGAGCTTCGCAAGGTCACCCAGTACGACTAACTACCCTTATATCCACCAGGTCGTCCAGGGCCCTAGGACACATCACTACCCCTTTTGTGCATCTTGAAGATCCCATAATCATAGTGCAAGCACAATCAGTATTTTCAAATCATGCCATATAATCCGAGCACCACTGGTCCAACAGCCCTGACCCTCAACTCAACTTGCAGCTGTTTGTCTTGACTAGTTCGGAGGCCCATCATGTTGCACTACCGCTAGTTGATTGTGTATGTTGGTCCTATCTTGGTACCATGGCCAAAAAATTCAATTATTCAAGTTTTCATGACATATAATTCATGTTTGTTTATGAGTTTCTACTCGTGCCAACTTGCCTATGGCCCACTGTTCAAGATTTTCAAAATTGAGCATAATAGCCCCCAAGTTCCAAAATCGAGGCTTCTAGCCTAACAAAGCTATTCAAGCTCCCGTCAAGAAGGTCTACCAAATTGTTTAAGGAGTGGCACATAGTGAGGGGAGAGCACTTTTGACAAAAAAGTATATATTTTCAACTATCCATCATACCAATCGAGTATGAGGATATCTCCGCTCATAGCCGATGAACGGGTTTCCCACTTCTTCCAAGGAAGTTTCATCATACTAACCGGGTATGATCTACTTACAACCAGTAAGTAGTTTTTCGTGTCATTTTCACACCACTCCTCTAAGTTGTGATGTTTAAAAAATCACTAAGCAGTGGGTTTTCATTTCCGAGGTACTTTTCATCCCAACCAGTTATGATATAAAAATCCCACTCACTCGATCGTGAATTGAAATTCCTCTTAGCCTGCTTGTTTTCCTCACTCGAACTCATCTTAACTGGCGTTCTTGGTACTTCATGTTCCTACACGATATAAACATTCTTGTTCATTATTCTTTGTCTTAATAGCCCTCATTCATCCCAAATGAATAAGAAAATGAACTTTTCCTTTATTTGTAATTAGGTAACTAAAATTAATTTTCTTTAATTTTAAGTTCCTAATGTCGGTTTTTCCTCAAATTGAGCCCCAAAACTTTTGAAATTTATCTTATGACCTCAATTTATTCAAATTCACAAAAGGGGTTCAATTTCCCAAATTTCCAATTTGGTCCCCCAACTTTTCCAAAATTACCATTTGCCCCTACTTTACAAAAATGGTAAGTTTTTCCCCCAAAATTCCAAAAATTGCCTAATTGGTCCTCCAACATTTTATCATGCCCAATTGGTCCTCTATTTTATGAAAATTGCACTTTAGTCCCTCTAATTTTTGAAATTCCCAAATTTCCCCCAAATTTCACCCAATTTCAACCTTCTAACTCTACCGAATTTGATTTCATCAAATTGACCAATAAAATGAGTTTAATTATTCAAATTGAAGTTAAATTAGAGTTCCTACACCTTCATACAATTCAATTGCACTTTGAATCGCACGATTTGGTTTCGGAATGGGATCAAACGAAGCTTCGTCGGAAAATTAGACTTAAAGAGAGAAAGCTTCAAAAGTTTACTGTCGGGAGCATGGCGGTCCGAGCTTTCAATCTGGGCAGATAGCTTGTGTCCTGAGGTTACTCTTAGGATTAAGAATTGCATCAATTGATGCAAAATTGAGTGAGAATTTTATCATCGAAGTTCTGTCAGTTCTCTCTCTAGCATCGGTCAGAAATTATAGAGGGGAGCCGAATTGGCTTACCTTTCAGCTCTAATTCAATTGTAGGAGAGATGTGGAGGTGTTGGAAGGGCTTGGTTTGGCTTGAGGAGGGCTCAAATTGGCCTATTTCAGCTCAGCCAAAACAGGCCAGCTTCGGTCTACTGGAGCTGCTTTACTGTTCTATCACGCTAACGTTTCTCTAGCGACTCTCGGAGCAAATGGATACTACAGGCGTGTAGCTGACTTCTCCCCGGTTCTAAAGAACTCAACCTCACCTTGTTTGGATTAGAAAAATGCCCAAGTCAGAGATCTGGTTTGAGCTTCACCGAAAAATAGAGTAGTTGAGAGAGAATTGAGTTTTCAGGTGTGGAGAGGATGAATGAGGAGGGGCTCTCTATATAGGAATCTCGAGGACTTCTTGGTCATTCGATTGGCGCCTTAATGGCAGTCATTCATTGCCTGAAACCCCTTGGCTGGAGACTTTTCAGCTTCGTCGACGCTGCACGATTTTCCAATGAGTGACAGTGCTATCATGTGAAGGAAGAAGACGAAATTGTTCCGAGCCGGATCGGACCAGTCCGAACCGGGTTCAAAGCTTAAACCAGTCGGTTCACCCCTAATTCAACCAAAAATTTCAAATCTAAAAATTTCTAAATTCATCTAAATTCATTTTCTATCCAATGTTGGCCTCAAATCTCAAATTTGAATTTTTAAAACCACCTAGAAAAATGAATTTAGCATCTGGTTCAATAGTGGTTTAAACCGATCTAAATCGGTTCAATCTGGTTCAGATCCAGTTCACTTGAACCGATTTAGTTTTCATCTCCAATTTACCCTAATGTCCTTTTTCATAACTTTTGTGACTCCTTAGGTCACTCGGAGTCCATAAATTTCCCAGTTTGCCCTCTCTCTTTGGGTTCTGGTTCATTAACCAACTCGGTTCATAAACTCATTCAATTCGGTTCAGATCCAATTCACCCGAACCGGTTTGGTTTTTCTCTCCCAATTTGTCCTAAGGTTCTTTTCCAACCTTCTTACCATTCTTGAAGGTTCCTTCCTCCATTTCCTTACTTTTCCTTCTATACTAGGGTATTTGCCTACTTTGAATCCTTCCTCATCTTAAAATTCCATTTCCTCCCTTACTCTCTATCTAAGGATCTTTCGATTATCAGTCTTATTTTGTGTACTCCATACTATGTTCATTCGTCCTTTCTTTAGAGTGTAGTCTCCACTATTCCTCGGTCCTTCCTATGGTGTCATTTATTCCCCTTGACCATCTAATTGCTACTAGTTGCTTCCTTCTTTTCTAGGTTCATCGGAAACCTCTAATTGGTTTATTTGCTCTCTCAATCAGTTAATACCTTGGCTATTCTGACATACCCTTAACCACTTATGGTTCTTTATGAGGTTCTTTATGTCAGTTTAAACCTCTTGGGACCCATCTGATGGTTCCTTAGCATTGGAACTTCCCTTTTTTAGGTCACTCCCAACTTGTATCCTCTACTTAAGGATTCCCGTCCTGGTTCAACCTCTTTAATGTTTCTAGGAGGCTTTTCCCTCTTTCCTTCTTATGAGTAGTCCATTTGTCAAGGTGTCCCCTGGATGCCATCTTCCTACTTACCCGCTCCTTGGGTTTAGCTTACTCCTTGGATTCCTCCTATTATGCTTCCCTAATCTTAACATGCATTTTATTTACAACTTCGTTTCCAAATTCCTCTTCATCAGGTTCTATTTCCTTTTAAGGAGAGTTCACATCCACCTAGTTTCAAATCTCTTAATCATCCTTCCTAAGGCACACTTGACCGTCTCAAGACTTTTAAATGTAAATTTGGTCTTGGCCATTGATTTCTTTAAGGATTTTCCTTCATCATTCTTTTCCATTATTTTGGCCTTTTCACTTCTCCTTTTTTTGTCGTGGTTTAAATCCATGGTTCTCCCGAAGGCCTGTTTGTTAACTATTTCCTTTCTACTAGGTCTCCTTGAGTCGTTATTTGGCTCTTCTGTTTTTCTCCAAGCAGGTCATGCTAGGTCATCCTGGTACATCATTCCTTGGAAAATTCCTTAATTAAGGGTGAGTTCCTTGCACTCCACGTCATGACTGTCTGCCCTTCAATGATTCCTTATGAGAAATTCCTGTTGATAGATTAGTTTCTAGCACCCTTTATGTCTAGCCATACACTCCTTGGGCTCCATTAAGTGAGTGTGGGCTACGTCCAGTCTTGGTATCATTGGTTGTTTTCTCCTTACCTCCTTTCGAATTGAAGGGCTTACTTTTCCTAGATTTTCTGGATGTTCTTTCACCTCGGCATGCACTTCATCTCCTCATCCTTCGTCACTTGGTCCATTATTTCTCTGTTGGAACATGTATGCCTTCCCATGGACTTCCTTGGGAAAAGCTCAGACACTTATTTGCTCCAAGACATTTTTGGGCGGGACTTACTAAATCCTCCTTATGGCTTGAGTGTAGTCATCATTTCTTTTTCGGCCATTTATTTCTTCAAGGGTTTTCTTCATTCTTCCTTTCCACTGTTCTGGCCTTTTCCATTCCCCCCTTCCTTATTAGGTTAGTCTACAACTCTACTTGACTCCTCTATTTTTCCAAGGTATATCATACTTTACTATCTCAAGGCATTCCAGTTGTCTTTCAAAATTTAGTTTGTCTTCTATGGAGGAGGTGTTTCCTTCTTTGCTCCTAGGTGGTTTGTAGTGCTCTTTAAGGAAAATTTCCTTTATCTATATCTTACTATTTCTAGGTTTTCTTAAGATCTTACCCTTGATCTTCTTTTCATGATCCTTCCTCGAGCTATTGAGGCATGCTACCATATTATTATGGAATTGAGAAATTTTTAGAAACTTAGAATCTTATTTATTGAAGTAAGTATACAGTTTGGGGTTTTAACATCTCTTGAGGGAGATTGTTACAATGATGGGTTGAGAAGTATTCACTACTAAACTATGGTCTAGAGGGATTTCTTCCTGGGTGAGATTGGGTTCCCTAGTCGCAGTAGTGGTTCTTTTAACGTCATCCCTTCAAACTTTGATAGGGGTGAAGGTGTCCTTATTAGAAGGTATCGCATGGATTCCTCGTAGTGTGGGATAATTCCTTGCTATGTGTCTCACCTTCCTACACTCATAGCAGATCCTCTCGGGTCTTGTCTTCCAGAATGTCGCGCATCTTCTATTGTAGTGTCCCCACTGCCCACATTTATAACAGGTCAACTCCTTGTGTGGATCTTTATGGTTCTTCCAACACTTTGAGCATTGTGGGGCCTTTCTAAGGGGTTTTGATGGTTCGATGCCTTTCCATCTTTGACCCGAGGTTACTCCCAGGGTCCTTCTATACTCTTAGTTCATTTCCTTCCTTGGGAGAGGGTTCTCCCTAGCTTCCAGGGTGGCTATGGTAGTGTGGGTTTGTTTAGCTACTTTTCTTGGGGTCATCAAAAAATTTTAAGATCAATCCTATTAGTTACTATATTTTCTAATCTTGATTATATATTCGAAGAAACAGGCTCTAATACCACTTATGTTGTCACACCCCGACCCGATTTGGTCGGATCCCCACGATCAACCCGCCACTCTCCCGGTTTATTAAGAGTTTCCCCTTGTTTATAAATCGTAAAGAGTAAAGAGTCATTTAAACCTGCATATTTCCTGGAATAACATGAATCAAAACTGAATAAAATTTTTAAACTGATCATACCTGTCTCACAGGTGTATTAGTTGATGGTCTTTGGGGTAGGCTTTCCACGATTTCCTAAAAGGGATATAAGAGAGGGGGTGAGTACAACGACTCAGTGAATGGGTTTTGAAATTTAGTTTTAGGAAAAATATTTGTTTTGGAGTGCGTCAGGCTCCTTATTTCCTTTAAAAAAATCTTTCATTTCAAATCTCTTTTTTTATCACCACTTCTTATTTATCACGGTGTGTCATCACCCAACACAAATCTTTCATCATGAAGGTCAAATACACAATCACAGGACTGTACGTTCACTGAACCCACTTGTGGCGTCGGAACGACTTTACTGGCCACCTAGATAGAAGTACATCCACTTCTACCTTGAGAATGAGTGGATGTTCGCGACATCTGACCCTCAATCCCATAACAATTCTCCATGTCTGTATGAGGACATAGGCCTCATCCCGTCCCCACCCCAGTCTCGTGCGCTTGAAGCTACGTCGAGCTTCGCAAGGTTACATGGTACGATAAACTGCCCTTATATCCACTAGGTCGTCTAGGGCCCTAGGACGCATCACTACCCCTCTTGGGCATCTTGAAGGTCCCATAACCACATTGCATGCACAATCAGTATTTTCACATCATGCCATATAATCTGTGGTGCCACTAGTCCAACAGCCCCGACCCTCAACTCAACTTGCAGCTATTTGTCTTGACTAGTCTAGAGACTTGTCATGTCGCATTGCCGCTAGTTGACTGAGTATGTCGGTCCTGTCTTGGTACCATGGCCAAACAATTCAATTATTCAAGTTTTCATGGCATATAATTCATATTTGTTTACGAGCTCCTACTCGTGCCAACTGGCCTATGGCCCACTGTTCGAGATTTTCAAAATTGGGTATAATAGCCCCCAAGTTCCAAAATCGAGGCCTCCCGCCTAACAGAGCTATTTGAGCTCCTGTCAAGAAGGTCTCCCAAATCATTTAAGTAGTGACACACAGTTAAGGTAGAGCACTTCTGACAAAAAAATATATTTTCAACTATCCATCATACCAATCGAGTATGAGGATATCTCCACTCATAACTGATGAACAGGTTTTCCACATCTTTCAAGGAAGTTTCATCATACCAACCGGGTATGATCTATTTACAACCAGTAAATAGTTTTTCCATGTCATTTTCACACCACTCCTCTAAGTTGTGATGTTTAAAATACCACTAAGTAGTGAGTTTTCATTTCCGAGGTACTTATCGTCCTAATCGAATATGATATAAAAATCTCACTTACCCGATCGTATAGTGAAATTCCTCTTAGCTGACTTGTTGTCCTTACTCGAACTCGTCTTAACTGGTGTTTTTGGTAATTCGTGTTCTTACATGATATGAACATTCTTGTTAATTATTCTTTGCCCTAATAGCCCTCATTCATCCCAAATGAATAAGAAAACTAACTTTTCCTTTATTTGTAATTAGGTTCCTAAAGTTATTTTTCTGTAACTTTAAGTTCCTAATTCTGATTTTTCCTCAAATTGAGTACCGAAACTTTTAAAATTTATCTTATTACCTTAATTTATTCAAATTCACAAAAAGGGGTTCAATTTCCCAAATTTCCAATTTGGTCCCCCAACTTTTTCAAAATGACCATTTTGCCCCTACTTTACAAAAATGGTAAGTTTTGCCCCAAAAATTCAAAAAATTGCCCAATTTGTCCTCCAACATCTTTATCATGCCAAATTGGTCCACAATTTTATGAAATTCCACTTTAGTCCCTATAATTTTTGAAATTCCCAAATTTACCCCAATTTTCCCCAATTTCAACCTTCTAACTCTGCCAAATTTGATTTCATCAAATTAATCGATCAAATGAGTTTAATTATTGAAATTGAAGTTAAATTGGAGTTCCTACACCTTCATACGATTCAATTGCACTTTGAATCACACGATTTTGTGCTGGAATAAGCTTAAACGGAGCTTCGCTAGAAAACTAGACCTAGAGAGAGAGCTTCGAACGCTTACCGTCGGGGGCACGACAATCCGAGCTTTCAATCTGGGCAGATAGCTTGTGTTCTGAGGTTCCTCCTAGGATCAAGAATTACATCAATTGGTGCTGAATTAAGTGAGAATTTCATCATCGAAGTTCTATCAGTTCTCTCTCTAGCACCAATTGGAAATTATAAAGGGGAGTCGAATTGACATACCTTTCAACTCTAATTTAGTTATAGGAGGGCTGTGGAGGATTTGGAAGGGCTTGGTTTGGCCTGAAAATGGCTCAAATTGGCTAATTTCAGCTCGGCCAAAATAGGGCAACTTTGGTTCGCCGGTGCCGCTTCATTGTTCTACCACGCGAGCGTTTCTTCGACGACTCTCGGAGCAACTGGAGATACATGCGTGTAGCTGACTTCTCCCCAGTTCCAAAGAACTTGACCTCACCTTGTTTGGCTAAAAAAATGCCCAAGTTGTAGCTCTAATTCAAGCTTCACCGAAAAATAGATTAGTTAAGAGAGAATGGAGTTTTCAAGTGTGGAGAGGATGAATGAGGAGAGGCACTTTATATAGGAAGCTCGGAGAATTCTTGGCCATCCGATTGGCGCCTTAATGGCAGTAATTCATTGCCTAAAACTCCCTGACTGGAGATATTTTAGCTTCGCTGGTGCTGCGCGATTTTTCGGCAAGTAAACAGTGCTATCATCTGAAGGAAGAAGACGATACTGTTACGAATAGGACCGGACCAGTCTGAACCGAGTTCAAAGCTTAATCTGATCGGTTCACCTCTAATTCGATTGAAATTTTCAAATAAAAAAATTTCTAAATTCATCTAAATTCATTTTCTATCCAATGGTGGCCTCAAATCTCAAATTTGAATTTTTTTAAACCACATAGAAAAATGAATTTAGCATCTAGTTCGATAGTGGTTCAAACCAATCCAAACTGGTTCACCTGAACTGGTTTAGTTTTCATCTCCAATTTGCCCTTAAGTCCTTTTTCATGACTTTTGTGACTCCTTAGGTCACTTGAGGTCCATAAATTTCCCGGTTTGCCCTCTCTCTTTGGGTTCCGGTTCATAAACCGACTCGTTTCATAAACCGGTTCAATATGGTTTGGATCTGGTTCATCCAAACTGGTTTGGTTTTTCTCACCCAATTTGTCCTAAGGTTCTTTCCTAAGGTTTATGAACTCTTTTTAGGTCACTCAGGAGTTGTAAATTCCCCAATTTGCCTGTTCCCCTATGATCAGGTTTGTGAACCGGTTCGGTGTTTCTCACTTGGTTTGACCGGTTCTTTTTCCGGTTTTCCTTAATTCAAAAGGGCGGGGTTTACAATGGACGTGCTGGCCTACGAATGTGTATTCCCTTCATGATGAAAGGCGTGTGTTGGTTGATAAACACACTGTTGTCATGAGAAATGGCTATGAAAAATTGAGATTTGAGAATGAAAGGTTTTTAAAGAAAAAAATAAGCAGTCTGGCACACTCCAATTCAAACTATTTTCTGAAAGTCATACTTTAAACACCCATTCACTAAGTCATTGAACTCACCCCCTCCCTTATACCACTTTTACGTAATCCCAGGGAAAGCCTACCCAAAGACCACAAGTTAACTGGTTCTTCATAGTTCAATCTGGTTTAATCCAATTCAGGTCTAGTTCACCTTGAACTGGTCTGGTTTTCCCATCCTATTCTATTCATGGTTGTTCTCCATGATCTTTGGGTTCTTATTGGCTACCTGGGATTTTTCCAATTTCCCATTTTTTTCTCTTATTGACCAATTTTAGTGCACTTTGATACCTGGTTTTCCTTTGAAATTGTCAAGTTCTCCATTTTGGTTCCTTATTTCGCAAGATCAGGGTTTATAACTACTCCCCTCATTTTATGGAGTTTTGTCCCAAAACTCTTTACACCTTAAATAGGGAATGCTTTTTCTCACTCATTTCTTCCTCTACTCTGGCCATCCTGCCATCACTCTTTCCAATTGAAATTACTTAGGCTCTTAGGATAGATTATCATCCCAATTTCACCTCATCTACTCTTAATTCTTCCTTAAGCTCCTCGCCTTTACCTAGGGGATTTCTCCTTATCCTTTTTTCCTTAGAGATAATTTTTCTAATTTGAAATTCGTGGTGTCCCTCTTTGGATCTTTTCACACCTTCCTTAGCTAACAGTTGTATTGGGATCCTACCTTTTAACTTGACCAGTGCTTTCATTTGGGTGAAATTCGCGTACTTGTATCCATCTGAGTCGCATACCCTTAACTTATGTCGTTGTCCATGTTCGGGATTTCTTTCTTTCCGTTCGTCACCATCACATTTTGATAATAGACTTTTCCTCCCATGAGTCATACCATGCTATTGAGACTTATGTGTCCCTATCCCAATTCGGGTGGTTTACCTATTACTATCATAAGTCCTTTTTGGCTAGGTTTTTTTCATTCCCCCAGCTTTGTTCTCCCCACCCAACCACTTATCTTAGGTGGTTAGTGACTATTTCTACTACTCATTTTGGTTAAAATCTCTTTAATGATTCATATCATTTCCACATGGCATCACTCTTACCATACTCCATATCTTTGCTACATTTCTTAGAAGGGTCATTTGTACCATTACTCCCTTTGGGCATTTGAATCCCTTTCCCTCCATGTCTTGGGTGTGTCCATTTTTTTCATCCTTTATTTTGCCATCATTCTTAATTGCATCATTTGGCCTTCAATCTCGAGGTGAAAATCTCCTAGCGATCTCACCTCACATTTTCCTCTTCCTTGAACGCTCACTTGCTTATATGATTACCCTAGTAACATATCACTATGGTCATTCTTTTATTCTGTCCTTTGGTCTTGTGTTTGTTCTTAAGTCCATCCTTAATTCTCTTGTTGATATGTTTATACAACGACCCTTACATCTTTTTCCTTTACTTAAACGTCATGCCTTTCATGACAGTTTGGGCTTTCCTTATTTATTTATCCTTTACCAATCTCCTTATTGATCATTCTTGGTTTCAATTATTGGATTTCTTGATCACTTCATTACTTGTCAATTGACATACTCATGTTTTTCCTCCATCATGCACTTCCTTATGTTTGATGGCATCCTTACCTAAGAATTTTTATTTCTTAGTCAATCCTTACTTGTTCATGATCATTTTACAGTTATTCTCTCTTTACTCCTATTTGATCCCTTATGGTATACTTATTGACCCCTTGGACTTATTTTGAGTAGTTCATTTTGTTTGTTCCATTCTTTACTCTTGTACATTGAAGTAGAGACATCTATCTTAGGAATTATGCCTCAACCCTTCTTATCGCTCCTTAAAGGTTTCCTTCCTTCATATCTTTACACCCTTTCACATTAGAGCATTTGCCCATGTCCATTCCTTCATCATATTCTAATTATCCATTTGTAATTTTCTATTTGAGGAATTTCTATTATCAGGGTCTTATTTCGTGTACTTAACTATGCCCCACCGTCCAATATTAAAACAGACTTATCTCACAACATCTGGAATGTTGCATTGGACGCCCTAATTGGTGTTTTATTAAAACAGACTTATCTCCCATTGGGCTGGTCCAATGCAACTACTCGATTTCCATTACCAGGGTCTTATTTCACATTAAAACAGACTTTTGTAAAAGTTTTAATTATATGTGAATTTTGGAAATATTGTATTTAATTTGAACCTTTCACCCTACCAATTGTATTGAGCATTAAGATTATATAACGATTGTTATATCCGTCTGATTAGTAAATGAGATCAAGTTGTAACAACTCACATGTATATAAATCATATATATTAGTATACTATGACATTCACAACATAATAAGTAAAATGTCACCCCAAATCTTGGGTTGTAAATAAATCTAACACAAACTTGGCACATACCCAACCCGACCTAACCTAATCGGGTCCATATCGAACATGAGCACTATGTTGGGTCTAGATCAAAAGTTTGTACCGATATAATCGTCGTGTGTAGGTTTATACACTACTTCCTGAATTCGGAGCTACTGAGATTTGAACCCGACTCATAATAAATAAAAATAATAAACCCTTGAAATTTTAATAAATGAAGATTTAAAATACTTTAAAATTCGAACTATTAACCTTTTATTTAAGTGAGAAAGTTAACACCATTATAATGTAATTTATTTTAAAATTATTAATAATATATTATATATTAAAAATAGATAAATATTATAAAAAATTTATAGTTTTACATTACATAATATAAAAAATAATCACTCCAAAAAATTAATAAAATATTAGTATTATTATATTTTGTATCACAAATTAAAAAATTAGGGTTTGATTCTATTTTAAATTATAATTTAAAAAATAGATTTTGAATGGAGATATAGGAACTGAATAAACCATATTTAATTGTACGGACGGTGAGTTTTAACTTTATGTATCAATTTTTTTTGTTCATATCTATCACCCACTCTAAATTTTGGATTTAAATTTGGAAATTGAATATTGGATTCAAATATAGGAGCAAAAAAAATTAATTGGTAAATAAAAGATCCAACCCGACCCGTATGTATGCGGGTCGGGTACCGGTGATACCTTACTTGAACTTAGATCCAATTTCCCGAAATCGAAAGAATTTGAGTTTTATTTTCTAGATCGGATGATCCGGTCTAGGTACTTGTACCCGGTCATCCGATGTATGCGGGTCCCGGAACACCGGACCCGACATGCCTACCCAAATCGCCCAAACAACTTGGCTTCGTCGTCCCCATCCTTATCATTCACCATGGATATCTAAGTGCGCACCAAGCTCCTCTGGATATCCCAATAGCATCATAGCTACCGAGGGAGTAAGAGTTAGGGACAAACATCGATCGATCCAGAGGCTTGGATCTGTAAAGTTCTGAAAACTTTCATGGGCTTCAACTCCTCTCTCGACGTCTTCAATGGCCAAATCTCTCAGAGTTAGCCGTGTCGGCGTCCCATCCCTCCTCCCCCTCCTCCTCGTAGACCACATCCTTCCGATCACCGCCATTAACCTGCTTCTCATCCTACTCCATTCCCTCTTATAGCTCTTGCTCCCTCGCCGGTTCTTCCGGTCCTCCATCCCCCCGATCCCATCTTCGTCCGATTATTATATTATTTAAGCCCCTTTCAATATATTTCAGAAATTTTCTCTTTTGATCCATATCACTCAGAAAATTTCATCATTTTGATCTCCCACTCTGTTTAATTTCACTAGACAATCGCCCATCCCCTTTTCTAGGGTCTTTGGGTTGACTTTTCCTCCTGGTTCCATCGATATTGTATCTATCGAGGAGTAATCCAAGGTAAACGCTGGCGAAATTGTTAGCTGACTGTAGACTCCATTCTTTTGGGACGCTTTCTGGTGAATATTGTTTGTCCTTTTGATAATTTATCAGCTCAGGAAGCATGGCATCCGTATTTCTATACCATGTGGTGGGTGATCTGACGGTGGGGAAGCCGGAGCTAGTGGAGTTCCTTGAGACGGACACTGTGGAATCGGCGATTCGGGCCATCGGGGAGTCCACAGAAGGGGGGATCCCAGTCTGGAAGAGGGCATCGCACTTGGACATACCGGAGAGCAGCCAGATGAGACAGCAGAGGTTCGTGGGGATTCTTGATTCTGTTGATATTGTCACGTTCCTGTCGAGAAGTGAGTGCTTGCAGGATCAAGATAGAGCTATGAAGACACCTGTATCTGAGGTTGTTTTCCCCAACAATACTTTGCTCAGGCTTGTCGATCCTGGAACCCGGTAAGCTCCCGCTTACAATTTACTAGAAATGCTCCCTTTTTTCTGTCTGAATCTATTGTCTGCTCAGTTGAAATTAGAAAATTGTTGTACTTCTAAAATCAGTTCATGCAATATCCACAAATATTGTAGAAGCCTGGAGAGTGCTGTAGATATTACGACGAGAGGAATATTATAAAATGAAGTCCATGGGAAGAGTTCTCTTCAAGCTCTGATGCCAATATGTTTTCTTGATAGAGTCCATTGTCCTCAAATTTCTTTCTTTTAAAGACCCAATTTCTCAGCAAGCTATTTCCAGTTGTATTTCTATTTTGCTCAAATTGATCAATTGAAAAATTGATGGTACATCATGCACTCAATTGTGATTTAGACATACTTGCATATACTATATTTAAGTGATGTCTGGACTTTGATTCATGGGTTTCACAATTCAGAAGGTTCCATGATTTACTCTTGCTATAAGAAGTATTTATCCATATCCATATTTTGTATATTTGACAGACAGCTTTCATCCAATTGTTATGTTGCCTTTCTTGACTATCTTTGGTTTCTGAATGTATCTTACACTTTGATCTGGAGATTACTTTTCTGTTGGGTGGTTCTGCTTTTTTTCCTTGTGAACATTGGGGTGAAGCATATTGGAGCAATATAATGTTTAGTCTGTGTTATTTCTTTTTGCTGATCATTGTATTGAGCTGGAAGGTTGATAGATGCCCTGGAGATGATGAAGCAGGGTGTAAAACGCCTCCTCGTTGCAAAGAGTGTTGGGTGGAAGGGCATGAGCAAGAGGTTCTCTATCCTCTATAATGGCAAGTGGCTAAAGAATGTTGATAATTCCAATAGCAGCAACAACAATATTCCCCCAAATACAAGTCGCCCTTCCTCATCCAATTCCACAGTCGCGGCCTCTGCTCTTCAGGATAAGTTCTGCTGCCTCTCCCGTGAAGATGTGATCCGATTCATCATAGGTTGCCTAGGAGCCCTTGCTCCTCTTCCCCTCTCCTCCATCTCATCCCTGGAGGCCATCAACACGAACTACATCTCCATGGAGGCCTCTCTCCCTGCCACAGAAGTGACTGGCAAGCGCCCGGAAGAGCCTCGAGCTGTTGCTGTAGTAGAGCCAACTTCAGATGGTCAGTACAAGATTATTGGTGAGATCTCTGCATCAAAGCTATGGAAATGTGATTACATGGCTGCAGCATGGGCCCTGGCAAACCTCTCGGCAGGGCAGTTTGTCATGGGGGTCGAAGACAACATGAGCTTGAGGGTCCTCCCCGAGTTTCAGGTCAGCCCAACAGCTGCCGCAAGCAATGGAGCCGTCAGTGGGGCTGGAGGAGGAGCAGTAGGGCCTATTAGTAGGCCTAAGAAGTTCAGTAGCAGGAGCATCGGGTTTTTCAATAACAGGAGCCCGAGCCTCAATCTTAGCCGGAGCATGTACAGAGGCCGGAGCGCCCCATTGACCTGCAAAGTCTCTAGCTCCTTAGCGGCGGTCATGGCCCAGATGCTCTCTCACAGGGCGACCCATGTATGGGTTACGGACGCAGAGAATGAAGAGGTTCTCGTGGGAGTGGTAGCCTATGTTGACATCTTGGCTGCGGTGACCAAGTTGCCGCCCCTCAGCGTTCCTCAGAACCAATCCACGGAGACACTCATGACCACAGAGGTTCAAAGCTGATGATGAATCCGAGGGTGTACAAAGCTGATGATGAATCCGAGGGTGTACTCATTTGATTTATCCGAGATATTAAGTTTATTATGAAGAGATTCAAACAATGGACGATATTAGGCCTTTGGTGTTGATGTTGTATCCATGTCAATTGGAAACGATATATATAATTTTTATTTATATTAAAATAATTTCGTTTAGTATTTTTTCAATTATAGATAGGTAAATAAATAAAACAAAGTCATTTTAATCTTATTGCTCGTGCATTTTGAATGCCCTAGCCCAAGCCTGTCGTTTGCTGAGCTACTTTCATCCACGAACCCGAGCCCTCCGAAAAGCAACTAGGAGCCACACCGAGTCCCTCACGTGCCCGTCCACCTATGCATGCACAGTGCTCGCCCATTTGCACCAACATCGTCCAATGCATGTGCTGGGTGTACGCCCGAATCAAGCCCTCCGTATATTTTTGCGACCCGACAGTTTCTCGGACACCCGACTTAGCAACAATCCTTCCTTCCCTTTGCCCACCCGAGTTCTGGATAACTTTCCCAATAGATCCTTGTCTCTGCCCAACAATCCCAGTAGACCCGTTGTTAACCACAGATTCTGACAGCCCCTATACCCGTAGCCCACCCGATAATTTTTTTGTAATGGGACTCAATTCACGTATGATGACTTAAATATGGGTATGAGTTATTAAATTTATTAAATATGATATTATATATTATTTATTTATATAATATTATTGCATGAAAAAAATTAACAGTTGGTGAACATTCAATCATGATCAACCATTAAATTTACTATAATTGGTGGTATTAGTACTAGTGGCTTTAGTACTAGAGTTACATGTACTTGTAATGCTGATCTAACTCAATAAAGTACTAGTAAAGTAAAATCAAATGTAAAATCAAGTATTTTAGGTAATATTTGTTAACTATTTATGAAATGTTTTAATGGAACATTACTCGAGAGGTTGTGAAAGTAAATTTAATTTTAATTAGCAAAAACATTTTACTAAATTTACAAATATAATCGTAACATATGAGTATTTATTGAATATGTTAAAACATACCATGTTTAAAAAGTTTTTGTGTAAGCTACAACTAAATTTCAAATGGTGTCATCCAATACAATAAAAAAATATTATATTAACTTGTATGTTAATTATAGTATGGATATTATTATATGTAAACGTAGAAAACATAGAAAAATAATTATAAGGTAATAATTAAATTAGGTATCAAAATATAATTTTGAATTATATTTTTAAATATATTTATTGTAGTTGATATACTTTTTATTTTAAGGTTTTTTTAAATTTTATTTATTATTTTTATAAGTTATTTTATATGCTATCTACACACTAGTAATATAGTTTGTGAATATATTACAACTTCACTGATTTGAATATAGACTTAAAATTATCCCATATCATAATTAATAATTGTTCAACAAATAACTGCATAATACGCATGCTTACCTATAAGCTTTCTTTGGAACTATTTATATTCGAAGAGAATATGGTGCATATGTAACATTAGGATTTCCCCAACCATAGAGTTGGACACCGACGAACCGAGAATCCAAGATAAATCGAGGATGATAATATGAGTCGGGAATTGAGATCAGCTTGGAAGTTATTTCCCAGACAAGAAGCCAAAAATTACGGGAGTTCGGTTTGGTTGAGTTAGAAACGAAAAAGAGAATAATTCAAATTATGAGAGGACTCAACGTAACAAAAGTGTAATTTTGGAAAAAATGGAAAGGAGGGGCACCAAGTCAGGTCAGATCCGACTTGACCTGAACCCCCTCCCCCGTGACTGACTCGATTCGTCACTTGCGAAGCTCGTACACATATTAGTTTTTTTTCTACCGCACACACTACCCTAACAAACACGTAAAATCAAGTTAGTTTTTTCATCAAGTTTCATGAAATCAAATATGAGGATGTGGTGACAAATCCCTGGGTGGTTTTCACTTGAGTTTAATTTCATTTTTACCTCCCCATCAGATTGGATTCCTTCCCCAAAGTCTGAAAACTTGATATTAGAAACTTTTTCGACACCTCATCCTATTAAGTAGCAATTCTCATTCTTTAACCACCAAATTTTGGTATTTTAGTGTGATAATACTGCTAAGAGACTCTTGTTCAAGTATATGGTCAGGTATCAATCAACTAGAGGTCGAAATATGTCACACGAGGGTCATTGTTGTCATGCCCCAACTTAGTTTTGTTGGAACCCCATGAGCAACCCACCAACTCTCATTGTACCACCCATGTACCTTGACCCGGATAGGACAAGAAAAGTAAAGGCATCATGTTAACTGGTTTTTCTAAAGCAAATAAATCAAAATAAAGTATGGTTAAATTCATACCTTAGTGGTTGAAGGTTTCTTGCTTGTTGCTCTTCTCCTCACAGTATATATCCTACCTTAAAAGGAGTGGGAGGGGGTGAGTTTCAACAACTCAATGAGTGGTTATTAGGGTGAGTTTTTGTAAATGTAAAATCTTTTTTGTTCACAAAATTTTCTTAGAAAATCATTTCAATGTTTCCCCTTGCCCAGGATTGGTTTAGCACACAATCATACTCGCCCTTTATAAAAATAAAAGGGTTCACACGTTCGTAGAGCAATTCATCAACTGCTCCACTTGTGGACTTCAGCGTCTTTATCGTCCACCCGAATAGAAGTCTATGACTTCTACCCTAAGTCTAAGTGGACATCAATTGTTTGACTCTCAGACCCGAAAATACTTTGTGTCCGCTAGGGGATGAGACCTCTCCTCCCATGCCCCAGTCTCAATGCGCATAAAGCTCCTTGAGGTTATCGACATACTAGATGACAAACTTGCCTTATACTCCTCGGGTCATCCAACTGCCATTGGAACCAACACTACCCCATACTGGACGCCTCAATAGTTACGAACTCATAGCATGTACAAACAATAGTTTTAGGAATTATATCCATCATTTTTGTTGTTACCGGCCCAACGATCCCAACACTCGACTTCAGCTCCATAACTGTTATGCCCAACAGGTTTGATGATCTTACTTTGGCTCAACAACTACTATTCCATCAAATTGACAGTCTAGCTTCGGCATTGTGGTGATTCACACAATTAACTCGTTATAAACGGTTTTCATAGCTCATAAGCTTACTTGTCTACGGGCTTTGGCCCGTGCCCATTGGCCTTGGGCCCACTTCATGAGTTTTTTTTCCAAAACTGGGCCTTGTGCCCTATTAGTTTCAAATTGAGCCCTCAGGCCTACTAAAGCAATTGCAGCTCTGAGAAATGTCTCCCAAAATGTTTAAGTATTTTCATGCAGTCAGATAGGGAGACTATTACTAGAAAATGGTTTTCAAAATTGAAAACGGTGCTCATCACCCCAACCAGGTATGATGTTAGAAATTCCCACTTACCAAATAAATGTGACATGTTCGTCCCAGCTGTATTCCAACTAGTGATGTGCTCCTCAGCACAAGTACTTGTACAACTAGTTACTACATGGTTCGAGTATTTCATTCAATTGACCTTTTAAACTTGGGTAATTGCCCCCTTTCATGATCTTATTCATCTTCCCTATGTCTCTCTCATCATTTCAAGCTTTAGTACGTCGTAAACGATTTAAAAATGATCTCAAATGAAGCTTCGCCGAAAAAGGTCTAGAGAGAGAAAATTTCAATTTTTTACCGATGAGGATCATTTCTGATCGATTTAAGTTTCTCTCTCCCTGGTGATCATTCCTGGATCAAACTACACTTCAATTAGTGGCTTGATTTGTGCGAATTTCGTATTTTAACTTTCGGTAAAAATGTACTATGAATAGTACTTTTCAGCGGAGGGGACTTAACAACGTAGCTCAGAAATGTCAGAACACTTCTAGGGGTGATCTGAGGAGCTTGGTTTGGCTGGAATTGGGCTAAGGGTGGCTCGAATTGAGCTTGATCAATTCAGGTTGCAGATTGGCGAGGAGTGGTGGTACTATGCGAGCTCATTGGTGCTTCTTCGACAATCCTTGAGCTGAATGGAGGATGCTGTCGTGTAGCTAATTTCCTCAGATTCTGGAGAACCCAAATTAGACTTCGAAGGTGGAGAAAAGTGCCCAAGTCAGAGCTTTAGTTTGTGCTTCATCGAAAAAATGGAAACTTCTTCTTCTCCAAGCGTTTGAGGGGTGAGGAAAACGAATGTGGAGGAGCTCTTTATATAGGGAGCTACGAGATTGACTGTTCTATCTGTTACCCCATCAATTGGCCATTAACTCTATGATTTAAGGCCTTTTCAGAGGAGTTTATTGGCCGATGGAGAAAGGGTGTACGTTTTAACCTTTCTCTCTCTCGTCGTCTTGAGGTAGATGATGACACTGTGCCATACGTGCGAGCATCACACATGCGAACTTGCCACGTGGCACTCCATGATTGGTTGATTTTGCTGACGTGGGTTCCTACTCAATAGCCTAGTCAGCCCTTGACTCATTGATCGGACATGTGGCAGCCTCCTATTGGCTGCTCGTTCCTATGTTGTTGCTGACCGTGACATGTGGCATCCTTTGATTAGTTGTTCCTCGCTGACGTGGTTCTCCTCTTCTAACTGTTGACCAAGGACATGTGTCACCTTTTGATTGGCTAGCGCTTCCAAGCGTGTACATTGACGGGGCGCACTTTGCCATGCGTTGTTTGCTGATTGGTCATGCTTGATGACTAGACGATGACCTGGCAGTGATCCATTGACCGATTGGACTGTTGACTGGTCCGGTCCGATTGGGTTCGGCGACTCGAAAACGTAAATTGACCGGTTCAGGCTAGATTTAACCGGTTTTCTAAAAATTTAAAATTTCTAAATTCTTCTAATTTCATTTTCTATCTAATGTTGGCTTTAATTTCACAATTTGATATTTTTAACCCATCTAGAAAAATGAATATTTGAACAAGTTTGACCGGTTTACCCTGAACCGATCTGGTTTTCACATCCAATCCACTTCATGGTTCTTTTCCATGATCTTTGTTATTTATTGGCTACTTTGAATTTTCCAAAATCTCGTTTTGAACTTTCTTTATCGCTTTCAGTTCACTTACTTCCTCAGTTTTTCTCTCAAAAATTTTTGGTTCTCTCTCCTAGTTCCTTATTTCGAGAGGATGGATTTATAACTCTACTCACCTTTTAGGAGTTTTATCCCCAAAACTTTTGCATATCGAATAATTGAGTTGCCTTTTCTTCATAATAGATTCTGTCTCCCCTGTCTTGGGTGTTTGTGATTTTACCACTTATTTTTCCATTGCCTTTAACTGCATGATTTGGTATTTACATTTGAGAAGAAGTTCCTGTAGCGATTCGACTTCCCACTTCCTTCTCTTTGAGCATTTCCTTGCTCATACGCTTTTTCCTTTGGGCAAAATATCACTACGGTTACTCTTTCACTTAGTCCTTTAGATAATGTACTTAAAGGGGTTTCTCTTCCATTCAAATATCCGCTTACTCCATGTAACTTATTTTGATTAGCTTGTCTTACTTACTTGCCCAAAGGTATTTTCTCAGGTCCAATCTTAGGTCGCTTAGGGTAAAACTCGCCCTCTTGAGGTTTTTTTTTGTACAAACTTTAATCCCCATGGTCGTTGAAAATCTTAGCTCGACATCCTTTTGAGCTTTTCATTCTCAATATCGCAGTTTTGGACGTTAATCCCCCTCCCCCTCCTTTTTTTCTTATATTGGTACTTTAACCTATTCTTTCATTATTATAACTCTAGTCCACTCAAATCCTTTTGTTTGACCTCATTATGCTTAGATAAACGACTCTTCCTCCCATGAGTTGCACCTTCTTGGAGCTTTTGGGCTTACTTGTCCTTTGTAGCATGACATATTCCATAGCCGACTTTGTACATTATATTGTTCTTTCTAGGGCATCTCTTTGATATTTGTTCCCAACTTACTAATCCCTTTATGTATCATAGGATTCCGTCACTCCTTTTCATCTGGTAGTGTTTCTGAACTACCTTGAAATTTATCCTAACGTACAATGTTCATACTTCATCTTTGGTTATTTCATGTTACCCTCGTAATTCTCCCGACTTCGAAATTCGGATTTCCCAATAGCAAATGATTCCACTTCCTTCCTTAAATGGTGTTCCCATACCCTTCTCCTCTTGGTGTTAGAGTATTTCAACCCTTGTTTATGTACTTCTCTTCCATGCACCAAGTCTTTCCTTTATCTTAGACATCATGCCTGTAAAACCCGCCCTTTTGAGCTAAGGAAAACCAGGAAAAGAACCGGTCAAACCAAGTGAGGATTTAGAACCGGTTCACAAACCCGATTATTTCTGAACGGGCAAGTTGGGAATTTACAACTTTCGGGTGATACAAAGGGTTCATTAAACCTTGGAAAAGAAACTTAAAACAAATTAGAAAATAAAAACCAAAGTGGTTCAAGTGAACTATATTACATAAAAACTTTAAAGTTAAGTGTGCTTACTTGAGAGTAATGTGATGATGGGTGACCTACTGGGAAGTATGAATTTTTTTTGTAACCCGAAATTTCGGTCAAAAATTTGTATGTACGCCTTATCATAAATTAATATATAATTAATAGCAATAATTTAATACCTAAATTAAATTATTGGAATTAATACAAATAATTTAATACCGAAATTAAATTATTAGAATTAATACTGAAATTTAATTTATTAGAATTAATACCGAAATTTAATTTATTAGAATTAATACCGAAATTTAATTTAGTAGAATTAATACCGAAATTAAATTATTGGAATTAATACCAATAATTTATGGCAATATTAATACCAGTAATAAATCTCGCCCATTTAATACACGGGTTTTACAACTATATAAAGAGTTCATCCCCATTTCATTCTCCTCACACCTGAACACTTCTCTCTCTCTCTACTGCTCCATTTCCCGGTAAAGCTCGAATGAGAGCTTCGACTTGAACAAAGGTCGGGCTCTTTAGAACCGGGGGGAAGACAGCTATCTGATAGTAAACTCCAATCAATCCGAGTTTCGTTGGAGAAACGCCGACATGATGGGATAGTGAAGCAACTCCGGCGGACCGAAGCTGCCCTATTTCGGCCAAGCTGAAATCGGCCATTTCAAGCCCTCCCAACACTTTCTCAGCCTTTCCACGACCGAATTAGGACCGAAAGGATGAACCTTAGGATGAGACCTATCTGCCCAGATCGAAAGCTCGGACCGCCGTGCCTTCACCGGAACACGAAGTACCGGGAATGCCAGCAAGGACAAGCTCGCGTGAATACCAAGAACCGGTCTAGTGGAATTCACAGCATTAACGGGTGAGTGGGTTTACAAACATCATACCTAATTGGGATGATGAGCACACCTTATAAAGTTAAAAACCACTTACCGGTTGTGAGTGGGTTTACTAACATCATACCCGGTTGGGGATGATAAGTACCTCGATATAAAAACCCACTGTTTAGTGGTATTTTAATCATCACTACTTAAAGAAAGTGATGTGAAAGTTATGCGGAAAAACTACTTACGGGTTGTAAGTAGATCATACCCGGTTGGTATGATGAGACTTCTTGGAAGGAAGTTTAAAACCCGTTCATCGGTTATGAACGGAGATGTCCTTATACCGGTCGGTATGATGGATAGTAAAAACCTATTTTTGTCGGAAGTGTTCTCCCCTGACTGTGTTCCAATGCTTAAACTATTTGGGAGACCTTCTCGACGGGAGCTCGAATAGCTCTGATAGGCCAAGGGCCTCGGTTTTGGAACTTGGGGGCGAAATGCCCGATTTTGAAAATCTCGTACAGTGGGCCCAAGGCCAGTTGGCACGAGCAGGAGCTCGTAAACGAACATGATATATGTGCCATAAAACTTAATAAGTGAATTGTTTGGCCATGGTACCAAGATAGGACCGACATGCTCAGTCAACTAGCGGCAGTGCGACATGACAGGTCAACGGACTAGTCAAGACAAACAGCTGCGGGTTGAGTTGAGAGTCGGGGCCGTTGGACTAATGGCACCACATATTACATGGCAATATAAGAAAACATTGTTTGTGCATGCACTATGAGTACGGGATCATCAAGATGCCCATGAGGGGTAGTGATGCATCCTAAGGGCACTGGACGACCTGGTGGCTATAAGGGCAGTTCGTCGTTCCAGGTGTCTGTGCGAAATTTGGAGTAGCACTAAGCGCATGAGACCGGGGTGGGGACAAGATGAGGTCTCTGTCCTCATACGGACATGAAGAAGTGATTTCGGGATTGTGGGTCGGATGTTTCGTACATCCACTCATTCCTAGGGTAGAAGTGGTCGTACTTCTATCCGGGTGGCAGGAAAAGTCGCTCCGAAGCCACTAGCGGGTTCAGTAGTGATACTGACTTGCGAATGTGTGTAACCTTCATTATGAAGGATGTGTGTTGGGTGATGACACATCGATAACTAAGAAATAATGGAAAAAGATGAATTTTTAAATGAAATGATTTTTTTTGAAAACAAAGGAGTCTGGCACACTCCATATAAATGTTTTTCTTGAAAGTTAAAAGATTTGAATCCCACTCACTGAGTAGTTGTACTCACCCCCTCCCTTATACCTCTTTCAGGAAGTCCCGGAAAGCCGAACCTTAAAGGACTTGCGCAATTAAATGCCTGCAAGATTGGTACAACTAATTTAAATTACTATGTAGTTTTGATTTATGATATTCCTGGAAAAAGGTGCAGGTTAACGCCTTACTCTTTACGATTTATAATATAAGGGGAAACCCTTTAGTAAATCGGGAGAGTGGCGGGTTGATCACGGGGATCCGACCAAACCGGGTTGGGGCGTGACAATGCCTTTCATGACCGTTTGGGTTTTCCTTATTTACTCGTTCTTCATTAACCTCCTTGTTAGGAATTCCAGGTTCCTCTATTGGGTTTCTCGATCACTTCTTGACTTACCTTGTAGATCTCCATCTATGGCAATTCACATCCTTTTTTAGTACCGAATCCTCATAATTGACGGCATCCTTACCTAAGGATTTTCTTAGTCCATCCTTACTTGTTCTTGGCCATTTCGCGGTTACTCTCCCTTCACTCCCATTTGATCCCTTAAAGTATACTTATTGATTCCTTGGACTTACCTTAGGGAGTTCCTTTTGGCTGGTCCCATTCTCTACACTCATCCTTCGAAGTAGAGGCTTCCATCTTTGGAACTGTGTTCCATCTTCTTACCATTCCTTGAAGTTTTCCCTTCTTTCATATCCTTACACCTTTTTCATATTGGTGCATTCACCCATCTTTAATCCTTCACCGACTTTAAATTTCCCTTTCGAACTATACTTCTTATCAGAGAAATTTCCAATTATCGAGTCTTATTTCGTGTACTCTACACTATGTCCAACTGTCCAATCTTAAGCTCTCTTATGTGGGCGTGGACTAGAATCAGCCTTGATGTCCATCGTTATTCCTTTAATCACCTCTTGATTGAAGTGTGTACTTCTCTAACGTTCATCTCCTTTTGAAAATCCTTTTATTCCTTAATTATGGGTATTCCACCCATCCCCACCTATTATGGCATCATTCAATGCCATCTTCTTGCTCACCCGTTCCTTGAGTTTAACTTGCTCCTTGGGCCCTCATGAGTACACTTCCCTTGTACTTGGTCTTTTACCTCAACCTGCATTCCATTTGCAAGCTTATCTTCTTATTCCAATTCAATTGGATCCATCATTCTCCATTGGGATATATATACCTCTCTAGGACTCCATTCCATGGTAGGCTTCTTCCTCTTTTCTGGAATTTCCCCTTTCAATCGTCCTTATGGGTATCTGACCCTAGAGCAACTTTATGATGTCCTTGACATCATCCTACATGTTTACCCTTTCTTTGGGAACATTACAGCAACATCCTTTGTACCCTATCCTTATTGTTACTTGTATCCTTTTACAAGTTTACTTTCTTAGCGAAGGGTTCACATCCCTTTAGTTTTGAGATTTTTAGACCTCCTGGTGAGAGACTTACTTCATCCTTCATGTGGCTTGAGTTTGACCATCCTTGACATATTAGTTGATATTGATCCTTTTTGTTCATTAGTTGCCTTAGGAATTTCCTTCATCCTTCTTTTGTTGACGCTTGATCTCCCCACTTCTTCTTTGCTGATATTTTTGAGGCACGAGATCGCATCATGATTTTGAGAGACAAAAAAGTTTTAGGAACTTGAAAATTTTCATTCATTATCGAAGTAGGAATACATTTGGGGCTTTCTCTCCACTTTAATGGGAGATTGTTAAAATGAAATGTCAAAAAGTAACTGCAACTATACTAGGGCTTTGAAGAGTTTCCTCCTCGGTGAGGTTGAAATCTCTAATTGGAGTTGTGGTTCTTGGGGTGGTATCCCTTCAAACCCTAGTAGCTGAGAAGGTGTTGTTCTTGGAAAGTATTGCCCTAAATCCTTAGGGTGTGAGACAGTCTATCACGCCCCAACCTTGTTTAGTCGGATCCCCGTGATCAACCCGCCACTCTCCCAGTTTATTAAAGGGTTTCTCCTTATTATAGACCGTAAAGAGTAAGGCGTCCTTTAAACCTGCACCTTTTCCAGGAATAACATAAATAAAACTGCATAATAATTTAGATTTATCATACCTGTATCACATGCGTCTTAGTTGATGGTCTTTAAGGGTAGGCTTTTCGAAATCTCCTGAAAGGGATATAAAGGAGGGGGTGAGTACGGCTACTTAGTGAATGGGTTTTCAAAATATTAGACTTTAAGAAAATATTTATTATTGGAGTGTGTTGGACTCCTTTCTTTTTAAAAAAATCATTTCATTAAAATTCTCGTGTTTATCACAATTTCTTTTTAACCACGGTGTGTCATCACCCAGCACACATCCTTCATCATGAAGGTTACACACATTTGTAGGTCAGCACGACCACTGAACCCACTTGTGGCTTCGGAGCAACTTTACCGCCCACCCAGATAGAAGTACATCCACTTCTTTCTTGAGAATTACTGGATGTTCGTGACATCTGACCCTCATTCAAGGAATAAAATCTTCATATCTATTATGAGGATAGAGACCTCATCCCATCCCCACCCTGGTCTCATGCACTTGGTGCTACTCCAAATTTCGCACAGACACCAGGATCGACAAACTGCCCTTATACTCACTCGGTCGTCCAGGGCCCTTAGGTTGCATCAATACCCCTCTTGAGCGTCTTGATGATCCCATACTCATAGTGCATGCACAATCAATATTTTCTCATTATGCCATATAATTTGTGGTGCCACTGGTCCAACGACCCTGACTCTCAACTCAACCCATAGTTGTTTGACTTGACTGGTCCATCGACCTGTCATGTCGTACTACCGCTAGTTGACTGAGTATGTCGGCCCTATCTTGGTACCATGGCCAAACAATTCACTTATTAAGTTTTATGGCACATATATCATGTTTGTTTATAAGCTCCTGCTCGTGCCAACTGGCCTTGGGACCACTGTACGAGATTTTAAAAAATCGGGCATTTAGCCCTCAAGTTCCAAAACCGAGGCCCCCAGCCTATTAGAGCTATTTGAGCTCCCGTCGAGAAGGTATCCCAAATTGTTTAAGCAATGTCACATAGTCAGGGGAGAGCACTTCCGACAACCATATGTTTTCTCTATCCATTATACCGCCCGGGTATAAGGACACCTCTGTTCATAATTGATGAATGGGTTTTCAACTTCCTTCGAGGAAGTCTCATCATACCAACCGGGTATGATCTACTTACAACCGGTAAGTAGTTTTTTCACATGATTTTCACATCACTTCCTCTAAGTTGTGATGTTTAAAATACCACTTAGTAGTGGGTTTTCATACTGAGATACTTATCATCCCCAACCGGGTATGATATAAAATTCCCACTCACCCGTTAACGAAGTGAATTCCACTAAACCGGTTCTTTGTATTCATGCGAGCTTGTCCATGCTGGCGTTCTCAGTACTTCGTGTTCCTATCTAATATGAAAATCCTTGTTCATTATTACTCGACATAACAGCCTTCATTCATTTCAAATGAATGAGAAAACCCAAACTTTTTAGTTATTTTCAATTAGGTCCCTAAAGTTCTTTCTCTTTAACTTTAAGTCCCTAATGTTGGTTTTTCCTCAAATCGAGTCCCGAAACTTTTAAAATTTATCTTGGGACCTCAATTTATTCAATTTCACCAAAAAGGGGTTTAATTTCCCAAATTTCCAATTTGGTCCCCCAACTTTTCCAAAATTACCATTTTTCCCTTCCTTTACAAAAATGGTAAGTTTTGCCCTAAAAATTCCAAAATTCCTCAATTGGTCCTCCAACATTATTTTCATGCCCAATGACCCTTAATTTCATAAAATTGCATTTTGTCCTTTAAATTTTGAAAATCCCAAAATTTTCCCCAATTTCCCCACAGTTTCAACCCCTTAGCACATCCGAATTTGATTTCATCAAATAGACTGATCAAACACCTCTAATTGTTGAAATTGAAGTTAAAATTGAGTTCCTCCATCTTTTTACAATTTAATAGCACTTTGAATTGCAAGTTTTGACGCCATAACGAGCTCAAACGGAGCTTCGTCGGAAAATGGACTCTAGAGAGAGAAAGCTTCGATTATTCACCGGTGAGGGCATGGCGGTCTGAGCTTTCGAGTTGGGCAGATAGCTCTTATCCTGAGGTTCATCCTAGAATCAAGAATCGCATCAATTGATGAGGAATTGAGTTAGAATTTCATCATTGAAATTCTGTCGGTTCTCTCTCTAGCACCAATTGAAAATTATAGTGGGGAGCCGAATTGGCTTACCTTTTAGTCTAATTCGGCCGTGGGAGGGCTGAGGATGTGTTGGAAAGGCTTGGTTTGACCCGAGGAGGGCTCGAAATGGCCGATTTCAACTCGGCCAAAATAGGGCAGCTTCGGTCCACCGCAGCTGCTTCACTATTTCATCACACTGGCATTTCTTCGGCGATTCTCGGAGCAAACGAAGACTACAATCGTGTAGCTTACTTCTCCCCAGTTCTAAAGAACCTGACCTCACCTTGTTTGGCTTAGAAAAGATCCCAGGTCAGAGCTTTGGTTCGAGCTTCGCCAGAAAATGGAGCAGTTGAGAGAGAATGAAGTTTTCAAATGTGGAGAGGATGAATGGGGAGGGACTCTTTATATAGGGAGCTCAAGGACCCGTTGACTGTCCGTTTGGCACAGTTATGACTGGCATTGAAGACCTGAAACACCCCGAATAGAAGTGTTTCTTCTTCGCTGGAGTTTTTTCAATTTCCCGGTGAGTGAACAGTGTTGTCATCGTGAGGAAGAAGATGACACTGTTCCGAACCGGGTTCAAGCTTAAAGCGGCCGATTCACCCCCCATTCGACCAAGTTTTTCAAATCTAAAAATTTCTAAATTCATCTAAATTCATTCTCTATCTAATGGTATCTAGAAAAATGAATTTAGGATTCAGTTCAATAGTGGTTCAAACCGGTCCGAATCAGTTCGGTCTGGGTCACCTGAACTGTTTTGGTTTTCATCATCAATTCCTTTAAAAGTCCATTTCCATGTCATTTGTGACTTCTTGGGTCACTTAGGGTCCATAAAATTCCTGGTTTACTATCTATTTATCGATTCCGATTCATAAATCGGCTTGGTCCTTAAACCGGTTTAATCCGGTTTGGGTCCGATTCACCTGAACCGATCTAGTTTTTATCTCCCACTTTGTTCTAAGGTTCCTTCCAAGGTTTATAAATTTTTTTGGGGCACAAGGGAGTTGAATTTCTCTGATTTGCCCGTTCTCTATCAATTCCGGTTCATGAACCAACCCGGTTCATAAACCGGTTCAATCTAGTTGGATTTGATTCATCTAAACCAGTTTGGTATTTCTCTTCCAATTCATCCTAAGGTTCTTTTCTATGGTATTATGAACTCTTTGGACCACCCGGGAGTTGTAAATTCCCAAATCGCCCTTTCACAAATGATCGGGTTTGTGAACCGGTTTGATTTTCTTACTTTGTTTGACCGGTTCTTTTCCCGGTTTTCCTTAGCTCAAAAGGGCAGGGTTTTCAACTCTCCCCTCCTTTTAGGAGTTTTGTCCCCAAAACTTAAATATCAGCCTCGTGTGAGAAATCATTTCCTTTGATTTCCCTTTGGTGTTTGCTTAACATGCAAACCCTTCTCTTGTCCTTCCAATTAGCCCTTTTTAAAACCTTCACTTAAGAAATTCCTTTTCCTTTATATTATTTACTCCCTTCATGGAGTCTATCGTACATAGACATCCCTTATTTCAGAGTATATTATTAGATTCATATTTTTTTGTGCTTAGATCACATTATTCCCTTGGAGGTTCTGTACTCAAAATTGGGAATTCCAAGATACCTAACTATTCTTGGGTCTAGTTAACCCTTTGGTCATTGAAACCTTTAGCTCGATATTCTTTCGAGCGTTACGTACTTATTTCCACAGTTTTCTTTATTATCACTTTTCGTCCTATTTTGACTTTTCCTCCATTCGTTGTCTATTATAACTTCGATCCAAATTGTTATATTTGACCTCGTCATGCTTATTAGCCGACTCTTCCTTACTTTGAGTCATATTCTCCTTGGGTTGTTGGGCTTACATGCCCTTACATCATGGCATTTTCTAGGACTTGTCTCTGTCCATTTGATTTTTAGAACATCTCCTGGAGTGTCTCTCTTAGCTTTTAGACCTTTTAGGGATCGTATAACTTCATCCCTCTTTTCTTTTGATAGAATTCCTCAACTATCCTTTTTACCATTATCATCTCCTCCATCATGCCTTTGAAGTTATGTCTCACATAACCGCATGGATCTCTCTTACCTACTCATCTTTCCCCAACTTCTTTATTGGATCCTTTCAGTTCCCATTGATTGGGTTTTCCAATACTATACCGACAAGATGGAATTCATCCTTTCTTAGGTCCATCCTCATTCCCAATGACATCCTTTACATAAGGATTTTACTTTGGCCTTAATCCACTCTTACTTGTTTGTAATCATTTCACAATTGTTTATACTGAGTTGATTCCTTTCGGTCTAATGTCGATTTGCTTGGTTTGGGGAGTTTCCCTTTTTACGATTTCATTCTCTACTATTTCCTTCAAAGTAGAGACTTTCACCTTATGAGTTACATGTTCCACCTTCTTACCATTTCTTGAAGGTTTCCTTTCTTCATCTCCTTACACCCTTTCTATATTGGGGCATTTGCCCACTTTCAGTCCTCCACTGTTTTAAAATTTTCATTTCATCCCTTATTCCTTATTTGAGTAGATTCTGATTATTGGTCTTATTTCATGTACTCCACCCTATGCCCAGCCATTCACTCTTAAGGTTCTATTATGCGAGTGTGGACCACAATCCATCTTGACATTAGTGGTTGTCCCCCGCCTTAACTACTTCTTATTTAGGGAGCTTACTTTCCCAAGGTTCCCCGAATGTTCTTTCCTTCCTTACCTTATTATAAATAGTCCACTCATTCTTACTTGCCACAACATCTCTTAATATGCTTCCTTGGGTTTCTTTCACTTTAGCATGCATTTTATTTGTGAATTTGTCTCCTCATCTCTTGTCACCAGGTTCCGTTTATTCTTTATTACGTCATGTATCCCTTCTTAGGATTTCCTTATTTGGGAGGATTCTTACCCTTTTCTCCTGTAATGTCTTTTTCATACATCCTTGAAGACACCTAACTTAAAATGATGTCCCTTGATGCTATTCTTGTATGCTTACCTTTACTCTTGAGATCCTATGGATACGTTTTTTGTACTTCATTCTCATTCTCACTCGTACCTCAGCACATGTCTAGAGCTCGCATCCACCTAGTTTCAAAATCCCTTTATTTCCCTTTGAGAGGTTCATTTAACCATCTGAAAACTTTATAGTTCCGATTATAGCCATTGATTTCTTTTAAGGATTTTCCTTCATTCTTCCTTTTAAACTATTTCCTTGGATCACTCAAGCATGCTTTCTTGGTTCCTTCACATTGGCTTGTGCTTCATTTGCAAGTTTATCTCTTTGTCCCTTTCTCTTGGTTCCATTATCTCTTAGTTGAGATGCATATGTCTTTCCAAGATTTTCTTCCTCAGTAGGACTATCCCCTTTTTCCTAGTTTTGTGGAATATTTGCCTTTAAATGGCATCCTTTGATTGTCGTCCTCTTCCGTTTATCCTTTCTCTTGAAATTTTGTAGGTATATCTTTGGTTCCCTATCCTCATCCTTACTCATACCACAATACACGTCCATTTCTTTCCGGGGGAGTTTAAATTTTTCCTTGTTTCAAGATATCCTGACCATCATGTGAAAGGCTTACCTATTCCTTTCTTGGCTTGAATTCTGTCGTTAATTTGGTCATTAGTTCTTTTAAGGATTTCTTTCATCCTTCTTTTCTCCAATATTTGGCCTTTCCACCTCTTCCTTCTTTGCTGGAGTTTACTCTATGACCCTCATGAGAGTAGTTCGTTACTAGTCTCGCCCCTACTTTTCACCTTTTTTAGTTTTCTTGAGGCAGCTATCTCTCTAATCTCCTTGTTCTTGATGATCCTTCCAGTGCCCTTTTTAGGGTGTATTCCTTACTACTTCCCGGTCCTCCTTAGGGTGTCGTTCATTTTCTTTGACCATCTCGTTGTCTTGGTTTGCTTACTTCTGTTATGTTGCTCTGAATTTTGACTTCTCTATATTTTCCAAAGGAAGTTGTACCAAAAATTCTATCACTTTTCCAAAGCAAGTCAGTCTTGGCCTCCGATACATCCTCCCTTCAAGTAGTTTATAATGAAGGGTTGGTTCCTTGCGGTCCACGTTATGTCCATCTGTCAACCAATGATTTCTTCAAGGTACTTAGTTGTATGCATCCCTCCAGAGTTCCCCTTAACAGTGTATTCCTTCTCTTCTTCACTCTCACTGTGTCATTCTCTAGAGTTTCGGGGGACGTTTTTCTATGTTTGCCCCATATGAGAGGATTCTAAGTATACTTCCCATGTACCTTATCCCTATTCTTGAGGTATCCTTCTCGGTTTGACCTTCTTAAGAAGAAGTTGAAATTTTGCATTCACCTCATTATTTCTTGACCTCTTGGCGAACCATTTACGTAACCTGCTCCATTGTTTCGATCTCCAATCCTTCCTGTCTTTCGTGACCTTTGAGGAGGTATTGCCCTAAATCTAAATGGTGTGTAACACCACTTCTCTCCTTACACCTTTAATAGTTTATCTTGGTACTTGTCCTTAGTAGGGTTGGGCCTCTTCTTAGGTAATGTCCCATTGTTATTCCCCTACATAGACTATTGTGGTTCCTTCTTTCCTTCGAGTGAGGTTTTTTTTAGGGTTACTAGTAGTTTGGTGCTTTACCGTTCTTGAGTCTGATTACATTAGCAGTTTTCTTGCTAAATCTCCTTTGTTGAAGGGTCATGGTAAGAGTCCTAGGTTTCTTAATTCCCTAATTCATCTTCCATAACTAAGATGTGACTTTTCCTTAGTTTTCTAGATAGTGTGGGTTTGTTTTATTTTCCTTAGGCCATATTCCTAGCAAGATTACATCCTCAGAAGATAGAGTTTTGAGAATTTGAGTATTTGATTGACAGGGGGATACAAAAGGTTAGGCTCTCAGCCCTATCACAAAAAATGGTCACAATTAACTAAGGAGCTATGGATCCTCCTTCATACTTAGAGTTGTGCCATCGATAGATCCTAGCACCATTCTCCTGGATACTTCCCCATTTGGTCTTTTGAGATTCCTGCCAGGTCTCGGGCATTTGGGAAGCTTTTAGGACTTGTTTTTCTATGAAGATAGGGTGTTGAGTAGAGCCATTCCAAGTTTTCTTGGTTGCTCTCCTGGGAGCCATCTAAAAATTTTAGGATAAATCCTATTAGTTATTATATTTTCTAGTCTTGATTATGTATTCAAGGAAATAGGCTCTGATACCACTCTAGTTGTCACGCCCTGACCCTGTTTGGTTGGATCCTCGTGATCAACCTGCCACTCTCCCGGTTTATTAAAGGGTTTACCCTTATTATAGACAGTAAAGAGTAAGGCGTCCTTTAAACATGCACCTTTTCCAAGAATAACATAAATAAAACTGTAAAATAATTTAGATTTATCATACCTGTATCACAGGCATCTTAGTTGATGGTCTTTAAGGATAGGCTTTCTGAAATCTTCTAAAAGGAATATAAGGGAGGGGGTGAGTACGACTACTTAGTGAATGAGTTTTCAAAAGTTTAGAATTTAAGAAAATATTTATTATTGGAGTGTGCCACACTCCTTTCTTTTAAAAAAAAAACCATTTCATTCAAATTCTCGTGTTTATCAACATTTCTTTTTAACCACGGTGTGTCATCACCCAACACACATCCTTCATCATAAAGGTTACACACATTCGCAGGTCAGCACGATCATTGAACCCACTTGTGGCTTCGGAGTGACTTTACCGGCCACCCGGATAGAAGTACGTCCACTTCTACCCTAAGAATGAGTGGATATTCGTGACATCCGACCCTCATTCCCAGAATAACATCTTCGTGTCCGTTATGAGGATAGAGACCTCATCTCGTCCCCACCCCGGTCTCATGCGCTTGGTGCTACTCCAAATTTCGCACAGACACCTGGATTGACAAATTGCCCTTATACTCACCGGGTCGTATAGGGCCCTTAGGATGCATCACTACCCCTCTTGGTCATCTCGATGATCCCGTACTCATAGTGCATGCACAATCAATATTTTCTCATTATGCCATATAATCTGTGGTGCCGCTGGTCCAACAGCTCCGACTCTCAACTCAACCCACAGTTGTTTGTCTTGACTGGTCCGCCGACTTGTCATGTCGCACTGCCACTAGTTGACTGAGTATGTTGGCCCTATCTTGGTACCATAGCCAAACAATTCACTTATTAAGTTTTATGGCACATATACATGTTCGTTTATGAGCTCCTGCTTGTGCCAACTGGCCTTGGGCCCACTGTAAGAGATTTTCAAAAATCGGGCATTTAGCCACCAAGTTCCAAAGCCGAGGCCCCCGGCCTATTAGAGCCATTCAAGCTCCCGTAGAGAAGGTCTCCCAAATTGTTTAAGCATTTACACACAATCAGGGGAGAGCACTTCCGACAAACGTATGTTTTCTCTATCCATTATATTGCCCGAGTACAAGGACACCTTCGTTCATAACCGATGAACGGGTTTTCAACTTCCTTCGAGGAAGTCTCATCATACCAATCTGGTATGATCTACTTATAACCGGTAATTAGTTTTTCTGCATGATTTTCACATCACTTCCTTTAAGTTGTGATGTTTAAAATACCACTTAATAGTGGGTTTTCATACCAAGGTACTTATCATCCCCAAATGGGTATGATATAAAATTCCCACTCACCCGTTAACGAAGTGAATTCCACTATACCGGTTCTTTGTATTCACGCGAGTTTGTCCATGCTGGCGTTCCTGGTACTTCGCGTTCCTATACAATATGAACATCTTTGTTCATTATTACTCTGCATAACAACCTTAATTCATTTCAAATGAATGAGAAAACCCAAATTTTTTAGTTATTTGCAATTAGATCCCTAAAGTTATTTCTCTTTAACTTTAAGTCCCTAATGTCAGTTTTTCCTCGAATCGAATCTCTAAACTGTTAAAATTTATCTTGGGACCTCAATTTATTCAATTTCACCAAAAAGGGGTTTAATTTCCCAAATTTCCAATTTGGTTTTCCAACTTTTCCAAAATTACTATTTTGTCCTTCCTTTACAAAAATGGTAAGTTTGCCCCAAAAATTCCAAAATTTCCCAATTGGTCCTCCAACATTATTTTCATGCCCAATTGACCCTCAATTTCATAAAATTGCATTTTGGTCCTTTAAATTTTGAAAATCCCCAATTTTTCCCAATTTCAACTCGTTAGCACAGCCGGATTTAATTTCATCAAATTGACCAATAAAACACCTCTTATTGTTGAAATTGAAGTTAAAATTGAGTTCCTCCATCTTCTTACGATTCAATAGCAATTTGAATCACAAGTTTTGATGCCGGAACAAGCTCAAATGGAGCTTTGCCGGAAAACAGACTGTAGAGAGAAAAAAGCTTCGATTACTCACCTGTGAGGGCACGACGGTCCGAAATTTCGATCTGGGCAGATAGCTCTCATCCTGATGTTCATCCTAAAATCAAGAATCACATCAATTGATGCCGAATTGAGTTAGAATTTCATCATTGAAATTCTGCCAGTTCTCTCTCTAGCACCGGCCGAAAATTGCAGAGGGGAGCTGAATTGGCTTACCTTTCAGTCCTTATTCGGCCGTGGAAGGGCTGAGGAAGTGTTGGGAAGGCTTGGTTTGGCCTAAGGAGGGCTCGAAATGGCCGATTTCAACTCGGCCAAAGCAAGGCAGCTTCGGTCCACCGGAGCTACTTTACTGTTTCATCACGCCGACGTTTCTCCGACAACCGTCGGAGCAAACGGAGACTACAGACGTGTAGCTGACTTCTCCCTGGTTCTAAAGAACTCGACCTCACCTTGTTTGGTTCAGAAAAGACCCCATGTCGGAGCTCTAGTTCGAGCTTCACCAAAAAATAGAGCAGTTGAGAGAGAATGGAGTTTTCAAGTGTGGAGAGGATGAATGGGGAGGAGCTCTTTATATAAGGAGCTCGGGAACTCGTTGACTGTCCGCTTTGGCATTGCTATGACTGACATTGAAGACTTGAAATGCCTCGAACAGAAGCGTTTCTTCTTTGCCGACATTTCTTCAGTTTCCCAATGAGTGATCAGTGCTGTCATCTCGAGGAAGAAGATGACACTGTTCTGAACCTGGCCGGACCGGTCCGAACCGGGTTCAAATCTTAAACCGATCGGTTCACCCCCCATTCGACCGAGTTTTTCAAATTTAAAAATTTCTAAATTCATCTAAATTCATTCTCTATCCAATGGTGGCCTCAAATCTCCAATTTGAATTATGTAAGCTATCTAGAAAAATGAATTTAGGATTCGATTCAATAGTGGTTCAAACCGGTCAAAACCGGTTCACCTGAACTAGTTTGGTTTTCATCCCCAATCCCTTTACAAGTCCATTTCCATGTCTTTTGTGATTTATTGGGTCACTTAGGGTCCATAAAATTCCCAGTTTACCATCTCTTTATCGATTCTGGTTCATAAACCAGCTTGGTCATTAAATCAGTTCACCTGAACCGATCTGATTTTTCTCTCCCACTTTGTTCTAAGGTTCCTTCCCAAGGTTTATAAATTTCTTTGGGGCACAAGGGATTTGAATTTCTCTGATTTGCCCATTCTCTATCGGTTCCAGTTCATGAACCGACTCGGTTCTAGTTCATGAACCGACTCGGTTCATAAACTGGTTCAATCCAATTGGATTTGATTAATCTAAACTGGTCTGGTATTTCTCTTCCAATTCATCCTAAGGTTCTTTTCAATGGTATTATGAACTCTTTAGACCACATGGGAGTTGTAAATTCCCAAATTTCCTGTTCACATATGATCGGGTTTCTGAACCTGTTCGGTTTTCTCATTTGGTTTGACCGGTTCTTTTCCCGGTTTTCCTTAGCTCAAAAGGGAGGGGTTTACACAGTCGTTCACCATATGTCCTATTCCTCCACACCTATAACAAGTTATGTTGGTACTTGCCCTTAGTAGTGTTGGGCAAATTCTCACACAGCATTCCTATTCTCCACACTTGTTGCAGGTCATTTTCTTGCATGGACATTTGTGGCTCCTCCACTTCAAGCATCGTGGAGTCTTTCTTAGGGACTGCTGGTTGTTTTGTACGTAAATGTCCTTGGGCCCAAACACCTTAACGTATTCCTTGTCAAGTCTTCTCTGCTCAGGGTTTACTCCAAGAGTCCTCCTAGACTTCTTAGTTCCTAGGCTCATTTCCTTATTTGGGATAGGGTTTCCCACGATTTCCGTGGTGGCTATGGTAGCACAGGTTCATTTGGTTCCTCTTAGAGGGGTAATATCTACAAAACGAAGGCTTAATGTTTGTTAGGGTTCTCAGGTTTTAAATTTTGAAACTTTATTTGAAAAAACCAGGCTGTGATACCACTCAAGTTGTCACGCCCCGACTCAGTTTGGTCTGAACCCCGTGAGCAACCTGCCAGCTCTCCTTATACCACCTAGGTACCTTAACCCGGATAAGACAAAAAAAGTAATGGCGTCATGTTAACTGGTTTTTCCAAAGCAAAGAAATCAAAATAAAGTATGGTTGAATTCGTACCTTAGTGGTTGAACACTTCCTGCTTGTTTCTCTTCTCCTTACATTATATATCACACCGTTAGAGGGGTTAAGGGAGGGAATGAGTTTTTACAACTTAGTGAATGGTTATTAGGGTGAGTTTTTGTAAATGCAAACTCTTTTATGTTCATAGATTTTTCTTAGAAAATCATTTCAATGTTTCCCCTTGCTCGGGATTGATTTAGCACACAATCACACTTTCCCTTTATAAAAATAAAGGGTTCACATGTTCATAGAGTAATTCATCAACTGCTCCACTTGTGGACTTGAGTATCTTTACCGTCCACTCGAATAGAAGTCCGTGACTTCTACCCTAAGTCTGAGTGGACATCAATTGTCCGATCCTTAGACCCGAAAGTACTCCGTGTCCGCTAGGAGATGAGATGTCACGCCCCAACCTGGTTTGGTCGGATCCCCGTGAGCAACCCGCCACTCTTCCAGTTTATTTAGGGTTTTCCCCTTCTTTGACCCGAGAGGAGTAAGGCATCCTTTAAACATGTACCTTTCCTAGAATAACATTAATCAAAATTGCCTGAAATTTTAAATTTTACATACTTGTCTTGTAGGTGTGACTAACAAGAGGCCTTTGGATAGGTTTCCCTTGGTTACCTGAAAAGGGATATAAGGGAGGGGGTGAGTTTAATGACTTGGTGAATTGGTGTTTAAAGTTTGACTAAAAATATAGTTTGAATTAGAGTGTTTCAGACTCCTTATTTTCTTTTAAAATAATTTATCCTCAAAACCTCGGTTTTCATAACCATCTCTCAATCAATAGTCACAACTGGTGTGTTTATCAACCAACACACATCCTTCATCATGAAGGGAACACACATTCGCAAGGCAGCATGTCCACTACACCTACTTGTGGTGTTGGAGCGACTTTACCGGCCACTTAGATAGAAGCACGTACACTTCTACCGTAAGAATGAGGGGATGTACACGACATTCGACCCTCAATCTCATAAAGAAAACTCCATGTCCATATGAGGGCAGAGACCTCATCCTGACCCCATCTCAGCCTCATGCGCATGAAGCTACATTGAGTTTTCCTGACTACTGGCACGACAAAATGCCCTTATCTCCACCATGTCGCCCAATAGCCCCTAGGATGAAACACTACCCCTCTTGGGCATCTTGAAGGTCACGTACCTTAGTGCATGCACAAAACAATAGTTTTTCACATAAGCCATTTAATCTGTGGTGCCATTGGTCCAACGACCCCGACCCTCAACTCAACCTCCAACTATTTGTCTCGACTGGTCCGTCGACCTGTCATGTTGCACTGCTGCCAATCTATCGAGTATGTTGGTCCTATTTTGGTACCATGGCCAAACATATCATTCATTTAAAGTTTTCATGGATTAAACTCATGTTTGTTTACAAGTTCCTACTCGTACCAAGTGCCTTGGGCCCACTATACAAGATTTTCAAAATCGGGCATATTAGCCTCCAAGTTCCAAAACTGAGGTCTCCGGCCTATCTGAGCTATTCGAGCTCCCGTCAAGAAGGTATCCCAAAAAGTTTAAGCAGTGGCACATAGTTAGAGGAGAGCACTTCCAACAAAATATTCTTTTCATCTGTACATCACACCAAGCGGGTGTGAGGACATCTCCACTTATAAACGATAAGCGGGTTTTCTACTTTCTTACAAGAAGTTCATCATACCAACTGAATATGATCTACTTACAACGAGTAATTAGTTTTTTTGTGTAACTTCCACATCACTCTTATTTAAGTGTGATGTTTAAAATTTTACTTAGTAGTGGGTTTTCATTTCTAAGGTGCTTATCATCCCAACCGAGTATGATATAAAATCCCACTCACCCAATAACACAGTGATTTCTTCTTAACCAGTTCTTTGTCTTTATGCGAGTTTGTCTTTGTTGGCATTCCTGGTACTTCGTTTTCCTACACAATTTGAACATCCTTATTCATTATCCCTTGACCTAATAGCCTTCATTCATCGTTGAAGGATGAAATACTCAAACTTTTTGATTTATTGCAATTAGGTCCCTAAAGTTCTATTTCTTTAACTTTAGGTCCCTAATGCCAATTTTCCCCCAAATTGAGTCCCAAGTCGGAGATTTCGGGTGGTTCAAGCTTCACCGGAAAATGGAGCAGTAGGGAGAGAGTGGAGTTTTCGGGTGTGAGGAGGATGAATGAGGAAGGGCTCTTTATATAGGAAGCTCAGGGACTTCTTGGCCGTATGATTGGTGCCTTAATGGCAGACATTCATTGCCTGAAACTCCCTGGCCAAAGACTTTTCATCTTCGCCAGTGCTGCTTGATTTTTCGGCGAGTGAACAGTGCTATCATCTGAAGGAAGAAGACGACAGTGTTCCAAACCAGACTAGACCGGTCCAAACCGAGTTCAAAGCTTAAACTGGCTGGTTCAGGCCCGATTCGACCGAGTTTTTCAAAATTTAAAATTTCTAAATTCATTCACTATCATAAATAGCGAATTGGTTTGGTATGAGGAGGGCTCGAATTGGCCAATTTTAGCTTGGCCAAAATAGGGTAACCTCGGTCCGCCGGAGCTACTTCACTGTTCCATGATAAGAATGTTAAATGGCCAATTGAGGAATTTTAGAATTTTTGGGTAAAACTTACCATTTTTGCAAAGGAAGGGTAAAATGGTAATTTTGGAAAAGTTGGGGGACCAAATTGGAAATTTGGGAAATTAAATCCCTTTTTGTGAAATTGAATAAATTAAGGTACCAAGGGGAATTTTAAAATTTTTGGGACTCAATTTGAGGAAAACCCAATATTTGGGACTTAAAGTTAAAGAAAAATAACTTTAGGGATCTAATTGCAAATAAATAAAAGTTTGGTTTTCTTATTCATTTGGAATGAATGAAGGCTATTAGGCCGAGGGATATTGAACATAGATGTTCATATTGTGTAGGAACATGAGGTACCGGGAACACCATAAAGGACAAGCACATATGAATACAAAAAACCGGTCTAGTGGAATTCACTACATTAATGGGTGAGTGGGCTTACTAACGTCATACCCGATTGGGATGATGAGCACAGTTTAAAGTTAAAAACCCCTTACCGGTTGTGAGTGGGATTTTATATCATACCCGGTTTGGAATGATAAGTACCTCGAAATGAAAAACCCACTATTTAATGGTATTTTAAACATCACAATTTAGAGAAGTGATATGAAAATCATGCGAAAAAACTACTTATCGGTTGTAAGTAGATCATACCCGATTGGTATAATGAAACTTCTTCGAAGGAAGTGGAAAACCTGTTCATCGGTTATGAGTGGAGATGTCCTCTTACTCGGTTGGTATGATGGATAGTTGAAAACATATTTTGTCGGAAGTGCTCTCACCTGACTGTGTGCCAATGCTTAAATGATTTGGGAGACCTTATTGATGGGAGCTCGAATAGCTCTTATAGGCCAGGGGCCTCGGTTTTGGAACTTGGGGGCTACTATGCCCAGTTTTGAAAATCTCGAACAGTGGGCCATAGGCTGGTGGGCACGATCAGGAGCTTGTAAACAAACATTAGATATGTTCCATAAAACTTTAATAAATGAATTGTTTGGCTATGGTACCAAGACAGGACCGACATATTCAGTCAACTAGTGGCAGTGCGACATGACAGGTCTATAGACCAGTTAAGACAAATAGTTGCAGGTTGAGTTGAAGGTCGGGGCCGTTGGACTAATGGCACCACAGATTACATGGCATGATAAGAAAATATTGTTTGTGCATGCACTGCGATTATGGGACCATCAAGGCACCTAAGATGGATAATGATGCGTTCTAAGGGCCCTAGACGACCTGGTGAGTATAAGGGCAGTTCGTCGTACCAAGTGACCATGCGAAATTTGGAGTAGCACCAAGCGCATGAGACTGAGGTGGGGATGTGATGAGGTCTCTGCCCTCATACGAACATAGAGAATTGATTTTAGGATTGAGGGTCGGATGTCGCATACATCCACTCATTCTCAGGGTAGAAGTGGACGTGCTTCTATCTAGGTGGTCGATAAAGTCACTCAGACACCACATGTGCCCAGTGGACGGGCTGGCCTGGGAATGTGTGTTTGACCTTCATGATGAAAGATGTGTGTAGGGTGATGACACACCACGATTAATAAGGAAATGGTGGTAAAAACCGAGATTTGAAATGAAATGATTTTTGAAATAAAGGAGTCTGGCACACTCCAATACAAGTCTTTTTCCTAAAAGTTAAAAATTTTAAAAAATGCATTCACTAAGTAGTCGTACTCATCCCCTCCCTTATATCCCTTTCAGGAAATTTTGGTAAGGTTACCCTTAAAGGCCATCAACTAAGATGTTTGTGAGACAGGTATGATAAATTTAAAATATTATGCAGTTTTGATTTATGTTATTCTAGGAAAAGGTGCAGGTTTAAAGGATGCCTTACTCTTTATGGTTTATAATAAGGGGAAACCCTTCAATAAACCAGGAGAGTGGCGGGGTGTTCACGGGGATCCGACCAAACTAGGTCAGGGCATGACATTAACAATCAACACATGCCCTTCATCATGAAGGGATCACACCTTAGTAGGGCCACCCATCCACGACACCCACTTGTTATGTCAGAGCGACTTTACCAGCCACCTATATAGAAGCCCATCCACTTCTACCCTCGGAATGAGTGGATGTTCGTGACATCCGACCCTCAAACCCAAAAAGAAACTCCATGTCCGTATGAGGACAGACACCTCATCCCGATCCCACCATGGCCTCGTGCGCATGAAGCTACGTCGAGCTTCCCTCACTGCTGGTACAGAAAACTGTCCTTATCTCCACCGTGTCATCCAATAGCCCCTCGGACACATCACTACCCCTCTTGGGCATCTTGATGGTCCTGAACTCAATTCATACACAAACAAAGTTTTTCATATAAGCCATTAATTTTTGATGCCACTAGTCTAATGGCCTTGACCCTCAACTCGACCTGTAGTTGTTTGTCTAAACCGGTCCATCGGCCGGTCTTGTCACACTACTACCGGTCAATCAAGTATGTCGGTCCTGTCTTGGTACCATGGCCAAATCAAATCATTCATTAAAGTTTTCATGGCTTATCATCATGTTTGTTTACAAGCTCCTACTCGTGCCAACTGGTCTTGGGCCCACTATACGAGATTTTCAAAACTGAGTGTTTTAGTCCCCAAGTTGCAAAACTGAGGCCTCTGGCCTATCTGAGCTATTCAAGCTCTCATCAAGAAGATCTCCCAAAATTTTTAAGCATTGGCACACAGTTCGAGGAGAGCACTTCTGACAAAATAAAATTTTCCCTTGTCCATCACATCAACCGGGTGTGATTACATCTCTACTTATAATCAGTAAGTGAATTTTCTACTTCCTTCTAGGAAGTTTATCATACCAACCGAGTATGGTCTACTTACAACTGTTAAGTAGTTTTTCCACATATTTCTCACATCACCCCAACCAGGTGTGATGTCAAATTTTCAGATAGTACTAGTTTTTCATTCTCGAGGTACTCATCATCCCAATCGGGTATGATATGAAAAATCCCACTCACCCGATAAGTGTAGTGTATTCTTCTTAATCGGCTTTTTACCACTACGCGAGCTTATCCTTGCTAGCATTCCGGTTCTTCGTGTTCCTACACGATTTGAACATCCTTGTTTATTAACATTTGACATAATAGCCATTGTTCCTCATGTTTGAACAACATGCCTAACTTTTCAATTATTTGTAATTAGGTCCCTAAAGTTCTTTTTCCTTAACTTTAGGTCCCTAATGCTAATTTTTCCCCAAATTGAGTCCCAAAACTTCTAAAATTCACTTTGTGCCCTCAATTTATTCAAAATCACAAAAAGGGATTCAAGTTTCCCAAATTTCTAATTTGGTCCTCAACTTTTCAAAAATTACCATTTTTGCCCCTACTTTACAAAATGGCAATTTGACTCCAATAAATTCCAAAAATTGACCAATTGGTCCTCCAACATCTTTTTCATGGCCAATTGGCCCTCAATTTTGGGAAATTGCACTTTGGTCCCTCAATTTTACAAAATTCCCAAAATTTCCCCCTTTCACACTGGCCGAATATGAATTCATCATATTGGCCATACAATTGGGGCTAATTGATTCAATTGAAGGTATGGATCAGTTCCTACACTTCCACATGATTCAATGGAGCTTTGATTTGCATCATTTGGGTTCGAATTGATCTCAAATGGAGCTTCATCGGAAAACTGGACTTAGAGTGAGAAAGCTTCGAAAGCTTACAATCAGGGGTGCGATGGTCGGAGCTTTTGATCGGGGTAGATAGCTATCGTCCTAAGGTTCTTCCTAGGATCAAGAATTGCATCAATTTATATCAAATTGGGGGAGATTTTGGTTAGTAAAATTTTATCGGTTCTCTCTCTAACACTTATTCGAAATTACAAAGGGGAGCCAAATTGGATTACCTTTCCACTCTAATTAGGTCATATGAGGGTTGTGGAAGTGTTAGGAGAGCTTGGTTTGGCCTGAGAAGGGCTCAAATTGGCTGTTTTTAGCTCGGCCGAAACAGGGTAGCTTCGATCCGCTGGAGCTGTTTCACTGTTCAATCACACCGACGCTTCTCTAGTGATCCTCGAAGCAAATAGAGATTACCGTCAGGTAGCTGACTTCTCATCGAATCTAAGAAACCCGACCTCACCTTCTTTGGCTTAGAAAAACCCCTATGTCAGAGCTCTAGTTCGAGCTTTACCAAAAATTGGAGCAATAGAGAGAGAGAGAGAGAGCAGTTTTGAGGTGTGAAGAGGATGAATGAGGAGGGGCTCTTTATATAGGAATCTTGGGGACTCCTTCGTCGTCCGATTGATGCCTTTATGGTGGTCATTCATTGCCAGAAATTCCCTGTCCAGAGACTTTTCGTCTTCACCGACGCTGCTCAATTTTACAGTGAGTGAGCAATGTTGTCATCTAAAAGAAGAAGATGACATTGTTCCAAACCGGGTTGGACCGGTCCGAACCGGGTTCAATGTTTAAACCGGCTGATTTAGGCATGATTCGACCAAGTTTTTCAAAATTAAAAATTTATAATTTCATCTAAATTCATTCTCTATCCAATGATGGCTTCGATTCTCCAATTTGAATTTTCTAAGCCTTCTAGAAAAATGAATTTAGAAATTAGTTCAATAGTGGTTCAAATCGATTTAATCCAGTTTAGTTCCAGTTCTCCTGAACCGGTTTGGTTTTCTCTTCCAATTAATCCTAAAGTCCTTTCCCATAAATTTTGTGACTCTTTAGGTCACTTGGGATTTATAAATTTCTCAGTTTGCACTTTCTCTATTGGTTACGGTTTATAAACTGACTCGGTTTTCTCCTTGGAAATAATCGGTTCTTTTCCTAGTTTTTCTTATTATCAAAGGATGGGATTTACATGAGACCTCTCCTCCCATGCCTCAGTCTCAGTGTGCATGAAGCTCCTTGAGGTTCTCGACATGCTGGATGAGAGGCTTCCCTTAAACTCCTTGGGTCATCCAACTGCCCTTGGAACCAACCCTATCTCATACTTAGTGCCTCGATGGTTCCGAACTCATAGAATGCACAAACAATAGTTTTAGGAATTATATCCATCATCTTAGGTGCTACAGGCCTAATGATCCTGACACTCGACTTCAACTCGATAACTTCTATGCCCAATAGGTTTGACAACCTGGCTACGACTCAACAACTACTAGCTCATCGAGTTGACAGTCCGGCTTTGGCACAATGACGATTCACACATTTAACCTGTTATAAAATGTTTTCATAGCTTATAATCTTACTTGTCTATGGGCTTTGGCCCATGCCCATTGGCCTTGGGCCTACTTTACGAGTTTTTTCCAAAACTAGACCTTGGGCCCTATTAGTTTCAAAATCAAGGACTCAAGCTTACTAGAGGAATTGTAGCTCTCAAAAACATCTACCAAAATGTTTAAGTAGTTTCACACAGTATGGGAAGACTATTCCTAGAAAATAGTTTTCAAAATTGAAAACGGTGCTCATTACCCCAACCAGGTATGATGTTGGAAATTCCTACTCAACGGATAATTGTGACATGTTTGTCCTATCTAGATTCCAACTAGTGATGTGCCGCTCTACACAAGTACTCGTACAACCAGTTCCTACATTATTCGAGTATTTCACATAAGAAAGGTTTGACATAAAATACCTTTTACTTCCAAGTATTTACGTATTGGTCCTCAATTTATACCTTATTGCACATAGGTCCTTAAATTTCATAATTTTAACTTTAGGTCCCTAATGCTCAATTTATTTTCAACCGGAACCCTAAGTTTTCCAATATTCCTCTTAGGTTCTTAATTTTTCCAAAATTACCAATTTTTCCTTAATTTCCTCAAAATTACTAATTGGTCACTCAACTTTCTAAAAATCACCAATTGGCCCTCAATTTCATCCAAATTATAAATTGGCCCTTAATTGGGAGTTAATTTCATAAAAGTCTCCCAATTTTCCTCTAATTGCAATTTGGCCCCCAATTTTCCAAAAATCCCCAAATTGCCCAATTTTTCAAAAATTGCAATTTTAACCTCGAGATCTCATTTCAATCAATTGACCCATCAAACTTGGGTAATTGCCCCTTTTCATGATTTTATTTATCTTCCATAAGTCCCCCTCATAATTTCAAGCTTTAGTACGTCAAAATGGCTTTAAAATAAGCTCAAATGTAGTTATGCTAGAAAATTAGTCTAGAGAGAGAAAGCTTAGATTTTTTAGTGGCAAGGATTCGGTAATCGGATCTCTTGCTTCCTTTGAGTTTCTCTCTCCCTATAATCCTTCGTAGATCAAATTGCACTTCAATTGGTGGCATGAGTAGTGTGAATTTCGTATTTTAATTTTTGGCAAAAACGCTTTATGAATAGTACTTTTTGAAGGGAGGTACTTACCAACGTAGCTCAGGAAAGGTAGGGACACTTTTAGGGATGGTCTAGAGAGCTTGGTTTGGTCGGAATTGGGCTGAGGGTGGCACAAATTGAGCTTAACCAGTTCACGTTGTAGACCACCGAGGAGCGACGGTACTATGCGAGCTCGCCAGTGCTTCTCCGATAATCCTCGAGCTGAATGAAGGATGTCATCATGTAGCTTGCTTCCTCAAGATTCCAGAGAACTCAAATTCGACTTCGAAGGTGCAGAAAAGTTCCTAAGTTGGAGCTTTGGTTCATGCTTCATTGGAAAATGGACACTTCTTCTTCTCTAAGCATTTGAGGGGTGAGGAGAACGAATGGTGAGGAGCTCTTTATATAGAGAGCTCGAGGACTGACCGTTCTATTCGTTTCCTCATCAATTAGCCATTAACTCTCTGAATTAAGGCCTTGTGAGTGGAATTTATTGGCCATTGAAGAAAGGATGTCTATTTTAACTGATCCGTGATTGGCTAGTTTTGTTGATGTGGCTTCCTACTCAGCAACCTAGTCAGCCTTTGACCCATTGATCGGACATGTGGTGGCTTCCTATTGACTATTTGTTCCTATGTGGTTGCTGACCATATTCGGTTAACCGTGGATTGTGACACGTGGCATCCTATGATTGGCTATTCCTTGCTCACGTGGAGTCTCTTCTTCTAATTGTTGATCGAAGACCGTGTCACCTTTTGATTGGCCAACGCTTCTAAGTGTTGACTATACGTTGATGGGGCGCTCTTCACCATGCGTCACTCGTTGGTTGGTCACTCTTGCTGATGGAATGCTGACCTAACAACGGTCCGTTGATCGGTACAGTCCTACCAGGTTCAATGACCTAGAAATGTAAATCGACCGGTTCAGGCCTGATTCAACCAGTTTTCCAAAAATAAAAAAATTTTAAATTCTTCTAAATTCATTTTGCTATCTAATGGTGGCTTCAATTTCTCAATTTGATATTTCTAAGCCACCTAGAAAAATGAATCTTTGAACCGGTTCTTCACGATATAATTCGGTTCAAGTCTACTTCACCTTCAACAGGTCCAGTTTTAATATCCAATTTACTTCATGGTTCTTTTCCATGATCTTTGTGATTTATTGGCTACTTGGGATTTTCCAAAATCCCGTTTTGAAATTTTTTTACCACTTTCAGTTCACTTAGTTCATCGATTTTTCTCTCAAAATTTTTCGGTTCTCTCTCCCAGTTCCTTATTCCGATGAGACGGTGTTTACAATTGTTACTAACTCCAACATCGAACAACAAAATAGCGAGTTTTTGCCATCCTTGTGGGGCCAAATTTGGTCAACTCTAGCCACGTCTCCGTATGACACAAGTTCTAAAAGAACACACTACCTCTTCTCTACCTCCCCATGGACTTGGTGAACCTTTAGCAAGGGAAGTTCTAGCCTCTACGACCCAATCTCCCCCTGCGGGTCTATTTTATAACGTCCGACCATTGCCAGTTCGGTGCCAAATTCAACCAGCTCAAGTGTCCAATTGGTCGGTCGTCACCACAAAAAAAAAACACCTCCTTTTTGGCTTCAAAATATCTATACTTCGGCCACCGATGGTGCCCTCTCGGCTGAGTATTTCTAAGTCGATCATAACTTGCTTTGTTTCTGTTATTTTTTGACAATTTAGGGAACTGACCAAATTCAACTAATTGGGGGTAGTTACAAAATTAGACCCCCAACTCCTTCCCATGAGCGCTTGGGAGTTAAATGAAGATATTTGGGGGTAGTTACAAAATTTGAAGTTGATTAGATATGTTTTCTGTAAACCCCATCCCTTCATAGATAAGAAAATTAAGAAAAGAACCAGTTATTTCAAAAGAGAAAACCAAGCCGGTTTATGAACCACAACCGATAAGGAAAGAGTAAATTGAGAATTTTACAAGAACTAAGTGACTCAAAGAGTCATAAAATTCATGGAAAAGGACATTGGGACAAATTGGAAGAGAAGACCAAACCGGTCTAGGTGAACCGGATTAAACCGGTTTGAACCATCATTGAACCGGTTGCTAAATTCATTTTTCTAGATGGCTTAAAAAATTCAAATTGGGGAATTGAAGCCACCATTGGATAGAGAATGAATTTAGAAAATTTTAATTTTGAGAAAATCGGCCGAATCGGACCTGAATCGGCCGGTTTAAACATTGAAACCGATTGGACCGATCCGATCCGATTAGGAACAGTGTCGTCTTCTTCCTTCAGATGACAACACTATTCATCCAATACATAAATGGACAGTACTGGCGAAGGAAAAACAACTCCGTTCAAGGTGTTTTAGGGTGAGGATAAGCTTGACCAAGATGTGAAACGGTTAGGCAGAGAGTCCCTAAACTCCCTTTATAAAGAGCTCCTCTTCATTTATCCTCCTCACACCTAAAATCTTCATTCTCTCTCAACTACTCAATTTTCCGGTGAAGCTCAAACCAGAGCTCTGACTTGGATAGTTTTCTCACCCTCAAAGGGTGAGGTTGGGTTCTTTAAACTCTAGGGGAAGTCAGCTACTGATATCAACCTCCATTCGATCCGAGGACCGCCAGAGAAGCGCCAGCGGAATCAAACAATGAAGCAACTCCGAAGGACCAGAGCTGCCCTGTTTCGGCCCAGCAAGAAATCGGCCAAATTCAGCCCTCTCTGGCCAAACCAAGCTCTCCCAACATCTCCAAAACCCTCATATGACCTCAACTAAGCTGAAAGGTAAGCCAATTCGGCCCCATTACAGGTTGGAGTTAGAGAGAGAAACTACGAAATTTCACTAGCAAAATTCTCCCTTGATTCGAGGTCAATTATAGAAATTCTTGATCCTGTAAGGTATCTCAGGAAGAGAGCTACCTTACCTAATAAAGAGCTCAGACCGACGCACCTTCGATGGTAAGCTTTCGAAACTTTCTCTCTCTACGTACCATTTTCCAGCGAAGCTCCATTTGAGCATGTTTTGGCCACAATTCATGCGATTCAAGGCTCAACTGAATCATATGGAAGTGTAGGAATTGATTTACTCCTCCAATTGAAGCAATTAATCCTGATTGAAGAATCCATTTTAAGAAATCAAATTTGGCCAATTTGAAATAGGGAAATTGGGGGAAATTTTGGGGGAAATTGGGGATTTCATAAAATTGAGGGACCTCTTTGCAATTTCTCAAATTTGAGGGCCAATTGGCTATGAAAAAGATGTTGGAAGACCAATTGGTCAATTTTTGAAACATTTGGGGCCAAATTGCCATTTTTGGAAAGTAGGGGCAAAATGGTAATTTTTGAAAAGTTGGGGGACCAAATTGGAAATTTGTAAAAGTTGAACCTCTTTATACAATTTTGAGTAAACTGAGGACTCAAAAGGAATTTCAGAAGTTTCAGGACTCAAATTGGGCAAAAGTTGGCATTAGGGACCTAAAGTTAAGAAAAATAAACTTTAGGGACATAAATGCAATTTATCGATAATTTGTGAGTCTATGCTTTTATGTCAAACCATTAGTGATAAGATTGCCCAAATCATTTAGGGACAAGGGTGATCGGAACGCAAGCAAGAGAAAGCTTGCGCCGACTTGGAAAACTAACTGAGGACGAACACGTCACGATTATCGAGTGAGTGGGCTTACTCACATTATACCCGGTTGGGATGATGAGCACTTTAGAAACAAAAAAAACCACTTGTAAGTGGAATTTTGACATCATACCTGATTGGGGTGGTGGGCGAACAAAATTAAAACCTACTTACTGGTTGTAAGTAGTGGAAATCATACTCGATTGGTATGATGGACTTCCTTGAAGGAAGGAGAAAACTGCTTACTCGTTGTAAGCAGAGGTATCATCACACTTGGTTGATGTGATGAAGTGAAAAATACATTTTTGTCAGAAGTGTTCTCTCCTGATTGTGTGCCAATGCTTAAACTCTTTGGGAGACATTCTTGATGGGAGCTAGAACAGCTCAAATAGTCTAGAGGCCTCAGTTTTTGAACTTGTGAGGCTAAATGCCCGGTTTTGGAAAATCACCTATAGTGGGCCCAAGGCTAGTGGGCACGAGCAGGAGTTTGTAAACAAACATGAGTTATGAAAGCCATGAAAATTCTCAATGAAATGGTTGTTTGATTTTGCCATGGCATCGAGTTAGGACCGACAACACTCAATGGATTGGCGGTAGTGTATCTGGTCCAAGTCGACAGACCGACCTAGACAAATAGCTGCATGTCGGGTTGAGGTTCGAGGCCATTAGACCAATGGCACCAAAGATAATGGCTATGATATGAAAAACTATTATTTTGTGCATGCACTTGAGATACATGACCATCAAGACGCCCAAGAGGGGTAGTGATGCGTCCTAAGGGCTATTGGACGACATGGGGAAGATAAGGGTAGTTTGTCGTGCCAGCGGTCAGGAAGCTCGACTTAGCTTCTTGCGCATGAGACTGGAGTGGGGTCAGGATGAGGTCTCTGTCCTCATATGGACACGGAGTTGCTTTCGGGGCTAAGGGTCAGATGTTGAGAACATCCACTTAGACCTAGGGTAGAAGTGGATGGGCTTCTATCTTGGTGGCCGGTAAAGACGCTCCGAGCCATAAGTGGATGCAGTGAACGAGCTACATCTACGAATGTGTGTTCCCTTCCTCATGAAGGGCATGTGTTGTCTACCAAATACACCTAATGTGGAATTGAGGAAAAAGGTTTTAAATAATCGGAAATTTAAGGAAAGATCCTCTTAAAAGAAATAAGAATTTTGGCACACTTTTATTAAAGTTGTTTTCACGAAAAATCACTTTCAACACCCACTCATTGAGTTATAGAACTTACCCCCTCCCTTTATCCCATTTCAGGTAACTAAGGGAAACTAACCCTAAAAGACCTCCCTATAGCCGAACCTTAAGACAAGTATGTAAAATTTAATATATTCAGTTTTGTTTAATGCTATTGCAGGAAAGATACATGTAAAAAAGATGCCTTACTACTCGTAGTTTAGAAAAAGGGAAAATCCTTGATAAATCGTGAGAGTGGCAGGTTGTTCACAGGATCCGACCAAACCGGGCTAGGGCATGACAACTTGAGTGGTATCAGAAACTATTTCCTCGAATACATTATCAAGACTATAAAACCTATTAACTAATATGTAAAACCAGTCTCTTGGAATCAAAGAAAACTGGGAAAAGAACTAGTATAGGTTTATACATGAACAAATGAGTCATTTAATGAACAAAAATTAGTTAACGTGGGAAATTGGAAAATCCCAAGTGACCAAAAAATTCATAAAAATTACAAGGAAGAACCGGAAAGTGGAATGGAGAATAGAACCGAACCGGTTCGGGGTGAATCAGACCCGAACCGGATCGAACCGGCATGAACTATAGTGAATCGGTTCACAAATTCATTTTTCTAGGTTGCTTAAAAAATGTTAAATTGGGATATTGAGACCATCATTATATAGAAAATAAATTTAAAAAATTTTAAAATTTAGAAAAACGGTTAAACTGAATCTGAATGGGCCAATTTTCAAATTTTTAGAAGTGAACCTGGTCGGACTTGACCAGTCAATGGACCGGTCAGCAGACAATAGATAGTAGTCAACGATCAATGGTCAATGGTCAACGGCCAACTGGCTCCGTTAGCTGCCACGCAGACATAGGCAGCCAATCGGAGGTTGCCATGTGTCCGGTCAACAGCCAGCCGGTGCCCTATCAGCCCGCCACACAGACACAAGCAGCCAATGGAAGACTGCCACATGTCCGGTCAATAGGTTAACGGTTAACACGGTGGCCAAGCTAGCATTACACGTCAAAAAACTATCCAATCATAGTGTGCCATGTGGCATGATCGCCACATCATCATTTTCAACATTCAGACTCTGACAGAGAAGAGGGAGGAGAGAGAGTCACTGAAAAAGCTGGAGTCTCTGACAACTTGAAAAGCTCTCCGGTCAAGTCGTCGGCAGACGAGTCGAAGGCCCAGTCTTACGCCGGTGAGTAGCCTGAATAGTTGCCAAGCTCCCTATATAAAGAGCACCCCCTCACTCATTCTCAACATCCCACAATCGAGCAAAGAAGAAGAAGAGTGCATTTTCCAACGAGCTGCAAACTAGAGCTTCGACAACGAGCAAAATCTCCACCAAAGGAGCTCTTAAGAGTGACATTGGAACCAGGGAAGAGTACTCTAGCTCCAAACCTTCTCTGATGTGAATCCGACCCAAGAGACTACGAATTCACAAGTCCAATCAAACGAACCAGCAATAGAGCTGAATAGTTCGTCACCAAATGAGATGAATAATCATTTGAGACTGCAAGAGGGCCCAATCACAAGGTTAAGGGCTAAAAGATTCAAATAAGCTTTATATGGGCTGATTAAAAAAATTGCTGAATATTCAAATAGAAGCCCAAATGAAGAGCCCAAGATGAGCCCAAGAGAAGGTCCAGATTTAATTAAATAGGAGAGATTTATAAATATAATAAATCTCTTAGGATAATATTACGTGGTTAGATTAGATAAGGTTAGCTTATAACCATAATAGATTTTTCCTCATTATGTGGGTCATTCGGTTATTTTCTGAGCCTATAAAAGGCATACTCCACAACATTGGAGAGACACACTTTGGAATTTATATCTTGTGAGGTTTTGTCTTCTTTCTATCTTGAAAGAGCTTTTGAACTTATCAGGTTTTTACCTGTGGCGTTCAAGCAATCAAGACTTATCACCCGGGGTTTTCTAAGAGTTCTTCTTAGAGGATTTGGGTGTGGCGTCTACATATCTCATACCTTGTTTCTCACATAAACAAGGTATATTCCATCTTTTCGCACTTGCGTCGTGAAAGTCTTGGGATCGTTGCCATATTTGGTGTAGGGTGTCGTCAGCATATTGGCGAGGTTCGCATCAGTTGGTATCAGAGCACACGGTTGCACGGCAAGTTCCATACCGTTTTGTTTATCTAATTCTTTTTTTTATCTTCTCTACCTATTTCTATTCTCTATAAAAAAATTGTCATATTCTTCTATCTATCTTCTCTTCAGTAGGTTAAAAAAAAAGAGAGAAAAAAGCCAAAAAAACAATTTGTGCCAAAAAAAGAAAGCAAAAAATGTTCGTGCAAAAAAAAAAAGAGCAAAAAAATTCATGAAAAAAAGGCAAAAGAAAAAAAAAAGAGGCACACAATTCTATCTTATATCTCATTCTTATTCTGCTCTATCTTCTATTACTTCATTTTATCTTAATTTCTTTCTTCTTTATCTAAATTCTACTCTTATTTCTGAGTCTATTCATACCTCTCACTTAAATTCTTTGGAATTACTTTTTGAAAACCTTTATTGATATGTCTTGATTGTTCCTCAAGTTGAACTGCTTCATAAAAATGATTTATTTTTAAAGTTCAATTCAAATTGAAAGAAGATATATGAGTGGAAAAAGGCAAGAGTGCTTTAAATCTATAAGAAAAAGCCATGTGAGTGTGAAACAGAAGTGTTTGAGAGAAATATGTGAGGAAGAGTTGCGAGGTTCTTTTCTTTCTAATAATTGCCAAGATCAGAAGGCCCAACAACAAGGAAACATAATGAAAGAAGTTGGTTTCATATCGCCTATTCAAAACCTACAATGGAAAGCAATGAAGAGCCAAATGAAACAGATAGTGAAGTCTGAATTTGAGCCACTTCATACGCGAATGGATCACTTGGTGGAAGGTGTGAGACGGCACTCACATACTTCCATTGAACGACCGTGGAGCAGTCGATCTCGATGCTTTGAACAACAGGAACTGAGGGAGTTCGATGATCTCCAAGTTAATCGCGACAACATCAAGCTCGATTCCTGCAATCAACCCACTACTTGGGACAGACCATGGATTGATGATATCTTGGATAACCAACCTGAGAAGTTATTTCATACTCGTTGCTCTATGAAAAATAAGGTTTGTTCTGTTATCATAGATGGGGAAAGCTGCACTAACTTTGCTAGCACCGAGCTTGTGGAGAAGTTGGCATTACATACAATGAAGCATCCAAAGCCATATCAAATTCAAAGGCTGAATGATCAACCCAAACTCAAAGTAACCCAACAGGTGATAGTGTCCTTCTCTATTAAGAAATATCATGATGAAATATTATGTGATGTAGTACCAATGCATGCATGCCATATTTTATTGGGAGAACCTTGGAAGTTAGATTGTCACGTTACATATGATAGATTAACAGATAGGTACTCATTCCTGATGAATAATAGATGAATATCTCTTGTACCTCTTACTTTACAACAAGTTTTTCAGGATCAGTTGAAAAGGAAAAAGGCAAATGAAAAGAAAATAGCAGAAAAACAAGAAGAGAGAAAAGCCAAAATTGAAGAGAAAAAAGGCAACATTGAAAAAGAAGAGAGAAAAGCCATAACACAAAGAAAAGAGAGTAAAAACAATTTTATGGAGAGAAAAAGTGAGATAAAGAGAGATAAAATTTCTGATCAAATCCTTACAGTACTTATGTACAAGGATTTATATTTTACTAACCATATTGTTGGATATTTGTCGAGCATTAGTATTTCTCTTATGCAGGAATTCAAGAATGTCATTCCTATGGAGAAAACTCCTGGTTTGCAACCTGATCGAGAAATCAAGTATCAAATTCAACACCAAATCCTAAATTTCAAGAAGCTAGGATATGCATCGAATAACATGAATTCAGGTATTGTGCAAATGCCTAAGAAAAACAAAATTTGGCGAAAGTGTGTTGATTTTCGAATCATCAACCATGTGAAGGTAATTTATCTTAAATCTATTCCTCATGTAAATATTATGGTAGATGAGATGTATGAAAACTATTTCTTTTCAAAATTTAATCACAAGAGTGAATATTCTGAAATTCGAATGAAAGATAATTATGGATTAAAAACTACATTAAAGGTAAAACATGATTTATATAAATGGTTGGCTATGATTTTTAGTTTGACTAATGCATACAACATTTTTATGAGGAATAAATTATATCATGCCTGCTTTTATTAAAAACTTTGTTGCCATATATTTTGATAAAATTATAATATACAACAATTACTTAGATAAACATGAAGGATGTTTAAAAATTGCCTTGCAAACTTTTAGGAAATATCAGTTGTTTTTCGAATTGAAGAATTGCATATTGTATTTGGGTAAACTTGTATTTCCTGGATATGTTATAAGTTTTGAAGGGATTGCCATTGACAAGACAATTAAGGTAATTCAAGATTGGCAAACACCTTATTTGGTAAGTCAAGAAAAAAGATCAATTACATATTATAATGAAAAGTTCAGCAGAGTAGCCCTCAAGCTGAATGAGTGTCATGCAAGGTGGGTGAATTTCATCAAAATATTTCCTTATGTAATCAAGTGTAAGCAATGTATGAAAAATGTAGTTGCTCATATATTATCTGGAAGGTACGTTTTACTTATAATCATTGATACTAAATTGTTTAATTTTTCTTGGAATACTTTGTTGGTTACAAAGCTTTTATTTTCAACCGTATGCTTATCACATGTTGTGTTTGCATATAATCGTTATATTTATTTAGTAATTAAGTTATCACCTTTGGAGATTATCTATGGTTTTAATCCATTGAATAGAAAACAGCAGACTCAAGAAAATATTAATCTTTACAACAAGAGTTTCATGAAAGTTATTTTTAATCCAGGGATTTGGGTTAGTTTACATTTGAGGAATGAACAGTTTATGGATAGAAAAGTATCAAAATTTCTTAGATTAGAGAGATCATTTAATGTGTTAAAACTCATTAGTAATAATTACAACAATAAGTTATCTGATAAATATACTGTTAGCTATAGCATACATATTTCTAATTTAATTTCTTTTGGTGTAAGTGATGAAGGAAAAGAAGATTTGAGGACAAATCATTTTCAGGAGGGGGAGAATGATGTGAATCCGACCCAAGAGACTACGAATTCACAAGTCCAATCAAACGAACCAGCAATGGAGCTGAATAGTTCGTCACCAAATGAGATGAATAATCATTTGAGACTGCAAGAGGGCCCAATCACAAGGTTAAGGGCTAAAAGATTCAAAGAAGCTTTATATGGGCTGATTAAAAAAATTGCTGAATATTCAAATAGAAGCCCAAATGAAGAGCCCAAGATGAGCCCAAGAGAAGGTCCAGATTTAATTAAATAGGAGAGATTTATAAATATAATAAATCTCTTAGGATAATATTAGGTGGTTAGATTAGATAAGGTTAGCTTATAACCATAATAGATTTTTCCTCATTATGTGGGTCATTCGGTTATTTTCTGAGCCTATAAAAGGCATACTCCACAGCATTGGAGAGACACACTTTGGAATTTATATCTTGTGAGGTTTTGTCTTCTTTCTATCTTGAAAGAGCTTTTGAACTTATCAGGTTTTTACCTGTGGCGTTCAAGCAATCAAGACTTATCACCCGGGGTTTTCTAAGAGTTCTTCTTAGAGGATTTGGGTGTGGCGTCTACATATCCCATACCTTGTTTCTCACATAAACAAGGTATATTCCATCTTTTCGCACTTGCATCGTGAAAGTCTTGGGATCGTTGCCATATTTGGTGTAGGGTGTCATCAGCATATTGGCGAGGTTCGCATCATTCTCAGAACAACCAGAAGACGCTCAGAGAAGTGCGCAAAGGATCGCACAATGAAGTTGCTCTAGAGCTCGAAGTAGTGAGCTCCTGCCTAACATAACCTCGACCCTCTCAGCCCTTCCACCACCCACATTGGCCATCTTAGACCGCCTAAGACCCTCCACAACACTCCTACAGGCCCTAGTAAGCTCAATTCTACCTCCCCTCATAATATTTTTCTAAATTTCAAAGTTGCACCTCCCAAAACTTCTCTCTTCAAATTCACGTAGGGCAGTAGGGAATCGCAGCAGGATTCAGTCCTGCTAGATCCCCCTCAACTAGCTCTAGCTACCCCCACCTCAAGCTCTGGTCGCCGCCCCTCCGTCAGAAAGAAACTCAAGCTTTGTCTCTCTACTATGAACTTTCCAGCGAAGCTCCAACAAGGCAAAAAACTCAACCAAATTCATGAATTCAAAGTGTAGGATGATCGAGGGGTGCTGGAGGAGGTGAATAGAAGCAATAATCGAAGAAATTAAGGACTTACAGGCTTCCAATTGGACGAGGTATGATTCGGAGTCCCACATGCTTGAATTGGGTAAGAAGATGAAGGACGATTTGGGGATTTTCGGGGACTTTTGTGCAATTTTCAAAAATTGGAGGAATGAATGACAATTTCATGAATTTCACCCCAATTGAAGGTCAATTGGGCAATTTTGACAAATTTGGAGGCAAATTGGAAATTTTGAAAAGTTGGGGACCAAATTGTAATTTTTGGAAAACTAAGGGCTAAAGGGCAAATTTGGTGAATTAAGGACCAATTGGTGAAACTAAAAGAGTTAAGGACCCAAAAAGAATAATTGGGAACCTAAGGGGCCTAATAGAGATCAAAGAGAAATTAGGGACCCATGTGCAATTTAAGCAAAGTACGGGGCCCTAGGTGCAAATATGAGAGATGGTGTGACCTCTTCCAAATACAAACACTCGTACCTTGCATGAATAGATTACTTGAGCACCGGGCCCCTGAAGCGCACCAAGGAGGGAGACTTCGTCGGCACGACCCTGCCAAGAACATCAGGTGAGTGGGAACTACTATGACGTCTATTCTAGTTGGAATGACGGTTCAACTTTGAAAACTATTTTCTCCGAATTATCATTCCCTGACTAGGTGACTTAGCTTAAAACATTTGGGAGCTAATTCCAGGCTTAGACTTGAGATGCCAGTGGGCCCAAGGCTGATGGATACAGGCGTGGACCCGTTCAGAACGAATAGGTGATATATGATGGTAAAAGACCTTAATAATGGGAATCTTGCGTGATACCCGTCGAGCCAAGCTGAGTTGTTGAGCTTGTTGGGCTAAACCAATGCTCTGTCGAAGCCAGGTCATAAAACCTGTTGGGCCAGCACACATGGACTGAAGCTAAGCCAACATACTATTGTGCTAGAGGGCCAAAGATAAAGGCTATAATTCAAAAAGATTGTTGATTGTGCATGCACTATGATATTCGGGCCATCAGGATAGTTGTCATGAGGTAGTGATGGAGCCCAAGGATTGCTGGATGACCCAAGGAGCATAAGGGCGGTTTCATCGTCCAGTAGGTCGTGAAGCCGAGTAGCTTCCTACACACGGAGACTGAGCCAATAGCAGAAATGAGGTCTCGTCCCATTGAGCAGACACGGTGAAGTAATTGGAGTTTGATGTTTCAGACTATTGATGTCCACTCAAACTCTGGGTAAAAGCAGTATCCCTCTATCAGGGTGGACGGTAAAGGCACTCCAGTCCACAAGTGGCATGGTCGAGGACCATTATGCGAATGTGTGATCCCTCCTATGATATGAGGGTAGTTGTTGATCATGTGGAATGTATGAAATAACAAACAAATAATTTAAAGGACATAAAATATAAATTCAAATAAAACATTGTAGTAGTTTCCCTCACTAAGTATTTTACTCACCCCTTCTCTCACCCCTTTTTAGGATAACACCTAGATGGAAAGTTCCTGAACATGCTCAGGCCCTCAAGGTACACTTCCTACCCCCAACTTAAAGCAAGGGTTTAAACGTAAACACACCTTCACCTTCCTTGTCTCATTCGGGGAGGTATACCCAAATGATGCAGGAAAGGGTGGCGGGTTGATCACAGACTTCAATCAAACCGGGTCGGGACGTGACATAATAGGAACAAATCTTAAAATTTTAGATGGCTCCCAAGAGAGGAACCAAGAGAACAAGAGTCATAGTTTCTGACATTGCCTAACAACCCCTTCCTGTGGAAACTTCCTGAGAAGCCTTGACAGTTCCATCTAGACTAAGCTCGAAACACCAAAGATTGTACGAGGAATTCACCGAAGTATTTTGGATGACCTAACCTCGTCCCTGAGGTGGGCACCAACTCTCGAGCTAAGCTAGAGAAAGTACAATCTCATCCCCCTTTTGTTAACCACCCTCCTCCAATTGACATCCCCAAATACCTCAAAACTCTCCGTCAACTAGGATGTAAGCCTTTCTTAGGAGAGAAGGATGCTATAGCTACTATGGACTAGCTGGCTAGCATCAAGAAGCTTAGGGGATGGTCAGGATTTCACTAGAGAACATGGTGATCTTGGCAGAATTTTTCTTAGAGGCCAGTGCAAAAAGATGGTGGGACAATGTCCAGAGCCTACATACCACCACTCCTACCTAGGAACAATTTAAGGAGAGGTACACGGAGGAGTACCTAGCTCCAATCTAATTAATGAGAAGAAGCAGGATTTCCTCCGACTCCATCAAGGGCTTAACTCTATTTCGAAGTACGAAACCAAATTCAATGAGTTAAGACCCTTTGCCCCTGATCTATCCAAACCGGTAAACATATGCCAACGATTCATGGATGGTCTCAACATGGAGATACGAGACCAAATGGAAGTATTGGGATGCCCCACAGATCTTGTAAACCCCGCACATTTGAGTTAAGGAAAACCGGGAAAAGAACCGGTCAAACCGAATAAGAAAAATCAAACTGGTTTACATTTGGAAATAAGCAATATGAAAATTTACAATTTTCGGTTGATCCAAAGAATTTATTCAACATTGGAAAAGAAATTTAAGACAAAATAGAAAACAAAAACCAAATTGGTTCAGGTGAACTAGATTACATAAGAACTTCAAAGTTAAGTGTGCTTACTTTAGAGTAGTGTGAGGATGGGTGATTGGAATTAATACCAATAATTTATTACTGAAATTAAATTATTGGAATTAATACCTAAATTAAATGATTGGAATTAATACCAATAATTTATTATTGAAATTAAATTATTGGAATTAATACCAATAATTTATGGCAATATTAATACTAGTAATGAATCTCGCCTATTTAATACACGGGTTTTACTACTATATAAAGAGGTCATCCCCATCTCGCCTAAATTAAATGATTGGAATTAATACCAATAATTTATTACTGAAATTAAATTATTGGAATTAATACCTAAATTAAATGATTTGAATTAATACCAATAATTTATTACTGAAATTAAATTATTGGAATTAATACCAATAATTTATGGCAATATTAATACTAGTAATAAATCTCGCCTATTTAATACACGGGTTTTACTACTATATAAAGAGGTCATCCCCATTTCATTCTCCTTACACCTGAACACTTCTCTCTCTCTCTCTACTGCTCCATTTCCTAGTAAAGCTCGAACCAGAGCTTCGACTTGAACAAAAGTTGGGCTCTTTAGAACCGGGGAGAAGACGCTATCTGATAGCAAACTCTAGTCAATCCGAGAACCATTGGAGAAGCGCCGACATGATGGAATAGTGAAGCAACTTCGGTGGACCGAAGCTGCCCTATTTCGACCAAGCTGGAATCGGCCATTTCAAGCCCTCCTCAAGCTAAACTAAGCCCTCCCAACATTTCCTCAGCCTTTCCACGACCGAATTAGGACCGAAAGGTAAGCCAATTTGGCTCCCCTTTATAATTTTCGATCGGTGCTAGAGAGAGAATCGACCGAATTTCAATCACGAAATTCTAATCCAATTCCGCATCAATTGATACAATACTTGATTTTAGGATGAGACCTATCTGCCTAGATCGAAAGCTCGGACTGTCGTGCCTTCACCGGAACATTAAATACCAAGAACGCCAGCAAGGACAAGCTCGCGTGAATACAAAGAACCAGTCTAGTGGAAATCACGACATTATCGGGTGAGTGGGATTATATATCATACCCAGTTGGGGATGATAAGTGACTCGATATAAAAATCCACTATTTAGTGGTATTTTAATCATCACTACTTAGAGAAAGTGATATGAAAGTTATGCGAAAAAACTACTTACTGGTTGTAAGTAGATCATACCCGGTTGGTATGATGAGACTTCCTCGAAGGAAGTTGAAAACCCGTTCATCGGTTATGAACGGAGATGTCCTTATACTGGTCGCTATGATGGACAGTAAAAACCTATTTTTGTCGGAAGATCTCTCCCCTGACTGTGTGCCAATGCTTAAACAATTTGGGAGAACTTCTTAACGGGAGCTTGAATAGCTCTGATAGGTCAGGGGCCTCGGTTTTGGAACTTGGGGGCTAAATGCCCGATTTTGAAAATCTCGTACAGTGGGCCCAAGGCCAGTTGGCACGAGCAGGAGCTCGTAAACGAACATGATATATGTGCCATAAAACTTAATAAGTGAATTGTTTGGCCATGGTACCAAGATAGGACCGACATGCTCAGTCAACTAGCGGCAGTGCGACATGACAGGTCGACGGACTAGTCAAGACAAACAGCTGCGGATTGAGTTGAGAGTCGGGGCCGTTGGACTAATGGCACCACAGATTACATGGTAATATAAGAAAACATTGTTTGTGCATGCACTGTGAGTACGGGATCATCAAGACGTCCATGAGGGGTAGTGATGCGTCCTAAGGGCACTGGACGACCTAGTGGCTATAAGGGCAGTTCGTCGTTCCAAGTGTCTGTGTGAAATTTGGAGTAGCACGAAGCGCATGAGACCGGGGTGGGGACAGGATGAGGTCTCTGTCCTCATACGGACACGAAGAAGTGATTTCAGGATTGTGGGTCGGATGTCATGTACATCCACTCATTCCCAGGGTAGAAGTGGTCGTACTTCTATCCAGGTGGCAGGAAAAGTCTCTCCGAAGCCACTAGCGGGTTCAGTAGTGATACTGACTTGCGAATGTGTGTAACCTTCATGATGAAGGATGTGTGTTGGGTGATGACACACCGTGGTAACTAAGAAATAATGGAAAAACTCAAATTTTTAAATGAAGGGATTTTTGAAAACAAAGGAGTCTGGCACACTCCATATAAATATTTTTCTTAAAAGTCAAAAGCTTTTAAAAACTCATTCACTGAGTAGTCGTACTCACCCCCTCCGTTATATCCCTTTCAGGAAATCTTGGAAAGCCTCCCCTTAAAGACCGTCAACTAAGATGCCTGTAAGACAGGTATGTACAATTTTAAATTTCATGCAGTTTTGATTATGTTATTCCAGGAAAAAGGTGCAGGTTAAAGGATGCCTTACTCTTTACGGTTTATAATAAGGGGAAACCCTTTAATAAACTGGGAGAGTGGCGGGTTGATCATGGGGATCCGACCAAACTGGGTCGTGGCGTGACAGATCTAGCAACGATAATTAGTATGGCTAACGAATGTGAGAAACTGGTACAAACCCGACATCGTCAGATGGAGTAGGCAAATCGGAAGGAGGACAAGGGCCAAGGCTGTCATGGATGATGGAAGGAGAAAAAAGGTCCAAGATGGGGAAATAGGGTGGGATTTCAAAAGAGGAAGGACGTGCCACCACCTCCCCGGAGAGTAACGCTCACCTTACCACAAGGAAACACTCACTGTCGTAGGTGTCAAAGGTACCACGAGGGAGCTTATTTGACCTGTTTCGTATGTAGGCAGATGGGGCACTTTGCAAAGGAATGCTCCACTCTTAGAGAGAACAAGCAACGTAACACACTTTGACCATGCCAAGGGAACCCAAGGACTCCCACGTAGGATGCCACAACCAGAGTACTAGCTAGGGTATACAACCTCACCTAGGAAAAGGCTAGAAAAGACCCTAGTACCGTAGCGGGTACTTCACAAAACCCTCCCAACAAAGATTGAGATAAACCTGTAATTTATATTTCATTCAATAAAGGAATTTTTCTTCTAAAACATGCATTTCTTCAATTAGGGTACGTACACTTGTGGGGACGAAAAGTATACGCCCTCTTCGACTCGGGAGCAGAAAGATCCTTCATCAAAGAAGATCTAATCCCAAGTCTTCCCCTAGAACTTACATCTCTAGAACTAAGTTTCAATATCCTCACACCATTAGGAGAAGGATTAAATAGGAACAAACAGTTAAAGGGATGTGAGATCAAGATTGGAGGAATTAAACTAGAGGCAAATTTGATCCCATTACCTCTAAGGGAGGTAGAAATAATATTGGGAATGGATTGGTTAAGTACCCATCAAGCCAAGATGGATTGTGGGAAGAAAGTAATAACTTTCCACACTCTCGAAACACTTGGACTATGTTTCCAAGGAGACCGGAGGAAGGGAGAAGTACATATTGTGTCCCATATAAGAGCCCAAAAGATGATACAGAAAGGTTGTAAAGCTTTTATAGTAATGATCACTAATGGGAAGTTCGAGGAGATGGGACCAGAAGGCATTTTGGTAGTTGAACACTATCCATATGTATTTCCAAAAGAATTACCCGGATTACCACCAAGCCGACAATTGGAGTTCACCATAGAGTTTATCTCAGGAACACATCCCATATCCTAAGCCCCTTATCGCATGGCTCCAGCAGAGTTAAAGGAATTAAAGGAGCAGCTAGACGAGCTATTGGAGAAGGGTTTCATATGCCCTAGTCAGTCTCCATGGGGTGCACTAGTCCTATTCATAAAAAAAAAGGACTGGAGCATGAGGATGTGCATAGACTATCAGAAGTTGAACCAGATCACCATAAAGAACAAGTATCCACTTCCATAGATTGATGACCTGTTTGACCAAATAAAAGGAGAAACCTACTTCTCCAAGATAGACCTCCGGTCAAGATACCGCCAACTTAGGATCCGAGAGGAATATATATTCCTAATACTGCATTTTGGTCTTGATACAAACATTATGAGTTTAGGGTGATGTCTTTTGGCTTGACAAATGCACCTACAGCCTTCATGGATTTAATGAACTGAGTGTTCCATCCACACTTGGACAAGTTCATTATAGTATTTATAGATGGCATTCTTATATACTCACGAACTAGGTTGGAACATGAAGAACAACTGGCTATCATCACCTTGGAGATACTACGAGATAACAACTTATATGCAAAATTCTCCAAGTGTGAGTTTTGGTTGTAGGAGGTAGGGTTCTTAGGGCACATAGTGTCCAAAGATGGAGTCAAGGTAGACCCAGCAAATGTGGTGGCCATATCCGATTGGAAGGCACCCAAGAATCCCTCGGAGATACGAAGTTTCTTAGGCTTTGAAGGATATTACAGATGGTTTGTGCAAGATTTCTCTGAAATAGTTGCCCCTATGACTTGTCTCACAAGGAAAGGAGTAGAGTATAAGTGGAATGAAAGTTGTGAGAAATCCTTCTTTGAGTTGAAGACCCATCTAACAACAGCACATGTACTCTCCCTGCCTGACCCAAGAGTTGGGAAGTATACTGTCTATAGTAACGCATATGGACAGAGACTTGAATGTGTATTAATGCAACAAGGAAAGGTTATCACCTACGCTTTGCAACAATTAAAGGTACATGAGTGAAACTCCCTACCCATGACTTGGAGTTAGCCGCAATAGTATTCACCCTAAAGATTTGGCAACACTATCTATACGGGGAGACCAAGTGTTCCTAAAGGTACCCCCATGGAGGGGAATACTTAGGTTTCAACAACGGGGGAAATTGAAACCAAGGTACATTGATACTTACACAATAGTCTAAAGGATAGGGCCGATGGCATATAAACTAGAACTGCCCCCAGACTTACAAGGAATACATGATGTATTCCATATCTCGATACTCAAGAAGTACTAGCCTGATCCTAGCCATGTGTTGGACCAGCCTCCACGAGAATTAGAAGAGAATCTGATTTATCAAGTAGAACCGATGCAAATCATCAACCAGAGAGACAAGAACTTAAGGAATAAGAAGATTCCTATGGTCAAGGTTTTATGGAAAAATGGACTCGAACAAGAGGAGACATGGGAAACCTAGAGCATTATGAGTGATGGCTACCCTCAGTTGTTTGACATGTAATTGTTCTGGGGACAAAACCCCTAAAAGGATGAGAGAGTTGCAAACCCCGTCCCTTCATAGATAAGAAAATTAGGAAAAGAATAAGTTATTTCAAAAGAGAAAATCAAGCTAGTTCATGAATGACAACCGATAAGAAAGGGTAAATTGAGAAATTTACAAACACCAAGTGACTCAAAGAGTCATAAAAATCATGGAAAAGGACTTTGGGACAATTTAGAAGAGAAATCCAGACCGGTTTAGGTGAACTGGACCTGAACCAGATTGAACCTATTTTAACCATTATTGAACCGGTTGCTAAATTCATTTTTCTAGGTGGTTTAAAGTATTTAAATTGGGGAATTGAAGCCATCATTGGATAGAGAATAAATTTAGATAAATTTAGAAAATTTTAATTTTGAGAAAATCAATCGAATCGAGTTTGACACGACTGGTTTAAACATTGAACCCGGTCGGACCGGTCTAGTCCGGTTCGGAATAGTGTCATCTTCTTCCTTCAGATAACATCACTATTCATTCAATACAGAAACGGACAACACTGATGAAGGAAAAACAACTTCGTTTAGGGTGTTTCACGGTAAGGATAAGCTTGACCAAGATGTGAAACGATCGGGCAGAGAGTCCCCGAGGTCCCTATATAAAGAACTCCTCTCTATTCATACTCCTCCCACCTGAAATCTTCATTCTCTCTCAACTGCTCCATTTTTTAGTGAAGCTCAAACCATAGCTCCAACTTAGGCAGTTTTCTCAGCCTTAGAAAGCGAGGTGAGGTTCTTTAGACTATGAGTGAAGTCAGCTACCTGACAGCAACCTCCGTTCAATCCAAGGACCGCCAGAGAAGCGCCAGCGAAATCAAACAATTAAGCAGCTCCGAAGGACTAAAGCTGCCTTGTTTCGACCGGGCTGAAATCAGCCAAATTCAGCCCTCTCTTGCCAAACCGAGCCCTCCCAACATCTCCACAGCCCCCATACAACCTCAACTAAGCTGAGAGGAAAGCCAATCCGTCCCTCAGTTGTTGTAGGTCGGAGTTAGAGAGAGAAACTACGAAATTTCGCTAACAAAATTCTTCCTCGATTTTAGGTCAATTATAGAAATTGTTAATCCTAGAAGATACCTCAGGAAGAGAGCTACCTTCCTCGATAGAGAGCTCAGACTGCCACACCTCTAACAGAAAGCTTTCAAAGCTTTCTCTCTCTACGTACAATTTCTTGACGATGCTCCATTTGAGCTCGTTTCGGCCTCAATTCATGTGATTCAAAGCTCAATTGAATCGCATGGAAGTATAGGTTGCACATCTAATTGAAACAATTGATCCTTATTGAATGGTCAATTTGAAGAAATCAAATTCGACTAGTTTGAAAGGGGGGAAATTTTGGCAAAAATTGGGGATTTCATAAAATTGAGGGACCTCTTTGAAATTTCCCAAAGTTAAGGGCCAATGGGCCATGAAAAAGATGTTGTAGGACCAATTTTTTGATTTTCTAAATATTTTGGGCCAAATTGCCATTTTTGGAAAGGAGGGACAAAATGGTAATTTTTGAAAAGTTGGGAGACCAAATTGGAAATTTGGAAAACTTGAACCCCTTATACAATGTTGAGTAAAATGAGGAATCAAAAGGAATTTTGGAAGTTTTGGGACTCAAATTGGGCAAAAGTTGGTATTAGCAACCTAAAGTTAAGAAAAATAAACATAAGGGACCTTAATACAATTTATCAATAATTTGTGAGCCTAAGCTTTTATGTCAAACCGTAAGTGATAGGGTTGCCCAAATTGTGTAGGGACAAGTGTGATCAGAACGCAAGCAAGAAAAAGCTCGCGTCGACCTGGAAAACTAACCGAGGACGAACATATCGGGTGAGTGGGCTTATTCACATCATACGTGGTTGGGATGATGAGCACTTTAGAAATGCAAAAAAACCACTTGTAAGTGGAATTTTGACATCATACCCGGTTGGGGTGATGGGAGAACAAAGTTAAAACCTACTTACCAATTGTAAGTAGAGGAAATCATACCCGGTTGGTAAGATGGACTTCCTAGAAGGAAGGAGAAAACCGCTTGTCGGTTGTAAGCGGATGTTTCATCACACCCGCTTGGTGAGATGAAGTGAAAAATATATTTTTGTCAAAAGTGTTCTCCCATGATTGTGTGCCAATGCTTAAACTATTTGGGAGACCTTCTTGACAGGAGCTAGAACAGCTCAAATAGGCTAGAGGCCTCAGTTTTTGAACTTGTAGGGCTAAATACCTGGTTTTGTAAAATCATATATAGTGGGCACGAGCAAGAGCTCGTAAACAAACATGAGTTATGAAAGCCATGAAAATTCTTAATGAAATGGTTGTGTGATTTTACCATGGTATCGAGTCAAGACCGACAACACTCAATGGATTGGCAACAATGCGTCAAGGCTAGGTTGACGAACCGACCTCAAAAAACAGCTATAGGTCAGGACCGTTGGAACAAGGGCACTAAAGATAATGGCTATGATATGAAAAATTATTGTTTTGAGCATGCACTTGAGGTACAGAACCATCAAGATGCCCAAGAGAGGTAGTGATGCATCCTAAGGACTACCAGATGACATGGTGGAGATAAGGGCAGTTTGTCATGTTAGCAGTAGGGAAGCTCAACATAGCTTCTTGCACATGAGATTAGGGTGGGGTCGGGATGAGGTATCTATCCTCATACGGACACGGAGTTGCTTTCGGATCGGATGTCGAGAACAACCACTTAGACCCAAGTTAGAAGTGGATAGGCTTCTATCTTTGTCATGCCCCGACCCGGTTTAGTCGGATCCCCGTGTTTAACCCGCCACTCTCCCGGTTTATTAAAGGGTTTCTCCTTATTATAAACCATAAAGAGTAAGGCATCCCTTAAACTTACACCTTTTTCCTATAATAACATAAATTAAAATTGCATAATATTTTAAATTTATCATACATGTCTTACAAGCGTCTTAGTTGATGGTCTCTAAGGGTTGGTTTTCCGAAATTTCCTAAAAGGGATATAAGGGATTGGGGGTGAGTACAACGACTCAGTGAATGGGTTTTCAAAATTTTTAATCTTTAGGAAAAAAAGTTGTATTGGAGTGTGCTAGACTTCTTTCTTTCAAAAATTCTTTCATTTCAAATCTCAGTTTTTACCACAATTTCTTATTAACCACAGTGTGTCATCACCCAACACACATCATTCATCATGAAGGTCAAACACACATTCACAGGCCAATACGTCCACTGAACCCACTTATGGCATCGGAGCGACTTTACCAGCCACCTAGATAGAAGCACATCCACTTCTACCCCAAGAATGAGTGGATGTATGTGACATCCGACCCTCAATCCCGAAATCAATTCTTCGTGTCCGTATGAGGATAGAGACCCCACCTCGGTCTCATGCGCTTGGTGCTACTCCAAATTTTGCACGGTCACCTGGTACAATGAACTGCCCTTACTCACCATGTCGTTCAAGGCACTTAGATTGCATCACTACCCATCTTGGGCGTCTTAATGGTTCCGTAATCACAGTGCATGCACAAACAGTATTTTCTTATCATGCCATGTAATATGTGGTGTCATTAGTCCAACGGCCCCAACCTTCAACTCAATCTGCAACTATTTGTCTTGACTGGTCCAGAGACCTATCATGTTGCACCGCCACTAATTGACTGAATATGTCGGTCTTGTCTTGGTACCATAACCAAACAATTCATTTATTAAAGTTTTATGACACATATCTCATGTTTGTTTATGAGCTCCTCCTCATGCCCACTGGCCTATGGCCCACTATTCGAGATTTTCAAAACCAAGCACAGTAGCCCACAAGTTCAAAAACCAAGGCCCCTGGCCTATAAGAGCTATTTAAGCTCCTGTCAAGATGGTCTCCCAAATCGTTTAAGCATTGGCACATAATCTGGGAATAGCACTTCTGATGAAATATGTTTTCAACTGTCCATCACACCAACCGAGTATGAGGACATCTCCACTCATAACCAATAAACAGGTTTTCCACTTCCTTCGAGGAAGTTTCATCATATTACGACCGGTAATTAGTTTTTCCGCGTGATTTTCACATCACTTCTCTAAATTGTGATGTTTAAAATACCACTAAATAGTGGGTTTTTCATTTGGAGGTACTTATCATTCCCAACCGGGTATGAAATAAAATCTCACTCACAACCGCTAAGTGGTTTTTAACTTTAAATTGTGCTCATCATCTCAACCGTGTATGACATTAGTAAGCCCACTCACCCGTTAATGTAGTTAATTCCACTAGACGGGTTCTTTGTATTCATGCGAACTTGTCCTTGCTGGCGTTCCCGGTACCTCGTGTTCCTACATGATATGAACATCAATGTTCAATATCCCTCGCCCTAATAGCCTTCATTCATTCCAAATGAATGAGAAAACCAAACTTTTATTTATTTGCAATTAGGTCCCTAAAGTTATTTTTCTTTAACTTTAAGTCCCAAATGCCAGTTTTTCCTCAAATTGAGTCCCAAAACTTTTAAAATGACCCTTGGGACCTTAATTTATTCAATTTCACAAAAAGAGGTTTAATTTCCCAAATTTCCAATTTGGTCCCCCAACTTTTCCAAAATTACCATTATGCCCTTCCTTTGCAAAAATGGTAAGTTTTACCCCAAAAATTCTAAAATTCCTCAATTGGCCCTCTAAAATTCTTATCATGCCCAATTGACCCTCAATTTTATAAAATTATATTTTGGTCCTTCAAATTTAGGAAATCCCCAATTTTTCCCCAATTTCAACTCCTTAACACAACCGAATTTGATTTCATCAAATTGACCAGTCAAACACTTCTAATTGTTGAAATTGAAGTTAAAATTGAGTTTCTACATCTTCATACGATTCAATAGCACTTTGAATCACAAGTTTTGACGTCGGAACAAGCTCAAACAGAGCTTCATCGGAAAATAGACCATAGAGAGAGAAAGCTTCGAAAGCTTACCATCGGGGGCACGGCGGTCCGAGCTTTCGATCAGGTCAGATAGCTCTTGTTCTGAGATTTATTCTAGAATTAAGAATTGCATCAATTGATGCCGAATTGAATTAGAATTTCCTCATGGAAATTATGTCAGTTCTCTCTCTAAGACGGGTCAGAAATTATAGAGGGGAGCCGAATTGGCTTACCTTTCCATTCTAATTCGGTCATGGGAGGGCTGAGAAAGTGTTGGGATGGCTTGGTTTGGTATGAAAAGGGCTCAAATTAGCCGATTTTAGCTTGGCCAAAACAAAGCGGCTTCGGTCCGCCGGAGCTGGTTCACTATTCCATCATGTCGGCACTTCTCTAACGACATTCGAAGCAAACGAAGACTACATACGTGTAGCTGAATTCTCCCCAGTTGTAAAGAGCCCGACCTCTTTTTCCGAGGTTAAGAAAAATGCTCATGTCTCTTAGCAGTAGAGAGAGTAAAGTGTATGGGGATGAGGGTGTAAAATTGTGTATTAAATGTCCCTAGTATTAATGTTGTCATAAATTGATTAGTATTTATTAGTATTAATTCCAATAATTTAATTTAGGTATTAAATTATAATTTAATTATTAGAATTAATAACAATAATTATATATATATATTAATTTATGGCTATTTATGATAGTACGTACGTTTGCATAAAAAAATTTTACCAAAATTTTGGGTTACAAAAAAAACATACTTCCCAAATTATAATTATTGGAATTAATACCAATAATTAAATATATATATATATATATATTAATTTATGGCTATTTATGATAGAACCTATATTTGCATAAAAAATTTTGACCGAAATTTCGGGTTACAAAAAAGAACATACTTCCTAGGAGGTCACCCATCCTTACACTACTTTCACACAAGCACACTTAACTTTAGTGTTCTAATGAGATCTAGTTCATCTAAACCAATCTAGTTTTTCTCTTCTAATTTTTCTTAAGGTTCTTTTCTAAGGTTTTATGAACACTTAAATAGTCGGGTTTGTGAACCAATTCAATTTTTTTACTCGGTTTGACCGGTTCTTTTCCCGATTTTTCTTAACTCAAAAGGGTGGGGTTTACAATCTTGGTGGTCGGTAAATACGCTCTGAGCCACAAGTGTGTGTAGTGGATGGGCTGCACCTGCGAATGTGTCATGCCCCGACCCAGTTTGGTCGGATCCCCATGAACAACTTGCCGCTCTCTTAGTTCAAGAGGGGTCTCCTCCTTCTTTTACTCAAGAGGAGTCATGCATAATTTCAACCTTGTTCCCTATAATAACATATATCAAATAAAAGGCAAGCTAAAGGGAAATCAGCATACTTGACAGAGGGTAAGGCTTGGTGTTATCCCTAGTCATTTCTCTATTTCTTGAAAAGGGATAAAAAGGGTGAGTGAGTTTCTACAACTCAATAAATGGGTATTTTAAAAAAAAATTTTAACTTGGAGTGTGCTAGACTCTTTAATTTCTTCAAATTTATGGTTTTCAAAATCTCAGTTTTTCAAAGTCATTTCTTATCACAACGATGTGTTTATCAACCAACACATGCCTTCAACATGAAGGAAACACACATTTGTAGGCCAGCCCGTCCACTGTACCCACTTGTGGTGTCGGAGCAACTTTACCGACCACATATATAGAAGCATTTCTACTTATACCCTGGGAATGAGTGAATGTACACGACATCTGACCCTCAATCCCGTAACAAAACTCCATGTCCATATGAGGACAAAGACATCATCCCGTTCCCACTCAATCTCATGCGCATGAAGCTATATCGAGCTTCTCACGACTTCTAGTATGACTAACTGCCCTTGTCTCCACCAGGTTGTCCAAAGCCCTAGGACGCATCACTACCCCTATTGGGCATCTTGAAGGTCTCGTAACACATTGCATGCACAAATCAATAATTTTCCACATAAGCCATATAATTTGTGGTGCCACTGGTCCAACTGCTCTGACCCTCAACTCGACCGGCAACTATTTGTCTTCACTAGTCCCAAGACCTGTCATGTCACACTATCGCCAGTCCATCGAGTATGTCGGTTCTGTCTCAGTACCATGGCCAAACAATTCATTCACTTAAGTTTTCAGGGCTTAAAATCATGTTTGTTTACGAGCTCCTGCTCGTGCCAACTGACCTAGGGCCCACTGTTTGAGATTTTCAAAATTAGGCATATTAGCCACCAAGTTCCAAAACCAAGGCCTACGCCCTGATTGAGCTTTTCAAACTCCCGTCAAGAAGGTCTTCCAAAAATTTTAAGTAGTGGCACATAGTGAGGAGAGAGCACTTTCAACAAAATAAACTTTTTAGTCGTCCATCACACTAACCAAGTATGAAGACATCTCCGCTTATAATCGATAAGTGGGTTTTTCACTTCCTTTCAGGAAGTTTCATCATACTAACCGGGTATGATCTACTTACAATCGATAAGTAGTTTTTTTGCGTGATTTTCACATCACTCCTCACATGTGTGATGGTTAAAATACCACTTAGTAGTGGATTTTCACTTCAGAGGTGCTTATCATCCCAATCGGGTATGATATTGAATCCTACTCACTGGATCGTGTAATGTATTTCCTCTAAATCGGTTTTCATCCCTTGCAAGCTTTATCTTAGTTGGCATTCTCAAAATCTCATGTTCCTACACGGAATGAACATCATTGTTCATTATCATTTGGCTTGATAGCCTTCATTCATTATGAATAACTAAAAATATCTAACTTTTCAAATATTTGCAATTTGGTCCTTAAGGTTCTTTTTATTTTACTTTAGGTTCCAGGTGCCGGTTTTTCCCCAAATTGAGTCCTGAAACTTTTAAAATTCCCCTTGGGACCTCAATTTATTCAATTTCACAAAAAGGGGTTCAAGTTTCCCAAATTCCCAATTTGGTCCTCAATTTTTCAAAAATTACCATTTTGACCCTCCTTTACAAAAATGGCAAGTTTTACCCCAAAAATTCCAAAACTTCCTCAATTAGTCCTCCAACACTCTTATCATGCCCAATTGGCCCTCAATTTTATAAAATTGCATTTTAGTCTTTCAAATTTTTGAAATCCCCAAATTTTCCCCTAATTTCAACTTTCTAATACTGCCGAATTTGATTTCATCAAATTGACTAATCAAATAAGTTTAATTGCTGAAATTAAAGTTAAATTAGAGTTCCTACATCTTCATACGATTCAATTGCACTTTGAATCGCATGATTTGACGCTGGAACAAGCTCAAACGGAGCTTCACCGAAAAATAGAACGTAGAGAGAGAAAGCTTCGAATGCTCACCATCGGGGACGCGTGGTACGAGCTTTTAATCTGGACAGATAGCTCTCATCCTGAGGTTTCTCGTAGGATAAAAAATTGCATCAATTGATGCTGAATTGAGTGAGAATTTTGTCATTAAAATTCTATCAGTTCTCTCTCTGGCACTAGTCGAAAATTAAAAAGGGGAGCCAAATTAGCTTACCTTTCAGTTCTAATTCGGTCGTAGGAGGGCTGAGGAGGTGTTGAGAGAGCTTGGTTTGGCTAAAGGAGGGCTTGAATTAGTTGATTTTAGCTCAACAGAAACAGGGCAGCTTTGGTCCGTCAGAGCTGCTTCACTGTTCAATCATGCTGATGCTTCTTCGGTGACCCTCGGAGCAATTGGAGACTACCACCATGTAGCTGACTTCTCCTAGATTCTAAGGAACCCAACCACACCTTCTTTGGCTTAGAAAAGATCCTATATCGGAGCTCTAGTTTAAGGTTTGTCGAAAAACTAAGTAGCTGAAAGAGAGTGGGGTTTTTAGGTGTGGAGAGGGTCTCTTTATATAGGGAGCTCGGGGACTCGTCGGCTGTCTATTTGACACCTTTATGATAGTCATTAATGGCCTAAAATGTACTGAACGGAAAAGTTTCCTCTTCGCTGTTGCTAGTTGATTTTTCGGCGAGTGAATAGTGTTGTCATCTGAAGGAAGAAGACGACACTATTCCAGATCAGTCCGAACCGGGTTCAAAGCATAAACCGGTTGGTTCAAGCCTGATTCACCCGAGTTTTTCAAAATTAAAAATTTCTTAATTCATTATCTATCAAATGGGGCCTCAATTCAAAAATTGGAATTTTTGAGCCACCTAGAAAAATGAATTTAGCATCTAGTTCAATAGTGGTTCAAACCGGTCCAAAGCAATTTGGTTTTCATCCCCCATTCATCCTAAAGTCCTTTTTCATGACTTTTGTGACTTGTTAGGTCACTCGGGATCCATACATTTCCTAGTTTGTCCTCTCTCTATCGGTTCTGGTTCATAAACCAGCTTGGATCCAATTCATCTAAATCGTTCTAGTTTTTCTCTTCCAATTTGTCCTAAGGTTCTTTTCCAAGGTTTTATTAACCCTTTGGGTTACTCGGGAGTTGTAAATTTTTTAAATTACCCGTTCTCTAATGATCAGGTTTGTGAACCGGTTTAGTTTTCTCACTAGGTTTGACTGATTCTTTTTTCGATTTTCCTTAACTCCAAAGAGTAGAGTTTATAGAATGTGTGTTCCCTTCCCGATGAAGGGCGTGTGTTGCCTGCTAAACACACCTAATATGGAATTGTGGAAAAAGATTTTCAAAAAATTGAAAATTCGAGAAAATATCCTCTTAAAAGAGATAAGAATTTTGGCACACTTTGATTAAAGTTATTTTTACAAAAATTCACTCCCAACACCAACTCACTGAGTTGTAGAACTCACCCCCTCCCTTTATCCCTTTTTAGGTAACCATGGGAAACCAACCCTAAAAGTTCTCCCTATAGCCGAACCTTAAGACAGGTACGCAACATTTAATATATTCAGTTTTGTTTAATGTTATTCCAAGAAAGATACGGATAAAAAGGACACCTTACTCCTCGCAGTTTAGAAAAGAGGAAATCCTTGATTAACCATGAGAGAGGCGGGTTGTTCACGGGGATCCAACCAAACCAGGTAAGGGCATGAGATTTTCAAAGTTTATAGACATAAACATAAGTTTTAGAAAGTTCGAGGACTAGTTTTCAAATATGGAAAAAGTTATGAAATGGTCCCTAAGTAAAGTATGAGTGTCTAGGAAGTGAAATCGGGGGAAATGAAGGTGTCAAAAATGGTTTTCAGAAGAAAAAAAATAAAACGATCATTTTTTTGGAAAATGAAGGGCAAAATGGTCATTTTTCACCATGGGGAGAGATAAATGGACATATTTGACAAGTTTTGGATAAAAATAATAAGTATAAGAAAGTTAGAGACTAAAATAAAAAATGTTAAAGTATATGGGGCAAATGGTAAATTATTTGAACTTGAGGCCTAAAGGGGCAATTTAAGAAATTTTAGGGGTCTGAGTATAATATTAAGAAAATTTGGGAACATAAATGACAAGCTAAGAAGAATTGAACAAAAATGTAAATTTTATAAAGTTTAAGGGTAAAATGGTAATATTAGTAAATTTTGGGATAAAAATGTAAATATGAGGATATTAGAGACCAATTTGATAGAAACCTTAAGGGCCCGAGGTAAATAAATTAGAAATATAAGGGTCGAAATCATAAATTAAGATAGTGAAACGGATTAAGTGAAGTCTTATGAAACTAGAGTGGAAACTTGGTAATTTAAATAATTTAGGAGATTAGAATGAGTGTGAGCATTTGCATGAATCATGTTGCACAGGTATATCTTGTATATGAATTGTGTTTTATGTAGTGTGTGAGTATTTATGTGCATGCATGTGTTATGTATATATATGTTAGAAGTGGTTGTGAGGGTCTCATCAAGATACCAATGAGGGATAGTGTCGTGAATCTGGGTTGACTAGGAATGGGGAGATAAGGTGGATGAGTTACGAAGATTCTCATGTCACCCACAGACCCATAAGTGGTCCATTTGTGCTAGAGTGCAAGGAGTTCAGGGACTACCATGACACGTGTATATCGCATTGTGGTGTGGACAGTGGAGGTACCACGATATACGGATGATTGGAGGTCACAACCTCTACATCTTGATGAGGGGACAAGCCTATATGAAACCTCAATAGTGCATAGTGTGACACACCTATCTTTATCGCCCTCAGACACCCTCATGTGTGAGGATCTTGTGGGACACAGCATAGTGGGGTCATGGCTCAAGATGATTTGATTATGTGATGAGTATTGCACGTGCACGAGTAATCGATTGTTCATAATAGTTAAACATACAAGTAAGCATGAAAAATGAATAAAGATCATGTGGATATAAGAACTTAGTCTAATAATTCTAATTATAATAATAAGTATTACTAGTGATAAATAGAAAATATTTTATACATTGAATTTTTTGGTTAAGGATCGGGGTTCATGTCAAGAAGTGACTCGTTGTCAGGAACCCTACTCACTGAGTTGGTATCTCATGTCCTCCCAAATATTTTTCAAGTATTAGAAAATAAATTAGGAATGACTACGCAACTTAAGATATCAACACAAAAGTTATAGTTTCTATTTTTATAAGTGTTGTTATTCATTAAAAAGTTTTTATGTATTTATGAATGTTGTATTATTTTGAAAGAAATTGTAGTACTTGTGTGAAAATGTTCTATATTCTAATAATTCTATCAACTTGCTATTACAATTGTGACTATACCCACCTTTGTAGTGGCAAGGGGACATTGTGGGTTGTAAGTAAACCAAACTAGTAGTTCAGGTTGGGGCATTACAACATATGTGATATTGTGCACATATTCTTAATTTGATTGTGAAAGTAAAGTTGAATACTATTGTAGACATCATTGAGAATATACATGAGAGTGTGTTATACTGGACTGGTACCCTTAAGAAGTGGGAGAAATTTGAGCAAACGGTCTATTAACTTCATATTGAAATGGATAAGAAGCTTACTTTAGATTATAAAACTCATTGTAATTTCACTTATCTAATGTTGAAAGTGGTATTAGATTATAAAAATGTATTTTGTCAATTAAAGTTGTGTGATTCCATCTATAGTATTTGCCAAGTGAACTTGATTGGTCAATGGCAAATGAAATTATTGAAAAGTTGAGTGTGTTTAATGATTCTAAAAACATATTTTCTAGCAAGAAATATACTAAATAAAAAATTTTCTATTATTTATGCTATAAAAGCTGTTGTGAATGAGTGGAAATGTTATTGTAATTCTAGTATTGAGCATATGACATGTAAGATAATGAAAAAAATTGACAAATATTAGTCAAACATGAATGTGATATTAGCAATTCTTTCAATTCATGATCTACGATGGAATGCAGAAAGTTTGGAATATTGTTTCGATCAAGAATCACATGAAGTGGCATTATTAGAAATAGAGATTGCTAAGCATTTAAGAAGTTATTTGTTAAATATTTAAAATTTGGAGAAGAGTGTATTGGTGATAATAGTGAAGATAACATTAGTAATAGTAAGAGAAGTCACCAAAAGTTCAAAAATATTTTCAATCAATTTCAAAAATATGAATTCATTAAAAATAAGAAGTTTAAGATATCGAAAGTGAAGAAAAAATTATTTAAATGAGGACATTATATAAGATAAAGAATGATTCAATGTTTTAAATAGGTGGAATGTGTATTCTAAAATATATAGTAAAAATGACAAATGATGTATTGGACAATCAAATTGCTACAGTTACTTTATTGTCTGCATTCAATATAAGTGGAAAAATTATCAGTACAACATGAAATATGCTTAACGTTACACTGTCAAAGCCCTTATATGCACACAAATTTCAATATAATTGAAATTGTCTTGTAAGTTATTTTTTGTTTATAAAATGTTCATTTGTAAATTATGTTGTAATATACTAATCATTAAAATGTTATTTTTATAAATAATTCTAATGTGGATGAGTTCAATTATGATCTTAATGATGAATTTCGTATTTAATTATTAAATGTTGATAACGAATATATTTTTTTAATGTTTATTATAATTAACATTATTTCTATTTACCAAGTATAACAATTTTATTTGATTGAAATTTTCTTTATACATTTAAGGTAGAACTCACGATGAATAAGCATCATCACAAAGTTGGATTCCAAATTTAAATTGGTGGAAGTCATCGTGTGACATGTCCTTGTACTTGAATAATCATTATATTATGCCTTAATTATTACTTGTTATGAATTGTAGTTAGATTATTGAATATAATTATAACTTTGTTCGATTACTAGTTAGTTTTAAACTTTATTGATTATTATAAATGTAGTATAACAGGGAAATTACATAAAATGGTGGAGCTCATGCCAATTTTTTTAAATTAAATAAAATGGTTACTAAAACAAAGAACATATGAATATTAAATATCACAACATAAAACAAAATCTTTAGACATGAAATAAAGTGTTGGGTTGGTTTGGCTCATTTGGGTCGAGTTAGCCCATTTGAGTCCCTTGTACACATTGGGTCAAATTGATCCATTTTAGTTGATTTGGGTTGGGTTGACGCATTTGGGTCGAGTTGATTCATTTGGGTTGGTTTGGCTCAATTAAGTCATGTTGCCCCAGTTGGGTCCGATTGGCCCATTTGATGGGTTATGTTGGCCTATTTGATGGGTTATGTTGGCCCATTTGGGTCATGTTGGCTCATTTAGATCGAGTTATCTTATTTATGTTGTGATGAATTATTCGTTGAGTCAGATTGAACCATTTAGATCAGGTATAGGGAAATACCAAGGTTTACGGATTGACCCCAAATTCTTCAAGTACCATATTATAATTGGAAGGGAGAAAATCATAGAAGATTGTGCAAGTGGAGCATGAATACTTGGGAATTCTTTAGTAACGAACATGTACTCAGATAACAAGAAGTGTGAATTCTAGCATCGAGTCTGATTGGACCGGTGAAGCGATATTACTCGCAAAAATATAATGCTCAGTTTTCTTATAAAATTATTTTCAGAAATATAATCTCATTATTGTGTGAAACTGCTTAAACCTTTTTGGGATATATACTTTTGTTGAGAGTATTAATCCTAATTATAGGATTTTTCATTAAAGGTGTGTGAACACACTTCAAGGGAAGAATGTAAGTCAACTATCGATGTTGGATATGGGTGGAACCCATGATCGACAAATAAGTTGATTAGATTTTGCCTTGTAAAAGTGGGCCCAAGGCCATCTTTTAAAAAATTGAACAAGTGTACCCAAGGCTAATGGAAACTGGTTAAATCCAATAGATAAGTTCTGATTTAAAAGCCTAATAAAAATTATCACAAATGGATAATGTTTGCTTAAGTTGTTGAGTTGAAGTCGGGTTGGAGCTCGTTCGGCTATTAGTGCAAAGAGAAAGGTCTTAAATCAAAAGACATTTGTTTGGGGTTGCAATCATGTAGAACCAAGAGACGCTCGAAACGAGGTATTTATGGTTATAAGGGCTGTTAGATAGCAGAGTTGGTATAAGGAAAGTTATACTGGCCTAGTATGTCTTGGAGCTCTTAGAGCTTCATGTGCATTAAGACTAATGAAGAAGAGGAAGAGTATCGTCCTTCAATAGGAGACAATTTCATTTGAGAATGTTTGGAGGTTGGGCAATGGTGCTCACACAAATAAATGGTCGGGGTTGTAGCCTCGCACCAATGTGATAGAGGTTGCAGCTTCTCCCCAAAGTGGATGGTAAATGTGTTATGGGCCACAAGTGAGACAAATCAATGTTGTAGCTTCACAAGATCTGTTATGTGAATGATTGATACATTTATTGAGAAAGGGTATAAGATTATTTGTATGATACAAATGTACATGAATTTTACCACAAATAAAATTATGAATGTCTTTTCGGGTAGAAAAAAATATAATTTTAGCTTGTGAGCTACAAGCGGTGAAATTTAACTAAAAATCATGTGAAAGATTTTGAATAATAAACAAGTGGTAGCTTGTTAAGTTGAATCCCAACCCATTGGGATTAAAGGAAAACTATCCTTGTGCACATTCGGGTATGTGAGTGTTGCTCATTAAAATACAAGTAAATATTCAAGACTTGTTATAATGAACTCGAGGATAATTTCTTTTTGATGAAATAAACAGATTTCAAACTTGTTGTATACAAGTTTATTTACTTTAAACTCTAAGCATACTTATGGTAAACCTTTATTCTTACCAAACCTCCATATAAACCTATTGGAGTATGTGCTAAATCGTGGACATGATGTCACGATCCCAACTGAGCCCTCTCACTCAGTTATGAACTCACTCCCCTTTAAACACCAATTTCAAGAATGGAAATACTTTGGTGATAAAGGACATGTGATTAATGGAAAAGTCATCCAAAACCAAAGGAATGTTTTACATTTAATACTTAGTCCCATATGATTTATGAAGTTTATTTTCTAAATATTTCAATGATTATTTTTGGGAAATAACTTGAGTTGTTTTATTTTACTCCTTAGACCTTGTCGGATTTACAATGATGAGGCGTCCATTGTTGTAAAGTTAGGAGGATGTGGCAGGTTGTATCTAGGTTCAACCGGGAAATTAGGTCAGGGTGTGACACTATGCGATCTCGACAGTGCCGGTAGAGGCCGATTTGAGGGTCGAGAGAGGTACTAATGGAAAGTTGAGGTCCTCAGCTTTCTAGGGGTACCAAAATGGTCATCAGAGGTGGTCAGACTGAGGAGATAGGCTCTCTAGTAGCAAGGTCACTAGAGTTGAGAGCAGTTAGTGGTTGAGAGATAATTCCAAGTAAAATTCAATGAGGGAACATACCCAATTTCTATGGATGTGATCTAGACTTATGTGGCTATCTATCCATAGACTTGTCTTATTAATCCATAGCTTGTGATGCTAGAAAAGAATTAATTTCCCTAAGTAGTGGAGTTGGTGGTCAGCAATACGATGTTGGGTTAAAACAGAGCATTCTAGTTGAGAGTCGGGCAAGGAACACAACATGCATGTGTGTGGCCACACGTGTCACAGTTACATGCGTCCAGTGTTACATACCACCAATATGCACTATAGCGAACCAGTTTTTACAAATATCTGGCTAGATCTTGGAAAATTAAAAATACTTAAAAATTATATATTCAATTTCCTATTGAATCGGCTCAAGAACTACTCCATTTGGATTTGTTTTATCCCCTTAAATATTTTGGGGGTTTTCTGACTTCACACAACTTGAACCCAATTTAAATCGATTCTCTCCCATTTTTCTTCCAATCCTTGACTTTGTGTCCTGAGACACTCCATAGTGTTTCTCATTATCATTTGTCACCCCTCTTGGCCTCTCCACCAATCCATTCCTTCTTTCTAGTTCAATTTCATTTCTCAATTTAATGTTATTATCCTAGTTCGATCCCACTTTGTGGTTCAACTCGGCCTGGTTATCAAGTTGGCATTTCCTGGTCTTACAACTCAAGAATCCCTATAGGACAAGCATTGTAAACCCCGCACTTTTGAGTTAAGGAAAACCGGGAAAAGAACTGGTCAAACCGAATAAGAAAACCGAGCTTGTTTACATTTGGGAACAAGCAATATGGAAATTTACAACTTACAGGTGATCCAAAGGGTTTATTAAACCTTGAAAAAAGAAACTTAAGACAAATTAAAAGACAAAAATCAAATTGGTTCAGGTGAACTAGATTTCATAAGAACTTTAAAGTTAAGCGTGCTTGTAACCCGAAATTTCGGTCAAAAATTTTAATATCAAAATTAAATTATTGGAATTAATACCAATAATTTATGACAATATTAATACTAGTAATAAATATCTCCCATTTAATACACCATTTTACACCTATATAAAGAGGTCATCCCCATTCATTCTCCTCACACCTGAACACTTCTCTCTCTACTGCTCCATTTCTCGATGAAGCTCGAACCAGAGTTTCGACTTAAACATTTTTCTTAACCTCGAAAGGAGAGGTCGAACTCTTTAGAACCGTGGAGAAGATAGCTATCTGATAGCAAACTCCAATCAATCCGAGAATCGTTGGAGAAGCGCCGGCATGATGGAATAGTGAAGCAGCTCCGGCGGACCGAAGCTGCCCTATTTCGGCCAAGCTGAAATCTGCCATACCTGATTGGGATGATGAGAACAACTTAAAATTAAAAACCACTTACCGTTGTGAGTGGAAATTTTATATCATACCCGGTTGGGCAATGATAAGTACCTCGGTATGAAAACCCACTATTTAGTGGTATTTTAAACATCACTACTTAGAGGAAGTGATGTGAAAATCATGCGGAAAAGCTACTTACCGGTTGTAAGTAGATCATATCCAGTTGGTATGATGAGACTTCCTTGAAGGAAGTTGAAAACCCGTTCATCGGTTATGAACGGAGGTGTCCTTATACCGGGCAGTATAATGGATAGAGAAAACATATGTTTTGTCGGAAGTGCTCTCCCCTTACTATGTGCCAATGCTTAAATAATTTGGGAGACCTTCTCGACGAGAGCTCGAATAGCTCTGATAGGTCAGGGCCTCAGTTTTGGAACTTGGGGGCTAAATACCCGATTTTGAAAATCTTGTACAGTGGGCCTAAGGCCAGTTGGCATGAGCAGAAGCTTGTAAACAAACATGATATATGTGTCATAAACTTAATAAGTGAATTGTTTGGCCATGGTACCAAGATAGGACCGACATACTCAGTCAACTAGCGGCAATGCGACATGACAAGTCGACGAACCAGTCAAGACAAACAACTGCGGGTTGAGTTGAGAGTCAAGGCCGTTGGACCAGTGGCACCACAGATTACATGGCAATATGAGAAAATATTATTTGTGCATGCACTATGAGTACGGGATCATCAAGACGCCCATGAGGGGTAGTGATGCGTCCTAAGGGCACTGGACGACCTAGTGGCTATAAGGGCAGTTCGTCGTTCCAGGTGTCTGTGCAAAATTTGGAGTAGCACCAAGCGCATGAGACCGGGATGGGGACAGGATGAGGTCTCTATCCTCATACGGACACGAAGAAGTGATTTCGGGATTGTGGGTCGGATGTCACGTACATCCACTCATTCCTAGGGTAGAAGTGGTCGTGCTTCTATCCGAGTGGCAGGAAAAGTTGCTCCGAAGCCACTAGCGGGTGCAGTAGTGATATTGACTTGTGAATGTGTGTAACCTTCATGATGAATGATGTGTGTTGGGTGATGACACACCGTTGTAACTAAGAAATAATGGAAAAGCCCAAATTTTGAAATGAAGGGATTTTTTAAAAGAAAGGAGTTTGGCACACTCCATATAAATATTTTTTTTAGTCAAAAGATTTGAATCCCATTCACTGAGTAGTTGTACTCACCCCCTCCCTTATATCCCTTTTAGGAAATTTCGGAAAGCCTACCTTTAAAGACCATCAACTAAGATGCATGTAAGACAGGTATGTAAAGTTTTAAATTTCATGCAGTTTTGATTATGCTATTCCAGGAAAAGGTGCAGGTTAAAGGACGCCTTACTCTTTACGGTTTACAATAAGGGGAAACCCTTTAATAAACTGGGAGAGTGGCAAGTTGATCACGGGGATCTGACCAAACCGGGTCGGGGCGTGACAAACATGTCCCTAGATAAATGTGAGTGGGATTTCTAATATCGAGTTTGATTGAGTTAATTATGCGATGTTACTCACAATTTGAATAGCATGATTGTTTAAGATATTTTTCCAGAAATATAATACTCTAACTGTGTGAAACTGCTCAAAACTATTTTCGGGATATATTTCTATTATGAGCATAAATCCTGATTATAAGATTTCACATGAAAAGCATGTGAACACATTTCAAGGTAATGGTCTAATTCCAAGTATCGATGCAGGAAATGGGTAGAGCCCATGGTCAATAAGAATGGGTTAGATCTACCTATATGAAAGTGGGCTCAAGTATAGCGTTTTCAAAAGAAGTGGGTCTCATGCCGTATTTTTAAAAACTCAAGAAAGGGGTCAAAGGCCAATGGAAACGGGTCTTGACCCGTAATTAACATTGATGGTATCTTGAACATGCTAAAAATTCTAAAACATGTTAATATTGTGTGAAATGGGCCATGCCTAATAAATGCTATCGAACTAGCAATGAGTCTCACATCGTAAGAGCTAATAGTGCTATGATAAAGGTCTTAAGATAATACTATTGATTGTGCATGATCATAAACGGGATCATAAGATGTCAACTACGAAGTAGTGATAGTTTTGAGAACTACTGGTTAGCAAGATTGGTACAACTTAAGCTCTCACTAGACTAGTATGTCAAGGGATTTGAGAGTCATATTCGCATTAGACCTGGCGAACATGAAAGGTCTAGTCCCTTTTTAGTGGACAACTCAATCAATATGTTTAGGGGTTGGTCTACAGTGCTCACAAAGACAAATGGTCAAGGTTGTAGCCTCGTACTAGTGTGGTCGAGATGGTAGTCTCTTACCAAGGTGGTCGATAAACGCGCTCTAAACTACAAGTGGAACAAATGGAAATCTGTTCTATAAATGTGTTATCCCTTTTATGATAAAGATGGTGTTTGGTATGTTCATTGTTTGTCTAATACAAACCAATTAATTAAAATCTTGAAAAAATAAATGTGTAAAGTCCTTCAAGGTAGGAACAGACCTATGGATTAACTTGTTTAAATACAAGTTTGTGAATAAATCATGAAAGGTTTAAACTCATGGAAAACTCTCAAATTAAAGAGGACAAATTGTTAGCATGTCTATATATTAGAACCATAAACTCTTCCATAGTAGATTTGATGAAAGGATTTTTAAAATATCCTTAAAAGTGTTTTAGAGTATAAGTTGAATTGTTGATATGATATCACGATGTCAACTAATCCTACTCACTGAGTTGTCAACTCATTCCCCTCTAATATCCTTTTCGGGAAATTAAGATTTTCTAAAGAGCGTGTTGAAGCTATGAAAAGTTACAAAATATCAAAGATATATCTTGTATTCAGTACTTGATCTCGATAGTGTTTATTAAATTTATTTTCCAAATCTAAATGAATATTTTGGAAAATAACATGATGTGTTTTATTATAAGCTTTAATTATTGTCGGGCTTATAATAATAAGGCGTCCATTATTGTAAAATTGGAAGAATGTGGCGTCTACATATCTAACCAGTGAAACTGAATTGGGGTATGACATTTATGTCTTCTTATCAACGTATAATTTTTGTCATATAAACTAACATGCAGACTTTTTCAAACTACATGAGGAATTGATCCAAGTCGACTAGGCAAGACCAACCAATTGTACTTTTAAGATTAATTGACCTGTTGAAGTTATGTGTAGGAATGAACACAATAGTGAGTGACTTGGATGGATGGTTCATCGAGGGGAATTCGGATCCACTGTAACCAAGCATTTGAAGGAGAAGCCCAAGATTTGATGCTCGTTTTACTGGTGGGAGACGAACTCAATTTTCAAGAAGTTATAATCGAGATAAATGTTCTTCAACTATGAAAAGTTGTTGCAAGCAAGGAAGACAATGCATATTAGATATTGTATCCTTATTTTAGTGATATTAGAAGCCTAATTACCTGTTTTAATAGTATTGAGATTATACTATAAAAATCGGCAAGCAAATAATTGCTAATATATTTCAGTAAAGTTGTACGGAAAGGACAAGAGGTCAACATGGTCCTAATTACTATTTCTATACATTTAGAATGATTTGTACCGAAAGATAGTGAACCATCATAGAATGTAGCAAACTCAACTATGTTCAATTAATGATTAATAAATGAATTAAATTATCTTGTGTGCAAAAAAACACTTTAGTGGTGTAAACTTAAATGTCTTTGTTATAGAAGAAGGAAAATATTTTCAGCCTATACTTGATTTGTTTCCCATGAATAAATTTTTATTTATATATGCAAATGACCATCCAATATGGTACGAGTTTTCCAATTAATTAAAAACACTATAATAACCTTTACCTTTCCCAACATTCATGGCAGTTTAATGGCAATGTAACTTTATTTTCTTTCATTTTTTTTGTAATTTACTCAAAAACTCATAAATAAAGTTCTAGAGAATGATTTTTATAATTCGCTCAAAAACTCATAAATAAAGTTCTGGAAAATGATTTTGCACGAGCTAAATCAACGTGAATAAAGAATTGACTGATCTTCAAAGTTTTGAAATGTTTGAAGGATTGATTTAAAAGGATTTAAAAATTTATGTACTATTTTGAAAACTGAAAAGTTGTTGAACTGATTTCAAAACGTAAAAGTTGATTGATCAATTTTGAGATTCTTAACTGTTAAAAGTAGGGGACGAAAATGTGAAAAATGAAAAAAATTGAGGATACAATTTAAAATAATTTATTTCTAAAGTTTATATTAGGCGAGGCTAATCAAGGGTTCTAGAATTTTTCCAACTAATAGAAAATAATATGTAACAATAATAGGTTAGGTCAATTTCTGGTTAAAACATATTAGTTGCAAGTGATCTTAATTTTATTTTGTTCAATCTAAATTTGTTAATATTAAACATTCGTGCAACCTTAATATATTTGGCACGTGTCTTTTTTAAATATGATAGCAGTCTAATAGTCTAATAGGTATGATTTTGTGATGTTATACATGCCAAACAAAAATATGAACTGGTTATGTTTTTGCATAATCGATTATAAAACAAACCACTTATTCTAATAAAATATTAGAGAATATTATAATAAGTAAATAAGTTATATTTATATTTATTTAAAAGTAATTAAATAACATATAAGTGATGAAATCAACCCTTTAATATTTTATTTAATATGAGTGTTAAATTTAAAATAGTTGAGAGGAAAATGTATCATATAATATTAGTTCATTACAATTATTTCATATATTATAATTAAACTGTGAGATTATCGTGTAGTGATGTGTGATTTATTATATATTTATTTAAAAATAATTAATTATAAGTGAAAAATTTTTCTAATCTAATATATATGGTTCTATATTTTAATTAATTTAAAATAGTATTCTCAAAATTATTATTAGTATGTAAAGTTATATATTTTTCTAATATCAAACGAAAAGTTTATAATAATATGGAGTTATATATATTTTCTCAATAATTATATAAATTATGAGGGTAAAATATTATGATAAAACTATTTTAATATTATAAAAATATAATAATTATTTATTTTAATAAATGTAGGATTTTATTCTCACCCTGTCTAAAATACTATCCTAACATTATATTATAATATCTTCAACGCTTACACCAAAATGAAAAATTATAAAACCATCTACCAAATCATAAATAAAGACCGATCAACTATAAGGTGTTTTATATTTTACTAGTACAGTAGACATTAAAATATACTAAAATTAATTTTTTATAAGATATTTTTTATTTTTTTACAGTACAGTTAATACTAAAATTCATTTTATATTTTAGTGGTATAATTATAAAGTTTTTACTTTTGTAATATTTGTACAACAAATGGAATATAATAATTAGTTCAAAATTGATCTAATAATATGTTAAATTTAAAATAGGAAAAGGTAAGATATACGGAGAGATAGAAATGGTATGTAATAGGTGTAAATCACAAACATATTATTAATAAATTACTTAATTATTTATAAATTTTGAATAATATAAATATAAAAATAAATAATATTAAAATATTATTATCTAATTTTAATTAATTAAAAATATTGATCTAAAAATATAAAATAATATTACTATGGAAGGAGGCACCCGTATAAGAATTCACACAGCTAGCATCTTTCTTGCTATAACCTAAAAATGGTATAATTGCAAATTCATAGTTTCCAAGGGGGCAGGTCCGTCTAAATTTAAACATTACTTTTCTGTACACTACACGCTTTTCTACAACGAGAACCTAACAAGAAGAAGAATCACTTGCCCACAAATCAAATATTATATAAAGTTCATCAAAAGCTGACTGCAGTAAGAAGAACTGCGGGCGCTGGCTCTTAGATTTCAATTAGGATATCGCCTCTTATTGTACATGAATTACACTTAGATTCTTATAGAGACCATTGTGCTACTGCATTATATATTGTGAATGGGTGGAGGAAGGTTCACGTACAAAGCCTATTCAGATAAGTGCATTTTGAACTCATGATGATCAGGTTTATAAAAGGAGCACTGCCTCCTCCACTGATCAACTCATATAAGTGGGATTCCAGCATATGCTGACGATGCATGGTCATCTGGCCGTCAGTGCGGTGTCAATTCGCAGTCACGATTTGGTAAGCACGTGGGATCGCTCCAGAGAGGTATATGATGTACCATCAATCTCAATCTGAGTTCATGATTAGACTATTATCCTTTAATTGGGATTATATGCATTCGTTTTGTTCTGGTGTTTCTTTATTAAGTGGGGTTGACACCTGAGAAATTTTTTTTCAATTTAGTTAAATTTCTAAATAAATATTTAAATTATATTATTATGAGAGTTGTGTGGGTAGAACCATATAACTTTAAAAATTAATTTATTTATGATATTAATTCTTAAAACAAGAGGTAATATAAATATATTTGTTACTAAATATTTTTTATTTATAATCTATTAGAATATGAGCTGCTCCACAAATATTATATAAAATAATATTGTTTGACAATTTTTATTAATATATATTTAGAAATTACATGATAAAATTAGTATATATATTAATAATATTTTTATATTTTATTTTATAAATTATATTTATAAAAAATTATTATAAACTAATAAAATATTAAGTTATTTCGGATATAAATTTTTCGGTATAATAATATTGTTAATAATTTTTTTGAATTTAGTATTTTTTTTATACTTATATAAATCACGAGCAAAATTTCAGTATTTACCCTACAATCTCTAATATTATACATGTGAAAAATTATTATTTACCGATAAAAAATTGTGTTAATTTTTATTTAAAAATTATAAGTGGTAAATAATAGAATATTTTTAATGTAATAAATGTACAACATTTTTTTATTTTAAAGAATTTAAAATAATATTATTAAAATTATTAATTCTCAATAATTATAAATTACTCAGATAAAAAATAACAATTAAATATCATTTATATGTTATTATATTACTTAATTAAATTATTTAAATTATAAAAATCTAATAAAATTTTATCGCAATAATAAATTAGATTAATTGAAATTTTTTATAAAATGTATAGTCTATCAATATTTTAATAAATGTCAAAAGGAAGAAATTGAGTAAAGATATGTATTTTTTTTAAGTAATTAGCTTGTTTTGCCACATGTCAAGGTCATAAGGAGGCACACATAATTAATTAATAGTGGCGTTATTAATTTGATCTTTCCAAAAAATTCAATTAATGTGAATAAAAAATATTTAATTTTGATTATTATATGAGGTTTAGTTTCACTTAATAGGAGATTGGTTGGACATCACGTACTTCCTGGGACAATCACGTGCCCATCCTACTCCTAAAGTTTCTTATTGGTCTTATATGCACACCTCAACTCGTTCAACTAGTGTCATATCTCTGACTGCATGATATGCATTATCTCGGTATAGATACTTGGGCAGAAAAAATTAGGTCAGCTTGGGGGTGGGGTGGCGTGCATCAGGCAGTGGCAATTGGAAACGTATGCCAACACGACTGTGAAAGAGCTGCAGAATGGGTTCATTGCTGGACAGCATTAAGAACGGCCGATGTGCTATTCCGCAGCACGACATAGTATAATCCAGCCAATGGGGCGATGGGGGCATGTTGGTCGATTAAAAGCAAATTGTACGGGGAATGATGGCGATGGATGTAGGAAAAAAAGGATGAAAAGAGACCTAAATTGATTTTGAGGATATTGTTTGAGATGCCGTCCCCAGCCTATGTTTTTTTTGCCCGACCTATGTTTCGATGCAATATTTTGAGCCATTATGATTCCCAATAGACTTTCCTCGTGTTGTTTGGACGTAAACACAGAGAAATGAAGCAAGCAGGAAGAGAGTAAAATTTTAATAAATAATAGTGTTCTTATTTATCATAATAATTAACACTCTATATTTCTATCTTATTTATTATTAATATTAAGAAAATTGAGGTATTTAATTACAAATTCTAGTAAGTTTCATATTATATTATGAATGTGATACAATTAGCAGAGATTCAAATGTCACCCATCCTAAGATTATTTCAATTTAGACGCATTTAACTTTATAATTATTAGTAATGAGCTTAAAAACTATATGTATTTTATCAAAATTATTGATTCAACCTTACTGTATTAGCTGAATCTCAACTATTTACTTTACTTGTGTTATAATTTGATTATCAAGAATGCATTCTTAGAGTAGACTCTCACTTTAGTAACTTCTATATAATTTTATATATTTATTTTCATCTATGGACGCGACCATAAATTCTATTCAAAAGAGTTTTTGTTAACAAATTATAGACATTGTTAATTTAATAATGAAATGATAAAAATGCACTTACAAGATTGCCATCTCTTTTGTACACAAATACTTTAGCATCAACAGAGGTAGATAATCCTTTGGCGGTGTTGTATGATAACGTAGAAAATGTGAATTTGGGGTATGGAAAGTATGCCAGATTTTTTAAGGAATTTTTATCATAACAACTATAAATTTGATAAATTACTACTAAATTATATAAATTTTACACAAATAAATTTACAATTATTTTAGAAACTTAATTTATAAAACTAATTTTCTTCTCCATTTTTTCTCATTGGAATTATTTTCTAAAAATCCATTTGCTCAATTTTTGGGTAAATTAACTTTCTAGTTTGAACCTTAGCTAATAAGAGCATGAGTGAAGTCTGGTTATAGTGCTAAATATTTCCACAAGCATTCCTTACACGAATAAATTTGTACTCAAGTCTATCAATAATCGAGGCAGAGTTAACGTGACCAAACAATAATTATACCCCTTGCATAGAAAATAAAACATATGTTTTGTTGAAAAATTCTCACATTTACAATAGTCAATTCGATCGGGTAAAGTACTCCAAGATTTATCGCGTCTCCTTTTTCATCTCATGTGCTCGTGCAAGATCTAATATAAGTCACATCGACCTTAGTTTTAGGTTTTTCTTTAAAATTTTCTACTCAGTTTTAAGAGATAGTTCTATGGGAGTTTTATACAACTTTGATAACCTATTAGGATGAGGCCAAGTACAAGGAGGTGCCCTAAGTCTCTCACGTCTCCTTTTCCATCTTATGTAATCGTGTAACATCTAATATAAGTCATTTTGACCTTAGTTTTACGTTTTTCTTTAGAATTTTCTGTTCAGTTTTAAGAGATACTTCGATGGGAGTTTTAGACAACTTTGATGATTGATTAGAGTGTGATCAAGTTAAGAGAGCTCATCTCGGAAGTCCCCTACCTTTCCCGGCCAACCCGTCATTGTTGACGGGATTTTGGCAAATTGTGCAAACTGCACAATTTTTTGACGAAACTCCGATTAATCGCTAAATGGGGTCAAGCTGGTCCGCTAAAAGCGTGAATTGATCATAAAGAAATAAGTAAGATAATAGAAGAAATTATAGTGGTAAATTTAAAGAAATTAGGATAAAATTTGATAAAACTCGAATGGGGGATAATTGTGCAAAAGTAGTAACATTGGGGAACTCAATTTTAATTAGTGGGAAATTAGGGACCCAATAAATATATTAAAAGGATTAGAAGGTTTAGGAATGAGAATTTTACTTGTGAGGACATAAGTGAAATGTTAAATTAAATTAAGCACGCGTGAAGAGGATAAAAGTGAAATATCATGGTAATATTGGGAGATATTAACATAACTTAGTTTAGAAACTCAAATTATTTATTGATTAGTGATATTGTCATGTTAAAAAAGATATTGATGTGGTTGTAGCAATCATATATCTTTTTGTGCACAACTCCGAGGATAGCTTCAAGTTTCTCAAGTTATCTTTATATGGGGTGACTAGTGGAATTTAGTGTTTTATTTCTCCTTGGCTCCCTTACTTAATTAATATCTTGTGGTTTCTGGTATTTTAGTCATTAGTCATTGATTATAACTTCTAATTACTGCTTCTCGGTGGCATAGGATAAGTTATTATTCCCAATTTAGTGGGTATTTCCTAACAGGGTATTTAGGATACTCCATTTTTCATTAGATATAATTGGAAAATTTATGAGTTATTGGGATTATAACTCATTTTTTTTTACTATTTTACTTGTACGTAGTTCATTCAACATTTTCCAATCATTTTATACCTAATGTGTACATGTTTCACCCAAAGTACATTATTATCTCATGAGGGCTTTCACTTCATAGTTCTTTTACATATGGTTGTTCATACTTGATTTAATTGGGGGTAATTTTTACCTTAGTTTAGGCTATGGGTTGTACATCCGACTTTACTCCTTTTACACTAACTTCTTTCTATGTGTTATATAATTTTTCTCCTCAGTTCCCCTTACATGTCTAGAGTTGCTTAGGTACATCCTCATTGAGATAAGTTCCTTTCATATCATCTTGGTTCTCTATAAGAACCTAACAATGTTAATCATCTTGGTCACTAGTACATTTATGATGCTCATGCCTATTTTCCATCTTCGAATCATCCATCATCCTGGTCTCTTAAGGACTCCAAAATCTCAACCCAAACTAGAGACTCCAAGGATTTTGGTAATTAGAAGTAGGGTTTATCCCGACCATATATCAATGGTCTTCTAGGGATTGTATATATTATATCTGACTCTCGACTTAATTAGGATGGGTTCGAGTGTACTCTTTCTTCTATGATACCATCGGTCACCTCAAATTCATGGAGAAACACTACTCCATTCCACAACCTCACATAGGTATTCTTACATATCACCAATGAATTCTTCCTTTGCATTTATGTGGAATCACTCTTTCATATAAATGTTATTATAGTGAAGCTTATTTCCTATAATTCATTATCTTAAACTTACGAGGTGTGACTTTCTCTAATTCCAACCCATTTTGCTAACATATTGTAGTATATATATATATTCTCACAGTTCTTCATTTCAACAAGGTAGGTTTACTAATGCCTTATATTAGGATGTTTTAGTAGGATAGTTCACATATTACATGTAAACCTTGCTCTTTGAAGTTAAGGAAAACTGGGAAAGAACCAGTCAAACCGATTTGGTTCACAAAATTGATTATTAAGTAATGGGCAAATTGGAGAAATTATAACTCTCATGTGACCTAAAAAGGTTCATAAACCTTGGAAAAGAACTTTAGAACCAATTGGGAGAGAAAAACCAAACCGGTTCAGGTGAACCAAATCCAAATCGGATTGAACCGGTTTATGAACCAGAACCAATAGATAGAGGACAAAGCAGGGAAATTATGGATCCCAAGTGACCTAAATAGTCACATAAGTCATGAAAAAGGAATTTAGGATGAATGGGGGGGTGAAAACCAAACCGGTTTAGGTGAATCGCATCCAAACCGGATTGGACCGGTTTGAACCATTATTGAAACGGATGCTAAATTTATTTTTTTAGGTGGTTTAAAAATTTTAAATTTGAGATTTGAGACCACCATTGGATAGAAAATAAATTTAGAAATTTTTAGATTTAAAAATTTTGGTTGAATCGGGGGTGAACCAGCCGGTTTAAGCTTTGAACCCGGTTCGAAACAGTGTCGTCTTCTTCCTTCAAATGATAGCACTGTTCACTCGCCAAAAAATCGAAACAGCGCCGCGGAAGAGGAAATGTTTTCGTTCATTACGTTTCAAGTCATCAATGACTGTCATAAAGGTGCCAAATGGACGGTCGACGAGTCCCTGAGCTCCCTATATAAAGAGCCACTCTCCATTCATCCTCTTCACACCTGAAAACCTCACTCTCTCTCAGCTGCTTAGTTTTTCAGCGAACCTCGAACCAGAGCTCCGATATAGGGTCTTTTCTAAGCCAATGAAGGCATGGTCAAATTCCTTAGAACTGGGGAGAAGTCAGCTACACGGTGGTAGCATCCATTCGCTCAAAGGGTCGTTAGAGAAGCACTAGCATGATCGAATAATGAAGCAGCTCTGGCAGACCGAAGCTGCCCTGTTTTGGCCAAGTTGAAATCGGCCAATTTGAGCCCTCCTCAGGCCAAACCAAGCTCTCCCAACATCTTCTCAGCCCTCCTACATCTGAATTAGAACTGAAAGGTAAGTCAATTCAGCTACCCTCTGTAATTTCCGATCGGTGCTAGAGAGAGAACTCGTAGAATTTTGATGATAGAATTCTCACCCAATTTGGCATCAATTGATACAATTCTTTAACTTAGGAGTAACCTCAGGAGGAGAGTTACCTACCCAGATTGGAAGATTGGACCGTCGCACCCCCGACGGTGAGCATTTGAAGCTTTCTCTCTCTATATTCTATTTTTCGGCGAAGCACTGTTTGAGCTCGTTACAGTGTCAAACTTGCAATTCAAAGTGCAATTGAATCATATGAAGATTTAGAAACTCTAATTCAACTTCAATTTCAACAATTAAAAGTGTTGATTGATCAATTTGATGAAATTAAATTTGACTGTTTTAGAATGTTGAAATTGGGGAAAAATTGGGGATTTCAAAAATTTGAGGGAGCAAAATGCAATTTTATGAAATTGAGGGTCAATTAGGAATGATAAGAGTGTCAGGGAACCAAATGAGCAAATTTTAGAATTTTTGGGGTAAAACTTACCATTTTGTAAAAGAAGGGCAAAATGGTAATTTTGGAAAAATTGGGGGCCAAATTAGGAATTTGGGAAACTTAAACCCCATTTTATGAAATCGAATAAATTGAGGTCCCAATGGGAATTTTTAAAAGTTTTGGGACTCCATTTGGGGAAAAACCGGCAATTGGGGCCTAAAGTAAAAGAAAAAGAACTTTAGGGACCAAATTGCAAATATTTGAAAAGTTGGATATTTTAGTCATTTATAATGAATGGAAGTTATCAAGCCAAATGATAATGAACAAAAATGTTCATTTTATGTAGGAACACGAGATATCAGGAACGTGAGCTGAGATTAAACTAGCAAGGGATGAAAACAAACTTAGAGGAAATACACAACACGATCGGGTGAGTGAGATTTTTATATTATACCCAGTTGGGATGATAAGCACCTCAATAATAAAACTCATTACTAAGTGGTATTTTAAACATTACACCTGAGAGAAGTGATGTGAAAATCATGCGAAAAAACTATTTAATGGGATAAGTAGATCATAACCAATTGGTATGATGAAACTTCATCAAATGAAGTGGAAAACCCGTTCATCGGTTATGAGTGGAGATGTCCTCATACTTAGTTGGTATGATGGACAGTTGAAAGTATTTTATTGGAAGTGCTCTCCCTTGAATGTGTGCCACTACTTAAACATTTTGGGAGACCTTCTTGACGGGAGATCGAATAGCTCCGTTAGGCTGGAGGCCTTAGTTTTGGAAATTGGGGGCTAATATTCCCAATTTTGAAAATCTCGAACAGTGGGCTCTAGGCCAGTTGGCACGAGTAGGAGCTCATAAACAAACATGATTTATATACCATGGAAACTTAAGTAAATGAATTGTTTGGTCATGTTACTAAAACAGGACCGACATACTCAGTCAACTAGCGGTAGTGCGACATGACAAGTCTCCGAACTAGTCAAGACAAACAGCTGCAGGTCGAGCTGAGGGTTGAGGTTGTTGGACCAATGGGACCATAGATTATATAGCATCATGTGAAAAATGTTGATTGTGCATGCACTATCTTTACAGGACCTTCAAGATGCCCAAGAGGGGTAATGATACATCACTAGGCTCTGGATGACCTGGTGGATATAATGGTAGTTAGTCGAACCAAAAGTCTTGCGAAGCTCGACGTAGCTTCAAGCGCATGAGATTGGGGTGGGGTCAAGATGAGCTCTCTGTCCTCATACGCACATAGAGATTTGTTATGGGATTAAGGGTCAGATGTCACGAACACTTATTCTCAGGGTAGAAGTGGACGTGCTTTTATCTTGGTGGCCTGTAAAGTTGCTCTGACACCACAAGTGGGTTCAGTGGTCGGGCTAGCTTGTGATTTTGTGTTTTACCTTCATGATGAAGGATGTGTGTTGGGTGATGACACACCGTGGTAATAAGAAATGATTTTGAAAACCGAAATTTGAAGATGAGAAAATTTAAAAGAATTAAGGAGTCTGGCACACTCCAACTTGAAAATTATTTTTATCGAAACTTCATTTTATTTTTAAAATACTCATTCATTGAGTTGTAGAAACTCACCCATCTTTTTATCCATTTTTAGGAAATAGAGAAAATCACTAGGAATAACATCAAGTCTTACCCTCTGTCACATATGCTTAAACTCTCTTAAGCTTGCTTTTTATTTGATATATGTCTTATCAGGGAACAAGGTTGAAAGTGCGCTTGACTCTTCTTGAGTAAAAGAAAGGGGAAACTCCTCTTAAACCGAGAGAGTGGTGGGTTGTTCACGGGGATCCGACCAAACTGGGTTGGGGTGTGACAACTAGAGTGGTATCAGAGCTAGGTTCCCTTGAAGCATTATCAATATTATGCCCTGACATTAATTGAACTATAAACTATTGTGTAGGAAGGAGAGTCCATAGGAAATTCGCGGTGAAATCCAGTCCTCCACCTATAACCCTGAAAAAGACACCCAACCTAAGGGAGGAAGTCGAACAAAGGTTTTTAAAGGGTGAGAAATGAGTACACAAGGACATGGTGGAAGACTATCGAAAACGAGTAGGAGCCTTACTAGAACCGGAAGGTATCAGATACCCTCCTCCCGGACAAGAGGAACCAGTATCACCTCCTAGAAGTTCAACCCCTCCTTCTCTAGTCCCACAACAATCGGAGGAGAATCCAACCAAGAAGAAGGCTTAAGATAATTATTGGGATGCATATGCCACCTTCATGAAAGTCCACCAAGTACCTCCACCTACTCAATTTCGCTTCAATCCCTCCCAATGGGTGAAGTGGACTTATGAATGTGAGGTTGAGGTATTAAGGCGGTACGGATTGGAGTCCATACATAAAATTCATCCTATTAGGGAACACGAATGGACCCTAACCAATTCTTTAAAGCCTTCTGATCAAGAGTCTCACAACTGTTCTAGGGTTAATTCTAGTCCTATGATCCCAAGGGACTAGGGGGTAGAAAATTCCTGTAATAAGCCAAGTACGGCAAAAAAATATTTCTTGAATGAATGAAAGTAAAAGATTTGTTAAAACTTCCGAGTTCTTTGATAAATTCAAAACAAAAGAGTATGATAAAAAAATATAGGAAATCACTTAATGAAGAAAAGACGGGTTATTTATAATTAATCTCAACCCTTAAGACTTATCCTTGGAAATACAATAAGAAAGAATCCATCTAAGGGAGATCTTAAGAAAAGTTGGAACAAAGGGAAGCAATCATCAGAGTACAGATGCATGGAGAATCGAAGGAGTTAAGGATAAGCTCAAAAAGCGAAGAGTAAGGGAAAGTAGAACATTCCAAAGGGAACCACAAGAATGGAAACTGATCGAGAAGAAAAAAAATAAGTATGGAAAAACACCAATGATGTCAAGACCACCAAGGAAAAATGGGAAAAAAGTGGAAGGCCAAGGTGCAACAACTATTGTAAGGAACTAAGTTATAGCCCCTTAGGAACTCCATAAGATAGGGAGACTTGTGGGAATGAAGTATGATAAACGAAAAGTACTTATAGATCCGAAGAGTAAAATGTAAGGTGGTGAAAATAACAGCAAAAGACATTTCAAAATTAAATAATTGCAGTTGTAAAATCAGAAGGAAATCCCGAGAGAGGGGAAATATGAAGCTCACCAAAGAAAGGAATCTTGGGAAAACATAGGTGTATCAATGAAGAGGAAATGGAACATACGGAGTAAGAAAGAGAATAAGCTCCTCAAGAAAAAGATGTTGGAGATGAAAGGATCAAGTACAAGGGGAAAGAAATCGTAAAAATCCAAGGGATAAGTCAAACCCAAGTAACGTGTAAGAAGGAGGACGACATCAAAAGATGACATACAAGTAAGAAAGGAACTAACTCAAAATAAAGAATAGTGGGAGGAACATTGATAAGAGTAAGAATGGATTTGGAAAGAGAAGAGATCTTAAAGAGGAAGGATGCCGGCAGGAATGAGGAATGAAGTATGAGATCAAGAGTTTTAATATGTTAGTGAGTATCAGGAAGTTTAAGGATGTGAAGGTTGAATGACTGAATAAAGGAGTTTGTAAAAGGTGAGTAAGTATGGAAAACAAAACGGTTATAGGGACGTGAAGTCAAAGACATCACGAAAAATGTCATGCGGTAAGGGGCATGTAAACCCAATTGGCTCAAGGAAAAATGACTTGGGCAAGGAAAGGTTTATAAGTAGGGCATAACGAAGTCAAATATAAAAGTGATAACCAAAGAATGAGAAAGGTATCCATGCAGGATAAAATGTGATAAATGCCAAAATTTGTGAAAGGAAAATGACTGGAACTCATAGTTTTGAAATTTTTGGTTAAAAGAAGCTTGGAATGGGGAATGTACCTTGGGAAGGAAGGATGTAAACAAAAGGAAGTGATCCTAGATCTTCAAGGAAGATATTTTGGGCTAAAGTAAGTTCCATGGAATGAGGAAAGGATGAGAATGAGACGAGAATCTTAGGTATGTGATGAAAGGGATGAACGAAAAACAACCGAAAAGGTTGTAAGATGATAAAATATAAAATTTCAAAACAATAAAAGTTTAAGCCAATACGCAAATGGTGTGGAATAAGTTTTGGGGACAAAACTCCTAAAAGGAGGGGAGAGTTGTAAACCCTGCTCTTTGGAGTTAAGGAAAACTGGGAAAGAAGTAATCAAACCGAGTGAGAAAATAGAACCGGTTCTCAAAACCGATTATTGAGGAATGGAAAAATTGGAGAAATTACAATTCCCATGTAACCCAAAAAGGTTCATAAACCGTGGAAAAGAACTTTAGAACCAATTGAGAGAGAAAAACCAAACTAGTTCAGGTGAACCGATTTATGAACCCAAACCGATAGAGAGAGGACAAACTAGGAAAATTATGGATCCCAAGTGACTAAAGAGACACATAAGTCATGAAAAAGGAATTTAGGATGAATGGGGGATGAAAACCAAACCGGTTCAGGTGAACCAGATCTGAACCATATTGAACCGGTTTGGACCGTTTTGAACCACTATTGAACCAAATGCTACATTCATTTTTCTAGGTGGCTTAAAAAATTCAAATTTGAGATTTGAGACAACCATTGGATAGAAAATGAATTTAGATGAATTTAGAAATTTTTATATTTGAAAAATTCGGTTGAATCAAGGGTGAACTGGCTGGTTGAAGCTTTGAACCTGGTTTGGACCAGTCCAGTCCAGTTCAGAACAGTGTCGTCTTCTTCCTTAAGATGACAGTACTATTCACTTGCCGGAAAATCGAAGCAGTGCCAGTGAAGAGGAAACGTTTCCGTTTAGTACATTTTAGGCCATCAATAACTGTCATAAAGGTGCCAAACAGACGGTAGACAAGTCCCCGAGCTCCCTATGTAAAGAGTCCCTCTCCATTCATCCTCTCCTCACCTGAAAACCTTACTCTCTCTTAGCTGCTTAGTTTTCTGGTGAAGCTCGAACTAGAGCTCCGATATAGGGTATTTTCTGAGCCAAAGAAGGTGTGGTCGGGTTCCTTAGAACCGGGGAGAAGTCAGCTACACGGTGGTAGCATCCATTCGCTCCGAGGGTCATCAGAGAAGCACCAGTGTGATCGAATAGTGAAGTATCTCCAGCAAACCGAAGCTGCCCTATTTCGGCTAAACTGAAATTGGCCAATTCGAGAACTTCTCAGGCCAAACCAAGCTCTCCCAACATCTCCTCAGCCCTCCTACAGTCGAATTATAATAAAAGGTAAGCCAATTTGGATCTACTCTATAATTTCCAACCGGTGCTAGAGAGAGCACCGGTAGAATTTCGACGATAGAATTCTCACCCAATTTGGCATCAATTGATGCAATTCTAGATGCTCGAAGGAACCTTAGGAGGAAAGCTATCTGCCCAGATAGGAAGCTCGGTCCATCGCGCCCCCGACGATGAGTATTTGAAACTTTCTCTCTCTACGTTCTATTTTCTGGCGAAACTCCGTTTGAGCTCGTTCTAGCATCAAAACTTGCAATTCAAAGTGTAATTGAATCATATGAAGATGTAGAAACTCTAATCTAACTTCAATTTCAACAATTAAAAGTGTTTGATTGGTCAATTTGATGAAATTAAATTCGGCTGTGTTAGGAAGTTGAAATTGGGGGAAAATTGAGGATTTCAAAAATTCGAGGGACCAAAAAATAATTTTATGAAATTGAGGGTCAATTGGGCATGATAAGAGTGTTAGGGGATTAATTGAGCAAATTTTAGAAATTTTAGGGTAAAACTTACCATTTAAGGAAGGGTAAAAATGTAATTTTAAAAAAATTGGGGGCCAAATTAGGAATTTGGGAAACTTGAACCCCTTTTTATGAAATTGAATAAATTGAGGTCCCAAGGGGAATTTTTAAAAGTTTTGGGACTCAATTTGGGGAAAACCGGCAATTGGGGCCTAAAGTAAAAGAAAAAAAACTTTAGGGATCAAATTGCAAATATTTGAAAATTTGGATATTTTAGTCATTCATAATTAATGGAAGTTATCAAGCCAAATGATAATGAACAAAAATGTTCATTTCATGTAAGAACATGAGATATCTGGTACGCCAGTTGAGATTAAGCTTGCAAGTTACGAAAACCGACCTAGAGGAAATATATTGCACAATCGGGTGAGTAGGATTTTTATGTCATATATGGTTGGGTTAATAAGCACCTTGATAATAAAAACTCACTGCTAAGTGGTATTTTAAACATCACATTTGAGAGGAGTGATGTAAAAATCATGCAGAAAAACTATTTAATGGGGTAAGTAGATCATTCCCAATTGGTATGATGAAACTTACTCGAAGGAAGTAGAAAACCCGTTCATCGGTTATGAGCGGAGATGTCCTCATACTCGGTTGGTATGATGGACAGTTGAAAAGTATTTTATCGAAAGTACTCTTCCCTAATTGTGTGCCACTGCTTAAACATTTTGGGAGACCTTCTTGATGGTAGCTGGAATAGCTCTGTTAGGTTGTAGGCCTCAGTTTTGAAACTTGGGGGCTAATATGCCCAATTTTGAAAATCTCGAACAGTGGGCCCTAGGCTAGTTGGCATGAGGAGGAGCTTGTAATCAAACATGATTTATATGCCATGAAAACTTAAGTAAATGAATTGTTTAGCCATGGTACCAAGACATGACCGATATATTAAGTCAACTAGAAGCAGTACGACATGACAGGTCTCCTGACTAGTCAAGACAAATAACTACAGGTCGAGTTTACCTTCATGATAAAGGATGTGTGTTGGGTGATGACACACCGTGGTAATAGAAAATGATTTTGAAAACCAAAATTTGATAATTAGAAAATTTAAAGGAATTAAGGAGTCTGGCACACTCCAACTTGAAAACTATTTTTATCGAAACTTCATTTTATTTTTAAAATACCCAATCACTAAGTTGTAGAAACTCACCCCTCCTTTTATCCCTTTTTAGGAAATAGAGAAAATGACAAGGAATAATACCGAGTCTTACCCTCTATTAGATATGCTTAAATTCTCTTAAGTTTATATTTTATTTGATATATGTCTTTTCAGGGAACAAGGTTGAAAGTACACCTCACTCTTCTTGAGTAAAAGAAGGGGGAAACTCCTCTTGAACTTGGAGAGCGACGGGTTGTTCACGGGGATCCGCCCAAACCGGGTTGGGGTGTGACATTACAAGTTCTCTTATTTCTCCGTTTCTTGGGTTATTATCCTATTATGTTACGTTCTTACTTATTTAGGATCCCTATCAAGATCTCTCGTTCTCATATACTCTATTGACTTTCTTCCATCTTTCTCTAAGTTGTGTGATCCACTGACCCTATGATGTGGTTCTCTCATATATTTAGTGGTACATATAACATGGTACTCCCTTCACGACCATTTTTAAAAAATTTTAAGTATTGATTAGTAATTATAATTTTTTAATATTGTAAATGAAGGATTTATCAAATGTTATTTTCGGTTTTCCCACTTCCCAAATCTTTCTATTTTCAAAAATATATTTTGAAATAGTGGGCTCTAATGTCACTTAAGTTTTAGCGCCCACACTCGAATTATCGGTTTGATTCGCTTACAACTCGCTGTATACCCTTGCCACTAAAAATGTGGGTACCATCACCCTTATAATAACAAGTGCATGAATGGCTCAAAATATAAAAATACACCACATGAATTTCTAAATTTCCTTTAAAAATGATACAAAGTTTCAAAATACACTTATAAAGTCTCAAAGGGAATAATAATCCTGATAAATGTATTCAGCCTTCATGTTAATTACTTGGTTTGCATAGTAACCCCCAATTTCTTCCTTTTACCTTAAAAATATTTGGAAGTGGCTGAACTCTCAACTCGGTTATTAGGCTTCTTGACGTTAAGCAACATCGTGACCTGAATCCCATTTCTCTAACAAATCTCAATACATATAAAATATTTTTTATTTACCACGAGCATTCTTAGTCATTATAATTATGCTCACCTAACTTACTTATATGTCCACATGATCTTTATTGAGTTTTCATGCCTTCACACATTCTACATGAATATCTAACATGATTTATCGAATGCTTATACAAACATGCAATGCTCTTCACATAGATTAAATCATCAACCATTCATGACACAATCATGCATGCTCTTCACATAGATTAAATCATCAACCATTCATGACATAATCATGCTCTTTCCACTAGAGCCCCACAAATGAGGGTGTATGGGGCAATGAGGATATGTGTGTCATGCTATACATTCCCAATGTACTACACTGGCTCGTCTGCTCATTAGTATATGGAGGTTGTGATCTCCAATCATCCATATATCACGATGCCCCACCGTCTACCATGCAACGTTATATACATGTGCCTTGCAATGTAGTATACATGTGCCTTGGCAACCCACACTCTTAGCACACAAGCACAAAAGTGGCCTATTATAGCTACATGAGTGACATGAGAACCTTTGTAAACGCACCCACCTTATCTCCCCATTCTCATTCAACTCTGAATCACGAAACTACCACTCTTGGGTGTCTTATCGAGTCCCTCATAACATCTCCTCACATGTGTGTGTATATATATATATATATATACATGCCAAATTATCACCACAACATTCAATACGACATATCATATTCATGTCATGCATGATCAGTCTCTCAAATGCATTAATGTCTTATCGAGGATGATCATGCCTGTTCTAAATCATGCTCCATGCATAACATGTCAACTTCCAATTTCTTAGCACAACATGATATCAAGTCTACCAAATTCAAGTGATGTATGATATGATAAAATCCATTTTCTACATGAAGTTTCTACTAATTTCATGTATATTATCCATATTATCATGCAAGTTCTAAAGTTATTATATATCTTGATATATGCATAAAAAAACTATGTGCAATGTAATTGTACTAGACGCCGATAATCTTACTCACCTTATATTCAGTACCCGTTTGTCCTACCTTTCTCTACCATTATCTCGAGAAGTGCAATCCTCGCAAATTGTGTGATAATGTTCCTTTACACAAATTGTATTATCATAACATGGTTAGTTTGGTATATTTTATTATATTTACACTATTTTCAAAATTCTAAACTTACCGTTATTCATCTGTAACCCGGTCTCGCTCGTATTGGTTAGTGGAACCCGACCATACGACCCTTTTCATATTTTCATAATTCCTAAAGCCCCCTCCTTTTTTTCTCCATTTATTCTACTGCCCAATAATTTTCACAATTTTTTAAATTAGACTTTAATTTTCCTAAATTGCCCTTTGGCCCCTAAACTGTCATAATTTACCAAAATACTCATCATTCTTCCAAGTTCTTCCATCTAGGATTCCAACTTTTCAAAATTATTCACTTAGCATCCATTTTATCCTTTAGTCCCATTTAGGTTCTCAATTTTTGAAAATTTTATTTTGACCCCAAATTTATTCTAATTACCAATATACCCCTAAAATTTACCATATTTACCATTTAGTCTCTAATATTTTTAAACTCATTATTTTTACCCATAACCTCTCAAATCTGACTATTTAGCCTTGCCATGGTGCAAAATGACCACTTTACCACTATTTAGAAAAATTTATCACTTTGCCCCTCATTTTCCTAAAAATGAATATTTTTCCATTGAAAACCATTTTCGACACCTCCATTTACTCTGAAATCACGTTCTTGCCTTTGAAACTTCCTTTATAGACCATTTCATAATTTTTTTTCTTATTTGCAAACTAGTCTCCAAACTTTTAAAAACTTGCATATTGGTCCTCAAAATTTGAAAACATCTCTAACAAACTTTAAATTTCATGCCATCCTAAATACCTTCATTTAAATCCCAGGGGCTCGTGGAAGGAGTTGGGGGTCTAACCCCGACCGTAGTAGCCTTAATTTGGTTATTTTCTAAAACTAACCAAAACATGGCAAATGGAGGTCAGGTCAGAAATACTCACCGAAAAGAGCATCACTAGTGGTCGGAGGATAGGAGTTTTGAAGCCTTGGGAGTGGCAACTCATTCTGTGGTGATGATTGACCAAGTGATCGTTGGAGCTGGTCAAATTTTGCCCTAAACTGGTGATGGTTGGGCATTCTAGAATAGACCCATCGTAGGAAATTGGCTTGTGGCAGTCAAACCTCCCCTTGTCGAAGGTCGGCCAAGGCAGGGGAGGTAAAGGATAGGCAGAGGGTTCTTTTGGCATTAGTGTCAGTCAAAGAGTTGAAGCTTGTCGAATTCGGCCCCAGAATAGTGGCGACACCACATAGTTTTACTATCCCGCATCAGAGTCTGCCAAAACAAACCTCGTGCGGCATTTGTTGGCCACTTACAAGCCAGAACCCAACTATGAACTTCAAGAGAACTCTGTTAGCATCATTTTAACACTAAAATACCCAAATTTTATGGTTGGATGAGGGAGAATTATCCCTAGATGACTTCAGGTGTCGAGAGAATTTCTACACTCAGGTTTTTAAACTTTGAGGATGAAATTCGATCTAATGGAGAGGTGAAAATGAAATTAACTCCATGTAAAGGCCACTAAGTGAGTCTTTATTGCATTATCTGGTCTAATTTCATATAATTTCGTGAAAATTTGTTCAATTAGACGTGTTTTCATAATATGTCAACTACAGAATCCGTACGAGAGTGATTGAAGGGGTGTGATCGGGCTGGGTATGCACGAGTCAGGTCGTGCGGTGAAAGTTAGGTTGGATCCAACCCAACATGGTGACCCTCATTGTCTTTCTTTTCAAAATTACTATAAATCCCGTTCTCTCGGAATAAGGAACTTGAAAGGGGAAATTAAATTTTTTGAAAGAAAATCGAGGACCCAAGTGAACTGAAATTGGTAAAAAAAAAAGGTCAAAATGGGAAATTTGAAAATCACAAGTGGCAAATAAATACCCAAAAATCATATAAAGGAACCATGGATAAAATAAGGTGTGAGAACCAGACCGGTTAAGGGTAAATCGGATTTGAACTAGATTGAACTGAGATGAACTATATAGAATTGGTTCAAAGATTCATTTTTCTATATGGTTTAAAAACACCAATTTATGAAATTCAAGTCACCATTGGATGAAAAATGAATTTATACAAATTTAGAAAATTTTAAATTTCAGAAAACTGGTCGAATCGGGCCTAAACTGCCCGACTTTCGAATTTGAGTCACCAAACCCGGTATGAACGAACTGGTCAATGATCCAGTTGTCAAAGGACCACCTGTAGGTTAGCGCCAATCGGAAAGCACGACCAATTCGTGCATGACACGTGGTGAAGTGCACCCTGTCAGCCTCGCTTAGCGTTGACCAACTAGAGAGTGACACATGTCCTAAGACAACGATCACATGTGGAAAATTCACGTCAGCGATGACCCACTAATAGGAGAGCAACACGTGTCCCCAATCAATGGTCAATGTCAAAGAAGCCCTGTTAGCCAAATCGACAAATGGGAGGCAGACACGTGGCAAAGGTGCCATGTCAGCATATGACTGGGATATCGGAGAAACAATCGACCAATTAGAGGTCTAAACATGGCAAATCCACGTCGGATAGCCTCAGCCAACCATAGGTTGGCACGTGTTAGTGGCACTATACATCAGGAGGGAAATCTGACGCATTTAAATCAGCCAATCAAAGGATGTGTAAACCTCATCCCTTTGAAGTAAAGAAATAAACTGGAGAAAACCCCAAATACTTCCAAAAGAAAAACAAGTGTCTATTGGAACCAAAAAGTAGTAAAATAAGGGTTTAAGACAAAGATTTGAACATCCCAAGTGGCTAATAAATCACAAGAGTCATGAAGGAGAAACCAAAAGTGGATAGGATGTGAAAATCGAACTGGTTCTAGGCGAACCGGAATGAACCAGAGTGAATTAGGTTGAATCGTGAAGAACAGGTTCAAAGATTCATTTTTATAGATGTCTTAAAAATATCAAATTGGAAAATTGAAGCCACCATTAGGTAGAAAATAAATTTAGATAAATTTAGAAAATTTTAATTTTTAGAAAGTCCATCCAATTGGGCCTCAACCGGTCGATTTACAATTTTTGGTTCACCGGATCCAGTCGGACAGGACTGATCAATGGACTGCTGCTAGGTCAGTGCCCAATCAGCAGGTGCGACCAATCAGCGCACGACGCATGGCGAAGCGCACCTAGTCGGCCACTCAATCAGTGTCTGAAAGCACTGACCAATTAGGGTGTGACGTGTGTCCGTGGTCAACAATGAGAGGAGGAAAATCCACCTCAGCGATGACCGAACAATAGGGGAGTGACAAATGTCCCGGTCAACGGTCAAGGTTGGACAAGCCTCGTCAGCGAAGATCAGCCAATGTGGATCTGACACGTGGCAAAGATTCCACATCAGCATTTGACTAGAACATTTGAGAACGGCCAACCAATTAGAGGCCAACACGTGGTAGTGCCATGTTGGATGACTTCGGTCAATTAGAAGCTAACACGTGGCACTAGCACTGTGAGTCAAGAGGGAAATCTAACGCATTTAAAATAGCTGCCAATCAGAAAGCGCCACATGCCACAGTCAATAGTCAACTTAGAAGCTCGCACGCGCACCACGTAGGAAGGAGCAGCCAACTGGAGGTTGTCATATGGCTGGTCAACAAGTTAAAGGATGACTAGGTTTTTTTATGTGGATGTTGCGTTAGCAAAACCAACCAATCATGATGCGCCACATGGCAACCCGACACGTGCGAAGCTCGCACGCGCACCACAGTGTCGTCTACCTTAGATGGTTGCCAGTGAGAAGAGGATAAGGAAGGAAGAGAAAGTCTCTGGTGACTCGGAAAAAGCTCTGATCAGGTCACCAACAAGCGAGGCAGGGGCGGAGTCTTTCATCGACCGGTAGCTCGGACAGTTGCCGAGCTCCCTATATAAAGAGCACCCCTCCCATAGCATTCCCCATCCCACTAGCCATTGAAGAACCTAAAGAGATCCATTTTTCAATGATACGTAGACTAGAGCTCCCACAAGGGACCTTTTCTCAATTTTAGAAGACGCATTTGGGCTCTATGGAACTGGGAAGAAGTCCCCCACCTCACCCTCACCTTCGTTTGGACCAATGATCATCAGAGAAACGTTGGGAAGTTGGTATAGTACCGTCACCCTGGCGACCCCGAAATGACCGAAAAGCTTGAGCTGAATTATGGCCACCCTCGACCTCAGGTGACCAGGCCAAGCTCCCCATGACCAACCCTCAACCTCGAGGAACCTTTGAGATAAGTCAACTCTGCCCCATTTTGTCGAAACAGTGAAGTTGCAAAAAATGATACACTGAACCTCTCTTTTCGAATTTTCCTTGCTTAGTCAATCAATTGACCTGAGGTTTATCTTGGAAGATTCCCCTTCACGAGCATTAGCCACCACTATCCAGAGATCGGACCACCGATCCCTCACCGATAAGAAAATCAAGCTCTCTCTCTCTAAAAAACTTTTCTGATGATGCCACGTTTGAGCTCGTTTCTGAGTCAAATGGGGTGTTTCAAAGCTTTAAATGACGAGGGGAACATGGAGAAGATGGTTCCGATCATGAATGGGAGAAATTATCCACGTTTGGGTGTTCAATTGTAGGAAACAAGTTTTGGGGGAGGGGGGGTCAAATGGAAATTTGGGGGAGAATTGAGACAAATTGGGAATTTTGGAAAATTGGGGATCGAATTGTAATTTAAAAGAAATTGGAAGATTTTTATGAAATTAACTCCTAATTGAGGTCCAATTGGCTAATTTGATGAAATTGGGGACCAGTCGGTAAATTTTGAAAGTTTGGGGACTAATTGGCAATTTTGGAAAAAAAATTAAGAGGCAATAGATAATTTTGGAAAAGTTAAGGACACTTGAGGGATAGTTGGAGATACTAGGGACCTAATTGAAAAAAAATAAAACGTTCGAGAGGCCTTCGTGCCGAAACTTCCCTCATGAACATGTTCAAACCCTACATGGAGTTTAGCTAGGGCAAACTAACCTCAATTATCGGGTGAGTGAGTTTAGCATCACGCTCGATTGGGCTGATGATTTCAGCATTCCTGAATTAAAAAGTGTTTTCCAAGACTGACCTCCCTTGATTGATTGAACAAGCTTGAAACTTTTTGGAGGTTGTCCTGATGTTGCATGAGACATGTAAAGGTCGGATGACACCGTTCAAGTGGGCCCAAGGCTAATGGGCACAGGCATAGGCCCATAGACAAGATGAGTTGGATATGCTTGAAAAACTCTCCTAAGAATCGGTAAATTATGTGTGTATTGGTTACAATGCCGAAGCCAGATAGACGAACTCGTTAGGGTAGTAGCTGCTAAGCCAAAGTGGGGTCGTCGAACTCGTTGGACCAGTAGTTATGAGGCCGAAGCCAGGTTGTCGAGTCCATTGGGCTAGTAACACAAAAGTTGATGGCCATAATAAACAAAAAATGTTGATTTTGCATGCATGAGATGCGGAGCCATCAAGATGCCCAGTATGGGATAGTGGTGGTTCCGAGGGCTGTTGAATGACCTAGGGAGCATAAGATTGGATCGTCATCCAGTATGTGAAGAAGCTTTTGGAGCTTCGTGCTCATAGAGACTGAGGCAAGAGGGGGAAAGAGGTCTCATACCACAAAGCAGACATGGAGGATGAATAGGGTTTGAGGGTCGGACACGTAATGTCCACACAAACTCAGGGTAGAGGTTGTGAACCTCTATTAGGGTGGATAGAAAAAGTGCTCCGGTCCACAAGTGGAATAGTTTAGGACTATTCTGTGAATGTGTGATCCTTTTATATGATAGAAAAGGTGTGTAATTGTGTGCCAACCCAAGATGGGGTAGAAAAAGGAATATTACGAACATGACGAACACATGAATAATTACTTCCCTAAGATTTTTCCCCACTCAATGAGTCATGAAACTCATTCCCCTCTCCTTAACATTTTTTTCAGGAAGGAAAAGACCATCCCAGAGTTTCGTACACCAAGCCTCAAACCCAAGTTCAAATTGATCTTTCAGTTTTGTATAATGTTATTCCAGGAAACATGATAGGTAATGCACCTAACTCTTCGTGACCTAGGGAGGAACCACTCCTCAAGGTCCAGGAGAGTGGCGTGTTGATCACGGGATTTTGACCAAACCGGTTCGGGGTGTGGTAGGACACCACATGTCATGGTCAATAGCTAACGAAGCATAGTCAGTAGCAATGTTGGAACGAGTGGCCAATGGGAGGTCATCACGTGTCTGGTCAATGAGTCAAAGGCTAACTTAGACACTGAGCATGAAGTCATGTCAGTAAATTTAGCCAATTGCAGCGTGCCATGTGGCAAGCTCGCACACGTAGCATAGTGTTGTCTCCCTCATTGGAAAAGTTGGTAGAAAGAGAGGAGGAGAGGCAGGATCTCCAGCGACCCAAAAAGCCCTCCAATTTGACTGCTAGCAAGTGGGGCGGGGGCCAAGTCCCATGCCATTCGGTAGTTCTGTCAATTGTTGAGCTTCCTATATAAAGAACACCCCTCCCCTCGAATCCCTCATCTCACAAATGAGCAAAGAAGAAGTAGTGCTCCTTTTTCTACCGAGACATAAACTAAAGCTCCGACATTAGCACTTTCCTCAACCTCTGAAGCTATAATTGGTGTCTCTGGAACTAAGAGGAAGTTCTCCACCCAGCTACACCCTCCATTCAACCCGAGGACCACCGACAAGCCTGCATAGTGCTGCTGCTATGACTAACCCATAGTGGGAAAATCCTGTCGAGCCAAATTCTGGCCACCCCATACTCTTGCAACTAAAATGACCTCCCACAACCCCTTCTGGCCAACCCTTGACCTCCCTGAAGCTTTCAAGTAAGTCCATTCCACCTTCACTCGTTGGAATAGTAAAATTCTAGAAAGAGAAATTGGCAGAAACATACTAATCAAATTCTCATTGCCTAAGATGTTAATTGGGGTAAATTTCAATCCTTGAAGGACCTTCCTAACAAGTGCTAGCTTCCCAAATCTAGAGCTCTAACAACTACACCCCGGTTGGTATGATTTCGGATCTCTCTCTCTCTCTCTCTCTCTCTCTCTCTCTCTCTCTATGTTCAATTTTCTAGTGAAGTTTTGATTGAGCTTATTTCGAGGTCTAATAGGACGATTTAAAGCAAGAACTAATCGTAGGAAGGTGGGGAAGATGATTAGTAGCATGTTAGGGATCAATTTGATGAAATAAGATTTTAGGACCAAAATGAACAAATTGGGGAAGTTTGGGCAAAAATTGGGGAACATTTATGAAATTAACATTCAATTGATGGCCAATTAGAAATTTGGATAAAATTAAGGGCCAAATGGTGATTTTGAGGAAAATTGAGGACCAATTAGTAATATTGATGAAATTAAGGGCCAATTGGTAATTTTGGAGAAATTAGGGACTTAAATGCAATTAAGCATGAACTTGGGGTCTTAATTGCAATTAAGGGTAAATTGAGGACTTCAATGAAAATAAGAGAAAATTAGGGACCTGAGAAGGAAATTGGAAACCCTAGGGGTCTAATTGAAGATAAATTAGACATTAGGGACCTAAAGGTAAAGTTATAAAACTTAGTGGCCTAATTGCAATTAAGGCATAATTAAGGAACTAGGTGTCAATACGTGCAAGTAAGAGACCCTTCATGCCAATTTTACTGATGTGAACGTCGAACCATGTAGGACGGACGATTCAAGGACTTATGCAAAGAAATACGTAGTCAGCCGAGAACAAGTCACGACGTACCGGGCGAGTGGGAATTTCCGACATCACCCCCGATTGAGGTGATGAGCACGTTTTCGAGTTGAAAACCTTTTTTTCGAAAATAGTCTTCCTTGACTATGTGAAATAGCTTAAATATTTTGGGAGCTATTTTCGACTAGAACTAGAAATGCTCTAGTGAGCCCAAGGGCAATAGAAACGGGCTTAAACCCGTAGATAAGATCTTGATTTTAAGCCCTATGGAAAATTTACCATAAATGGTTAAATTGTATACTAAAGCCACCTAGTTGAAGCCGTGTCATAGAACTCGTTGGGATAGTAACTACCGAGCCGAAGTCAGGTCGTTGAACTCGTTGGGCTGGTAGTTACCAAGCCGAAGTCAGGTCATCGAATTCGTTAGGCTAGTGGCACCAAAGATAAAAATCTAAATTAAAAGACTTTTGATTATGTATGTTGAGATAAAAAACCAGTGAGGCACCTCATCTAGGGTAGTGTTGGTTCTAAGAGTTGTTGGTCGACCCAGGATGCATAAGGGAAGTTTTATTGTCCAATAAGTCTCGAAGCTTGGAGAAGCTTCATGCGCATTGAGACCGAGGTCAGAGGGGGAGAGGACTCATCCTACAATAGTGGACACAAAGAAATTCAAGTCTCGGGATTGGGCAATTGATGCTTACACAAACTTAGGGTAGAAGGTATCACCTCCAACGAGGGTGGTCGGTCACTCCGAGCCACAAGCAAAGTAGGCAGAGACTGCTCTACGAATGTGTGAACCCTTTGTAATAAAGGGCGTATGTGATTGTATGCTAAACCAAACCTGAGTAGGGGAAAATGTTAAAATATTTTTCTAATGAGGAGTTAAACCCACAAAACCTATAAAAAAAAGGGGAAGTAATTATAAACCTTTTTTTTATCTTTACAAAAAAATCACCCTAACACCCACTAATTGAGTTGTAGAACTCACCCCCTCCCCTAAACCTTTTTTAGGAATTCTGTCAAGAAAAATGAAAGCTAGAAGAGCAAGTTGGAGGAACCACAAGAAGGTAAACTTTTAATTGGTTGCTTTGTTATACTTTATTGTGAAAATCTTGTGTACTCCTGAGCCTTTGCCTTCCCCGACCTATTTTAGTAGAGATATCAATTTAGTACAGGGAAGGGTGGCGAGTTAATCACGAGGTTACAACCAAACAAAGTTGGGGTGTGACAATTACACTTTTGTCCCTTTGAGTGCACTCAATAATTTAAATTTACCCCTTTCAAATCTTGGCTCACCAACCGGCCTCTCAAAAATCCCTGCTTCTTGTTTGAGAAATGACTTCCGATTTCGATCCCAATTCCTAGCTTGGATTAACATCCTTGGTTCATCTTGGATTTTCAGTCCATCGATGTCCAATTCTACAGTTAGGAAAAATCCTAGTGTTACAACTTCTTCTCTCCTTTTATAAGTTTTGTTCTCAAAACTATTATTTATTAGCGAGGAGGAATTTATCTCTTGGCCAACTCGAGTCTTCACGCCTTCCTAGTTTTCACCTGGTCATTTTTCATTTGTGCATTTTTTTCATCTCCCATTTACCCCTTTTAGAACTCCTTTTTTGGTCCCATTTCTTGTTCGTACTAGCCCCATGACACACCTTAGTCTAAGTAGCTTTTTCCACTGCTTATCTTAGGAATATCATATCATTCCCTTTATGTCCCCTCCCGTGATCCTTCTTAGAATATCTCTGACATTTTTTTCTTAGTCTACCAGGATGTTTTCAATGGTTACTTGCTTGTCCTTACGCCTATCTTGATAGAATCCAAGTCCATATGGACTTCCTTGGTTAGCACACCACACCTAGAATATTAGCACAACTCAATGAAATTATATATAAATACCTTATTGTGCTTAATACTTGTGTGTTTCTTCCCTTTTCTATGATATCCATCACGAGATATATATAACTTTGTCGAGTAGTTTCCTGTCAAAACTACTTATGGGTCTAAGGGGGCACAAGCTCACATGGTCGTACCAATGTGGATGTGTACTCTTCAAACACATCCCTTCGTACTTGGCCCCTTGTAGTAGTGTGACAATGACCATTTAGTCTTTTCAACGACATTACTCATTTATACTTTAAATTCCTTTAGCTCATTATTCTCATGATTTATGCCTCCAATAGACCCAATTTGGATCCAATAATCTTATCTCCTTTTGGGATATTTTCTAACCCCATTGTCCCATCTTCGTTGGTGTTTCTTCATAATGTCCTAGTACTAATCCTTGGGGCAATACCTTTGTCATCTTCCCAATCACCCGAGTACTATCCCACTCCATATAGACCATTCTATTTTAGTGCTACTTCTAGCACCTCTCACTATCAAACTCACTACATCCCTGTGTCGGGTTACTTTTTGTTCCTAATTTGGAATTCCTACAACCTAATTCTTGGTGTGACATATGGTGTCCACCTGCATCTTTGCACATGAGGCATATGACCCTTTTTATCATTTTGATATTTAGAGATTCCTATCTCTTTCACGTCCATATCAATTGTGAACGTCTATCATTCTCTTCTTGGTACCCTTGGGCCTATTGTTCAAGCTTTTAAGGGGGTTTGGTGAGTGTCATGTTCATCTTGATACTTCACTCATTTTTTCTTCACTATGTTTTCAACTTTGTACTACGATCCATCATGTTCATCATATCCATTTTCATGTCTTTTGACTAATAAGGATTCTTTGACACTTCTCACACTGTACACGTAAACTCAGTCCCTTAAAGATAAGTAAAACTGGAGAAAGAACTCGTCAACCCAAGTGAGAAAATTGAACCATTTCATGACCCCAACCGTTAGAGAAAGGGTAAATTGGAAAATTTACAAATCCCGAGTGACCCAAAGAGTCATAAAAACCATGGAAAGTGGGACAAATTGGAAGAGAAAACTAGATCGGTTTAGGTGAACCAGATTGAACCGATTTGGACCAGTTTGAACCATCATTGAACTGGTTCCTAAATTTATTTTTCTAGGTGGCTTAAAATATTCAAATTAGGGAATTGAAGCCACAATTGGATAGAGAATGAATTTAGATGAATTTAGAAATTTTTTATTTTGAAAAACTCAATCGAATCAGGCTTGAATCGGTTGGTTTAAGCATTGAACCTAGTTCATACAGGTCCGGTTCGGTTCGGAACAGTTTCGTCTTCTTCCTCTAGATGACGACACTGTTCACTCGCCGAAAGAACGGACAGCACCGGAGGAAGTGAAATGTTTCCATTCATGGCGTTTCAAGCCATGAATGAGCACCGTTAAAGTGCCAAACGGTCAGTCAGAGAGTCCCTGAGCTCTCTATATAAAGAGTTTCTATTCATTCATCCTCCTCACACATGAAAACTCCATTCTCTCTCAACTACTCAGTTTTTTGATGAAGCTCAAACCAGAGCTCCAACATAAAGGTTTCTCTAAGCCTTAGAAGGCAAGGTCAGGTTCCTTAGATTACGGGAAAAGTCAGCTATCTAATAGTAGTCTTCATTTAATTTGAGGACCATCGGAGAAGCGTTGGCATAATCAAATAGTGAATCAGCTCCAGTGGAACGAAGCTGCCTTGTTTCGGTCGAGCTGAAATCGGTGGAATTCAGCCCTCCTCAAGCCAAACCAAGCTATTCAAACACTCTCATAGCCTTCACACGAAAGAATTATAGCCTTCAATTTCAACAATTAACCTCGATTGGATAGTCAATTTGATGAAACCAAATTTGGCCAGTTTGAAAGGGGGAAATTTTGGGGATTTCGTAAAAATGAGGGACCAAATTACAATTTCCCAAAATTGAGGGTCAACTCTCCATGAAAAGAATGTTGGAGGACCAATTAGTCAAACTTTTAAAATAATTGGGGTTAAATTGCCATTTTTGTAAAGTAGGGGCAAAATAGTAATTTTTGAAAAGTTGGGGACCAAATTGGAAATTTGAAAAACTTGAATCCTTTAAACGATTTTGAGTAAATTGAGGACCCAAAGTGAATTTTTTGAAGTTTCGGGACTCAATTTCGGGAAAAGTTAGCATTAGGGACCTAAAGTCAAGTAAAAAGAACTTTACGGACCTAAATACAATTAACTTAAAACTTTGAGTTTAGACTTCATTTGTGAGAAACAAAGGCTATTACGCCAAATATTAATAGACAAGAATGTCCAAATCGTGTAGGAACATGAAGGACCCGAACGCTAGCAAGGATAAGCTAGCATGGAGACGAAAATTGTCTAAGAAGGAGTACACTACGATTATCGGATAAGTGAGTTTATTCACATCATACTCGATTGGGATGATGAGCATATCGTAAATGAAAAACCACTCCTATGTGGGATTTTAACATCACACCCAATTTGAGTGATGTGAGACTAAGTGGAAAAACTACATACCTATTTTCAGTAGAGAGATCATACTCGATTGGTATGATAGACTTCTTGGAAGGAAGGAGAAAATCCACTTGCTGGTTATAAGCGTAGATGTCATCACACACAGTTGGTGTGGTGAGTTGAAAGGTTATTTTGTCAGAAGCATTCTCCTCTAACTGTGTGTCAATGCTTAAAACTTTTGGGAGACCTTATTGACGAGAGCCAGAACAGCTCGGATAGGCCAGAGGCCTCGATTTTGGAACTTGTGGACTAAATTGCCTGATTTTGGAAAATCACGTACAGTGGGTCCAAGGCCAGTTGGCATGAGTAGGAGCTCGTAAACAAACATGATGTATAAGCCATGAAAATTCCTAATAAATGGATTATGTGATTTCGCCATGGTACCAAGACAGGACCAACATACTCGATGGGTTGGTGGCAGTGTGTCAGGACCACGTCGACGGACCGGTCTAGACAAATAGTTGCAGGTCGAGATAAGGGTCGGGGTCGTTGGACCAGTAGCACCAAAGATAAATAGATTTGTGGAAAACTATTGTTTGTACATGCACTTGAGGTACGGAACTATCAAGACACCCAAGAGGGGTAGTGATGCATCCTAGGGCCTACTGGACGACATGCTAGAGATAAGGGCAGTTTGTCATTCCAACAGTTAAGGAAGCTCGACATACCTTCATGCCCATGAGGTCGGGATGAGGTCTCTGTCCTCACACGGACACGGAGTTGATTTCAGGTTTGAGGGTCGGATGTCGCAAACATCCACTCATACCCACGGTAAAAGTGGATAAACTTCTATCTAGGTGGCCAATAAAGTCGCTCCGACACCACAAGTGGGTGCAGTGGACAGGTTGCCCTGCGAATGTGTGATCCCTTCATGATGAAGGGCATGTGTTGACTATTAAACACACCTATTGTTAATAATGATGAAAGAAATTTTAAACATTGAAAATTGAGTAAGAAATGATCTTAAAGGAAATAAGAAGTATGGCACACTCCAATTAAAAACTTTTTCTATGAAAACACATTCCCAACACCCATTCACTTAGTTGTAGAAACTCACCCCTTTTTTCTATCCCTTTTTAGAAGTAAGGAAAATGACTAAGTAAAATACCAGGACCTACCTTTTGTCAGGTATGCTTAAATTTTATATGTAAACTTGCATTTTTATTGATTTATGTTATTCTAGGGAAAAATGATAAATTGCGCTTGGCTCCTCTTGATTAAAGAAAGGGGGAACCCCTCTTAAACTAAGGAAGCGACGGGTTGATCATGGGGATTCAACCAAACCGGGTCAGGGCGTGACAATACACCTATTGGTGTATACTTTATCACCTCGACTTGATCCTCGTGGAGAACTAGAATGTCACACCTGATGACATTGGAATCTGCATTCCACACCTTCAATATAAACCCGCCCCTTCAAGGTAAGAAAATCGGGGAAAGAACCGGTCAACTCAAGAGTGAGAACCGAACCAGTTCACAAACCGCAACCGTTAGAGAAGGGGCAAATTGGGAAATTTACAACTCTCGAGTGACCCAAAGAATCAAAAAACCTTGGAAAAGGACTGTGGGATGAATTGGAAGAGAAAACTAGATCAGTTCAAGTGAACCAGATTTAACCGGTTTAGACCAATTTGAACCATCATTGAACCGGTTACTTAATGTATTTTTCTAGGTGGCTTAAAATATTTAATTTGGGGAATTGAGGCCACCATTGGATAGAGAATGAATTTAGAAATTTTAAAATTTGAAAAACTTGGTTGAATCGGGCATGAACCGGCCGGTTTAAGCATTGAACCCCATTCAGATAGGTACGGTCCAATTCAGAACAGTGTCGTCTTCTTCTTTCAGATGACAGCACTGTTCACTCGCCAAAAAAACTAAGAGCACCAATGAAGATGAAAAGCTTTCGTTCAGGGCTTTACAGGCCATGAATGATCGCCATAAAGGTGCCAATCAGACGGCTTGAGAGTCCCTGAGCTCCTTATATAAAGAGCTCCTCTCCATTCCTCCTCTTCCCACCTAAAAACTCCTTTCTCTCTCTCTCTCTCTCTACAGCTCCATTTTTCAGTGAAGCCCGAACCAGATCTCTGACTTGGGCATTTTTCTCAACCTCAGAAGATGAGGTCATGCACTTTAGACTTCGGGGAAAGTCAACTATCTAATAGTAACCTCCATTCGATACGAGGATCGATAGATCGGTGTAATCAAACAATGAAGTAGGTCAGGCAGAACGAAGCTGCCCTATTTTGTTCGAGCTGAAATCGGTTAAATTCTACCCTCCTCCAGCCAAACCAAGCCCTCTCAACATCCCTACAGCCCATAAATGACCTCAACTGAGTTGAAAGGTAAGCCAATTCGGTCATCCTCAGTCATTGTAGAAACTGATCAATACCTTCAATTGGAGCAAATAACCCCGATTAAATGGTCAATTTGATGAAATCAAATTTGGCCAGTTTGGAAGGGGGAAATTTTGGGGGAAATTATGGATTTCATAAAATTGAGAAACCAATTTGTAATTTCCCAAAATTGAGGGTCAATTGACCATGAAAAGGATGTTTGAGGACCAATTGGTTGATTTTTCAAATTAATTGGGGTCAAATTTCCATTTTTGCAAAGTGGGGGTAAAATGATAATTTTTGAAAAGTTGGGGACCAAATTGAAAATTTGGGAAACTTGAACCCCTTAAGTGATTTTGAGTAAATTGAGGACCCAATCTTAATTTTGGAAGTTTCGGGACTCAATTTGGGGAAAAGTTTGCATTAGGTACCTAAAGTCAAGGAAAATGAACTTTATGGACCTAAGTGCAATTAACCGAAAGTTTTGATTTTAGTCATTCATACATGAGGAACGAAGGCTGTTATGCCAAGTATTAATAGATAAGGTTGCCCAAATTGTGTAGGAGTATGAGGGACTAGAACACCAGCAAGAGAAGCCCACGTTGACTTGGAAAACCAATCGAGGATAAACATGTCACGGTTAATGGGTGAGTGGGTTTATTCACATCATACCCGGTTAGGATGATGAGCACTTTGGAAATTAAAGATCACTTCTATGTAGAATTTTAACATCACACCTGGTTTGTGTTATGTGAGAACTACGCAAAAAACTATTTACCAGTTGTAAGTAGATCATACCCGATTAGTATAATGGAATTCCTGGAAGGAAGTAGAAAACTTGCTTACCGGTTGTACGTGGAGATGTGATCACACACCATTGATGTGATGGATGAAATGTTTATTTTTGTCAAAAGTGTTGTAAACCCCGCACTTTTGAGTTAAGAAAAACCAGGAAAAGAACCGGTCAAACCGAGTAAGAAAACCGAGCCGGTTTACATTTGAGAACACGCAATATGGAAATTTATAACTTCCGGATGATCTAAAGGGTTCATTAAACCTTGGATAAGAAATTTAAGAAACTTTAGAAAATAAAAACCAAATTGGTTCAGGTGAACTAGATTTTATAAGAACTTCAAAGTTAATCATGCTTGCCCGATAGTAGTGTGAGGATGGGTGACCTCCTAGGAAGTATGAATTTTTTTTAACCCGAAATTTCGGTTAAAAATTTTTATGTACACCTTATCATAAATGACCATAAATTAATAAATATTTAATTATTATAATTAATACCAATAATTTAATATCTAAATTAAATTATTGGAATTAATACAAATAATTTAATATTGAAATTAAATTATTGGAATTAATACCGAAATTAAATTAATACCAATAATTTATGGCAATATTAATACTAGTAATAAATCTTGCTCATTTAATACACGGGCTTTACACCTATATAAAGAGGTCATCCCCATTTCATTCTCCTCACACCTGAACACTTCTCTCTCTCTCTCTACTGCTCCATTTCCCGGTAAAGCTCAAACTAGAGCTTCGACTTGAACAAAGGTCGAGCTCTTTAGAACCGGGGAGAAGACAGCTATCTGATAGCAAACTACAGTCAATCCGAGAATCGTTGGAGAAGTGCCAACATGATGGAATAGTGAAGCAACTCCGGCGGACCGAAACTGCCCTATTTTGGCCAAGCTGAAATCGGCCATTTCAAGCCCTTCTCAGGCCAAACCAAGCTCTCACAACACTTCCTCAACCTTTCCACGGCCGAATTAGGACCGAAAGGTAAGCCAATTCGGCTCCCCTTTATAATTTTCGATCGGTGCTAGAGAGAGAGTCGACCGAATTTCAATGACGAAATTCTAATCCAATTATGCATCAATTGATACAATTCTTGATTCTAAGATTAACCTTAGGACGAGACCTATCTATCCAGATCAAAAACTCGGACCACCGTGCCTTCACCGGTGAGTAAACGAATCTTTCTCTCTCTACAGTCTGTTTTTCGGCGAAGCTCCATTTGAGCTCGTTCCAGCATTAAAATTTACGATTAAAATTTTCTTAGAATCGTATGAACATGCAGGAACTCAATTTCAACTCCAATTTCAATAATTAGAAGTGTTTGATCTGTCAATTTGATGAAATCAAATTTGGTAGTGTTGAAAAGTTGAAATTGGGGGAAAACTTGGGGATTTTCAAAATTCAAAGGGCCAAAATACAATTTTATGAAATTGAGGGTCAATTGGGCATGAAAATAATGTTGGAGGACCAATTGAGGAATTTTGGAATTTTTAGGGCAAAACTTACCATTTTTGTAAAAGAAGGGCAAAATGGTAATTTTGGAAAAATTGGGGAACCAAATTGGAAATTTGGGAAATTAAACCCCTTTTTGGTGAAATTGAATAAATTGAAGTCCCACGATAAATTTTAAAAGTTACGGGACTCAATTTGAGGAAAAACCGACGTTGGGGACTTAAAGAAAAATAACTTTAGGGACCTAAATGCAAATGAATGAAGGTTGTTATGCCGAGTAATAATGAACAAGGTTGTTCATATCGTGTAGGAATGCGAAATACCGAGAATGCCAGCAAGGACAAGCTCGCGTGAATACAAAGAACCAGTCTAGTGGAATTCACAGCATTAACAGGTGAGTGGGTTTACTAACATCATACCCGGTTGGGATGATGAGCACACCTTATAATTTAAAAACCACTTACCGGTTGTGAGTGGGTTTACTAACATCATACCCAATTGGGATGATGAGCACACCTTATAATTTAAAAACCACTTACCGGTTGTGAGTGGGTTTACTAACATCATACCCGGTTGGGATGATGAGCACACCTTATAATTTAAAAACCACTTACCGGTTGTGAGTGGGTTTACTAACATCATACCCAATTGGGATGATGAGCACACCTTATAATTTAAAAACCACTTACCGGTTGTGAGTGGGTTTACTAACATCATACCCGGTTGGGATGATGAGCACACCTTATAATTTAAAAACCACTTACCGGTTGTGAGTGGGTTTACTAACATCATACCCGGTTGGGATGATGAGCACAACTTAAAGTTAAAAACCACTTACCGGTTGTGAGTGGGTTTACTAACATCATACCAAGTTGGGATGATGAGCACAACTTAAAGATAAAAACCACTTACCGGTTGTGAGTGGAAATTTTATATCATACCCAGTAGGGGATGATAAGTACCTTAGTATAAAAACCCACTGTTTAGTGGTATTTTCATCATCACCACTTAGAGAAAGTGATGTGAAAATTATACAAAAAAAAACTATTTACCGGTTGGTATGATAAGACTTACTCGAAGGAAGTTGAAAACCCGTTCATCGATTATGAACGGAGATGTCCTTATACTAGTTGGTATAATGGACAGTGAAAACCTATTTTGTCGGTAGTGTTCTCCCCTGACTGTGTGCCAATGCTTAAACTATTTGGGAGACCTTCTCGACGGGAGCTTGAATAGCTCTAATAGGCCAGGGGCCTCGATTTTGGAACTTGGGGGCTAAATGCCCAATTTTGAAAATCTCGTACAGTGGACCCAAGGCTAGTTGGCACGAGCAGAAGTTCATAAACGAACATGATATATGTGCCATAAAACTTAATAAGTGAATTGTTTGGCCATGGTACCAAGATAGGACCGACATGCTCAGTCAACTAGTGGTAGTGCGACATGACAGGTCGACGGACTAGTCAAGACAAACAGCTGCGGGTTGAGTTGAGAGTCGGGGCCGTTGGACAAGTGGCACAACAGATTACATAACAATATAAGAAAACATTGTTTGTGCATGCACTATGAGTACGGGATCATCAAGATGTCCATGAGGGGTAGTGATGTGTCCTAAGGGCCCTGGACGACCCAGTGAGTATAAGGGCAGATCGTCATTCTAGGTGTCTGTGCGAAATCTAGAGTAGCACCAAGCGCATGAGACCGGGGTGGGGATAGGATGAGGTCTCTGTCCTCATACGGACACGAAGAAGTGATTTCAGGATTATGGGTCGGATGTCACATACATCCACTCATTCCCAGGGTAGAAGTGGTTGTACTTCTATCCGGGTGGCAAGAAAAGTCGCTCTGAAACCACTAGCGGGTTTAGTAGTGATACTGACTTGCAAATGTGTGTAACCTTCATGATGAAGGATGTGTGTTGGGTGATGACACACCGGTAACTAAGAAATAATGGGAAAATCCAAATTTTTAAATGAAGGGATTTTTTTGAAAAGAAAGGAGTCTGGCACACTTCATATAAATGTTTTCCTTAAAAGTTAAAAGTAGACCTTTGAAAACCCATTCACTGAGTAGTCGTACTCACCCCCTCCCTTATATCCCTTTTAGGAAATCCCGGAAAGCCTACCTTGAAAGACCATCAACTAAGATGCCTGTAAGACAGGTATGTAAAGTTTAAAATTTTATGCAGTTTTGATTATGTTATTCTAGGAAATGGTGCAGGTTTAAAGGACGCCTTACTCTTTACGGATTATAATAAGGGGAAACCCTTTAATAAACCGTGAGAGTGGTGGGTTGTTCACGGGGATCCGACCAAACCGGGTCGGGGCATGACAAGTGTTCTCCCCTAACTGTGTGTTAATGCTTAAAATTTTTGAGAGACCTTATTGACGAGAGCTGTAATAGCTTAGATAGGCCAGAGGCCTTGGTTTTGGAACTTGAGGGCTAAAATGCCCGGTTTTGGAAAATCACGTACAGTGGGCCCAATGCCAGTGGGCACAAGCAGAAGCTCATAAACAAACATGAATAGGAATAGCCTGAAAACTCTCATTAAAAGTGGATTTTACTGTGTGATTCACCATGGTACCAAGTTAGGACCGACAAAGCTCGATGGACTTGCGATAGTGAGTTAGGGCTAAGTCGATAGACCAGTCAGATAAACAACTACAGACCAGGTTGAGTGTCAGGGCCATTAGACCGTAGGCACCAAAGATAAATGGCTTTGTGGAAAAATATTGTTTGTGCATGCGCTTGAGTAACAGGACCATCAAGATGCCTAAGAGGGGTAGTGATGCGTCCTAAGGGCTACTTGTAAACCCCACACATTTGAGTTAAGGAAAACCGGGAAAAGAACCGATCAAACCGAATAAAAAAACAAAACCGGTTTACATTTGGGAATAAGCAATATGAACATTTACAACTTTCAGTTGATCCAAAAGATTTATTAAATACTGGAAAAGAAGCTTAAGACAAACAAGAAAATAAAAAACCAAATTGGTTTAGGTGAACTAGATTCCATAAGAACTTTAAAGTTAAGCGTGCCTACCTTAGAGTAGTGTGAGGGTGGGTGACCTCTTGGGAAGTATGATTTTTTTGTTACCCGAAATTTCGGTCAAAAATTTTTATGTGAACGTACGGCTTATCATAAATAGCCATCAATTAATATATATTGAAATTAATACCAATAATTTAATACCTAAATTAAATTATTGGAATTAATACCAAAATTAAATTATTGGAATTAATACCGAAATTAAATTATTGGAATTAATACCAATAATTTATGGTAATATTAATACTAGAAATAAATCTCGTTCATTTAATACACGGGTTTTACGACTATATAAAGAGATCATCCCCATTTCATTCTCCTCACACCTGAACACTTCTCTCTCTCTACTGCTCCATTTCCCAGTAAAACTCAAACTAGAGCTTCGACTTGAACAAAGGTCGGCCTCTTTAGAACCGGGGAAAGAACAGCTATCTGATTGCAAACTCCAGTCAATCCGAGAATTGTTGGAGAAGCACCGACATGATGGAATAGTGAAGCAACTCCGGCGGACCGAAGCTGCCCTATTTCGGCCAAGCTGAAATCAGCCATTTCAAGCCCTTCTCAGGCCAAATCAAGCCCGAAATTTTGGTCAAAAATTTTTATGCGAACGTACGGCTTATCATAAATAGCCATCAATTAATATATATTTAATTATTGAAGTTAATACCAATAATTTAATACCTAAATTAAATTATTGGAATTAATACAAATAATTTAATACCAAAATTAAATTATTGGAATTAATACCGAAATTAAATTATTAGAATTAATATCAATAATTTATGGTAATATTAATACTAGTAATAAATCTTGCTCATTTAATACACGGGTTTTACGACTATATAAAGAGATCATCCCCATTTCATTCTCCTCACACCTGAACACTTCTCTCTCTCTACTGCTCCATTTCCCAGTAAAGCTCAAACTAGAGCTTCGACTTGAACAAATGTCGGCCTCTTTAGAACCGGGGAAAGAACAGCTATCTGATTGCAAACTCCAGTCAATCCGAGAATTGTTGGAGAAGCACCGACATGATGGAATAGTGAAGCAACTCCGGCGGACCGAAGCTGCCCTATTTCGGCCAAGCTGAAATCAGCCATTTCAAGCCCTTCTCAGGCCAAATCAAGCCCGAAATTTCGGTCAAAAATTTTTATGCGAACGCACGGCTTATCATAAATAGCCATCAATTAATATATATTTAATTATTGAAGTTAATACCAATAATTTAATACCTAAATTAAATTATTGGAATTAATACAAATAATTTAATACCAAAATTAAATTATTGGAATTAATACCGAAATTAAATTATTGGAATTAATACCGAAATTAAATTATTGGAATTAATACCGAAATTAAATTATTGGAATTAATACCGAAATTAAATTATTGGAATTAATATCAATAATTTATGGTAATATTAATACTAGTAATAAATCTTGCTCATTTAATACACGGGTTTTACGACTATATAAAGAGGTCATCCCTATTTCATTCTCCTCACACCTGAACACTTCTCTCTCTCTACTGCTCCATTTCCCAGTAAAGCTCAAACTAGAGCTTCGACTTGAATAAAGGTCGGCCTCTTTAGAACCGGGGAAAGAACAGCTATCTGATAGCAAACTCCAGTCAATCCGAGAATCGTTGGAGAAGCACCGACATGATGGAATAGTGAAGCAACTCTGGCGGACCGAAGCTGCCCTATTTCGGCCAAGCTGAAATCAGCCATTTCAAGCCCTTCTCAGGCCAAATCAAGCCCTCCCAACACTTCCTCAGCCTTTCAACGGCCGAATTAGGACCGAAAGGTAAGCCAATTCGGCTAACCTTTATAATTTTCGATCGGTGCTAGAGAGAGAGTTGACCGAATTTCAATGACAAAATTCCAATCCAATTCCGCATCAATTGATACAATACTTGATATTGATACAATATTATGTTTGGACTCCACGAGGCTATTGTGCTTGGGGCTTCTTGAAGCTACTTGTTTGAGCTTCATGCGCACGTGACCGAGACAAGGTCTTTGTCCTCATATGGACACGGAGTTGATTTCAAGTTTGAGAGTCGAATGTCATGAACATCTACTCATTCACAGGGTAGAAGTGGACGGGCTTCTATCTAGGTGGCTGGTAAAGTCGCTCCGATGTCACAAGTGAGTGTAGTGGACGGGTTGGCCTGCGAATGTATGATCCCTTCATGATGAAAGGTGTGTGTTGACTATTAATCACACCTATTGTGAATAATGAGAAAGATGATTTTGAATAACAGAGAATTTAAGGAAAATAATATCTTTGAAAGAAATAAGGAGTATGGCACTCTCTGATTAAAGATGTTTTGAATACTCACTCTCATCACCCATTCACTGAGTTGTTAAACTCACCCCCTCCCTTTACCCCTTTTTAGGTAACCGAGGGTAAACCTACTTAAAAACCTTCTGATAGTTGAACTTGCAAGACATGTATGTAAGGTTAATATATTTAGTTTTGATTAATATTTTTCCAAGAAAGGTATAGGTAAAAAGGATGTCTTATTTCTCACGGTTTAGAGAAGGGGAATACCCTTAATAAATTGGGAGTGTGGCGAGTTGTTCACGGGGATGCGACCAAACTGGGTTGGGGCATAACATTCAAGGTCCTAATCCTTTATTTTTTAAATTTCATTTCTCCATTCAATCATACTGATCAGCTCTTTGTTGCAACTCTAGGCCTTTCTTCCATAGGCCTACCTTTTATCTTTCTATCATCATTCCTTATCTACCCTTCATTCACTAGGTGTCAAACTTTTTATTCTTATATTAACAATTACTCACTTATTCTATGTCTAGTGCATCCAATCGTATTCATGATCTTATCCCTTTCGACAATTCCCTACGTGCGTCCATTTTACTTGCTAAGGTTCTCCCTTCATTTGGAACAAACCCTTCCAAAACTTTCATTCTACTTTTCATAATATGTGCCTCTACACCACCCATCATTAATCTCTTTCAGTTCGTATTCCCATGCTCAATTCATCTTGGATTCTCAATCTGTTAGTGTTTGATTCTACGGTTTTGAAAATTTTCAATGTTACAGCTACAAAAGTAGAATTTTCAATCAACATTATTTGCATAGTATATGATAATGACTTATATTGAAATATTTATGGTAGGTTCAATGATGAACTAACCTAGATAATAAGTTTGAAAACACCATGTAGTGAGTTTTATTAACTTTTAGATAGTTTTGAAAATGGAAAGAATGAGTTATTAAACTCTATATTAACCATTTTGACTCGCTACAACATGAAGGCCATGAAAACCCAATGATGGTTATGACGCTCATTTAGTGTTGTGCACCCTCTACCCTAACATATTTTCTAGAAGGAGATAAATTCAAGATAACATCACCCTTATAGAGAAACAAATCCAAGACAAGTTAGTTCGGTTTAATACCATGTAATTCAAGTAATCTACTCATTCCCATAATTATTTTATAGTGGTCTATTTACTTGGAAAAATTATTTTTATAAAAGTTTAAATTCATAGTAAATTTGGAATGGTTGTATTAATATGAGTATTTCAGTTTGTTGATTTTATTACAGTGAGGTACTCATTACCGTAGCATTGAGAGGTTTTTTAGGGATTTTTAGCATTTGAGAGGTCATAATGATTGTTATATTTGTTTGACAAGTGAATGGGGTTGGGTCAAAATAATTATGTATGCATATTATTGTATGAATACATATGCATACGAAATGATCGAGCATGCGTAAAAAGAATGTTATAATACTTTTTGGATGAAGAAGTCCCAAATAACGAGTGAGCAGGATTTTCAACAATGCGTTCGATTGAACCCATGAAGTTAACATTTGCTGATTTATAAAATGTTGATATGCATTTTTGGAATTTTTTTATGAAATATAAAAAAAAGATAATATTGAGACTTTTATCAAAATATAATAGATATCTCGAGCGATTTTGAAAAGTGGGCCAAGACTCGATAGCCTAGAAAAGACAGTGTGAACCCTGTCGGGAATAGGGTCCCGATCAAATTCCTGAGCATGAAAATCGAGGTTGTTGGGAAAAGCCAATTTTTGCCCGAATACAATCGAGATTTCAAAATTAATTACCGAATTGACCCGAAAAGGACAAAAGGTAATTTAATTTGCAAAAATAAAAGGGAAATGAAAGAAATTCATGTTAGTATGATCTAAGTCGGGTCGACCCCACTCACTTGTGAGCCACCGCCCTCCTACCGATAGAATTTATGTTACACTGTCACAAATATCGCTCCAATTCATTTAATTTTGGATCAAATTGAACACTACAAATTGTTGAGATCAACTAGAAATTGAGCTATTGGTCTCCCTAGAAATTTAATTGCATTAACTACTTCTGGATAGATAGATCGAAGTTTGGATCCAAAGTTAGAAATCAAACCAAATTGACCTCCCAACGATTGAATAAGAAATTCTCTCTTGGACTACTCTTCAGTTATATGGCATGGTCCCGACTTATTAGTGACTGTAAAATGCCGCACAGAGGCCATTTTTTATGACCTTGACTCGAGACATAACTTTTATCCACCATCAAGAGCCTTGCGATGCCAAATTTGGCCCCCACTCTGATGGCCACAAGGGTTTAAAAAGGATAAGAACGTAACCCTTACAATATTTATAAAATATGCTAAAGCTCACTGTTTATAAAAAATATTATGACCCAATATTAAAATATAAGTTAAACCTTAATATTTATGAAAAAGATAACATATAACAACGATTTATAAAAAAAAATGGTTATATTTCAATGTTAAGAAATGGGCTAAATTCCAACATTTATAAAATGGGTATGACCTGAAGTTTAAGAAGTGCATCCAATATTTATAAAATAAACTAAAATGGAATGTTTAACAACTCAACTAAATTTTAATGTAGGTAAAGATTAAGATATAATATTTAATAAAAGAATTAAGATATAATATTTATAAAATGAGCAATCTAATATTTATAAAACGTGTTAAATTAATTGTTTATAAAGAAATATACATCCAAATTTAACATAATATTTATGAAATGAACTACAACCTAATCAAATAGGTAAAATACAGTTTTTATAAAATGGAGGTACTACCTAACTTTTATGAAAATAATTAACTCTCTATTATTTATAACAAAATGATTGCATACCACATTTTAAGAAAAAGAGTACTAACCGGATAATATAATATGTATGTTATGATACGATGTGAATTACTTTTAATAATACTAATTAATTTACTATGTTAAATTAATTCTTATATACTTGGTATATATTAATACCAAAGGTTGAATAAGGTGATTAATATGGTACATATGATAATAGGTCGTTTAAATTTCTTGGAAAAAATGGAAGTAATAGAACAATCCGAGAAAACATACAGGTTAACCTCTGAGAAAATATATAATGAAGTCAATGTATACTTATAGCAGGAAAGTGATGGTACTAGAATGAAAGTATATAAATGTTTGATGGTACAATATCTGCACGGGAAATAATAATCTTAAAATGTGCATGGCGCACATACTCTTATAACCCCATTTGATTGGGTGTGAGACACTTCTGTACTTATTTAATTATAATTATTACTTAAAATATATTATTTAGCTCTTATTTATGATTTAATTTAAAATTTTATAAAAAAAACTCAATAATGTCAAATTAGTTGAGAATAATATTTATTTTGATAAATATTTTTGAATTACTATTTTTAAAATAGCATGTAGATTATTGATATCTAAAATAAATCTTTAAAAATGAAAAATAAAAAGTTATGAATTTCGTATGGACCATTTGGATCTTTTGAGTGGAGATTTTATTTATACCATAAGCTACGTGATAATAGATTTTGTTAAATATTGTTCACTATTTAACAAAATATTTTTTAGAAAATAAAAATAATAAAAAATTGCAAAAAATCACCAAGGTAGACTAATTCTCTAATTGAGGCCGAGATCGAAATAAATATTATCGAACAAATTTTATAAATTTTTTTTATTAAATATTATAAATACGAGTTAGGGTTTGAAATATTTTATAAATTTGTATATTAAATTTATAAAAAAATTAATTTCTTTACTAAAAATAAATTTATTTTATATTTTAAATATTATATATTATCGATAATATATTATAAAATATCCTCTCAATATTATAAAATAAAAAATTATGTTATATATTATTTATAATTTAATTAGTGAACCAAATTAATTAATTATAAAATGAGTTGTGTGCGCAAAATCAACCTAAATTCTATCATATTTGCTTGTCATATAGTTGTCCTTCTTGTACAGTTCCTCTATCAATATTTTTCCTAATAGCTCATTTCAATCCACCATTGCCCCAATTGTTCATTCTCTAACACTAATCACGAATTCTATCTTGCCCCGAGATACAACTATGATGTCGTTGTGAATGGTAATCGTTCTTGGAAATTACTTTTCGTTGATCCTTACACAACCCTCATTTGCTATGAAGCTTTTTCTTTGAGCTATAAATGTGAATTGGAGCCTCTCTAATCCTTCATGCCCTGATTTGCTCTAAGAGAGAAGGGCACTTCAGTTATGTTATATTGCAAATCAAGGGACATTTTTATCATTTGATTGACAAATCAAGGGTGCTAGTCGTCATTTAATAAAAAAATATATAGTGATAGATAATAAAAAGAACAAAATATCATGATTATTTTGACTAAAAAATAAAATTTAGGACTGAAAAATGAAATTAATGATTAATTTGACCAAAAACTAGAATTACTGATATAGTGTAAAAAATTATCAAAGCTCGTAATTAAATTATAATTATGTTGACTAAAAAGTGAAGCCATATAATGTGAAAATTCATCAAATTTAATTATTAAATATATTAACAGAGACATGATGGATATAAAGCTTGCACCCGTCTCGTTGGTTCATAAGAAAGATCCGAATTTGTGTCGGGTAATTTGATTCAGACGGTGTGTCGAAATTTTTTTTATTAAATTTATGCCTAAAATGGAAATGTGCTCAAATTGGTTGGATTCCAATATGAACGGTATATGGAGAGGTCCCCACACCCACCAAGTCTGAAAGTCCGGACTTGAATAATCACACGTACCTCATGCAGCAGCCAATAAGCAACCATGTTTGAGTTTCTATTTTTGGGCTAATTACATAAAACATATGAATTTTCTCATCTTATTCAGTTTGGCTCATTTTTTTCACTAGTTTGGTTACTATCAAATTCTTAATTTTATATTTCCTTTGACAAAAACTTTTACTATAATATAATATTAATATTGGTTTAATTTGTTTAATTAACTAATATTATCTTATTATTATATATTTTAATTTAGATAATTTACAACATAAATCAAGAATATGGTGAATTGAGAATTTTTTTGTCACCAAACCTTAATTAATGAATGAGTAGTGTTTTTATATCATCCTATATATGTCACCCATAATGTTTAAATTAAAAAAATAGTAATACATTTATTTTTTTATGCAAAATTTAAATTTCATGAAAAAAAAACACGATTAAAAATTTTACTGTTAATTTTTTTGCACACATACTGTTAATTGAATCAACAAAAATAAATTTGAGGAAAAAGGAATAAAATGAACAAAATGTCTGCATTTTTAGATAATTTATCCTTTATTTTTAGTAAAAAGCTGAAACGGGCTACTGAATTAGGAATGGAAATATGCCATGTTAAAATATTTTGTATGAACAAATCAATTTATCCTTATTTTTTAATTAATAGTGACTAAAATATGAATAAAAAGCTATAATGATAGCATGGCATGTGCTCTTTCTTAGGCCATAGAACGTATAAATCCATCTTCAAACTGAAAGATACCTTTATTTGCCTATTTTTCTCTTATTCTTTTTAATATAATTAATCCATTAAACATTCAATCTAGAACATGGAAGATGGTATTAGATTAAGCTCGAAACCGAGACCATCCCATTCCACGCGTACCAAATCCACCACGCCCAGGTCAAGACTAATTATAGCTCTCTCTACATGTCTGTCTTTGTGCGAAAGAATGTCCAAAAACGCAGTCACAGATCCGCCGTTCATGCTCGCGAGCATTACGCATTAGGCAGCCAAATCCATTGATAAACGTTCCATGAATATTGTCAGTTTCACCATAAACATGCAAACCCAATTGGTGATTTAAGTCAAATATGAACACTTTTTTTGTCTAGGTTGAGTGAATACACATGCCATATCAATGGATCCCCTTTGTTTTTCAATGGGTTTTAGAACCCACTAACAGACATTTTAAACGAATATAAATTTATTTTTAAAAATTTTTAAATTAAATTCCCTACTATATGATTTTAATAAGTAGGGGGTGGCATCCTCGAACAAACACTCCCCCATATGGTAACAAATATCTTATTCTTCGCTGTATTTGGCTAATCTATTCAATCTCCGTGGGGCTGTGATCCAGTCCAAGACTCCGACACTGATGACTTCAAGAGGACGACCGACAACAACGATTGACCATATATCACCCCCCCTGACTTGTATTAACAGCACGTGTAAAATAATAATTAAGAACAATGGTTGAATAATAATTTGATAGACGATCCACATTCTATTTTTCTTAAATCTTTTATATTTGGAGGACCTTTTCGCAATTTAATAGGTTGGCTTAGTTCTAATATAGATTTCCATGCTCTCACACATTTGCTTTTTTAATATTAAATATTATAATTTTATAAAAAGATTAAACGTTATTATTTATTAATTGAAAATAAGTAAAAAAACACGTCCTATTTTCTCTATTTTTAATTCAATAAATGAGACGACGGCTATTATAATGGAATGTAGGGTTAGTATCTTCCTTTTTCTCTCTTGGTAGAAAAAGCGTGTCTAAGGTGTCAAAGTCTTCATGTTTTTTTTAAAGAAATGGAATGAAGGGCATCCGTCAAATAATGTATTAAGAAATAAGGGCCTTTCCATATAGTGGAAGACTCCCTTTTTGCCTTTGTTTCCATCGTCAGCGGAGAGGAGAGGGATCCTTGATTACGGCAAAACCGGTTTATACCAAGAATGTGTTTAACTAATTACTTTTTTTCCGTTGCCATAGCCTCCGCACCATGTTTATCACCTTTATTTGATATAGTTTAGTTTAAATATTAACCATTTTAACTTTTCATATATATTATCTAATAAATTATTCGAATACTAAAATTATTTTATATAAAAAATAAGTAAAATAAAATATATTTTTAGGTAATTTTTTCATTTACTTGATTTAAAGGAATGAATACAAAATATAATAGTTAAATTATTTTGGTGGTTAAAATTAAAAATATATATATATAATTTTAGATAAAATAAATAATTATTATTTATTTATACTATTATAAATTTTATATTAATTATAAATTATTACTTTTAAATATATATTATCTATTATCAACTTACAATACTTTATTAAATAATATTCGAGATCAACTTACAATACCTTATTAAATAATATTCGAGTAAATTGGTTACAACTCGTAATCAAACCTAAAAACCGATTTATAATCTAATCGATTACAAAAAAATATATACAAATTAAAAGTATTATTCTCAGATTATTAAAATAGGAATAATTATACACAAGTTATATATAATTATTTATTGTTAGTTTAAAAATTAAATATGTATTCAAAGTTATTAGATGTTTTAAAAATATTATCACATATTATATAAAATAAATAAATGTTATAAACTTATAAAATTAAAATTTTTTTACTAATTATAATTAATAACTTTTAAGTAAATATTAATATAAGTAATTTATCACAAAAATTATAACTAATTTATATTTATATAAGTATGACAATATTGACGCCATAACCATAATTAAAAAAAAAAGAGATTCATTATCATGATAATCAATTCATATTAATTAGCACAACTTTTTTGAGTCGGTCCTTATTATATACACATCATATAATATCACACCTTACACTAATAACCAGTAGGTAGAGTGAATGATATAATAATTCAAAGTATAAAGGTCTGTCCAAACTGTATGCTGCTTAAATGCTTATAGAGTATAATAATTAGCTAATGCTTAGAGAGTACTGATCTTTAATTGTCGACCTCACTTTCCATGTCTTCATGATGCCAAGCTTCACTTTCACAAGGCGCACTAGTGTGATTAGAGCCCAATAGATCAGTCTAGTGTAACTTTGGGGCTGCCGGTTCCACATTTTCTCCATTCTAGAATATCGAGTTTTGAGTTTTGGATCAATGGGTGGAATTCTATAGAATATTGATGGCTTATTCGGTTCTGTCCATAGCCAAAGATGCTTCAAAGACTTCTTAAAGAGAGTGGTGGGCAAGAAGTGCATTGAGCACCTGGAAAGCATAAAGAACGACTAATATTCATTTGTCATCAAGAGCCCCTAATCCTCATTTCTCCCTCATTTTTTTTCATTTTATATGGGTAATATCCAAATATTTTTAGCATTTGAGTAATTAATACGACAGTTTATTAGATTGTTTGTGGTATAATTGATTGAACATGTGATTTGAGAGATATTTGTTAGTTGTGGGTATTTTATTAATCGAATTTTTGCTGTTTTTGAGGTAAGCAATGATCATTTCCCACCATGGAAAACAACTACTTGCTTCCTAAAAGGGTCAAAAGCTGGAGCTGATTGTAAAACAATGGGCTCCCGGGGGAATTAGTGCACCACCCCTCCAAGCTACCGGTATCGACCAATTGTCCGATGGCAAAAATTAGGTCTAGTGCTCCTAATTTATACTTTTCAACGTACATGTCAGTCAGTTCCGACTGCACATCCTGCACACATCTTGAAATTCCATTCATTGTGTGAGAAGAATGGAGCTCCAAACGGTCACTTATAATTAATACTCTATAGTAAACCTATTTTTTTTAATGCTATGATCAATCATTCTAAATATTCACCTCATCATATAAGATTAATCATCCATGTATGAACGTTTTTTCATCTATTGCATTTCTAAGTTGGCATGCATTAGCTGCTAGATGATGGATTTTCAACCCCTCGTTCATTTCCAATGCCTTGAGACCATGCATACATGAGTTGGGTCATTCAATGTGTAAGTAAGAGTTTATAGAGAGTAATCATATAATTTCTAAAATTATTTAAATATTTTGTATTTTTAATATATATAATTACTAATTAATTATTTAATTATATGGTTGAATAATACGCATACTATTATACCCATCACACTTTCTCAAATTGCATTATGTTGTTATATACATTTACCTAACTATATAATTGTATAAAATAATATAATATAATATAATTACATATTATAAAATATATATTTAAAATTATTCAATAGATATAATATGATATTAACGATTTTATTTACTTAACATCTCATGATTTCAGGGTTGTTCTAGTTTGATTTAATGGCCATCATCTTGGGGCATGGCCGCCTGTTTCCATGTTCAAAAACCTTCCATGGTTTTTCTCACCTCACACATTTTTCCTTCATGACTGCTCCAGGCCTAGCTGTCACTAATAATCAATAAGAATTTAATTAACATTTGACTCTATGTTTAATTTGAACTGCATTTTGTCCTAGTCACTGGATTCCTCGGCACATAGGGGCATGTCTGTTTCCTTCCACATAGAAAAAAAAAAACCATCAGCCCCAGCCAGATAGCTTTAAATAGCCCCAACGCATAAGACCCTCACAAGTACTATCCATCATCTCTCATCCCGGCATACATTTGGGCCACTTTCTGCTTGAGTGTTGAAAAGCTTGTTATTCTCTGATACTCTATCGAGAAGAAAGAAAGGAAAAAAAAAAAAAAAAGATGATAGGGTGGGACGACATATCGAAGGTGATCGTCGGGATGGTCCCGCTCTATTTCGCCCTCCTCCTGGGCTACGCCTCGGTGCGGTGGTGGCGGCTCTTCACGTCCGAGCAATGCGACGGCATAAACCGCTTCATCTGCCTCTTCATCCTCCCCCTTTTCAGCTTCGACTTCACCGCGGGAGTTGATCCGCTCCGCATGAACTACCGCATGATCGGGGCGGACGCGCTTTCCAAGGTGGCCACCATCGTCGCCTTCGCGGCGTGGTGGGCCTGGGCCAACCTCGGCTCCGGCGGCGGCCCGGCCAGGCCATCTGGGAGCCTGAACTCGTGCGTGACGGGGTTCTCCCTCAGCACGCTGACCAACCTCCTCTTCATGGGTGTGCCCATCATGCGGCCCATGTACAGCGACCTGGGCGTGAATATGGTCGTCCAGCTGTCGGTGATCCAGTCACTAGTGTGGTTCCCGCTGCTCCTGACGTTCCTCGAGTACCGGAAGATGAGGATGGAGAGCCTTCAGGTGGCAGCAGTGGCTTCTTCTTCGCCGGAAGCTGCGGGTGGCGGTTCGTCGAGCCCGGACCGCATCGCTGATGAGAGAGATATCGAGCAAAACGACGACAGTATTGCAGCTGCAGATGATAATGGTGACGGTAACACTAACAACAGAAGATCATCCTCCTCGTCACTGCAGGGTGGTTCTAGCAAGTGGAAGTTTATTAGCGTAGTGGCCATTAAGCTGGCCATGAACCCTAACGTCATCGCTGTCGTCCTGGGAGTCGCTTGGGCTCTAGCAGCTCACTGGTAATATATACTAATAATGTATATAAGTAAAAATTATCTATAAATTTAAAATATTTATATTTTTGAAAATTTCTCAAAAAATGTGTATATATATACCTTTAATAATATCTAAAAAAATTATTAATAATTTAAAAAAATATATGGGTCTATATTTTGTGAAAAAAAATAAAAATACCATATTTTATTAGATATTTACTAGCTAATATATCACAACATATGATTTTGTATCATTTTTCATAATTAATTATTTAATTATTATATAAGCATTATGTGCACACATTTTATAAGGATTGCATTCATATGAGCTGACATATAGCAGTTTCCATAGGCATAAACACACATCTAATCAACTAACTGTCAAAATTGGCTGCAGGTGGAATCTGAGGATGCCGAACGTGATCAAGGGATCGGTGGAGATACTTTCCAAAGCCGGGACAGGAACCGCTATGTTCAATATCGGTACATGATTATGAAATGGATAGTTTTTAGTACTAGTTTATTCTCCTATTACCCTTGACATTGAGCCCTATTTGTTAAATCTGCAGGTATATTCATGGCTACACAGAAGAAGATAATAGCTTGTGGAAAGGGGCCTGCGGCTGTAGGAATGGTTCTGAGGTTCATGGTCGGGCCGGCCGTCATGGCCATCAGCTCCTTGGCCGTGGGGCTGCGTGGCACCCTATTTCATATAGCCGTCATTCAGGTAAGCTTTGCCCCACTTACCTCTAATTATAAATAGACATTCCACTTATGGTATTGCAATTTGACGCTCCTGCCATGCCTGTAGGCTGCACTGCCCCAGGCCGTGGCTTCTTTCGTCTACGCCAAGGAATACGGACTGCATGCCACGGTCATAAGCACTGCGTAAGCACTTCAAATTGGATTCACAATCTATGGATGACTCATTTTTGGATCTGCTAATGGAACTTCAAGTTTTTTTTTTCTAATCTTTGTTTTTCTGGGATCCGATTGATTGTGCAGGGTCGTCTTTGGCACGCTGGTGTCCTTGCCTGTGCTGATTGGATACTTCGCAGCTATGGAGTACTTGGCATGAGCGATTAAGGAGTTAACACTATATTAGTCCACTTGGGTAGCCATGTATTAGTTATACATGTATCCTTCATTCAAACTTAAAATGCTGTTGCATATGAAGGACAGCAGTGGCATAGAGTTAGTAGAACACGATAATATAATGTAAAATGTTATTGCAAAGAAACACTCCTATTCCATTTCAGTCCTCTGATCCTCCACTAAGGCCAACTTGGCGTTGTAAAACAATATATGTTGTGCATCTCAGCCGTGAGCGTCAGCCGTATGTCCTAAGCCAAACAATGGGCAAAAAGATGCATGACATAACGCTCTTTGGAACAGACATGTTATTCTAAAAAATAAAATAAAGCATATTTTGGGTAATCATAATAAAAAAAATTAAACTTTGAAAATCTAATTCTACTCTTTAGTTACAATAAAATGCTCATGGATTACAAAGAATAAAACATGGCATATATATTCTTAATGAATATAAAAATCTCACAATTATATATTATATAAAATAAATCTTCTGTGGTCTGACCCCCTGTTCGACCAGAATTGCTCGACAACGGTCCTAATGACTAAGAGGTGGTGGGTGCGTTCCCTGGTGCGATGCCTTCATTTGCCGTTCATCCCCCTATCATTTCGAAGTTCATAGACCTCGGAAGTTACATCATCTCCTGCAACCGACTGCCTGAATGGCCGGGAAAACGATCACTTCTTTTCCTACCCTGGCGCAAATCGTTCAAGCCTTTGCCAGCCAGTGATAGTGCACGGAAGCCCCTCCCCTTAATAGCAAGATTACGACTCATTGTTCGTGATAATGATAGTGCCCCGCCTAGGGTCTTGTCTAACTTTCATTTCAATTTCAGTTACTATAGGATCCATCCTACTTCTTATTGCTTTCTTTTTCCTATTGCTTTGATTTGTTTCCTCGTTGACAAAGGCAGTCTTTGCACAAAATGAATTCAGTACATCCACTTTCAATCCACATTTCCACTGCCATTTTTCATGATATAGTCCTTTATATCACTCCCAATTTTATAATATTTGAATACTATCCATATTAATGTACAAAACTTAAAATTAAAAAAATATCTATCACAATTTTCATAAATATTTGAATCTCCAATATACATTTATTTTACAAATTTTATAGAAAAATTATGGGTATAATAATGATAACCCATAAATAGTTCCTTTGTATAATTATTCTTGGTACTTATAGCTCTACTGCAGGGCCAATATGGGTGTCTGAGTTCCAACTTCAAATTCTCTTCATATTCTACTTGCATCTAAAACGAGATTAGGGAGAGATAAAAGCTTAAACATACGTACGTGCCAATGTTAGTATATACTCTATACTCTAAGTGATAATACAGTGTAATAAAAGTTTGTAATGCCAACTATAACTTGAGTTTGTTAAGCAAGATTGTTTGTTAGTTATTGTGGTGTGGAAGTGTAAACAAAATGGGATATAAATAGCTGACAGAACATGTACTCGGTATTATTTATATGAAGTTGAAATAAAATGGTGTAAGTTATTTTTGTAGAGAATCGATCAAATTGTACCTTAGAAATTGAAGATCCACGTTCACAATCTTTATACATAATCCTCATCTTCATCTTGAACCGTCGCTAATTAATCTTCAGTGTTTCTATCATATGCAAAGAAGCCAACAGAAGGTAAGATTGAATATAGCAGACGATTGAAGAATAATGACTATAGCATGTGAAAGATTAAAGATACTGAAATTACTCAAATACTTACGTGTGGTTCTATACACATTTGAATAATCACATCAGGAGAAGGAGGTATCAATGTCTAATCTCACTAAAAGCATCTAAGGTAAACCTCATGTCTGAGTTCGAAACACACTACAAGTATTTGAAAAAGTGTTATGTTTCTGCCTCAATGCTTACTAAAATGCATTGTAGAGTTGTTTTCTTTTTTACTTCAATCATAAGTATAAGCATGCATCATATTCCTCAGTTTGAGAAAATAATTACAAAATTGTATCAATTTCTCTATCAAAATCTCTTTGATGCATGCATTCACCCATAAACTCGATTTTTTTGTATGAAAACGGTTTTGTGGGTCAAAATTTTGTCCCCACTACCAACTAACTAAAAATGGCTTGATGAACAGAAGTTCGTTATTGGTATCAACAAACTGAAATCAAGTCGCAAACTCACCTGTCATGAAAATGGTTTCGATAGATAAAAGTGCTTTAAGGACAGAGGGGTGTGAAATCAAGGATATAGTGTTAAACACTCGAGTAAAGTATACCAATCTTAAGTGAGCTCTATGAAATGGATAATGAAAAGAAAAATAAAATTTATAAGGGTGTGTTATACCAGGACTAAATGGAAGAAACGGAGAATGTTGTATGTTAATAAATAAAAGGTTGATATCAAGTGAAGTCCTTTATAGTATAAAAGATGTTGGATAAGTTTTGGGGACAAAACTTCTAAAAGAATGGGAGAGTTGTAAACATGCCCTTTTGAGTTAATGAAAATCGGAAAAAAAAACCGGTCAAACCGAGTGAGAAAATGAATCGGTTCACAAATCCGATTATCAGTAAACAGGTAAATTGTAGAATTTACAACTACCAAGTGACTCAAAATGATTTATAAACCTTGGAAAAAAACTATAGGACAAATTGGGAGAGAAAAACCAGAATGGTTTGGGTGAACCAGATTGAATCGGAATCGATAGAGAGAGGGCAAACCGGGAAAATTATGGATCCCAAGTGACCTAAATAGTCATATAAGCCATGAAAAAGGACTTTATGATGAATGGGGGATGAAAACTAAACCGATTTAGGTGAATTGGATCCGAACCAGATTGAACTCGTTTGAACCGGTTTTAACCACTATTGAACCAGATTCTAAATTTATTTTTCTAGGTGGCTTAAAAAATTCAAATTTGAGATTTGAGACCAAAATTAGATAGAAAATAAATTTAGAAACTTTTAGATTTAAAAATTTCGGTCGAATTGGGGGTGAAGTGGTCGGTTTAAGCTTTGAACCCGGTTTGTACTGGTACATTCCAGATCGGAACAATGTTGTCTTCTTCCTTCAGATGACAGCATTGTTCACTCATCGAAAAATCACGCAACGCCGTCGAAGCTAAAAAGTCTTCGACCAGGGAGTTTCAGGCAATGAGTGACTGACATTAAGGTGACAATCGGACAGCCAAGAAGTTCCTGAACTTCCTATATAAAGAGCCCCTCCCCATTCATCATCTCCACACCTGAAAACTCAATTCTCTCTCAATTGCTCCATTTTCCTGTGAAGCTCAAACTAGAGCTCCGACTTGGGCACTTTTCTGAGCCAAACAAGGTGAGGTCGCGTTCTTTAGAACCAGGGAGAAGTCAGCTACATGCTTGTAGTATTCGTTTACTCTGATGATCGCCAGAGAAGCGCCGACGTGATTGAACATTGAAACAGCTCCGACGAATCGAAACTGCCCTATTTCGGCCGAGCTGAAATCGGCCAATTTGAGCCCTTCTCAAGCCAAACCAAGCCCTTCCAACACCTTCACAGCCCTCCTACAGCTAAAATAGAGCTGAAAGGTAAGCCAATTTGGCTCCCCTCTGTAATTTTTGACCGGTGCTAGAGAGAACTGACAGAACTTTGACAATAAAATTTTCACTCAATTTGGTATTAATTGATGCAATTCTTGATTATAGGATGAACCTCATGACGAGAGCTATTTGCCCAGATAAAAAACTCGGACTGTCGTGCCCCCGACAGTAAGCTTTCGAAGCTTTCTCTCTCTAAGTTCAATTTTCGGCAGAGTTTCGTTTGAGCTCATTCTAGCACCAAATCGTGCGATTCAAAGTTCAATTGAATCATATGAAGGTGTAGAAACTCCAATATAACTTCAATTTCAACAATTAAACTCATTTGATTAGTCAATTTGATGAAATCAAATTCAGTAGAGTTATAATGTTGAAATTGAGGTAAATTTGCGAATTTCAAAAATTAGAGGGACTAAAGTGCAATTTTATAAAATTGAGGTCCAATTGGGCATGACAAAGATGTTGTAGGACCAACTAGACAATTTTAAAAATTTTTGGGGTAAAACTTACCATTTTTGTAAGGTATGGGCAGAATGGTAATTTTGGAAAAGTTGGGGGGACCAAATTGGAAATTTGGAAAATTAAACCCCTTTTTATGAATTTAAATAAATTGAGGTACTAAGATAAATTTTAAAAGTTTCAGGACTCAATTTGAGGAAAAATTGGCATTATGGACTTAAAGTTAAAGAAAAATAACTTTAGGGACCTAAATGCAAATAAAAGAAAAGTTAGTTTTCTCATTCATTTGGGATTAATGAGGGCTATTAAGCCAAAGAATAATGAACAAGGATGTTCATATCGTGTAGGAACATGAGACACCGGGAACGCTAGCTGAGGCTAAGCTCGTAAGGGATGAAAATCGACTAAGTGGAATATCACTGCACGATTGGATGAGTGAGATTTTTATATCATACCCGGTTGGGATGATAAGTACCTTGGAAATGAAAACCCACTAATTAGTGGTATTTTAAACATAACAACTTAGAGGAGCAGTGTGAAAATGACACGAAAAAAAACTACTTACTAGTTATAAGTAGATAATACCCGGTTGATATGATAAAACTTACTCGAAAGAAGTGGAAAACCCGTTCATTGGTTATGAGTGGAGATATCCTCATATTCGGTTGGTATAATGGATAGTTGAAAATATATTTTGTCGAAAGTTTTCTTACCTGACTATGTGCCACTGCTTAAATAATTTGGGAGACCTTCTTGACGGGAGCTCAAATAGCTCTATTAGGCCGGAAACCTCGGTTTTGGAACTTGGGGGCTATTATGCCCAATTTTAAAAATCTCGAATAGTGGGCCATAGGTGAGTTGGCATGAGTAGGAGCTCGTAAATAAACATCAATTATATGATATGAAAACCTGAATAATTGAATTGTTTGGCCATGGTACCAAGACAAGACCGACATACTCAATCAACTGGCAGTAGTGCAATATGACAAGTTTCCAAACTAATCAGGACAAACAACTGCAGGTTGAGTTGAGGGTTGGAGCCGTTGGACCAGTGTCACCACATATTATATGACATGACATAAAAATTGTAAACCCCGCACATTTGAGTTAAGGAAAATCGGAAAAAGAACCGGTTAAACCGAATAAGAAAAACCAAATCGGTTTACATTTGGGAATAAGCAATGGATTTATTAAACATTATAAAAGAAACTTAAGACAAACTAGAAAACAAAAACCAAATTGGTTAAGGTGAACTAGATTCTATAAGAACTTCAAAGTTAACTATGTTTGCCTGAGAGTAGTGTGAGGATGGGTGACCTCCTGGGAAGTGTGACAAAAATACCGAAATTAAATTATTGGAATTAATACTATATAAATAGGTAATCCCTATTTCATTCTCCTCACACCTTAACTCTTCTCTCTCTCTCTCCATTTCCTGATAAAGCTCGAACCAGATCTTCGACTTGAACAAAGGTCGGGCTCTTTAGAATAGGGGAGAAAACAGCTATCTGATAGCAAACTCCAATCAATTCGAGAATCGTTAGAGAAGCGCCGACATGATGAAATAGTGAAGCAACTCCGGTGGACCGAAGCTGCCCTATTTCAGCCAAGCTGAAATCGGTCATTTCAAGCCCTCCTCAGGCCAAACTAAGCCCTTCCAACACTTCCTCAGCCTTTACACGGCCGAATTAGGACCGAAAGGTAAGCCAATTCGGCTCCCCTTTATAATTTTCGATCGGTGCTAGGGAGAGAGTCGACCGAATTTCAATGACGAAATTCTAATCCAATTCCGCATCAATTGATACAATACTTGATTTTAGGATGAACCTCAGGACGAGACCTATCTGTCCAGATCGAAAGTTCGGACTGTCATGCCTTCACCGGTGAGTAATCAAAGCTTTCTCTCTCTACAGTCTATTTTCCGGCAAAGCTCTGTTTGAGCTCGTTTCGACGTTAAAATTTACAATTCAAAGTTTCTTAGAATCGTATGAACATACATGAACTCAATTTCAACTCCAATTTCAATAATTAGATGTGTTTGATCGGTTAATTTGATGAAATCAAATTCGGTAGTGTTGAAGAGTTGAAATTGGGGGAAAATTTGGGAATTTTCGAAATTCAAAGGGGCCAAAATACAATTTTATGAAATTGAGGGTCAATTGGGCATGAAAATAATGTTGGAGGACCAATTGAGGAAATTTTGGAAATTTTTGGGAAAAACTTACCATTTTTGTGAAAGAAGGGCAAAATGGTAATTTTGGAAAAATTGGGGAACCAAATTGGAAATTTGGAAAATTAAACCCCTTTTTGGTGAAATTGAATAAATTGAGGTCCCACGATAAATTTTAAAAGTTACAGGACTCAATTTGAGGAAAAATCGACATTAAAGACTTAAAGTTAAAGAGAAATAACTTTAGGGACCTAATTGCAAATAACTAAAAGTTTGGGTTTTCTCATTCATTAATGAATGAAGGCTGTTATGCCGAGTAATAATGAACAAGGTTGTTCATATCGTGTAGGAACGTTAAATACCGGGAACGCCAGCAAGGACAAGCTCGCGTGAATACAAAGAACTAGTCTAGTGGAATTCACGACATTAACGGGTGAGTGGGTTTACTAACATCATACCCGGTTGCGAATGTGTGTAACCTTCATGATGAAGGATGTGTGTTGGGTGATGACACACCGTGGTAACTAAGAAATAATGGAAAAATCCAAATTTTTAAATGATGGAATTTTTTAAAACAAAGGAGTCTGACACACTCCATATAAATGTTTTTCTTAAAAGTCAAAAGATTTTAAAAACCCATTCACTGAGTAGTCGTACTCACCCCCTCCCTTATATCCCTTTCAGGAAATCCCAGAAAGCCTCCCCTTAAAGACAGTCAACCAAGATGCTTGTAAGACAGGTATGTGAAGTTTTAAATTTCATACAGTTTTGATTATGATATTCCAGGAAAAAGGTGCAAGTTAAAGGACGCCTTACTCTTTATGGTTTACGATAAAGGGAAATCCTTTAATAAACCGGGAGAGTGGCGGGTTGATCACGGGGATCCGACCAAACCTGGTCGGGGCATGACAAAAATACTGATTGTGCATGCATTATGTTTAGAGACCTTCAAGATGTCCAAGAGGGGTAGTGATGTGTTTTAGGGCCTTGGACGACCTAGTGGATATAAGGGCAGTTAGTCGTACCAAGTGACCTTGCGAAGCTCGACGTAGCTTCAAGCACACGAGATTAGGGTGGGGACGAGATGAGGTCTCTGTCCTCATACGAACATGGAGAATTGTTACGGGATTGAGGGTCGGGTGTCATGAATATCCATTCATTCTCAGGGCAGAAGTGGACGTACTTCTATCTAGGTGGTCGATAAAGTCGCTCCGACGCCACAAGTGGGTTCAGTGGATGTACTAGCCTGCGATTGTGTGATTGAACTTCATGATGAAGGATGTGTGTTGGGTGATGACACACTATAATTAATAAGAAATGGTGATAAAAATCGAAGTTTGGAAATGAAAGGTTTTTAAAGGAAAATAAGGAGTCTGACACACTACAAAACCAACATTTTTCCTAAAACATAAAATTTTGAAAAACCATTTACTGAGTCGTTGTACTCACCCACTCCCTTATCTCCCTTTTAGGAAATCCCGTAAAGCCTACCCCAAAGGACCTTTAACTAATACGTCTGTGAAACAGGTATGAATAGTTTAAAATTTTATGCAGTTTTGATTTATGTATTCCATAAAAGGTACATGTTTAAAGGATGCCTTACTCTTCACGGTTTATAAATAAGGGGAAACCCTTAATAAACCGGGAGAGTGGGGGTTGTTCATGGGGATCCAACCAAACCAGGTCGGGGTGTGACACCCCGACCTAGTTTGGTGGGATCTCCATGAGCAACCCGCCACACTCTTGGTCCATGAAGGGTTTTCACCCATTTTTGAACCACAAGAAGTAAGGCATCCTTTTTCCTATTATTACTGAAATAGCATTATACAAAACTGAATATTTTAAAACAGACGTACCTGTCTTATAATTCAAATATAGGAGAGTTTTTAGGTTGAATATTTCCCTTGGTTACCTAAAAGGGGTAAAGGGAGGGGTGAGTTCTACAACTCGGTGAACGGGAGTGAGTTTTCAAATATTTTTCTGCTTATCCAAACCATGTCAAGGTTTTCATTTTCTTAAAAAAAAAAAAAGATTCTTCCTCCATTCAAGTTTTCAAAACCTTTTTCCATTTTCACATTAGGTGTGTTTAGCTCTCTTAGCTCATCCCCTTGCCTCGGGAGGCGTTTAGCAAACAAACACACACCCTTCATCAGAAAGGGTACACACATTCACAGGTGCAGCCCGTCTAGTGCACCCACTTGTGGATCGGAGCATATTTACCGTCCACCAAGATATAAGCCCGTCCACTTCTACACTAGGTCTAAGTGGATATTCTCGACATTCGACCCTCAGACTCGAATACCACTCTATGTCCGTATAAGGACACAGCCCTCATCTTGACCCCAGTCAGTCTCATGCGCAAGAAGCTACTTCGAGCTTCAAGACTAATTGGCACGACTAATTGCCCTTATCTCCACCATATCATCTAGTAGCACTTATGACCCATCACTACCCTCTAGGGCGTCTTAATAGTCCTGTACCACAAGTGCATGAAAAAATAAGAGTTTTCTACGTATAACCATTATATTTGGTGTCAATGGTCTAACGACTCGATGCTTAACCCGACCTGCTACTACTTGTTTAGGCCAGTTCGTCGACCTGGCCCTAACGCACTGCCGCTAATCTATTGAGCACTATCGGTCTTGACTCGATACCATGGCAAAATCATACAATCAATTTCATTGGAAATTTTCATGGCTCTTCTTAATCAATTTTGTTTACGAGCTTCTACTTGTGCCCACTAGCCTTGGGCCCACTACATGCCAAAACTAGGCATTTAGCCCCTATGAGTTCAAAAACAGAGGATCCTAACCTATCTAAGTTGTTCTAGCTCCTGTTAAGAAGTTCTCCCAAATGTTTAAGCATTGGCATATAGTCATAGGAGAACATGTAAACCCCGCCCTTTTGAGTTAAGGAAAAATTGAAAAAATAACCGGTCAAACTGAGTGAGAAACACCGAACTGGTTCACAAACCCGATCATTAGATAACGGGCAATTTGGGAAATTTTAACTTTTGAGTGACCCAAAGGGTTCATAATGTATTGGGAAAGAATCTTAGGACAAATTGGAAGAGAAAAACCAGACCACTTCAGATTAACCGGATCCAACTGGATTGAACTAGTTTATGAACTGAGTTGGTTCATGAACTAGAACCGATAGAGAAAGAGTAAACTGAGAAATTTATGGATCACAAGTGATCTAAAAAGTCACAAAAGTTAAGAAAAATGACTTTAGGATGAATTGGAGATAGAAACCAAACCGGTTCAGGTGAACCGGATCCGAACTAGATTAAACCGATTTGAACTACTATTGAACCGAATACTAAATTAATTTTTATAGGTGGTTTATAAAATTAAAAATTGAGATTTGAGAACCCATGACGAAAAATTAAATATTAGTAAAATAATAAAATAAAAATTAAATAATATTTTGTTATTAATAATATATTTAGCAACAATATTCAAACTTATTTATCTCTTCAGGTAGAAAAATGATAATGAATATGCACAAAATTTACTTAATTGTTTAATTAATTTTACTTTACACTCTAAAAACCTTATAGTACACTTATTTATTAATATAAGTGAGGGCAATCAATGAAAATTCTAGTTGTTGATTTTAAATTATAGTACATAGTATAGAGAGTTAGACTCAAGTATTATTTTGGATCATCTTTTTTATTTTACAAGTTTTAATAATTATAATACTACTCGTGCATTTAACTAGTAAATGATGTATGGTTTCGACTTAACACATATGATACATGCATTATAAGATATGGATTTTCTAAAAAACAAGTTGTTATGAACGGGTAAAACATTCGGCATTACTCTCTAGAGAAAATTCCTAAGTTTTGGAATGCAATCAATATGCCAAAGTGTTATCCACATTTTTTTGCCAATCTAACATAAAAGGTATAGGCATACTTTAGCGTAACCTTACCAATATGTTCCCAATACCATATTAACTTGTCTTCCCAGGTAGGAGAAATGAGAGTGATAGTCATGATTACTTCTTTTTTTCCCTGGGACAATGTATATTTCGATACTTCTATCAATTAGGGTACTTACTAGGTTTAGTTGGCATACTCATCATTTGTTTGATGCTGCAAATGTATGTTGGGGAGGGCAGGTGTAAAACTCGTCCAATTGGATGAAAGGAAAACTAGAAAAAAAAAAGAAGAAAGAAGAAGAAGAGAGAAGAAATGGTAGAGAACAGAGAGGGAGAGAGAAAGTTGCTGGAAAAGCTCGAGTCTCCGACGACTCGAAAAATTGCTCCGGCCAGGTTGCCAGCAGCTGCGTCAGAGGCCGAGTTTTATGCCGGCGGGTAGCCCAAGCAGTTGGAGTTGAAACCCCGATACATTGGCCCATACACCATCATTCGTAGGATCGAACTTGTAGCCTACCAATTGGAGTTGCCTCCAAACCTTCATAGGATCCACAACGTCTTCCACGTGTCCCTACTATGAAAGTACGAACCCGACCCCAACCACATACTAGATGAGCCGCCACCGAAAATCAAGGAAGACCTGACCTACCGAGTAGAACATGTCTGGATCCTCGATCGACGTGAGAAGAACCCTCGGAACAAAAATATTCCTATGGTGAGGATACTCTGGCAGAATGGCCAAGTAGCAGAAGAGACATGAGAGATCGAATCAACAATAAGGGATAAATATCCGCAATTATTTGATATGTAACAATTTTGAGGACAAAACTTATGAAAGCAGGGGAGAGTTGTAAAACCCGTCCAATTGGAGGAAAGGGAAACTGGAAAAAAAAAAAGGAAGAAAGAAGAAGAAGAGAGAAGAAACGATAGAGAATAGAGAGAGAGAAAGAAAGTCGGGAAAGCTCGAGTCTCCGGTGACTCGAAAAACCGCTCGGGTCAGGTCGTCGGCAGGTGCGTTAGAGGCTGAGTTTTATGCCATCGGGTAGCCCGAGAAGTTGCTGACCTCCCTATATAAAAGGCACTCACTCATTCGTTCTCAACATCCCACAATCGATCGAAGAAGAAGAAGCGTGAGTTTTTTGGCGAGCTTCAAACTAGAGCTCCGACGACGGGCGAAACCTCAACCAAAGGTGCTCTGAAGGGTGGCATTGGAACCGGGGAAGAATCCTCTAGCTTCAGACCTCCTCAAAACAACTAGGGAGTGCTCAAGGAGGTGCGAGGAAGATCACACAGTAAAGCTACTTCAGAGCTCAAAGCAGCGAGCACCTGCCCGACACCACCTCACCCCAACCGGCCCTTCCACCACCCACCTTAGCCACCACTAACCGCCTAAGGTGCTTTCCAACACCCCTACAGGCCTTAGTAAGCTCAATTTCGCCTTCCCTCGTCGGAATTTCAAAATTTCAGAGTTGTACCAACCAAAACTTCTCTTTTCAAATACCTGTAGTGCAAAACTCAATCCTACTAGGTTCCCCTTGACTAGCTCTAGCCGCCCCCACCCTAAGCTTCGGCCACCGCCTCTCCGTCGGTAAGAAATGCAAGCTTTCTCTCTCTACTGTAACTTTTCCGATGGAGCTCCGACATAGCACGAAACTTAGCCAAATTCTGAAATTCGAAGTGCAGGACGATCGAGGGGAGCTGTAGGAGGTGATTAGAAGCAAGAATTGAAGAAATCAAGGATTACATGCCGCCAATTGGACAAGGTAAGATCTGAAGTGTCATATGCTCAAATTGGGAAGAAGACGGAGGCCAATTTGGGGATTTTGGGGGACTTTTGTGCAATTTTTAAAAATTGGAGGGCTGAACGAAAATTTCACAAAATTGAGGATATTTTCATGAAATTCGCCCCAATTGAGGGTCAATTGGGCAAATTGGACAAATTTGGGGTCAAATGGAAATTTTGAAAAATTTGGGAACCAAAATGCAATTTTTGAAAAGTTTGGGCAAATTGAGAATTTTTCAAAAATTAGAGACCAAATGGTGATTTGACAAAATTGAGGGTCTTTTTATGTAATTCCTTTCCAATTGAGGGTCTATTGGACAAATTGGATCAAATGGAGGACCAAGTTGTAAAATTTAAAAACTTGGGGTCAAATTGTAATTTTTGAAAAATTTGGGCCTAAATGGCAGTTTTAAAAAAATAAAGGAAACCAAGGGCAGTGTTGATAAAATTGAGGAGCCGAAGGGATAATTAGAAAATTTGGGGGTCAAATTAAGAAAAAAAAAGGGGCAATTGAGGAGGAAAATATGAACGCACAAACCTCGGGGACTAAAGTGCAATTAAGGTCAAATATGAAGGCTTATACACAAATACGCCAAGAAGTACAATTCCTTGTTTCAACACCCTAACAAGGACATCCGTGACATGTAGGGACTGACTATTCGAGCACCTTCTTCTGAAAGAGAAACTGTGAGGATAGACTCCGCCGGTGCGACCCCTCCAAAATCACCAGGTGAGTGGGAACTACTATTACATCTATTCCGGTTGGAATGACGGTTTAACATTTGAAAAATTATTTTCTCGGAATTAGCCCCCCCTCACCGGGTGAAGATGCTTAAAATATTTAGGAGCTAATTCCAGGCTTAGGCTCGAGATGCTAGTGGGCCCAAGGCCTGTGGATACGAGCATGGACCCATCCAAAACAGACATGTGATACATGAGGCTAAAATACCTGACTAATGAGAACTTGTGTGATACCCATTGAGCCAAGTTGAGTTGTCGAGCTTGTTGGGCCGAACTGCTACTCTGTCGAAGCTGGGTTATCGAACCTGTTGGGCTAGTACGCCTGGTGGGGCCGAAGCCAAGCTGACAGACCATTATGTAAGAGGGCCAAAGATAATGGCTATAACTTAAAAAGCTTATTGATTGTGCATGAACTGTGAGGTTCGGGCCATCAGGACACCTGGCATGGGGTAGTAATGGGACCCAAGGACTATTGGACAACCTAGGGAGCATAAGGGCAGTATTGTCGTTCAGTAGGTAGTGAAGGCGAGGGCTTCCTGTGCATGGAGACTGAGGCAATAGGGGGAATGGGGTCTTGTCTCGTTGAGAGGACATGGTGGAAGAATTTGAGTTTGGGGTCGAACTACTGATATCCACACAAACTTCGGGTAGAGGCAGTATCCCTCTATCAGGGTGGACGGTAAAGGTGCTCCGGTCCACAAGTGGCGCGGTCGAGGTCCGTTCTATGAACGCGTGATCCCTCCTGTGATAGGAGGGCGGTTGTTGATTCTATAAATGTCTGAAATAACAAAAATAAATTAAATACAAGATAAATTCAAGTAAACCGTTATAGTAAGTTTCCCCTTACTGAGTTGTCGAACTCACTCACTCCCTTTAAACATTTTCAAGAAGGAACACAATTGCTTCGGTCTTTCCCTTGAGACCCAAAACCAGGTACACTATTTCAAAAATTTCAGTGTCACGCCCTGACCCGGTTTGGTCGGATCCCCATGATCAACCCGCCACTCTCCCGGTTTATTAAAGGGTTTCCCCTTATTGTAAACCGTAAAGAGTAAGGCGTCCTTTAACCTGCACCTTTTTCCTGGAATAGCATAATCAAAACTGCATGAAATTTAAAACTGTACATACCTATCTTACAGGCATCTTAGTTGACGGTCTTTAAGGGGAGGCTTTCCAGGATTTCCTGAAAGGGATATAAGGGAGGGGGTGAGTACGACTACTCAGTGAATGGGTTTTTAAAAGCTTTTGACTTTTAAGAAAAATATTTATATGGAGTGTGCCAGACTCCTTTGTTTTTAAAAATCCCTTCATTTAAAAATTTGAGTTTTTCCATTATTTCTTAGTTACCACGGTGTGTCATCACCCAACACACATCATTTATGATGAAGGTTACACACATCCGCAAGTCAGTATCACTATTGAACCTGCTAGTGGCTTCGGAGCAACTTTTCCTGCCACCCAGATAGAAGTACGACCACTTCTACCCTAGGAATGAGTGGATGTACGTGACATCCGACCCACAATCCCGAAATGACTTCTTCGTGTTCGTATGAGGACAGAGACCTCATCCTGTCCCCACCCCGGTCTCATGCGCTTGGTGCTACTCCAGATTTCGCACAGACACCTGGAACGACAAACTGCCCTTATAGCCACCAGGTCGTCCAGTGCCCTTAGGATGCATCACTACCCCTCATGGGCGTCTTGATGATCTCATACTCACAGTGCCTGCACAAACAATGTTTTCTTATATTGCCATGTAATCTGTGGTGCCACTAATCCAACGGCCCCGACTCTCAACTCAACCCGCAGCTGTTTGTCTTGACTAGTCCGTTGACCTGTCATGTCGCACTACCGCTAGTTGACTGAGCATGTCAGTCCTATCTTGGTACCATGGCCAAACAATTCACTTATTAAGTTTTATGGCACATATATCATGTTCATTCATGAGCTCCTGCTCGTGCCAACTGGCCTTGGGCCCACTGTACGAGATTTTCAAAATCGGGCATTTAGCCCCCAAGTTCCAAAATCGAGGCCCCCGGCCTATTAGAGCTATTCGAGCTCCCGTCGAGAAGGTCTCACAAATTGTTTAAGCATTGGCACACAGTCAGAGGAGAGCACTTCCGACAAAAATAGGTTTTTACTGTCCATCATACTGACCGGTATAAGGACATCTCCGTTCATAACTGATGAACGGGTTTTCAACTTCCTTCGAGGAAGTCTCATCATACCAACCGGTTATGATCTACTTACAACCCGTAAGTAGTTTTTTTTTCGCATTACTTTCACATCACTTTCTCTAAGTAGTGATGATTAAAATACCACTAAACAATGGGTTTTTATATCGAGGCACTTATCATCCCCAACCGGGTATGATGTTAGTAAACCCACTCACCCGTTAATGTCGTGAATTCCTCTAGACTGGTTCTTTGTATTCACGCGAGCTTGTACTTACTGGTGTTCCCGGTATTTAACGTTCCTACACGATATGAACAACCTTGTTCATTATTACTCGGCATAACAGCCTTCATTCATTAATGAATGAGAAAGCCCAAACTTTTAGTTATTTGTAATTAGGTCCCTAAAGTTATTTCTCTTTAACTTTAAGTCCCTAATGTCGGTTTTTCCTCAAATTGAGTCCTGTAACTTTTAAAATTTATTGTGGGACCTCAATTTATTCAATTTCACCAAAAAGGGGTTTAATTTTCTAAATTTCCAATTTGGTTCCCCAATTTTTCCAAAATTACCATTTTGCCCTTCTTTCACAAAAATGGTAAGTTTTTCCCAAATTTTTCCAAAATTTCCTCAATTGGTCCTCAAACATTATTTTCATGCCCAATTGACCCTCAATTTCATAAAATTGTATTTTGGCCCCTTTGAATTTCGAAAATCCCCAAATTTTCCCCCAATTTCAACTCTTCAACACTTCTGAATTTGATTTCATCAAATTAACCGATCAAACACATCTAATTATTGAAATTGGAGTTGAAATTGAGTTCCTGTATGTTCATGCCCAATTGACCCTCAATTTCATAAAATTGTATTTTGGCCCTTTGAATTTCAAAAATCCCCAATTTTTCCCCAATTCCAACTTCTTAACATAGTCGAATTTTATTTAATCAAATTGACCCATCAAACGTTTCTAATTGTTGAAATTGAAGTTGAAATTGAGTTTCTACATGTTCATACGATTCTTCAGAAATGTGAATCGCAAGTTTTAATGTCGGGACAAGCTCAAACGGAGCTTCGCCAGAAAATGAACTATAAAGAGAGAAAGCTTCGATTACTCACCGGTGAAGGCACGACGGTTCGAGCTTTCGATCTGGACAGATAGCTCTCATCCTGAGGTTCATCCTAGAATCAAGAATCACATCAATTGATGCGGAATTGGATTAGAATTTCGTCATTGAAATTCGGTCGACTCTCTCTCTAGCACCAATCAAAAATTATAAAGGGGAGTCAAATTGGCTTACCTTTCGGTCCTAATTCGAATGTGGAAAGGCTGGGGAAGTGTTGGGAGGGCTTGAATTGGCCTGAGCAGGGCTTGAAATGGCTGATTTCAGCTTGGCCGAAATAGGGCAGCTTCGGTCCGCCGGAGCTGCTTCACTATTCTATCACGCTGGCGCTTCTCCAACGATTCTCGTATTGACTGGAGTTTGCTATCAGATAGTTGTCTTCTCGCCGGTTCTAAAGAGCCTGACCTTTGTTCAAGTCGAAGCTCTAGTTCGAGCTTTACCGGGAAATGGAGCAGTTGTGAGGAAGAGAGAAAAGTGTTCAGGTGTAAGGAGAATGAAATGGGGATAACCTTTTTGTATAGTCATAAAACCCATGTATCAAATGGGCGAGATTTATTACTAGTATTAATATTGCCATAAATTATTGGTATTAATTCCAATAATTTAATTCCGGTATTAAATTATTTGTATTAATTCCAATAATTTAATTCCGGTATTAAATTATTTGTATTAATTCCAATAATTTAATTCCGGTATTAAATTATTTGTATTAATTCCAATAATTTAATTTAGGTATTAAATTATTGGTATTAATTATAATAATTAAATATATATTAATTTATGGCTATTTATGATAAGTTGTAAGTTCACATAAAAATTTTTGACCGAAATTTCAGGTTACAAAAAAATCATACTTCCCAGGAGGTCACCCATCCTCACACTACTCTTAGGTGTAAACACGTTTAACTTTAAAGTTTTTATGGAATCTAGTTCACCTGAACCATTTTGGTTTTTGTTTTAAGTTTCTTTTCCAAGGTTTAATGAACCTTTTGGATCACCCGAAAGTTGTAAATTTCCATATTGCTTATTCCCAAATATAAACCGGCTTGGTTTTCTTATTCGGTTTAACCGGTTCTTTTCCCGGTTTTCCTTAACTCAAATGTACGGGGTTTACATTCAGTTTTGTTAAATATTATCCAGGGAAAGCATGACAGGTAATACACCTGACTTTCTTAACCCCGATGAGCCTTCCTTAAGATTCAAGAGAGTGGCGGGTTTTCCATCAGACCCTGGCCAAACCGAGCCGGGGCGTGACAGCAAGAATCTAGTTGTACTTCCAAACATGGGTCTGGTTCCCATTACCTATTTGCCAATGCAATCATTCGCACCGTTATTTTTTACCTACATATAAACTCATCCACAAACAGAAGATATGGTTATGTGAACCAACTAAGAAAATGTCATTATGCATGTAATATTTACCTTTGAGTGATGAGAGAGAAGAGTATCAGACTGATTATGGATCCTTTATATGTTCTTTATTAGCAATACTAATTTGAATGTATGAAAATCTTTAATGTTCATCCCTCTCCTTTCCTTGATATCGGTATGTTTGGTTCACTTAATTTAGGGGATCTTATTTTGGTCACTGGAGTTACTCCACCAAAACTATGATAGGAGTGAGTTCATCTCTAAACACAAAATCTTTGGTAGAAAAAAATAATCCATAACATATGTGGGTATAATACAAATAGTAGATTTTATAAGAAACTCTTGACCACTTGTAGACAAGTATGTTGATTTCCACCCTTTGAGTTTTCGTATTATTTTTTCCTTCAAAAAATGGAGGGTTTTCTATTTATTACGTTCCCAAAAGATAGGTAGACCAAGGTATGTATCATTGACTTCACCATTAAATATGCTCAAATTGTTGATAATTGTTGTTCGAGTTAACAACATTGTGTTTGCATTGAAATATAAAGAAAATTTAGTTAAACTGATATTTTGACTTGAATCCATAAAATATTCGCTCAATAATCGCATTAGACATGATGCACTATCCTTAGATGCCTAAAGGAAAAATAGAGTATTATAAGCAAAAAAATAAATGTGAAAGTGTGGGACAATCCTTGTCAATCTTAAGAGGTCTTAACTCATTTTTATAAATAATTTTAGTAATATTTTTATAAATAACATCTGTTATTAAAATAAATAGATATGAAGAGAGATGATCTCCATTTAATCCGGGTGCAATTCAAAGGTGGGGAGATTTTTTAACTAATGAATCAATATTCAAAATCATTCCATTCTAAATCCTTTTCTCTATCCAAAGATCGAATTTCTAAATTCTCATAGGATCCCCCATGAATTCCTTCCGGAGCCTGATAAATATTTTTTATAAATTCTGTCATTTCACTAATTCGGACTAAATAACGAGCTAATAAATCTCCTTCTTTTTGCCACTGAATTTTTCAATCAAATTCGTCGTAACATTCATAACGATCAATTTTACGAAGATCCCATTGGATTCCAGAAGCTCGTAGCATCGTTCCTGATAAACCCCAATTTATTGCTTCTTCTCCGCCAATAATGCCTACCCTCAACTCGTTTTAAAAAAAAATAGAATTTCACGTAATAAGGTATTTAGAAATCGCTGTTAAAAAATAATCACAAAAATCTGATCCCATTGGATTCCAGAAGCCCGTAGCATCGGTACTGATAAACCCTAATTTATTGCTTCTTCTCCACCAATAATGCCTACCCTTAACTCATTTTAAAAAAAAATAGGATTTCGCGTAATAAGGTATTTAGAAATCACTGTTAAAAAATAATCACAAAAATCTGAATATTTATTTTTCCATCCATGAGGTAGATCGACTACTATTCCTCCGATACGAAAATAATTATGCATCATTCTCATAATACGCTTTTCATACCGAGGTATGTATACAGAATAAATATGAGTGGGTTTCCATTGATTCTGGGTAGCTTTAGTCTAATAATTAAAAGTCTCTCTAATAAGTGCACTCCAGTTGCTGATAGTGTTAAGAGGGGTGGGGAAAACGAGTATTGAAATGTTAGATTGAGATCATGATTGATCAAGAATCAATCTATGATGAAAATTATTCAATACATCACAGCAGATATCTGGAGTGCAAGGCAACTGTTACCCTGCTTCAAAGTTGAAGGCCTAAAAAGGGCATTGAGAAGTTTTCGACGTGAAGATAAAAATCATTGTTTTCATGTTCCACAATCTTCATATCAATTTTTTGTTTGATGAAAAATCCATCAATTTCCACGTGTTTGGTCCTATCATATTGAACTGAATTATTAACAATATTTATAGAAAACTTGTTATCGCACCACAAATTCATTAGTTTTTCTCTAAAAATGTGAAACTCCATTAGTAAGCTTCTTATCCAAATTATCTCACAAACAGTTTGAGCCATTGATCTTTGCTCTGCTTCTTCTGATGATCAGGCAACTACTTCTTATTTCTTACTCCTCCAAGATACAAGATTACCTCCAACAAACACATAATAGTCAAATGTAGACCTCCTATCATCCACACAACTTGTCCAATCTGAATCACAAAAGCATTCCACTCTGGTATAACTTTAAGGCTTAAACCAAAATCCTTTACCTGGACTCCCTTTTAAATATCTCAATATCCTCATGGTAGCATCCCAATGATTTGTCCTGTAATCGTGCATATATCTGCTCACAATACTGACTGCATATGTGATATTAGATCTTGTATGACAAAGATAGATCAATCGTTCCACAATTCTCTGATATCGTTCTTTATCCACTAGGTCACCTGACTGAGCATATAACTTATGATTCAGTTCTATCGGCGTCGAAGCAGGTCAACAACTTAACATCCCTACCTCAGTGAGTAAATCTAATGTATACTTTCTCTGAGAATGTACTATGCCTTTCCTAGATCTTGCAATCTCAATACCAATAAAATACTTTATAGGACCCAAGTTTTTTATCTCAAATTCTTTACTTGTTATTTTTTCAACTACAATATCTCAACATCATCATCCACATATAGTGCGAGAATAGCAACTCGACCATTAGAATGTCGATGGAAAACCGTATGGTATACGTTACACTGCCGGTAACCCATTTTGACCACTGCATGTCGAAATCGATCAAACCATGCTCTTGGTGACTGTTTGAGTCCATACAAAGATTTCTTCAATCTACAAACCTTCCCCACAATCTTGTCATACCAAATTTAGGTGGAATCTCCATATATACTTTCTCTTGTAGGTCTCTATGCAAAAATTCATTCTTTACATCCATTTGATGTAATGTCCACCCAAAATTAGCAGCACATGAGATAAGCATATTAACAGTGCTCATCTTAGCTACTGGTGCAAAAGTCCCATCATAGTCCATTCCATATGTTTGACTATAACCTTTTGTCACCAATTTTGCTTTATATCTCACAACTTATCTTTTGGCATTTTGTTTCATATTGAATACCCACTTACATCCTACAGCCTTTTTTCCATTTGGAAGTTGAGCAAGTTCCCACGTTTTATTCTTCTCTAGTGCTTTCATCTCCTCATGCATTACTCCAAGACATTTCAGATCTCATTTAGCTTCTTGCCAATTATTTGGTATTTGTACTGACTGTAGTAATGCAATAAATGACTTATATGCAGGTAGAATAGATGCATATGAAACATAATTAGATATCATTCTCAAAACCATATCTAATTGGGATTTCCCTACATTAGCTCTACGTTCTCTACTGATGGCAATAGGTAAAGAATCAATACCATCCGATGACGTGGATAAACCATTAGAAGGGTGTATAGAGCCATTACCTTCTGGTGACATTGATTAAGGTTGTATATAGTTATTACTTTCTAGTGACGTTGATGAACCGTTATAGGGTTGATTAATACTTGGAATTAGCTCACCATCACTTAACTCATCTTTTTCCCCCTTAGCACCGTCCTTATTTCTCCTGCTATATACCTTCAATTGAGACTCATCTTTTTTTCCATCTTTGTTACTCCAAATTATAGTACACGGATTCACTCCTACTATAATATTTTAAGCACTTTGATCATTGATAATTTCTTCACTTGTTTTCCATATATCAGGAATTGATAAGTATTGTTATACGATTGCAGATTTTGTTGATTCCTTATATAATGGTTCATTCTCACGAAAAGTCACATCCATACTCACAAAGAGTCTTTTCTCACTTGTACTCCAACACTTGTATCCTTTTTTAGTACTGGAATAACCCATATAAATATATTTCAATTCACGAGGATCGAGCTTAATTACCGAAGGATGATGATCTCTTACAAAACATATACATCCAAACACACGAGGAGGGACCATATATGTGTTTTTTCCCATCAATACTTTATAATGTGATCTAAAGTTCAACACTTGTGAGGGCTTCCGATTAATCAAATAATCTACTATCAGTACAACTTTATTTTATAAATACTTTGGTACATTCATATTGAAGAGAAGAGAACAAGCAACTTCCAACAAATGACGATTTTTCCTCTCTGCAACACCATTTTGATGGGGGATATCTGGACATGTAGTCTGATGAATAATTCTCTTACTAGATAGATAAGACGAAAATTCCAGATTTACATACCCAGTGCCATTGTCTGTTCTAAGAGTATAAACTTTGGCATTAAATTGAGTTTGAACAAAAACTAGAAAATCCTTAAAATATAATAGTGCTTCTCCTTTGTGCTTCATCAAATATAACCATGTTATCCGAGAGTGACAATCAATAAATGTAATTAACCATCTGAATACACTAATAGAGGTAATCGGACATGGCCCCCAAACGTACGAGTGAATCAATGAAAATGGCTCTATACTTCTTAATCAAGTGGAATTATAACTTTTTTTTGTGTGTTTTCCAAACTCACAAGCATCACAAACAAGTTTATTGCGTTCTACATTACTCATCAGCTCTGATCTCAACTTTTTAGGACTCTCAAAAGATGGATGTCTCAACCGACAATGTTCTAACATTGCTTCATCTTCTTCTTTACTATTCACTGCGACATTCAAACTTTTATCCACAACTCTTCTATTTAGATACTATAATCCTTCACGCTTACTGCCAATTCCAAGTATCTTCTCAGTGTTTCTCTCTCGAAAGATACAAGTGTCCCCATAAAAAATTACTCTACAATTCAATTGATCAATGATACTACTAACTGACAATAGATTAATTGGAAAAGAGGGTACACGTAAAAAGATGATAATGTGATCAAATCAGTACATCTAACAGAGCCCTTCCCTTTGATAGATTGTACTATTTTATCTACCGTATGAGCAACTCCCTTATGAGTTTGAGGATATTTATCATATGTATTAAATTCTTCTATTAATCCTGTCATATGTCTTGATGCACCATAATCAATAATCCAATCTGTGGAAGATTCAAGTATTTGTACCTGATTACCACAATTGATCTTATTCTCGTCTAGTATGATGAGACATCTGCTATTCATATTTTCCATCTCTCTCGAATCCCTTCCAACTTCTAGGTCTCCAAGTCGCAGCTCCCGGCGACGACAAATCTTAGAGATATCTTTTCGTCTTCTTTGACACTTCAGCTAATTCGCATCCGAAGCTGTCTTAGGCTCCACCGATCCTTCAGATCCGCCAAAACTTAAAAATACCAGAAAACCCTAGCTCTGATACCATATTGAATATTGCAAAATAGAATTCACTGATAGTAAATTACATTAAGAATATATATAGGGTATATTTGTACTATTTACAAATATACCCTTAACTTATTAATATTACCCAACAACCATGGTTTGTTGAGCATATGTGAGATGTACGAAACAAGTCGGGCATGAGAAGGCCACGGCGAAGACAAGCTTCACAGCAATTGGAGGATCTATCTTTGGAGGAATTGTGACACAGGGGAATTGAAAGATTTGGTCAATGATGTATATACAGTAGCAATTTTTTTATTTCGAAAATAATCCTTCCATCTAAACTTCTTCTCCAGTTTTGTATGTACTCTTTTCTATATCTATGGATACAATGTTGTCTTGCAAGGATTGAGGATCCAATTTGCGAGAAGGATGAACGTGAAGCGTCAAAGTGCAATTTTACTTGAATTACATAAAGAGCTCCAGTTTTACTCTGATACAAGTGGACAGAAGCATCAACCGACAATTACAGCCTAAAGTCAGAGAAGGAGACGGAGCAAGAATGCGGGAGAAGCGAGAAACTGGACTTACTGACTACATTTCAGGTATTGACACAGGCTAGATAGGGTAGTCGGTGGGAAGGAAGTGAGAGAGTCCATTAGATTTTTCTAGTGAGGGACACCCTTCATTCGCGAGAGAAAGGAAGGGTCGAAAAATAGACGGCTTTGATTCTGCCATGTCATTTGATCGAAATCATGTGCATTTTTCACGTCACCTACTTACTTAATGGTTGTTGTCGTATTAGAACTGCTCCTTAAGGTAGTTGATGGCCTTGGCCTTGGTGTGGACGTGGTCGAAGATGACCAGTGTGGACCTGAAAAGCGACTTGGCCATCTGAAAATATTTGAAAACTCCAGCGTGCTGGCCACAAGTACAGGTGAAAGCCACCGCCTTGCCCTTGCCAATGTTGAGCTAAAGTAGATCAACACTAAAAGGAGAGGAAGAATGAAAAATAAGAATGAAGAATGAGCATACGTAGATTATTTTCATCTACATTTCATTTTTCTAATTTATAAATTGTGTTTATATAATATAAACAAATCATAATAGATAAAATATAAAATACACTTTTCATGTTGTAATTGTAGGCGGTGTGGTGGTTGAAGATTCAATTATGCTTACTTGACTTTTACTTTCCAAATGCGTAATAGAATATATGGGAGATTGAAATTGGAGTATAGAAAGTATAAGCGAGAAGTAGATAAATATTTGGTTAATATATCACATAGTTGATAATCTATACCAATAAAATTAACACAAATACACCCATTGCTAACTTATTCATTAATAATATTATAATAAATTTTAATATATTTGATGTGTGCGTGAAAAAAAAAGATTGTATGTGAGATAAATGGCTGAGAGATTGTCACGTTACAATATATGAGGGCGAGAGAGAGGTAGATTAAGTTCGTGAAATAGGGATTTGAGTAAGATAATCTTGGCAGCAGCATTGTCAATGCTTTTATATTCAACATCAGTGCTAGAACGAGCAATAGTGCGTTTCTTTGGGTAGTTTCATGAGATTAGATTACAACCCAGAAAAATGGCAAACCCACTAATAGAGCGACGATCATCAGGGTTACCGGTCCAATTGATATTAGAAAAATAATACAAATCATAAGGTGAGTTGCACCAAAAGTTTAAGTCAATATGGATAGTACCTTGGAGATAGCGGAGAATACGCTTAACGGTAGTCCAATGAACATTCATGAGTTGGTGCATAAACTGACAGGTTTGGTGAACAGTATAAGTGACATTAGGTTTAAACACACAGGCTAATGGGAGTACAGACTGATCGACATGTAGCTTTAAAGAGAAAATCATGAATATATTTAGTTTGACTAAGGTGGATACCTTGAAAGCAGTGTTAAACTTCAATGTCAAGGAAACAATGTAGTGGACCCAAATCCTTAATGGAAAATTCAGCATGAAAAGTAAAAATAATGGACTCAACAGTAGCATTGGGGGAGCCCGTGATGAAGAGATCATCAACATAGACAAACATATATATAACAGAACGAGTAGTGCATTGAATGAAGAGAGATCTATCAACTATTGAGCCACAAAAACCCAGAGTTTGAAGGAAGGAGTTAAGGCAGAGGAACCAGGCACGTGGAGTCTATTTGAGTCCATATAGAGACTGTCGAAGGCGATACACATGATGAGGATAAACGAGGTTAGAGAACAAGACGATCTCTCTCTAGCACCGACCGAAAATTTTAGAAAGTAGTCAAATTGGCTTACATTTCAGTCCTAATTCGGCCGTGAGAGGGTTGAGAAAGCGTTGGGAGTGTTTGGTTTGGTTTGAGAAGGTCTCGAAATGGCCGATTTCAGCTTGGCCGAAATAGGGCAGCTTCGGTCCATCGGAGCTGCTTCACTGTTCAATCATGCCAGCGCTTCTCGGATTAACTGGAGTTTGCTATTAGATAGTTGTCTTCTCCCTGGTTCTAAAGAGCCCGACCTCTCATTCTAAGGTTAAGAAAAATGTTAAAGTCGAAACTCTGGTTCGAGCTTCATCGGGAAATGGAGCAGTAGAGAGAGAGAAGTGTTTAGGTGTTAGGAAAATAAAGGGGGATAACCTATTTATATAGGTATAAAATCGTGTATTAAATGGGAGAGATTTATTACTAGTATTAATATTACCATAAATTATTGGTATTAATTTAAATAATTTAATTTTGATATTAAATTATTTGTATTAATTCCAACAGTTGATAGTACTCCAAAATTCAAGAAGTGTAACAAGTGATCTATTGTCATTCGATATCAAAAGAAGTGGGTTGATTTAAAACTCGTATTACCCGAATTAAAATATTGACGCGACCTTAATCCATAATTTCTTAATGTACATCTAAACTGATAATGAGATCAAGGCTCAAGCCCATTTGAAGTCGTATGCTCCCATACGTGCGAGTTATCATTTTCACCCATTTTTCAATTAGGGTTGAGAAAAGTTTCGGGACGAGATGAGTAAAAGCGATCAAAATGTCGAGGCACGAAGTGAGAGAAGTGAGAAGAAAACTAGAAAAAGGAATATTAATCTTGTAGCCATATTTTTTAACTTATATTAGTTTGTTTGATTTATAGGTTACATTCAATAATATTCAATAAATACTTAAAGAAAAATAGAAATTAGAAGTAAACAATTATAAATTTAATGTCGATGCAATAAATATAGAAGTTATGATACAATAACTTCAAAAAATTTAGAATATGGAGTAGAATATGTTAAATAATAGTTTTAAAATGTAATATACATAAGATGCATTAATCACACGTTTTTTTATAATACCTTAATAAATTAATTTAGAATATGAAGTAGAATATGTTAAATAATAGTTTTGGTATTTCATATACATAAGATACATTAATCACACATTTTTTAATAAGTACCTTAATAAATTAATATAGATATGCATATTTATATGCTAATAAAAATATAAATATATAAATAAATAATCCTATAAAACACAATGTATTTTTATAAGAACTTTAATAAATTAATTTAAAATATGGAATAGTATATGTTAAATAATAGTTTTGGTATGTCATATACATAAGATACGTTAATCATATAATAAGTGCATTAATAAATTAATATAGATGTGCATATTTATACACTAATAAAAATATAAATATATAAATAAATAATACTAAAAAAATATATATAATATAATATTGAATAGTTAATATTATATTATATATATAAATCGTAAATATCTATAATAATATATTATAATATTCTAAAATTTATTCTTAGACCTAATATTAGGCTTGGGCGAGCTAAATGACCTTGTTCCGGAGCTGGCTCGAGATCACCAAAACCGGCGTAGTAGGTGCCTTCAACCACGACAAGGGTCTCGGTGCTCGTGGGGTGGGTGTGAGGCGAGTTCATTTCAGACCGTATGGGGGCAAAGTCGAATCAAGCCAAGTAGATGCCAAATGTGTTGAGCCCACATATCCTCTGCACGTCGGCAGCTGTGACCATAGAGCCGAGCGGGTTCGAGACGTTGCCTAGGATATTGATGCCGAGAACGAGGAGGTGGTCGGCTGTGACCTTGTCGGGGTCCTTGCAGAACTTGCCATCCACAAAACTGCATAGGGATCAGGATCCATTCTATACCAACAGCCACGGCAGACAACTACCTTGATTTGACTATATCTTCTCTACCTTCTACATATATCGGATTTGGCTAAGTCTCAATCCACTTGTACATGTCTACACGCAGACGGTAAGTGCAAAGCGTTGAACTAACCACCCCGTTACATGCATAGAAGATGATGATCATGTTTAGTCGACTCTCTCCTCTCCGCGCATCATTCCACCTGCCACACACTCCATCAACCAGGGAAATGCTTATCTAGATAGTCATTAGAAAAGTAACTATGGTCTTATTTTATTAACGGGTCTAATCTACAAGTTGACACGTTTCCATCAACTCATAGTTGCACCATCGGATCCTATTCTAGAATTCACATGCAATAGTAGAATAACGTACAATCAATACTGCAAATAGTCATAGGAGAAGTGGGGGTGAAGTGGCCTCGAAATGGCCTCGAAATGGTTTATATGTGAACGTAGTACATGCACCTAATTACTTGGCCTCATATGATATGCTAGTTTCATTGAAACAATAGTTGTCCGGTTCAATATCTTCGTGACTATAATATGGACAGGAAATAAGGAGTTTAACTTTCAAATCAGATGTTGAATGAAGGGAGATGATAAAGTCAAATGTGGCAATAAAGTGATGCCAGAGTTGGTGTAGAAGGGTGGATCGTCAATCAATTAGGTCTTTTTTAATTGCATTTTCCCATCTATAAATAGGGGTAGGATAGAGCAAAGGATATGCACACAAACTGAAAAAAGAGATCAGATTGTGTGTTCTGAGAGATTCAGGAAAGGATGAAGGTGTCTTGTCAGCTTGTGGTATTGGTGGTCTTGGGTCTAGCAGTGGGCAGTGCCTTTGCTTATGACCCAAGTCCTCTGCAAGACGTGTGCGTTGCCATCAATGATCCTGTAAACGGAGGTATGCATATGTGATGCATGTACACGGCTTGATATGATTGATTCACTTACATGCATACGCATAGTTTTCTCCTCAAACAGAGTTTCTTCGTCTTTAATGCAGTGTTTGTGAATGGCAAGTTCTGCTTGGACCCCAACAAGGTGACGGCCGACCACTTCCTCGCACGTGGCTTCAACGTCCCGGGCAACGTTTCGAACCCGCTCGGCTCCGTGGTCACAGCTGCCGATGTGCAGAAGATCCCCGGGCTCAACACCCTCGGCATCTCCCTTGTCCGTATCGACTACGCCCCATACGGTCTGAACCCGCCCCACACCCACCCCAGAGGCACCGAGATCCTTGTCGTGCTCGAGGGCACCCTCTACGTCGGTTTCGTGACCTCCAACCAGCTCGGGAACAAGCTCATCACCAAGGTCCTGTACCCTGGTGACGTGTTCGTCTTCCCCATCGGGTTGATCCACTTCCAGCTCAATGTCGGCAAGACCAACGCCGTGGCCTTCGCCGGACTGAGCAGTCAGAACGCCGGAGTGATTACCATTTCAAAGTCGCTTTTCGGGTCGACGCCGCCCATCTCGGTCGACGTCCTCACCAAAGCTTTCCAAGTGGATAAAAATGTCATCGACTACCTTCAGGAGCAGTTCTGGTATGACAACAACAATTAGACACAGAAAGAATTATGCCCTGAGGCCATAAACAATAAGGGGATTTTACTCGTGTTTACGAAGAATAAGATAAACTGATCAGAGTTATCAAAGTTATATTTATGTGTGTCTCCCCAGTGTTGGATCATAATAAGATTCTTTCTTGCTTGACATACACATATATATACCTTCCATGGTGAATCCTTCCTTCCTCGTGATATACCTTCCGGTGGATCTTCAGATGAAACTTTCCATTGCACAAATCATATCATCATTTCAAGAAACGAGAACACCAATCTGCTTTGGTCCATGAAATGCTAAGAGATCAAACCTCTCATGAATGAAGATATGAATCCCAAGCATACCATAGTTCGAGGTTAAAATTAAGAACCCCTAGTCATCCAACACAAGGTTTAATTAAATTTTTTTCGATCCAAGTCATCCCTTATAATTTAAAATTATGTTATAAAATTAAATAATAGGATTGATCAAACATTTTTTACTTGATATTATTGTCAAAATACCGTTTATTGACTATTATTAAGTTTTATTATTTACTACCGACTTGTTAGTGGTAGCACGATAGCTATTTTGGCTGAACTAAATTTGGGATAGAAAAATTGTTAGTGGTCATAGCACTTATTGGTTCAAATTCGGCTATCTCTTATCACGAATACGACTATTTAATAGACAGCGATTTTAAAGTGATTGTCTGACTACTCTATAACTCACTCTAGTAAGGGTCAATATCAAGTAAGGATAAATCGATCGTCACGAGCAGATTTGTCGTGTTTATCCGGCTCCACCTTACCGCAAACAATCGACAACTAAATTCTCTCAACTCTAGCAAGTACTTGACCAACTACTACCACTGAACGACTCATCTAGAACTTTACTTCCAAATTCGACCATCTCCCACACGTGAAAATTTTCAACAACTCATACATTAACTTTCTTTAATCCATTTTTAGATAACTCTTCATTATTATCTCAACATGAACTCACTTATCGATTATATTAAATCATATTCATGTTCTTATCCCATCGTAGCACTTCCTTACTCTCGTCCTTTTACTCGCCAGAGATCTCCCTCTTTTGATACAAACCATTTCCCTTTTTCTAATTTCCAAAATTTGTGTCTTTACATCATCTATCATCATACATCCCTTTAACTTTTCAAGTCTGACTACCTGGGCTTATGTGAATTTATCGTTATAATTTCTGAGCACTATGTTATATTTTAGGTGATTGAATATCATATTTGTACCCACACATATTTTCAACATTTTTTCACACATCGTTCCATCCCAACATGTGGGATCTTACCCTCCTTTTAGGGTAAATCACTTAAAAATCTTATTCTAAGCAATTTTAACATGGACTTCTAACTTCATAATATTTTGTGAGACTCCTCCTTACTTTGAGTTCATTAATTGGTTCATTTCCTCCAAAACTTGTTCCTTACCCTGACCATTTAGCCAACTCTTACTATTTATTGACTTAAAATAGATATTTCTCACAATTTACCTATCACCCCTATGAATTCACGTTAAGCTTACTTTGACTACTTAGCCAACTCTTACTATTTACTGACTTAAAATAGATATTTCTGACAATTTACTTATTACCTATAAATTCACGTTAATATACCAAATTTATTTTCGAATGATCCTGTTACAAGGATCCAAAATTTTAATTTGTTTTGTCAAAATCCAATTCACTCTTTATTGAGTGGGACAAATTCTCGACATTATCGTCCCTTTTTTTTTTGGATATTCCCTATGTATGTTTTGTCTCTCCTAAGCGGCTTCCCATTGGCACTGCCCAATATTGTTAACTAGTGCCTCACATTCCTTGTGTACACACTCGGTGGTAGGATTTCATATACAGGTTGAGCAATACCGATATATTTCCTTACCTCCTGTTCATACTCCTTATTCAGCATATCTCTATTCCACTTTACTTGATCATAACTTGTCATTTTAAAGCCTTTTTTTTATCTTTTAAAACTTTTTGATTCACCCTAATTGTTTTTCCAATGTATATATTATCATTGGTTAGTGTTTTCCTCTTATGCGTAATTTATGCAATTATTTCTTAATAAAATAAAACAAAATTATAATATTAATAACATTTTAAATAAAAAGGTTAACAGGTTCTTAAGGTTTGGTGTCAATATGTCAATTTCTCGGATGGGGACAGATTTTCGTGTCGACTTGGTCGGGTGCATACCACAGCCCGAACAGACCCAAAGCTTAGGTATAGGTTTTTTAGGGTTTACATGCCGTAAGGTAATTTCCTATCCAAAAGTACGCGAATCCCGGGTCTTTAAAAAAAGGACAAAGGAAGGAACAGCTCTTTTAATCCGCCATTAATGAATGACCTTCTTCAGCTTCCCTCTTTACTCGTCCTCCACAACCTATGTCGTCCCCCACTCTACACTTCTAAGCTGTTATCACTACCTTCCATTATTACTACTCCTGCAGCAATACACTACTATGCTTGTGCACCTCTGCTTCTGCTGCTCCACTGTCCACTGCAATTAATTAAATATGCATCTACCCAGTGGTAGCTAGCCCCCTTCGTTACTGCTATTACTACTATTAACTCCTCTCATTTTAACCGAACGGGTCGTATAACCTCTCTCTCATTTCGGATCTTATGTCATTTCCCAGAATACTGGGATCGGGCCCTGCATTACTCCGAGTCAGGACTCGATTCCTGTCGCAGATCAGCTCCAAATGGGCTGAATGCGGTTATAGAAAATGAATCCACTGTGTTGCATTGCTCCGACCGGTGCCAGGTTGGCATCGATCCGGCGGTCAGGACGGTCAACTCCGGCTCGAAGCACCCTAATGGAGCTCAGGTGCAGTCAGGGGAGCCAACCTTGATAAGCCTCCGGCTCCTTCTCATGCCGATAACACGGTCGGTGAAGGCAGCAGGGATGGCAAAGTTTTTGGCAGCCCGCCAGGAATACTGTACAAGTGGGTGAATAAGGTGGCTCATGCTGGAGGACGGAGTGCTTTCCTTCTATAAAGTTCACGGGCCGGACAAGATTGCCATGAGCCCAAAAGTATCAATGTCATCGGGGAAGGAAGGAGAACTCGAAGATCAATGGCAGGAAGGGGAACTGCAAGCCAATAGGTGAAGTTCATTTAAAAGTTGGCCATCTGATAGCTATATTTGTTGCGTAATATTTTGAGTTTAGTTTTCTCGTCGTTTTTCTTGTCTGATTAGGGGTCTCACATTTGAGCTGGCTTATTTATGATGGAAAGGGTCACCTGGGAATTGAGAGTGTGACTCTTCATTGTCTTATTTTAATGGTGAAAACGAGACTTTGATCTTCTTTCGTGCTATGTAAAACAAAAAAAAAGTTTTCTGTGCTTTAGATCTCAGTACGCGCACCCTTTTGAGCCTGTGTAAATTATGTTCCTGCTTGGATTTCTATGGCCTACATACTTCTTTTTTCTTGCACAATGGTTTAATTGTACTTCTCTTGTCCTGGTGTGCATGCACGTTTCTCCTGGGAGCTGGTTCGGATCTTCACTGTTGAGGATATATATACAACATCCTTTAGTTATTTATGCACCGGTTGCAATGCATTTTGAGGACTCCATTGACTGCATTCTGCTCCTCTCATATTTCCTATAGTGTTAAGAGGGGTGGGAAAAAGGAGTATTGAAATGTTAGATTGAGATCATGGTTGATCCAGAATCAGTGGAGATCTATGATAAAAATGATTCAATGCATCACAACAGATATCTGGAGTGCAAGGCAACTGTTACTCTGCTTCAAAGTTGAAGGCCCAAAAAAGGGCAGTGAGAAGTTTTCAACGCGAAGATAAAAAATATTGTTTTCATGTTCCATGCAAAAGTGAAGAACATATATGTAATTATTGTTATTTGGATCTCCTGGCATTGGACCATATGATAATAAAATTTGCATATATCTTCTTATGTCTAGATTTCACCTTGAAACTGAAAATTTTAAAGGATGCACAGCTCCTTTTTGGAGAAAAAGATTCTTTATTTTAACAATACTAGGGTAGATTTTTTCTATGTAGATCTGATCACGCAGCTCCATCAATTTAGATCAATCTCTTTTTTGTTGGAGGGTGGTGGTTTTAAGCTTTGGTAGTGCTATAAATATCATAATCTTTAGGATATTCTTAAATGCTGATGGCAATGCATACTCAGTGGATGACTCTGCCCCTTTAAACGGTTCACATGTCAAGCTTAGCTTGGCGATGATCCCGGGTCGGGTAGGGGTTCGGATCCCAGGTCCTTTTGACAAGCCTAGCTTGGCCATGATCTCTTAATGTACCTCATTTTCCTGAAAAAAAATTAAATGGAGTGAATGAGATTTTAAACTATACAGATGGAAGCTGAAGAGGAGGAAGAATTGTGTGGAGGTGAGGGGGAAGGAGGGTACTTGCTGCTGTCAATGGAAGAAAGTGATGAAGAAGAAGATGAAAGTTGACTCATACTTCCTGCATATCCTAGTTTACTGCATGAAACCCTATTAGCCAATTAATAATATTGATTGCCCAAGCAAACCCCATGAGAATGATTTTGAATTTACTGCATACCAGACCAATTAGGGTGGGATTAATTGCAGATGCCTCCTGCATATCAATGGACCCCATCTCTCAATTTAGCCAGTCTGAGTTTCCTATGAAAGGGTCTTGGGTCTGGTCATTTCAGATGCTCTCACTTTCACCACCTTCAAACTCAAACCCCTCCAAAATCTTGCTTATGAAAGATCATATAGCGGTTGTTGAAGAGGGTTTCCAAGAATAAGAATGGAAAGTGCGTGGTTTATGCTCGAACACAGTGAGTGAGTGTGGGAGATTGCATCTGAAAGTGTGAGTGCGCTCTGATCGTCGAGGCCAAGACTCAGATCAGAAGAGAGGACTGAACTGCCGGCCACTCTCGTATCAGAAAGAAGGTGAAATTCTTAACTTCTCCTTCTTCTTCTCCTCCTTATTCTTCTCTGTTTAGAAGGTCATGTTCTCAGGTTGAAGGGACTCAGGAGAGGCCTCGACTATGCGTGTTCCGCTCCAACAAGCACCTCTATGTGCAGGTGATTTACGACTCCAAGATGCATACACTTGCTTCGGCTTCCACTATGCAGAAGCCCGTCGCTGAGCAATTCAATGTGAAACTAAATGTTGAGAATCCCACATGGATAATATTATTGAATATTGTTAGCAAGGAAGGGGTTAGTGTCCATTTACACTTGAAAGTCATGGCATCCCATATGATAAACTCACACTAATGCTATAATATTATTAATATTATTAATGTGGGATTATCAATGTAAATGCAAAGCCTTGAACTAGCCCACCCAGTTACATACATGGAAGATGATGACCATGTTTAGTAGACTCTCTCCTCTCCATGCATCATTCCACCTGCCACACACTCCATCAACCAGGGAAACGCTTATCTAGATAATCATTAGAAAAGTAACGATCGTGGATATGCTCTTTATTTATTAACGGGTCTAATCTACAAGTTGACACATTTCCATCCAATCCTATTCTAGAATTCACATGCATAGGAGAAGTCGCGAGAAGTGGCCTTGAAATGGTTTATACGTGGACGTAGTACATGCACCTAATTACTTGGCCTCATATGATATGCTAGTTTCATTGAAACAATAGTTGATCGGTTCAACATCTTCCTGACTATAATATGGACAGGAAATAAGGAGTTTAACTTTCAAATCAGATGTTGAATGAAGAGAAATGATAAAGTCAAATGTGGCAATAAAGTGATGCCAGAGTTGGTGTAAAAAGGGTGGATCATCAATCAATTAGGTCATTTTTAATTTCATTTTCCCATCTATAAATAGGGGTAGGATAGAGCAAAGAATATGCACACAACATACAAAGAACAAACTGAAAAAAGAGATCAGATTGTGTGTTCTGAGAGATTAGATTCAGGAAAGGATGAAGGTGTCTCGTCAGCTTGATGGATAATTATTTTGGTCCGATGACGTAGCCAGCACATGGGATGGGTGAAAACAGATAGATAGATTAATGCACGAGACGAAATGGTATTTTGTCAAAGTCTCTTCCTGGATAATTGTGTATAATATAATATTAGGTTATGATGACAAGAAAAAACCCGCTCCCACGATAGTTCGACCCGGACCAACCCCACTCACGAGATACCTAGATCCACCATGCTTGTTCCCTAGGTTGTAAAAAAACCTTTAGGATCTCCAATTATTAAGGTTTGTTCCATACATGATTTCTGCTCTCCTATTTTGTGTTTTTGCATGGGATCCTGAAGGTTTGTGAATGAAGATATGAATCCGAAACGTACCATAGTTGGAGATTAAAACTAAGAACCAATAGGAGACTCAGCATGCGGTCCAATTAAATTTTGTGCGGTCGAATTTAAATATTATATTTTAAAATTATATTATAAAATGAAATAATAATGCGGATTTTAGAATATATTAAGGTATTTTTCTATAATAGTGTAAGTTTGAAAATTGAATTTTATATTCAAAATTTAAAATTTAGATACAAAAATCATTCTTTACTACCTACAGTGTGATTTACAGAATAATTTTTAATTACGCAACCACCAAATACAATGATATTGATGTAAAAAGATCGTTTATTAATTAATGTTAAGTTTTGTTATCACTACCGACTTATTAGTATATAGATAACTATTTTGTCTTGACCAAAATCTGTGATATTAACTATTACTTCAGTAGACACCGATTATTACTCCGCTCTACTCAGTCTAGGAAAAGTCAATATCAGGTACGGGGACGCCGATTTACACCTCCTGTTTAATCAGTTCCACCGGGTCCAAATTCTTTCAACTCTTACGATTAATTTACTAACTATCACTACTAAATGAATCAACTATACTTTAACTTCAAAATAGCTTAACTATACCTCTCTCCCACAATCTCATATGAGAATTTTCAACAACTTATATAATAGATTTATTTCGTACATTTTTAAAAAATAATCAAATTCTTTCATATTTTATCAATTAAATTCTGTAATATTTGGTAAGGATAAAACTAATGGGAAGTATAATGTAAATATTTGAAAGTGATTTATTAAAATAGAAAATTAGAAGTATAATTAAATTATTTAGGAGTAATCTATGAAAATAAAAGTTGATTAGGTTAATTTTAAAAGTTTAAAAATTAAATTACAAAAATTGGAAAAGTTTTGTAGCCAATTATAAATGAGAGAGTGACTGGCAGTCCGGTCCTCTCTTGTGATCTAAGTCATGAACTCAACGATCAGAGGGCACTCACACTTTAGATGGAATCTCCCACACTCACTGACTGTGTTTAGAGGTTGTGTTGAAGCATCTTAGACCATGACAAGCTGGCATGGAAGACGGAAGAGCAGCAAGCAAATAGGTGAGACATGGTTCGGACAAAGGGATAATGTCACAGCCATCGACAATGACTCACTGCCACGCTGATGCTTGACTTTGTCTTTATAACACCCTCCAAATATTACTGAATTCTCCGTCATTTCATTTCACAAATCCTTTCTAAGCAAGGCATACTGCAAATCCATAAACCACGCACTGTCCATTCTTATTCTTGGAAACCCTCTTCAACAACCGCTATATGATCTTTCATAAGGAAGATTTTGGAGGGGTTTGAGTTTGAAGGTGGTGAAAGTGAGAGCACCTGAAATGACCAGACCCAAGAACCTTTCATAGGAAACTCAGATTGGCTAAATTGAGAGATGGGGTCCATTGATATGCAGGAGGCATCTGCAATTAATCCCACCCTAATTGGTCTCTCTCTCTAATACACACAGCTTCATCTTCCTCATTTGGTCCCTATACGTACATTGTCTTGACAGTTTCCCTTTTCTGAGTCTGTGTACGCCTTCTTCTCTGCAATTTCATATATATATATTAAGGAAAGGCATGGCGGCATTCTCTCATTTGGTCCCTAACCTTCTTCATCTCTTTTAAGGACAGGAAGTATGAGTCGACTTTCATCTTCTTCTTCATCACTTTCTTCCATTGACAGCAGCAAGTACCCTCCTTCCCCCTCATCTCCACACAATTCTTCTTCCACTTCATCCGCAGCTTCCATCTGTATTTCCAGCAGCAGAACAGCAAGAAGAACCAGGAGAAACTTGTGCAATGATCTATATCTCGGATTCAGTGACACTTTCTTACCACAGCGGTCGATCAAAAATCAGATATTTCTCAATTATTTCTCTTTGTTTTCTTGTTGGGTGTCGCTTTCTTCTCGCTAGCTATGGCTTTCACTGATATTAAGCCGGGTTGGTATATACAGGGGCATCCACAACTGGCCCTCCATCAAGCCCATCGTCGGCACAGGGCGTTGGGCAGAGGGAAGACGACATCGGCCAGCCTCCCTGTTTGTGAAGGTGTACATGGAAGGCGTCCCGATCGGGCGGAAGCTGGACCTGCTGTGCCATAATGGCTATGGCGATCTATCCGAGACTCTCGCCGGCATGTTCAAAACTTCCATTCTCTGTGGGTACAATAAAGCAAACTACCTTAAATTGCATAGAAGGCTCTGCATGAATTGTTTTTAACCCTCATATATCATTTATTTTTGAGATAGGTCCTAATGGTATTGGAGCTCACTCAGTGTCTGAAAAGAAGCAGTGTGTGCTGACATACGAAGACGAAGAGGGAGACTGGATGATGGTTGGAGATGTCCCCTGGGAGTAAGATTTAATCTATTCACTATTTTTTCTGGAGAAAAAAAAACATCTTTTCATGGTATTTCATTCATCAATACTTGCCTCATCCTCATGAACCTGATATAATGCACAGGGTATTCACTAGCACCGTGAAGAGACTGAAGATCACAAGAGCCGAAAGATGCTAAAGCAAATCCAGTGTGTATATATATATATACTTTCGATCCACATAGATATATGCATACAGAATACAGACCGAGTGCTCCAACTTATTTCAAGATATACGAAGAAGCAGGTGGGTGTGCATACATTAGGCTATATATAGTACATTAGAGATGACCAACCATGCCGTTTGGCCTTATTTTGTCAAAGATTGTTGCATTTTACCTAGGGGATTGCAATCATACATGAACTATGACTATAAGTAAGCAGATAATAGCATGCAAATTGAGGGTCTTCAACCTTTTGGATGATCCTCTGCTGCTTCTTCCACCACCAATGCAGCTTTAGACAACCTATGCAAAAAAAAAAAAAAAAAGATTCCAGAGGACTCGATCAAGGTCCAGCCCTGGACTAATCCAGCATCGACCACATCACGTGGACATCCTCGTACCGGCAAGCCATCACCTCCCCCTGCAAGTCCATCATCATGTCCTCCTGATCTGTTTTTGCACGTAATATCACCAAGAAAGAACAAAAAGGATAGCATTCATTACTATGAATCATGGATTTTCTTTTCAAGTAACCATAGATAACTAGCTAACCTTTTTGGTGGTGTTAAAAGTGATGATGGTGGGACTTCAGTGCTCCCTTTGAGGCTGCTGGTTGAAGAAAGTGCAGGCCTTCCTAAAAGGAGAGGTGATGGTTTTCTTCCAAGAAGCCATCCCCAGAGGAGAGTCTCTCATGCCATCCATCTATCGATCTCTTTTTCCCTTGGAATTAATAATTGTGTTGAAGAATTTGCATCATGAAGAGTATGGCACAGTTAAGGCATTGGACCCCTTTCTGGTGAAATGGATGGAGACACTTTTGGTTCGTTAATAGAGGGCTTGACAAGAATAATAAACAATTCAACACAAGTTCAATCAGTGAAGGCCAATCATCCAATTCTTTGCCAGATCGAATTGGAGTTTCCTGAACTAGTTCTCATGGACTTCATGAATGGGGATCATGTGGCTTTGCCCTCTGAGAAATAATTAGGGCAAAGGGGGGAATGTACGGCAAAACATTGCCCAGTGGATCCTTCTTTCAAGGTGTCACGCCTGCTGAAAAACATAAACAACAGTGTATCCTTCTTTGAAGTCACGCCTACAACTGATTTGGCTGAAAAACATAAACAACCTATCACTCTACTTAGCCTACAGGAGTCACCGTTCCCAATACTGATTAATTTATGTCATTATTTCCTGCAATAATATTATGCAAAAATATGATCCGTTTTAAATAAAAGGATAGTCGATTCTTAAGGCTTGATATCGAGATGTCAATTTCTTAGGTCGAAACGGATTTTGACGAACATAAGATCTAATAGACCCGAACTTCATGTATGCTTGATCGGGTCCAGACCTGAATCGAGCTTCGAGTCTATTGGACCCGAGCCCGAACAAATCCGAGACTCGGGTCCAGGTTTCTAGACCCGAACTGCAGTTTCCAGTCCAGAAGGACCCCAAGCTCGGTCCTTCAAAAAAGACAAAGCAAGGAACAGCGCTATTAAGCAGCTATTAATGAATGGCCTTCTTCAGCTTCCCTCCTTCCTCGTCCTCTATAACCTATGTCGTCCCCCTCCATTCTTCAGCTTCCTTCCTTCCTTCCTTGTCCTCCATCGCTAACTTTATTACTGCTATTACTACTCTTAACTCCTCTCATTTTAAAGGAATGTATAGGCTCTCTCTCATGTCATTTCCCATAATGCTGCGATCAGACCCACATTACTCCGAGTGCGAGGTTGGGATCGATCCGGCGATCAGGACGGTCAACACCAGTTCGAAGCAGGGTAACGGAGCTCAGGTGCAGTCAGGGGGAGCCAACCTTGATAAGCCTTTGGCTCCTTCTCATGCCGAAGACACCGTCGATGAAGGCAGCAGGGATGGCAAAGTTTTTGGTGGGACCTGCGGCAGCCCGGGAGAGATACTGTACAAGTGGGTGAACTACGGAAAGGGGTGGAGGGCAAGGTGGTTCATGCTAAAGGACGGAGTGCTTTCCTTCTATAAAGTTCACGAGAACACCAATCTGCCTTGGTCCGTGAAATACTAAGAGATCAAATCTCTCATGGATCCCCTTAACCCTACTTGGGGTTTCCTCTACCAAATATGTGGTAAGGCATTCAAGTTTACTGCCTTCTCATGTTTTCCATCAATCCATGCATCTGGTCTTACTGAATTGATGGATGAATAATTAGTTCGTCGGCCTAGCCAGCACATGGGATGGGTAGATAGATAGATTATTGCATGAGACGAAATGGTCAAATTATCCCCAGCACGTATTTTGTCAAAGTCTCTTTCCTGTATAATATAAGATTAGGTTATGATGAAAAAAAACCCGCTCCCACAAGTTCGACCCAGACCCAGCGGGCTTGTTCACTAGGTTGTAAAAAAAAAACTAGTTTGATTCAGATCCCCTTACATTAATATTTGTTCCATACATGATTTCTGCTCTCGTTTTGTGTTTTTGTATTAGATCCTAAAGGTTTGTGAATGAAGATATAAATCCGAAACATACCATAGTTCGAGATTAAAATTATGAATCCATAGTGGACTCAACAGGAGGTCCAATTAAATTTTTTCGGTCGAATTTAAATTTTATATTTTAAAACTATGTTATAAAATAAAACAATATGATAGTTTTATAGGATATGTTAAATATTTTTCTAATTAAATAGTGTGTAAGTCTCAAAATTGAATTTTACATCCAAAATCTAAAAATTTAATACTAAAATTATTTTAGAATGTGTGATTTATTAAATAATTATCACTCACCAAACCACCAAATAAACTAATATTATTATCAAAATATCATTTATGAAATATTATTAAGTTTTGTGGCCGTGTTCCTATTTATTAGTGGCAAAAAAATGTCGTACGATTATTATTTACCGATTCAAATCTAGTATAGAAAAACCGTCAATCGCTGCCTAACGTACTTGGCCAAATTCGACCATTTTCGATGACACTTACACTAAAATGACTGCATACCTTCACTATACTTCCCACTAGCAAGAGTTGAATAACCTCTAGAAAGGGTAAAATCGATCACCGTGAGCCGATTTTTACCGTCGCATCTATCTAGTTCTGCCCGACTACGACCAATTAGGGCCCAAATTATCCAAATTCTGGGGACCACTTGGGTGGTCAACCACTAACACAAAACGACTCACCTATACCTTGACTTCAAAATGACTCAACTTAGGCTATCTCTCCAATCGTCTCCAATGCGAATTTTCGACAACTCCTACAACAACTTTATTTTGTCCATTTTTAGAAAACGACCAAATTCGACCATATTTGGCTGAGATAAGTCCTCCACTTCTCCCACCCACCATTAGTAGTGTAATCAAAATATTTGAGAGTGATTTGTGAAAAAATAAGTTGATTTGATTAATTTTCAAAATTTAGAGATTAAAGTACAAATTTTGAAAAGTTTTGGGGTCAATTTGAAAAAATGGGAAAACTTGTTGAAATAGTTCCCGAGGTAGAATAATGGATATAAGGTGATTTTAAGACAAATATAGATTTATAAATTAATTTTCAAAAGTTGAGAGCTAAAATTGTAATTTTTTTTGTATAAATAGTGGCAAAATGGTAATTTTTCTATTTTATAGACTTAAAGTGCAATTAAATGATTTTAGGGACCCAAAGTGAACTTAAATGAAACTTTAGCACTCAAATGACAGAGTTGTGAGGTATAGTGTCCAAAATAAGAAACTTTTGATAAGTAGGGGGCAAAATGATAATTTTACCCAATTTAAGGAGCAAAATACAAACTATGAAAAAATTAAATTATCTAAGTGAGAAACTTAGAAATTTTTGGGCATTTTGGTAAATTTGACCAAATATATGTTTAGCATATGATATGTGGAATGAAATCATAGAAAGTGATTAGTCAAAACCAATTAATCGACACACGGGTCAAGAGAATCGAACTTGAATGACAAAACTGTAATTTTGGAAAATTTACGTAATAATATATAAGTATTAAGTAATTATCTAAATTAACTCGTTTATTCAATCTGATTCATATAAAATGAATACTGAAGTTGATCATACGGGGATTACGCGACCCGAGACAAGAGAAAACCCATCAAGATGAACGAGTATTAATGCTAGTGGGAGTATTGACGACAAGTACGATTGGAACAACCGATGCATTTTACTATTTTCCATAATAATATGAATATGCATTATTTATATTTTGAATTTTGTTTTTGAAAATTGATGAAAAATTTCATGGATGTATGATTACTGGAGAGTTTCCACTAAGAGGGATTGTTAGGCAGTGTCAGTGACTACAACTCTTGTTCTCTTTGTTACTCTCTTGGGAGCCATCTATAAATTTTAAAGCTTAATCCTCTTAGTTACTACATTATATATTCTTGATAATGCATTCGAGAAAACAGGCTCTGATACCACTCAAGTTGTCATGTCCCAACCCAGTTTGGTCGGATTCCTATGAGCAACCTGCCACTCCCTTTGGTCCATTAAGGGTTTCACCCTTTTCTAAACTACGAGTAGTAAGACGTCCTTTTACCTATCTTTCCTAGAATAGCATTACACAAAACTGAATATTTTAAAACAAACATACCTGTCTTACATTTCCAATTTAGGAGGGTTTTTAAGATTGGTGTTTCCTCGGTTACCTGAAAAGGGTAAAAGGGAGGGGATGAGTTATACAACTCAATGAGTGGGTGTTGGGAGTGAGTTTTTAAAAATAGATTTATCCAAACCATGCCAAGGTTATCATTTTCTTTTAAAAGAATTTTCCTAAATTTTGGTTTTTAAAACCTTTTTCCAGTTCCGTATTAGGTGTGTTTAGCTCTCTTATCCCATCACCTTGCCTCAAGAGGCGTTTGGAAAACAAAACACGCCCTTCATCAGGAAGGGTACAACATTCACAGGTGTAGCCCGTCCACTGCACCCACTTGTGGATCGGAGTGTCTTTACCATCCACCAAGATAGAAGCCCATCCACTTCTACCCTCGGTCTGAGTGGATGTCCTAGACATCCAACTCGAATGCCACTCTGTGTCCGTATGAGGACATAGACCTCATCCCAACCCCACCCTAGTCTAATGTACAAGAAGCTTATAGAGCTTCAAGACTAACTGGCATGACGAACTACCCTTATCTCCACCATGTCGTCCAGTGGCTTTTATAACCCATCACTACCCTCTAGGGCGTCTTGATGGTCCCGTACCATAAGTGCATGCACAAACAAGAGTTTTTCACATATAGCCATCATCTTTGGTGCCAACGGTCCAACGACCCTAACGTTCAACCCGACCTAAAGCTATTTGTCTAGGTCGGTCTGTCAACCTAGCCCTGATGCCTTGCGGCTAGTCCATCGAGCACTGTCGGTCTTGACTCGATACCGTGGCGAAATCACACAATCAATTTCATTAGAAAATTTCATGGCTCTTCTAAATCAAATTTGTTTACGAGCTTCTGCTCGTGCCCACTAGCATTGGGCCTACTACACGTGTTTTTCCAAAACTGGGCATTTAGCCCCATGAGTTAAAAAACCGAGGCACCTGGCCTATCTGAGTTATTCTAGCTCCCGTCAAAAAGGTCTCCCAAATATTTTAAGCATTGGAACACAGTTAGGGGAGAACACTTCTAAGAAAAATTCATTTTCAACTCATCACACTAATCGAGTGTGATGATATCTCTGCTTACAATCGGTAGGCGGGTTTCTCCTTTTCTCAAGGAAACTCATCATACCAACCGGGTATGATTATCTCTACTTACAACTAGTAAGTAGGTTTTATCCTTTAAAAGTAGTGCTCATCATCTCAATCGGTATGATGTGTAAATTAGCCCACTCACAATCGGTAAATAGGTTTTTCACTTTAAGACGGTGCTAATCATCCCAACCGAGCATGACATTTAAAAGGTTCCACTCACCCGGTAACTGTGACACGTTCATCCTGAGTTGGTTTACACGTCCATGTGAGCTTTCTTTTGCTAGCTTTCCAGTCACACATGTTCCTACACGATTTGTGTATCATTATCAATGTGTGTTTGACATAATAGCTTTCGTTTTCTCATGTATGGGCGACTAGGCCCAAATTTTTTTATTTATTGCACTTAGGTCCCTAAAGTTCACACCTTTTCTATCATGCCCTGACCCAGTTTGGTCGGATCCCCGTGATCAACCCGTTGCTCCCTTGATTTAAGAGGGATTTTCCCCTTCCTTTAATCAGGAGGAGCCATACGTAATTTAAACATTGTTCCCCGGAATAGCATAGATCAATAAAAATGCAAACTTAAAAAAATATTTAAGCATACCTAATAGAGGGTAGATCCTGGTGTTTTCTTTAGTCATGTTTTCTTTACTACTGAAAATGGATATAAAAGATGGGGTGAGTTCTACAACTCAGTGAGTGGGGGTTGGAAGTAAATTTTCAAAATAGTTTTAACAAGATGGTGCAAGGGTTGTTTTCTTTGAAAGAAAGTTTTTCTCATGTTCCGATTTTCAAAACCTTTTTCTTCATTTCCACATTAGGTGTGTTTAATAGATAACACATGTCCATTATCAGTATGGGAACACACATTCACAGGTGTAGCTTATCCACACTGCACCCACTTGTGGCTCAGAGCGTATTTACCGTCCACTAAGATAGAAGCCCGTCCAGTTCTACCCTAGGTTGGAGTGAATGTTCACGACATCTGACCCTCATACCTGAATATCACTCTATGCTAGTATGAGGACAAAGTCCTCATCCCAACCCCACCCTAGTCTCATGCACAAGAAGCTACTCCGAGCGTCTTGACTGCTAGCACGACGAACTACCCTTATCTCCACCATGTCGTCTAGTAGCCCTTAGGATGCATCACTACCCCTCTTGGGCATCTTGATAGTCCTATACCTCAAGTGCATGCACAAAACAATAGTTTTCACATAGCCATTTATCTTTGGTGCCACTGGTCCAACAGCCTTGACCCTCAACCCGACCTATAATTGTTTGTCTAGGCCGGTCCGTCGACCTGGCCTTGACGCATTGCCGCCAGTCCATCGAGTAATGTCGATCCTAACTTGGTATCATGGCAAAATCACACATCAGTTTCATTAGTGTTTCCATGGCTTTCTCAATTCAAGTTTGTTTACGAGCTCCTGCTCGTGCCCATTGGCCTTGGGCCCATTGCACATGATTTTCCAAAAAAATAAGACATTTAGCCCCACAAGTTCAAAAATCGAGGCCTCTAGCCTATCTGAGCTGTTTTAGCTCCTGTAAAAAAGGTCTCCCAAAGAGTTTAAGCATTGGCACACAGTTAAAGGAGAACAATTCCGACAAAATATAATTTTCACCTTATCTCACCAACCAGATGTGATGATACCTATGCTTACAACCGGCAAGCGGGTTTCTCCTTCCTTCAAGGAAGTCCATTATACCAATCAGGTATGATTTTCTCTACTTACAACCGGTAAGTAGGTTTTAGTTTCGTTTGCCCATCACCCCAACCAGGTATGATGTCAAAATTCCACTTACAAGTAGTTTTTCGTTTCTAAAGTGTTCATCATCCCAACCGGGTATGATGTAATTAAGCCCACTCACTCGATAACCGTGACATGTTCATCATCAGTTGGTTTTCCAAGTCAACACGAGCTTCTCTTGCTTGCATTCCAATCACACTTTCCCTACACGATTTGGGTAATCTTTTCACTTAATATCGATAAATTGTATTTAGGTATGTAAAGTTTATTTTTCCTTAACTTTAGGTCCCTAATGCCAATTTTTGCCCAATTTAAGTCCCAAAATTCCCAAAATTCCCTTTGAGTCCTCTTTTTACTAAAAATTGTATAAGGGGCTCAAGTTTTCCAAATTTCCAATTTGGCCCCCAACTTTTCAAAAATTACCATTTTGCTCCTACTTTCCAAAAATGGCAATTTAACACCAAATTTTCCAAGCATTGACCAATTGGTCCTCCAATATCTTTTTCATAGCCAGTTGACCTTCTGTTTTGGGAAATTGTAAAGAAGTCCCTCAATTTTATAAAATCCCTAATTTTCCCCAAAATTCCCCCTCCCCCCTCCCAATTTCCCCCTTTCAAACTGGTCAAATTTGATTTCTTCAAATTGACCTTTCAATTGGGGTTAATTGCTTCAATTGGAGGTATAAATCAATTCCTACACTTCTATACGATTCAATTGAGCTTTGAATAGCATGAATAGAGACGAAACAAGCTCAAATAGAGCTTCGTTGAAAAACTATACATAGAGAGAGAAAGCTTCGAAATCTTACCGTCGGAGGTGCGGCAGTCTGAGCTTTCTATCGAGGAAGGTAGCTCTCTTTCTGAGGTATCTTATAGGATCAATAATTCCTATAATTGACATTGAATCGAGGGAGAATTTCATTTGTGAAGTTTCACCGTTTCTCTTTCTAACTCCGACTGGGAATGATAGGGGGGGGAATTGGCATACCTTTTAGCTCTGTTGCAGTCATATGAGGGTCGTGGGAGTGTCAGGAGGGCTTGGTTTGGCCGGAGGAGGGCTGAATTTGGCTAAACTTAGCTCGACCAAAACAGGGCAGCTTCGGTCCTTTGGACCTGCTTCACTGTTCAATTCCGTTGGTGCTTCTCCGGTGGTCCTCGAATCGAATGAAGGTTGCTGTCAGGTAGCTGACTTCCCCCAGAGTCTAAAGAACCTGACCTCACATTCTGAGGCTGAGAAAAATGCCTATGTTGGAGCTCTGGTTCGAGCTTCACCGAAAAATGGAGCAGTTGAGAGAGAATAGAGATTTCAGGTGTGAGGAGGATGAATGGAGAGGAGCTCTTTATATAGGGAGCTTGGGGACTCTTTGCCCGACCGTTTCACACCTTGGTTAAGCTTATCCTCACCCTAAAACGGCCTGAACGGAGCCATTTTTTCTTCGTTGGTGCTGTCCTTTTCTACATTGAATGAATAGTATTGTCATCCGAAAGAAGAAGACAACATTGTTCCAAACCGGACCCGACCGGTCTGACAGGGTTTAATGCTTAAATAAACCGATTTAGGCCTGATTCGAGCAGTTTTCTCAAAATTCAAAATTTAAAAATTTATCTAAATTCATTCTCTATCTAATGGTGGCTTGAATTCCCTAATTTGAATATTTTATACCACCTAGAAAAATGAATTTAGCAACCAGTTCAATGATGGTTCAAACCGATTCAATCCGGTTCAGGTCTAGTTCACATGAACCAGTCTAGTTTTCTCTTTCATTTTGTCCCGAGGTCCTTTTCCATCACTTTTATTACTCTTTGAGTCACTTGGGGTTTGTCAATTTCTCATTTTTCCCTTTCTCTATCGGTTAAGGTTCATGAACCGGTTCGGTTTTCTCTATTGAGTTGACTAGTTCCTTCCCCGATTTTCTTATCTTTAAGGGTCAGGGTTTACATTTTGACTTTAGGTCCCTAGTGTTAAAATTTCCTCAAATTAAGTCACGCGGACTTCCAATATCCTCCTTGGGCTCTTAATTTACTTTAAATTGTGTAAATGGCTCAAATTTCCCAAATTTCTAATTTGGTCCCCAATTTTCCAAAAATTACGGTTTTTCCCCTACTTACCAAAATAGCAATTTGGCCTCAAATATTTTAAAATTTTGACCAATTGGTCCTCCAACATCTTTTTCATAGCCAATTGGCCTTCAATTTTGGGAAATTGCATAGAGCTCCCTCAATTTTTCGAAATCTCCAATTTTCCCCCCATTTCTCCCCTTCAAACTGACCGAATTTGATGTCTTCAAATTGGTCATTCAATCAGAGTTAATTGTTCCAATTGATGGTATGGATTAGTTCCTACGCTTTCATACGATTTAATTGAGCTTTGAACTGCAGCATTTGGGTTCGAATTGAGCTCAAACGGAGCTTTTTCATTAAAATGTTCATAGAGAGAGAAAGCTTCAAAAGCTTACCGTCGGAGGTGCAGCAGTCCAAGCTCTTGATCGGAGGAGATAGCTCTTGTCCTGAGGTTTATTCTAGAATCAAGAATCGCTACAATTGAAGTACAATTGAGGGTGAATTTAATTAGTAAAATTTGACACTTTCTCTCTCTAACACCGATCTGCAACAATGGAAGATGGCCGAATTGGCTTACTTTTTAGCTTTGTTGAGGATCAATATCCGGACCTTTTTTATTTATATATGTGAGGGTCGTAGGGGTGTTAAGGAGGCTTGGTTTGGCCGGAGGAGGGCTGAATTTGGTCCAATTCAGCTCAGCCAAAACAAGGCAGCTTGGGTCCGTCAGAGCTACTTAACTGTTTGATTCCATCGGTGCTTCTTTGGTGATCCTTGGGTCGAAAGGAGGTTGTTATCAGGTAGTTGACTTCCCCTTGAGTCTGTAGGATGCAACCTTACCTTATGAGGCTAAGAAAACTACCCAAGTTGGAGCTCTGGTTTGAGCTTAACCGAAAAATGGAGCAGTTGAGAGAGAATGGCAATTTGAGATGTGTGGAGGATGAATAGAGAGGAGCTCTTTATATAGGGAGCTCGGGGACCCTATGCCCGACTACTTACCATTTTGGTCGAGCTTATCCTAGCTCGAAATGGCCTGAACGGAGCAGTTACACCTTTGCTAGAGAAGGAAAGTTTTTGCATTGATGAACAGTGTTATCATCCTGAGGAAGAAGACCAAACTATTCTGAACTGGACCAGACCGGTCTGACTGAGTTCAATGGCAAAAATCTGTCGGTTCAGGCCCGATTCGATCGATTTTCTCAAAATTAAAAATTTCTAAATTCATCCTCTATCTAATGGTGGTTTCAATTTCCCAATTTGAAATTTCTAAGCCATCAAGAAAAATAAATTTAGAAACTGGTTTAAGTATGGTTTACACCGGTTTAATCCATTTTAATATGGTTTAAGTTCGGTTCACCCTAAACCGGTTTGATTTCCTCTTCCAATTTGCTCCATGGTTCCTTTCTATGATTTTTATAACTCTTTGAGTCATTTGAGATTTTCAAATTTCCTAATTTGTCCTTTATTGGTTATGGTTCATTAACCAACTCGATTTTCCCTTTTTGAATCGACCGGTTCTTTTCTCAGTTTTCTTATCTTTGAAAGGGCGGGGTTTACAATCTTAGTAGAGATACCTAGATAATGCAAGAAAAGGTGGCAGGTTGTTCATGGGGTTAGACCAAATGGGTTGGGGCATGACACTCTTTGTGAGCATGGATGTGACTTTTTGTGAGAATGAACCATTCTATAAGTAATCAACATAGTCTACAACAGTACTACAAGAATTGTCAATTCGTGATATACAATAAAAAATGAAGAAATTATCAATGATACAAGTGTTAAAAATATTATTGTAGTAGTGACTACGTGTCCTATAATTTGGAGTAACAAATATGGAAAAAAGGATAAGCTACAATTGAAGGTATATAGCAGGATGAGTAAGGATTATGCTAAGGGGAGAAATATGAGTCAAGTGATGGTGAGACACAAGGACAAACACTTACACCACAATCCATGCCCCTAGATGTCCCAGGTATTAATCAAAACTCTGACGGTTCCTAAACGTCACTAGAAGGTAATGACTCTATGCAAGAACAAATATTTATTCCACAATCCATACATCTAGATGTCTCTAGTATTCATCAACCTTCTAATGATTTATCAACGTCATTGGATAGTAATGATTCTTTACCTATTGCAATTAGTAAAGAGCATAGAACTAATGTAGGGAAACCTCCAATTATGTATGGATTTGAGAATGATATATCTAATTATATTTCATATGCATTTATTCCACGTGCATATAAGTAATTTATTGCATCACTACAGTCAGTGCACATACCAAAGAATTGGCAAGAGGCTAAACAGGGTTCGAAGTGGCTTGGAGCAATGCATGAGGAGATGAAGGTGCTAGAGAAGAATAAAACGAGGAAACTTGCTCAACTTCCGGATATAAAAAAAACTTTTATGATCTAAGTGTGTATTCAATGTGAAACAGAATGTTGAATGAGAAGTTGTTAGGTACAAAGCAAGGTTGGTGGCAAAAGGTTATAATAAAACATATGGAATAGACTATGATGAAATTTTTGCACCAGTAGCTAAGATGAGCATCGTAAGCCTTGTTTCTCCATAATGAGAAAGCCGAAATAGGAAACCAGAGTGGTTCGAAATTAATGAATAAAGGTCAAAACGGGAAATCGGAAAGTCCCAAGGGGCCAACAAAGACCCAAAATTTAAGGAAAAGAACCATGGAGGGAATTGAATGTGAAAACTGGACTGATTCATGGTGAATCGGATCTGAACCGGATTGAACCAAACTGAACTACGAAGAACCGATTCAAAGATTTATTTTTCTAGGTGACTTAAAAATGTCAAATTAGGAAATTGAAGTGACATTAGGGAGAAAATAAATTCAGAAAATTTTAGAAAATTTTAAATTTTAGAAAATCTATTAAATCGGGCTTGAATTGGCCAATTTTTTATTTCGGGTCACCGAACTCGGTCCGACTGAACCGGTCAATGGACTACCTGCCAGGTCAGTGCTCAGTCAGCAAGCGCGATCAATCAGCGAGCGATGCGTGGCGAAGCACTCCCAATCAGCCGCTCGGTCAGCGCATGGAAGCATTGGCCAATCAAAGTGTAACACATGTTCTCGGTCAACCGTCAATTCCACATCACCAACGATCGACCAATAGAAGTGTGACATGTGTCCTCAATCAATGGTCAACTGAGGAGAAGCCACATCAGCCATACTTACTAATGAGGAGCTGAAACTTGACAAAGATGCCACATCAGTGGTCGAGTAGGACATTAGAGAAATGGTTGACTAATCAGAGATCGACACGTGGTAAGGCCATGTCAGATGGTTTCAGCTAATCCGAGGCTTACACATGGTAGTGGCACAACACACTAAGAGGGATATCCAAATGATTTAAATCAACCAATCAGAAGATGCTACGTATTGGGGTCAAACGACTAGTGGAGGATAGTCACGGCCACATTGAAACGAACAACCAATAGGAGATCACCACATGGCTGGTCAACATGTCAAAGGATGGCTCAGACGTTGAGTGGGATTCCAAGTCAGCAAATTCAACCAATCACAGCATGCCACGTGGTAGCTCGAACGAACATCATAGTGTCATCTCCTTCCTAGGAACGTTGGCAGAGAGAGAGGCGGATGCACTGCCCGGTCTCTAGTGACCCAAAATGTCCTTCGATCTAACTGAGGGCAGGTGAGTTTGGGGTTGATCAACCATAGCAGAGTAGCCCTGTCAATTGTAAAGCTCCCTATATATAGAGCTACTCCCCATTCATCCTCCTCATCCCTCAAACGATAAAATAAGACAAGGTACTCCCCTTCTTGGTGAGGCACGAACCATAGCTCCGACAAGGGTCTTTCTTGCAACCTCAAAAGTCGAATTTGGGTTCCCTGAAATCGGGAATAAGTCCTTTACCTTTCTACAACCTCCATCTAGCTCTAGTATCATTGGAGAAGCCCCAACAAACTCGCACAATGAACTTGCTCCCCTGATTGTCTACGACTAGAATTGGTTGAGCTGGATTCGAGCCTTCTTAGAGCAATCACGACCAAACCAAGCACTACCAACCTCCCCTAGAAGAGCCCTAACCTCCCATGAACCATCTTGGTAAATCCCATGTGTCGCCCTTCGCCAAAATTCACTATTCATAGCGTACATATACCAATAACTAAATTTAGAGATTCTCACCGCTCAGGGCATCAATTGAGCCGAGGTTTGATCTAGGAAGGATCCTGAGGAAGAGAGGAATCTAGTGGGAATGAAAGCTTCGATCGCCAACTCCTCATTGGTGAATAATTGAAGCATTCTCTCTCTAAAACCGTTTTCCAGTGAAGGTCCATTCGACCTCATTTCTAAGACAGAATGGGCATTTTAAAGCTTGAAATGAACTAGGGGAGGTAGGGAAGATGATAGGATCATGTTAGAACTCAATTGGGAGGAATTTTAGGTCGAATTGATGAAGTCCAAGTTTAGGAATCAATTTGTAATTTTTGGAAATTTTGGGGGCCAAATTGTAATTTTAAAGAATTATGGTGTCCCTTGTAGAAATATAAAGAAATTAGAGGTCCGAATGAGATATTTGCTAATTTTAAGGACCTAATTGGAAATAAGGTACACTTATAGACTAAAACGTAATTATGGAAAATTATGGGTCTTAAGTGTAAATACCTTATGGTTCAGGACTAAATTATCCTTCTTGTTAGGAACATATCACCTACAAGTTCACACAGAGGAAACATGCACACGCTTTGAATTCCCTTGGATGATCATGTCTTGGAATACAGGTGAGTGGGAATTTTCGACATCACGCTCGGTTGGGGTGATGAGAAAGTTTTCGATTTGAAAATCATTATTTTCCAAAAATAGTCTGCCCTAACTGTGTGAAACTGCTTAAAATTTTGGGGAGCTGTTTTCGAGAAGAGCTAGAGACATTCCAATGGGCCCAAGAACAATGGGAATGAGCTTAGGCCCATAGACAAATGGACTAGTAATGAGCCTATGAAAAACTCATATAAGTGGAAAATTGTGTGAGATAGCTACCGAGTCAAGGCTAGGGTTGCCACACTCGTTGGGTTTGTGGTTACCGAGTCATAGCCAAGTTGTCAAACTCGTTGGGCTGGTAGTACCAAGTCAACGTCGGGTCATCAAGCTCATGGGGGCCGGTAACACCAAAGATAAAGGTCTTAATTGAAAAAGGACTTGTGTTTGTGCATGCTGAGACACAAAACCATTGAGGCACCTGGTATGGGGTAGTGTTGGTTCTAACGTCTACTGGATGACCGAAGGAGCATAAGGGATGTTTGTTATCCAATGAGTCAAGAAGCTTAGGGAGCTTCATGCGCATTGAGACCGAGGAAGTAGGAGAGAGGTCTCGTCCCACTATAGCAGACATGAAAGAAATTGTGGTTTGAGGGATGGGCGGTAAGGCTCACTCAAACTTGTGGTAAAAGGTGTGACCTTCTACCAGGGTGGTCCGTAAAGGTGCTACGGACCACAAGTGGAGTAGTCGGGGACTACTTTGCGAATGTGTGAACCCTTTGATGATAAAGGGTGATTGTTTGTTGAAACACCTTAAGCAAATGGAGAGGGATAAAAGAGTTCCAACCAACCCTTTTTCTTTATTTTCAAAACCACCACTCACTGAGTTTTAGAACTCACCCCTCCCCTTCTCCCTTTTTAGGAAGAGAAGACTCCACCTCGCCAAAAAGCACCACCCATCACCTAATGCAAGTTACAATCATATAAAGTCTTTCTCTTGAGTTAGTTTGGTAATGTTGTTCCAAGGAAACCAAGGAGATCGAATTACGCCTGACTCTTATCGGTGACTAGATGGAGAGCATCCTTTTATAGCGAAAAGAGGGACGGGTTGATCATGGGGATCCAATCAAACTGGGTTGGGGCATGACAAGCACCATGAGAATGCTTATTTTATGTGTTTCTAATTTCGGATAGACATTACATCAAATGGATGTAAAGAATGCATTTTTGCATGGAAACCTACAAGAGAAAGTATATATGGAGATTCCACCTATATTTGGTACGATGAAGTCTATGGGAAAAGTATGTAGGTTGAAGAAATCTTTGTATGGACTCAAACAGTCACCAAGAGCATGGTTTGACCGATTTTGACGTGCAATAGTCAAAATGGGTTACCGAGAGTGTAATAGAGATCATACGATTTTCTATTGACACTATAATGGTCAAGTTGCTATTATCGCAGTATATGTGGATGGTGCTAAGATATTGCAAATGAAAAAAATAACTAAGTAAAAAATGTGAGGTGAAAGACTCGAGTTCTCTAAATTATTTTTTTGGTATTAAGATTACAAGGTATAGGAAAGGCATAGTACTTTTTCAGAAAAAATATACATTGGATTTACTTAGTAAGATAGGGATGTTAAAATTTCGAAAAGTTTCACCACCAATAAAACCGAATCATAGGTTGTGTGCTCAATTACATGACTCGGTGGATAAAGAACGATATTAGAGGATTATTGGATGATTGATCTATCTATGTCATACAAGGCCTGATTTCACATATGCAGTCAGTATTGTTAGCAAATATATTGTAAACCTTGCTCCTTGGAGTTAAGGAAAACCAGGAAAAGAATTGGTCTTATTGAGAGAGAAAACTGAACCAATTCATAAGCCCATTATTGGGGAACGAGCAAGTTGGAGGAATTTTAACTCCCAAGTGACCCAAAGATGTTCCTAGACCTTGGAAGTAACTTTAGGACAAATTGAGAGAGAGAAACTGAACTAGTTTGGGTGAACCATAACCAAACCAGATTGAACCGGCTTAAGAAACCAAGCTGGTTTATGAACCGAAACCCATAGAGAGGGGGTAAACCAGGAAATTTAGGGACCCCGAATGAACTAAGGAGTCATAAAAGTCGTGAAAAAGGACTTTTATGACTCCTTGGGACTTTAGGATGAGTTGAAGATGAAAATCAAACTAGTTTAGGTGAACTGGATCTAAACCGGCTTGGACCTGTTTGAACCCCTAATGAACCGGATGCTAAATTCATTTTTATATGTGGCTTAAAATTTTCAAATTTTAGATATGAGGCCACCATTGGATAGAAAATGAATTTAGAAATTTTTAGATTTGAAAGATTCGGTCGAATCGGGGATGAACCGGGCAGTTTAAGCTTTGAACCCAATTCGGACAGGTCTGGTCCGGTTCAAAACAGTGTCATCTTCTTCCTTCAGATAACAACACTGTTCACTCACCGAAAAATCGAAAAAACATCAGCGAAGAAGAAATGTTTTCGTTCAGTATGTTTCAGACCATCAATATCTGTCATAAAGGTGCCAAACGGACGAAAGACGAGTCCCCGAGCTTCCTATATAAAGAGCCCATCTACATTCATCATCTTCACACCTAAAAAGCTCACTCTCTCTCAGCTGCTTAGTTTTCTAGAGTAGCTCGAACCAGAGCTCCGATATAGGGTCATTTTTGAGCCAAAGAAGGCGAGGTCGGGTTCCTTAGAACTGGAGAGAAGTCAGCTACACGGTGGTGACATCCATTCTTTTCGAGAGTCACCGGAGAAACGCTAGCGTGATCAAACAGTGAAGCAGCTCCGACGTGATCGAACAATGAAGTAGCTCCGGCAGACCGAAGCTGCCATATTTCGGCCGAGCTGAAATTGGCCAATTTAAGCCCTCCTTAGGCCAAACTAATCCCTCCCAACACTTTCTCAGCCCTCCCACGGCCGAATTAGGACCAAAAGGTAAGCTAATTCAGCTCTACTCTGCAATTTCTTACTGGTGTTAGAGAGAGTCGACAGAATTTCAATGATAGAATTCAATTCTAATTTGACATCAATTGATGTCATTCTTAATCCTAGAAGGAACCTCATGAGGAGAGCTACCTATCCAGATAAAAAGCTCAGACTGCCGCGCCGTCACCAGTGAGCAATTGAAGCTTTCTCTCTCTACATTTTATTTTTCAGCGAAGCTCCGTTTGAGCTCGTTCCGATGTTAAAACTTACGATTTAAAGTGCTATAAAATCATATGAGCATGTAGAAACTCAATTTCAACAATTAGAAGTGTTTGATAGGTCAATTTGATGAAATCAAATTTGGCTATGTTAGTGAGTTGAAATTGGGGGAAATTTTGGGAAATTGGGGATTTTCCAAAATTCGAAGGACCAAAATGTAATTTTATAAAATTATGGGTCAATTGGACATGATGAGAATCTTAGAGGGCCAATTGAGAAATTTTAGAATTTTTGGGCTAAAACTTACCATTTTTGCAAAGGGCAAAATGGTAATTTTGGAAAAGTTGGGGGACCAAATTGGGAATTTGGAAAATTTGAACCCATTTTAATGAAATTGAGTAAATTGAGACCCCAAGAAGAATTTTAAAAATTTTGGGACTCAATTTGAGGAAAAACCGGCATTTTTGGACTTAAAGTTAAAGAAAAATAACTTTAGGGACCAAAATGTAAATAAAGGAAAAATTGGTTTTTTGCATTCATTAGGAACAAATGGGGGCTATTAGGGCAAATAATAATGAACAACTATATTCATTTCGTGTAGAAAAATGAGACATCCGGAACGCCTGCTGAAGTTAAGCTTGCTAGGGACGGAAACTAAGTGGAATTTCACTGCATGATCTAGTGAGTGGAAATTTTATATCATACCCGGTTGTGGATGATAAGTAACTCGAAATGAAAACCCATTACTTGGTGGAATTTTAAACATCAAAATTTAGAGGAGTGATGTGAAAATGACGCGGAAAAACTACTTACAGATTGTAAGTAGATCATATCCCGTTGGTATGATGAAACTTCCTTGGAGGAAGTGGAAAACCCGTTCATTGGTTATCAGCGGAGATATCCTCATACTCGGTTGGTATGATGGATAGTTGAAAATTTATTTTGTCAGAAGTGCTCTCCCTTAACTGTGTGCCACTGCTTAAATGATTTGGGAGACCTTCTTAACGGGAGCTTAGATAGCTCTTATAGGTCGGGGGCCACAATTTTGGATTTTGGGGGCTAATATGCCCGATTTTGACAATCTTGAACAATGGGCCATAGGCCAATTGGCACGAGTAGGAGCTCGTAAAGAAACATGAGATATATAACATAAAACTTTAAGTAAATGAATTGTTTGGCCATGGTACCAAGACAGGACCGACATATTCAATCAACTAGTGGCTGTGCGACATGATAGGTCTCCGGACTAGTCAAGGCAAATAACTGCAGGTTGAGTTGATGGTCGGGGCCGTTGGACTAATGGCACCACATATTATAAGGCATGATGTGAAAATACTGATTGTGCATGCACTATGTATACGGGACCTTCAAGACGCCCAAGAGGGGTAGTGATGTGTCTTATGGCTCTGGACGACCTAGTGGATATAAGGGCAGTTCGTCGGACCAAGTGACCTTGCGAAGCTCGACGTAGCTTTAAGCGCAAGAGACCGGGGTGGGGTTAGGATGAGGTCTTTGTCCTCATACGGATATGGAGAATTGATCTCGGGATTGAGGATCGGATGTCACGTACATTCACTCATTCTTAAGGTAGAAGTGGACGCGTTTCTATCTAGGTGGCCGGTAAAGTCGCTCAAACGCCACAAGTGGGTTCAGTGGATGGGTCGCCTGCGATTGTGTGATTGACCTTAATGATGAAGGATGTGTGTTGGGTGATGACACACCATTATTAATAAGAAATGGTTATAAAAACAGAGATTTGAAATGAAAGGATTTTTGAAAGAAAATAAGGAGTCTGACACACTTCAACATAAATATTTTTCCTAAAAGTTAAATTTTGAAAACCCATTCACTAAGTTGTCGAAACTCACCCCTCTTTTTTTATCCCTTTTTCAAGAAAAGAGGAAATGATTAGGAATAACACCGAGCCTTACCCTTTGTCAGGTATGCTTAATTTTTCTTAAGCTTGCATTTTATTTGATATATGCCTTTCCAGGGAACAAGGTTAAAATTATATTGGCTCATCTCAAGTTAAAGAAGGAGGAAACTTCTCTTGAACCGAAAGAGTGGCGGGTTGTTCATGGGGATCCAACCAAACCGGGTTGGGGCGTGACAACTAGAGTGGTATCAGAGCCTAGTTCCCTTGAAACATTATCAATATTATGTCATGACATTAAACTAACTCTAACTTTCGTTTAGAAAGGAGAGTCCCTAGAAAATTCGCGAAAAAATCCAGTCCACCCCCTATAATCATGAAAAAGACATCCAACCCAAGGGTGGAAGCTGTCTAATGGTTTCTAAGGGTGAAAAAAGGGTGCCCAAGGATATGGTGGAAGACTACCGGAAACTAGTCAGAGCCTTACTAGAACTAGAAGGCATCATATACCCTCTTCCTAGACAGGAGGAACCAGCATCACCTCCTAGATTTCCAACCCCTCCTCCTTCAATGCCACAACAACCAAAAGGGAATCCCACCAAGAAGGAGGTCTAGGATAACTATTGGAATGCATATGCCACCTTCATGAAGGTCCACCAAGTACCTTTACCCACTCAACCTAACTTCAATCCGTCTCAATGAGTGAAGTGGACTTATGAGTGTGAGGTGGAAGTACTAAGGTGGTACGAATTGGAGGCCATACATGAAATTCGTCCTATTAAGGATCACGAATAGACCCTAATCAGTTCCTTAGAGCCTTTTGATCAAGAGTCTCATAATCGTTCTAGGGTTAACTCTAGCCCTATCTATGACCCCAAGGGATTAAGGGGTAGAGAATTCCTGTAATAAGCCAAATTATTGCAAGAAAATATTTTCTGAATAAATGAAGGTAGAAGTTTATTAAAACTCCTGAGTTCCTTGAAAAAATTTAAGAGTATGATAATAAAAGTTTAAATAAAAGGGTAGAAATTCCCCTAAGGAAGAATGGGTTATTGATAGTTGAACTCAACCCTTAAGACTTACCCTTAGAAACATGATAAGGAGAAATTCATCTGAAGGAGATACTAAGAAAAGGAAAAGGGAGTGGAGGAGCAACCATCCACGAGTACAAATTTTTTTTTGAGAGACCAAGAAGTTAAAACTAAACTTTGAGAATAAGAAGTATAACATCCCAAAGGAACCACAAGAATAGAAGCTGATGAGAAGAAAAAAAAATTAAGTATAGAGTCTACCAGGGGAAAATAGAGAGAAAGTACAACAATATGAAGTTCTAGGTGTAACAAATTACTATTAAAGAACTAAGATATAAGTTCCTTAAGAATTTGAAAGGATAAGAGACATGTGGAAGGTAAAGTATGAATCAAAGAAAGAAGAAAAAAAACAAGAGTAGATGAATCGTACTGGGTCCTTAAGTTTAGGAGAAAATGTAAAACGAAAATTTCAAAAAAAAAAAAATAGGGCGATCGAACACAAGAATCCCAAATTGGAAGACACCAGAAGGAGGATGGAAAGTAGGAAGTTGAATTGGGGAAGGAGAAAGCTTCAGGTAAAAAATGGTTGATCGAAGGAGGGTGGCAACACCAAAGTTTTAATGAGGTCCTCGGTAAGAAGTACGAGTGGTTAAGTGAGAGTATTGGGAGGTTGAGCATAATCTACTACATGAAGGCCTAGAAAACTCAAAATAGGAACTTTAGAAAAATCGTATATAAGGAAATAACTTATTTAGACCAAATTATTTGGATGAGTAAATGAAGTTTGACCAAAGATAGGGAATAGCGAAAGAATATACCCTAACCAAGGCAAAAAGGAAAATACTAAGGATATGAAGGTACGAAAGGTTTAGACACGATGAGGATGAGAGATCCACATCAAAGGAATAAACAAATATTGAAGCGAGTGAAAATGAAGCAAGATCAATAGAAGGTACTCAGGATTCAAAGAGTAAGAGTAAGTTGGGAAAAAAATCAGCAAAAAGATACTCTAGAAATTTAAGGATTTTAGTGGTAGAACTAGAAGAAAATACTAAGTGAAAGAGAATGTGAAGCTCATTAGAGAAAGAAAATTTGGGAAGACATTGGTGTACCAAGGAAAGAGGGTGAATCCAACGGAATAAGCAAGAGAATAACTCCTCAAGAATAACATAATGGAAAAGGAAGAATCGTGTACCAAGAGAAGGAAATCGTAAAGAAATCATGGGATAAATCAACCTAAGTGATATATAGAAAGGAAGATGACATCAATAGATTCCATACGAGTAAGAAAGGAACTAAACTCAGAATGAATAATACTGGGAGAAACATTGATAAAGGCAAGGATGGAATGGGAAAGAGAAGAGATCTTAAGGGGGGAGGACACTAGTAGGAAGGCATAATCAAGTAAAAGAGCAAACGTTTTAGTATGTCAGTAAGTATCAGGAAATTTAAGGATTTGAAGGTGGAATGAATGAATAAAGAAATTTGAAAAAGGTGAGAAATACGGGAACCAATACTATCATAGGGACGTAAAGTTAAAACATCTCGAAGAACGTCATGCGATAAGAGGGACATGTAAATCCAACTGACTCCGAGAAATACGACTTACACAAGGAATGGTTTATGAGTAAGACATAATGAAGTCAAGCATAAAAAGGTGATAACCAACGAATGATGAACGTACTCCATGTAGGATGAAAAGACAATTAATGCCAGAATCCGTGGAAGAAAAATAACTGGGAATTCTAGTTTTGAAATTGTGGGTGAAAGAAGTCTCGTATATGAAATGGTGCCTTGGGAAAGAAGGACGTAACAAAAGAGAATGATCATGGATGTTCAAAGGAAATACTCTAGGCTAAGGTAAATTTCATAGAATGAGTAAAGGATGGGAATGAGATGAGAATCTTAAATATATGATAAAAGAGATAAACGAAAATAACCGAGAAGTATGTAGGACGAAAGAATAGAAAATTTTATAATAAAAAAAAGTTTAAGCCAACACGCGGATAATGTGAAATAAGTTTTGGGGACAAAAATCCTAAAAGAAGGGGTGAGTCGTAAACCCCGCTCCTTGGAATTAAGGAAAACAAGTAAAAGAACCAGTCATATTGAGGGAGAAAACCGAACTAGTTCATAAGCCCATTATTGGGGAACGGGCAAGTTGGAGGAATTTTAACTCACAAGTGAACCAAAGAGGTTCCTAGACCTTGGAAAGTAACTTTAAGACAAATTGAGGGAGAGAAACTGAATCGGTCGTAACTGAACTGGATTGAACCAGCTTAAGAAACCAAGTCAGTTTATGAATCGAAACCCATAGAGAGGGGGCAAATCAGGAAATTTAGGGACTCCTAATGACCTAAAGAGTTATAAAAGTCATGAAAAAGTACTTTAGGATGAGTTGGAGATGAAAATCAAACCAGTTTAGGTGAACCGGATCTGAACCGGTTTGGATCGTTTAGAACCACTAATGAACCAGATGCTAAATTCATTTTTCTAGGTGTCTTAAAAATTTTAAATTTTAGATTTGAGGCCACCATTGGATAGAAAATGAATTTAGAAATAGATTTGAAAAATTCGATCGAATCATTGATGAACCGTCTGATTTAATCTTGGAACCCAGTTCGGACCGGTCCAATCCGGTTTGGAACAGTTTCGTCTTCTTCCTGCAGATGACAACACTGTTCACTCGCCGAAAAATCGAAGCAGCATCGGTGAAGAAGATATGTTTTTGTTCAATACGTTTTAGGCAATCAATGTCTATCATAAAGGTGCCAAATGAACAGCAGACGAGTCCCCGAGCTCCATATATAAAGAGCCCCTCTCCATTCATCCTCTCCACACCTAAAAAGCTCACACTCTCTCAACTACTTAGTTTTCCGGTGAAGCTCAAACCAGAGCTCCGATATAGGGTCATTTCTAAGACAAAGAAGGTGAGATCAGGTTTCTTAGAACTCGGAGAAGTCAGCTACATGGTGGTGACATCCATTCATTTCGAGAGTTGTCGGAGAAGCACCAGCGTGATCGAACGGTGAAGCAGCTCCGGCGGACCCAAGCTGCCCTATTTCGGCCGAGCTAAAATTGGCCAATTCGAGCCCTCCTCAAGCCAAACCAAGCCTTCCCAACACTTCCTCAGCCCTCCCATGGCCGAATTAGGACAAAAAAGTAAGCCAATTCAGCTCCCCTCTACAATTTCTGATCGGTGTTAGAGAGAGAGTCGACATAATTTCAATGATAGAATTCTAATCCAATTTGACATCAATTGATGTCATTCTTAATCCTAGGAGGAACCTTAGGAAGAGAGCTACCTGTCTAGATAAAAAGCTTAGACCGTCACGACCTCACCAGTGAGCAATTGAAGCTTTTTCTCTCTACAGTCTATTTTCTGGTGAGGCTCCGTTTGAGCTCGTTCTGGCATTAAAACTTACGATTTAAAGTGCTATGGAATCATATGAGCATGTAGAAACTCAAATTCAACAATTAGAAGTGTTTGATCGATCAATTTGATGAAATCAAATTCGGTTGTGTTAGTGAGTTAAAATTGGGGGAAATTTTGGAAAATTGGGGATTTTCAAAAATGAGAAGGACCAAAATGTAATTTTATAAAGTTGAGGGTCAATTGGGCATGATGAGAATGTTAGAGGGCCAATTGAGAAATTTTAGAATTTTTGGGGTAAAACTTACCATTTTTTGAAAAGGAAGGGTAAAATGGTAATTTTGGAAAAGTTGGGGACCAAATTGGGAATTTGGAAAACTTGAACCTCTTTTTTATGAAATTGAGTAAATTGAGATCCCAAGAAGAATTTTAAAAGTTTTGGGACACAATTTGAGGAAAAATCGGCATTTTTGGACTTAAAGTTATAGAAAAATAACTTTAGGGACCTAAATGCAAATAAAGGAAAAATTGGTTTTTCTCATTTTGGAATGAATGAGGGCTATTAGGCGGAAGAATAATGAACAACTATTGTAAACCCCACACTTTTGAGTTAAGAAAAATCGGGAAAACAACCAGTCAAATCGAGTAAGAAAACCGAGCCAGTTTACATTTGAGAACACGCAATATGAAAATTGACAATTTCCGGGTGATCTAAAGGGTTTATTAAATCTTGGAAAAGAAATTTAAGAAAATTTAAAAAATAAAAACTAAATTGGTTCAGGTGAATTAAATTTTATAAGAACTTAAAAGTTAAGAGTGCTTGCTCGAGAGTAGTGTGAGGATGGGTGACCTCTTGGGAAGTATGAATTTTTTTTTGTAACCCGAAATTTCGGTAAAAATTTTTTATCTATGCCTTATCATAAATAACCATAAATTAATATATATTTAATTATTATAATTAATACCAATAATTTATAGCAATATTAATACTAGTAATAAATCTCATCCATTTAATACACGTGTTTCATCCACATTTCATTCTCCTCACACCTGAACACTTATCTCTCTCTCTACTGCTCCATTTCCCGGTAAAGCTCGAACCAGAGCTTCGACTTGAACAAAGGTCACGCTCTTTAGAACCGGGGAGAAGACAGCTATCTAATAGCAAACTTCAGTCAATCCGAGAATCATTGGAGAAGCGCCGACATGATGGAATTGTGAAGCAACTCCGGCAGACCGAAGCTGCCCTATTTCGGCCAAGCTAAAATCAGCTATTTCAAGCCCTCCTCAGGCCAAACCAAGCCCTCCCAACACTTACTCAGCCTTTCCACGGCTGAACTAGGACCAAAAGCTAAGCCAATTCGACTCCCTTTTACAATTTTCGATCGGTGCTAGAGAGAGAGTCGACCGAATTTCAATGACAAAATTCTAATCAATTACGCATCAATTGATGCAATTCTTGATTCTAGGATGAACCTCAGGATGAGACCTATCTGCCCAGATCGAAAGCTCGGACTGTCGTGCCTTCACCGGTGAGTAATCGAAGCTTTCTCTCTCTACAGTCTATTTTCTGGCGAAGCTCCGTTTAAGCTCGTTCCGACGTTAAAATGTGCGATTCAAAGTTTCTTAGAATTGTATGAACATGTAGGAACTCAATTTCAACTTCAATTTCAATAATTAGATGTGTTTGATCATACCCGGTTGGGATGATGAGCACAACTTAAAGATAAAAACCACTTACCGATTGTGGGTGGAAATGTTATATCATACCTGGTAAGGGATGAAAAGTACATCGGTATAAAAACCCACTATTTAGTGGTATTTTAATAATCACCACTTAGAGAAAGTGATGTGAAAATTATGCGAAAAAAACTACTTACCGATTGTAAGTAGATCATACCCAGTTGGTATGATAAGACTTCCTCGAAGGAAGTTGAAAACCCGTTCATCGGTTATGAACGGAGATGTCCTTATACAGGTCGGTGTAATGGACAGTAAAAACCTATTTTGTTGGAAGTGTTCTCCCCTGATGTGTGCTAATGCTTAAACTATTTGGGAGACCTTTTTAACGGGAGCTCAAATAGCTCTTATAGGCCGGGGGCCTCAGTTTTGGAACTTGAGGGCTAGAATGCTCTGATTTTTAAAAATCTCGTACAGTGGGCCCAAGGCTAGTTGGCACGAGCAAGAGCTCGTAAATGAACATGATATATGTGCCATAAAACTTAATAAGTGAATTGTTTGGCCATGGTACCAAGATAGGACTGACATGCTCAGTCAACTAGCAGTAGTGCGACATGACAGGTCGACGGACTAGTTAAGACAAACAACTGCAGGTTGAGTTGAGAGTCAGGGCCGTTGGACTAGTGGCACCACATATTACATGACTTGATAAGAAAACATTGTTTGTGCATGCACTATGAGTACGGGATCATCAAGACGCCCATGAGGGGTAGTAATGTGTTCTAAGGGCCCTGGACGACCCGGTGAGTATAAGGGCAAATCGTCGTTCCAGGTGTCTGTGTGAAATCTGGAGTATCACCAAGCACATGAGACCGGGGTGGGGACAGGATGAGGTCTCTGTCCTCATATGGACATGAAGAAGTGATTTCGGGATTGTGGGTCAGATGTCACGTACATCCACTCATTCCCAGGGTAGAAGTGGTTGTACTTCTCTCCGGGTAGAAGAAAAAGTCGCTCCGAAGCCACTAGCGGGTTTAGTAGTGATACTGACTTGCGAATGTGTGTAACCTTCATGATGAAGGATGTATGTTTAGTGATGACACACCGATAACTAAAAAACAATGGAAAACCCCCAATTTTTAAATGAAGGGATTTTTGAAAAGAAAGGAGTTTGGCACACTTCATACAAATGTTTTTCTTAAAAGTTAAAAGTAGACTTTGAAAACCCATTCATTGAGTAGTCGTACTCACCCCCTCCCTTATATCCCTTTCAGGAAATCCCGGAAAGCCTACCTTGAAAGACCATCAACTAAGATGCCTGTAAAACAGGTATGTAAAGTTTAAAATTTCATGTAGTTTTAATTATGCTATTCCAGGAAATGGTGCAAGTTTAGAGGATGCCTTACTCTTTACGGATTATAAAAACCGAGTCAAGGCGTGACAACTATGTTCATTTCGTGTAGGAAAATGAGACATTAGGAATGCTAGCTAAAGTTAAGCTTGATAGGGATGAAAATCGACTAAGTGGAATTTCACTTCATGATTGGGTTAGTGGAAATTTTATATCATACCTAGTTGGGGTTGATAAGTACCTCGAAATGAAAATCCACTACTTAGTGGTATTTTAAACATCACAACTTAGAGGGGTGGTGTGAAAATGACGTAGAAAAACTATTTACAGATTGTAAGTAGATCATATATGGTTGGTATGATGAAACTTACTCGGAATAAGTGGAAAACCCATTTATCTGTATGAGCAGAGATATCCTCGTACTCGGTTGGTATGATGGATAGTTGAAAATTTATTTTGTCAGAAGTGCTCTCCCCTAAGTGTGTGCCACTACTTAAATGATTTGGGAGACCTTTTTTACGGGAGCTTGGATAGCTCTTATAGGTTGGAGGCCTCAGTTTTGGAACTAGGAGGCTAATATGCCCAATTTTTGAAAATCTCGAATAGTGGGCCATAGGGCAATTGGCACGAGTAGTAGCTAATAAACAAACATGAGATATATGCCATAAAAATTTAAGTAAATGAATTGTTTGGCCATGGTACCAAGACAGGACCGACATATTCAATGAACTAGTGGCAATGCGACATGACAGGTCTTCGGACTAGTAAAGACAAACAGTTGTAGGTTGAGTTGATGGTCGGGGCCGTTGGACTAGTGGCACCACAGATTATAAGGCATGATGTGAAAATACTAATTGTGCATGCATTGTGTGTACGGGACCTTCAAGACGCCCAAGAGGGGTAGTGATGTGTCCTAGGGCCCTGGATGACCTGGTGGATATAAGGACAGTTTGTCGAACCAGGTGACCTTACAAAGCTCGACGTAGCTTCAAGCGCACAAGACTGGGGTAGGGTCGGGATGAGGTCTCTGTCCTCATATGTATACAAAGAATTGATTTCAGGATTGAGGGTTAGATGTCACGTACATTGTCATGCCCCGACCCGGTTTGGTCGGATCCCCGTGATCAACCCGCCACTCTCCCGATTTACTAAAGGGTTTTCCCTTATATTATAAATCGTAAAGAGTAAGGCGTTAACCTGCACCTTTTTCCAGGAATATCATAAATCAAAACTGCATAGTAATTTAAATTAGTTGTACCAATCTTGCAGGCATTTAATTGCGCAAGTCCTTTAAGGTTCGGCTTTCCGGGACTTCCTAAAAGAGGTATAAGGGAGGGGGTGAGTACAACTACTCAGTGAGTGGGATTCAAATCTTTTAACTTTCAAGAAAAACATTTATATGGAGTGTGCCAGACTCCTTTGTTTTCAAAAAAAAATTTCATTTAAAAATTCATCTTTTTCCATTATTTCTTAGTTATCGATGTGTCATCACCCAACACACATCCTTCATAATGAAGGTTACACACATTCGCAAGTCAGTATCACTACTGAACCTGCTAGTGGCTTCGGAGCGACTTTTCCTGCCACCCGGATAGAAGTACGACCACTTCTACCCTGGGAATGAGTGGATGTACGAAACATCCGACCCACAATCCCGAAATCACTTCTTCGTGTCCGTATGAGGACAGAGACCTCATCCTGTCCCCACCCCGGTCTCATGCGCTTAGTGCTACTCCAGATTTTACACAGACACCTGGAACGACGAACTGCCCTTATAGCCACCAGGTCGTCCAGTGCCCTTTGGATGCATCACTACCCCTCATGGGCGTCTTGATGATCCCGTACTCATAGTGCATGCACAAACAATGTTTTCTTATATTGCCATGTAATATGTGGTGCCATTAGTCCAACGGCCCCGACTCTCAACTCAACCCGCAGCTGTTTGTCTTGACTAGTCCGTCGACCTGTCATGTCGCACTACCGCTAGTTGACTGAGCATGTCGGTCCTATCTTGGTACCATGGCCAAACAATTCACTTATTAAGTTTTATGGCACATATATCATGTTTTTTTACGAGCTCCTGCTCGTGCCAACTGGCCTTAGGCCCACTGTATGAGATTTTCAAAATCGAGCATTTAGCCCCCAAGTTCCAAAACCGAGGCCCCTGGCCTATCAAAGCTATTCGAGCTCCCATCGAGAAGGTCTCCCAAATTGTTTAAGCATTGGCACATAGTCAGGAGAGAGAACTTCCGACAAAAATAGGTTTTTACTGTCCATCATACCGACCGATATAAGGACATCTCCGTTCATAACCGATGAACGGGTTTTCAACTTCCTTCAAGGAAGTCTCATCATACCAATCGGGTATGATCTACTTACAACCCGTAAGTAGTTTTTCCGCATAACTTTCACATCACTTTCTCTAAGTAGTGATGATTAAAATACCACTAAACAGTGGGTTTTTATATCGAGGCACTTATCATCCCCAACCGAGTATGATGTTAGTAAACCCACTCACAACCCGTAAGTGGTTTTTAACTTTATAAGGTGTGCTCATCATCCCAATCAGGTATGATGTTTGTAAACCCACTCACCCATTAATGCCGTGAATTCCACTAGACCGGTTCTTGGTATTCACACGAGCGTGTCCTTGCTGGCGTTCCTGGTACTTCGTGTTCCGGTGAAGGCACGGCGGTCCGAGCTTTCGATCTGGGCAGATAGGTCTCATCCTGAGGTTCATCCTTTCGGTCCTAATTCGGTCGTGGAAAGGTTGAGAAAGTGTTGGGAGGGCTTGAAATGGCCGATTTCAGCTTGGCCGAAATAGGGCAGCTTCGGTCCGCCGGAGTTGCTTCACTATTCCATCATGTCGGCGTTTCTCCAACGATACTCGGATTGATTGGAGTTTGCTATCAGATAGCTGTCTCCCCCCCCCCCCCCCCCCCCCCCCGGTTCTAAAGAGCCCGACCTTTGTTCAAGTCGAAGCTCTCATTCGAGCTTTACCGGGAAATGGAGCAGTAGAGAGAGAGAGAGAGAGAAGTGTTCAGGTGTGAGGAGAATGAAATGGGGATGAACTCTTTATATAGTTGTAAAACCCGTGTATTAAATGGGCGAGATTTATTACAGGTATTAATATTGCCATAAATTATTGGTATTAATTCCAATAATTTAATTTCGGTATTAATTCTAATAAATTAAATTTCAGTATTAATTCTAATAATTTAATTTCGGTATTAAATTATTTGTATTAATTCTAATAATTTGAAATTTCGGGTTACAAAAAAAATTCATACTTCCCAGGAGATCACCCATCCTCACATTACTCTCAAGTAAGCACGCTTAACTTTAAAGTTCTTATGGAATCTAGTTCACTTGAACCACTTTGGTTTTTATTTTCTAATTTGTCTTAAGTTTCTTTTCCAAGGTTTAATGAACCCTTTGGATCACCCGAGAGTTGTAAATTCCCAACTTGCCCGTTCATAAATAATCGGGTTTGTGAACCGGTTCTAAATCCTCACTTGGTTTGACCGGTTCTTTTCCTGGTTTTCCTTAGCTCAAAAGGGCGGGTTTTACATACATCCACTCATTCTAAGGGTAAAAGTGGACATGCTTCTATCTAGGTGGTCGATAGAAGTCGCTCCGACGCCACAAGTGGGTTTAGTGGACGGGTTGGCCTGCAATTGTGTGATTGACCTTCATGATGAAGGATGTGTGTTGGGTGATAATGTATCGTGATTAATAAGAAATGGTGATAAAAACAGAGATTTGAAATAAAAGAATTTTTTAAAGAAAATAAGGAGTCTGACACATTTCACATAAATCTTTTTCCTAAAAGTTAAATTTTGAAAACCCATTTGTTGAGTTGTAGAAACTCACCCATCTTTTCTATCTTTTTTTTTCAAGAAAAGAGAAAATGACTAGGAATAACACCGAGCTTTACCCTATGTTAGGTATGCTTAATTTTCCTTAATCTTGCATTTTATTTGATATATGCCTTTCTAGGTAACAAGGTTGAAATTACGGTTGGCTCATCTCGAGTTAAAGAAAGAGGAAGCTCCTCTTGAACTGAGAGAGCGGCGGGTTGTTCACGGGGATCCAACCAAACCGGGTTGGGGCGTGAAAAATATGCACGATCCGAGGACAGATCATTGAGATGCTATAATGAGAATATTGAGATATTTAAAAGGGAGTTCGAATAAGGAGCTTTGATTTAAGGCTCAGAGTCACATCAGAGTGGAAGGTTTTTGTAATTTAGATTGGGCTAGCTGTGTGGATGATAGAAGATCTACATTTAGTTATTGTGTGTTTGTTGGAGATAACCTTGTATCATGGAGGAGTAAGAAACAAGACATAATCGCTTGATCATTAGTAGAAGTAGAGTACAAATCAATGGCTCAAATTATTTGTGAGATAATTTAAATAAAAAATTTACTAGTAGTGCTTCGCAGAAATGCATATACATATTAATTAAATGTTTAAGAGGGGCATGAAGAATTGAAGTACATTTGGGATGAACAAGTATCGAATAATAGGTGAGTGAGATTTCTAATTTTGTTTACCATTGGACCGATTTAATTAATAATTATAGTTTTATAGAACTTTTATGTGTGTTTTAGAATTGTTTATAAGAAATATAAAAAATATACATAAATTTTTATAGAACGAGAGGAATATTAGAAAATTTTGAAAATTAGGTCGAGATTCGATTATATAGAAAAGATTGGGGTAAACTCGACTAGTTAATAAGATATGAGAACTTGACCATTTAAATTATTTATAAGGGGCTAATGCCAAGTGTTTGTAAGAAATGGATAAAATGTTAATTTTTTATAAAAAAAGAAATGAGTTAAAACCTAAATTTTATTAAAATGATTAATATTCAATATTTATAAAAGGCTAGTGTTTGTTCTATGAAATAGTGCTATGTCCAAGAAATTTATAAGAAATAGAATAAATTTTGCTAAAACAAATATAGTTAATACTTAAATATGAATATGGATGTTGGTAAATGTGATTTTAATAAAATAAAAAGTCAGACAAGTCATAAGGCAATTGTTAAAATGGATAGAAAAGGAAAATGGGATTAAAAGCCATATAATATTGCTGTGGATGTTGGTAAAAAAATTTGACCAAATAACAAGCAAATAATTCAATTTTTATATGTACCATATTACATTATTTTTATGATACTTACCTATAATAATTAGGGGAATAAGATTTATTTTTATTAAAATGTGGATGGTAATAAAGGGAAGTTGGTAGATTCACTTGTGGATAATAATAAAGATATTATTTATAATTTGGGGAGGAGATTCATTATTAAAAAGTGGATATTAATAAGGGTGAATTAATAGTTACAATTGGGTATTGTAATAAAAGCAGGAATAATTTAAATACATTGATACTTGTGATTTAGATTTATTATTATTAATTAAATAATTTAGATGAATAAATAGTAATATGAGAGATATTTGTAATTTTGGATGTATTATTATTAATTAAATAATTTAAATAAGTGTATAGTAATAAGAGTGTTATTTGAATATATAATCCTTACATGTAATTAGAAGTGCAGTAGAATGCATTATATAATTGATTTGACAAATTTCCATATGGAACAGGAATACGAATGAGTAGAATAGTGAACTCGATTTTGGGTTCACGTGAGCAGATCCAGACCCGACCCGCTGTTCAGGTCCTCTCAACACGAAGTGCGGATCGGATATTGGGGTGTGTAGACATGAAGCTGGCGTCCTGGCGGAAGGACCCTCCCTCTGCTCCAGGGGAATTCCTTCTGTTGTTTGAGTCTCAGGTTTGATCATATACAGTTGAATCATTAAAGAGGAACAATCAAACGCTGGTGAAAGTTTTTCTGTGGACGTGCTGGTTAAACTTGGATCATATTACAGTATTTCATATAAACCCTCAAGTAGCCAACAACTAAAAATCAGGTAGCAACAACCAAACACTGACATCAGGTCTGCACAAATCACATGCCTCGTTTCCTTTGAGCTGTTGCTTTGGCACCTTCCTCAAAATCTGCCATACCTTCCTTTCCACATTCTGTTAGTTTTTTTTCTACCCAATCGGTAAAAACGGCACACGCAAATGGCATTTGATAATCTATCTTGTCCATAAGTGACGTTGGTTGGACACAAATGCTGTGGAAATATGCGTGCTTGCTTTAATTAGGCCAATCCTCTCACCTATTAACATGCACGAATCCGCAGTATTGGTGCACGGACGGACCTCTGCAGAATGTCACATATATACCACCCCAGAATTCAAAAGTGGTGAAACTTAGTAACATGTACATTCGTGCTGCAGCCATCATTTATACACTTGCTGGTATATCCAAATATGGAGTCCGAACTCGAAGAGGCTAAAAGAGGGGGAGTCGTCATTGGGGGAGGCAATTGCTGTCTTGCCACCGATTTAGCTCGGCAGGAACGGGATTGCGAACGTAGTGCTGGAAAAGAGCGTGAGCCTACGAGCCACTCACTGGATTAGCCATTAATTTGCAGGCCAACGACTGGCCGGCACTAGACCACCTCGGACTCAGAATCGCTTCCCTCCTCGGACAGGCTTTTCTTCCTATCAGCTCGTAATATATTATGCACGTTATCATAATAATTTTTACACTTAGTTATCATGATATCCGGCGTCTGCATCGTCTCACAGTCACACATATATATACTACAATCTCTTTGCACGTAGAGAACGATTCGTGGAAGTGGACAGCCTAGCTTTAGCTAGGGGATATCTGCACTATACCTACGTACGTATACCATCTCTGTTTGTAGTGAATCAATGATCTAATAGTACTCCGATGCTTGTGTCTAGGTTTACGGTAGGTTAAGATGAGCTGTAACTGCTCCTACTACCTGAAAATTCAGCTCAGTCGTTAACCATGTCAAAATTGTGGTGAGGTAAAATTCGTAATGGATATTCCATACTTTGAATGTTGGGTTCAGCGGCTCAATATCATTTCTAGGGACATCCTTTTGGATGATGTAGGTGGGTGGAGCAGCAAACAAGTTACAAGGAGGCTGTGTATAGAAGGTGGCTTGTATTGTTTTTCCATATATACTAATTCGAGTAATCCAACTTTGCTCCAAGTGTAGACAATGAGATTGATAGTGTGGGAATATAAACTCATTTTCTTCAATGTGTTTGCATACCGCAAAAGATAGCATATGTAGTTAGGCAGAGAGAATTTAAAAATAATCTAATTTAGCAAATGAAGATAGGTATTTGTTTATAAGAAGTCATATAGCACCTTCTGATGATTGAATAATGGCCGTTGAAACTAAGTAGATTTAGAGAGATCAATCTAGAGCTTTAGAGGCTGATGCTAGCTGAAGTTGGAGATAGCAGAGGCGTAGAGGAGCGGAATGTAGACAGGTATGGTGAAAATATTTGTTGAAGAATGTATACAATGAGGTTGATACACTTATCAGTGTACTAAAAGACAAAACAAGATCTTATATATACAAGAGAATATTCACAGCTATTGTGAGGTGATGTCCTTGCACGAGGTGGTCCTCCTGGGATGAGGTGACACTGTTCCTTTTGGCTTAATAGTCCACAATATAAATAATATCAATAAAGCCATTCATGCTTCACTCAATGGGCTCTTGGGTACCCGTTTTTCCAGGCATCACTGATATTCAGCGAGCCAATATGGAGGCCTGCGTGAGGAAGGTTTATTGTATGCACTCATTCACATAAAACCTGGGCATTCATTATGGCAAATGGACTACACATTTGGAAATGACAATGCCAAGACTCATTCACAAATCAGACCAAATCTCCTAGTTGCAGATCCATGAGACAACTTACAACACATTTTCCTCCTTTTGTAATGTCTCAAACCAACACACAGCACCACTAACAGTTCACACGCCACTATCTACACATTCTACACCCATCTCTATAACTTTCCAAACCGGCAGCAACTTGATTGGGCTCTTTCCTATCTGACTTATTTAGACAAACTTCTAGATGGCCGGGTCTTGGGAAGGTGCTGCACACTCAAGCCAACTTGTGAATGGTCTTCATGTCGGCAGCTTCATTGAGAGTGCCCTTCTCGACGTGATCCCACCACTTGAACAAGAAATTATCCACAACTAGTCTGAACCAAGGAGAGAGCTTCAGGCCTTCCTCCCCTGCATCGGCCTTTCTCAGAAGCTCTTTCAGCTGTTCACGGTTCACGTACCTAATATCCGCAACTTCATCCGGGTTTGGGTGTGCTCCAACATCTCTCACGATGAAAAGCAAGTAATCAACTGAAAAAGAAACATCAGAGACCAGATGAAACTGCTAATCATGCTTAAAATGTTATAGGCGTACAGCTAGCATTGGCTAAAATGAGCTACAAAATGTTTCATTGAGTTTAAGATCTCTATGGTTTCTGGTGGTATCTATTGTAAGGGCAAAAGATATGAGATCTCGAGTAAGAGTTATTACGTTCATGCTCTCCCCACTTTCCATCAGAGGGTGCTTTGTACAGCATGCGCCCTAAAGGGATGAACTGATCTACCGGCACATCAATGGCAGGAATCCCTAGCTCATCCAACAGCTTCCTTTGAGCAGCATTTCTAACTCCTGATAAAAGCAAGAAAAATACAGCACCATACTAAGAAATCATCCAATTTTATCCTATATTCTATGATGATATAACAGGAAATTTGGGAGAGTGGAGATATATTTTCTTACCTAAGGCGTTCTCATCAATAAGTTCAGACTCCCTGTACAACGGATGGCTGCAGCAGGTATTTGTCCACACAAGAGGGAAAGTCACCTTTGCAGCAGAGCGTTGCTGTCCAAGAAAGAATCTTAAGGTTACTTAGATGAAAAACTCCAGATGCACTCGGGCTGCTAATGCTAAGATATTACTAATCACTGGGACGATCAGAACTGTGGAATGGGAACCTAATGCAATCACATGATCGTTGAGTTCGCATGTCATTCTGCTCGTTATATGTGCAATCTCAAGTGTCTTCAAAGAACTTAAGATGAATAAGATTTCTTCCATTTCTTTTTATTCCACTGACAAACACTGCATCTTTAATTTATTTATTAGTCTATTGGTTCTGATTCTTGCATATTCATGACATTAAGCAAGTTACTATTCTAAGCAAATCTTATCCACGTACCTGGAGCAGCAGTTCATACTTTGAATTGAATAAAAACACACTGAAAGCTCTATGCAACAAATTTCCGGACTCAATCTTTTCCATCAGGTGACCTGCAGAGTCACATGAATGATAATACTATTCTAAGTGAGGCATTTGGTAGACTCTAACTTGGAGTGCTTCTTCAAATAATCCTGAAATCTGATTTAAAGGAAAATTAGCACAAGAGAACTGCTTACAGTTATACTTGGATTCGTGACCGACAACATGATCGTTTTCATCAACCAGAATGCACCTGCCAGAACACAAGCAAGGTCAGAGCGACATTGTTGAGATCTAAAAAAATAAAGCAACAACTTCGAGAGAGATGCATTCTCAAGAGCGGGCGGTGAAGAGCAGGTATGACAGCTAAAATTACTGCATTCATCTGCCAAAAAGGCAGAATCTCCATTCTATTCAGTCGCGAGACGAGTACGAAACGCACGATAGCTCGGGAAATTCTCGTCATGTAAAATCGAAAGTTGCCTAAACGATCTCGGAAACGAGCGCGAGAGCGAGGGAGAGGGCGTACTCATCCTCGAACATGAGGCGTCTCTGGACGGCGTCCATAGCGGCATCAGCGGTGTCGCCCACGGTGGTGACCGGGGTGGTCAGCGAGACCCTCGCAGAGAGCGAAGAGGAGGCTCGGTTGGTGGCGGGGTTGAGAACGAGGAGAGGCCTACCAGAGGAAGGATACGGAGGAGAGAGAGGGAGGAAGCGAGGGATGGGCTTGGCAAGGAGCCGAGACGGAAGAGACATTGCAGCGGTGGTGGACTTGCAGGAGAATCCGCCATTGCTGAAAGACATTTTCCTTCTTCCACTTGAGTCGTCTGAGTGGAATTACTTTATTTTAAAATAATGAATGAATTATCTTTTATCGAATCGAAAATATAGAGAGGTGATATTTGTATTTATATATGGGATAGGGCTAGATAAGCTACATCACAATAGCAAAGGACGGGAGAACGATCCCTGGGCTCATCCAATTATATTTCACCAAGCATGTGGAGTGGATAAATATCTGAAAAATTAAAATAAATTCCACAAATTTTCCATGATTTACAATATTGAACAAATTCTTGAATATGCGTATAAAAATTATAATATGTCAGTGTTATTCTTGATTTAAGCAAGCTCAATTTTAAATTCAATATAAACTATTCTTTGATATATGCATTTAATTTTTTTTGCTCAATATATATGCATTTAAATGAGTTTATTTATAGGAATTTTTTTACACCAATAATTTATAGGAGTTTGATGGTTAGATAGATGAGAAATTTTAATTTGAATGATTATATTATTAAAAAATAATATTAATAAATTAAATTATTATATTGTTATTCATGGAGGAAGTTTTTTTTTTGCAATAAAAAAGGGGAAGCATAATCAAATGATGCTTTAATTGTTTCTTTGCAAGGTAGTCTTTCTACCTAGGCGTTTAGCCAGGTGCATGTGCAAGATGAATTATTGCCTGTTGCCTGTGCCAGCTCCATTTATGTGTTTCCGTCCATTTGAGTCCAATAATTGTGGTACACGTGGCCCCCAAACGTTTCACTCTTTCCATCATCGTATTAAATCCTCACTTATCAATATATATTTATTAAAATAATAATATGTTTTTTCTTATCTTATTTTCTAGGAAAATTTCATATATTTTCATTTGATGATAAATATTATTTTTATATTAATTATATTTAATAATAGATCAAATAATATATTATATAATTTTATTTGATTATACTCGATCCTCTATATTTTTAAGATATACAGTTAAATTTAATTACAATTTTAATTTAATTTTGGGAATTCAACATAAATATAATATATGTACTCATTCTAAATGAGACAGGATTGATTTGAAAGTCAACAAAGAAAAGGATGGCGCTGACATTCTTCTCTCCGTCTCCCGTCACATGTAGGCTAGCTGCCGCCACCAATGGCCTCGGCCACGGTGACCATGCCCTCGAGGCCAGGTTCGTCCAACGCGCCGCTGACCTGTCCGATAAGTCCGCCGGATTCACATCGCCTCACCCTAATTTCGGCTGCGTCATCGCCACTCCCCGCGGCCATGCGATAGGGGAGGGTTACCTGTACGCCCAGGGTACGAAGCCGGCGGAGTTGCAGGCAGTCGAGGCTGCCGGCGCTGGACTCTGCAGAGGCGCCACAGCATACCTTAACATGGAGTCCGGTGATTGCCACGGCGACCACACTGCTGTCTCCGCTCTTGTCCAGGTCTGTCTACTAAGATTTGTATTGAGCTTCAGTGCTTAAAACAGTTGGAAATGACTTGATGAGAATAATTTAGGACTGATAGAACTGATTGAAATTGGTGAAAATGAGTAAAGGATGCTCCTTTTTTTGGCTCATGAACAGACTTGGTCATTGGACAGAAGGTGAAAAATGATAAAGATCAGTTCCTCTTTTTTCATTAAGCAAAAAAAAGTTCCTCTTTTTTCCTTTTTTCTTTTAGTCAGGAATCGCGAGAGTGGTAATCGGGATGAGGCATCCGCTTCAGCATCTCCGGGGAAATGCTATCAGTGCTTTGAGAAGCCAAGGTGTTCATGTGGATATCCTTGGAGAGGATCTTCAGAGTAAAGTTATTGAGGTACAGCGTTTTCAATGTGGGGCCACTTGTTCATGTTGAACTGTAGAAAATCAGAGATACCAATTGCTTTACAGTATAGTATACATTGAGATTGGGTGATTTGGTGTCATTTTTGCAGGAAGTGGTGAAGTCGTGCCGCCTTGTCAATGCTCATTTGATATATAGAGCAGCTTTCAACATTCCATTTTCTGTTCTCAAGTATGCCATGACACTTGATGGTCAGTATTTTATAAGTCAGATTTCCCACTAGAATTGTAACTATATCTTTTTCCCTAGAAATGAGGGCAGAAGTGATTTAGACTGTCTTATGTTGCTCATAGCCTGAGAGAAATGATTATACGATTAGCTGTTTGTCTTAGTAACAGGCAAAATTGCTACCAGTTGTGGCCACTCTGCATGGATTAGCAGCAAAAAGTCTAGAAGTCATGTCCTCCAACTGCGGGGAAGGTGTGATGCAATTGTTGTTGGAGGAAATACTGTACGTAGAGACAGTGAGTAGTACCTTTGGTTGCACTAGGAACTTTTTTTGTTTTGGTTAGAACTTGTAAAGTCATTATCTTCCCTCTAAAGCAGATCCACGGTTAACTGCACGGCATGGGGGCGGGCACACTCCCACGAGGATTGTGATGTCACAGACTCTCAATCTTCCTGAGGAAGCAAACCTCTGGGACACCTCTGCTGTGTCAACTATAGTAGTCACACAAAGGGGTGCCAGGAAGAGTTTCCAGAAACATTTAGCATCTAAGGGTGTTGAAGTTGTGGAGTTTGATATTTTAAATCCCCGGGATGTGATGGAGTACTTTTATGATCGTGGGAACATTTCGATTTTGTGGGAGTGTGGAGGATCATTGGCTGCATCTGCAATTTCGGCTAGTGTGATTCACAAGGTCTTTCTTCACATACCTTCTAGTGTAGCAACTCATTCAGATGCAAAAATTCTCTTAAGAACTGGGAAGAACATAACTGATTACTGGTTTTTCTATACTAAAAGATGGGATGGATGAAATCGCATTTACCTGCTTTTAATGCCATGGTTAATTTATCTGACACATCATCATAAGCTGTCCTGAAAACTTATGTTAGCACCTTCTGATTGTGTTGAAGGTATTGCTATTTCAATGCATTAATGTTAGAAACTTGTAAAACTAGCACCAGGCATCTTAAAAGTCCCAAGATTTTATTATTCTTGCCTTTCATTTTATGCAGGTATATGCATTTGTAGCTCCTAAAATTATTGGTGGCAGGAATGCACCTTCTCCTGTGGGTGAACTCGGGATGGTGGAGATGTCACAAGCACTTGACCTGATTGACGTTTCCTATGAACAGGTTTGCCTATCCTATTTCTCTGGTCATTATATAGTGAGTGGAGCAAATTTAATCAGACCTGTCAAAGAATTAGTGAACATGTTAATTCATGTTTCCATCTGATTTCTTCATTCCTTGAATTGTTGTGAATAGCTCCATCCTAAATCATGCTCTTGCAGGTTGGGCCCGATATTCTAATTAGTGGGTTTCTTCAGCCTATTCCAGACCTCAAACCTGTTATCCCATCTTTTGATGAGACTGCTGCTATTGATCCTACCATCAATCCCTATGAGCCAGACATCATATACTTTCATAGAACCTGGGAGCCTTATGGAGTATTCTCTAACTTCTCTCCTCATCCTATTCAAATGCCGGACAATGAAGGCAAATATGAAACTTGGTCAACTGCAGAGCATTTCTACCAGGTTATGTATATTCTGGTTCCTCCTTGATACTAGATGAGTCCTAGAATCTCTCTGAAAACATTTTTCCTATCTCAGGCCCACAAATTTGTAGGGATCAACAATCTGCAGGCTCAAAACTATGTCGAGGAGATAAAATCTGCAAGAAGTCCAGAGGAGGCAGCTAGAATAGGGAGGTTTGCACAGAGGCAACGTCCTGATCTCGTAAGGCTTAATAATAAAAAAAACTTTTGGCTTGGTATGATTGTGATTTCAGACATCCTACAATGTATAGATCAAGGAAGCTATGGCTTTAACTGGGGATACTGAGAATCTTGAAATAAGGTACTTATGCAATTAATTGAAAAAGATATCAGTTCACTGCAAAAGGAGGCTGAAGATAGAGATCAAGAACTTTGCTTGTGTCAGCCATAAACAGGGTCAGGCATTGCCCAACAATGTACAGGAAGGAGATCAAGAACTTCGCTTGGTCCTCTTTCATTCTGTTACCAATAACAGTTTATATGCTTGGAAAACTTTTTCATTCCGTGGCCAGTAAAAATAACTTTATGCAAATGCCTAACGAGAAGTGATTATGATGGCAGGTGAGACCCGACTGGGAGAGTGCAAAGATTGAATTGATGTACCGAGTTCTAAAGTGCAAGTTCTCAACATACCCTCATCTGAATTCCTTGCTGCTATCAACTGCGGGTTCTATCCTCGTTGAAGCTTCGTCTCATGATTACTTCTGGGGAGGAAGAATGGAAGGGGAAGGCCTGAACTATCACGGAAGGCTGCTGATGCAGCTAAGATCTGAGTTCCTTGGAGAGCATTCCAGCTCTAGCGAGAGCATAATTTATCAACATGACATATAGATCCCTTTGGTCGAGGTAAAGGGTAGTTAACTGGGTCTATAATTTCTCCTCTGCCCATTGCATATGTACGAACAATGATCTGAGATTCATGTCTGGAGGCCGGTATTTTTCAGATGAATAAAATTTATATTCATTAGGCAATAAGGACTTAAATGTTGTATATAAAATAAAATTATGAGTTCACACTCATATATATATATATATATATATATATATTATATATATATAGATATCAAATGTTTGGTCGGTTTTTGTGACTGGAATTCAACGGGTTTGGGAGACCCGGGGTTCGAATCCGTGCGGTTAGATCGAATTCGAGCCACCAACAAAAACTCGAGTATGGTCAGGCTTAGACTCAATCCAAACTCAGATTTATTGATTGGAATGGGAATCGTACTCGAATTTGAGGTTGGACTGTTTGGAAAACTTGGATTTAAGTTTGGGTCCAACTGGACCATTACTTAAACCCCATATTTTATGAATGTGTAATCTTGTATACAAGTTCAGTTCAATTAGATATGATCACGAGATCTCGTGTATACAAACTTAACCTAAGCTCGGATCTCAATTCGAATAATTAAACTTTATTATAAGTAGGTGTATATAAACTTGACCGGAACTTGAATTTAAATTCGAATAATTGAACTTACAAGTATTGTATAACTAATAATATACATTAAAATCATAAAACAACTTAAATATATATTTTTAAGATTTTTTTACATCAAACTAACATTATTAATAAATTAAACTAAATAAGTACTTCTTTAAACCACGAATGCATATTTGATCTTTCTCAATTAGTGAAACTAAATATAGCTATATAGTAAATATAATACTTGAGACTTATCTTTCTTTTATCTTTAGGATCAAGAATTCAACAACATACTCACTAATTTCAATCGAGCATTGTAAAAATTATTAATTCAACGCCTAAAAGTTTCCCGTAAGAGAACAATTTCTAATTGCACTTGGTCATGGGTCCAATAAGAGACACTACTAGTACCATGGCAGCCTCTTCACCGAAGATGCATCTAGACCATATAGCATTTCCTACATGGAAGTCTCCCACTGCAATCCTGGCAATGGAACTAGTCCCTTTCAAACCTATTAGAGAGTTCAAAGACCCCTCACAATTTATTTTAGCGGCAATTGTATTTTCCAAACCATCATCTTCTCTAACAAGCATGCCTTGCTGTTCTTTTTTGAAAAGCTGGTAGGGAATCAAAATGAACGTACCCATGAATATTATATAGTTGTGAAAAGATATTATATAATAAGTGGTGAGAGTATATGTCTAATTAAAATTTATTCGAAATGTTTTTAATATTATAAATTCAGAACACTTATTTATTTTATTAAATTTGAGATAATATTCTCAACACAACTCTCATGTATAATGTGGATACACTTATCACGCATAATTTTAAATTCGCACTCAACAACTGTATAAGAGTTAGATATGATTCTTCCTATTTTAGATAATAAGCAACAATTACCTCGAATTGAGTATTTTTACTCCATACTCGAGTAGACCATGAGCCAAGTTTTTGGTTGGGTACGGGTGCGAACCCTATGGTTCTAATACCATGTGAGAAGATAGTGTGGACCGATAAAGGGTAGAACTCATATCAACTTAAAAGTTGTAACTAATAAATGTAAAATATTTACAATCTTATGAACTCACAATAGTTTTCTATTTTATCTAATATAAAATTATATTTTACCTCACTCCCATTACAAAAATAAGATCAAGCAGAAAAACTAACAATACATACAACAACAATAACATTCATAGCACATAAAGTACATTTAAGATAATTGTCCATAAAAATGTATAACAAAACATTTAGTATTTCATATCATTGTCCAAATAATTTTGCTACTATATAAGAATAGGATGCACACATATGAGTTTTATTTCTCTCTATCTTAAAAAAATGTATAGGAGAAATAGGGTAAATAATTTTATTGGCTAGCCATAACTATAAAATCCTCTCTTCTAAATTCATAGCTGGTAGTTATATTAGCAACTATACTATCCAATTTTCACTCACTCCACCTCTTATTTATCAAGAGTTTACTAAAGAGTTTACATGATCATCTTTAGAGGGAGGGGCTAATGTGTGTGGATAATAATAAGTGTCCCTGTAATGCCGATAAAACGGACTTGAAGATTGCCACTGTAATGCCCCAACCCAGTTTGGTTGGATCCTCATTATGAACTCGCCACCATTTCTCGAGCCACAAGGGTATTTCTTCCAATATAGTTCAAGAAAGGTAAATGTGTACCAATACATATGTTTTCTATAACAAATTTTTCAAGATGTCATAAAGTAGAATTACCTTGGAAGTATCATTGGGCTTTAACTCAACTGGGCACGACTTTTCCTAAAATGAATTTAAGGGAGAGGATAAGTTCATAACTCAGTGAGAAAATTTCTACATCATACTTTTAGTCAAACATTTGTTTTTTGTTCACAATCATGATTCACATTGTTTTTCATCCAACATTCGCCCTTTTATCATAAAAGGGTTCACCCGAGCACAAAGTAGTCCCCGACTACTTCACTTGTGGTCCAGAGCGCCTTTACTGACCACCTTGATAGAAGGTCACACCTTTTACCCCGATGTCTAAGTGAGCCTTACTGCCCATCCCTCAAACCTTAATTACTCCATGTCCGCTATTATGGGACGAGACCTCTCACCCTTCTTCCCTGGCCTCAATGCACATGAAGCTCCCTAAGCTTCTTGACTCCCTGGACGACAGACTTCCCTTATACTCCTTGGGTGGTCCAGCAGCCCTTGGAATCAGCAATACCCCATATCGGGTGCCTCGATGGTTTCATATGTCAGCATGGACAATCACAAGTCTTTTAATTAACCTTTTCCTTTAGGCTATCGGCCCCACAGGTCTATTGGTTCGACTTCAACCCGAGGTCCACCAGCCCAAAAAGTTCGATGACCCAACTTTGGCATGGTAGCAGCAAGCCCAACGAGCTCAACAACTCGACCCCAGGCTCGGTAGCGATAATACACAATTTTACCTTTTATGGGAGTCTTTCATAGGCTCTTTACTCATCTAATTATCAATGGATTTAAACTCGTGCCCATTGGTCTTAGGCCCACTTGAGAAATTCTAGCTCTATTTAGAAGTAGTTCCCAAAATGTTTAAGCAGGTTTACACAGGTAGGGGAGACTACTTTTGAAAAATCATTTTAACTTAAAAAGGTGCTCATCACCCCAAATGGGTATGATGCCGGAATTTTCACTCATCCAGTAATCGTGACGCATTCTTCCCGGCTAGATTTTTTATCCTGACGTGCTCCTCAACACGAACACTCGGACGCTCAGTTCCTATAGGATCCGAGTAATCACATAAGGGGATTTGGTATGAGAGACCTCCTTCTCGCACAAACATCCTTTAATTTTACCTACTTTACATTTAGGTCCCTAGTTTCTGTAATTGTTTTACATTTAGGCCCTCGATACCCCTTTTATCCTCAACTAAGTTCCTAAAGTTTTCTTATTTCCACTCAAGTCCTAAGTTTCCTTTTAATTTCAATTTATCCCCTAATTTTTAAAAAATGTCCATAACGCCCTAAATTCCCAAAATTTGCACTTTGACCCCCGATTTCTCATCTCATCCAATTGATCGCCTAAACTTTGTTAATCCCCCTATCATGCTGCTAATCGATTCCCCCAACTCCCTCTGATCATCTTGAACTTTGAATTTCTCAATTTGACTCAATTTCGAGCTCCAACGGAGCTTCATCAGATAATAGGTCTTAAAGAGAGAAAGCTTCGAATTCTTACTAGTTGGGTCTTGGTTATCGGGGTTCTTGATTTGGGAAGCTTGTACTTGATGGGAGGGTCCTTCTAGGATCAATAATTTCTTCAATGGATGTCTTGAGCATGGAGAATGTGATTAGTGTGGCTTTAGACACTTTCGATAAGAGGGGGTAGATTGGACTTACTCTCAAGCTTCAAGGAGGTTTGGTGTTAGTCAGGAAGAGTTGGGGGAGCGCTAAGGATCTCCATTCCCTAGTCCATCCTTACTTGTTCATGACCACATCATAGTTACCTTTCCTTTACTATTATTTGATCCCTTGGACTTATCTTAAGGGTTCTTTTCTGTTGGTCCCATTCTCTACCCTCGTACTTCAAAGTTGAGACTTCCATATTTAGAATTTTGTATCCAAACTTTTTACCACTCCTTTAAGTTCCTCTTCCCTCATATCCCTACTGTCACACCCCGACCCGGTTGGTCAGATCCCCGTGATCAACCCTTCACTCCCTTGGTTTAAGAGGGGTTTCCCCTTCTTTAATCAAGAGAAGCCCGACGTAAATTCAAACCTTGTTCCTTGGAATAACATGTATCAAACTAAAGCAAGCTTAAAAGAAACTTTAAGCATACCTGATAGAGGGTACATCTTCACACTCTCTTTTACTTTATCTCCTTACCCCTGAAAAGGGGTAAAGAGAGTGGGTGAGTTTCTAGAACTCAGTGAGCGGGTGTTGAGAGTGGGTTTTCAAAACATCTTTTAGTTTACCATGCCAAGGTTAACATTTTCTTTTCAAAAGGTTTCCTCAAATTCAATTCCTTTTTTCAAAACCTTTTTTTCCATTTCCATGGTAAGTGTGTTTAGATCTCTTAGCTCATCTCCTTGCACCGGGAGATGTTTGACAAACAAACACACGTCCTTCATTAGGAAGGGTACACACATTTGCATGTGTAGCACATCCACTTCACCCACTTGAGGATTAGAGCATCTTTACCATCCACCAAGATAGAAGTCCGTCCACTTCTACCCTGGGTCTGAGTGGACGTCGTAGACGTCCGAACCTAAGACCCGAATTGTCATGCCCCGACCCTGTTTGGTCGGATCTCCGTGATCAACCCGCCACTCTCCCAGTTTATTAAAGGGTTTCCCCTTATTATAAACTGTAAAGAGTAAGATATCCTTTAAACCTGCACCATTTCCTAGAATAGCATAATAAAAACTACATGAAATTTTAAACTTTACATACCTGTCTTACAAGTTTCTTAGTTGATGGTCTTTAAGGGTAGGCTTTCCAGGATTTCCTGAAAGGGATATAAGGGAGGGGTAAGTACGACTACTCAGTGAATGGGTTTTCAAAAGTTTAGACTTTTAAGAAAACATTTATTATTGGAGTGTGCCAGACTCTTTTCTTTTAAAAAATCCCTTCATTCCAAAATCTTGGGTTTTAACACCATTTCCATATTTAACCACGGTATGTCATCACCCAACACACGTCCTTCATTATGAAGGTTACACACATTCGCATGTCAGCATGATCACTAAACCCACTAGTGGCTTCGGAGCGACTTTACCAGCCACCCGGATAGAAGTACGATCACTTCTTCCCTAGGAATGAGTGGATGTACGCGACATCCGACCCTCAATCCCAGAATAAATTCTTCATGTCCATATGAGGACAGAAACCTCATCCTATCCCCATCCCGATCTCATGCGCTTGGTGTTACTCCAAATTTTGCACAGACACCTAGAATGACGAACTGCCCTTATAGCCACCAGGTCGTCCAGTGCCCTTAGGTCGCATCACTACCCCTCATGGGCATCTTGATGGTCCCGTACTGATAGTGCATGCATAAACAATATTTTATCATATTGCCAAGTAATCTGTGGTGTCACTGGTCCAACGGCCCCGACTCTCAATCCCGGAATAAATTCTTTGAGGAAGTTTCATCATACCAACCGGCTATGATCTACTTACAACCGGTAAGTAGTTTTTCTGCAAGGTTTTCACATCACTACTCTAAGTCATGATATTTAAAATACCACATATTAATGGGTTTTCATTACGATATGCTTATCATCCCCAACCGAGTATGATATAAAATCCCACTTACAACCGGTAAGTGGTTTTTAACTTGAAGTTGTGCTCATCATCCCAACTGGGTAATGATATTAGTAAACCCACTCACAACCGGTAAGTGGTTTTTAACTTGAAGTTGTGCTCATCATCCCAACTCGGTAATGACATTAGTAAACCCACTCACCTGTTAACGCAGTGAATTCCACTAGACCGATTCTTTGTATTCACGCGAGCTCGTCCATGCTGGCATTCCCGGTACTTCACTTTCCTACACGATATGAACATCCTTGTTCATTATTACTCGGCATAACAATCTTCATTCATTTCAAATAAATGAGAAAACCCAACTTTTTAGCTATACAATTAGGTCCCTAAAGTTATTTCTCTTTAACTTTAAGTCCCAAATGTCGGTTTTTTTTTCTCAAATTGAGTTCCGAAACTTTTAAAATTTATCTTAGGACCTCAATTTATTCAAATTCACCAAAAAGGGGTTTAATTTCCCAAATTTCCAATTTGGTCCCCTGACTTTTCCAAAATCACCATTTTGCCCTTCCTTTACAAAAATGGTAAGTTTAGCCCCAAAAATTCCAAAATTCATCAATTGGTCCTCCAACATTATTTTCATGCCTAATTAACCCTCAATTTCATAAAATTGCATTTTGGTCCTTTGAATTTCAAAAATCCCCAAATTTCCCCAAATTTCCCTAAAATTTCCCCCAAATTCAACACCTTAGCATAGCTGAATTTGATTTTATCAAATTGACCGATCAAACACCTTTAATTGTTGAAATTGAAGTTAAAATTGAGTTCCTCCATCCTCTTATGATTCAATAGCACTTTGAATCGCAGGTTTTGACACTGGAATGAGCTCAAACGGAGCTTCGTCGAAAAATGGACTATAGAGAGAGAAAGCCTTGATTACTCACTGGTGATGGCATGACGGTCCGAGCTTTTGATCTAGGCAGATAGCTCTCATCTTGAGGTTCATCCTAGAATCAAGAATCGCATCAATTGATGCTGAATTGAGTTAGAATTTTATCATTAAAATTCTGCCAGTTCTCTCTCTAGCACAGACGGAAAATTGTAAAGAGAAGCCGAATTAGCTTACCTTTCAGTTCTTATTCGGTTGTGGGAGGGCTGAGGAAGTGTTGGGAGGGCTTGGTTTGGTCTAAGGAGGGTTTGAAATGGCTGATTTCAGCTTGGCCGAAATAGGACAACTTCGGTCCGTTGGAGCTGCTTCACTGTTCTATCATGTCGGTGCTTCTCCAACGATTCTCGGATTGACTAGAGTTTGCTATCAGATAGCTGTCTTCTCCCTAGTTCTAAAGAGCCTAACCTCTCCTTCTAAGGTTAAGAAAAATGTTCAAGTCGAAGGTCTGGTTTGAGCTTCACCGGGAAATGGAGCAATAGAGAGAGAGAGAAGTGTTCAGGTGTGAGGAGAATGAATGGGGATTACCTCTTTATATAGGTGTAAAAATCATGTATTAAATGGGAGAGATTTATTACTAGTATTAATATTGTCATAAATTATTCGTATTAATTCCAATAATTTAATTTCAGTATTAAATTATTTGTATTAATTACAATAATTTAATTTAGGTATTAACCTGCCACTCTCCCGATGATCAACCCCGACTGTGATCAATCCGCCACTCTCCCGGTTTTCTAAGGGTTGCCCCTTATTTATAAACCGTGAAGAGTAAGACGTCCTTTAAACCTGCACCTTTCTTATAATAACATAAATCAAAATTGAATAAAATTTTAAACTGATCATACCTGGCTTATAGGCGTATTAGTTGGTAGTATTTGGGGTAAGCTTTCCGGGGTTACCTAAAAGGGATATAAAGGAGGGGGTGAGTATAACGACTCAATGAATGGGTTTTCAAAATTTAACTTTTGGGAAAAATATTTGATTCGGAGTGTGATAGACTCCTTATTTTCTTTTAAAAACCTTTCATTCTCAATTTTAGTTTTTATAACCATTTCTTATTACCATGATGTGTCATCACCCAACACACATCCTCCATCATGAAGATCAAACACACAATCGCAGGCCAGCCAATCCACTGAACCCACTTGTGCCATCGGAGCGACTTTACCGGCCACCTAGAGAGAAATACGTCCACTTTTACCCTAAGAATGAGTGGATGTTCACGACATCCGACCCTCAATCCCGTAACAAATCTTTGTGTTCGTATGAGGACAGATACCTCATCCTAACCCCACCATGGTCTCCTGCGCTTGAAGCCGAGCTTCACAAGGCTTCCAGAAGGACTAACTGCCCTTATATCCATCAAGTCAACCACAGCCCTAGGACACATCACTACCCCTCTTTGGCGACTTGAAGGTCCCGTAAACACAGTGCATGCACAATCATCATTTTTCACATAATGCCATATAATCTATGGTGCCACTAGTTCAATGGCTCCAACCCTCAACTCGACCTGCAGCTGTTTGTCTTAACTAGTCCGGAGACCTGTCATGTCGCACTGCCAGTTATTGATTGAATATGTTGGACCTGTCTTGGTACCATAGCCAAATAATTCATTTATTTAAGTTTTCATGGCATATAAATCATATTTTTCATGAGTTCCTGCTCGTGCCAACTTGCCTAGGGCCCACTATTCGAGATTTTCTAAATTTTGGGCATATTTGCCACCAAGTTTCAAAATTGAAGCCTCCATCCTAACAGAGCTATTCTAGCTCTCGTCAAGAAGGTCTCCCAAATTATTTAAGTAGTGGCACACGGTCAAGGGAGAATACTTCCGACAAAAATATATTTCTCAACTATTCATCATACCAATTGGGTATGATACACTTACAATTAGTAATTAGTTTTTTTGTGTTACTTTAACATCACTCCTCTTAGGTGTGATGTTTAAAATACCACTTAACAGTGGGTTTTTATTTTTGAGGTGCTTATTATCCCAACCGGGTATGATATAAAAATCTCACTCACCCGTGAATGTAGTGAAATTCCTCTTAACTGGCTTGATGTCTTTACTTGAACTCGTCTTAGTTGCCGTTCTTGGTACTTCGTGTTCCAACATGATATGAACATTCTTATTCATTATTCTTTGGCATAACAGCCCCTCATTCATCCCAAATGAATTAGAAAACCAACCTTTTCCTTTATTTGCAATTAGGTCCCTAAAGTTATTTTTCTGTAACTTCAAGTCCCTAATGCCGGTTTTTCCTCAAATTAAGTCCCAAAACTTTTAAAATTCACCTTGGGACCTCATGCAAACCCCTCACTTTTGAGTTAAGGAAAACTGGGAAAAGAACCGATCAAACCGAATAAGAAAACCGAGCCGGTTTACATTTGGGAACAAGCAATATGAAAATTTACAACTTCTGGGTGATACAAAGGGTTCATTAAACCTTGGAAAAGAAACTTTAGACAAATTAGAAAATAAAAACTAAATTGGTTCAGGTGAACTAGATTTCATAAGAACTTTAAAGTTAACCGTGCTTGCCCAAGAGTAGTGTGAGGATGGGTGACCTCCTAGGAAGTATGATTTTTTGTAACCTGAAATTTCGGTTAAAAATTTTTATGGAACGTATGGTTTATCATAAATAGCTATAAATTAATATATATTTAATTATTGAAATTAATACAAATAATTAAATACCGAAATTAAATTATTAGAATTAATACAAATAATTTAATACCAAAATTAAATTATTGGAATTAATACCAATAATTTATGGCAATATTAATACTAGTAATAAATCTCTCCCATTTAATACATAATTAATACAAATAATTTAATACCAAAATTAAATTATTGGAATTAATACTAATAATTTATGGAAATATTAATACTAGTAATAAATCTCTCCCATTTAATACACGGTTTTACACCTATATAAAGAGGTCATCCCCATTCATTCTCCTAACACCTGAACACTTCTGTCCCTCTCTCTATTGCTCCATTTCCCGGTGAAGCTCGAACTAGAGTTTCGACTTAAACATTTTTCTTAGCCTTGAAAGGAGAGGTCGAGCTCTTTAGAACCGGGGAGAAGACAGCTATCTGATAGCAAACTCTAGTCAATCTGATAATTGTTAGAGAAGCGACGACATGATGGAATAGTGAAGTAGCTCCGGCGAACCGAAGCTGCCCTATTTCAGCCAAGATGAAATCGGCCATTTCAAGCCCTCCCAACACTTCCTTAGCATTTCCACGGCCGAATTAGGACCAAAAGGATGAACCTCACGACGAGAGCTATCTGCTCAGTTTGAAAGCTCGGACTGTCGTGCCTTCACCGGGAACGCTAGCAAGGAAAAGCTCGCATGAATACCAAGAACCGGTCTAGTGGAATTCATGACATTAACGGGTGAGTGGGTTTACTAACATCATATCCGGTTGGGATGATGAACAAAACTTAAAATTAAAAACCACTTACTGGTTGTGAGTGGGAATTTTATATCATACCCGGTTGGGGATGATAAGTATCTCGGTATAAAAATCCTTTTAATCATCACTACTTAGAGAAAGTGATGTGAAAGTTATGTGGAAAAACTACTTACGGGTTGTAAGTAGATCATACCCGGTTGGTATGATGAGACTTCCTCGAAGGAAGTTGAAAACCTGTTCATCGGTTATGAACGGAGATGTCCTTATACTGGTCGGTATGATAGACAGTAAAAACCTATTTTTGTCGGAAGTGCTCTCCCCTGACTGTGTGCCAATGCTTAAACAATTTGGGAGACCTTCTCGATGGGAGCTCGAATAGCTCTGATAGGTCGGGGGCCTCGGTTTTGGAACTTGGGGGCTAAATGCCCGATTTTGAAAATCTCGTACAGTGGGCCCAAGGCCAGTTGGCACGAGCAGGAGCTCGTAAACGAACATGATATATGTGCCATAAAACTTAATAAGTGAATTGTTTGGCCATGGTACCAAGATAGGACTGACATGCTCAGTCAACTAGCAGTAGTGCAACATGACAGGTCGACGGACTAGTTAAGACAAACAACTGCAGGTTGAGTTGAGAGTCAGGGCTGTTGGACTAGTGGCACCACATATTACATGACTTGATAAGAAAACATTGTTTGTGCATGCACTGTGAGTACGGGATCATCAAGACGCCCATGAGGGGTAGTAATGTGTTCTAAGGGCCCTGGACGACCCGGTGAGTATAAGGGCAGATCGTCGTTCCAGGTGTCTGTGTGAAATCTAGAGTATCACCAAGCACATGAGACCGGGGTGGGGACAGTATGAGGTCTCTGTCCTCATATGGACATGAAGAAGTGATTACGGGATTGTGGGTCGGATGTCACGTACATCCACTCATTCCCAGGGTAGAAGTGGTTGTACTTCTATCCAGGTAGAAGAAAAAGTCGCTCCGAAGCCACTAGCAGGTTTAGTAGTGATACTGACTTGCGAATGTGTGTAACCTTCATGATGAAGGATGTATGTTTAGTGATGACACACCGATAACTAAAAAACAATGGAAAAACCCCAATTTTTAAATGAAGGAATTTTTGAAAAGAAAGGAGTTTGGCACACTTCATATAAATGTTTTTCTTAAAAGTTAAAAGTAGACTTTGAAAACCCATTCATTGAGTAGTCGTACTCACCCCCTCCCTTATATCCCTTTCAGGAAATCCCGGAAAGTCTACCTTGAAAGACCATCAACTAAGATGCCTGTAAAACAGGTATGTAAAGTTTAAAATTTCATTCAGTTTTAATTATGCTATTCCAGGAAATGGTGCAAGTTTAGAGGATGCCTTACTCTTTACGGATTATAAAAATCAAGTCAAGGCATGACAACTATGTTCATTTCGTGTAGGAAAATGAGACATTAGGAATGCTAGCTAAAGTTAAGCTTGATAGGGATGAAAATCGACTAAGTGGAATTTCACTTCACGATTGGGTTAGTGGAAATTTTATATCATACCTAGTTGGGGTTGATAAGTACCTCGAAATGAAAATCCACTACTTAGTCGTATTTTAAACATCACAACTTAGAGGGGTGGTGTGAAAATGACGTAGAAAAACTATTTACAGATTGTAAGTAGATCATATCTGGTTGGTATGATGAAACTTACTCGGAATAAGTGGAAAACCCATTTATCTGTATGAGCAGAGATATCCTCGTACTCGGTTGGTATGATGGATAGTTGAAAATTTATTTTGTCAGAAGTGCTCTCCCCTAAGTGTGTGCCACTGCTTAAATGATTTGGGAGACCTTTTTTACGGGAGCTTGGATAGCTCTTATAGGTTGGAGGCCTCAGTTTTGGAACTAGGAGGCTAATATGCCCAATTTTTGAAAATCTCGAATAGTGGGCCATAGGGCAATTGGCACGAGTAGTAGCTAATAAACAAACATGAGATATATGCCATAAAAATTTAAGTAAATGAATTGTTTGGCCATGGTACCAAGACAGGACCGACATATTCAATGAACTAGTGGCAATGCGACATGACAGGTCTTCGGACTAGTAAAGACAAACAGTTGTAGGTTGAGTTGATGGTCGGGGCCGTTGGACTAGTGGCACCACATATTATAAGGCATGATGTGAAAATACTAATTGTGCATGCATTGTGTGTACGGGACCTTCAAGACACCCAAGAGGGGTAGTGATGTGTCCTAGGGCCCTGGACGACCTGGTGGATATAAGGATAGTTCGTCGAACCAGGTGACCTTACAAAGCTCGACGTAGCTTCAAGCGCACAAGATTGGGGTAGGGTCGGGATGAGGTCTCTGTCCTCATATGTATACAAAGAATTGATTTCAGGATTGAGGGTTAGATGTCATGTACATCCACTCATTCTAAGGGTAAAAGTGGACATGCTTCTATGTAGGTGGTCGATAGAAGTCGCTCCAACGCCACAAGTGGGTTTAGTGGACGCCATGGTATAAAGATAGGACCGACATGCTCAGTCAACTAGCGGCAGTGCAACATGATAGGTCGATTGACTAGTTAAGACAAACAGCTACGGGTTGAGTTGAGAGTCGGGGCCGTTGGATTAGTGGCACCACAGATTACATGGCAATATAAGAAAACATTGTTTGTGCATGCACTGTGAGTACGTGATCATCAAGACGCCCATGAGGGGTAGTGATGCGTCCTAAGGGCACTGAACGACCTGGTGGCTATAAGGGCAGTTCGTCGTTCTAGGTGTTTGAGAAAAATTTGGAGTAGCACCAAGCGCATGAGACTGGGGTGGGGACAAGATGAGGTCTCTGTCCTCATACGAACATGAAGAAGTGATTTCGGGATTGTGGGTCGGATGTCACGTACATCCACTCATTCTCGGGGTAGAAGTGGTCATACTTCTATCCGGGTGGCAGGAAAAGTCGCTCCAAAGCCACTAGCGGGTTCAGTAGTGATACTAACTTGTGAATGTGTGTAACTTTCATGATGAAGGATGTGTGTTGAGTGATGACACACCGTGGTAAATAAGAAATGGTGGAAAAACCCGAATTTTTAAATGAAGGGATTTTTGAAAACAAAGGAGTATGGCACACTCCCTATAAATATTTTTCTTAAAAGTCAAAAGCTTTTAAAAACACATTCACTGATTAGTCGTACTCACCCCCTCCCTTATATCCCTTTCAGGAAATCTCGGAAAGCGTCCCCTTAAAGACCGTCAACTAAGATGCCTGTAAGACAGGTATGTAAAGTTTTAAATTTCATGCAGTTTTAATTATGCTATTCCAGGAAAAGGTGTAGGTTAAAGGATGTCATACTCTTTACGGTTTACAATAAGGGGAAATGTAAACCCCGCACTTTTGAGTTAAGGAAAACCGGAAAAGAACCGGTCAACCGGAGTAAGAAAATCGAGCCGGTTTACAAATCCGATCATATGGGAACAAGTAATTTGGAAATTTCAACTTACAGGTGATCCAAATGGTTCATTATACCTTGGAAAAGAAACTTAAAATAAAATAAAGACAAAAACCAAATTAGTTCGAGTGAATGAGATTCCATAAGAACTTTGAAGTTAAGTGTGGTTGCTTTAGAGTAGTGTGAGGATGGGTGACCTCTTAGGAAGTATGAATTTTTTGTAACCCAAAATTTTGGTCAAAATTTTTTTTTATACGCCTTATCACAAATAACCATAAATTAATATATATTTAATTATTATAATTAATACCAATAATTTAATACCTAAATTAAATTATTGGTATTAATTCTAATAATTAAATTTCGGTATTAATGGAAATATTAATACTAGTAATAAATCTCGCCCATTTAATACATAGGTTTTACGCCTATATAAAGAGGTTATCCCCATTCATTCTCCTCACACCTGAACACTTTTCTCTCTCTCTCTCTCTACTACTCTATTTCCCGGTGAAGCTTAAACCAGAGCTTCGACTTCAACATTTTTCTAAACCTCAAAAAGAGAGGTCGGGCTCTTTAGAACCGGGGAGAAGTCAGCTATCTGATAGCAAACTACAGTCAATCCGAGAATCACTAGAGAAGCGCCGACATGATGGAACAGTGAAGTAGCTTCGATGGACCGAAGCTGCCCTATTTCGGCCAAGTTGAAATTGGCCATTTCGAGCCCTTCTCAGGCCAAACCAAGCCTTCCCAACACTTCCTCAGCCCTTCCACGACCGAATTACGACTGAAAGGTAAGTCAATTCGGCTCCCCTCTACAATTTCTGGTCAGTGTTAGAGAGAGAACCGATAGAATTTTAATAATGAAATTCTAACTCAATTCTACATCAATTGATGCGATTCTTGATTCTAGGATGAACCTCAACATGAGAGTTATCTGCCTAGATTGAAATCTCGGATTGTCGTGTTCTCACCGGTGAGAAATCGAAACTTTCTCTCTCTACAGTCTCTTTTCCGGCAATGCTCCGTTTGAGCTGGTTCCAACGTTAAAATCTGCGATTCAATTCTCCTTTGTGTCTTGACAACATGTCTTACATAATCATGTTGACTTTCCCTACCCACTCGTCCTTTCTCAACTTCTTTATTGGGTCTTTCTAGTGCTAATTATTGAATTTCCTGATGACTTACCGACATGCTGAGTTTATTCCCTTCTTATGTCTTTCTTTATTTCTAGTGATGTCCTTTACTCAAGAATTTTCTTTTTCCTTAAACTCATTCTCATTTACTTGTGATAATTTCATGTTTCCGTCATTTTTAGGGCATTCTCCTTTAATGATTTTCATCCTCTAATATGTCCTTCAAAGTAGAGATTTCCCTTTAGGTGCGAGATGCTCAAATTTCTTACTACTCCTTGAAGGTTTCCTTCCTTCACATTCTTACACCCTTTTGAATTTGGGCTTTTGTCCACCTTTAATTATTTTCTGATCGTCGGGTCTTATTTCGTGTATTTAACACTATACCCACTATATTACACTTCTTTAGAGTGTAGTCTTTACTACTCCCTTGTCTTTCCTATGGTCTCATTTATTCTTCTTGACCATCCTATTGTTACCAGTTGCCTCCTTCTTACATCTTTCTGAGGTCGGTATTGTTTTCTATTCTTTATCCTTCACTGTCCTCCATTTCATTTTTTCCTTATCTTCTCTTTGAAGAGCCCCTATTGATAGATTAGTTCCTAGCACCCTTTATGTCCAACTATACACTCCTTGAGCTTTGTTAAGTGAGTGTGGACCACAACCCATATTGATATCATTGGTTGTTTTCTCCTTACCCTCTTCCGAATTGAAGGACTTACTTTCCCAAGGTTTTTCCGGATATTTTCTTATGATGCCTAGCCCACCCATTTTCACTTGTCACTGCGTCATTTGATGCTATCTCCTACTTAGTCGTTCCTTGGGTTTAACTTTCCCCTTGGGTCATATTAATGTACTTCCCTTGGCTTTCACCTTTGCATGCACTTCATCTCCTTATCCTTTGTTACTTGATCCATTATTTCTTAATTGGAACATGTATGCCTTCCTAGGGTCTCCTTCCTTGGGAAAAGCTCAAGAACTTATTTGCTCCAAGACATATTTGTGCGGGACTTACTAAATCCTCCTTATGGCTTGAGTGTAGTCATCATTTCATTTTCGGTCATTTATTTCTTCAAGGGTTTTCTTCATTCTTCCTTTCCACCGTTCAGGCCTTTCCACTCCCCCTTCCTTGCTAGGTTAGTCTACAACCTTAGTTGACTACTATGTTTTTCCAAGGTAGATCATACCTTATTGTCTCGAGGCATTCTTGTTGTCTTTCATCATCCTGCTTGTCTTCTATGGATGAGGTATTTCCTTCTTTGCTCCTAGGTGGTTTGTAATTCTCTTTAAGGAAACTTCCCTTTATCTATATTCTACTATTTTTGGGTTTTCTTAAGGTACTACCCTTGATCTTCTTTCCATGATCCTTTTTCGAGCAATTGAGGCATGCTACCGTATTATTAGGGAACAAAGAAATTTTTAGAAACTTAGAATCTTATTTATTGAAGTAAGAATTAGTTTGGGGTTTTAACATCTCTTGGGGAGATTATTACAATAATGGGTGAGATTGGGTTCCCTAGTCGCAATTGTGGTTCTTATAATGTCATCCCCTAGAACTTCTATAGGGGAGGAGGTGTCTTTATTAGAAGGTATCACTTGGATTCCTCGTAGTGAGGGACAATTCCTTGCTATGTGTCCCACCTTCCTACATTCATAACAAATCCTCTTGGGTCTTGTCCTCCGAAATGTCGGGCATCTTCTACTGTAGTGTCCCCATTACCAACATTTATAATAGTCATCTCCTTGTGTAGATCTTTATGGTTCTTCCCACACTTTGAGTATTGTGGGGCCTTTCTAAGGGGTTGTTGATGGTTCAATGCCTTGCCGTCCTTGAGCCTGAACACCTTAGAGGCTTTCTTGTCAAGTCTTCTTCGGCCCGGGGTTACTCTAAGGGTCCTTCTATACTCTTGGTTCATTTCCTCCCTTGGGATGGGGTTCTCCCTAGCTTTTAGGGTGGCTATGGTAGCGTGGGTTTGTTTAGCTACTTTTCTTGGGGCCATCTGAAAATTTTAAGATTAATCTTATTAGTTACTATATTTTCTAGTATTCATTATGTATTCGAGGAAATAGGCTATGATGCCATTTGACTGGTCACGTCCCGACCCGGTTTGGTCGGATCCTCGTGATTAACCCGCCACTCTCCCGGTTTACTAATGGTTGCCCCTTATTTATAATCCAGAAGAGTAAGGCCTCCTTTAAACCCACACCTTTCTTGGAATAACATAAATGAAAATTGTATAAAATTTTAAACTAATCATACCTGACTTACAGGCGTATTAGTTGGTGGTCTTTGGGGTAAACATTCTGGGGTTACCTAAAAGGGATATAAGTAAGGGAGGGGTGAGTACAATAACTTAGTGAATGGGTTTTCAAAATTTAAATTTTGGGAAAAATGTTTGATTCAGAGTGTGTCAGACTCCTTATTTTCTTTTAAAAACCTTTTATTCTCAATTTCTATTTTTATAACCATTTTCTTATTGCCACGGTGCATCATCACTCAACACACATCCTCCATCATGAAGGTTAAACACACAATTGTAGGCTAACCCATCCACTGAACCCACTTGTGGTGTCGGAGCGACTTTACCGGCTACCTAGATAGAAATACGTCCACTTCTAACCCAAGAATGAGTGGATGTTCGTGACATCCGACCGTCAATCCCGTAACAAATCTCCGTGTCTGTGTGAGGGCGAAGACCTCATCCTGACCCCACCCCGGTCTCATGCGCTTGAAGCTACGTCGAGTTTCACAAGGCTTCTGGTAGGACTAACTACCCTTATATCCACCAGGTCGTCCAGGGCCCTAGGACACATCACTACCCCTCTTGGGCAAAGGTCTCATAAACACAGTGCATGCACAATCAACATTTTTCACATGATGCCATATAATATGTGGTGCCACTGGTCCAATGACCCTGACCCTCAACTCGACCTATAGCTATTTGTCTTGACCAGTCCCAAGACTTATCATGTTGCACTACCGCTAGTTGACTGAGTATGTCGGTCCTGTCTTGGTACCGTGGCCAAACAATTCATTTATTTAAGTTTTCATGGCATATAAATCATGTTTGTTTCAATTTACTGCTTGTGCCAACTAGCCTAGGGCCCAATGTTCGAGATTTTCAAAATTTTGGGCATATTAGTCCTCAAGTTCCAAAATCGAGGCTCCATCCTAACAGAGCTATTCGAGCTCTCATCAAGAAAGTCTCCCAAATTATTTAAGTAGTGGCACACAATCAGGGGAGAGCACTTCCGACAAAAATATATTTCTTAACTGTCCATCATACCAATCGAGTATGAGTACATCTCCACTCATAACTGATGAACGGGTTTTCCACTTCTTTCGAGAAAGTTTCATCATACCAATCGAGTATGATCTACTTACAACTGGTAATTAGTTTTTCTGCGTGACTTTTATATCACTGCTCTTAGGTGTGATATTTAAAATACCACTTAGTTGTGAGTTTTCATTTTCGAGGTGCTTATCATCCCAACCGGGTATGATATACAAATCCCACTCACCCGTTAATACAGTGAAATTCCTCTTAGCCGACTTGTTGTACTTACTCGAACTCGTCTTAGCTACCGTTCTTGGTACTTCATGTTCCTACACGATATGAACGTTATTGTTCATTATTCATTGGCATAAAAGCCCTCATTCATCCCAAATAAATGAGAAAACCACACTTTTCCTTTATTTGCAATTAGGTCCCTAAAGTTATTTTTCTTTAACTTTAAGTCCATAATGTCGGTTTTTCATCAAATTGAGTCCCGGAACTTTTAAAATTCACATTGGGACCTCAATTTATTCAATTTCACAAAAAGGGGATGAATTTCCCAAATTTCTAATTTGTTCCCCCAACTTTTCCAAAATTACCATTTTGCCCATGCTTTACAAAAATGGTAAGTTTTGCCCAAAAATTTTCAAAATTGCTCAATTAGTCCTCCAACATCTTTATTATGCCCAATTGGTTCTCAATTTTATGAAATTGCACTTTAGTCCCTCTAATTTTTGAAATTCCCAAATTTCACCCAATTTTCCCTCAATTTCAACCTTCTAACTCTGTCGAATTTGATTTCATCAAATTGACCAATCAAATTAGTTTAATTGTTGAAATTTAACTTAAATTGGAGTTCATACTCCTTCATACGATTCAATTACACTTTAAATCGCACGATTTGGTGCCGGAATGAGCTCAAACAAAGTTTCGCTAGAAAACTAGACTTAGAAGGAGAAAGATTCGAAAGCTTACCATCGGGGGCACTATAGATGTCAATAGCTTGGGTCGAGGCAGGTTTTAGCGGACCTGTGCCCGACCCGAGCTCGAGTCCATTTGGTGGGTCCAGACCCAACCCGATTTTTGGTCTGTTAGACCCGAGACTCGCTTAGACTCGAGGCTCGGGTCCATCTTATTTTTTTAATATATATTTTTTCCAAATATAAAAATTTAAAATTATTGTAATATATAAATTTTTTAATATTTGTTAGGTAATTTAATTTTTCAAATGTTTATTATCTTTAATTTACCTAATAATTTACTATTATAATTTTTTATTAACTTTAACTTGTAAATAATATGAAACGAACAATAAATAATACAATTAATTAGTAAAACTGTAAATATGAGAAAATTAATTGACAAATAATACAGTGTGATATTAATATAATTTTATATTAAATAATAATGTGTGATATTAATTTAATGTAATATAAATTTTATAGTGTAATTTTTACAAATATTTATAAATTTATTATCGTATAAGAATGAAATAATAATATATTAATTTATAAGAAAGGAAAAAAATTAATATAGCTTGTCGAGAATATATTTAGAAATCTATTAAAGTATAAAAAAGGAAAAAATAATATAATATAACATAATATATTTATAAATCTATTAGGGTATAATAAAGGAAAAATAATTTAATATAAGGAGAATATATTTATAAATTTATTAGGGTATAAGAAAGGAAAAAATAATTAAGGTTTAAGAAAATAAAAAAATAATATAATATAACAGAATATAGAAAAAGATATAACAATTTTTAAATTACTTTTATATTAAATTTTTTTAATATTTTTTTACATTTAATGAAACGAATTGGTTTCATTAAAAAAGGAAAAAAATTAAAATGGCTATGGGCCCACATTTGGTTCCACTTTTCTAGTCCCGAGGCTCGGGTCCAGCCAGCGAGACTTGAGCCCGCAGGAATCAAACCAATGGGACGCGAGGCGTGGGTCTTGGGTCTAATCTATGGACCCAAACTCGAGCAGACCCAAGGCTACTCAGGTCCGCTTGAGTCGGATAGGGACCCAAAGATCGGGTCTTGGGTCCCATTGACATGCATAGAAGGCACGACGATCCGAGTTTTCGATCTAGTCCGATAGATTGTATCCCGAGGTTCCTGCTAGGATAAAAAAAATTGCATCAATTGATTCCGAATTGAGTGAGAATTTCATCATTGAAGTTATGTCGATTCTCTCTCTAACACCGGTTGAAAATTACAAAAAGAAGCTAAATTGGCTTACCTTTCTGCTCTAATTTAGTTGTATGAGGGCTGTGGAGGTGTTGGGAGGACTTGGTTTGGTCTAAGAAGGGCTCAAATTGGCCAATTTCAGCTCGGCTAAAATAGGGCAGCTTTGGTCCACTAGAGCTACTTCACTATTCTATCACACCAGCGCTTCTCTGGCGACTCTTGGAGCAAATGGAGACTACAAGCGTATAGCTGACTTCTCCTCGATTCTAATGAACCAGACCTCACCTTGTTTGGCTTAAAAAAGTGCCCAAGTCGAAGCTCTAGTTTGAGCTTCGTCAAAAATTGGAGTAGTGAGAGAGAATGGAGTTTTCAGGTGTGGAGAGGATGAATGTGGAGGGACTCTTTATACAGGAAGCTCGGGGACTTCTTGGCCATCTGATTGGCGCCTTAATGGCGGTTATTCATTGCTTGAAACTCCCTGGTCGGAGACTTTTTATCTTTGTTAGCGTCTACACGATTTTCCGACGAGTGAACAGTGTTGTCATCTGGAGGAAGAAGACGACATTGTTACAAACCGGATCGGACCGGTCCGAATCGGGTTCAAGGCTTAAACCGGCCAGTTCACCCCCGATTTGACCGAAATTTTCAAATCTAAAAATTTCTAAATTCATCAAAATTCATTTTCTATCCAATGGTGCCTCAAATCTCAAATTTGAATTTTCTAAGCCACCTAGAAAAATGAATTTAGTATTTGGTTCAATAGTAGTTCAAATCGGTTCAATTCGGTTCGGCTCCAATTCACCTGAACCGGTTTGATTTTCATCTCCAATTCATCCTAAAGTCCTTTTTCTTGACTTTTGTGACTCTTTAGGTCACTTGGAATCCATAAATTTTCCCGGTTTCCCCTTCCTCTCTCTGTTCTAGTTCATGTACCGATTTGGTTCATAAACCGGTTCAATCCAGTTGGATTCGGTTCATCTGAACCGATTTTATTTTCCTCTTCCAATTTGTCCTAAGGTTCTTTTCCAAGACTTTTTGAACCCTTTAGGTCACTCAGGAGTTGTAAATTTCCCAAATTTCCCGTTCTCTGATGATCGGGTTTGTGAACCGATTCAATGTTTCTCACTTGGTTTGACCAGTTCTTTTCCCGATTTTCCTTAACTCAAAAGGGCGGGGTTTACACAGGTAGCTGACTTCCCTTAGAGTCTATAAGACCCGACCTTGCCATCTAAGGTTGAGAAAAGGGCCCAAGTTGGATCTTTGGTTAGAGCTTCTCCAAAAAATGGAGCACTTGGGATAATGGAGATTTGAGGTGTGTGGAGGTTGAATGGAGATGAGCTCTTTATATAGAGAGCTTGGTGACCCTCTACTCGACCACTTTCCATTTTGGTCGAGCTTATCCTCACCTGAAAATGCCTTTTATTGGAGTGAATATTCCTTCGTCGGAGAAGGAAAGTTTATGAACCAATGAACAATGCTATCATCCTGAGGGAGAAGACGACACTGTTCCGAACGGGACCGATCTGGTCCGACCAAGTTCAATGGCGAAAATCGGCCGATTCAGACCCGATTTGACTGGTTTTCTCAAATCCAAAAAATTCTTAATTTATATAATTTTATTTTTTATTCAATGGTGGCTTCAATTTTCCAATTTGATCACTTTAAGCTACCACAAAAAATAAATTTAGAAACCGGTTCATGTATGGTTCAAACTAGTTCAATCTGATTCAGGTCTGGTTCACCCTGAACCGGTCCGATTTTCTCTTCACATTTGTTCCAAAGTTCTTTTCCGTGATTTTTATGACTCTTTGAGTCACTTGGGATTTGTCAATTTCCCATTTTACCCTTTCTTTACCGGTTTGGGTTCGTTAACTGACTCTGTTTTCCTTATAGAATTGACCGGTTATTTTCCTAGTTTTCTTATCTTTAAAACAACGTGGTTTACACCTGCACCCTTTTACCAACTTCGAATTTCCCCTTCCAACTTCTATCCATGGAAATTCCAATTACTGTGGTGTCATTTTGGGTACTCCGTGCTGTGCCCTACTATATTAAGCTCCATTAGGCTGGGGTGGGCTAATCCATCTACTTTAATGCCTATTTGTCTTGATAATCATTTCTTAACTAGGGTCAACTATCTTTCTTCTTATCCCTTGTGCTCCTCACTTCGCTTCATTAGAAATATTTTCTCTAAATTCGTTCTTAGGGTTGTCCGACCCATCCAATATTATGGTATCCTTTGATGTCACCATCATGTTTACTAATTTCCTTGGGAATAATCCCTCTTTGAATCCTATGAGTATATCTGGTACTCAGTCCTTATTTCCACTAGCGTTCCTCTTAAAATTTTGGGGTTTTTCGCCTTACTTGTTAATGAGTAACTTATAGGCCAAGTGTTGACCTTTGCATTCGAGAGCCTCAAACTCCCCAAACTTAGCTTCGCTCCTTGGTGTACTTGACTTCTTTCTGTCTCTCTCTTCTTATGGACTATTAGTACTAAGGATCTTCTCAATCCTTCCCATTCCTTTGCATTATGGGCTTATTACCAAAAGGAATTTTATTCACCAATTGAAATTGCCACAATTATGGCTTATTACATATGTTAGGTAAGATATCCTACCCATCAACTATTGATCTAATCCCCCATATTGACCAACCTAGAGTTCAGTACTAATGGGTTGTGGGACTCTATATCTACCAACCTAATGCGCCTGACCGATCTCCTGGGTGGACAGGCGCCTCCATGGTACCTCCCACACCTAATGCAAGGGTTCATACTTGGTTCTTCATAATCTGATGAAAATGTGTAAACCCCACACTTTTGAGGAAAACTGGGAAAAGAACCGGTCAAACCCAATAAGAAAACTGAGATGGTTTACATTTGGGAATAAGCAATATAGAAATTTACAACTTTTGGGTGATCCAAAGGTTCATTAAACCTTGGAAAAGAAACTTAAGACAAACTAGAAAACAAAAAACCAAATTGGTTCAGGTGAATAGATTCCATAAGAAATTTAAAGTTAAGTGTGTTTGCCCGAGAGTAGTGTGAGGATGGGTGACCTCTTGGGAAGTAGATTTTTTTATAACGAACTAGAGCTTCGACTTAAATATTTCCCAGGTGACCTCCTGCTCTATTTCCCGGTGAAGCTCGAACTAGAGCTTCGACTTAAACAAAGGTCGAGCTCTTTAGAACTAGGGAGAAGACAGTTATCTGATAGCAAACTCCAGTCAATCCGAGAATCGTTGGAGAAGCGCTGACATGATAGAATAGTGAAGCAGCTCCGATAAACCGAAGCTGTCCTATTTCGGCCAAGCTGAAATCGGCCATTTTAAGCCCTCCCAACACTTCCTCAGCCCTACCACGGCCGAATTAGGACTGAAAGGTAAGCCAATTCGACTCCCTTCTGCAATTTCCGACCAGTGCTAGAGAGAGAACCGGCAAAATTTTAATGATGAAATTCTAACTCAATTTGGCATCAATTGATGCGATTCTCGATTCTAGGATGATCCTCAAGATAAAAGCTATTTGCCCAGATCAAAAGCTCAGACCGTCGTGCCCTCACCAATCAGAAATCAAACCTTTCTCTCTCTACAATCTATTTTCTAGCGAAGCTCTGTTTGAGCTCGTTCCAGCATTAAAATTTGTGATTCAAAGTTCCTTAGAATCGTATGAACATGTAGGAACTCAATTTTAACTCCAATTTCAACAATTAGAGGTGTTTGATCAGTCAATTTGATAAAATCAAATTAGCCAGTGTTGAAGAGTTGAAATTGGGCGAAATTTTGGGGATTTTCAAAATTTGAAGGACCAAAATGAAATTTTAAGAAATTGAGGGCCAATTGGGCATGAAAATAATGTTGGAGGACCAATTGAGAAATTTTAGAATTTTTGGGGCAAAACTTACCATTTTTGTAAAGGAAGGGCAAAATGGTAATTTTGGAAAAGTTGGAAGACCAAATTGGAAATTTGAGAAATTAATCCCCTTTTAGTGAAATTGAATAAATTGAGGTCCTATGATAAATTTTAGAAGTTTCGAAACTCAATTTGAGGAAAAACCGGCATTAGGGACTTAAAGTTAAAGAGAAATAACTTTAGGGACCTAATTGCAAATAAATGAAAGTTTGACTTTATCATTCATTTGGAATGAATGAAGGCGATTAGGCCGAAGGATAATGAATCGAGATGTTCATACGTGTACGAACATGAAGTACCCGGAACGCCAGCAAGGACAAGCTCACGTGAATACAATGAACCGATCTAGTGGAATTCACGGCATTAATGGGTGAGTGGGTTTACTAACATCATACCTGGTTAGGATGATGAGCACAACTTAAAATTAAAAACCACTTACTGGTTGTGAGTGAAAATTTTATATCATACCCGGTTGGGAATGATAAGTACCTCGGTATGAAAACCCACTATTAAGTGGTATTTTAAACATCACTACTTAGAGGAAGTGATGTGAAAATTATGCAGAAAAACTACTTATCGATTGTAAGTAGATCATACTCGTTTGGTATGATGAGACTTCCTCGAAGGAAGTTAAAAACCCGTTCATCGGTTATGAACGGAGGTGTCCTTATACCGGGCTGTATAATGGATAGAGAAAACATATGTTTTGTCGGAAGTGCTCTCCCTGACTGTGTGCCAGTGCTTAAACAATTTGGGAGACCTTATCGACAGGAGCTCAAATAGCTATGATAGGCCAGGGGCCTCGATTTTGGAACTTGGGGGCTAAATGCCCGATTTTGAAAATCTCGTACAGTAGGCCCAAGGCCAGTTGGCACGAGTAGGAGCTCGTAAATGAACATGATATATGTGCCATAAAACTTAATAAGTAAATTGTTTGGCCATGGTACCAAGATAAGATCGACATGCTCAGTCAACTAGCGGCAATGCGACATGATAGGTTGACGGACCAGTCAAGACAAACAACTGCGGGTTGAGTTGAGAGTCGAGGCCGTTGGACTAGTGGCACCATAGATTACATGGCAATATAAGAAAACATTGTTTGTGCATGCACTGTGAGTATGAGATCATCATGACGCCCATGAGGGGTAGTGATGCATCCTAAGGGCACTGGATCACCTGGTGGCTATAAGGGCAGTCCGTCGTTCCAGGTGTTCATGTGAAATCTGGAGTAGCACCAAGCGCGTGAGACCAGGGTGGGGACGGGATGAGGTCTTTGTCCTCATACGGAAACGAAGAAGTGATTTTGAGATTGTGGGTCGGATGTCACGTACATCCACTCATTCCCAGGGTAGAAGTGGTTGTACTTCTATCCGGGTGGCAGGAAAATCGCTCCGAAGCCACTAGCGGGTTCAGTAGTGATACTAACTTGCGAATGTGTGTAACCTTCATGATGAAGGATGTGTGTTGGGTGATGACACACCGTGGTAAATAAGAAATGGTGGAAAAACTCAAATTTTTAAATGAAGGGATTTTTGAAAACAAAGGAGTCTGGCACACTCCGTATAAATATTTTTCTTAAAAGTCAAAAGCTTTTAAAAACTCATTCACTGAGTAGTCGTACTCATCCCTCCCTTATATCTCTTTCAGGAAATCTCGAAAAGCTTTCCCTTAAAGACTGTCAACTAAGATGCCTGTAACATAGGTATGTAAAGTTTTAAATTTCATGCAATTTTGATTATGCTATTCTAGGAAAATGTGTAGGTTATAGGACGCCTTACTCTTTACGGTTTGCAATAAGGGGAAATCCTTTAATAAACCGGAAGAGTGGCGGGTTGATTACGGGGATCCGACCAAACCGGGTTAGGGCATGACAAAATGACTCACTTGGTGCTCCTCTGAATCTAACTTCATGGGTGATGTCGACCCCAAAAGTTTCCAAGATAGTGGCCTTGTACTCATAAGCACGTTGCTTTTGGTTCCCGTGGTCTAGGTCGCTTCGATCAGGGGTAGTTTATGGAAGCCCCTCACATAGTGGGTGTAGGCTTTCTAGAAGCTCCTTTTGGCCTCTTCATGGGCATGGGTTAGTCTTGGGCTTCGAGGTGTAGGGGTCTCATCTTCCATCAATCGTTGGGGGGTTCTTCTTCGGGAGTTCCTCCAAGGGATGTATTCCTCATCCGCCTCTCCCCTCCGATCGTTAGTGTTCTTCTAAGGTATGTACTCTTCATTAATGTTTCCATTCATGTTTTTCTGAAAAAGGTTACAGGTGGTTAGGTCCTAAGGTTTTCAGAATTTGTTAGGAAACCTATGCTCTGATACCACTCAAGTTGTCACACTCCAACCTAATTTGGTTGGATTCTCGTGATCAACTCGCCACCCTTCCTCGAGCCACAATGGTATTTCTCCCAAGATGACTCAAGAAAGGTAAAGTCATAACGGTACATACGTTTTCCATAACAAAATTTTTTAGATGTCATAAAATAGAATTACCTTGAAAGTTCGGTTAGTTCCTCAGGCTTTGACTCTACTGGGCATGACTTTTCTTGAAAGGAATTTAAGGGAGGGGGATGAGTTCATAACTCAGTGAGAGGAAATTTCTGCAATATATTTTTAGTCAAACATTTGTTATTATTCACAATCATGATTCGCATTGTTTTTCATCCAACATTCGCCCTTTTATCATAAAAGGCATTACCCGAGCACAGAGCAGTCCACGACTATTCCACTTGTGGTCTGGAGTGCCTTTACCAACCACCTTGATAGATGGTCACACCTTCTACCTTGAGGTATGAGTGATCCTTACCACCCATCCCACAGACCTCAATTTCTCTGTGTCCACTATTATGGGACAAGACCTCTCCCCCTTCTTCTTCGGTCTCAATGCGCATGAAGCTCCCTAAGCTTCTTGACTCACTAGATGCTAGCATGCATAATTACAAGTCTTTTATTAAGATCTTTTTCTTTGGGCTACCAGCCCCATGGGTCTTTTGGCCTGACTTTGACCCAAGGTCCACCACCCCAACGAGTTCGACAACCTGACATTGGTGTGGTAGCTACTAGCCCAATGAGCTCAACAACCTAACATTGGGCTCGATTGGGATACCATACAATTTATCCTTTTATGAGAGTCTTTCATAGGCTCTTTACTCGTCTAATTATCAACGAACTTAAACTTGTGCCCAGAGCAGAGGTACTGTGTAGGCTCCCTAACGCTCCTCTAGTGATCTTTGAGTCGAGTGGAGACTACAACGAGGTAGATGACCACCTCCCGGTTCTAGGAACTCCCAATTCATCTCCTGGGGTTTCAAAAAGTCCACTTGTCAGAGCTCTGGTTTGGGCCACACCATAAAATGGAGTCATTTGTTTTCTGGGGTCGCTCGAGTGATGTGGATTACTAGTGGGGAGGCACCTATTATATAGAGGGCTCAACAACTACCAGGGCTACCAGTCGGTGCAAGACTCGGCACCAGACTCGCCCGATTGCAGCTATGATGGTGGATTTTTCAGTCATCGGAGAATCGGTCTCTCTCTGAAAATCGTGTGCTATTCATCTTCCCAAGGTTGAAGATGACGTTGTGCTGTGTGTGCGAGCTTCACACGTTCAAGTTGCCACATGGCATGCTATGATTGGTTGGCTTTGCTTATGTGGCGTTCAACTCAGCTTCTGAGTCACCCTTTGACTCTTTGACTAGCCACGTAGCGACCTTCCATTGGTCACCAGTTCCAGCATGGCCATTGACCCTACTCGGTCAATCTTTGACTATGACATGTGGCGTCCTTTGATTGAATGATTTTAATGAATCAGATTTCCCTCTTCACGCACTGCATGACTGCCACATGTGAACTTCTAATTGGCTAATTTAAATAATCCTATATCTCTCCTAGTGCGCTATGCGGCTGCCACATGTTAGCTATTGATTGGTTAAGGCCATCTAACGTGGCTTTGCCATATGTTGACCTCTAATTGGTTGATTGTTTCTCCGTTATCTCAATCGGATGCAAACATGGCACCTTTGCCAGGTGTCTACTTTCCATTGTTTAGTCCAATTGACTGGGCTTCTCCGACATTGGCCGCTGACCGGGAACACATGTCACTCTCTTGTTGGTCAGTCGTTACTAACGGGGATTTTCCTCCTCTGATCGTTGACAGAGCACACGTCTTGCTCTCTGATTAGCCAGCGCTTCCAGGCATTGATCGAGCGGCTGATGGGGCACGCATCACCATGTGTCACGTGCTAATTGGTCACACCTATTGACTGGGCACTGACCTGGTAAGCAGTCCGTTGACTGGCTAAACTGTTGATCAGTTCCATTCGACCTTGTTCGATGACCCAAATTTGAAAATCGATCGATTTAGGCCCGGTTTGACCAGTTTCTTCAAAATTAAAATTTTCTAATTTGTCTAAATTCAATTTCTATCTAATGATGGCTTTAATTTTCCAAATTAATATTTTTAAGCCACATAGAAAAATAAATATTTAAACTGATTCCTCACGGATCAATTGGGTTCAATACAGTTCAAATCTGGTTCACCCAGAACCAGTCTGGTTTTTCACATCAAATTCACTTCATGTTTCTTTTCCATGATTCTTAGGTCTTCATTGGCCACTTGGAATTTCTCAAATTCCCATGTTAACCATCCTTTCCCAATTCCGGTCACTTGGATTCTCGATTTTCTATCGAAAATTTTTTGTTCCCCTTTTTGGTTCCTTATATCAAGAGGATGGGTTTTTAGCCATGACTAACTCGTTCACAAACAAAGTGATTATCAATTTCAATGTGCTTGGTACGAGCATGAATAATCGGGTTGGCAGTAAGATAGATGGTAGAGAGATTATCATACTAAAGGGTCGAGGGACAAGGGAGCGGAAGATGGAGTTCATGGAGATGCGACTGTAGCCAAATGAGCTTAGTAGTTGTGCTACCAAAATTTTTATATTTAGCCTATGTACTAGAACGAACAATGGTTCGCTACTTTTTGGAGGCCCAGGAGATGAGGTTATGACAAAAAAAGACAGCAAAACCACTGATACAGCAACGATCATCAGGTTTATCGGTCTAGTTAGCATAAGAAAAATAATGGAGAGCAAGAGGTGAATGATGATAGAGCATGAAACCAAGATGAGAAATTCCTTTAAGATAACGAAGAATTTGTTTAATAGTAGTCTAATGAGTGGTAGTAGGCATGTGCATGAATTGACAAGCTTGATTAACAACATAAGTGGTATCAAGATGGGTTAGCGTGACATATTCGAGAGATCCCACAATCTGATGGTATTGGGTTAGAACAGAGAGTGGGATTCCAGTATGAGTAGAAAGATGGGGATCGAGAGCAACATGGTGGAGATAGGCTTACACTAGAGCATAGCAACACGATCAAGGAGATCAAAAATGTATTTGGACTATGTGAGGTGAAGACTAGTAGAGGTTGGGTGAACTTCAATACCAAGGAAGCGATGGAGAGTGCCTAGATCCTTGAGGTAGAATTCTACTTGGAGAGCTTGTATGATATCCATAATGGGAGTTGTAGGTGAACCCGTAAGAATGATGTCATCAACATAAACAATCAAATAGATGATGAAGCTGGAGGTACGATATATAAAGAGAGAGTTGTCGGCCACAAAACCACAAAAACCCAACCGCTGAAGAAAAGAGATCAAATGTAAAAATCAAGCATTGGGAGCTTGTTTGAGACCATAGAGAGAGTGTCGTAAGCGACAAACATCGTTTGGGAAGCGAGTATCAACAAAGCCGAGAGGTTGGACCATGTAGACCCCTTCAGTGAAATGGTCATGCAAGAAAGCATTATTAATATCCAATTGACAAATGCATCAATTGGAGGAGACAATGAGAGAAAGGATTATCCTAATGGTGACAAGTTTAATGAGAGAGCTAAAGTGTCATCATAGTCGAGGCATGGGAGTTAAGAGAAACCTTTGGCAATGAGTTAGGTTTTGTAGCAAGCAATGGAGCCATTAGGGCGTTATTTGATTTTGTAGACCCATTTGCAACCAATGATATGACGAGGAGGAGGAGCAGAAACTAGATCCCAAGTATTATTGAGATGAAAAGTAGATAGTTCAGCATGCATGAGGTCTCGCCATTTAGGGTGACGTTAAGTCTTAGCAAAGGTGCAAGGTTTAGGAAGATGAACCACAAAGAGACATGGAGTTATGGTGAAGCACCGCAAAGGAAGCGAGCTATCTTGAGACTGTGTAAGCATGCAAGGTGCTTGAGGGGCATGAATTGCAGGGGCGGGAGCAGTAGACTAATCTTGTGAAATAGGGGATGTCTCATGAGTAGATAAGGGGGAATGAAGGGACATACATGAGCCTAATGAGGTAACGGGAACAGGGAGAGGGAGAGGGAGCCAGGGTGGGGAGGTCGTAGTGATGAGTAGTCGCGCTGTACTGTCTTGAAGAAAAGGAAAAACATGTTCATTAAAGAAAACTATGCGACAAATAAAGATGCATCCAGTGCGAGGGTTAAGAATATGATAGCCAATAAAGTTGGAAGGGTAACCGATGAATATGCAGGGGGTAGATCTAGGCTGAAGTTTGTGAGAGAGATAGGGGCGAAGATAAGGAAAGCATAGACAGAAAAAAAAAAAACATAAAGATTAGTATAAGTAGGAGGAGAACCAGCAAGTACTTGATAAGGAGAATGATTGCCAAGAGAAAGAGTGGGAAGCAGATTGATAAGATAGACAACGGTCTCGTAAGAAAAATCCCAAAATTTGGAGGGGGAATGAGAGTGAATAAGTAATGTGAGACCCATATCAACAATATGGTAATGTTTACGTTCCGTAGAACCATTTTGTTGAGGTGTATGAGGGCAGGAGAGATGATGAATAACTTATGCTAACTATAATTCAGCTTGAAAGGAGTGAGATAGAAATTCCTTGGTACTATCAGATTTTAAATATTTAATTTTGGACGCATGCAAGTTTTCAACATGCATGCGAAAAATGTGGAAAATGGATAGAATATTGAAGTGTAGTTTCATAACAAAAAACCTAGAGTATTTACTATAATCATCGTGAAAATGGACATAGTAAATGTGATCCGTGTGTGACATTATCGGTGCAGGGCCCCAAATATCTGTATGAATAAACTCGAGAGGGGTAAGGCTTTTATGATGGGTGAGTGAAAATAGTTTTTGAGTAATTTTACCACATGAACATGAATCACACAGAAATAAGGGAGGAATATTTTTTATTAGAAAATACTTGAAAAGCACATGATGAACAATTGAAAAGATCGGGTGGCCCAAGCGTTGATGCCAAATAGGAACATAAACAATAATACTAACGCATGCAGTAGGGAAAGTAGGAATTGAACTAAGACAAATGCGAAGACAGTAGGAGCCACCTTTATGAATCCCACACAACAACTCTTGATGAGAAGGTGGATCTTTGATGAGAAAGTAAGTAGGATAAAACTCAAAATAACATGAGTTATCCTTTGTAAATTGAGAGAACGATAGGAGATTTAGATAAATTTAAGTTACATAATAAATACAATTTAAGATAAAGTTATGATGGGAAGAGGTGATAGTGGCGGTACTAGAGGATAAAATGGGTAAACCTGTCTCATCGCTAATTATCAGATGCTTTGGCAAAGTCACATCATCCTGTAGAGACATATGAGAGAGGTCATTAGTGACAGGAGAAGTTGCTCCCGAATCCACATACCGGTTAAGGGTGTGCAGCCTAGTCTCGGGTGTATAAGTCGAATGGGCATGATGAAATGGGTTGATGGGCTTCAACTTATAAGAAGAGCAATGAATGACTAAATGGCCCACTTGGTTGCATATTTGACATGGAGGATGGGTTGTTTGCGGGTTGGGTTATACTTCAGTCCATGTAGATGGGCTATCATGCTCATATTTCTATAAAGCAGGAATGGGGCCTTTGACCTACCAACGAAAATGGGGTCGAATACGACATGCATGACGAGACTCAGTGGAAAAGAAAAATCAATAGGGTCCCAAGCGCTCATTTGTAGACAATCTTCCATTTTCTCCAGAGCAACAACTAGGTTTGGAGAAGATCTACTAGGAGAATCAGTGCTCGTTCTGATGAAAAGGGAACCGCAACAGAGTGGAGAGGAGTCCAAGAGAGTCCTTGTCAGCCATTTGAGGAGAAGCGGAATGTACAAGTAGACCCATAAGAGATGGAGGGCCAAAGTCTGAGCCATATTTCCGAACGCGACGTGCATCTTGGACGAGAAGGAGGGCTTTTAGTGTATCAAATGACATTGTTTTGAGTATTGGTGACGTAGCAAGGGTAAGAGCTTTCCATTCCTAATCTAGGCAATCAAACATTTTATCTTGTGTTTAGGTTTTGGTTGACCAATCTAAGAAAAGCTAGTGGTAAAGTTGGGAATGTTAGAGAAATAGGTAGCCATGGTTTGGACTCCCTTTTGGAGTTCGTGCCACTACTGGACGAGTATGTCCTTCTAAGCTCATGTTTGGGTGTTGTAGAGTGTCTCAAATTGGTTCTAGGCTTCGGCTGAGGTAAGTACTCCAATCACTTGTAGATTCACTTCTGTAGATACTGTGGCAATTAGCGTAGTTAAGGTAAATTTGTCTTTGATTACTCATGCTTCATATTCTAGATTAACCACTTCATGCTTTTTAGTTTCCTTTTCGATGAATATGGTAGGCTTAGGTTGTGGCATGATGCCATCAACATAGCCAAATAGATGGTAAGCTTATAGTAGATTCTAATATTGTTTCGCGAGAGATAGTAGTTTGTGCCATCAAACTTAATCAAGAGAGTGGGGAGTGTGCTGGGAAGAATGATTGTTGTAGATGAACTTATGATACATAAATTTACTTGTTGTTTTGATACTTGCTATTGCTTGACGCAATATATGATTGTTTGCTGGAGGGAATTAAGCAGCAAGTATTGGTTGGGTAGAGTAAAGCTTGTTGTAGGAGAATATTAGGTTGGATGGGATGTTGCTATGACGCTAAAGGCTCTAATACCATAAAAAAAAAAAGATGAAGATAAAATGAGACAAGTAGTATTGCTTGTAATTTCTGTCTGCATTTCATTTAGTATCATTGTAAATTTATATAAGTACTGCAGTACAAAAGAAAAGAAAAGAAAAGAAAATCAATTACAAATATTATTTCTTGTATGACTGCGTGTCCTAGTGGTTGTACAGAAGAGATAACCTATCGTTGGTCTCGATAAGTAAAAAAATTCTTTTGTGCAATGGCATGGACAGTTAGGTGTGGTGATTTAATTTATTTCTTGTTATTATAAGTAATGAAAGTGAATCAACAACTAATATAAAGAGTGGATAGATGGTCTCCCTATCTTAGTCCCCCTACTAGGTTGCACTTCATATGTCCTCCTATTGATTAATAATGTGTAAGCTACAAAAGAGATACAAGTCATTATGTAACACCAGAACTTCTAAAACTGGGTTAAGCCCAAGTAGATCAGAAACTGATTGTGAATCAGAAATAGAATCCCAAACTAAGAATCAAACCCTAAGTCAGGAAATGGTATCCCGAATTATAAATGAGAACCAAAATTGGGAATTAAATTTTAAACTCGGGATGGGATATGAAATCGGGAACAAAATCTCCAACCATTGAAGAAAATCAAAATTGAGCATGGAACCCGAATCGAGAATGGAACGCGAGTCAGAATTTGTAAAGTCAAATTCGGATCATGGCCCAATGTTGAAAATGTGATAGGAAACCTGATACTAGGACCAGAGATCCGATCAAATTTGGGATCATATTTCTAGGTATGAAAACCAATATTTTGGGGGAAAGCTAGTTTTCCGCCTTACAGAGTCAATATTTCAAATTTAATTACTAAAATGACCCAAAAAGGGAAAAATGCTAATTTAAATATAAAAAGTAAAAAGAAAGAGAAGGGAAGTCGAGTTCGTGGGGATCGAGTCAAGTCGACCCGACTTACCCGCGAGCCACCGCCCACCAAACGATAGGATTTCTAGTGCACCGCTTCAAATATCGCTCTAACTGATTCATTTTTTTTATCAAATTGAGTGCTAAAAATTATAGAGATCAACTAGTAACTAAGCTATCGGTCTCTCTATGGAGTTAATTGCATTAATTCCTCTTAGATAACTCGAATTATGGACTTAAACTTGAAAATCCTGATCTCAGAGAACTACTCAACCTCCCGATGCTTGAACGAGAAATTCTCTCTCGTCTGATCACCAAATGGGGTGATATTGGTGTTAAAATGCCACTAATAGACTACTCTTAAGTGATGGGTCCTGACCTGCTATTGGCCAAAAAACACCGCACGATGGTCTTTTTGGTCAACCCACTTGTGGGACATAAGTTCTGCCCATTGCCAATGACCTTTTGGGGCCAAATTTGGCCACCTCCGGCCACCACTCTGAAGGCCACCGATGCCAAAATTACTGTCCCCTCCCCTTTACCTTCCATGTCAAGGGTGAAACTAGTTGGTATGAGACAATTTTTGCTGGTGGATCTGTCGAGTTCAACCTAATTGCAAATAGTTGTCGAACAAATTCACCTAACTCCTATAACCTCTTGACCAACCACCACCACAAAAAATTTTGCTTAGACCTTGGCAACAAAATGCAAAAGCTCTGGCCACCTCTAGTGAGAATTTTTTACAAACCTCTTAATAGCTGTAAACCTTGCCCCCGACCATAGGAAGACTAGATTTGGAATATTAGAAATTTTTGAGGGAAAAACTGAGAATTTAACCAAAATGGAATGGGTAAAGAAGGATCAAAATGGGAATTTGGAAAATCGCAAAAGTCATGCAGAAGAGACATAAGTGGATTGAATGTGAAAAATGGATCGGTTCAGGGTGAACTAGACCTGAACCGGATTGAACCATGAAGAACCAGTTCAAAGATTCATTTTTCTAGGTGGCTTAAAAATGTCAAATTGGAAAATTGAAGACCATTTGATAGAAAATGAATTTAGATGAATTTAGAAAATTTTAATTTTTTGGAAAACTGATCGAATCGGGCCTGAACCGATCGATTTACGTTTTCGGGTCACCGAACCTGGTCAGACTAGACCGGTCAACGATCCAACTAGTCAATGAACCACTGCTACGTCAGCGCATAGTTAGCAGGTGCGACCAATTAGCGTGCGACGCGTAGCGAGGCGTGCCCAGTCAGTCGTTCAATTAGCACTAGCCAATTAGGAGAAGATATGTGTCATGGGTCAATGGTCAAAGGAGGAAAATCCACCTCAGTGACGATCGACCAATAGGAGAGCGACACATGTCTCGGTCAAATGGTCAATGTAGAAAAGGCCCTATCAGCAAGGCTGGCCAATGAGGAGATGACACGTGGAAAGGAGGCCACATCCACATCCGTCAAGGATGTTGGAGAAATGACCGACCAATTAGAGGTCGACATGTGGTAGAGCCACGTTGGATGACCTCAGCCAATCAAAGGCTAGCATGTGGTAGTGGCACTGTGCATCAAGAGGGAAATTTGATGTATTTAAATCAGCCAACCAAAGGATGCCACATGTCATGGTCAATAGCTAAGCAAACAAGGTGGGCAGCCACGTTAGAACGAGCGACCAATAGGAGGCCGCCACATGTCTGGTTAGTGAGTCAAAGGCTAACTAGGCTACTGAGTAGGAAGCCACGTCAACAGAGCTAGTTAATCACAAAGTGCCATGTGGCAAATCCACATGTGCAGAGCAGTGTCATCTTCAACCTTGGATTGAAGGTAGCCCACGAACGTCGGAATGGGATCGGATCTCCCTCGCCCGAAAAACCTACCACCGCCCCAGAATAGGGCGAGCTAGATATCAAGTCTGACGCTGGTCGGTAGCCCTGTCGGTTACAAAGACCCCTATATAATGAGCACCCTACCACTCGGCCTCCCCATCACTCGAGCAACTCCTGAAGGCAGGCTGCTCCCTTTTCCGGTGAAGTGCAAACCAGAGTTTCGGCGTCGGGCATTTTCTTAACCTAAGGAGATCCAGTTGGTGGCAACAGAATTGGGGAGAAGCCCTCCAACTAGCTGTACCCTTAGCCCAACCAAAGAACTCATGGAGGAGCGACAGGGGATCACATAGTGAAGTGGCTCCAACGTGCTCAAAGCAGCGAACCTCTAGCCAGTGGAATTTAGGACGCCTCCGCCTCGTGTGGTTGAAACCGACCTCCCACGACTCCCCTGATATGACCCTTGATCCCTTTCAGTCTCCATATAAGCCCATTCCACCTTCATTCATCTAAGTCCTATAGTTCTAGAGAGAGAAAGTGACAGGAGTTTACTAACCAAATTCTCTATGCCTAGGATACCAATTGGAGTGAATTCTGATCCTTGGAGGATCCCTCTGACGAGGGCTAACTCCACAAATCTAGAACTCCAATAGTTGCACCCCCATTGGTAAGGATTCAAAAATAACAGTTCAAATCCTAGACTAATCATGGGGAGGTAGAGAAACCGATTAATAGCATGTTAGGAGGAAATTGGAATGGTTTTGGCTTTCAATTTGATGAGATTTTCTCTCGGGGCAAACATGACGAATTGGGGAAGAGACGTGGGGAAAATTGGGGATTTTTAGAAATTGAGAGACCTAAGTGCAATTTTCAGAAAAATCAATGGCTAATGAGCAATTTCAAAGAAATTGGGGACCAGTAGGTCATTTTGAGAAATTTGAGGCAATTTGGCAACTTTTTGAAAAATTGGTGACTAAATTATAATTAAAGGAAAGTTGAGGGGAAAAGGTGGGCCCAATCGTAATTAGGGCATAAATTAAGGATTTGGGTGCAAATACCTAAGAATATACGATCCTTTTTGTCGATCTCTCATGATAGTATTCAAATGATGTAGATTTGGGTATTCAAGGATCGATTTGGAGAATCACGGCATAGATCATGACACAGTCGGGTTGGGCTAATGAGTACAGTGTTCCCGATTTGAAAATGGTTTTCCAATACTACCCTCCCCTAACTGATTGAACAAGCTTAAAACTTTTGGGAGGCTTCATGATTGAACGTGGAACATGCAATAGTTGGGTTAGTACCATTCGAGTGGGCCTAAGGCCAATGGGTATTAGCGTAAGCCTATCTACATGATAAGGCTTTTGTGCTTGAAAATTCTCATATAATTGGATAAGTGTGTGTATTAATTATTGTGCCAAAGTCGGACATACGAACTCATTGTGTTAGTAGCTATTAAGACGAACCTGGGTCGTCGAACTCGCTGGGCTAGTAGTTATGGAAGTGGAGTCGGGTTGTCAAGTCTATTGGGCTAGTAACACCAAAGTTGATGGTTACAACTAATGAAAACTATTTATTGTGCATACTATAAGTTTGGAAACATCAAGGCGCCTGGTGTGGGGGTGGTGGTTCAAAGGGCTGTTAGACGACTGAGGGAGCATAAGGGTGGTTTGTCATCCAATATTTCGAGAAGCTCCGGGATCTTCATGCGCATGGAGACCGAGGTCGGAGGGGAAAGAGATCTCGTCCCACAATGCAAACACGGAGTATGGCTCGGATCTGAGGGTCGGACAACTGATGTCCACTCAAACTCAGGTAGAAGTCTTAGACTTCTATCAAGGTGGACGGTAAAGGAACTCCAATCCACAAGTGGAATAGTCAGAGACTGTTCTGCGAATGTGTGAACCCTTTATGAGAAATGACGATTGATTTGTGTGTGAAAACCAAACAAAAAGGATTAAATTTAAATGTGAAAGTTAGGATACATAGATTGCTAACCCCTCACTAAGTTAAGAGACTCGCCCCCTCCCTTAAATTTTTTTTCAAGGAGGCGCACGGGTCATGAGGACAATGAAAATCGAGCATTATAACATCACCCTATCAGGGACGAGCTCACCTTTAAATCAATGTGATACTTTTGCTTTGGAAAGACCAGCTGAACGCGACATCTTTACTTTCTTATTCTAACGGGGTAGAAATACCCGGATAGTATAAGGAAAGGTAGTGGGTTGTGCACGGAGTTCCGACCAAACTAGGTCGGGACGTGATAAGCTCTCTTTCAACCAATTTTGTAAAACGACCAAACTCGATCATAGTTGGCTGGGTTAAGCCCCCCACTCCTTCTTAGGGGTATGATGAGATCATTTGGGGGTAAATTGTGAATTTAGAAGTTTATTTGAATAAATTTCCATAGTTTAGGAACTAAAATGTAATTATGGAAAGTTTGGAGGCCAAATTGTAAATATGAGAAAATTGGGGAAAATGTCCCTAAGAGTAAGCCTAAGGGGGCTTAAAAGTGATTTTGAGATATATGAGGGCATCTAAAATTATTTTTTGGAGTTTGGGGGCAAAATAGTACTTTTGCTCAAATATGGGCATAATGGTCAATTATGCCAAAATAGACATCAAATAGTTAGTTTTGAATTATGGAGTGCAAAATTGTAATTTTACAAAAGTAAATATGTAAAATATAAATATTTTTGTAAATGAGGGGCAAAATGATAATTTTTCCCATTTTAGGAACCAAAGTGTAATAAATACATTTTAGAGTCCAAATATGTTTAAATTAGTTATGAGAACCCAAATGAGAGACTTAGGAAGTCTAGGGTCCAAAATTGAGAATTTTGATGAGTAGGGGCAAAATGGTAATTTTGCCTAATGAAGTACCAAAATGCAAACATTGGAAAAGCTAAGTTATCTAAGTAAGAGACTTAGAAACTTTTTGGGCATTTTGATAAATAAAACCTAATGTGGTTTAATCTTGATTTGGAAGGAAATCATAAGTGGGGCTAGTGATTCTGAAGGTTAATCGACACGCTAGTCGAAAGAACTCAGATTGAGGGGCAAAATTGTAATTTGTGGTAAATTAGAGATAGTATTTATAAGTATTTAGTATATATCGAAACTAACCTGATTGTGCAATTTGATTAATGTAAAATGAATCATGCAGCGGATCATAGGAGGATTACACAACTAGAGATAGAGGAACTAACAGTTGTGACGAAAAAGTCCTGATGAAAATAGTGAGTGAGAGTAATGGCAGTGAGTCCGATTGAACGAAATGAAGCATTTTATAGTTTTTGAGTTGTACCCTAAAATAACTGCTAAGCTTGATTTTTAAACTCGTATAATAAGTGTAAAATGACATAATTGCTTGTCCACTAAAGAAATACTCTTTAAGTGGTCACGAAATGGGGTAAGAGTCTTAAGTACTAGGATAATAGAAAATAGAGGCATGTTAGGACTATGCATTGGGGCCTTGTGACCATTATGTCTAATTGATAGGAGTTGGTCAAGTGATAGACCAAACTCCCTGTGATATTTGATGTATGAATCTTGCTCTTGATTTGAATAGAGATGGTCAGAATAAGGATCATGCTAGTAAAGTATTGAGATAGACTCAAGTATTGCCTACATATATGATTATTGTGCTTTTTCTTATGATATTAAGTGGAGGCATTGGCAGAACACCTGTCGAGTTAGTGTCGACGTCGAGGAAAATTGGAATGGGAGGATAAAGGGAGATTGAATTATTTCTTCCAGATTTCCTGGGACACCCGATTGATTTATGTGTAACGTCCTAGTTAAATCGTTGTGATGAGAAGGAGGTGGGATTGAGTCGCATGTATAAGGGGCATGAGCAATGTTATCAGTGGGTATGTTGGCCATAACCCTGAATGCAAAGTAATCCTAGTGAGAGATGAGCCCGAGAGGCATTCGTCGTGGAAGCGTACACGTGATGTCATGCCCCGACCCAGTTTGGTTAGAACCTCGTGAGCAATCTACCACTCCCGTTAGTCTAGGAAGAGTCGTCACTCCCAAGACCACGAGGAGTTAGGCATATCACCTGTCATTATTCCCTGAAAATAACATTATACATAACTGATAGCTTGACATAATTTACCTAGATTTAGTGGCTTGGAATTTGCTAAAGGTCATCCTTTTTTCTGAAAATATTAAAAGGGAGGGGTGAGTTGTACAACTCAATGAGCAAGTGCTAGGGTGAGTTTTCAAAATAAAGTTTATAATGTCTTTCTTGTTTGCAGGTTTGTGAAAAGAACTTTCAATGTTTCCCCTTGCTTAGGATTAGTTTAACATAAAACCATACTCGCCCTTTATAAAAAAGGGATCACACGTTCACAGAGTAGTCCCTGACTACTCCACTTGTGGTCCGGAGCGCATTTACCGACTACCATGTAGAAGGTCACATATTCTACCACCAGTCTAAGTGTGCCTTACTGTCCATCCCTCAAACCTTGATATCCTCCGTGTCCGCCATAGTAGGACGAGACCTCTCCCTCTACAACCTCGGTCTTAGTGCGCATGAAGCCCCTGGAGCTTCTCAACATGCTGGATGACATGCTTCCCTTATATTCCCTATGTCATCTAACTTCCCTTGGAACAAACACTACCCCATACTGGGTGCCTCAATGGTTCTGAACTCATAGCATGCACAAACAATAATTTTTGAAAATTTATCCATTATCTTTAGTGCTATCGACCCAACGAGCTTGACAACTCAACTTCGGCTCTATAATTGTTAGCCCAACAAATTCGACGACCTAGTTTTGGCTTAACAACTACTAACCCATCAAGTCCGATGACACATCTTAGACATGGTGGCGGTTCACACAAATAATCGGTTTTGAATCAATAACTTATGTGTCTACGGGCTTTGGCCCATGCCCATTGGCCTTGGGCCCACTTCATGAGTTTTTCCAAAATAAAGCATTATGCCCTATAAATTTCAAAATCGAGGCCTCCAGCCTACTAGAGCTATTCTAACTCTTATCATAAATGTCCCACAAAACGTTTAAGTAGTTTCACGCATTCAGTGGATAACATTTTTGGAAAATAGTTTTTAGACTGAAAACAAGACTCATCACCCCAACCGGGTATGATGGTGGAAAATCTCACTCATCTAGTACTATGACGTGTTCATCCTAGTTGGATTCTAATAATAGATGTGCTACTTTGCACAAGTACTTGCATAATCAATTTCTACATAGTTCGAGTATTCACATAAGAAGGGTTTGGCATAAAAGACCTCTTACTTCCAAGTATTTGTATATAGGTCCTAAATTTATGCCTTATTGCAATTAGATCCCTAAATTTCATAATTTTGACTTTAGGTCCCTAATGCTCAACTAATTTTTACTTAAGTCCATAAGGTTTCCAATATCACTCTTAGTTGCTTAATTTTTTCAAAATTACCAATTGGTTCTTAATTTTCTCAAAATTAACATTTGGTCCTTATTTTTTTCCAAAAGTTAACAATTGGTCCTCAATTTCATCCAAATTACCAATTAGCCCTCAATTGGGGTTTAATTTCATGAAAATCTCCCAATTTTTCTTTAATTGTAATTCGGCCACAAATTTTTTAAAATAATTCCCAAATTGCCCAATTTTCGAAAATTACAATTTGACCCCCGAAATCTCATTTAATTCAATTGACCCCTTAAACTTGAGTAATTACCTCTTTAATGATCGTATTCATCTTCCCTATTTCTCCATCATCATTTCAAATTTTGGTACACCGAAGTTTAGCTGAAAAATCATTATAGATAGAGAAAGTTTATTATTACACCCATAAAATATATGATTTTATATGTATATTGATAACTATTATACACCACTCTTTTTAGTACAAAATTTTATAAATTATCTATGAATTATTATATATAATAAAATTATATATGCATAAAAATATAATACTAAAATTTATTGTATATTAAAATATTTTATATGTAATAAATAGATGACCTCAATATATATATATATATATATACTTATAACTTATATTATGTAAAATCATAAATTTATGCATGTACATAAAATAAAATTTATATATGAATAAATAGTACAATTCATAAATTTGTTGTAGGGTAAAATATGGTTTTATATGTAATAAATAGTTGACAACTTTTTAATATATATAAACTTATAAATTTACATATTATATATGTAATAATTTAATTTGTGTTTGTACATAAAATATTAATAGACATTATTATGTATTTAAAATAATTTATGATTTATTTAAGTAAGTTTATGAATTTTGTACCTATAAAATTTATGTTTTGTTAAATTATAATTATGTATAAAAACTTTCAAATTAATGTCAATTTTGCGTTAAACTTTCAAATATTACCGTTTACAATAACATTTCATAAAACAAACTTTTTAGCAACAAATTTAATATCAATTGTGTTCACATAAATTTAATAATTTGTCATCCTTTTTTGCTCAAATAAGGGTTGATATATTAATTTAAAAATTATTATAAATAAAATATATAATTATAAAGTAAAAACTAAATAATCGCATATCAATTTAAATATTTTAATTAACATTCATTTATAATATAATAACTTTTCATATCATAACAAATTATATTAAAAATTATTTTTATAAAATTGTTATATTATATTCAACTTAAATTAGATATATATTTAAAATAAATACAAATTTTACTTAATAAAATTATATATAATTAATATTTTATTTAATTAATTTGAAATAATAAATTTAATATCTTACACAAATATATCTTTTATTATATAATAATAGAATTTGATACTAAATTATATAATTTAATATCACTAAAATATAAATTTTAAATTATATGTTTATACAATATCATAATTTATATATACATATTTTATTTAACTTAAATTATATATAATTATTATTAACTCAATATTTATATTTTTAATATACTTGTTAAATATAAATTTTATATAATCTAATATCATAATTTTAGAATTAAATTACATAATTTTATTACCGCTAAACTATATATATTTTTATTTAATAAATTTTTAAGTAAAAAATATATATTATTAAATATTTTTGTAATCAATTTAAAATAATAAATAAAATATTTATAAAAATACATCTCTATTCTTCTATAATTATAAAATTATTATAGTAAATTGTATGATTTTACTACCACTAAAATATTAAATTTAAATTAAATATTTGTATAATATCATAAATTATATTTAAATATTTATTTAACTTAAATTATGTATATTTTTATTATTAACTTAAAATAAATATATTTTTAAATAGCTTATTAACCTAAATTTATATATAATTAAAATTTTATTTTGAGTGATATTACCAGAGAATATTAGATTATACAAAAGGTTAATTATATAATAAATAAAATATTAAAATTTATTTATATATTAAATTATTAGTGATAATTATATTTAATTAAAGTTAAATAAAATATTTCTTTTGTTTGTATTGGTTTTCAAAATAATTAAATTATTAGTTAAAATGAATTTTAAATTTTAAATTAATCTATTATGAGAATTTTGGTTTTGTAAGTTATAAAAACACAAGCTCAATTATTCACTTGTGCTAAACAAGGTTAATTTTATTTAAAACTATAATTTATTTATTTATATTTTACGAGTTTTTAAATAAAATTTATATTTAATTCGATACCATTTATGATAATATGTAATTTGTATTTTATATACACATAATTTTTGTAATAAATAAATTATTTTATGATAATTCTACATACCGAATAAACATGTGAAACAAAAACTAAAAAATCTTTTATCCTCATCTGCTTACTTCTCATCAGAGTCCAGAAGAATGAGAGAACAAAGCTTCCTTGTTCATCTCGGAGACCGCCACCGTCCTATCCTCAAACCTCTCGAGCAAGAAATCTTTCCGCTCCTGTCTTTGCTTGCTTGTCTCATTCCTTACTCAGCTCCCTGTACATTTTTGAGGTCGATCGTCCAGACAGATGACCATGAAAACGCCCCCGATTACTGGTGTGAGCTTTACTTCACTCCCACCTTCTTATTCCTCTTCATCCGGCAGGCCTTCTTCTTTGGCCTTCAAATCGTCCTTCTTCAGTAACCCTGCAGGCATGTCATCCGTGTTTCGGTCAATTTTAATCGCAATTTAATGATTGAAGCCTATGCTGATCTTTTTTTTCGCTGTGCAGCTATAGGGCTTAGAGTTGGTGTGGTAAGAATTGCATTTTCAGATAGACTAAGATGCAATGGTCATGGTGGAGGGTCCTTTGGGGCTCGGATGAATCTATTTGATCGATTTGCCCGTGTCATTAAGGTCTATAAATTGCCGTGAACTTACTATCGGTTTTTTATTAGAAGTAGAAGTATGATTCTTTCTGCTAAGTTGACTGTTTTCTATGTTCACTAGTCCTATGCTAATGCCATCATTAGCTCGTTCGAGGATCCAGAAAAGATATTAGAGCAAGCTGTACTTGAGATGAATGATGATTTGGTGAAAATGCGTCAGGCAACTGCCCAAGTAATGCTTATCCATGAACTTATGTCTCCATAGCTTTATTTCTCTTCCTTACCTATAAAAGTCTCTTTGACTTTATCTCTTTTTGGTCTGCTTAAGGTATTAGCAAGTCAAAAACAATTAGAAAATAAGTACAAAGTGGCCGAAAAAGCTTCTGAAGAATGGTAAAGATTTTTCCTTGAGCTGCTCTTGATTTCTAAGATCTCATCAGGGAAACCTTGACTATATTTGAATTTTTTATAGGTATAAAAGAGCACAATTAGCTCTGTCAAAGGGTGATGAGGACCTTGCAAGGGAAGCACTTAAGCGTCGGAAGTCCTATGCAGTAAGAATCAAATACAACTAGACACCCAACTTTACATCCTATTATAAGGGAAACAAGGTAGATGAACCATTAAATTTTTCTTAAGGCTGTTCCTGATTTACCTGAGTTATGTTTTTGCAGGATAATGCAGCTGCTTTGAGAGCTCAATTGGATCAGCAAAAGACTGTTGTGGATAATCTTGTTTCCAATACAAGGGTGAGTGAAAATTCCGCTCGATGTGTCTACTATTGTACTGATTCTTCAACAAAATTATAATAGCGTATCCCCTTTCCCATGCATAAAATTCTAACTGAGAAGGCATTATACATTTTTTGGGTACAATAGAGGGCATTTACTTAGTTGTACCATAAATGTAGTATAAACATGTGTACTCACTTGTTGAGTAGGCTTATTGATTTCCAGGTACAAGTGAAGATGAGATCTAATACCATTATGATCCAATACCCAACCTTAGTTTTCTTAATTGAAACTTCAATTATTCATCGTGAATTTTCTTTTTAACTGACGTATTTTTATAGAAGTAAGCCTTTTTATTCTTTTCAATATTTATTTGTGCCTATTGCTTCCCGTTTGATGGACAGAGAAAATGTGACATTTTCATGACTATGGTAAATAGAGTATTGCTGTTATTCTAAAGGCATATGTTATCTGTTGAAACTGCATGATGCATGAATGTTGGTTTACTTTATTATTCTGGTTTTCTTTTAGAATTATCATGACCATTTGTGCTCATATGTTATGTGGACTGCTTCAATTAGCTGGTGGAATATTTGATACCAATTAATTATATTAAAATACTTTTCCTTGCCATTTTGTAGCTTTTGGAGAGCAAAATTCAGGAGGCAAGATCGAAGAAAGACACACTAAGAGCACGTGCACAGTCGGCAAAGTTTGTATCACTATCTATGCGATCCTTTTCTGTTCATTATCGGCCATAATTCTCAAACACACTGCTTTGCTGATTTATTTTTTAGGACTGCAACTAAAGTGAGTGAGATGCTGGGGAATGTTAACACCAGTAGCGCTCTTTCTGCATTTGAGAAAATGGAAGAAAAAGGTTAGGCATGAACTGTATATTCACTTGAAAAATGACAACTTCATAATTGTCATGAACTCATGATTCACAATTAGGAAATTAGCAAAGAAACCTGGAAAAGTATTTATACACTGACATCACTTTTGTCATAGACTTATGTTGTAGTTGAAGCTGTTTGTGTGCCTGTAGGTCATTTTAAGTACAGCTTGCTAGATATTATGTTCATAGTTTTACCAACTAGTTATTACAACTCTAATACCTTGAGGAACAGAATAGTTCCCTCTATACCTGTGAGCCTCTTCTTGTAATGTGAGGGGATATGATTTAAATTTACCTACTTTACCATAGACAATAAATTTCACATTTAATTTTGTCATAAATGTTTTAATGCTTTGACATGATTGTATAGATTAAAATGCGATAGTTCAAGGCATATGACACAGACTGATTAAGCTTATGACTTAATGAGTTGTGCTTAATGTTACAGTTCTGGCTATGGAGTCTCAAGCAGATGCGCTTAATCAGTTAACAACTGATGATCTCGAAGGAAAGGTAACAGTTTTTCCTTTCATACTTTTCTTGTATTTAAATTTTGGCAGAAAACTATGACTTTAATAGTATTGGCATTGTGAAACAGTCAAATCTTAAACCAGCTAGAGAGCAATGTTGAATCAACCTGTTTACGTATTCTTTACTCATTAATTATGCAGTTTGCATTACTGGAGAGTTCCTCTGTGGATGATGATCTTGCAAATTTGAAGAAAGAACTCTCAGGGACGGTAAAGGTACTTCCTACTTTTTTGGCACCAGGGAAATTTTCCTTTTCTCTTCCCCCTCTAATTCTTACTAATCTTTGCTGTACTCTAAATTGTAACAGAAAGGAGATCTTCCACCCGGAAGAAGTGCTGTAGCGGCAAATTCCTCCTTCCCGTTTCAGGACTCTGAAGTCGAAAAGGAGCTGAATGAACTCAGGAGAAAAGCAAAAGAGTTCTAGAGAGGTAAATTGTAGATAAATTGGGAAAGTCATATTGTATGTTCAATCAAAATAACCAGGCCTTATGATTGGATTTATTGAGAGAGATTTAGTGCTTAGTATTTTGCTATTTGATTTTTATATTTTTCTTATTTAACGTTGTGTGCCCGCAACTTTTATTATGAAGTATAATATTTTTCCAGTTTCTCTGCATATCTGCCTTCATAAACTTATAGGCAATTGACTCATGGTAGAGAAAATATAGGATTTTGATAACTGATATATATATCAGCTAATTAATAAAATAATTTTCTTTGGGTCGCATATGTCACTCGAAGCATAATAGAATTTGAATTTTAAGTCAAGATATAACTATATATGGTTAAGAAATAGACTAAGACTATAATGTTGGTTCCACTTCCTACTTTCACACTATGTAATATCAAATTGCTTTGTGTTGATTAATTGTCAAGGCTCAATCTCTCCATCAGCTATTACAGTGTTATCTAATACACTTACCCTGCCCTGATCCGTCCTTGTGGGAGTAAGTTAAGTAGGTAAATTTTATTTTTATTATTTTATTTCTCCTAATATTTAAATATGATATTATTTAATATATTATATTATTTATTTTAATTTCTAGATTCTCTTTATCCATCTTATTATTATCTTATTATATTTAATTATTATTATTATATCATATTTATATTCCATTTTTTCATTATTATTACTAAAATTTTAAATTATTATTTTTATACGTTATATTATCGGTTCTTTTTTTTACTCAACCTGTAACAATTTATTCCCAAAGAAGAAATGGATACACCAGGATTTTCTGGGCCACAATGTCTGGTAAAGATAAAAAACCATCTTGTTCTAACAAACTCAATACTCTGCCCTCTAAGCTCATGCAAATTAGTCACTATGAATCTGTCTTACTAAATCATTAAGTCGTATTGTATAGTTTTATCCGGCAATCGCAATCTTGTTTCCATCCTCGAATAGCTTGTATTGAGGCATTATCGATTTTCAACTTTCTCACCTCACCTACATTGTAGCTAAAATACAAACTAGAGCTAAAATACATTTATTCAATCAATTATTAGGTCCGACGCTTTTATATTATATCTACAATATATTTTTCCAGTAATAACACATTTTGGGTGGTATATTTTACAAAGAAAATAACATTATTAATAAAAAAATTAATATGAAATAAATGGACATATTTTTTTTCTATTTAGTAGTGAAAACAAATTCTCAACTACTAAAATAAAAATATATATATAGAGATAGTATATTTCCCTTTCCTAAATTCTTGTTTAGCTTGATTTTGTAGAAAGATAAGAATAAAGACAACATGAGAAAAGCTTTTCAAAATTACTCTTATCTTGATTTCCTCCCAATTTTGTCTATTCAACCCAATTTTGTAGAAAAATAAGAACAAAGACATCAAATAATAGAGTTAGTGAAAATGAGTAAAGCCTTTCAAATAGATTGCCATATATATTCACTTAGTCTAATCTTATTGGTATCTATGTTAATATCACATCAAATATTACTTCGTATATGAATATTTTTTTTGCCATGGGATATATTTATTTATGATCCTTATATTATAACACTATAATTTTTAAAAATTATAATTTAAATTTAATTAAACTGTAAATTAATATTAAATCAGAAAAATAAACCTAAATTAGGGTTGAAGATCGATCACGATTGGAAATTAATTCTTATCATACTTATAGAAAATGGATAATTGGCTAGAACTACCCTAAAAAATCTCACTTGAACGGAAATTGAAAAAAGTTAAATTTAAAACTAATTTAAATTGGGTAAAATACTTAATTTTTAAAATATGTTATATAAATTAGAAAAATAGAAATTATTGAGCGACAAATAATTGAATAATAATTTTTTTAAAAAAATTAATTGGGTAAATAACTACTTAAATGAGATATTAATATATAAAAAAATAACCAAAATTAATTAAACTTACCGATTTATTTGTCGGAAATTAGTTCGATACAGTGCGATGCATATCTTTCACACAACATGCACCAACTCCCGACCTATATTCTGCTAGAAACTCGATTCTTAGTTGAATATTATGCAATTTTCGGCTTCTAACACCTAAAAAGAAACGAAGACTACAGTTGGTACCCGAGATGTTCATATAAGACTCGGTCATATTTCTATCAACTGGTTATCATATTTCTCTTTTAAAGTAACCTACTCAGTTTTCCGGTGATCTCAATTGTAAGGTAATAAATTTTGATTCTAATCATTAAACTTGGTGAATCTGGTGGTATTAGAACTGCGCGAAATCTATCATTCAAACTCCAACTCTCTTCGATATCGATATGCTTTCTATCAATACCAACACAATAGAATAGTAATATCACGCACTATCCCAGTTTCTCAATCCGATTCAATGGCAACCTACTATGTTCAATCGATACTACAAATGTGAATTTTGTCACCCTTGTAAAAGCAAGTTAACGGAAGATAAATAATATAAAATTATAAATTATTTCAAAATTTTCCTTTCGAACTCTTACAATTCTCAAATACATAAAAAAATAAATGGCAATGACATTAGTGATAATGTCACACCCCAACCCGATTTTCTCGATCGAACATGTAAACAACCCGCTACCTCCTAGTTTTACAACAATAGACATGTTATTATTGTAAACTCGACATGGTGTAAAACTCACAATATAATAACTAAACTTATTTGTGAAAAATAATAAATTAGAGTTTGAAAAATAAACTTTAAAAATCACACCGGTATCAAGTACTTAATGTAAAGTATACATTGAAGTTATTTGAAACTTTAATTATTTATTTAGAAAGTATTTTAATTCATAAAATAAGTATTGGAGTGCATTGAGTTCACAACTCAGTGAGCGTGTTTAGTTGATAACGTAACGTCATTTCCACGATTCAACACATACTCTAAATAAGTTTACAAAAATATTTGGTAAAACAAGGGTTTACAGTAAATTATTATACTCCGACCCGGTTTCCCTGGTCGAACCTATAGATAATCTGTCATATCCTCCCAACTTTACAATAATGAACGCCTCATAATTGTAATCCCGACAAAATATAAGGCATAACATAAAACAACACACATTATTTTCCAAAATATTCAATTAAAATTTAAAAAATAAACTTTATGAACCATAATAGAACCAAGTACTAATTGTAAGGCGTACCTGTGGTTTTGGATAGATTCTTCACTTTCCATATATACTCTATCACATTTGTTGCATGAAAATGCTATTTGAAGTTGAATGAGTTCGACAACTGAGTGAGTGGGGTAGCTAATATCATGACTTCAAGTTCACGATTCATCACATACTATATTTAAAATAAAATAGATTTCTACTGATATGGTTTAGTAAAATAAAAGTTAAGCTTCGAGTTTAAATAAATAAACTTGTATATGACAAGTTTGAAAATCTTACAATCCAATGAAAATAAACTATCAGTTGGTTCATTCATGACAATAAGCATATCTCACCCACATTGATATGTATAAAGATTTATTTTCTTTAATATTAGGAGATTAACTCAATAAGTTACTACGTGTTGTATCAATAAAAAAAAACCTTTCTGTTGGTTCTGAGTTGAATTTCCTACCTAGGAGAACATTTATAATTTTATTCGATAAACAATTTATATTTGTTTGTATTTGACAAACAATCATACATTATTTCTCATCAAATGGAACAAACATTCGCAGAACAAACCCTCTAAGACTACAACCTAGGTCTACAATTTATACCACATTGGTGATACCACATTGGTGCGAGACTATAACATTGATCACTTGTCTATGTGGGCACCGTTGCCCAACCCCTACACATTTCGAATGAAAGTCTCCATTATACAAGGACGTGAACTTTCTTCTCCACCAGGTCTATTACTAATGATACTCCTAGAGCCCCATGACATACTGGACCAATGATCACTTCTCTTATTTCATACTTATTATCCAACAACCATTATAACAATCACTACCCCATACTATGTATCTCATGCTTCTGTATCATGAATAATCACAAGCAATAGTCTTATTATTTAAGACCTTTATATTTGTACTACCGGCCCAACATGCTACAACCCAACTCTAGCTTTGTAGTATTATGCGATATATTTTAAATGGATATAATATATCAACAATTATTTACGGGAAATGGTACGTTTTCATTGGCTTTGGGCCCACTTCACAAGATTTTTAAAATATGTCCTACTTATCTTTTTAAAATTATGGTCTTACACCCACTAGAGCATCATAATTTATGTAAGTAATATATTTCCCAAAAATAGTTTTTAGTTGGGTTCAAGTAGTAAAGAGAAATTATATTCCGAAAAATACTTTTAATTATTCAGGAATAAAATTACGAGTAATATCGTATTATTAGTCCAATCGATAATGATGTCACAAATCTCACTCATTTTTTATCGGGTAACATGTTGTCCCAAAAAAATTCCTAAATTTTCGTACTTTTCTTGCATGATCAGGTATACTTGCTCTATTTTTTTTAGAATGTGATACTTGTAAAATTTAGGGTAGACTTGGTTCAAGATTTCCTCCGTATACAATTATAATCATTTTTGTATTTTTTTCCTTTTAATGCCATAGTCTTATGACCCCTATATTATTCATCCCAAAACATACCTTATAACATTAATGTAATTTTGCCAATAACAATTTAGGGGTTTTTAATGGTTTTTTAAGGTTTTTTAGACATAATCACCCTTTTCATGGTTGATTGTATTGTTCCCAATCCTAATTGCTTCAAAAATCCTGATCGGGATCATCGTTGATGGGGTCATTTGCACGGATGACGCTCTCCACTAGATGCTCGATCCTTCCGTCAATGTTATTAGGTACATCCTCCTCCCTAATCTATTCTTCTTCATTTCGAATGGATCGGTAGTTTTTCTTTTACATATCTAATATGGAACCATGCAACCCATGTCTCATATTTTCTCGTCCTCATTTGAGGACTCTCGCATTTCTTGGGGTTTTTTTCTCGAATATCGCCTATCGGTATCCTTCGTCGGTACTTGTCGATCCGATTTTTATCTCTGCCTTTCAGTTGGAGGCTTATTCGCTCCAACTGTCGCCCACGACGTTGTCTAGTTGTGCCCAGGTGAGTTTGATTCATTTAGATTATTCAATTGTTGCCATTTGAATGTCGCCCGATGGCGTTTCCCACTATCTGCTCACTCTAGTTGAAATCCTCAGTAATGTCATAATGATCTTGGGTTTCGGCCATCCCATTCCTCGCTTACATGACGTCCATCGCTTCCCTTCCCTGATGGTGGCTTCAATGAGTTTTTTTCCTCATCTTCAAGCTTCGAGCTCGCCCTTCCTCGCTGGGATTTTTCTCAAAATCTGAGTGGTGATGACATTTTCCCCGGCTCGGCCACCATGTTTCGGATGTGATTCAAATTTTTCTGAGTATTTTCTGTGCATTTTCTGTGCGTTAAACTGTCACTTCCTTTTCTTCTTGATATCTTAGTTTCAATTCCATTTGTCTTGTTTGAGATTCTTGGAGATTGTATAGATTTCAAATTGAGCTTTTCTCCTCAATTTGATTGGCTATGGAGGTTGGTCCTCATTTCCAGAAGTTCGTATGGGGTTTCTCTAGTAAGTCGGGTCTATCTCTGGCTTTCCTTGCAGCTTAATTGACTTGGGACGAGCTCCCAACTCTCTCCTTAGTCTCCAATTGTCTCCTTTGCATGTTAGCATCCAGCCTTGACGTACAGTTGGGTGGTTGTATGACCACCATAATATCTTTGTCCTAAGGTAGCTTGTTTACCTCCTATTATTATTGATGGTTCTCATTTCTTAAATTGTTGGGATTGATTTATTTGGGTGTCATTTACAAGTGCTTGAGACTCTTTTATAAGAGCTAGATTGCTCAAGTTCCTAAAGGTAGTATGTGCCCATTCCCTTTAATGCCTTCCTCATTTATTGATGTCAATTTGTTGTTTATAATTTAACTCTTTTTCATTCTCATTCATGGTACTCTTAATCCATTTCCTATTAATTTATTTTTAATTTTCTTTCACAAGTTAGATGTTCATCAAAGAATTTCTAAAATGGGCTAATTTTATGGACATAAATGCAGGTAACTTCTTATTTGTTAGCACAACATTTGTTTTTGAGATTAAATTTAATCCAACTAATATTTCGACCTTCATTTGTAATAAGCTACTGTGTTTTTTTAGTTTGTTAAGTATAGTTAGAGCTTAATTATTGGATGGTGTGGTCTTCATGGCCTTGGAGGTGACTGATTAGGGGTTCTTGGACATTGTTCATATCTAACATTGTTTGTTAGCTTCATGGTTGTAGGTAAATCCCATAGCTGAATATGGTTAGGTCTCTATTTAGACTATATCCTTGCCTAAACTTTGTTTTCAAAAGTGAAAATCTAGCTTACCTAGCTAGCTCGTCTCATTTTAGTTTAGCTTTATCATAATTTAATCCTTAATTATTCTCAGAGTTCTACACATTTGTAAAGATCGATATATAAATGATCTATTAAACTTGATACATGTAATAGAACTAGACAGACAGTATGGCTGACCTTCCTTTAGCTTTTGCCCAACATTGTAATTATATATGGGTAAGTGTAAACCTTGCCCTTTTGAGTTAAGGAAACTGGGAAAAGAACCAGTCAAACCGAGTGAGAAAATCGAACTGGTTCACAAATCCGATTATCAGGAAATGGGTAATTTGGAAAATTTACAACTTCCGAGTGATCCGAAGTGTTAATAAAACCTTGAAAAAGAACTTTAGAACAAATTGGAAGAGAAAAATTAGACCGGTTCAGATGAATTGGATCCAACTAAATTGAACTGGTTTAAGAATCAAGTTGGTTCATAAATTGAAATCGATAGAGAAAGGGCAAATTGGGAAAATTATGGATCCCGAGTGACATCAAGAGTCACAAAAGTAAAGAAAAATGACTTTAGGATGAATTGGAGATGAAAACTAAATTGGTTCATGTGAACTGGATTGAACCGGTTTGGACCAGTTTGAACCACTATTGAATCGGATGCTAAATTCATTTTTCTAGGTGGGTTAAAAAAATTTAATTTGAGATTTGAGGACACTATTGGATAGGAAATTAATTTAGATAAATTTAAAAATTTTTAAATTTGAAAAATTCGGTTGAATTGAGGGTGAACCGACCGGTTTAAGCTTTGAACCCAGTTCGGAACAGAGTCGTCTTCTTCTTTCAAATGACAGTACTGTTCACTCGTCGAAAAATCGCGTAGCACTAGCGAAGTAGAAAATTCTCCAGCCAAGGATTTTTAGGCAATGAATAACCACCATTAAGGCGCTAATCAGATGACTAAAAAGTTACTAAGCTTCCTATATAAAGAGTCCCTCCTCATTTATACTCTCCACAACTGAAAACTCCCGACGGTGAGCAATTGAATCTTTCTCTCTCTACAGTCAGTTTTTCGGTGAAACTCTGTTTGAGCTCGTTGCAATATTAAAACTTGCGATTAAAAGTGCTATTGAATTGTATAAAGATGTATAAACTCAATTTTAACTTCAATGTTAATAATTAGAAGTGTTTGATTAGTCAATTTAATAAAATTAAATTCAGCTGTGATAGGGAGTTGAAATATGTTAGAGGGCCAATTGAGTAATTTTAGAATTTTTGGGGGTGAAATTTACCATTTTTGTAAATGAAGGGCAAAATGGTAATTTTGAAAAATTTGGGGGCCAAATTGGGAATTTGGAAAACTTGAACCTTTTTTTATGAAATTGAGTAAATTGATGTTACATGAGAAATTTTAAAAGTTTCGGTACTCAATTTAGGAAAATACCAATAATTGGAGCCTAAAGTAAAAGGAAAAAATAATTTTAAGAACCAATTTGCAAATATTGGAAAAAGTTGTGAATGGAGTCATATATACTGAATGAGGTGACCAAGTCAGGTGATAATGAACAACGATGTTTATTTCTGTAGGAACACGAGACATTGGGAACGTTAGCTGAGATTAAACTCGCTAGGGACGAAAACCTACTTAGTGGAATTTTATTGCACGATCGGGTGAGTTGGATTTTTATATCATACCCGGTTGGGATGATAAGTAACTCGAAAATGAAAACCCACTATTTAGTGGTATTTTAAACATTACAACTTAGAATAGTGATGTGAAAACAATACGGAAAAACTATTTACTAGTTGTAAATAGATCATACCCGGTTGGTATAATGAAACTTACTTAGAGGAAATGGAAAACTCATTCATCAGTTATGAACGAAGATATCCTCATACTCGGTTGGTATGATGGATAGTTAAAAATATTTTTTTGTCGAAAGTGCTCTCTCCTGATTGTGTGCCACTGCTTAAACAATTTGGGAGACCTTATTGACGTGAGCTCAAATAGCTCTTTTAGGCCGGAGGCCTCGGTTTTGGACCTTAGGGGCTATTATGCCTAATTTTAAAAATCTCGAATAGTGGGTCATAAGCTAGTTGGCACGAGCAGAATCTCGTAAATAAACGTGAGTTATATGCCATAAAACTTTAAATAAATGAATTATTTGGCGATAGTACTAAGACAGGACCGACATATTCAGTCAACTAGTGGCAGTGCAATATGACAAGTCTTCGTACTAGTCAAGATAAATAGTTGCATGTTGAGTTGAGAGTCAGGGCTGTTGGACCAGTGGCACCACATATTATATGGCATGATATGAAAATGCTGATTATGCATGCACTGTGTTTACGAAACCTTCAAGACGGTCCAAGAGGGGTAGTGATGTTTCCTAGGGCCTTGGACGACCTGGTGGGTATAAGGGCAGTTCGTCGTACCAAGTGACCTTGTGAAGCTCGATGTAGCTTCAAGCACACGAGACCGGGGTGGGTACGGGATGAGGTCCCTGTCCTCATACGAACACAGAGAATTGTTATAGGATTAAGGGTCGGATGTCGCGAACATCCACTCATTCTCAAGGTAGAAGTGGACATACTTCTATCTAGATGGCTGGTAAAGTTGCTCTGATGCCACAATGGGTTTAGTGGACATACTAGCCTGCGATTGTGTGTTTGACATTCATGATGAAAGATGTGTGTTGGGTGTTGACACATCGTGGTAATAAGAAATGGGTATCAAACCGAAGATGAGAATGAAATGTTTTTAAAAGGAAATAAAGAGTATGGCACACTCCATTTCAACACATTTTCCTAAAAGTCAAATTTTGAAAACCCATTCACTAAGTCGTTGTACTCACCCTCTCCCTTATATCTCTTTCAGGTAAACCAACAAAAAACTACCCAAGACCTCATGTTAGTTACACCTGCAAGACAGGTATGTAAAGTTAAAATTTTATGCAAGTTTTGATTTATGTTATTTCAAAAAAGGTACAGGTTTAAAGGACGTCTTACTCCTACTGGATTAAAGAAGGGGAAACCCTTAATAAACCGGGAGAGTGACGGGTTGATCACGGGGATCCGACCAAACCAGGTCGGGGTGTGACAGTAAGCATTTAGATTATCTTGATTACACTAAAACTAATGATATGGTTGTCGTTTCTTCAATATAGAGAGTAATTTATTAATTTTCTTTTGTTCTCAGGGAAATTGATATGCCATAATAGTAGAAGTAGGATGAATAGACTTCTATGGGCTTTGTGTCCACCCGAGAAGTAAGAGATTTGTGGTTAACTTTGATCTATTCGCAATAAGGTAAGGGTAATCTTAATTGTTACTCTTAGTCCAATAACAAACTCCATGTTATTTATTTGTTTCATGCTAGCCCAACGTCTATGCCCCAGGGTCATTATTATATTACTTCTATAATTTGATCATCATTTGTTCATCTCTTGAAGGGATTATTTTATGTTAACACCAAACTCGTTACATCCCCTTTCTCTTTGATTTTAAGATGCACTTATTGTAAATCCTACTCTTTTGAGTTAAGGAAAACCGAGAAAAGAACCGGTCAAACCGATTGAGAAATACCGGACCGGTTCACAAACCTAACCAGGCAAACTGAATTTAGAATCCGGTTCAATAGTGGTCCAAACTGGTTCAATCCGGTTCGGATCCGTTTCACCTGAATCGATTTGGTTTTTCTCTCCAATTCCCTCTCCAGTCCATTTCCATGACATTTGGGACTCTTTGGGTCACTTGTAATCCATAAATTTCCTAATCTACCCTCTCTCTATCGATTCCGGTTCATGAGTCAATTTGGTTCATAAATCAGTTCTATCCGGTTCGGACCTAATTCACTTGAATCGGTCTAGTTTTTCTTCCCCAATTCATCCTAAGGTTCTTTTCCAAGATTTATGAACCATTTTGAGTCACATGGAAGTTGTAAATTCTCAATTTGCATGTTTCCTATTAATCGAGCTTGTAGACCGATTCGGTTTAAAAATTCAAAACAGACTTGTTCTTTCCCCGGTTTTCTCATTATCAAAGGACGGGATTTACAACTCTTCCCTCCTTTTAAGTGTTGTGTCTCTAAAATAGTTACATGTTAAATAATTAAGGGTAACTATCCCTCATCATAGACTCGATTTCCCATGTCTCTTCCTGCACGGGTTCGTTCTGCCACAACACCTTGACCATAGAAATTTTCTTGTTTCTCAATTTCTTGTCTATTCGATCGATGATTCGTACCGACTCTACCTGATAGGTCAGGTTCTCTTCTAGTTCTATTGGAGGTTGGTCCAATACATGACTAGGATTAGGCTGATATTTCCAAAGTGCTCAGATATGGAACACATCATGTATTTTCTGCAGGTCAGGAGGTAGTTCTAATTTATAAGCTACCGGTCCTATCCTTTGAATGATGGGATATGAATCGATATACCTAGGTTTCACCTTTCTTCTTTACTGGAACCTTAGTATTCCCCTCCAGGGGGACACTTTGAGGAATACTTGGTCTCCTACCTTGAACTCCAAATCTTTCCTTCTATTGTCTATATAACTCTTTTGTTTGTCCTAAGCAGTCTTAAGACAACACCTTATTAATTTTATCTTCTCGGTGGCATCCTCAATTAATTCTGCCCTTTCTATTTTCCTTTCTCCCACTTCTTCCCAAAATAGAGGAGTATGACATGGTCGTCCATAAAGGGCTTCATAGGGAGTCATCTGAATATTGGCCTAATAACTATTGTTGTAAGCGAATTCCATCAGAAATAAGTATTCCTCCCAGTTTTTATTCATGGTGAGTATGCACGCTCTTAGCATGTCTTCTAAAGTTTGGATGGTTTGCTCCAACTAACCATCTGTCTGTGGGTGAAATTTCATGCTCATATGAAGTTTAGTCCCCATGGCATTTTGTAAACTTGGTCAAAACTTGGAGGTAAATCTCAGATCTCTATTCGATACTATACCCACCGGGACACCATGGATTCTCATGATTTCCTTCATGTATAGGACGGCCAACTGTTCTACTGTGTCCATCACTTTTATTGGAAGGAAATGTGCTTATTTGGTCAATCTATCCACTATGACCCAAATCGCATCTCGACCCCTTTTGGTCACCAGTAAGCCTATGACAAAGTCCATGGTGATGTGCTCCCATTTCCACTCCAAAATTGGTAAGGGTTGTAGTAGTCTTAATGGTTTCTGATGTTTTGCTTTTATCTGTTAACAAGACAAACATCGATCTACATATTCCACAATGTCCCTTCTCATACCCTTCCACCAGTACCCTTGTTTGAGAGTGCGATACATCTTAGCATTGCCCGGATGCATAGCATACTCCGAATCGTGTGCCTCTTATAGAATTAATCTTTTCAACTCCTTATCTTAAGGCACACACATACCCTACCCTTATAGGTTAGTACCCTATCACCTAGCACATCATAGTCCTATTTCTTTCTCCATTTACCAGATCCAAATAAGACTCGAGTTCTTTATCGGTTCTTTATTGAGCCTTAATATACTCGGTTAAACTAGGTATTACTGCCACATTAACCACCAAGCATATTTCCTGTTTGTCTATCCTTAGATCTACCTCCATCCTTTTTAATTGTCGTAACAAGTTAGGTAACTTGTCTTTACTTGTGCCAGGTTGATACTTGCGATTGAAGGCATCTACTACCACATTAGCCTTTTCGGGGTGATATTTTATTTCAAGATCATAATCCTTCACCAATTTCAGTCATCTCATCTGATGGTGATTTAACTCCTTCTAAGTTAGAAAGTACTTGAGACTCTTGTGATTTGTGTACATCCTGTACTTAACCCCGTAAAGGTAATGTCGCCATATCTTTAGGGCAACACTATTGCAGCAAATTTCTAAGTCAAGTAATTTCTTTCTCTTTGTACGTGATTCTTTCCTTCCCATTATCTTGTTCTTAAGTAATTATCCTCTTACTTATTCCATTTATTTCACTTTCTTTCCTTGATACGCCAATGTCTTTCCAAAATTTCTTTCTCTGATGAGCTTTTCATTATCTTTTCCATCCGTATTTCCTTTTAGGTCTACTATTGAAATCCTTATATTCATGGAGTATATTTTGCTGATATTTTCACCAACTTATTCTTAATCTTTAGATCCATGAGTACCTTCTGTTGATCTTGCATCATTTCCACTCACTTCAATATTCACCTATTCCTTTGAGGTGGGTCTCTCCTCCTCATCGTGTTCAACCTTTCATACCTTTATATCCCCAGTATTTCTTTTTTCATCTTGGTTAGGGTGTATTCTTCTACTATTCTCCATCTCTAGTTAGACTACGTTTACTTCTCCAAATAATTTGATCCAAATAAATTATTTCCTTATATACGATTCTTTTGAAGTTCCTATTTTGAGTTTTCCAGGCCCTCTTATAGTAGATCATGCCCAACCTCCACTCGTATTTTCTAGTGTTTGATCACCCTATCCTTTGGAAACCTTCTCCTAAACTTAAGGACCTGGTACAATTCATCAACTTCTTGTTTTTCTTCCTTCTTTAACTCATACTTTACCTTCCACATGTATCTTATCCTTTGAAATTTCTAAGGAATTTTATCTTAGTCCTTTAGTTTGTTACACCGGGGACTTTCTGTTGTTGTACTTTCTCTCCATCTTTCCGTGGTGGACTTTATACCTAATTTCTTTTCCTTATCGATCCGCTTTTGTTCTCTTGGTTCCTTTTGGGATGTTATACTTCTCCTTGTATCTTCAATTCTCAGAATTTCTTGTCTCTCAAAAGTCACGTACTCTTGTATGGTTGCGCCTCCAACTCTTTTCCTTTTCTTAGGATCTCCATCAGATGAATTTATTGTGTTTCTAAGGTAAGTCTTAAGGGTTGAGTTTAACTACCCATAACCCATTCTTCCTTAAGGGGTTCCCTTTTTTATTTAAACTCTTCTTATCTTACACTTAATTTTTCTCAAGAAAACTTAGGAGTTTTAATAAAATTCACTTTCATTTATTTAGGAAATAGTTTCTTGCCAAAATTTGGCTTATTACATGAGATCTCTACCCCCTAATCCCTTGGGGTCATAGAGCTAGAGTTAACCCTAGAACGAATATGGGACTCTTGATCAGAAAGCTCTGAGGAACTGATTGGGGTCTTTTCGTGCTCCTTAATAGGACGAATTCCATGTATGGCCTCTAATCCGTACCGCCTTAGTACTTCCTCCTCACACTCATAGGTCCACTTCACCCATTGAGACGGGTTGAAGTTAGGTTGAGTGGGTGGAGGTACTTGGTGGACTTTCATGAAGGTGGCATATGCATCCCAATAGTTATCCCATGCCTCCTTCTTGGCGGGATTCCTCTTTGGTTGTTGTGGCATTAGAGGAGGGGTTGGACTTCTAGGAGGTGTGGCTGGCTCTTCCTGTTTGGGATGAGGGTATATGATACCTTCTCGTTCTAATAGGGCTCCAACTAGTTTCCGGTAGTCTTCTACCATGTCCTTGGGCACCCTCTTTTTGCCCTTTAGAAACCTTTGAACGGCTCCCTCCCTTGGGTTGGATGTCTTTTTCACGATTATAGGGGAAGGACTGGATTTTTTCGCGAATTTCCTAAAGACTTTCCTTCCCACACGATAGTTTAGAGTTGGGTTAACATCAGGGCATAATATTGATAATGTTTCAAGGGAACTTTGCTCTAATACCACTCTAGTTATCATGCCCCTAACCCAGTTTTGTTGGATCCCCGTGAAAAACCCGCCACTCTCTCGGTTCAAGAGGAGTTTCCTCTAACTTTAACTCAAGATAAGCCATGCGTAATTTTGACCTTGTTCCCTAGAAGATATATATCCAATAAAATGCAAGTTTAAGGAAAATTTAAGCATACCTGACAGAGGGTAAGGCTCGGTATTATTCTTAGTCATTTTTCCTTTTCCCAAAAAAGAGATAGAAAGGAGGGGATGAGTACGTCTACTCAGTGAATGGGTTTCCAAAAATTCACTTTGAGGAAAAGAATTGTATTGGAGAGTGCCAATGTAAACCTCGCACATTTAAGTTAAGGAAAACCAGGAAAAGAACCGGTCAAACCGAATAAAAAAACCAAACCGGTTTACATTTGGAAATAAGCAATATGAAAATTTACAACTTTCGATTGATCCAAAGGATTTATTAAACATTGGAAAAGAAACTTAAATCTTGGAAAGGAGGATGAATGGAGAGAAGGTCTTTATATAGGGAGCTCAGGGACTCTTTGCTCGACTGTTTCACATCTTGGTCAAGCTTATCCTCACCCTGAAACGCCCTGAACAGAGATGTTATCTCTTCATCGGTGTTGTCCGTTCATGCATTGAATGAACAATGTCGTCATTTGAAGGAAGAAGACAACACTGTTCCAAACTAGACCGAACCGGTCCAACCGGGTTCAATGCTTAAATCCATTGGTTCAGACCCGATTCGACCAATTTTCTCAAAATTAAAATTTTATAAATTCATTCTCTATCCAATGTGGCTTCAATTCCCCAATTTGAATATTTTAAGTCATGTAGAAAAATGAATTTAGCAATTGGTTCAATGATGGTTCAAACCGGTTTACCTGAATCGGTCTAGTTTTCTCTTACAATTTGTTTCAAAGCCCTTTTCCATGATTTTTATAACTATTTGAGTCATTTGTGATTTGTCGATTTCTCATTTTTGCCATTTCTCTACGGGTTACGGTTAATGAACCGGTTTGATTTTCTCTCTTGAGTTAACCGATTCTTTCCCCGATTTTCTTATCTTTAAGGGACGAAGTTTACATTGTATATTTATGTGAAACAAACCGTGGTAGTATTAAATCATCCAACTATTAAGGAATATATCCTAAGCTTGTAGGAACAAGCAGTAAAACTTAAAAGGAAAATCTGTCCTAAAAGATAAGACAAGTGATTGCTTTATTTTTAAAAGAAAAAATTATGAATTGTTGACAAGAAGTCACGATATCTATTAACACTACTCACTGAGTTGTTGAACTCACTCACTTCCTAAATCCTGGAAAGTTGTCACTTTTCAAGAGTAGAGATTCCACGAGTAGATCAACCTTTCAAGAAGAAAGGTATGCTTATGTTTGTTTTATAAATTTTGTTATGGAAAATACTTAGATTAATAAGTTTACCTTCTTGTATTGTGGTAGTGGAAAAACCATAAAAAATGGTGAAAGGTTGATCACGATATTTCAACCAAACCGAGTTAGGACGTGACAATGAAAATACAAGATCAAGACATTACTTCTGACACTAGCGCAATATGATGTACAAATTTCGAAATGTGCACACAAAAATTTAATATCATAATTATTATTTATTATATTTTTGAAAAATTTTGTAAGAGTTTTTAGGTACACTATTTCTATACAATAAAAGTTTTAATTTTCAATCAAAATTTTATATTTATCTTATTGCATTAATCTTAACTTTGATAAAATTATCCATTATTCTATAATCAATGAAAATTACATATTGTAATAGGTTATATATATGGGATAATCGAATTGGGATATGATATATATTGTCATGTATACTTATTTTCAAGACAAATGATAGGGTGACAAAATATAATTATCTACATAATTGGTTTCAATTTGTTAACAATTATTTTAAAAATGGTTAAATTACAATTTTATATAAAATATTTTAACCCAATATTAATTCAGTATCAAAACTTCTAAATGTTAAATTTTAGTATCAAACATGTTATGAAATGGTAATTTTAACAACAATTTTAACTTTTGTTAAATTAGGTTTATATTGATTTATCTATTTGTGATACATCATAAATTTTAATTATGTGTAAAGTGTTGATTAATAATTTAAATATAAAATAATAATTCTAAAATAAAAATAATTATATGGATAATCCAACTTATAACTTATACTTAAAAAATCAACACCATAATTGTTGCACATAACAAATATACTTCAAAATTTTCATTAAATTTCACTTATAATATAATAATTTCTACTATTAACATAAGTTATATTAAAAATAATTAATAATATTTTATTTAAATTAAATAATGTGTATATTTAAAATAAATATATATTTTTTAATTAATAAAATTATAAATAAAAATGATATATGATTAATATTTTTAATTAATTTGAAAAAATAAATTAAGTATGTTAAACAAATATATTTTTTATTGGTTAACAAATTATATAATTTTAGTATAAATAAATTGTTAATTTTAATTTATATATTTATATAATAGAGTAATTTATATATATAATTTACATTTAATAAAATATTAAAATTATATATATTAGGTTATTATTAAAATTTTTATGTAATTTAATTTAAATAAAATATGTATACATAAATTATAATATTATACAAATAAAATAATTAAATTTATCATTTAATAATACTAAAATTATATAATTTACTATCAAAATTATTTTATTATAAAAAATAAGAAATGTATTTGTAAAATATATTTAATTTATTATTTTAAATTAATTAAATAAAATATTAATTAATATTTTTACTTATAATTTTATTAAGTACAAATAATAATTAATATTTTTAATTAATTTAAAATAATAAATTAAATATATTTTACAAATACCTCTTTTATCATTTATAATAATGTAATTTTAATATTAAATTATATAGTTTTAGTGTAATTAAAATTTTAATTAAATTAATTTATTTGTACACATATTTTATTTAACTTAAATTACATATAATTTTTAATAATAATTCAATATATATTCAATATATTTATTAAATATAAATATATAATAAATATATATAAATTATGATATTATATAAAAATATAACTTAAAATTATCATTTTAATTATAATAAAATTATATAATTTGATAAAAAAAAGTTATTATTATAAAAAATAATAGATATATTTATTTAATATAGTTAATTTATTATTTTAAATTATTTAAATAAAATATTAATAATTATTTTTAATATAATTTGTTTTAATAGTAGAAACAATTATATTATAAGTAAAATTTAATTAAAATTTTAAAATATATCTATTAGGCACTGTTTTTAATGATAATATTTTAATTAGAAGTTATAAATTTGATTTTTTATATAATTATTATTTTATATTTAAAATAACATATCAACATAATTAATTTGTGAATAAAATGTATAATGTATAAGTGAAATTATTGTTAAAATAATTATTTTATAAAAATTTAAATTAGTAAATTTAAATTTTTTTATAATAAACTAAAATTAGATTAAAAGATTTTATGAAAAATTACAATTTATCTCTTTAATAATATTATTATAAAATAAGACAGCAAAATACGATTTTAAGTTGGAAATTTTGAAGGAGCTCCCACTTGTTTCATCAGTTCACTTGTGCATAAAATAAGTCTAAACTATTAATATTTAACTCTCTCTCTATATATATATATATCTTGCTTTGATCCCGTGATGGTGGGATCACCGTACTATTTGGCATTCACCTCAATTTTCCAGTTCTCGCTTTCCCTTTCCCACGGCTCTCCTTCCTTCCGCTCATCATCTCGTCCTCGATCATCATCTATCAGCCGATCCGCCCTACCTTGCTGAGCACTTTCTCCTCGTTCTCAACTCAAAGATGGGCGTTCGTCACCAACATCTCTTTCCTATTCTTTGCTTCCTAATTGCAGCCCTCCCGTTGGCCCGGTCACAGGATTCCATCTACGATCACCTCCGAATGTACGGACTCCCCGCCGGGATCCTCCCGAAGGGTATAACTGAATTCTCAGTGGAGCCCTCCAACGGACGGTTCCGGGTCAAGCTGCCGCAGCCATGCAATGCCAAGTTCGAGAACCAGGTCCACTATGACCTCAACGTCACTGGAACCCTCAGCCCTGGCAAGGTCGGTGAGCTATCTGGCGTATTGGCCCAGGATCTGTTCCTCTGGTTCCCTGTGAAGGACATCCACGTCGATCTCCCCAGCTCCGGGCTGATCTACTTTGATGTTGGCGTCGTCAACAAGCAGTTCTCCCTCTCGCTATTCGAGTCCCCTCGCGATTGCGCTGCTGTGGATCCTGATGATTCCCAGCCATCTCTTCGCCCTGATGATGATGGCGTCCTTCACCCTGAATCTCTCTTTCAGGTTCATATCGGTACCCTTTAGCTGCAAACCTTTTATTTTATGAAAACCTGCTCGCTTTGTATAATTGGGTGATGTCATACCGGTCTATCGTTGGAAATTCGGATAATCACCACTCATATGCACTTGCTCTGATTACGAAAAGAATACTCGGTAATTTATAACTGTTTCGAATGAATGTTGGGAAGAATATTTCAGCTATTGATAGAGGTTTAATTAAGAGACTAAATCAGTTGATACGAATCTGTCTACCGTGAGGTTTCTCTGCTGCCGTATCTGATTACTTGTAGTAGTGCTCCTTGTAGTTTCAGAATATAACTTTGTATGAAGATAAGTTTGGGTGTGATCTGTGTTTCCTGAGATTCCTGAATCATATCCATAGTGATAGATTGCTCTCTGTAAAATTAGTTTTTTTTTCTTGCTATCTTCACCGGGAGATTGAAGTTGTGCACTTACTTTACATACACAAGGTCGGTCCATTCAATGTTTCCAGATTTTTGGTTTTTGGGCATGTACTTTTCTATCACAGTGAAAAAATAATAGAAACTCTTGTGAAGTTATTGATTGGTTAAGCTCGAGATTTTACATTTTAAGTGATGAGGCAGCTGCTATCTGCTAGAATTCAGTGTTGGTGGAATGAGCTTCTTCTTGCTCATAAGTCATATGTGTTTTGAATGTTAGAGATGATAGTAAAGCTTTGGCTGTTATAAATTGATGAAGTTTCTCTACTTAGAAGTATATGAATGATGCTGAGTTATGCTGTACAGAAAGCTTCTGTGGTGGATGAACAGGTGTAGCGTTCTGTGCCCTTTGATTGCTTTTAATGTGAGGCTTGTAGTTTCTGCATCCTTGTTACTGGCTTCAACTTATTGTCTGTACATGTGAAAAGATCCTATTGAGTTTCAGCCATGAGCTATTATTCATGTTGCTACATTGAATGTCAATTGTAAGATCTTTCTATCAGCATCTTTTATTATCCATGCTAGACAATCTTTCCTATTATTTAGGGTAATGGTTTTTTTCAATTTGGAACTGATTCTTTTTTTCTTGCATCAAGGTTTTCTCATGAAAAAGAGGATATACTGTAAGTTCATTACAAACCACAATCACCTTTATCATGAAGTGTCTCTCCTTTTTATCATTTTATCATTGAAACTTGAACTAAGATGGTGCTTGAGTTGTTACATTGACATTGCATACTGAATCAGGGAAATTCTGTTGCAATGGTCCGCTAGAAGATGGAGTAAGGACAGATTCATAGAGAGAAGCCATGGGTAGCTCACCCTTAACATATGGATATCTTCCTTGCACCTTGACACTCTTGGGCTTTCTCTGCCTCGGTGAGGTTGGGCTGTTTCTGGTTTCATAACCTGCTCCTTGTTTCTATTGTATGTATCATGGAGGTACTATATGATACTGCTTCCTTCAGAGAGCACATCTCAGACAATTCTTTCAAGGGGAGAGGAGGAGAGGAGATTATGAGTGCCTGTGGGTTTTACTCATATGAGATATGTTATGTTTTGTGCTTTGCTGATAAATGCACCAAGTTTTTACTTGGGCATGCCTTTCACATAGTAGTAAGAGAAGATCCTGTCTTGTTCTGTGCTGATAAATGTACTAAGTTCTTCCTTGTGCATGGCTTTCATATAATAGCAAGGGAAGATCCTAATTTGATTCTTTGATAAGATGCATTATGGTACTTGGAGCTTTCCAGGAGTCATGCTTAGGTCTACACCCATTCTCCTGTCAGAATTAAAATGATAATTCAGTTGCTCTCCTTCATTCATGTGTTCTGTTATCTTCTCTTTTCATTCTCTTCAATGACTTTATTTGATGATCTAAGATGGACCTGGTAGATTGCACAACTGGTAATTAAAATAATGTACTTTTTTATTATATTTCCTTCTGTAATTTAGGAATTTTTTTGTTCTGAGATTATATGGCGTTGAAGTGGTCATGTAAGTAACTGCAACTCACACTTTTTTTTCTTTTCTTTTGAAGATGTGGTTGGATGGATCCCTGGATCTCTGAAATCCCATCTTTTTGGCCTCTCCTTTTATGTAATCAACTCCAAGATCTCACTCTTAAAGTAAGTGATCTAATATTAGAACAGTGGAGGTGGTGAAATTTGAGTCTTTTGCATCTTCTATGGCCTTTCTTGAAGGAATTTGCATTACTTAATTTTGGAGTTGTCCAGTAGCTAGTTGCCTTTTACATATAATATACCAAACCAAAAAGTTTATGTTTGCCTTGGCTGGTTCATTATTGCTTTTCTTGTGGTGTACCAGGAATAAAGTCAGGCATAATGATGTGATAGCTGATTTGTACTGTACACTTCCTTTTATCTAAGCTAAACAAGTTATTCCAAGAGCATATTTTAGGCGTACATGTAGATGTAGCAATCAACAAGCCATGACTACTTCATGAAAAAGGAAGAAGAGAACTCATCATACTAGCTGGATGAGCAGTTCTCAAACAAAGATTCCAGCTTTCACCATGAATAAATCTTGCTTAGCTGGAGTTTCCCTTAACATGAACATGAGGAACTTGTCATTGTTTCATCAAAAGCTAGCATGATTTTCATCAAAAGCTAACTTGGGTTGTGTAGTTGATATGGCATTTACACTACACTAATATGATGCCAGTTAACCAAATGAAATCAAAGTTGAGGCTGTGTTTGGTCAAAAACAATTGAGGTTGAGAAGAGGAAGACATGATAGAGGAAAAAAAAGAGAGGAGGAAGACATGGAGCAATAGTTAATAGCCTCTACTATTTAATATAAGAAGGAAAATTAATATCAAGTTTGACTAAAAGATCAAAGTATGTACTTGATGAAGTCAAAGAAAAAAACCATTGTACTAGAATCGATGAAAATAACAAAATTTGGGGACAATTAGGTAAAAATAATTTATAGCATAATTTGTAACATATAAATGTTAATTCCTAATTATGCTATTAAAAATGTATCCATATAATTAAGGGGTGAAATTCAAAAGGTTAAATTTATTAGGTGAAGGGAAAAATAAGATTAAATTTGGTATTTGGTTAGGAGATAATCGGGTCGGGTATGAGCTGCTGCTGCTGCTACTGCAATAAGCTTCTCAGTCAGTCCTTCCATCTTTAGTTTTTCTCTGAACCTAAACCCTAACCTCGGCGATCGAGGGAGAACGAGATGGACGCGATAAGGAAGCAGCTGGACGTGCTCATGGGCGCAAACAGGAACGGTGATGTGACGGAGGTCAATCGGAAGTACTACGATCGCGATGTCTGCCGCATGTACCTCGTCGGTCTCTGCCCTCACGAGCTTTTTCAGCTAACAGTAACACCCTCTTCACTTCCCTTATGATCTCTGTTCTTCTAATATGCACTCATATGTTTGAATGCTCGCGGCTGTCAGTTGCGGTGACTGTAGATCGCAGGCAGGAGATTCTTAGATTTTGTCATATGATATATGTTTCCGTATGTAACCTGGTTCTGCTCGTTTCTCAAGTTTATGCCTTTCTTTTTTCTTCAGAAAATGGATATGGGACCTTGTCCGAAGGTCCACTCTTTGCAACTTAGGAAAGAGTATCCTTTTATTACGGGAAGAAAAAATTTATGTTGACAGCTTTTTTGTCTCTCTTTGATAATTATGACTATGGAGATTGCTGGCTTTATGATATGTTGTAGGTTTTGACCTATTCCCCAGTTGTTTCGCTTTAACAAACCCCAGATATCAAGAAGCCAAAGCAAAAGGCAGTGATAATTATGACAGAGAGCTGGAAGATGTTATTGACCGCCTCATTGTCGAATGTGATCGAAAAATCTCTCGAGCTCTCAAAAGATTGGAGGAGGAGGATGCCAAGGCAGCTATTGCAATTTCTGTTTCTGAGGTCACGCTGGTATGACATGATATCCTTATTCATGTGTTTTAAGCTCACCTCTGAGGTAAAATTAATTGTCTTGTTTTGTTTGAATTGCAGACGCCTGAGATACTTGAACTGTCAAAGGAGATAAAGGAGAAGCTGAAAGAAGTTGATCAATATGGTAACGTATCTTAGTATGTGTTTGTTTGCACTTAGTGTTTCTTATGGCTACTAGTTTCAGGTTATTCTTTTTTATTCCTTCATTTATTGTTGTCAGTATGCTCTCTCATCAACTCTTTTTAACGCAGATCCCTCATGATTTTCAGTTTCATGTGTTTCCTTTCCTTTATCGAATTGTTTTTAGAATCACCAAGAAATGGATCAATGTGTCTGTGATCTGCCCCTCTTTTGTGATATTTTTGTCATTTATTCGATGCTGATGGCATATGATGTTTTCTGATTATTATTAATTTGCAGACTTTGAAGGCAAGACAGATCTTAAGATTCGGGCTTTAGAAATTGTTGAAGAACTGAGGATAAAAAGAGCAGATAAACAGGTGTCTGTAGTTATCATATTTTATTTTATGTATACTGTGGTTAGCAATATTCATATAATATCAAAATAGGGGTTACACTGGCAATTTTAGTATTGTAGAACAGTGAAGTTTCAGTTATTTGATCATTTGAATCACCCTGAAATACTTGTATATTATTAAATGTTGGCTATATGCATATGGTTTGTGACAGTCTATGCTTCTGCTGGATGCATTCAATAAAGATAGGGCATCCTTGCCCCAACCTGTGCCAAATGCTCCGCCATTGACACCACTGCCTGCTGTTACTGCTGATCCTCGCACTCAGGAGATGATAAATGAGAAGCTAAAGAAGGCAGAAGAACTTGGTGAGTCATCTTTGGTGGGAGTTTTCATTATGTGTTTATGTCATGCTTATTTCAGTATGTAATAAACCTTTGCCAGTCATGCATATGACTACTTGAATCTGAGAGAATTATTTTCTTTTCAAATGCTAAGTGAAGTCATGACTTTAATCCACATATATGTTTATGTGGGAACATAATTTTTAGTATATTTTCATGTTTGGGTTTAAGTTGCTTCCGACTGATATATAGAAGCCAACTTATTGTATAGATAGTTACTGCCCTTTCTATGACTCGGCCATATATCTGATGAAACTTGGAAATGAACCTGATAATCTGCATTTATCAGGGGAGCAGGGAATGGTGGATGAAGCACAGAAGGCTCTGGAAGAGGCTGAAGCGCTCAAAAAGGTTTATACATATATGTCTATCTTTTTTTTGGCTATTTGGGCTTGTTTGGAAGTTGTAGAGCTACTGATTTGCCTTTTTAACTTCAGCTTCATTCCAGACTGGAGCCTATTCAAGAATCAGCTAAGTACACTGCTGTTGATGTGCGAATTGTGAGTGCAAATTAATTTACTTATTAAAATGTATTTTTGATTCTATTGCCCCAAATTGTATGTGGTAATAGAATTTAATGACTGATCTAGAGAGTAGCTGCCTTGCGGTCTGGCTTCTGTTGAAAGGAATGGAAATCTAAATTATTAATTATGAAACGTTTGACTGTTACAATTTGGAAAACAATAGTGGTTCTATGATACTAATCTATTTGGTGAAGGCACACATACTTTTGCAGTTAAAGACATGTCTCCATTCTGGATATCTATACATTTATTTTCATTTTGCAGACTGATCAAAAGCTACGTGTGTGTGACATTTGTGGAGCATTCCTGAGTGTTTATGACAAGTGAGTTATTTTCTCCTAATTAGACCTGCAGTCTAGGAAACATAGAACTGGTTTCTAGGTTTTAAGTACTTCAGCTTTTGACGCAAAGATTATACCTCCTTGTCACCAGCAGGCTTTTGGGCCCAGTATTACGGGGATAACTTTTGCAGCTAAAGAATGTGCGTCTTTTTCTGTTTCATGTTTAATGATCATGCTACATTAGCAACCTTATTGTGATACGCTTTTATGATGATTGTGGCAATTTTTAGTCCTTCCTGTGGACAGATTGAACAAATTCTCATGATTGTCATATTATTTCAGTGATCGACGACTGGCAGATCATTTTGGAGGAAAGCTTCATCTAGGCTATATGCAAGTCCGTGATAAATTAGCAGAGCTGCAGGTCATAAATCGTCATCTTTTACAAGTCTTCCGTGCATGTTTACATGATGATGGTGTAGAAGAGGGGGAGATGAGGAATCTCCTATCATTCTGTCATCTGCCAATAATTCCCTTTAATTTTTTTCTTATGGGTTTCCTTGCAATATACATTTTGCAGCGATTTATTAGGTAGAAAAATGTATCTGCACAATATTATACCTATCCACATTTTTCTTGCTTCTCCATGTCTCTTTCCTATCATCCAAGAGGCAATTCACATGAGATATTTCTCTCTTAGTGGTTTGGTGTGATATCAGCTTAAAATTAATGGGTTTTGTCAGTGCTTTGGTGTGACATCTCTCTCCTTGAGCCTGGAATTATTATTTTAATTATTTCCTTAATCTAACAGGAAGAGAGGATCAAAACACGCAAGGTTGATCGCCAGGATGATAGAAGGTAAGTCTTAATCTTTTGGGGTGTGTAATCTTCATGTTACTAATTATAATTTTCTTAAGATATTGCCCAAGTGACTTATTCAATGGGATCCACTGGAACAGATCAAAAGAGCGGAGCAGAGATCGGGATAGAGAATCAAGTAGGGATCGTGACCGAGGAGATAGCCATGATCGAGGGAGGGATTATGATAGGAGTAACAGAGATCGCGACAGAAACTATGACAGAGATCGTGGACATGGCAAGGAAAGGGACCGAGATTATGATCGGTCTCGAAATTATGATTCAAGAAGCCGTCGACGGTCACGCTCGCGATCTAGGGAGCGGTTGAGGGATTATGACCGCCACAGGTAGCTGTGATTTTGTTGTGATCTGTCAAAAAAAAATTTAGCATTCTTCTATAATTTGAAGTTAATTCCAATAATATTTTATTACCTTATTTGATGAGGTAAATAGTCTTTCACTAATCAGAAGAACTGAAATGTTTTTTCTGATAAAAAAGGAGGGCAAATGATTTACTTGAAACAAAAAATATCTCTTCCGTCACAAAAGACCATTTCACTCCCAAATAAATAAAAAATTTCTTTTGCAGGCGTTATGATCGGTACTAGATGGCAGTGATGGGCCAAGTGTGGTTTGATGTGAAGCACTACCGAGTTACTGGTGAAGACTTTTTTTAGGATGGAAATGACCTTACTTGCTTCAGAATGCTCTATCAGGATCCTATGTGGTTTCTCTAGTTTATGACCAAACGAAAGGGGTTGCTTAGTGCATTTCATGATGGATTAACTGCTTGCCAAGAGACCTTGCTTTCCAGTGTTATATCAGTTTGCTGTACTTCAAATTCCACTTTAGTTTCTCATGTTTAAAGTTTCATCCTTACTATATGGTTGGCCAAATTTTTACTACTTGGGTTACTTGAAACTAAAGCCCTGTATAAAAGATCACATTCAAGGCATACTATTATTATATGGGACCCTTTGCCTGTGCTGAATAGGAGAATGAGGTACGGTACAGATGGGAAAATCTGGGTATGTAGAGAACTTGGAGAGTTCAAAAGTGGAAATAGGTCATCAAAGAGATCCAGGCTCATTGCGGGAAGTGATATGGTCAAACAGTTCAACTTTAAAGGGAAGTGATTCATTGAGGCAAGCGGGAAATACACGCAGGAACAATTTCAAGAAGTTGTAGCTTGAAAACTCAGAAGACAAGTCAGTATAATACCTACAACTGTGGCCTGATGCAATGGAACATCTTTATTAGATTGAGCATATCATGATATAAGGGGAACAAGCAACAGTTCCATGAATGTGTTCTACACAAATCATTTACTTGAAGCTGGCCGATCCTCTTCCAAGGAACAAAGAAACGGAGGCTTTATCTAGACAAATAGGGAGTTTTTAGCCAAACATTAAACATAACAGCATGACATAAAAATGGGGTTCAGTTGAGGGCGGAATTCCCCTAGAAAAAGCATGTGAAAGTTGAAAATAAGCTGACAATTGTGCAAAATCTATCCCTCATTTGGCCTGAGGATGAGAAGCAATGAAGTCTACTGCAAGGCCAATGGTGTTTATCTTGTCTGCTTCATTGTCGGGGATCTCAAACCCAAACTCTTCCTCCAGCGCCATAACAATCTCAACCGTGTCCAAGCTGTCCAGGCCGAGATCATTCCCGAAGTGGGCTTCGGGTGTAACCTAACAACACAGAGAGGGCAAAAATTAGCTATAATTCCATGCAGCTGCTGATAAAATTCCCTCTCTTAGCTACCAGCCTTCTTCATTGTGCTGTCCATGCTTTTATTCTTAACAAAGGTAGTGGAAAAGAAAGCATAATATACATCTCCACGCCTTGTAAGTTTTCCAAAGTAAAAAAGGATGATTAAATCAACATTTTCTATAGAAATTGGATATCCATATGTTGGCAGGTGCAACTTTGCAAGGGTGAGAAGGAGGTGAAGATGATTGTTGACCAAATTTTAGTAAGTTATCACAGAAGTATGATAAATGACGCCTAGCATTGTCTGTTGTGCATTTCACTTTTCCAAACAGGGGTACAACTTTGCAAATTCCGGAAAGATCTCTAGGCTAGACATGGATCGTTTCCAGATTAACAATGCAATATGGATGAATTTAGATTCTTGTCATGATACTTTAAATTCAAATATCCATGCTATAATTTGGTACTAATATTACATGGCGTCAACCTAACAATCTTCATTGAATGATGAAGCAAATCAGGATGTGCTAATTCCAGGAATAAAATTAGGAATTTGCATATGCCCATCCCTAAAGGCAGCAGAAACTTCGGAATCAGACATTAAATCAACAATGTACACAAAGCAACACAATTATCAGTTACTAAATAACTGAAGGAAAACCCGAAGGGACTATAGCAGCAAACCGACTCAACATGAGATCAGACCTATTACTGCCGAAGGAGCCAAATTGACGCGATAACTGGAGTGGGAGGATACCATACCTTGGAAGGGTCGACTTTCTGGAAGTTCTTGACGACGGAGACGACTCGATCGGTGACCTCCTTTTTGTCGAGGAAGGAACCCCTCACTTCCTCCGAGAAGAGGCGTCGAAACACGTTGAAGGACAGTCCGACCGAGCTGTTAAGGTTAAGGTTATGGTGCAAGGGCTTGACGTTCACTCTCAGGTGCTTGAGCAGAACCGACATAGCCGCCATTTCCGATAGCGCTCTCCTCTTCCTCCAAAAACCTCTTGTTCCACTTTTTCTTCTCTCAGTACTGTGAGATAAATCCTTCTGGTAGGGGTGGCGTCGTGACGAGCAGCGATCGCTCTTTACTGAGTCAGGATATGGGCCGAAAGTTAGGGACCAAATTAATTTAAGGTCCAATATGGTACAGCCGGCTGAATGAGCCCAACATGAGGAAGCCCATTAATGATGAGTGACGGACAACTTTCTATTCAGTAATATGGGCCGAAACTTTGACCCACATTCAGCCTAACAGAGTTCAATTAAATGAACAGGTAATAGGTTGTAGAATGCCATAACATTATTGAGATTTGTTTTGCACTCCGAGTTTTCCTTCTGTTTTAAAGCTAAAATCTCAAGTACAGCGAGCGCTAGCCTGATTAACAAATAAGACTATAATTACTTTTTTTTGCACAAATAGTCCTATATTTTTCAAGTTAGAACAAATAGGTCCCTATATACATGTGTGTGTGTGTGTGTGTGTGTGTGTCAAATAAGTCTCTCCTTTGTCAATTAAGTTCATGAGAATTGACTTCTAAATGCATAGAAAGGCATCCGTTTAACTTCTTTCTTTTGGTAATTTTCAGAATAAAATGGTTGAGCAGTTCAAGCATGCATATGCATTAATATAATAAATGAGCTTAAATGTGTTTAAATGGGTCAAATATAAAAATAAAATTCCACCCTCTAATTGTCACAATGATGAGTCAATATACTTCTACATGGGAAATTTTCCTTATGGAGCCCCATCACGAATAAAGATGGTCCTCATAGCTCTCTGCGGCATCATTCATATGCTTGGTTCTCAGTTCCTGTTAAAGAGGCCATAGATCACTATATGCTTTCTTTAAAATTCTTTAAAATGCAAAACTTGTGCTGCTGACTCTAAGGAGGGAGATGGAACAGGCAGTTGTCACATGACAGCTGAATAATAATGGATATGTTTGGCTGCAGAAGAGGACTAACGCAATGAAAGTTATGGTTGTTTTGTGGAATTTACTCTTTTCAGATTTTGCTGACATGAGCATGCAAATTAAAAAATAACAGGCGCAATGAATGACAGTACTACCTGGCTAATGATGGTTGCGAGGGGCTCACTCTATCAGACAGTAGTTGCGGCTTTGAGTGAGAGGAAGTCCGATATCTTGTTGGTGTAGAAATCCGGTTGGATGGAGTTATTAGGATTTTGAAGCATTGATAAAGAGGTGACACCTGGGGACGAGAAACTCCATTATGATGACATGGAAAAGCACCTAGAAACTCGAAAGAATTGTTGCAACATCCAACCAAGAGTCCAAATTACCTGAGAGAACCAAGAGAGTTTTGCATCCTCCATTTTGTCCAAAGAGAATGTCGGTGTCCAGTCTGTCACCCACCATGCAGATTTGTGACTTCGTAATGCTGAACCTGCAGTTAGCAAGCAACATCATCAAGCATAATATAACATCCAAAAATGTCAGTTTATGTACACATTTTAAAGTTGTCAAGGATGGAAGCTATACTTGTTTGCCAGGTAGTCCATCATGAATGTCGATGGCTTTCCGACAACAAGTGGCTCACGTTGAGTTGATCCCAAAAGAGCTCCAACCATTGAACCACCACCTAACTCATTTCCACCATAATTGCCAGGATCAAAATATTTATCTTAGCAGATCTCAGCTAAAATGATCTGACTCATACTGCTTGATATAGCACGAAAGGAAATTCCCTCTTCAAAATTAACATTGGTTCCAAATTCTTATCAAGATTCCATTTTCATTTTCCGGCCACTTAACTAATAAGACCACACAGATCATGTCCTTCCAGAATAAGAGATTTCAGAAGGCCTCTGACGTGGCCACATATAGAAGCCTAAAAATGAGCATGTTACTTTCTGTGGTTGAGTAAGCGCACCACTCAAAAATGAAAAGGCAGTCTTGATTGAGTGAGTACACCACTAAAAAATGAGCATGTTACTTGCTTCTAATCGATGATAATGAAGTGTACCTGCCCATTCTTGAGCATCTGTCAGATGAGTGACTGCATCCCTGTTTGTTGCAATGAAAAGGCATCCTGGATTTTCACGTATACAGAGTGTTCCATACCTTTCAAACAATTAAAAAAACATCAATTAGAAGAGTTATTACCTTTGAGCATTTTATACTGTCAATTTCTACTATTTGATGAATTCATCCAGGTGAAAAATGAGTTCTCAACCACCAAATTGATTAGGTGGACGCTGTATTTTCCATTTTCCCATTTTCCTTGCAATTGAAAGATAGTACTTACTGAACTTTGTAGTAGTTGAAGTATCGATCAAATCCAACCACCACAGCTCCAACCTTCAAAACAAAGAGAAAATATTTTAAAAATATATGCAGATGGGAAGTATAAAAGAGAAATATCAATTCCATGATACATATATTTTTTGGTAACAAATACATCAATAAATGAGAAAGCATAGGTACTTACATCTTTATCATGTTCCATCAGAAATCCAGGTTTAAGTTCTATCTTCTTTCCACCGTCTTCCTGTGGAATGTAGTTCAACATCCTCATTAGACAGTAAGGTAGTAATATAATCAATATCTTCAAAGCATATCCGATTATTGGCATAATATCTCTCTCTATTTATGTATCTCTCTGGAATCACAAATTGGAAGTATACATACAGGACCACCGAGGTATTGAAACCCAGCAAGCTCGAGCTCCTTCAGGATGCCATCTTCGCCAATCACATAAACCTGAAACATTCGTAATATTTAATCAAATATAAAAGAAATCTAATTTCTAGAAATTGTAAGTTAATAAAATCTTTATAAATGTAGATTTATAGTTGCATTTTCTTATTATCAGTTGTATGATGATAAACAGCACCAGGAGGCCTCAGTCCGGAACAAAGAAGACAAATGTGGAGATATTACATTTCCATGATAATATCAAAATTAAACTTCATGGATTAAAAGGAAGCAGCCATACAAGGAGCTATTTTTCTTGGTGCTTTGCAGAAAAATGCAAGCAAATCATCAGAGAAAAGCAGAACTATAGGCGATTCAACTCATATAGGCATGACCAACATCAGAAGTGTTGTTTGTTCATTAACGATTCTATAGCTGAACTTACAAAATTTAGAAGAAAGTTTCATGCCTCATTAAAGATGGATTTCACGTAAGCTCATATTAGTATAAAAACAAAATGTTAGGTTGGAATTATAGAAATTGTGGTATTGGAATATGAATTATTCGATAGCATATATCAGCTGGATGCACATAAGATGGAACCTCAGTTGCAACTATGATTGTGTACCTTCTTATCTTTAGGAAAATTGATTGACTTTAAATATGCAGCAGCTGCAAATGAGGATGCAAAAATTTCCTCCTGAAACAATTATGCTTATACATTAGGAAAGATATCACAAAATCTGAAAGTGCTACAAGAAAGTAACTGATTGACCTCGTTAACATTGAGACCAAGTGTCTCAAACTTTTTCCCGTATTGTTTCCTGGACTTGGTGGAGTTGTTGGTTACAAAGACCAATCTCTTGCCCTGAATAGAACAAAAATCATTACTTAATGAAGCAGGTACACTAATAAAAGTGTCTATTTCTTGGAGAGGGAGTAGCCTACTACAGTCTAAACATTAAAAAAGTTGAACTTCATTCTAACGGTCATCCAGTGATTGAAACTATGTGATCCTTGGAGATCATATGGCAGGTTAGATACAGAAAGTTCAACTTGCATAGGGACTTTGTTTCCTCAAAGACTGTATTAGAATTTAGCAAGTCTGAACATAAATCCCCACTATTCCCAATAGTTTAACTCTGTAATCTCCTGATTCATGGAAGGCCCGAGTCCCTTCAGACTAAGCCATGCCTATATATATATATAAAGATGCATTGAATCATGCCAATACACTTTGTTTCTTAGTGCACCTTTGAGCAAGCTCAAGTTTTATTGGAAACAATCATGATATTGGCCTCCTAAAGTGGCCCAGTAATGATAAAAACAAAAGCTTATTACAAACCTTTGACCTAAGCATGTCAAGCGTTTCTGGAACTCCATCAATCAATTTATCACCTTTCCATATAACACCTAGAGAAGAACACGTAGTTAGATACATCAAACCTTACACGCTCAGCATTGTGACAAAGACACCAACCAACTCAAAATAAAGCTAAAGAATATTTTTTTCAATAGAAAGTCCATTGACCTAGAAGGATAGTAGGAACAGGGGATTAAGTTATCACTGAACTACACACTCATTCACAAATAAAGAATGATTAGCTACATCTATAAGGTAAATAATTTTCTCATATCATATTAAAAATGAGGCATGATGGACATAAACTAGGTTCTCACCAAGTACTCTCAATAGGAAATATAGAAGAACAAGCAAGCTTTAACTTCTGAGTCTTACAAGAAGGAAGTTGCATCCAGAAGTTACCATCCACCAAGTTACGAAAATCCGAAGTTTTAAGTGTGGCAAGTTCCATTTCCGTTTTTTTATAATGAGTTGTTAAAATTACTTTGAAGATCATTTATCAGACAACTATAGTATCATAGTTTTAATCTAAAATCTTGAATATCATCAAAAGAATGGAATAGGAAGAATAAAACCAGCTATCTCGTCTAAACACTCAACAGAAAATTCAGTACAGAGAAAAATTGACCTCCAATTCTCGTTTGTCTTCAGTTAGAAGAATAGTTACGGAACAGGAGTTGAGAGGCAAACAAGTGTTCGATCGTGTTATTGATGAGCAAAGAAACCTTAATGACCCGATTGATTCTAGGAAACCGAAATCAGAGAAAGTGACGATCCTTCACCATTTCTACTCCGATGATGAAACAGAAACTCACCATCACAGTCGAAGATGAAGGTCTCGACGGAATCGATGAGCTTATCGGGATCCTGAAGCGGTTTAGCGGCCGAAGAGACGATACTGTTACTGTACATCCTGCTGCTGCTTCTGCGGCTGGAGCATAGGCAGATGTTGCCGCCGGAGAATCTAAGGGTGGGGATGGCAATGAATGTGGAAAATAATGAAGGTCTCTTCGTCCTCAAGGCAGCAACCGTTGGGACAGAAATGGGGGCCGCTGCTGCTGCTGCTCTGCTACTCAGCATTTTTCTCTCCTCTCTCTCTCCTCTCCTCTCCTGTCTATCTGGAATTTTTTTTTTATCTTGTTTATTTTTTATTCGTTACATCCGCTTGTGTGGTGCGAGTGACAAGTGTTAGTTTGTGGCCGTTGGCGTCCTTCTGCTGACGTGGCATTTCGGGTGGCAGTTACTCTCCCGTCATCCTATCCACCAAACTAATATATAATTGAACAAAAAAACGAAACTAATATATATTCATAAATGTTAATTATATTATAATTTTTATATTATTAATAAGTTATTATGTAAACAAATATGCACCATCCATATAAAATAGATCTATATTTACATCATATAACTCATTATATTTATCAGTTAGATTTATAGGATATGTATATATAAAAAGTATATTTATATATTAATATTAATACTAATTAATTATAATATAAATTGAATTATATTTACATTTACATACATAATATTATTTTATTTATTTTTATTATCAACATCATCACATTTTATCCCTAACGCCTCCCTCCACACCTCTACATGATAATAATAAGACTTCCCATACTACATTGAAATCCAGCACAGAAATGTGATGAAATTAGGTACGGTATAAAAGACTGGGCCAGGCCTAAGAGGGAAAAAAAGGACAAGATCAGGAAAGAGACCACTACATATAATAGATGACGAGAGCTCCAATACCAATATAGTGAGTCGGCCCAATCCGCACCACCATAGCTTATTTATTTCGTCACATGGAATTACCGGATATTTCATTTGAGGCAGAAGACATTATTTTGAGCACGAGTTGTCTGATTTTTTCTAGATCGAAGGTACGACTTGTCAGAATTTAGCCTCTTTTTTGACCAAATGGAGGAGGAGGTTACTCACTCTTTTATGCCATTTATTACATCATAAGAATTGTTTTGAACGTGAGAAAAATGGTAAGAAATAAGAAAAAGTGTGGAATAATAATAATTTTCACCGTTTAAATAACTAAAAAATTATAAATTTAATTATTTTACGGACGATTATATAAGCCTCAAATCATGGGAATGGGTAAGCGGCTATGAAGTGAGTGATTGTCTCTTTTGATTCTAGAATAAAAAAATAACCATATCTTATCATTTACATTTTTATCTCGAATTCTTACGTCAAAGTTTCCTTATAAAATTTGTTCCACTATATAAAGATTATTAAACTGGACTTAGATTATGGAGATTGAATTAGACACGATCATAAAGAGAAAAAAGGAATGTGTGAGGTAAGTATTTCACTCGCTTATATTTGATTTGTGATCTTTTATATATATATATATAAACAGGCAAATAAGACAAATAATATTGTTACAACCTATATAATATTTACAATTGTACAATATTGTAGGTGGGTGATGGTGGAGTAGATGCACGTGTATGTGATGATTAAGCCTATGTGAAATCTAAGGGAATGATGGTGTTCTCATATGTCACTCACTCTAAGAGTGCTGAGAATGCTGATATAGAGATAGAGATGGTCGATATAGGCTGAATACTCTCTCTCAAGCTAAATAAGAGGTTACGAAAAAGCTAAAGCCCATAGTGTTAAAAAGAGTAAAATAGAGTACTTTAGTAAATAGATTAGCAAGATCCGTCGTAATGCCAATAAAAGGACATAGTGAGTGGGTGATAACTAATATGTTATCAAATAAAATAATAATTAATTTTAATATATTTTATATAAGTAAGAAAAATGGGTTTATTGTCAAATAAATAGAAAAAAGATTATTGCACCACAAGATTAACTATCTAGGCAAGTGAAGATTTAATTTATAAATTAGAGATCGAGTTTAAATAAGTTCAATAGTGTTGACAATATTATCTTAAATTTGATAAAATAAATAAGTATTATAAGTTGATAAGTTTGTAAATGTTACACTACTCACAAGTTATTATTTTTAAGTAAATATGGATATTACCCTTTACCGGTATATAATACATTCTCACATATTATAATTGTATCCGTATCGAGACCGGAAACCCGACTCGTGATGTGCATTAGTATGGAGAAAAAATATCCAACTCGAGATAATTGTTCCTCTTCATTCGAGATTGGAAGAATAATAACCGGCTTATAACAGTTGTTGAGTACGAGTTTAAAATTGTACGTGACAAGTGTATACAAGTGTATCCACGCTGCACGTGATTACAATTGTTGAGAATATGATCCCAAATTTGATAAAATAGAAAAGTGTTGTGAGTTTATAAGGTTGAAAATATTTCACTACTTACAAGTAATGACTTAGATATAAGTCTTATCCCCTATCGATCCACAATACCTTCTCACAAATAGTAGCATTGACAAAACTTTTATACTCAGTTTTCCGTACTAGAACGAACAACAATCCGTTATTTCATAGAACTACATGATATGAGATTCTGACACAAGAATATAGTGAAACCACTGAGTCCAACATGAAGGTCCTACTAAGTATCAATGAATATGTTTAACAATAGTCCAATGAGCAGAAGTAGATCGATGCATAAGTTGACAGACCTTATAAACAATAAAGGTAAGATCTGGCTGGGTAAGAGTGATATACTCGAGAGATCTAACAATTTGACGGAAGTGAGTCAGGTCGAAAAGAGTAGTGCCATCAGTAAGTGAGAGACGAGCTCCCAAGGGTACGAGAGTAGAGATCGGAGAAGTCCTCGTAGCAGCTTTGGGGAGAAGAACACTGGCATATTTATGTTGAGTAAGGTAAATGCCACGAGAAGAAGAGTGAACTTAAATCCCAAAAAAATGGTGAAGGGTTCCAAATCCTTGAGGGAAACTTCCTTACCAAGGGCAGAGATAACATCGATAAGTGGAGTAGTGGCGGAGGAAGTGATGATGAATGTGATAAATGGGTGTGATAGATGAAAAGAGAAGAATTAACAAGAGAATTAAAATCCAGGGTGAGAAAGAGTGAGAAAGAAATGAGTTGAGCCAAAAGAACTATGCAGGAGGTGCTTATTTAAGACCATAGAGACTAAAGGAGACGACACATAAATCTACTTGATATTACAATGATGGAATCTTTCACCCAAGTAAAACTGATAGTACTAATGCTTAAAACAAAAAATAAATCTCTATTTTTCAATGGAAATTTGGAACTTTTCTTTAAAGGATGGTGCTAAAAAAATGGTTTAACAACTCAGAAATACAACAGTTGATAATTAGTAAGTTACAACATTTGAAATAGGGAAGAGGGCTATCTTAGACGATAATGATCTAGGGAGATCCTCCATTTCCATCTCTAACTTTTTAGCTTTCACCTACAATAGTTTGGTGGAGTGAGTGAGCTCACAACTTAGTGAGTGAGACACTGACGTGGTGCCATTACATGTCTTATGACTTAGATTTTTCCCATAAATTATCTATCGTATTAGGAATAAATTAACAAGATTTAAGCGTTCAATTTGATAAATCAAGAATTATGGGGATAAAGTGCAATTTTTGAAAATTTGGGCAAATTGAGAATTTTTAAAAGTTTAGGGATTTTTGTGAAATTGACATCAATTGATGATCAATTTGTAAATAAGAGGGGTTTTGAGATTTAATTGTAATTAAAAATAATTTTGGAAAATTTAATTATAATTAAAAAATAATTATAAGGATTTATTTACAATTTTAAATATTTATTTTTATAAAATTACATAAGTGATAAAATTGTTAATAAATTAAATTTAGAAATTTTGGTAAAGAGAAATTATTGCCAATAAAATAAACTTAGGGACTATTATGTTAAATAGGTAATTCAGATAATTGACATGTTTATTATCCATTATAATATAGGTGTGGAAAGAAGACTCTGATCTACAATTGCAATACCCGTCGGAGACAACGGAAATCAAACTGAGATGAACAAATCACTAATTCCGAGTGAGTAGAAATTTCGACATCAAGCTTGTTTGGGCTAATGTAACACCGATTAAAGTTTATAAACCCCTTTTTATATAATAATCTCCCTTGACTATGTGACTCTGGTAAAAATATTTTTGGAAGTTATTTTTGTTGAATCATGAATCATATAGATTCCATTTTGAAATATCTTTTATCCAAATAGGCCCAAGGCCACTATTTTGAAAAGAGAAGTGAGTCCAAAACAAATGGAAACGGACCTGGTCCCATATATAAAAACTTGAGTTTTCATCTTTATAAAATTATCTTAAATGGATAATGCGTGTTTAAGTTGTAAAGCCAAAAGTCAAGTCGAAGCCTATTGGGCTAACAACCTAAAGAGAAAGGACCTAATATCCAAAACTACTTTTATGTGTGATTGCAATATTTTGTGGAACCAAAGAGATGTCACGTATGGGGTAGTATTGGTTTTAAAGGTTGTTGGATAGTGAGGTTTGGACAAGTAAAGTTATTGATGGTTCAGTATGTTATGGGGCTTTGGGAGTCCCTATGCACATTTGAGACCGAGGTGAAGCATGAGAGGTCTTGTTCCTCTATAGCAGACACCTTCATTTGGATAATGTCTGGGGGTTGGGTAATAGTGCTCACTCAACCAACGTGGTAGAGGTTGTAGCCTATTACCAATATGAGCGGTAAAGGTAATCGGGCCACAAGTGGGACAAATTGAGGTTGTAGCCTTACATGATTTGTTTTGTGTATGAGTGATCCATTTTTATGAGAAAAATGATATTTTTTTTGTTTGTCTAATATAAAACCACTAAAATAAATAAGATGGTTGTATGAATGATGTTCAATTATTTCTCTAAATCTTATATCTTGAAACCTACTCTGTCACGCCCGACCTAGTTTGGTCGGAACCCCATGAGCAACTCGTCACTCTTTTTAACCTAGAGTAGTCACTTCTCCCCAGATCGCGAAGAGTCAGGCGTATTGTTCGTAATTGTTCCTGAAATAACATTATGCAAAACTAATAGTATTAATAGTACATGAATTTAGAGGCTTGGCGGGGGAAACTCTTGAAATATCGTCTCTTTCTTGAATAAATGTTAAAGGTGGGGGGTGAGTCTTTTAACTCAGTGAGCGAGAAATCTTAATGGTAGTTTTGTTTTGGTTTCTTATTAGCTCATAGTGCTTCATCATTTTCCCATCCTCCTAGTGTGTTGTTCATGAAATTGGGTTGACATACAATCACACGCCCTTTTATTATAAAAAGGGATCACATATTCGCATGACAGTCTCTAACTGTTTTACTAGTGGACATAAGTGCCTTTTACCGTTCACCTTGATAAAAGTCGATGACTTCTACCCTGAGTCTGAGTGGACATCAGTTATCCGACCTTAAGGCATACTTCGTGTCCACAGTGTGGGATGAGACATCTCCACCTCCGACCTCGGTCACAATGCGCATGAAGCTCCTGGAGCTTCTTCGACAAACTGCCCTTATGCTCAATAAGTCGTTTAACAGCCTTGTAACCACCACTACCCCATACCAGGTGCCTCGACGGTTCCGAACTCATGGTATGCACAATCAATAGTTTTCATTAGTTATAGTCATCATTTTTAGTGTTACTAGCCCAACGAGTTCGATGACCCAGCTTTGGCTTAGCAGCTACTAATCCAACGAGTTCATTTGTCCGACTTTAGCATAGTAACTAATTCACATAATTATCCAATTATATGAAAATTTTCAAGCACAAAAACCTTGTCTTGTCAACGGGCTGATTTGGACAAAACTAATAGATATAGCGGTGATAGAGACTAGATAAGTAGCCATATATTTATGAATATTTTTTAGATTCCCCATTATTGGTTAACAATATCACTGTATGCATGTATTTAGGAGTTGTATAAGGTTGAGCTGTTGGCATGCCTCTCGATCCCACAACCTGTAAATTCATCTCGCTTGTTAAGGAAGCGAGGATTGTTGTATTACAGAACTTGTCATTAATGTCTCATATTTCAAATTCAGTAGATCAGAGCAATAAGCTGGAGACCTTGCTTACTATTGATGACGAGATGACTAGCTACGGAGGACTCTCATACCATCAAAAGGGAGACAGAGGATAGTAAGTGCAGAGAAATATGAGGTAAGTATTTTCACTTGCTTGTATTTGATTCGTGATATCATACATATATACAGGAATAGGACAAATAAGACAAATAATATTGTTACAACCTACATAATATTTACAGTTGTACAATACTAAAGGTAAGTGATGGTGGAGGAGTCTGACCCCACGAGTCTGCCAATGAAGCAAATTGATCGTCCCTATATTATTATCAATTGATTGAAATTATATCATGATAACCTTAGTCCATTTATGTTTTGGGATAATGTTGGAGTCATTTTGCCTATCTATGATCGAATTGGGTCGGGACCTATCGAACCCGTGAGAATCCAAACACAAATTTTGGTTCTGAGTATCAACGGTCCCATCAAACTAACAAAATTTGCAATGGATTCGATTTGACTTCGAATTAAAGACATAATTATAATACTGAATTTTATAATTTAATGGATAAACACTATTTAAATGGAAAGAAAGATAAAAAAAAAAAAAGTACCGATATCCTATGAGTCCTGCCTCCCTAGGCATGCCCCTAGTATATATGGATCCTAGCCCGGCATTCCTACCAAAAAAGATCAGCCTCTGCTTTGAATGTTGGAATAAGACTTTTGGTCGAAGGGAGTGATCAATGCTAGTGCCCACATGATTGGAATTATGGCAATCACATGCACTGTTTGGCAAAAAAAAAAAAAAGAGCAACCCGAGCGTACACTCTAGTCACATTAATCTGTGGGGTTGGGAGAAGCATCCCTTGGAGGGAACTTTTACTACTATTATCCAATTCAAATTACCTACAAGTTATAGTATATTATAATATGAATTACAAGATATTGTAATATTCAAACACTACCCATATATAAAAATTCCTATTAGATTTTTCATACATAATGATTAAAAATGTAAAATAAGGTTAAGATTGAATTTTTCAATTAAAATGTAAAATATATGAGCTTGGAAGGGATAATAGAAAATTTTGATTAAATAATAGAGGGGTGGCAATTGCAGTTGCCCATGCTTATGGTCCATCTCCCCAAAACGACGCCGGGTAGGCTCTCTGGCATAGATGTAATTCTATATAAATTTATTTAAAATAAAGAAAAAATTTATATATATATATATATATAGAATTAGCATCATTAAAGAAAAGTTACTAGCATTTCAAGTGATAAAATTATGTTTTAATATAAATAAATAATTTTACAAATTATTAAATTTTATTTTACTGAAATAGATATTTCAAATTTCTTGGCACCACCCATTCATCTAAACATGTAAAGATCTTTTGGTGTGATATATCAGATGTGACCCATTCCTGCATGGTCGGCCATTTATTCTTATAAGATATTATAAGGCGCTTTTGGGTATGAGGAGGATAATGGCAAGGGCCACATGCATGGTCCATGCAAAGGGGGAAAAAGCACGATGGGGGTCATGAACATGGAGCAAGAGCGAGACCATGGCCTCAGCATTGTGTGGGGGGCGCTGAAGTGCCAATGATCTCGCACTTGCATATATTTCTTAACTAAGTCTCATCACTAACACGTGTGTGTGTATGAAGAGGGGTCCCAACTCCCGAGCAAAACTAAAATGAAGATGGTATTGGCTATCACAGGTGCGAGGTTTGTCCTATGCCCTTTTCCTTCCAACCCATTTGCCTCATCTGATCTTACTCATCCATTGCTTGAGAATTGGTATATTATGTTTTCCTAATCATTCTTAACTTCCAACCAAGAGGTGAGATATTCACTTCACACTATGGTTATATGTTCTCCTAATCTATAGATTCATGGATTTACTTATATAATAAAAGGCTATTTTAGATGAGTGATGTCAACTTAATACTAACATTCACTTCACAGTTAAATCCATAATTTTTACAGTAATATCAACATATTATCATTTCATAAAAAATACTATTTATCACTCTCCATGGCAAAAATTTAAGGCTTAGATAATATTATTATATTTTTATTTATTTTAATAAAACTACATTTATTAATTTTTTTGAATTGTCACACTAAATTAGCCTAACTAGTCTCACTTACACCCAACCATCTTGAATACATTGGATATAACATGTTGCAGGTTGATATGATTATTCTGTTATAATTAGGTATAAAGTAGCAAATATAAAATTAAAAAGAAAGTAATTACACTTAATTGTTAATATAAATAATATTTTTTATTGATGGGAGTGGTTGGATCTCTCCTACCATCCTCTTTAATTAGTGCCTCCATTTATGGTTGACGTCATTTTCATAATACATAAAGTTAGTTGCAGGGAAAATAAAGCAAAAAGAAACAAAATTTAATGCTGGGTTTGTCCCATCTACAGATTATGTGAACCATTTAGATGGCAGAAGTGCACCATTAAAATGAACCTTTCATCCATCATTTTTTGCAAGACCTCCCACAAACTTTGTTTTCAAAGTACATGTCATGCCACTGTTTGATAGATGCAATATACCATGCTTGAAAGCACGACTGATATCATCAGTGAGACTTTTTCCTTGAGCAATGTATAGTATAGGTGAGCACAATCCATGACAGGTATTTTGCACCCATAAAATAACCATTTGGCATTCATTCTTATTTAAAATTATAAATAATAAAATATTTTCAATATTATAAATATATGTTAATTCTTTATTTTATTAAATTTGTGATTATATTATAAAAATATTAACTAACATCTTATGATGTTTAACTTTAAATTCACTTTCAATTAATAATTTTATACTAGTTAAATATTATTTTTTCAGTATATATTAGTTTAACCATTATTTTGAGTTTAGTATTTTTTTTATATTAATGTATACCAAAAGTTGAGTTTTAAGTATGGGTCAAATTCGAGAATACACACTTACTATGATAAAATATTAGAAAGTGTTGTAAATAAAGTATTAAATTCGATATATACTTAGAAAGAGATATATAATTAAATTTATAATTTATAATTAATTAAATATATACCATTTATAAATCTAAATAATTTCTCTATTTTATTAAATTTAATATTATATGAGTTGGAGCGAATTGATGTCAAGCACAAAGTCAGCCCTAGCTAGCACGGTGAATGACTCTGTGGTCAAGGCAGAACTAGATATGGATACAAGTGCGGTGCAGAGTGCATAGTGCAGAGACAAAAGCAATTGGGATTCTATCTTTTGTTTGCTACACTCCACTGGGAAAGCCTACTCAACTACTTGTATTTATAATATAATTAAGGTTGCAGCTGCATCTTTGTAACCCAGCTGAGCTGGCTTCATTCAAGATTGCCATCCAATTTATGAGACCAGCCAACTTGGATATGCCATCCAATCTAACTTGAATCTAGCAACTGGTATGGTAAATATGTCTAAGGTAAGTAAGATGACAGATAAACCCTGAAAAATTAGGTTGACATTAAAAGTAAGTTATAAATATTTCAAAACATCATGACAATAAAATATAATCTATGAATAGGAAATTAATGTACATCAAATTATGTATGTGTTCCACCGTTTAAAATCTAAGTTATTTAGTTGTTGAGGGTGTATTGTATGGCTATATATGTGCATATATATATACACGTAGGGTGGGTTGGTAGCAGACCATCTACCTACTTCTTCACTTCATCTCCTCTCTTTCTGTCAGTGAGATAGACCATACACAGATCTAAGCCAAGGGAGAAGTTAGGAGCCAGTCATCATTAGCAGTGATCATGGGAACTATCTACGAAGAACAGCAGCGGCCGATGATTGGAGACCTCAAGGTGACCGTCCACAGCACCTCCACCATCCTCCCAGCCGAGCCGACACCCCACCGGACCATGTTCCTCTGCAACATCGACCAGGTACTCAACTTCTACGTCCAGACCATCCACTTCTTCGGGCCACACCCCGACCACCCCCACCCTCACGAGGCGGTGGTCGGAAAGCTCGAGGCCGCCCTCTCCAGCCTCCTCGTGCACTACGACTTCCTGGCCGGCCGCGTGGCAGTCGACCCCGACAGCGGGCGGCTCGTCTTCGACTGCAACTCCAAGGGTATCGGGCTCGTGGTGGCGGCCAGCGAGTACGGCCTGGACGATGTCGGGGATCTCGTGTACCCCAACCCGGCTTTCGAGCAGCTGGTCCCCAAGGACTTCTTTCCGGAGGACAAGCCATTAATCATTTTCCAGGTACGTGTACACCATTTTAGGGTTATTTTACATGAAAAGAGAACATTTTTTTGGGAAAATTTGCTTCTTATACCACCTTCGTGATATTAGTGCACCAAACTTCCTTCTTCCCCACAAAAATACTAACGAGCAAAGCCACTTGCAATTCCGGTTGCCTTGCTTACAAGGAAAAAAAAGGCAAAGAAGGGTGTCCAGTGCACATTAAGATCACTGGATAAATGCCTCCGCAGTTCTTCACCGACTTCACCAACCGCACCGCAGTGCTTATCTTCAGCTCCGCCTTGTGATCTCTCCATTAACTGCTCAAACCTCCATCGTTTCTATCTCATCCGCTCAGCTTTCTCCATTAACTGTTAGCCGAGAAAAACTCTGGGTGATTTTTGTTAGTTTTAGGTATGGGTGATGCCCATGAATTCAATAAAATGCCACAAAGTTTAGGTGCACATTAATGCCAGCCCAGCCCTATGATGGGTTTGTTGTGAGGCATGAGGCAGCTGGAACCGTGGCTCTCCTTTTCAATTCATGAGACAATCGATTACCTTAGAGCCAATAACTTAGAGAGTAGAGACTTCCCATATAGTTAATTTTCCTTTGGGCGTCTTTGATTTTTACGGAAGGTGACATCATTCAAATGTGGAGGGTTCGCGATCGGAGTAGAGTGCAACCACGCAGCCTTCGACGGCCTGAGTTTCAAGATGTTTCTGGACAACCTTGGCGCGGTCACAGCCGGCAAGCCCCTCCTGCACGAGCCCTGCCATGATCGTGACCTCCTCGCCGCCCGGTCCCCTCCAAAAGTCACATTCCCCCATCATGAGCTCAAGGCGATAGACCACATCCCTGGCAGCCAGCTTGAGTCCATTGCCCCGCCTGTGTTCGAGAACACCGAGGAGTACCTCGACTTCAAGATCTTCCGCCTCACCGGATATGATATCGGACGCCTCAAGTGCCGGGCTGAGGATGGCGGCGCCAAGCGTCCCTCGGGGTTCAACACCGTCACTGCCCACATATGGCGGTGCAAAGCCCTATCGGTGGCAGGAGAGGACGAGGAGAGGCTGTCCACGCTGCTGTTCGCGGTGGATATCCGCCCGAGGCTGAGCCCACCGCTGCCCCGGTCCTACGCCGGAAACGCGGTGCTGACGGCCTATGCCACGGCGTCCTGCAGGTACGGGTGAAACTCATGCAGCCAACTGTTTACTTTTTTTTTATGATTTTTACATTTTTATTATTTTACACCACTACATACATGCAGGGACCTCCGGGCTGGGCCTCTGTCGAGGCTGGTGGAGATGGTGAAGGAGGGGGCGGCGAGGATGACGGACGAGTACGCGAGGTCGGCCATCGACTGGGGCCAGCTCCACCGTGGTTTCCCCCACGGGGAGTTCATGGTGTCGTCGTGGTGGCGACTAGGCTTTGCTGATGTGGAGTACCCGTGGGGCCAGCCCAGGTACAGCTGCCCTCTGGTTTACCACCGCAAGGAGGTCATCCTGCTCTTCCCCGACATGGATGTGGCTGGCGCCGGCAAGAACGACAGCGTCAACGTGATCGTGGCTCTTCCGGCGGATGAGATGGCCAAATTCCAGACCCTCTTTTACGAGTTCTTGAAGGAGTCCGAGTGATGGATCATCCACATGCTTACAGTCTATTTTTTCCGTTTTTCGAGTATCCTGAACTCCATGAGACTATATAATACATCAGTCAGTCAGTCTGTAGGTAAGTGTGATCTGTGTTTCGGAGGTGAGTGTTGCACTTTTTACGTGTATTGTATGCTAATATGGGTGGTTGGTTCAATTTGAAGTGCTGATTTATAAGGCTTCAAAACATTATACTGTTTTTATCGGTGTCCAATACTCAGTTAAAATACCTAAGGCCGGTACATAGTGGTTGATAGTCTATTAACTTTACACGTAATTGATTATTTTAAAAATATTATCCTACGTTTAATAAAATAGATAAATATTATAAATTTATAATATTTAAAAAATTATACTATTTATAAATAATTATTTTAAGTATAAATGATGAATCAATTATAGTACAGTGTAACTTCTCACGTTACTACTATTTTTTTAATTTACAATAATACTAATAATACTGGTGAGGCATCTCTACTGTTTTTTTTTAATATAATTTTATAATTTGTTTTTATTTTATATATTTAATAAAAATAGTATTTCGATTTAATATATACGATTTTTATAATTAAATGTATAATATTGATTAAATATATAAAATTTGTTTTAAAATATATAAAATTAAAAATATCATTTTTTAAATATAAAAAATGTTAACTTATTTTTAAATATATAACTCAAAAAAAATGTAAAAATATATGAATAATGATATCATTATCCAAATAAAAATTGCACTACAAATTGCTGCGGCTCAAAATAAAAAAGAGAGCCATTTTATTCCAAATTAGGGTTTATGAACCAGCACAGTCTGGCGGAGGCGCTTGGCTCTTCTTTTCAATCTACCGTCACCCTGGCCGGCAATTTCACTCGATCAATACTACATTCTAGAGGATGTGGAGAGTACTTTCGAGATTTTCTCTCTGCCGATCCTATATCCACTTGAGATTTTCTTCTTTATCTGCGGGAAGCTCGCGCGGAAAGATCTTCCGACATGATTCGCCACCGTCTATATGGTCACTCCTCCGGTTGAATGGCGGATACGCTAGGCTGTTTTCTGATAATTCCACGGTACCCGTGGGAGATTTCGATCTAGCTGATAAGGATGATCCGTCCAAGATTGTGGAAATCGCTTCTGGTGAATTTTACGATGACAGGACGGGAGGTTTGGCTGCTGAGGACGGAGTTTTCGGTGATAGTTTTGATTTCCAAACGGACAGCTTTTCGGCAGGGGAAGGTGATATTGTCGCCGCTGAGGCTCGCGAGATCAGCCCGGAAGAGTTGGAGAGTGTGCTGTCCCTTCTGCAGAGTACAGCTGACGGGTCTCTTGAGTCGACATTGGACAGCCTGCACTTAAGTCTGTGCGAGGAGTTCGTGATGAAGGTGCTCGAGACTCCGCTCATCTCGGGAGAGAATCTGATAAGGTTTTTCAGGTGGGCTTTGAGTAAGCCATCAGAATTTGAAGTATCCTTCACCACCGTCGGAGCCCTGGTTAGGTCCGTGTGCAGAGGTGACCCACCAAAGAAAGACGTTTACCTTGTGTGGGATTTGGTCAGGGAGATAGGAATGAAACAGAAGGGGGAGGCTTTGTTGGACGTTGGCATTCTGAATGAGTTGCTTGCTGCCTTCTCGAGGTTGGGCAAAGGCAGGGCGGCTCTTGAGGTTCTTGACAAATTTGATGAGCTCGAATGTGTTCCTGATTCCATGTCTTATTATTTCACTATTTATGCGCTCTGCAAGCGCAAGTCTTATGAGCTCGCATTGCCTGTGTGTGAAAAGATGCTCACTGCAGGGATCTTGCCCGAGGCCGAGCAAATTAGTAACATCATTTCTTGGCTTTGCCAGGGAAGGCTGGCTAAAAATGCACATTCTTTATATTCAACAGCAAAGGAGAAAGGAAAGCTTCCCTCTCAATCAGCAATGAATATTTTGATTTCATTGCTTTGCCGTGATGATGAGACAGTTAAGTTTGCCCGGGATATGTTGGGTGACATCAGTAAAGAAGCACGAAGATATGCAATCAAGCCATTTTCGGCAGTTATTAGTGGGTTGTGCAGGAGTAAAGACTTGGATGAGGCGAAGAGCTTGCTGCATGAGATGGTTGAGGCAGGCCCACCCCCGGGAAATGCAGTCTTTAACTCAGTGATCCATGGCTTCTCCAAGGCAAGAGAAATGAATACGGCATTGGAGGTTAAGACAACAATGGAACTACGAGGGCTGAAGCCTGATTTATTTACTTATACTGTAATCATTAGTGGTTTTGTCAGTGGTGGAGATATGGAAGAGGCGTGTAAGCTATTGAAGGAGGCCAAGCAAAAGCATAAGAAGCTGAGCCCTGTCATGTACCACACACTCATCAGGGGATATTGCAAACTTGAGGAGTTTGACAAAGCTTTGGGACTGTTGAGAGAGATGAAGAGCTTTGGGGTTGAACCTAATGCAGATGAGTATAATAAGTTGATCCAGTCTCTATGCTTGAAAGCTCTTGACACTGAAACAGCTGAGAAGTTGCTGGAGGAAATGAAGGAGAGTGGGTTGTTCCTAAATGGGATCACTAGGGGTCTTATTAGAGCTGTAAAAGAACTTCAGGTTGAGGAGCTGGCAATTGAAGAACTACCGCAGATAGAGGCTTAGATAGATCTTGGGTGTGAGTCCATCAAAACTTAGGGTGAGTTGAGTGATATTAATTCCTTTCATGTAGCTGCCAGATATAAAAAAATCTGCTGAGCATCGATTCCTCGATTTTTCCCTTTTTGTAAGTGATGCTGCCCTAATAACTTGAATGTATTTGTCACCTGTTCGAACGTGTTTATATATTTGGCATGCTATGATTATTTGAATATGGTCCCCAATTCAGTGCTTGTCTGGACATGACAAAAATTTTACATATCTCCTATTTACTTGCTTATTGGTTTCCCTTGATCAAATGTTGTATACTTGCTCAGTGCTTACTTCTACCATTCTGCCACTTATCTTCTTGGGTATGACTTGCTGCTCATTTTAAAAGATACTGATATTAAGTTGGTTCTCAACGTCTTATATTTTAGCTGCTCATTTCTAATGAAAAAAAGGCAAGTCCGTTTATTTATCTGTTTTATTTTTTGGTTAACATAATGTGTGTGCAGATTACTTGCATAGATCGACTTGATCTCCAATTAGCATTACATTACATTTGCTCTGAGGAGCTTCTCAGAACTAAAATTTGACCTTTTGTTGAATTAATCATCTTTTACACATCGGCACATTCACAAGGTCTGCAGGTCTATATTATTCTGATCTTAGTATATTTTTTCATTTTAGGTATACGCCCGATGCCCACCTTGGGAATGATCTCAAGCTGGACAGCTTAGACACAGTTGGGATTATTATGGTGCTCAAACAAGAGTTTGAGTTTGAGATACCTGGCAATGAAACAACCAAGTTAAAACTCTACCAATGCACGCATCTTCTTAATACCAAGGAACACCTCTGTAAGGTGAGAATATGTTCAGCTGATAAATTGCATTGCATTGCATAGGATGGTGTATGGAGCCATGGACATAAGGAAATTGTACGATTACATGTATAAATTGTTTGCTGAAGTGGGCTCTACATTTGTGTGAAGTGCATAACTACTGGTAGTGGTACAATGTAATTACCCTTTGCCATCTTCATCTGGGAATTCAGGGTGTCTCAACTAGGCTTTGTGATTACATCACACACCCACCGAGGGAAAACGGCATTCAATACCTTTATGGCTCATAATGGATGCTGATCAACGACCTCAAAAAGTCCACACTTTCTCCAGTCATCTAGTCAGAGCTTGGCTGGATCCTTCGGGGCTATGCAAATTTTCCGGGTGTTGGATCACATTATGGGAATCACTTAACCACTGTACATGATAACTCTACGTTATACGTTATGTGGCTATCCCTTTGAGTTGGATGATGATGGCTTGACTATGAAGGGGCATAAAGAAGTGTCTGCTTAAAAGCGTTCCTGAATCATGTTTTCCTATTCCATTCCCAAAATTTTGAATTTTAAGTGCACACACAACACAATTATTTTGTTAGTTTGTCTTTTGAAACCAACACAATTTCTTTTTTTGCTCAATAAAAACCAACACAATTATCTGGCAACCAGCAGCGGTCCTTGATGTTGTTGTACATGGAGATACCGTTCCAGAACCCTGTGAAAACAACAAATATGATATTTATTTTTGAAACAGTCCTCAATGTTTGCTAAATTTTGTTTTAGGAAACAAATTCCCAAAAGTTTCTCCAACCCTCTCAAATTAATTCTGGACAAACAAATTTTTAGCCCAGGTTCATTTTGAAATACTAGAAACCGAAAACCTTGAACATTAGATCCTTTTTTAAGCAATACTTTTTTTTAGCCCAGGTGTGGCGTTCAATACTTTTCATGTTCCAGTTTTAGCAAACTGGTAGATTATCATTCATTGGACCCCAATGCATGATCATCAAATAGAAGTTACAGTCCATATAAAAATGGAGAAATGCAATTACCTCAAACCATGCTGGGAACCCAAAGGAACAGCTTGGATGATGATCCACTACTTGACAGTTCTCTTTAATGATAACGTAGTATCTGGAATATAGCAGCTCCCTTCCCACATTTGTTTGTAATGTGAAAAATGGGCGTACGTTGATTCTTAATGATTTATGCTGTTAGGCCAGATTACACTTTTCCATTTGATGAAATGACCTCACCAAACTCTTGCCTCCTTACTGACTCATCGACTCTAGCAATATCAACATTGAATATGCAGCGAACAGGCTTGTGATCACTGTCAGTCACATCCATGCATGCTTCATACCTTTGAAACACAAGATAGATAATTTCAGGAAAGATATTTTGTTTTACATTCCATAATGGATAATTTCACATTCACAGCAGGTTGCACAAAGAATATAACAGGATCTCTCAAAGTTCTGATAGGCACCTAACTTAATGCTCAATAGGGAGCAAAGCTCTTAATATGCAAGGACAAGCACACCAAGTTTTCATGTAACAAAGTTATGCTTATGCACCCTCATATCAGAAAGAGATTGCATAAAAGAGATGGGATAGCAGGAAGTGGAAGAGGAGACAAAAATGAGATTTGGGCAAATATTTCATGGAGTTATGCAAGGGTTTTACTTAATTCATCCACTTATCATGAACCATTGACTTAGGAAACAAGAATTCTACATAATAAGCACCAGAAAGGTATAAACTTAGGAAATAAAACAATGGAGCATCATTGAGTGCCAGAAAACATACTCGGTTATAGAAGAAACAACAGGACACTCTAGACTGCAGTCCGTCAGCATAGATGATCGGCTATCACGATACAAAATTCTGTCACACCATGCGGGGATCCGTTTCTGTTCTCCAGAATCATACCCTGAAAAAGGGGCAGAAATGAGGTATCTCATGGTTATGGAGCAGCCTGAAACATTGCGTTCTTCCAGAAAGAAGATCTTGGATATTACAAATACATAATATGTATGTCTATTATATTAACAGTTCAAATAAATTTGGTAGTTATCCCTAACTGCCTTTAGAAAACAATTTGGTAAGATAATCATAAAGAACAAAGCCTCCTAAGAAACGATGGAAAATGATTTGGAATGATCACATGAAATAATCCAATATTAAGTGCATATCCAATCCCAACAACTACAATGGTTCCTTTGCACCACAAATGGCATTATAAACTACCTGTAAATCATTTGCCCAAAAAAACATACCTGCTAATCCAGCAACATGCCGTTCAAACTTGTAGGTAGGAGGAAATTTTATAACAGCTTCACGCATTCCTTGGAAAACATTTCCTGTGTCCATCTCTGCTCGGAGCTGATCCTTCTCTTTAAGTTGGTCAAAACATCTTTGGGAAATGAGATCTCTTGCTTCATCATATGATATCCCATGAAGCCTATAATTAAAATCTCCCAGAAATATCACCATATCTGCCTCAGACAACTCAGGCAGTCCCTCAAATGACTGGACCCCAGTTACCTATCCAAACATTGATGCTTAATCACAATAACACAAGAGATAAGCTAACAACAGGTACTATCTATAAGTTAAAATTCCCCAAAATACAATTTCCTATATTCAACAGGAAGAAAATGCACACTATAGGATAATAAATAGTTCATTACTACAAGAGGAAACAATTTCTGAGCAAGTAGTCTGGGTTCATTAAGGGGTTTGGCTAGAGCACTAGTGTCCAAGCAAATCCTTAACTCAATGAAAGCATTTCTTTTCTTTTGAATAGTAAGTCAATGAATGTGACTTGCTGATAAAATTTTTCTTCCCAGAGCAGCTTGGCAGCTCTGTTGTTAAAGGCCAAGCCAAATGGACAGATATGATAATAACACGTCTAAGACAAATATGAGATCAGCATACGTACATTTGCACCACGGAATATTTGTGCAGCAGAGGTAGCACCAGCTGCAACAGAAAGTATGAGAGGAAGTCCATTTCTATAAACAAGCCAAGTCAAATATACCGAGTAGGCAATCAAGCAACTGTATAACAGGTTCAGTAGCATACCAGCTACTGTATTGGATGCGTTATAGGGCCTGCTAAAGGTCATGGACCTATACACATGGTCGAAATCAGCATTTCGACGAGTAACAGCCTCCATATGAGCAGCAAAATGGCAATTTATGAAACAAATGATTCGATCATATACTCGAATCCTCAGTCCTACAGCTCCCTATTAGAAACAATCTTCATCCATGTCAGTAAGAATCAGAATGGAAAAATAACAATAAATAAAATCAAACAGAGAGAGCATAAAAAAACGATGAAGCAGCTCACGTAAATTAGATTTATCCAAGGAAAAGAATTCTTTTACTTCTGAAACACAGAATGACAGCAAAAAAAAAATATAGTAATCACTATATATTCATACTTCAAATGGATGTTTTTCTACTACTAATTTATGTCCTATTTAATAGTGGTAATTTCCATATACCACAGAATCATTTGCCATTTTATCAGTATTCTCTTTTGTAGAATCACCCAATCTTATATAGGTACTCTCAAATGTTTTTTCCAATTATATAAAGAGACGCTGGCTTTAACATTAAATCAACTTCTTAGATGCAAACATAGTAGAAAGTACAAATGCTCAAGCTACTCTTCAACATCCTCAGCAGCAAGAATGTAGAGAAATGGTATGTAAATATGAATGTTTTTTTTCTGGCTATGTAACTGAGTAAAAATACTTAACCACTAACATCGACATATCAATAAAGCAGAAAAAGGGAAGAAAAACCTTATTTCCAATTGCACGCCCAAAACCACATGGAACAGCTGCCACATCAACATCCCCAGCATGAACCTTGAGGTCTTTCTTCACCCTAACCATTACTTCATAAATAAGAGATCAATAACTCAAGAAGAAAAATTGCTCATAGCAGAACATGTCCTAGTGGTATGTAACAATATGCACCCTGAATGCAGCTATAACCAAAACATCCTGGGATATGCATTATCAAGTTTCCATACCTATCTCATCAATAACATTTTAGATAATGTACCAAGTGATGTAATTTTCCACAGATAGACATAGATCATAGAGGAAATGAGCGGAAATCTAAAAGCTCAAATAACTTATCTAAATTGATGGACTTTGAAATATTTACAATCACTGATGAAAAGAAGCACCCAACAAAAACTCACCAGACAGCAATCAGAAGGCCGGCAAGCTGCCTAGAACCAACACGCTCAAAACTTGAAGCTTCATCAAGAGTTTTTTCAATCATATCAAGCCACCATTGCCCAACCGCAGTACCCTCAAACCCAACCTACACATGCAATAAAAATGTGACACTTCAAATTGACCAAGGATTTGATATGTGAAACTCATTAATTTTGTCTGTATATATATGTTCATAAAAAGGAAGCATCAATCAACTTGTTCAAAAATTCAAGCATGCACAAGTCCAATGCTTCTTTTGGCTGGACAAAGAAGTAACTAAGCTTATAATAAATTCTTGATTTCAGAAAGGAATAAGATGGTGTGTGCATAAGCATATGGAAAGGGAGTCAAACTCCACTTAATGCAAAATAGATTGATAGAAGCCTCCAGTCCTAATAATGTAATGACATGTAGAAACCAGATACTTTTGAAGTATTTGTACGATATCATACTGTCTCTTTAGCTGCAGACATAGCAAGAAAACCAGCACCCATTTCAACTTCTTGAAGTCCAATGACCACTATACTAGCAGAAGATGCTGCATCACCAAGCCATGCCTTCAGGGAGTCACAAGAAGCCCTTCCTTCTCCAACATTCCATGTACCGGCCAATATATTCATACTCTCGATTCTACTGTACAAGAATTCCTTTCTGCTCAGTTCCATTTGTAAAATGCCATCAAGTGGGCCAGGAGAAGTAACACTCCAGCCTCTGATCCCACCATGAATAGCCAAACTGAAAACAAACTCTGCCCCAACAGTCAGTTTCATAATTGGACCGCTATGAGCTCTCCATGAACCAATCAGATTCCCTTCAAGGTCCAGAACCTGAATGGTCCCACTTGTATATCCCACCCATATGCGACGCCCATATGAACATACACATTGAACTGGAAAAGAATGGTACTGTACATCTTTTGTGCGATTCCCATTCCCATCCCAACATATAAGTAAGCCACTCGTACAACCTGTCCAGATAACCCCATCCATTGTTGAGACCAATGCTTCAGTTTTTCGATTATCATCCCCAAATGCCCCCTTAGTTGCTGCCCTGAGAACTGCATCAGCCGCTCCCATTATAGCATTGCGTGAGCGCTGAAAGAAGCTAATTGGGCTTTGGACTTTGTCCTTTCTGGCACTGGAAGGTGAGTCAATGGAAAGACCCTGATGTAGAACTTCTGCCCGACTATCAACCTGACCATCCACATTGAACACCCGGAGCAGCTCTCTTGTTCTAGCATCCCTGCAGGATACAACAAATAGCCCAACACTCAAGAATGTTGCAAATGCCTCTTTGAACAAAGTCCTGATTTTGTCCCATACTTTTAAAATGAAAGGCCAATTAAATCGTGAGAATTCATCTTTCCACGGATAAATTTCCAGTAGCTTCCAATCATAGGTAGGGATATCCCAAATTTAGGAATTAATTAATAAACAAAATGGCAGCCCCCAATGGTCAAAGATTCATGCTTACCACAGAGCAAACGAGTAATAACTGGCACTCCACAATGTTTGTTTGGAATGATCTGGTAGCAAATGCTTCACATCAGCGCCTAAACTGTTAGCAAAGCCACTTTGGTTAACTTGATTCTGGGGTTCCATGTAAGACCTCTCAACAGAAGACGATGCAATCTGTCTTTCCTCGGCAGACAGAGACAGAGATCTCTCAATGGCGTCCCATTGCCAAACCTTGATAGAGCCTCCCTCCGATCCTGACCAAAGGTCCCCGTAAGATGATATGGCAATGGAGAGGACCGGGCCGCTATGCGCCTGCCAAGAAATCGATTCCCTGAACCGAGTCCTGCTGCTGGCTCCTCTGCTGCCGCCTCCAGTAGGAGGCAACTTCCAGCAGCGGATCCTGCCATCGCTGTGGCCGCTCCACACCAGGAAGTTCGCCTCATCCGCAACCATGCAGAGTGTGTGTGAAATCTCGGCCACAGACTCGTAGAAAGGTGCTGTGTCCAGTTCCGCATCCTCTCCCTCATTTCCAGCGGAATACAGGTCACGGTTTAGGTCCCAGACCCGGAGGCTCTGTTCCCCTCCGGCCCAGAGGTGAGTTGGCGTGGCCACTATCGTCCTCAGAAAGCGTCCGATTTGACTCTCCCTCAGAGGATGCGGCCTCACTTCGATGCTCGGGGGCCGCTCAGGATGGACAGCCGCCCGAGGCGGCAGCTTGAATATCCCAGTCCCACCTCCCCTTCCGGTAAACTCTTCCAAACCGGAATTCCTGCTGGCGGAATTTGAAGCGGCGGCTGTGTTGGCTGGGGGAGCGGAGGACAGCTTGCGATCAAGGAAGTCGAGCATGTAATCGAGACGTTTGGCGGTGGTCTCCATGGAAGCAAAGGAGGACCGCCTGTTATCGCCCTCACCATCTTCCTCATGGGAAGCGGCAGAAGATGAAGGCGAGTCGTCGAAATGGTGGCTGAAGACACTGGATCCTAAATCGTAGTTGATATGGGGAAGTGGCGTGCCCGGATGATTGATTTCCGGACTCGAACCGGTTAGGAGATCGAAATTGCGGCCGCCGTTAAACTTAGCATCCATGGGGACATAAGACTAAAAGCTCTCTGGGAGGAGGATCCACCAGCTGCTAGTGATGCGGCTGGAACTCGTGATGCCCATAATAATGGTGGTAGAGCCTTTATGGGTGGCCGTTCATGAAGGTAGTTAATTCCACAATTTGGCCCAATATAAATATATGGTAATTTATGGGTTAATATTTTATTAATACATACATTTTAAATATTTTATTAATTTTAGTATACAATTTTCGATATATTTTAAATAAGTATAAACTTTAAAATTTTTATGATTTAATTATAAAGATAATTTAATTTCAATTCGATAAAATAAAAATTATATAAATTGAAATTTAACTAAATTTTACGTTTTAAAAATTAAAATTATTTTAAAATGTATTTATTATAATATATTTATCGACATTTAATTTGTGTATAATTATTTTAAAGAATATATATATATATATATTTTGTAATTTCATGGAGAATGAACTAAGGTATTTGCTGAAAAATATATGATGGATGAGTGGCAAAATCATTCAACCTTTCATGGTTAGGCTGCATTAACCGAGCTGACATAAGAGAGAGCCGTGTGAGCGTAGTGCTCCAATGGGCTCGAGCCCAGGAAGTAAGTGATCGAGTACTAGACCAGGAGGCTGGGATTAGGACCAAATAGTATGGATCATGATAACTGGCTCCCATTATGAAGGCCCAGGGGAGAAGGGGTTGGGAGAAATATCCAAACTGATATCAAATTTAAATTAAAGACAAAAGAAATCAGCAATTTTGCCAATTCAGTTTATACACAGACAATAGGTGATATATTATGGATGTTATACGTGCAATTTTAAGTAAAAATTTGGCAACCGGCTAAATTTGATAAAATATATAAAAATTGTGTTTTAATATGATATTAAGTCTAATTTTATTAAATCAAGTATAATATTTTTTATATATATTTGAGATAGACATTAATTTCATTTTATTAAATTTAGGATTATAAATTTTTATAAAAAATATATAATAAAATAATATATGTAATATTGGAAAACTTTTTAATTAATTATAAATTTTTATATGAATTTATTTAATAATATTAATTATACTAATAATTTTGGATAAATAAATAATAAAATGATGATATTGTTAAAATTATAAAATATTATTTAAAATTAATTGTTATTATTATAAATAAAAAATATTATTATATAAATATATCATTTAAATATTTAATGAAATATATATAATATCCACTTAAAAATCAAAGGTGTACTTTCTATAGAAATAGGGTGATTCCCAAAATAAAATATAGATTATGGGTAAACTTTATTAAATTAAAAATTATTAACAGCATTATTTAGTAAAATAAAAAACTAAGCATAAAATATATAATATGAGAAACTTTTAAATGATATGAGAATTATTAGTTTTATCTCAAAATCAATTAATAATCTATGGATAAAAATCTAAAATCTCGATATTTTCACGTTATGCTCAAATCGAGAAATATAATATTAATTTCTCGATTGTTATATATATATATATATATATAATATTTAATCAAGTTATTAAAAATATTAGATTAAATTTACCATTTCGACAATATTCGACTCTAATAAAAAGGAAATTAAAAGATAAATTTCTTTGTATTAAAAATTTTATAAAGAGTATAATAACATCATATAAATAAATAAAATTCAATTTTATCATATCAGAATCTCATTATATAGAAAGTTCAAGCGTATGTTGCATACAAATTTTTAGCATGTGTGATGGGAAGCTATCTATCTCTCATCTCTCCATTGTAACAAATTTACAAGCACATGACACCGTAAAAAATAATGTTGAGACTGCTGATGCATCGTGATTATACTATTGTAGAATCTCACTGTAAACCCCGTACATTTGAGTTAAGTAAAATCGGAAAAAAAACCGATCAAACCGAATAAAAAAACTAAACAGGTTTACGTTTGAGAATAATTAATATGAAAATTTACAATTTTGGGTTGATACAAAATATTTATTAAAAATTGGAAAAAAAACTTAAGACAAACTAAAAAATAAAAATTAAATTGGTTAATGTGAACTAGATTTCATAAAAACTTTAAAGTTAAGTGTGTTTACCTGAGAGTAGTGTGAGGATGGGTGACCTTATAGAAAGTATGATTTTTTTGTAACCCGAAATTTCGGTTAAAAATTTTTATGCGGCTTATCATAAATAGCCATCAATTAATATATATTTAATTATTGAAATTAATACAAATAATTTAATACCAAAATTAAATTATTGGAATTAATACCAAAAATAAATTATTAGAATTAATACCAATAATTTATGGCAATATTAATACTAGTAATAAATCTCGTCCATTTAATACACGGGTTTTACTACTATATAAATAGGTCATCCCCATTTCATTCTACTCACACCTGAACACTTCTCTCTCTCTACTGCTCCATTTCCCAGTAAAGCTCGAAACAGAGCTTCGACTTGAACAAAGGTCGGGCTCTTTAGAACCGGGGAGAAGACAACTATCTGATAGCAAACTCCAATCAATTCAAGAATCGTTGGAGAAGCGCCGACATGATGGAATAGTGAAGCAACTCCGGCGGACCGAAGCTACCCTATTTCGGCCAAGCTGAAATCGGCCATTTCAAGCCCTTATCAGGCCAAACCAAGCCCTCCCAACACTTCCTCAGCCTTTCCACGGTTGAATTAGGACCGAAAGGTAAGCCAATTCGGCTCCCCTTTATAATTTTCGATCGGTGCTAGAGAGAGAGTCGACCGAATTTCAATGACGAAATTTTAATCCAATTCCGCATCGATACAATACTTGATTTGAGGATGAACCTCAGGACGAGAACTATCTGCCCAGATCGAAAGCTCGGACTATCGTGCCTTCACCGGTGAGTAATCGAAGCTTTCTCTCTCTACAGTCTGTTTTCCGGCAAAGCTCCGTTTGAGCTCATTCCGATGTTAAAATCTGCGATTCAAAGTTTCTTAGAATCGTATGAACATACAGGAACTCAATTTCAACTCTAATTTCAATAATTAGAAGTGTTTGATCGGTTAATTTGATGAAATCAAATTCGGTAGTGTTAAAGAGTTGAAATTGGGGGAAATTTTGGGGATTTTTGAAATTCAAAGGGGCGAAAATACAATTTTATGAAATTGAGGGTCAATTGGGCATGAAAATAATGTTGGAGGACCAATTGAGGAATTTTGGAAATTTTGGGGAAAAAACTTACCATTTTTGTGAAAGAAGGGCAAAATGGTAATTTTGGAAAAAAATTGGGGAACCAAATTGGAAATTTGGAAAATTAAACCCCTTTTTGGTGAAATTGAATAAATATGGGTCCCACGATAAATTTTAAAAGTTACGGGACTCAATTTGAGGAAAAACCGACATTAGGGACTTAAAGTTAAAGAGAAATAACTTTAGGGACCTAATTGTAAATAACTAAAAGTTTGGGTTTTCTCATTCATTAATGAATGAATGCTGTTATGCCAAGTAATAATGAACAAGGTTGTTCATATCGTGTAGGAACATTAAATACCGGGAACGCCGGCAAGGACAAGCTCGCGTGAATACAAAGAACCAGTCTAGTGGAATTCACGGCATTAACGGGTGAGTGGGTTTACTAACATCATACCCGGTTGGGGATGGTAAGTGCCTTGATATAAAAACCCACTGTTTAGTGGTATTTTAATCATCACTACTTAGAGAAAATGATGTGAAAGTTATGCGGAAAAACTACTTACAGGTTGTAAGTAGATCATACCCGGTTGGTATGATGAGACTTCCTCGAAGGAAGTTGAAAACCCGTTCATCGGTTATGAACAGAGATGTCCTTATACCGGTCGGTATGATGAACAGTAAAAACCTATTTTTGTCGGAAGTGCTCTCCCTTGACTGTGTGCCAATGCTTAAACAATTTGGGAGACCTTCTCGATGGGAGCTCGAATAGCTCTGATAGGCCAAGGGCCTCGGTTTTGGAACTTGGGGGCTAAATGCCCGATTTTAAAAATCTCGTACAGTGGGCCCAAGGCCAGTTGGCACGAGCAGGAGCTCGTAAATGAACATGATATATGTGCCATAAAACTTAATAAGAGAATTGTTTGGCCATGGTACCAAGATAGGACCGACATGCTCAGTTAACTAGCGATAGTGCGACATGACAGGTCGACGGACTAGTCAAGACAAACAGCTGCGGGTTGAGTTGAGAGTCGGGGCCGTTGGACTAGTGGCACCACAGATTACATGGCAATATAAGAAAATATTGTTTGTGCATGCACTGTGAGTACGAGATCATCAAGACGCTCATGAGGGGTAGTGATGCGTCTTAAGAGCACTGGACGACCTGGTGGCTATAAGGGCAGTTTGTCATTCCAGGTGTCTGTGCGAAATCTAGAGTAGCACGAAGCGCATGAGACCGGGGTGGGGACAGGATGAGGTCTCTGTCCTCATACGGACATGAAGAAGTGATTTCGGGATTGTGGGTAGGATGTCACGTACATCCACTCATTCCCAGGGTAGAAGTGGTCGTACTTCTATCCGGGTGGCAGGAAAAGTCGCTCCGAAGCCACTAGTGGGTTCAGTAGTGATACTGACTTGCGAATGTATGTAACCTTCATGATGAAGGATGTGTGTTGGATGATGACACACTGTGGTAACTAAGAAATAATGGAAAAATCCAAATTTTTTAAATGATGGGATTTTTGAAAACAAAGGAGTCTAGCACACTCCATATAAATGTTTTTCTTAAAAGTCAAAAGCTTTTAAAAACCCATTCACTGAGTAGTCGTACTCACCCCCTCCCTTATATCCCTTCCAGGAAATCCTGGAAAGCCTCCCCTTAAAGACTATCAACTAAGATGCCTGTAAGACAGGTATGTAAAGTTTTAAATTTCATACAGTTTTGATTATGCTATTCCAGGAAAAAGGTGCAAGTTAAAGGACGCCTTACTCTTTACGGTTTACGATAAGGGGAAACCCTTTAATAAAACGGGAGAGTGGCGGGTTGATCACGGGGATCCGACCAAACCGGGTCGGGGCGTGACACTCACATTAATGCGCACCTTGAATGAAAACACCTTCAACTGATATATGAACCTCATGCTAGGTTCGATCAATAGTTGTGACCAAATTGAGCATGAGTTTCTTCAAGCATACCACTACATGTTAGTTGAATGATGAACTAGTCACAGGCTACATCTAGAGGTGGAGAACCTTTGCCTTAATTACAAGTATTGTTACGTCCCAACCCGGTTTGGTATGATCCCTATGAATAACCCGCCACTCTTGTGGTCTATCAAGGGTTCTCTCTTTATAAACTGCGAGGAGTAAGGTGTCCTTTTACCTGTATCTTTCCTGAAATAACATTATACAAAACTGAGTAATTTAAAATAGACATACCTGTATTGTTCTAAATTAGTAGGGTTTTTAAAAAGTGTCTTTCCTCGGTTACCTGAAAGGGGTAAGAAGGGAGGGGTTGAGTTCTATAACTCAGTGAGCGGATGTTGGGAGTGAGTTTTTAAAAAAATAACTTTATTCAAAGTGTGCCAAAATCCTTATTTCATTTAAGAATGGATCTTTCCTCAAATTCTAGTTTTTCAAAACCTCTTTCCATTTTCCATTAGGTGTATTTAGCAAACAACACACGCCCTTCATTAGGAAGGGTACACACATTCATAGGTGCAACCCGTCCACTGCACCCATTTGTGGCTCAGAGCATCTTTACCGGCCACCAAGATAGAAATTTGTCCACTTTTATCTTGGGTCTGAGTAGATGTTCTTGACATCCGACCTTCAGACTCGAATACCACTCCGTGTCCGTATGAGGACAAAGACCTCATTCCGACGCCACCCCGGTCTCATGCGCAAGAAGCTACTCCGAGCTTCCCGATTGCTCGCACGACAAACTGCCCTTATCTCTACCATGCCATCTAGTAGCCCTTATGACCCATCACTATCCCTCTTGGGTGTCTTGATGGTCCTATACCTCAAGTGCATGCACAAACAATAGTTTTCACATATAGCCATTTATCTTTGGTGCCACTGGTCCAAAAGTCCCGACCCTTAACCCGATCTGTAGCTGTTTGTCTAGGCCAGTCTGACGACCTGGCCCTGCCGCCAGTTTGACGACCTGGCCTTGCTGCCAGTCCATCGAGAACTGTCGGTCCTGACTTGGTACCATGGCGAAATCACACATCAGTTTCATTAGAGATTTCATGGCTTTCTCAATTCAAGTTTGTTTACGAGCTCCTGCTTGTGCCCACTGGCCTTGGGCCCATTGCATGTGATTTCCCCAAACCGGGCATTTAGCCCCACAAGTTCAAAAATCGAGGCCTCTGGCCTATCTGAGCTATTCTATCTCCCGTCAAGAAGGTCTCCCAAATAGTTTAAGCATTGACACACAGTCAAGGGAGAATATTTTTGACAAAACATATTTTTACTTCATCTCACCAACCGGGTGTGATGATATCTCCGCTTACAATCGACAAGTGAGTTTCTCCTTCCTTCAAGGAAGTCAATCATACTAACCATGTATGATTTCCTCTACTTACAACCGGTAAGTAGGTTTTAGCCTAAATTGCTCATCATCCCATCTAAGTATGATGTTAAAATCCCACTTACAAGTGGCTTTTTATTTCTAAAGTACTTACCATCCCAACTGGGTATGATGTAAATAAGCCCACTCACCCGATAACTGTGACATGTTCATCCTCGATCAGTTTTCCAAGTCTACGCGAGCTTGCTCTTGCTTGCGTTCCGGTCACACTTATCCCTACATGATTTGGGCAGCCTTATCACTTATGGTTTGGCATAAAAGTATATTCTCACAAATTATTGATAAATTGCACTTAGGTTCCTAAAGTTTATTTTTCTTAACTTCAGGTCCATAATCCCAATTTGAGTCCCAAGGTTTCCAAAATTCCATTTGAGTCCTCATTTTACTCAAAATTGTATAAGGGGCTCATGTTTTTCAAATTTCCAATTTGGTCCCCAATTTTTCAAAAATTACCATTTCCCTTTATTTTCCAAAAATTACAATTTGACCCTAATTGTTCCAAAAATTTACCAATTGGTCCATAAACATCTTTCTCATGGCCAATTGGCCTTCAATTTTAGGAAATTGCAAAGAGGTCCCTCAATTTTCCAAAATCCCCAATTCTCCCCAAAATTTTCCCCAATTTCTCTCTTTTAAACTGACCAAATATGATTTCTTCAAATTGGCCATTCAATTGGGGTTATTTGCTCAAATTGAAGGTATGGATCCGTTTCTATACTTCCATACGATTCAATTGAGCTTTGTACCGCATCATTTGGGTTCGAATTGAGCTAAAACGCAGCTTTGTCAGAAAATCACTCGTAGAGAGAGAAATATTTGAAAGCTTACCATCGGAGGTGTGACGGTTCGAGCTCTCTATCTAGGTAGGTAGCTCTTGTATTGAGGTTACTCCTAAGATCAAGAATCACTATAATTAACTTCGAATCTTAGGAGAGTTCTATCAATGAAGTTTCACACTTTCTCTCTCTAACTCCGATCTATAACGATTGAGGAGGGCTGAATGGGCTTACCTTTAAGCTTAGTTGGGGTCATATGAGGGATGTGGGGGTGTTAGGAAGGCTTGGTTTGGCCTGGGGGGGGTTGAACTTTGTCGATTTCAGCTTGGCCAAAATAGGGTAGCTTCAGTCCGTCGGAGCTGTTTCACTGTTTGATTCTGCCAGCGCTTCTCCGACGGCCCTCGTGACAAAAGGAGGATGCTATCAGGTAGCTAACTTCCCCTAGAGTCTATAAGACACGACCTTGCCTCCTGAGGCTGGGAAAAATGTCTATGTCAGAGCTCTGATTCGAGCTTCGCCGAAAAATGGAGCAGTTGAGAGAGAATGGAGATTTTAGGTGTGTGGAGGATGAATGGAGAGGAGCTCTTTATATGGGGAGCTCAAGGACCCTCTACTTGACAACTTTCCTTTTTGGTCGAGCTTATCCTCGCCCTGAAACGGCCTGATCGGAGCCGTTTTTCCTTCATCGACGTTGTTCGTTTTTGCATTGAATGAACAATGCTGTCATCTGATAGAAAAAGATGACACTGTTTCGAACTGGACCGGACTGGTCCAACTAGGTTCAATGCTGAAATCGGCCGGTTCAGGCCCAATTCGACTGATTTTCTCATAATTAAAAATTTCTAAATTCATCTAAATTCATTCTCTATCTAATGTTGCTTCAATTCCCCAATTTGAGTATTTTAAGCCATCTAGAAAAATAAATTTAGAAATCGGTTCAATCCGGTTCTCATTGAACCAGTCTGGTTTTCCCTTCCCAATTGCCCCAGGTTCTTTTCCATTCTTTTTATGACTCTTTAAGTCATTTGAGATTTTTCAATTTCCCAATTTACCCTTTTCTTATCGATTATGGTTTGTGAACCGACTCAATTTTCTCTTTTGTAATAACTCGTTATTTTCCCGATTTTCTTATCCATAAAGGGATGGGGTTTACAATTCTCCCCTCCTTTTCGAGGTTTTGTCCCCAAAACAAATTACATGTCGAATAACTAAGGGTAACCATCCCTCATAACACTCTCGATTTCCCATGTCTCCTTTTTCATGGGTCGTTTTGCCAAAGAACCTTGACCATAGGAATCTTCTTGTTCCTCAATTTCTTGTCCCTCTGGTCGATGATTTGCACTAGTTCTGCTTGACAAGTCAGGTTCTCTTCTAGCTCTGGTGGAGGTCGGTCCAGCACATGGCTAGGATCAGGCTAGTACTTTCGGAGTACTGAGATATGGAATACGTCATGTATTCTCTGTAAGTCCGGAGGTAGTTCTAATTTATATGCAACTAGTCCTATTCTTTGTACTATGGGGTAAGAACCGATGTACCTTGGTTTTAACTTCCCCTGTTGTTGAAACCTAAGTATTCCCATCCATGGGGATACTTTTAGGAACACTTGGTCTCCCACATCAAATTCCAAATCCTTTCTCAGCTGGTCTGCATAGCTCTTTTGCCTATCCTGAGCGGCCTTGAGTTGACTCCTTATTACCTTAATCTTTTCTGTGGCATCCTCGATTAGTTCGACCCTTTCCAGCTTCATTTCTCCCACCTCTTCCCAAAACAAGGGGGTACGGCATGGTCGTCCACAGAGGGCCTCATAAGGAGTCATTTGAATACTGGCCTGATAATTGTTATTATAAGCAAACTCCATCAGGCACAAGTATTCTTCCCAACCCTTATTAATGGTGAGTACACATACTCGCAACATGTTTTCTAGGGTTTGGATCATCTGCTCAGACTATCTATTGGTTTGAGGATGAAATGTTGTGCTCATGTGGAGTTTGGTCCCCAAAACACTTTGTAAACTAGGCCAGAACCTCAAGGTAAATCTAGGGTCTCTATCTGACACTATGCTTACCGGGACGCCATGGAGTCTCACAATCTCTTTCATGTATAAGTTGGCCAGTTGTTCTACTGAATCCATCACTCTTATGGGTAGGAAATGGGTGGACTTGGTCAATCTATCCACAATGACTCATATTGCGTCTCATCCCTTTCTAGTCACATGTAGTCCTGTGACAAAGTCCATATTGATGTGTTCCCATTTCCATTCTGGGATTGGCAAGGGTTGTAGCAGTTTTGAAGGTTTCTGATGCTTAGATTTAATCTGTTGATAGGACAAGTATCAAGCTACATATTCCACAATATCCTTCTTCATCCCTTTCCACCAATAACCTTGTTTGAGGGTGTGGTACATCTTGGTACTGCCTGGATGCATTTAATAAATAGAGTCATGTGCCTCTTCCAAGATTAATCACTTCAGTTCCTTATTTGGAGGAACACACACTCTACCCTTGTAGGTTAGTACTCCATCACCTCGAAGGTTGTAGTACGGTTTCGTCCCTTCGTTGACCGGGTCCAAATAGGGTTGGAGTTCCTTATCCCCTTTTTGCTGGACCTTAATTTGCTCTGTTAAACTGGGTCTTACCACTATGTTAGCCGATAAACATTTCTCTATCTTGTCCACCTTACGGTCTACTTCCATTCTTCCCAGCTACTACAACAAGGGTAAGTAGCTCGTCTTTATCTGTGCCGCCTCAGTTTGATACTTGTGACTTAGAGCGTCTACAACTACATTGGCCTTACCGGGGTGATATTATATCACATGGTCATAATACTTAACTAACTCCATCCATCTCCTCTGGCGAAGGTTTAACTCCTTCTGAGTGAAGAAGTACTTGAGACTCTTATGATCAGTATATATCCTACACTTAACCCCGTATAGGTAGTGTCGCCAGATCTTAAGGTTAAACACTATCGTAGCTAACTCCATGTCATGAGTAGGGTAGTTCCTCTCATGTACTTTTAATTGTTGCAAAGTGTAGGCAATGACCTTTCCTTGTTGCATTAGTACATATTCGAGTCCCTGTCCGGATGCGTCACTATAGATGGTATACTCCCTTGCACTTGGGTCAGGTAGAAAGAGTACAGGTGTCGTTGTTAGACAAGTCTTCAACTCCTAGAAGGATTTCTCACAACTTTCATCCCACTTATACTCCACTCCTTTCCTTGTGAGATGAGTCAAAGGGGTAGCTATCTTAGAGAAATCCTGCACAAACCGTTTGTAATATCCTACTAGGTCCATGAAACTACGTATCTTAGAGGGATTCTTGGATGCCTTCTAATTGGATATGACTTCCACCTTTGTTGGGTCTACCTTGACTCCATCTTTGTACACTATGTGTCCTAAGAACCCTACCTCCAGCAACCAAAACTCACACTTGGAGAATTTCACATATAAGCAATTATCTCGTAGTTTCTCCAATGTGATAGTCAGATGTTCTTCATGCTCCAACCTAGTTCGTGAGTATATAAGAATGTCGTCTATGAATACTATCACAAACTTGTCCAAGTGTGGATGGAACACCCGGTTCATTAAATCCATGAAGGCTGCAGGGGCATTTGTCAAGCCAAAAGTCATCACCTTGAACTCATAATGTTCGTATTGGGACAGAAAGGTGGTCTTAGAGATATCTTTGTAAATCCCGCCCCTTAAAGATGAGAAAACCGGAGAAAGAACTGAATAACTCAAGAGAGAAAACTGAATTGGTTCACGAACCGAAACTAGTAGAGAATGGGAAAAATGAGAAATCGACAAATCTCAAGTGACTCAAATAGTCATAAAAATCATGGAAAAGGACTTGGGGACAAATTGAAAGAGAAAACTAGACCGGTTTAGGTGACCAAACCTGAACCGGATTGAACCAGTTTGAACCATTATTGAACTGGTTCTAAATTCATTTTTCTAGGTAGCTTAAAATATTCAAATTGGGGAATTGAAGCCACCATTGGATAGAGAATGAATTTAGAAAATTTTAATGTTGAGAAAACTAGTCGAATCAAGCCTGAATCGGCCGGTTTAAGCAATGAACCCGGTCGGACTAGTTCAGTTCGGAACAATGTCATCTTCTTCCTTCAGATGATGACACTTTCATTCAATTCATGAATAGATAGCATCGACGAAGAAAAATTGTCTCCGTTTAGGGCATTTCAGGTCAAGGATAAGCTTGACCAAGATGCGAAACGGTCGGGCAGAGAGTCCCCGAGCTCCCTATATAAAGAGCTCATCTCCATTAATCCTATTCACATATGAAATCTCCATTCTCTCTCAACTGCTCCATTTTCTGGTGAAGCTCGAAGTAGAGCTCTGACATTGGCATTTTTCTAAGCCTTAGCAGGCGAGGTCGGGTTCTTTAGATTATGGGGGAAGTAAGCTACCTGACAGTAACTTCCGTTCAACCCGAGGACCGCGGAGAAGCGTCAGCGAAATCAAACAGTGAAGCAGCTCTAAAGGACCGAAGCTACTCTGTTTCAGCCTAGCTGAAATCAGCCAAATTCAGCCCTCTCCAGCCAAACCAAGCCCTCCCAACATCCCCAAGCCTACATACAACTTCAACTGAGCTAAAAGGTAAGCCAATTCGACCTCCCTCTATCATTCCTAGTTGGAGTTAGAGAGAGAAACTATGAAACTTCACTAACAGAATTCTCCCAAGGTTTGATGTGAATTGTAGCATTTTTTGATCCTAGGAGGAAACTTAGGACGAGAGCTACGTGCCCAAATAAAGAGCTCAGACCGCCGCACCTCTGACGGTAAGCTTTTGAAGCTTTCTCTCTCTATGCACAATTTTCCAGTGAAGCTACGTTTGAGCTTGTTTCAGCAATTCATAAGATTCAAAGCTCAATTGAATCGTATGGAAGTGTAGAAATTGATTTACACCTCCAATTGAAGCAATTAACACCGCTTGAAGGGTCAATTAGATAAAATCAAATTCGACCAGTTTGAAAGGGGAAAATTTGGGTAAAATTGGGGATTTCATAAAATTGAGGGTCTTCTTTGTAATTTCACAAAATTGAGGGCCAATTGGCCATGAAATAAATGTTGGAGGACCAATTGGTCAAATTTTGAAATAATTTGGGTTAAATTTCCATTTTTGGAAAGTATGGACAAAATGGTAATTTTTGAAAAGTTGGGCACCAAGTTGAAAATTTAGAAAACTTAAGCCCCTTAAACAATTTTGAGTAAATTGACGACCCAAAGTGAAATTTTGGAAGTTTTGAGACTCAATTTGGGGAAAATTTAGCACTAGGGACCTAAAGTCAAGAAAAATGAACTTTAGAGATCTAAGTGAAATTAACTAACAATTATGCCAAACTCTAATAGATAAGAGTGTCCAATACGTGTAGGAAAACAAGAGACCAGAACGCCATCAAGGATAAGTTAGGGTGGAGGCAAAAAATGACTGGAAAGGAATACACCACAGTTATTGGATGAGTGAGCTTATTCACATCATTCCCAATTGAGATGATGGACACTTTAGAAACGAAAAACCACTTATAAATAAAATTTTGACATCATACCCAGTGGGGGTGATGGGAAAACAAAGTTAAAACCTACTTACTGATTGTACGTAGAGGAAATCATACCCGATTGGTATGATGGACTTCCTTGAAGGAAGAAGAAACCCGCTTTTCGATTGTAAGCGGAGACATCATCACACTCGATTGGTGTGGTGAATTGAAAATACATTTTTGTCAGAAGTGTTCTCCCCTGATTGTGTGCCAATGCTTAAACTCTTTGAGAGACCTTCTTGATAGGAGCTAGAATAACTCATATAGGCTAGAGGCCTCGATTTTTGAACATGTGGGGCTAAATGCCCGGTTTTGGAAAATCACGTACAGTAGGCCCAAGTCCATTGGGCACGAGTAGGAGCTCGTAAACAAACATGAGATATGAAAGCCATGAAAACTCTTAATGAAATGGTTATGTGATTTTGCCATTGTACCATGATAGGACCAACATACTTGATGGACTAGTAGTAGTGCGTCAGGGCCAGGTCGACGAATCGGTCTATATAAATAACTGCATGTTGGGTTGAGGGTCAAGGCCGTTGGAACAGTGGCACAAAAGATAAATGGCTATATGAAAACTGTTGTTTATGCATGCACTTGAGGTTCAGGACCATCAAGACGCCCACGAGGGGTAGTGATGTGTCCTAAGGGCTATTGGATGACCTGGTGGAGATAAGGGCAGTTTATCGTGCCAACAGCCGGGAAGCTCGACGTAGCTTAATGTTTGTGAGATTGGGGTGGGGGTTAGAAGAGGTCTTTGTCCTCATACGAACACATAATTGTTTTCGAGTCTGGGGGTCGAATGTCGCAAACATCCACTCAGACCAAGGGTATAAGTGGATGGGCTTATATCGTGATGGATGGTAAAGACGGTCCAAGCCACAAGTGGGTGCAGTGGACGGGTTGCACCTGTGACCGTGTGTTCCCTTCTTGATGAAGGGTGTGTATTGTTTGTTAAACACACCTAATGTGGAAATGAGGAAAAATGTTTTGAAAACTAGAACATGGGAAGAAAACTTTCTTTGAAAGAAAATAACAACCCTAGCATAGTTTTTGTTAAAACTAATTGTTTTGAAAGGTTACTTCTAACCCCCACTCACTAAGTTGTAGAAAGTCACCCCCTCTTTTATATCCCTTTTCAGGAGTAGGGGAAAATATGATTAAGGAAAACACAAGGATCTACTCTCTGTCAGGTATGCTTACAAGTTCTTTTAAGCTTGCATTTTATTGATTTATGTTATTTAAGAAAACAAGGTTTAAATTACGTCTGACTCCTCTTGATTAAGGGAAGGGGAAAGCCCTCTTAAACCATGGGAGCAACAGGTTGATCCTGGGGATCTGACCAAAGCGGGTTGGGGCGTGATAACTTGAGTTGTATCAGAGCCAAGTTTCCTCGAAAGCTTTATCAATATTATGCTCTGACACTAACAAAAACTTAACTACCATGTAAGAAGAAGAGTGCCTAGGAAGTTCGCCGTGTGAACCAAACCCCCACACGAGATCTTGAAAAAGACACCCACCCCTAGAGAGGCGGCCTTTCAACCGTTCTTGGAGGGCGAGAAAAGAGTGCAAAACGGCATGGTCGAGTACTATAGGAAACTGGTCAGAGCCCTATTAGAGCCAGAAGGCATCACCTATCCTCCTCTAAGGTAGAAAGAACCTATCCCTCCTCCAAGGATGTAAACCCCGTCATTTTATAATAAGAAAACTAGGAAAAGAATCGGTTATTTCCAAAGAGAAAACCGAGTCTGTTCATGAACCTTAACAGATAGAGAAAGGGAAATTTGAGAAATTTACAAATCCCAAGTGACTCATAGAGTCATAAAAACCACGAAATAGGACTTTGGGATGAATTAGAAGAGAAAACCAAACCGATTCAGGTGAACCGAACTTTAACTAAATTGAACCAGTTTGAACTGGTTTGAATCGTCATTGAACTGGTTTATAACTTCATTTTTCTAGGTGGCATAAAATATTGAAATTGGGGAATTGAAGCCACAAATGGATAGAGAATGAATTTAGAGATTTTTAATTTTGAAAAACACAATCGAATCGGTTTTGAACCAGCCTTTTGTCATGCCCCGACCCGGTTTGGCCATATACCCGTGATCAACCCACTACTCTCCCAGTTTATTAAAGGGTTTCCCCTTATTGAAAATTGTAAAGAGTAAGGCGTCGTTTAAGCTGCACTTTTTCCTAGAATAACATAAATAAAAACTAACTGAAAATTTAAATTTTACATACCTGTCTTACAGGCATGTTAGTTGATGGTCTTTAAGGGTAGGCTTTCCGGGATTTCCTAAAAGGTATATAAGGGAGGGGGTGAGTACGACTACTTAATGAATGGGTTTTCAAAGGTCTACTTTTAAGAAAAAACATTTATATGAAGTGTGCCAAACTCCTTTCTTTTAAAAAATCCCTTCATTTAAAAATTTGGGTTTTTACATCATTTCTTATTTACCACGGTGTGTCATCACCTAACACACATTCTTCATCATGAAGATTACACACATTCGCAGGTCAGTACGACTTCTGAACCCACTAACTTTGGAGCAACTTTACCGGCCACCCGAATAGAAGCACGACCACTTCTACCCTGGGGATGAGTGGATGTATGCGACATCCGACCCTCAATCCTAAAATCGCTTCTTCATGTCCATATGAGGATATAGACCTCATCTTGTCCCCACCTGGTCTCATGCGCTTGGTGCTACTCCAAATTTTGCACAAACACCTAGAACGACGAACTACCCTTATAGCCACCAGGTCGTCCAGTGCCCTTAGGACACATCACTACCCCTCATGGGCGTCTTGATGATCCCGTACTCACAGTGCATCCACAAACAATGTTTTCTCATATTGCCATATAATCTGTGGTGCCATTGGTCCAACGGCCCTGAATCTCAACTCAACCCACAATTGTTTGTCTTGACTGGTCCATCGACCTGTCTTGTCTCACTGCCGCTAGTTGACTGAGCATGTCGGTCTTATCTTGGTACCATGGCCAAACAATTCACTTATTAAGTTTTATAGCACATATATCATGTTCGTTTACGAGCTCCTACTCGTGCCAACTAGCCTTGGGCCCACTATACGAAATTTTCAAAATTCGAGCATTTAGCCCCGAGTTCCAAAACTGAGGCCCCCGGCCTATCAGAGCTATTCGAGCTCCAGTCGAGAAGGTCTCCCATTTTTAAGCATTGACACATAGTCAGGGGAGAGCACTTTCGACAAAACATATGTTTTCTCTATCCATTATACCGCTCGGGTATAAGGACACCTCCGTTCATAACCGATGAATGGGTTTTCAACTTACTTCGAGGAAGTCTCATCATACCAACCTTGTATGATCTTCTTACAACCGGTAAGTAGTTTTTTCACATGATTTTCACATCACTTCCTTCAAGTTGTGATGTTAAAATACCACTTAATAGTGGGTTTTCATACTGAGGTACTTATCATCCTCAACTAGGTATGATATAAAATTCCCACTCACAACCGGTAAATGGTTTTTAACTTTAACTTATGCTCATCATCCCAACTGGGTATGACATTAGTAAACCCACTCACCCGTTAACGCAGTGAATTCCACTAGACCGGTTCTTTGTATTCACGCGAGCTCGTCCATGTTGGCGTTCCCGATACTTCGCGTTCCTATACAATATGAACATCCTTGTTCATTATTACTCAGCATAACAGCCTTCATTCATTTCAAATGAATGAGAAAACCCAAACTTTTAAATTATTTGCAATTAGGTCCCTAAAGTTATTTCTCTTTAACTTTAAGTCCCTAATGTCGGTTTTTCCTCAAATCAAGTTCCAAAACTTTTAAAATTTAGCTTGGGACCTCAATTTATTCAATTTCACCAAAAAGAGGTTTAATTTCCTAAATTTCCAATTTGGTCCCCCAATTTTTTCAAAATTACCATTTTGCCCTCCCTTTACAAAAATGGTAAGTTTTGCCCCCAAAATTCCAAAATTTCTCAGTTGGTCCTCCAACATTATTTTCATGCCCAATTGACCCTCAATTTCATAAAATTTGCATTTTGGTCCTTTGAATTTCAAAAATCCCCAATTTTCCTCAATTTTTTCCCTAAATTTAAACTCCTTAGCACAACCAAATTTGATTTCATCAAATTGACCAATCAAACACCTCTAATTGTTGAAATTAAATTTAAAGTTGAGTTCCTCCATCTTCTTACGATTCAATAGCACTTTGAATCACATGTTTTGACGCTGGAACAAGCTCAAACGGAGCTTCATCGGAAAATAGACTGTAGAGAGATAAAGCTTCGATTACTCACCGGCGAGGGCACGACGGTCCAAGCTTTCGAACTAGGCAGATAGGTCTCATCCTGAGGTTCGTCCTAGAATTAAGAATTGTATCAATTTATGCCGAATTGAGTTAGAATTTCATCATTGAAATTCTGCTGGTTCTCTCTCTAGCACCAGCCAGAAATTGCAGAGGGGAGCCGAATTGGCTTACCTTTCAGTCCTAACATGCAAACTCTTCTCTTGTTCTTTCAATCAGCCCTTTTTACATCCTTCACTTAAGAAATTTCTTTTCCTTTATTTTATTTACTCCCTCCTTGGAGTTTTTCATAACTAGACATACCTTACCTCTGGGTATGTTCTTAGATTTTATCTATTTCTTTGCTTAGAGCAACATTCTTCCCCTTGAGGTTATATACTCAAGATTGGAAATTCCATGATAACTAACCATTTCCGTGTCTAGTTAACCGCTTGATCATTAAAACCCTTAGCTCATCGTCCTATAGAGCATTTCGTACTTATTTCCAAAAATTTCTTTATCATCACCTTTTCATCCCATTTCGACTCTTCCTTCATTCGATGCTCATTACAAATCGGTCCAAATTATGTTTGACTTTGTCATGCTTATGAACCAACTCTTTCTTATTTTGAGTCATGTTTTCATTGGGATCGTCGTGTTTCTTGTCCCTTACAACATGACATTTTCTAGATCTTATCTCTATATCCATTAGATCTCCAAAACACCTCCTTTAGGGTTATTCCTTATTTTTCAACCTCTCAGGGATTGCATAACTTCATCCCTCTTTTCCTTTGGTAGTATTCCTCGACTACCTTTACCGTTATTAACTCAATTTACTTAACTGTGTCGGTTTTGCTTACCCACTCATCCTTTTTCGACTTCCGTATTGAGTATTTCCGATTCCAATTAATTAAATTTCTAGATGTTTTACTGACATGCTGGGTTTCGTCCTTTCTTAGGTCCATCATCATTCCTAATGATATCCTTTACTCAAGGGTTTTCCTTTGGCCTTAATTCCCTCTTACTTGTTCGTAACCATTTCATAATTCTTTATACCGAGTTGATTTCTTTCGGTCTACATGTCGCTTGCTTGGTTTGGGGGAGTTTCCCCTTTTACGGTTTCATTCTCTACTATTTCCTTCAAGGTAGAGACTTTTATCTTAGGAGATATATGTTCAACCTTCTTACTATTTCTTGAAGGTTTCCTTTCTTCATCTCCTTACACCCTTTCCATATTGGGCATTTGCCCCCTTTTAGCCCTCTATTGTCTTATGTTTTTCTCATTCCATCCCTTATTCCTCATTTGAGTAGTTTATTAATCTTATTTTGGGTACTTCATATTTTGCTCAACTGTCCAATCTTTAGGCTTTATTATACGCGTGTGGACTACAACCTGTCTTATCAATCATGGTTATTCCTCCATAACCACATCTTATTTGGAGGGCTCACTTTCCCAATGTTTCTCAGATGTTCTTTCCTTCCTTACCTTATTATGGATAGTCCACTCATTCTTACTTGCCACAACATCTCTTAATATGCTTCCTTGGGTTTCTTTCACCTTAGCATGCATTTTATTTATGAATTTGTCTCCTCACCTCTCGCCACCAGGTTCCGTTTATTCTTATTACGTCATGTACCCTTTCTTAGGATTTCCTTATTTGGGAGGATTCTTACCCTTTTCTCCCGTAATTTCTTTTCCATACATCCTTGAAGACACCTAACTTTAAATGATGCCCCTTGATGTTATTCTTGTATGCTTACCTTTACTCTTGAGATCCTATGGATACATTTTTCGTACTTCATTCTCATTCTCACTCGTACCTCAGCACATGTCTAGAGTTCGCATCCACCTAGTTTTAAAATCCCTTAATTACCCTTCGAGAGGTTCATTTGACCGTCTCAAGACTTTATAGTCCTGCTTTTGGCCATTGATTTCTTTTTAATGATTTTCCTTCGTTCTTCCTTTTAAACTATTTCCTTGGATCACTCAAGCATGCTTTCTTGGTTCCTTCACATTGGCTTGTGCTTCATTTACAAGTTTATCTCTTTGTCCCTTTCTCTTGGTTCCATTATCTCTTAGTTGGGATGCATATGTCTTTCCAAGATTTTCTTCCTCGGTAGGACTATCCCCTTTTTCTTGGTTCTATGGAAAATCTGCCTTTAAATGGCATCCTTTGATGCCCCAAAAATTCCAAAATTCCTCAATTGGTCCTCCAACATTATTTTCATGCCTAATAGACCCTCAATTTCATAAAATTGCATTTTGGTCCTTTGAATTTCGAAAATGGCCAATTTTCCCCAATCCCCCCCCCCCCCCCCAATTTCAACTCCTTAGCACAACGAATTTGATTTCATCAAATTGACTAATCAAACACCTCTAATTGTTGAAATTGAAGTTAAAATTGAGTTCCTCCATCTTCTTACGATTCAATAGCACTTTGAATCGCAAGTTTTGACTTGGAACAAGCTTAAACGGAACTTCGCCGGAAAATGGACTTTAGAGAGAGAAAGTTTCGATTACTCACCGGTGAAGGCACGACAGTCTGAGCTTTCGATCTGAGTAGATAACTCTCATCTTGAGTTTTATCCTAGAATCAAGAATCACATCAATTGATGTCGAATTGAGTTAGAATTTCATCATTGAAATTCTACCGGTTCTCTCTCTAGCACCGACAAGAAATTACAGAGGGGAGTCGAATTAGCTTACCTTTCAGTCCTAATTCGGCCGTTGGAGGGTTGAGGAAGTGTTGGGAAAGCTTGGTTTGGCCTGAGGAGGGCTCGAAATGGCCGATTTCAGCTTGGCCAAAATAGGGCAGCTTCGGTCCGCCGGAGCTGCTTCACTGTTCCATCATGCCAGCGCTTCTATAGTGATTCTTGGATTGATTGGAGTTTGCTATCAGATAGCTGTCATCTCCCCAGTTATAAAGAGCTCGACCTCTCCTTCCTAGGTTAAGAAAATGTTCAAGTCGAAGCTCTAGTTCGAGCTTCACCGGGAAATGGAGTAGTAAAGAGAGAGAAGTGTTCAGGTGTGAGGAGAATGAATGGGGATGACCTCTTTATATAGATGTAAAATCGTGTATTAAATAGGAGAGATTTATTATTAGTATTAATATTGACATAAATTATTGGTATTAATTCTAATAATTTAATTTTGATATTAAATTATTGGTATTAATTACAATAATTAAATATATATTAATTTATGGATATTTATGAGAAGGTAGCCCATCCTGGCACTACTCTTGGGCAAGCACGCTTAACTTTAAAGTTCTTATGGGATCTCGTTCACCTGAACCAATTTAGTTTTTCTCTTCTAATTTGTCTTAAATCTCTTTTCCAAGGTTTAATGAACCCTTTGGATCACCCAGAAGTTTTAAATTTCCAAATTGCTTGTTCCCAAATGATCGATTTTATAAACCGATTCGGTTTTTCTCACTCGGTTTGACCGGTTCTTTTCCCAGTTTTCCTTAGCTCAAAAGGGTGGATAGGACCGGTACGATCCAGTTTAAAACAATGTCATCTTCTTTCTCCAAATGACAACATTGTTCATTCACTGGAAGAATAGACAATGCCAGCAAAGATGAATCACTTATGTTCAGGGCATTTCATGCCATGAATGAGTGCCATAAAAGTGCCAAACTGATGACCATTGAGTCCTCGAGCTCCCAATATAAAGAGCCCCTCTCCATTCATCCTCTTCACACCTAAAAACTCCATTCTCTCTCAACTACTCCAATTTCTGGTGAAACTCGAACCCAAGCTCCGACGTGGTCATTTTTCTCAACCTTAGAAGGTGAGATCGTGTTCTTTAGCCCCTTGGGGAAGTTAGCTATCTAATAGCAACCCCCGTTCGATCCGAGGAACATTGGAGAAGCGTCGACGTAATCAAACTGTGAAGCAGCTCTAGCGGACCGAAGGTGCCATGTTTCGGTTGCGCTGAAATTGGCCGAACTCAGCCCTCCTTTGGCCAAACCAATCTCTCCCAACATCCCCACAACCCTTAGACGACCTCAACTGAGCAGAAAGGTAAGCCAATTTGGCCCTCCTTAGTTGTTGTTGGTCAGAGTTAGAGAGAGAAAATGCAGAATTTCACTGATGAAATTCTCACTCGATTCGAGGTCAATTGTAAGAATTCTTGATCCTAGAAGATACCTTAAGAAGAGAGCTATTTTTCACGATAAAGAGATCGGATCACCGCACCTTTGATGGTAAGCTTTCGAAGCTTTCTCTCTCTACACTCCAATTTCCGGTGAAGCTCCGTTTGAGCTCAATTCGGACCCAAATGATGTGGTTCAAAGCTCAATTTTATCATATGGAAGTGTAGGAATTGATCCATACCTTCGATGGGAGCAATTAACCCCGATTGAATAGTCAATTTGATAAAATCAAATTCAACCAGTTTGAAAGGGTGAAATTGGGAAAAATTTTGGGGAAATTTGGTGCTTTCATAAAATTGAGGGGCCAAATTGAAATTTCCCAAAAATTGAGGGCCAATTGGCCACAAAAAGGATGCTAGAGGACCAATTGGTCAAATTTTAAAAATAATTGGGGTCAAATTGCCATTTTTGTAAAGTAGGGGCAAAATTGTAATTTTTGAAAAGTTGGGGACCAAATTGGAAATTTAGAAAATTTGAGCCTTTTAAACAATTTTGTGTAAATTGAGGACCCAAAGTGACTTTTTGGAAGTTTTGGGACTCAATTTGGAGAAAAGTTAACATTAGGGACCTAAAGTCAAGGAAAATGAACTTTACAAAGCTAAGTGCAATTAATTAGAAAATTTGAGCCTAATCGTTCATACGTGAGAAAATGAGGGATGTTATGCCAAATATTAATAGATAAGGATGTCCAAATTGTGTAGGAACATGAGGGGCCGGAACACCAAAAAGGATCCTTCAGTTATCGGGTGAGTGGGTTTATTCACATCATACTCGGTTGGGATGTGAGCACCTTGAAAAGGAAAAACCACTACTATGTGGAATTTTAACATCACACTCGGTTGGAGTGATGTGAGAACTACGTGAAAAAACTATTTACCGATTGTAAGTAGAGAGATCATACCCGATTGGTATGATAGACTTCCTAGAAGGAAGGGAAAAACCCACTTGCCGGTTGTAAGCGAAAATGTCATCACACTCGTTTAGTGTGATGAGTTGAAAGATTATTTTATCAGAAGTGTTCTCCCCTCACTATATGCTAATGCTTAAAATTTTTGGGAGACCTTTTTGATGAGAAATAGAACAGCTAAGATAGGCCAAAGGCCTCGGTTTTGGAACTTGTGGCTAGGCACAAGGTGAAGCTTGTAAACAAACATGTGAAATGAAAGCCATGAAAACTTTTAATGAAATGGATATGTATTTCTGCCGTGGTACCAAGACATGACCGACGTACTCGATGGACTGGTGATAGTGTGTCAAGGCCGGATCGACGGACTGGTCTAAACAAACAGCTGCAAGTTGAGTTGAGGATCGGGGCTGTTGGACTAATGGCACCAAAGATAAATGGCTTTGTGGAAAATATTGTTTTTGCATTCACTTGAGGTTCGAGACCATCAGGATGCCCAAGAGGGGTAGTGATGCATCCTAGGGGTTACTGGATGACATGGTGAAGGGAAGGGCAGATTGTCGTGCCAACAGTTAGGGAAGCTCGACGTAGCTTCATGCGCATGAAGTTGTGGTGGGGTCGGGATGAGGTCTCTGTCCTCATACGGAAACATAGTTGATTTCAATTTTGAGGGTTGGATGTCACAAACATCCACTCATACCCAGGGTAGAAGTGGATGGGCTTCTTTCTAGGTGGTAGGTAAAGTTGCTCCGACGCCTCAAGTGGGTGTAGTGGACGGGCTGCCCTGTGAATGTGTGATCCATTCCTGATGAAGGGCGTGTGTTGACTATTAAACACACCTTATGTAGAAAATGAGGAAAAAGAGTTTTGAAAACTAGAACGTGAGGAAAGAGAGGTTTTGAAAAGAAATAAGTAGTTTGGCACACTTCAATTAAATATATCTTATTTTTGGAAACTCTCTCCCAACACCAATTGACTGAGTTGTCAAACTCACCTCCTCCCTTTACCCCTTTTCAGGTAACCAGGGGAAAACAAACTTAAATAACTTCCTGTAGCTGAACCTGCAAGACATGTATGTAAGGTTTAATTTACTTAGTTTTGATTAATGATATTTCAGGAAAGATATAGGTGAAAAAGAAGCCTTACTCCTTGTAGTTTAGAAAAGGGGAAACTCTTAATAAACCGGGAGAGTGGCAGGTTGCTCACGGGGATCTGACCAAACTAGGTCGGTGCTTGACAACTTGAGTGGTATTAGAGCTTGTTTCCTTGAATACATTAACAAGACTATATAACATAGTAACTAATAGGAATAATTTTAAAATTTTAGATGGCTCCCAAGAGAGTAACCAAGAGAACAAGTGCCATAGTCTCTAACACTGCCCAACCACCCCTTCTCGTGGAAACTCCTCGAGGAGCCCAAACAACTCCACCTAGGCTAAGCTCGGAACACCAGAGATTGTACAAGGAGTTCACTCGAGTATTTGGATGACCTAGCCTCGTCCCTAAGGGAGGCACCAACTCTCGAGCTGAACCAGAGGAAGTACAATCTCATCCTCCTCCTATTAACCAGCCACCTTCAGTTGACATTACCAAATATATCCAGACTTTCCATCAATTGGGGTGTAAGCCTTTCCTCGGAGAGAAAGATGCTGGCACCGCCATGGACTAGCTATCCAACATCAAGAAGCAAATAGGGATAGTCAGGATATCACCAGAGGACATGGTGATCGTCATAGAAGTTTTCCTAGAAGGTAGCGCCAAAAGATGATGGAATAATGTCTGGAGCCTGTATATCTCCACACCCATCTAGGAACAATTTGAGGAGAGGTACACAGAGGAATACCTGGCTCCTCATCTAATTAATGAGAAGAAGGAGGATTTCCTCCGACTCTGACAAGGGCTTAACTCTATATTAAAATACGAAACCAAATTCAATGAGTTAAGACCCTTTGCTCCTGACTTGGCTGGACCGACAAACATATGCCAGCGATTCATGGACGATCTCAATGTGGATATATGAGACCGTATGAGAGTATTAGGATGCCCCATGGATCTGGCGGCAGTGATCAGTATGGCTCATGAGTGTGAGCGATTGGTGTAGACTCGACACCGCCGAATGGAACAGACAACTCGAAAGGAGGACAAGGGCCAAAGCCATCATGGAGGACGGAAGGAGCTTATTGGTCCAAGATGAAGAAATAGAGTGGGATTTCAAAAGAGGAAAGAGATGACACAACCTCCTTAGAGAGTAACCCCCACTCTACCATAAGGAAACCCTTGTACAGTCCAAACATCCAATAACTTTTTGGACTATATTTTCAAATTTGTTTTCATATCGTAGTATGTTTCCTTTGTAACGTCCTAACTACGTTTGTGAAATGTTTCTCATCACTTAGGGATGATTTTTATCTCTTCTCCTCAAGTTTTAAACCTAAAAGTTTGATACAACGTAAGGTGTATTTTGAGTGTTATTTGGTTGATATCATTATCTCCCAAATTTCACTATCACGGATATCACCACTTTTCCCTAGTACTCATATTTGGGTGATGCATTTACTACCCACCTATTACTCGTATGATATCACAACACATAGGGATAATTCAATTTAATGTCTACTTTTAGCATATCTCTCCCTATCATATCTCATACATCCCCAAGTGTAGTGTACTTCCTCATTCATTGTTTGGTATTTCATGTAGCTTAACCATTTGGTACTATGGGAACTCTACTCGTGTCATTCCACTTGAAGCATTTGCCCTCTTTTACTTTCCAATACATAAAAGACGCTACCATTTATCAACAACTAAACTTTGTGTGTGTTTATTTAACTATATATCAATTTCTAGGATGACACATTGCATCCATTCTAATATGAAATAAGGCCCGTCTCATGCACCATTATTCTAACTTAAACCTCACAAATTCTTGCTCACTTGACTTATCTTGTCCTTTGATCCTTTAGCACATATCTTAGTAATATGGATTAATTACTCATTGTACGTAGGTGCTATCCATTTATTAAAAAAACCTTAGATTTGTCTCGTGCCCGTGAGATCATAGACTTTTACTCCCTAAAGTTTCTTACTTGCTCATACTTACTTATTTCTCATTTACTCCAAATCAAGTTTTTATGTATTATTTTATAATACATCTGAGTTCATTTCATTTCTCATATTAGAGCTCTCTTATCATATGTGTTTTCACTCCACATGCTTTTGTAGCTTCTACCCACTATTAGTTGTTAGTGTAGTTTCATTTTCAAACATCTTTACTCAATTTATCGTATATTCATTGCAACTCTTGAATTTTTTCTTTATAAATCTTTCTTTCGTTTTCCTCTAATACCATTAAATACACATCCTTCTTGTATTATAGTTTATATGTGCCTTCTTTATCTAGGTCTCTAGATCGAGTCTACCTATGTCGAGTTACTCTTTGTAGTTATAAATTTTTCAATATTTTTTTACATAAATACCCTCCATATATGTCCTTCCCTTTTTGTAGGGTAACTCAAATCAAACATTTTACTATGCTCAATAATTAAATTTGATCAATAATCGAATTAATTTTGGCATACAAACTACAAACAACTGATAGTATGAAGGGGAATTTAATTGATGGTGTGAAGGGAGAAAACTGGAATAAGTCCAGTAGAAAATTAGTTTATGTCAATTAAATTGATGAATTTGCGCAATTTTAGTATTTTTTTTGTTCAATTCATCTTCCACTATAATTTTGCCTGATTTAATTTTTTTAAATTATTCAACTATCAAGACTTTTTTACAACAAGGGTAAAGTTCGGTATGATGTGAGAATAATTGCTCCACTAGCCAAATTATTTATTAATTCTCAAGAGAATATTTTTTAGAATTTGTGTAGGTAATTTTAATTAATTTCTAAAAAAATTTTTCGAATAGTTTTTTAATTTTAATTTAGGTTTTAATTACCAATTTAAATTTAATTTACAATCAGGCATTTTCTCCATTGCAATCCTAGATTACCCATCAAAATTGATTATTAATTTGATATTATTGTGTTTAACAAGTATTTAAATTTGTAAATAAAGTTATATTGGTATAAAATATTATATTTGTTAATTTACTAATACATCCCAATGTCTCTCTCTTTCTATCTCCAATGTGAAGACACTCTCAAATGTGTCCAAAAGAAACACAATCTGAAAGGTTGTGTGGCCCACAGTAAACTTAAGCGTGTGTAATTGTATTTCCCAAACAATGCAAGAAACCAATTATAGGCAACCAAACACCCTTTGCAATATTTGGCTCTATACTGGTGGGGATAGAAGTTAGAAATTGATGTTCGTTTAGATTAGATGTGCAACTGGTTGACGTATAATGTTCTGGTCACGGGAACGAACCTTTTACGTGGTATTTCTGTCCATATCCTAAAAAATATAGTAGAATGCATATATAGTAGGATGCATACATTTGATGATGGAATAGCAAGCTAAATATTGAGGGCTTAGCTTGTTAATAAATTGAGGAAGGAATAGAGGGTGCAATGGTAATAATGCATCATTCTAGAAGCTTATTGCAGGTGCCCACACCCACAGCTGCAGCTAGATGCCAGGCAGCATGGAGGTAAGAGTTCTTTGGGAAAACATCATCTGCGATGAAGAGGATGCCTCCAAGCAGAGATGCCATCTTATGGACATTGTGGGCCATCCTTAGGTCAGGATCCTTCAGTGCTCTCTTTGCAAAAGCAACCTGCGTGTGTAGATAAGATCATGAATTGGAGATATGGAGATTCAAATCAGCTGTAGTATTTTTTTTGTTGGTTCTCCTCCTATTAGGAGTGGAGATATGGACTAGGGAAATATCATCCATTACCAAGTTTCTTAGGCATCTTTGAGTTTTTCACAATATGTCATCAATCATCATCTTGAGTATGGTCTAAATTGCCAAAGAGATCAACAGGACAACAACTATGAAATCTATGTTCTCCAAAAGCCCAATAATAAAAGTGTACATCTAAAAGAACTTTACCTCCATCATTCCAGTATGCACTGCAGAAACCATAATTGGTTGAATGGGAAGGAGGACGGCTGATGCTGCCATTAAGAGCTTAGGATTTTCATTGCTGAGGGCCCTTGACAGACACTGGGGAATTCAAAGGGAGAAGAGTAAGCTCAATCATGTCTGGCAGAGAAAGAGAGAGCTCGAGATTATTTGAGGATCTTACCATCTTTCTACCCTAAGTACTGATGGAAAAAGAAATGCCCAGACAATACATTTGAATATTAGAATAAAAATAATGTGTTGTTTATTACTTACCACACTTGTAGTGGCTATCATGGTGTAGTCAGCCCATCTAAAGAATCTTCTCAATTTACCCCGTGAAGAATGATATAATGTTGACGCGATTCCTACTCCAATTAAGGAATTTGCGTATAGCTTAGTGTTGAGGTCCTTCCTGCGTGAGTCATTAAAAGGGATCATTCCAAATAGTACTTGAATAACATAGTACATATTCATGTGCTAAGAGTAAGACATGGAAATGGACAGTACTTGAATATATATATATATACACACACATATATATGTATATAATTAGAAGCACGGAAGAATATCAAAAGATAAACTCACCTTGGTGCTTGCATCCCCAGGGCAATAAAAGGCAGCGAAGTTAGCACATTAGCAGCGGTTTGAATAAGATGTTCATCACCTTCAAAAAGAGATAAATGGGTAAGGTAAGCAAGCGTCTCACAATACAATTGCCCTGACATAAAAGCCACACATGCAACTGTTCTCAGATTTGCTGATCCCACCCTGTAAATTTCCAGGAGGATATAATTTATACCGAACAAGTGTTTTACAACAATGTTATAATGATGTTCATTATGAGCTTTTTTTATCTGGTGAAATCTCAAGCATGCGGCAAAAGAATGCGATTAAGTGTGCTAAGACAAATGAAACAAGGAGATATTTTTTCAGTATACCATGAAGACTACACTGGATTGGCCTCAAAAAGGCAGGTCTTTGTTGCCATACTCTACATAGAATACAAGGATAAGTTAGAACAAAAATTGACCAAGTAAAACTGATCCACCAGAAAGAGGATCATTTTGTGGTTATCATGTTCAACATAATGTAAACTCACTGCATTAACAACTGCTGGTTCACAGCAGTCCCTGAAGTGTTGCAGGATGATGGTTGATGAAACTCTCCATGTTGGGTTATCTCTTTGACTGCAAATGGTGAATGGGGTAGAACATGTACCCCATGTACACCCTCTAGGGCTTTGCTATGATTAAGTGTGCTCCGAGGACACATAAGCTATCTAGCAGAGAATTCCAGGCCTATGCTATAGCCAGCAACTTGCTGGCAAGAAATGAGATGTGGCCCCAACCTCTCGATGTCTGCAGCCGGAAAAAGGAAAAAGGCAAAGCATTATTGTACAGTAGCAACAGGTAGTTTAATAGAAATGCGATCCAATTCAAGGATGTCAATACAGATGAACTCTAATACAGTGATTCAGCAAAATTCTCTCAAATTGAAATTATCCATGATAGATCCCTCTGGGATCAGGAACTGATTAATCACATCCCACCCTCCTCCTGCAGGATCTAGGCAAAAAGGATGTGAAACTAGGTAACCTAATAAGTTTTGCTTGAGCCATTTCCAATTTATGGTCCACCATCTCAAATTCAATTTACCAGATTAATCTAACAGAAGCTGGTAAGCCTCAATGTAATCAATAACGCATAAAGATCCTTAAGGTCATGGTTTCGAAACTTCTCCCATTTTCCACCAGTAGGGTGGACAAACCTAAGGAGGGCACGCTGATGTTTTGACAGACATTGGAGCAGAGAGTCTCCGGGGCTCACTTGATGAGATCCATTCAAGGTACAAGAACATCCCCGTAATTCACGAAGACCAGAAATACCAATCAGGAGCTGGAAAGACTCCTTTTTCTCTTTTAGCAGCCCTCCCAAAACAAAGTCCCGAGAATGGGAGCTAGTTGGCCGACCATGAAGCGTTGAGTTCAACAGACATTACCCAATCAGGGAGAGAGACAAAAATCAACCCAGAAAAATAATAACTCGGGCAATCATCCGAATCATAAAGGTCTGATTTCAGGGCCATTGTTTTTCTAAAGCAGCAGCAGTCTAATCTCTCTGTGGGCTTCATTGATCATAATACAAAACTCGAGCAGAAAAAAAACGTCACAATTAACAGAAAACATGATCTAACATGGCATCGCATCTGTAGAAAATATTATCTGCATCAAAGAACAGAAAGAGAGAAGAACCTGAGAAGTCGGAGCTCCAAAGCTGATCGATTGATGGAAGAAGCTATTGGTTCATTTTCAGTTAAAAGGGAGAGAGAGAGAAAAGAGGAATCTTCTTAACCAGAAAACCCCCAACATTCGCATATTCCCATCCAGCTCCTCATCATTGGCATATTCTCTTTTAATAAGTCCAATCCATGAAAATATACAATGCACTATTATAAATGGATGTAAAAGTCTAATCTACGGGTGGGTTAGACAATGTATATTTTGTAAAATGGAACATGTTGATTGATCATTTCGTGCTTTGTTATCCCTTAAACAAATTAATGAGACGCTTAATATAATTCTAACTCTACTTTTGGAAGCATTCTTCCCTCATAAATCAGCTCATAGATTTAATTTCTACATGCATGCAATTATTCATAATGTCTGCGCCTAACATATTTCTTAGTTTTACAAAATTTTCTTTAGCTAATTGGTTAATCATAATATCAGCAATTTGTTTTTGTGTGTAACAATGTTTTAGATATATTATTTTATTTTTACCAGTTCCATTAGCTAATGATATATGAAATCTATATGCTTACTACATCTATCATTCAATACTAGATTATTTAACCATTTAATATTAGATAAATTATCATAAAATATTTTTGTTGTGCTAGTTTGATTTTGTTCTATATGTTTAACCCTACCAAAATATTCTATTTCAACCATTGAAAGAGCGATTATAAGTTATTTTTTAGATTATCAAGATATACAACTATTTTCAAATAAAAAAAGTAGCATGAAGTACTTTTTTATTTCTCAACATCACCTCCAAAATCACTGTATATATCTTAATAATAAATTTGCTAATGAGACTTCTATACATATTGTAAATCCCGCAGTTTTGAGTTAAGGAAAACAAAAAAAAAAAGGACTGGTCAAACCGAGTAAGAAAACTGAGCCGGTTTACAAACTCGATCATTTAAACAAGCAATTTGAAAATTTACAACTTCTAGATTATCCCAAGGGTTCATTAAACCTTGAAAAAGAAACTTAAGACAAATTAGAAGAGAAAAACCAAATTGGTTCAGGTGAATGAGATCCCATAAGAACTTGATGTTAAGTGTGCTTGCCTGAGAGTAGTGTGAGGATGGGTGATCTCTCAGTGAAGCTCGAACCAGAACTTTGACTTAAACATTTTTCTTAACCTTGGAAGGAGAGGTCAAGCTCTTTATAACAAGGGAGAAGTCAACTATCTGATAGCAAACTGCAGTCAATCCGAGAATTGTTGGAGAAGCGCCGACATGATGGAACAGTAAAGTAGCTCCGGCGGACCGAAGCTGCCCTATTTCAGCCAAGCTCAAATCGGCCATTTTGAGCTCTCCTCATGCCAAAACAAGCCCTCCCACAGCTGAATTAGGATTGAAAGGTAAGCCAATTCAGCTGCTCTCTGCAATTTTCGGCCGGTGCTAGAGAGAGAACCGACAAAATTTTAATGATGAAATTATAACTCAATTCGACATCAATTAATGTGATTCTTAATTCTAGGATGAACCTCAGGACGAGAGCTATCTGCCTAGATTGAAAGCTCAGACCGTCGTGCCTTCACTGGTGAGTAATCGAAGCTTTCTCTCTCTATAGTTCATTTTTCGGCGAAGCTCCGTTTGAGCTTGTCCCAACGTTAAAACTTGTGATTCACATTGCTAAAGAATTGTATGAACATGTAGAAACTCAATTTCAACAATTGGAACGGTTTTATTGGTCAATTTGATAAAATCAAATTCGGCTATGTTAAAAAGTTGGAATTGGGGGAAAATTGGGGATTTTCGAAGATTCGAAGGATCGAAATGAAATTTTCTAAAATTGAGGGTCAATTGGGCATGATAAAAATGTTAGAGGGCCAATTGAAGAATTTTAGACTTTTTGGGGTGAAATTTACCATTTTTGTAAAGGAAAGGCAAAATGGTAATTTTGGAAAAGTTAGGGGACCAAATTGGAAATCTGAGAAATTAATCCCCTTTTTGTGAAATGGAATAAATTGAGTTCCTAAGATAAATTTTAGAAGTTTTGGGACTCAATTTGAGGAAAAACCGACATTAGGGACTTAAAGTTAAAGAGAAATAGCTTTAGGGACCTAATTGCAAATAAATGAAAGTTTGACTTTCTCATTCATTTGGAATGAATGAAGACGATTAGGCCGAAGGATAATGAACCGAGATGTTCATATCATGTAGGAACACGAAGTACCGGGAACGCCAGCAAGGACAAGCTCGCGTGAATACAAAGAACCGGTCTAAATGGAATTCACGACATTAATGGGTGAGTGGGCTTACTAACGTCATACCTGGTTGGGATAATGAGCACAGTTTAAAGTTAAAAACCACTTATTGTTGTGAGTGAGATTTTATATCATACCCGGTTGGGAATAATAAGTACCTCAAAATGAAAAACCCACTATCTAGTGGTATTTTAAACATCACAACTCAGAGAAGTGATGTGAAAATCACGTGGAAAAAATACTTACTGGTTGTAAGTAGATCATACCCGGTTGGTATGATGAAACTTCCTCGAAGGAAGTGGAAAACCCGTTCATCGGTTATGAGCGGAGATGTCCTCATACTCGGTCGACATGATGGACAGTTGAAAGCATATTTTTGTCAGAAGTGCTCTCCCCGGGGAATGAGTGGATGTACGTGACATCTGACTCTCAATCCCGAAATCGCTTCTTCGTGTCCATATGAGGACAGAGACCTCATCCTGTCCCCACCCCGGTCTCATGCGCTTAGTGCTATTCCAAATTTCATACAGACACCTGGAACGACGATCTGCCCTTATACTCACCGAGTCGTCCAGGGCCCTTAGAACACATCACTACCCCTCATGGGCATCTTGATGATTCCGTATTCATAGTGCATGTACAAACAATGTTTTCACATATTGCCATGTAATCTGCGGTGCCATTGGTCCAATGGCCCCAACTCTCAACTCAACCCACAGTTATTTGTCTTGACTGGTTCGTCGACCTATCATGTCGCACTGTTGCTAGTTGACTCAACATGTCGGTCCTATCTTGGTACCATGGCCAAACAATTCACTCATTAAGTTTTATGGCACATATATCATGTTCGTTTACGAGCTCATGCTCATGCTAACTAGCCTTGGGCCCACTCTACGATATTTTCAAAAAAAATTGGGCATTTAGCCCCCAAGTTCCAAAACCGAGGCCCCCAGCCTATCAGAGCTATTCGAGCTCTCGTCGAGAAGGTCTCCCAAATAGTTTAAGCATTGGCACACAGTTAGGGGAGAACACTTTCGACAAAATAGGTTTTCACTGTCCATTATACCAACGGGTATAAGGACATCTCCGTTCATAACCGATGAACGGGTTTTCAACTTCCTTCGAGGAAGTCTCATCATACCAACCGGGTATGATCTACTTACAACCGGTAAGTAGTTTTTTTCGCATAATTTTCACATCACTTTCTCTAAGTGGTGATGATTAAAATACCACTAAACAGTGGGTTTTTATACCGAGGTACTTATCATCCCCTACCGGGTATGATATAAAATTTCCACTCACAACCGGTAAGTGGTTTTTATCTTTAAGTTGTGCTCATCATCCCAACCGGGTATGATGTTAGTAAACCCACTCACTACCGGTAAGTGGTTTTTAACTTTAAACTGTGTTCATCATCCCAACTGGGTATGATGTGAATAACCCACTCATCCGTTAATGCCGTGAATTCCACTAGACTGGTTCTTTTTATTCACGCGAGTTTGTTCTTACTGGCGTTCCCGATATTTAACATTCCTACATGATATGAACAACCTTGTTCATTATTATTCGGCATAACAGCCTTCATTCATTAATGAATGAGAAAACCCAAACTTTTAGTTATTTGCAATTAGGTCCCTAAAGTTATTTCTCTTTAACTTTAAGTCCCTAATGTCGGTTTTTCCTCAAATTGAGTCCCATAACTTTTAAAATTTATCATGGGACCTCAATTTATTCAATTTCACCAAAAAGGGGTTTAATTTTCCAAATTTCCAATTTGGTTCCCCAATTTTTCCAAAATTACCATTTTGCCCTTCTTTCGCAAAAATGGTAAGTTTTTCCCCAAAATTTCCAAAATTCCTCAATTGGTCCTTCAACATTATTTTCATGCCCAATTGACCCTCAATTTAATAAAATTGTATTTTTCGCCCCTTTGAATTTCAAAAATCCCCAAAATTCCCCCCAATTTCAACTCTTCAACACTACCGAATTTGATTTCATCAAATTAACCGATCAAACACTTCTAATTATTGAAATTGGAGTTGAAATTGAGTTCCTGTATGTTCATACGATTCTAAGAAACTTTGAATCGCAGATTTTAACGTCCGAACGAGCTCAAACAGAGCTTTGCCGAAAAATAGACTGTAGAGAGAGAAAGCTTCGATTACTCACCGGTGAAGGCACGACAGTCCGAGCTTTCGATCTGGGCAGATAGGTCTCGTCTTGAGGTTCATCCTAAAATCAAGTATTGTATCAATTGATGCGGAATTGGATTAGAATTTTGTCATTGAAATTCGGTCGAGTCTCCCTCTAGCACCGATCGAAAATTATAAAGGGGAGCCGAATTGGCTTACCTTTCGGTCCTAATTCGGTCGTGTAAAGGCTGAGGAAGTGTTGGGAGGGCTTGGTTTGGCCTGAGGAGGGCTTGAAATGGCCGATTTCAGCTTGACCAAAATAGGGCAGCTTCGGTCCGCCGGAGTTGCTTCACTATTCCATCATGTCGGCGCTTCTCCAACGATTCTCAGATTGACTGGAGTTTGCTATCAAATAGCTGTCTTCTCCCTGGTTCTAAATAGCCCGACCTTTGTTCAAGTCGAAGCTCTGGTTCGAGATTTACCGGGAAATGGAGCAGTAGAGAGAGAGAGATGTGTTTAGGTGTGAGTAGAATGAAATGGGGATGACCTCTTTATATAGTAGTAAAACCCGTGTATTAAATGGGCGAGATTTATTACTAGTATTAATATTGCCATAAATTATTGGTATTAATTTCAATAATTTAATTTCGGTATTAATTTCAATAATTTAATTTCGGTATTAATTCTAATAATTTAATTTCGGTATTAAATTATTTGTATTAATTCTAATAATTTAATTTAGGTATTAAATTATTGGTATTAATTTTAATAATTAAATATATATTAATTGATGGCTATTTATGATAAGCCGTACGTTCACATAAAAATTTTTGACCGAAATTTTGGGTTACAAAAAATCATACTTTCCAGGAGGTCACCCATCCTCACACTACTCTCAGGTAAGCACGTTTAACTTTAAAGTTTCTCATGGAATCTAATTCACCTTAACCAATTTGGTTTTTGTTTTTTAGTTTCTTTTAAGTTTCTTTTCCAATGTTTAATAAATATTTTGGATCAACCGAAAGTTGTAAATTTTCATATTGCTTATTCCCAAATGTAAAACGGTTTGGTTTTCTTATTTGGTTTGAACGGTTCTTTTCCCGGTTTTCCTTAACTCAAATGTGCGGGGTTTACAGTTGTCGCTCGAGTTCACTCGTCCTTGATGCCCATCCAATTGCCCTTTTCATAGTGTAGTCATTACTACTTCCTGGTCCTTCTTAGGGTGTCGTTTATTCTCCTTGATCATCCCATAATTACTAGTTGCTTCCTTTTGCTAGGCTCGTCTGTAACCCTACTTGGCTCCTCTGCTTTTGCAAAGTAGGTCACACTTTGCTATCCCGAGACATCCTGTTGTCGTCCAACGTTTGGGGCTTGTCTTCTTTAGTGGAGGTGCTTCCTTCTTTGATCCTGGATGGCTTGTAACTATCCTTAAGGAAAATTTCATTTATCTATACTCTGCTTCATTTTCGGTTTCTCAAGTTCCTACCTTTGGTCCTTCTTGCCTTCCGTGACCCCTCCTCATATCGTTGAGGTACAAGATCACATCTTTATTTGAGAGATGGAGTTTTAGCAACTTGGAGTGTTTATTAATTAGGAAGGAGTACAATACGTTGGGGTTTCATCCCTATTAAAAAGAGGTAGTTATGAATTAACTTCAGAAGCTACTATGCTAGGTTCTTGATAAGCGACCTCCTTGGTAAAGTTATAAGCTCTTGTGGGTATCCCTTGTGTCAGGTTGGCTCTCCACATACTCATGGGTGTGGCCTCCACAGGTGCTGGCGCCACATTCCTTGGTTGTACTAGACACTTCCCCACATAATGTTCATGGTTCTTCTTCATGATTTTTATGACTTCTTGGTTACTTGGGTTTTTCCAATTTCACATTTTAACCCTTCTTTACCATTTTGGTTCATTTAATAGATTGGTTTTCTTAGGAAAATTGTCGTTCTTTTCCTAGTTCCTTGGTCCGAGAAGACAGGTTTCACATAAATAGTTTATAAGGAGGTGGAAATAACTTAGTGAGTGTTCAATGGAAGGAGCCTAGGTATTGAGCCGAGGAGGTCCCATGGAAAAGGCTCGGCCATGAGGCGAGCAATCGGTTATTGACTTAGTCCTAAGACCATAGCAATGAGTTTGGTATTCTAAGTGTTGTGGTCAAATGTAAACCTCACATTGATTGGCTACCCTTGCAGATACAACGAAGGTTAACAAATGGGATTCTAGAAGTGGAATTTTGGGAAAACCCCACGGGACAAACATATTCTATGAATGGGTTAGTGGGTTTTGATTTAACACCATAGTTGATGACACAACCTATTAGACCAACCGAGCCGTTGTGTGTACTTGTGTGCTTTATTTAAGTTAAATTTTAGTAACCGATATAAGAAGTGTGAACCGGTAATATGCACGTCGACTAAATCAAAGAGCATTTTGGAAAGTAAAGAAAGAGCTAGTTGTAAACTCCATCCCTTTATAGATAAGAAAACCGAGAAAAGAACCGATCATTTCAAAAGAGAAAACTGAGCTGTTTTATGAACCATAACTGATAAGGAAAGGGTAAAATGTTTAATTGACAAACCCCAAATGACTCAAAGAGTCATAGAAATCATGGAAAAGAACATTGAGATAATTGGGAAGCGAAAACCAGACCGGTTCAAGGTGAACCAGACTGAATTGGATTTAACCGGTTTCAATCAGATTCTAAATTAATTTATCTAGGTGGCTTAAAATATTCAAATTGGGGAATTAAAAGCACAATTAGATAAAAAAATGAATTTATAAATTTTTAATTTTGAGAAAACCGGTTGAATGGGGCCTGAACTGACCGATTTACGCATTGAATCTAGTCAGACTAGTCCGGTCCAGTTTGGAACAGTGTTGTCACACCCCGACCCGGTTTGGTCGGATCCCCATGATCAACCTGCCACTCTCCCAGTTTATTAAAGGGTTTTCCTTATTATAAATTATAAAAAGTAAGATGTCCTTTAAACCTGCATCTTTTCCTGGAATAACATAAATCAAAACTGCATAATATTTTTAATTTATCATACCTTTCTCACAGGCGTCTTAGTTGATGGTCTTTAAGGGTAGGTTTTCCAAAATTTCCTGAAATGGATATAAGGGAGGGGTGAGTACACTACTCAATGAATGAGTTTTAAAAACTTTTAATTTTTAGGAAAAAGATTTGTATTAGAGTGTGCCAGACTCCTTTATTTAAAAAATCCTTTCATATCAAATCTTGATTTTTACCACTATTTCCTTATTAATCACACCCATTTTTGCCCTTCCTTTACAAAATGGTAAGCCACCTAGAAAAATGAATTTAGAATCCGATTCATAGTGGTTTATACCGGTCCAAACCGGTTCGAATCCAGTTCACATGAATCGGTTTGGTTTTCATCTCCAATTCACCCTAAAGTCCTTTTTCATAATATTTATGACTCCTTAGGTCACTTAGGATCCATAAATTTCCCGGTTTACCATCTCTCTATCGGTTTCGGTTCATAAACTAGCTCGGTTCTTAAACTAGTTTAATCCGGTTCGGGTCCGGTTCGCCTGAGCCGGTCTGGTTTTTCTCTCCCACTTTGTTATAAGGTTCCTTCCTAAGGTTTTGGGTCACAAGGGAGTTGAAATTTCTCTAATTTGCATGTTCCCCAATAAACAGGTTTGTGAACCAGTTCGGTTTTCTTACTCAGTTTCACCGGTTCTTTTCCCAGTTTTCCTTAACTCAAAAGGGCAAGGTTTACAACTCTCCCCTCCTTTTAGGAGTTTTATCCCCAAAACTTAATTAGCAACCTTGCATGAGGAATCATTTCCTTTGATATGTATTTGGTGTTTGCTTAACATACAAACTCTTCTCTTGTTCTTCCAACTAGCCCTTTTTACATCCTTCACTTAAGGAATTTCTTTTCCTTTATATCATTTACTCCCTTCATGGAGTTTATCATAACTAGATATACCTTACTTAAGGTTATCCTTAGATTCACATCTCTCTTTTCTTAGAGCAACATTTTTCCCTTTGAGGTCCCATACTCAAAATTGGGAGTTCCAAGACACCTAACCATTCCAGTGTCTAGATAACCTCTTGGTCATGGCAACCCTTAGCTCAACATCCTTTAGAGTGTTACGTACCTGTTTTCACAGATTTACTTGTCTTCACCTTTTCGTCCTATTTCAACTCTTCATTTATCTATTGCTCATTACAATTCAGTCCAAATTTTATGTTTGACATTGTCATTTTTACTAATTGACTCTTCTTTATTTTGAGTCATGTTTTCCTCGGGACTATTGGGTTTACCTGCCCTCTACTGCATGAGGTTTTCTAGATCTTGTCTTTATGTCCATTAGATTTCCAGAACACCTCCTTTAGGATTACTCCTAACTTTCCAACCTCTTAGGGATTCTATAACTTCACCCCTCTTTTCTTTTAGTAGTATTCCTCGACTACCTTTACCATTGTCCACATCAACTTATAAAATTGTGTCATTTCTCCTTCCTCACTCGTCCTTTTTCAACTTCCTTATTGAGTCTTTCCGGTTCCAATTATTTGATTTCCAGATGTTTTACCGACATGCTGGGATACATCCTTTCTTAGGTCCATTCTCATTCCCAATAACATCCTTTACTCAGGGATTTCTTTTGGCCTTAATCCACTCTTACTTGTTTGTAATCATTTCATAGTTCATTATTCCTGTTTGACCCTTTTTAGTCTATTGTTTTGTTCGGGGAGTTCCCTTTTTATGATTTCATTCTCTAATATGTCTCTCAAGGTAGAGACTTTCATTCTAGGAACTACATGCTCAACCTTTTTACCATTCCTTTAAGGTTTCTTCCTTCGTTTTCCTTACTTTTCCTTCTATACTGTGGCATTTGCCCGCTTAGAATATTTCCCCATCTTAAAATTTCCTTTCGTCTCTTATTCTTTATTTGAGGAACTTATTAGTCTTATTTCGTGTACTTCACACTATGCTCAACCGTATACTCTTTAGGCTTCATTATGCTCGTGTGGACTATGACCTGTCTTTACCAATTGTGGTTATTCTTCCATAACCACATCTTATTTGGAGGGTTTACTTTCCCAATGTTTCTCAGACTTTCATTCCTTCATTATCTTATTATGGATAGTCCACTCATTCTTACTTGTCATAGCATCTCTTCATGCTAACTTCCTACTTACCATTTTCTTGAGTTTAACTACTCCTTAGATTCTCTTAATATGCTTCCTTGCGTTTTTTTCACCTTAGCATGCATTTTATTTGCAAATTCATCTCCTTGCCTCTCGTCACCTGGTTCCATTTCTTCTTTATTGAGTCATGTATCATTTCTCAAGATTTCTTTATTTGGGAGGATTCTTACCCTTTTCTCCCGTAATTTCTTTTTCATTCATCTTGAAGACACCTTACTTTAAATGACGTCCCTTGATGCTATTCTTTCATGCTTACCTTTACTCTTGAGATCCTACGGGTACGTCTTTCGTACTCCATCATCATTCTCACCCGTACCTCAGCACATGTCTATTTCTTTCTAGGGAGAGCTCCACCTAGTTTCAAAATCCCTTTATCATCATTCGAGAGGCTCACTTAACCATCTCATGGCTTTTTTTTTTTATAGTAAATCCGATCTTGGTCATTGATTTCTTTAAGGATTTCCTTTATCCATTTTTTTTAGCATTTTAGCCTTTTCACATCTCCCTTCCTTGTTGTGGTTTAAATCCATGGTTCTCCCGAAGGTTAGTTCATTAACTATCTCATTCCTACTATTTTTAATATCTAACTATCTAGATAGTTGTATCACTTGTCTTTCATGCCCATCCTATTGTTACTAATTACTTCTTTCTACTAGTTTCTCCTGGAATCGTTATTTGGCTCTATTACTCTTCCAAAGCAGGTCAAACTTGGCCTCTGATACATCCTTCCTTCAATAAGTTTCTAATGATGGGTTGGTTCCTTGCACTCCACATGTCCATTTGCCAACCAATGATTCCTTCAAGGGTACTTAGTTATATGCATCCCTCCAAAGTTTCTTTTCATAGCATATTTCTTCTCCTCTTCACTCTTACTGTGTCATACCCCTAGAGTTTCCGGAGGACGTTTTTCCGCGTTTGCCCCTTATGAGAGGAATGTATACTTTGTTACTTCCATTCTTGTGGTATCTTTCTCGGCTTGACCTTCTTAAGAAGATGTTTAAATTTGGTCTTTACCTCATCATTTCTTGACCTCTTTGTGAACTACTTTCTTAACATGTTCCATGGTTCTGGTCACCAGTCCTTCATGTCTTTCTTGACCTTTGAGGAGATATTGCCCTAAATCTATGAGGTGTGGAACAATCCTTCTTTACCTATCTTATTTCCTTACACTTATGTCAGGTTGGGTACTTGTTCATGTAGTGTCCCCATTGTTCACACCTATAATAGGTTATTCCCTTGCGTGAATTGTGTAGTTCCTCCTTTCCTTCGAGGATTATGGGGCCTTTCTAGGATTTACTGGTAGTTTGGTGCTTCACTGTCCTACCTTAAGAGTTTTCTTGTTAAGTCCTTTTTGCCAAATGGTCCCTCTAGGAGTCCTCCTATATTTCTTAATTCCCTAATTCAGCTTACTTAACTGGGATGGGATTCTCCCTAATTTTTATGGTGAAGGGGTTTGTTTGTTTACTATTCTTGGGACCATCTTCCTAGCAAGATCACTTCATCGAGAGATAGGATTTTAGGAATTTTGAGTACTTTATTAAAAGGGAAGTATAATATGTTGGGGATTTTAGCCCTATTAAAGAGAATGGTCACAAAATAAATAGGGAGCTACAAGATTCTTGATAAGCATCCTCCTAGGTAAGATTATACGCCCTTTGCTGGCGTTTGACTTCATGCTTGGCTTCCTTCGTACTTAGAGTCATGACCTCATTAGGTCTTAGCACCATCCTCCTGGATACTTCCCCATTTGGTCTTTTGGGACTTCTACCATGCCTTATACACTAGGAAGCTTTTAGAGTTACCTTCCTATGAGGACAGGGTGTTTAATAGAGTCATTCCTAGTTTTCTTGGTTCCTCTCCTGGGAGCCATTTGAAAATTTTTAGATCAATCCTATTAGTTACTATATTTTCTAGTCTTGTTTATGTATTCGAGGAAATAGGCTCTGATATTGCTCAAGTTGTCATGCCCCGACCCGATTTGGTCGGATCCCCGTGATCAACTCGCCACTCTCCTGGTTTATTTAAGGGTTTTCCCTCTTCTAAATCGTAAAGAGTAAGACGTCTTTTAAACCTGCACCTTTCCTGAAATAACATAAATCAAAACTGTATAAAATTTTAAATTTATCATACTTGTCTTGCATGCATATTAAATTTAACTTTTAGGAAAAAGATTTGTATTGGAGTGTGACAGATTCCTTATTTTCTTTCAAAAATCCTTTTATTTCAAATCTCTATTTTTATCACAATTTCTTATTAATCACGGTGTGTCATCACCCAACACACATCCTTCATCATGAATGTCTATTACAAAATCACAGACCAGCCCCTTCCACTGAACCCACTTATGGTGTTAGAGTGACTTTACCGGCCACTTAGATAGAAGCACGTCTACTTCTATCCTAAGAATGAGTAGATGTATGCGACATCCGACCCTCAATCCCAAAATCTATTCTCCATGTCCGTATGAGGACAGAGACCTCATCCCGGCCCCACCCTGGTCTCGTGCGCATGAAGCTACATCAAGCTTCGCAAGGTCACCTAGTCTGACGAACTACCATTATATCCACTAGGTCATCCAAGGCCCTAGTACACATCAATACCCCTCTTGGGCATCTTGAAGGTCCCGTACACACAGTACATGCACAATCAGTATTTTCACATCATGCCATATAATCTGTGGTGCCACTGGTTCAACGGCCCCGACCTTCAACTCAACCTATAGCTGTTTGTCTTGATTAGTCTGGAGACCTATCATGTCGCACTACCACTAGTTGACTGAATATGTTAGTCCTTTCTTGGTACCATGGCCAAACAATTCATTTATTTAAAGTTTTATGTCACATATCTCATGTTTGTTTAGAGCTACTACTCGTGCCAATTGGCCTATGCCCTACTATTTGTGATTTTTAAAATCGGAAATATTAGCCCCCAAGTTACAAAACTGAGGCCCTCGTCCTATAAGAGCTATTCAAGCTCCTGTAAAGAAGGTCTCCCAAATCGTTTAAGTAGAGGCACATAGTCAGGGAGAGCACTTCTGATAAAATATATTTTCAACAATCCATCATACCAATCGAGTATGTTGATATCTCTACTCATAATCGATGAACGGGTTTTCCACTTCCTACGAGAAAGCTTCATCATACCAACTAGGTATGATATACTCCCAACCTGTAAGTAGTTTTTCCACGTCATTTTCTCATCACTCCTCTATGTTGTGATGTTTAAAATACCACCAAGTAGTGGTTTTCATTTCGAGGTACTTATCATCCCCAACCGGGTATGATATAAAATCCCACTCACCTGCTAATGTAATGAATTTCACTCGACTGGTTCTTTGTATTCACACGAGCTTGTCCTTACTGGGGTTCTTAGTACCTCGTATTCCTTCGATATGAACATCCTTGTTGGGAGGACTTGGTTTGGCTTACCTTTCAGTCCTAATTCGGTTGTGGAAGGGCTGAGGAAGTGTTTGGAGGGCTTGGTTTGGCCTGAGGAGGGCTCAAAATGGCTGATTTTAACTCAGCCGAAACAGGGCAGCTTCGGTCCACTGGAGCTACTTCACTATTCCATCACGTTGGTGTTTCTATGGTGACAATCGGAGCAAACAGAGACTACAGGTGTGTAGCTGACTTCTCCCTGGTTCTAAAGAACTCGAGCTCACCTTCTTTGGCTAAAAAATGACCCTATATCGGAGCTCTAGTTCAAGCTTTGCCGAAAAACTAAGCAATTGAGAGAGAGGGAGCTTTTCAAGTATAGAGAGGATGAATGGGGATGGCGTCTTTATATAGGAAGCTCGGTGTAAACCCCACCCATTTGAGCTAAGAAAAACCAGGAAAAGAACCGGTCAAACCAAGTGAGAAAAATTGAACCGATTCACAAAATCGATCATTTGTGAACTGGCAAATTTGGGAATTTAAAACTCCTCGGTGATCCAAAGGGTTCATAATACCATGAAAAAGAACCTTAGGATGAATTGGAAGAGAAAAATCAGATCGGTTTGGATGAACCGGATCTAACTGGATTGAACCAGTTTATGAACCAGTCGGTTCATGAACCGGAACCGATAGAGAATGGGCAAAGTAGTGAAATTCAACTCGTTTGTTCTCCAAAAAAATTTATAAACCTTGGGAAGGAAACTTAGAACAAAGTGGGAGAGAAAAACCAAACCGGTTCGAGTGAACCGGACCCGAACTGAATTAAACCGATTTAAGAACCGAGCCGATTTATGAAACAGAATCGATAAAGAGATGGTAAACTGGGAATTTTATGGACCCTAAGTGACCCAAGGAGTTACAAAAGACATGGAAATGGACTTGTGAAGGAATTGGGGATGAAAACCAAATCGCTTCAGGTGAACCATATCCGAACCAGTTTGAAACTATTTGAACAAATATTGAACAGGATCCTAAATTCATTTTTCTAGGTGGTTTAAATAATTCAAATTTGAGATTTGAGGCCACCATTGGATAGAAAATGAAATTTGATAATTTAGAAATTTTTAGATTTGAAAAATTCGGTCGAATGAGCGGTGAACTGGCTGGTTTAAGCTTCGAACCTAGTTTAGACCGATCCGTTCCGATTCGGAATAGTGTCATTTTCTTCCTATGGATGACAATACTATTCACTTACCGAAAAATCAAAGCAGTGCCGACAAAGAAGAAACATTTCCGTTCAATACGTTTCAAGTCTTCAATGCCTATCATAACGGTGCCAAACGGACAGCCAATGAGTCCTCGAGCTCCCTATATAAAGAGCCCCTCCCCATTCATTTTCTCCACACTTGAAAAGCTCATTCTCTCTCAATTACTAAGTTTTCCACCGAAACTTGAACCAGAGCTCCGATATAGGGCCTTTTCTGCGCCAAACAAGGAGAGGTCGGGTTCTTTAGAACTGGAGAGAAGTCAGCTACACGCCTGTCGTCTCTGTTTGCTCCAAGTGTCGGTGGAGAAACGCTGGCCTGATGAAACAGTGAAGCAGATCCGGCAGATCGAAGCTGCCCTGTTTCAGTTGAGTTGAAATTGGCCATTTCGAGCCTTTCTCAGGCCATACCAAGCCTTCCCAATACTTCCTCAGCACTTCCACGGTCGAATTAGGACTAAAAGGTAAGCCAATTCGGCTCCCCTCTATAATTTCCGGCTGGTGCTAGAGAGAGAATCGACGAAATTTCAATGATGAAATTCTAACTCAATTCGACATCAATTAATGCAATTCTTGATTCAAGGATGAATCTCAAGACAAGAGCTATCTGCCTAGATCGAAAGCTCGGACTACCGTGCCCTCACCGGTGAGTAATCAATGCTTTCTCTCTCTACAATCTATTTTCTGGCTAAGCTATGTTTGAGCTCGTTCCAGTGTTAAAACTCACAATTCAAAGTTCTATGGAATCGTATGAGCATGGGGAAACTCAATTTCAACTTCAATTTAGACAATTAGAGGTGTTTGATTAGTTAATTTGATGAAATCAAATTCGGCTTTATTAAAAAGTTGGAATTGGGGGAAAACTTAGGGGAAATTGGAGATTTTCAAAAATTCGAGGGACCGAAATGTAATTTCCTAAAATTGAGGGTCAATTGGGCATGACAAAATGTTAGAGGGCCAATTGAGAAATTTTAGAATTTATGGGGTGAAACTTACCATTTTTGTAAAGGAAGGGTAAAATGGTAATTTTGGAAAAGTTGGGGACCAAATTGGAAATTTGGTAAATTAATCCCCTTTTTATGAAATGGAATAAATTGAGGGCCTATGATAAATTTTAAAAGTTTTGGGATTCCATTTGAGGAAAAACCAGTATTAGGGACTTAAAGTTAAAGAGAAATAACTTTAGCGACCTAATTGCAAATAAATGAAAGTTTGACTTTCTCATTTATTTGGAATGAATGAAGGCTATTAGGTCGAAGGATAATGAACTGAGATGTTCATATCATGTAGGAACACGAAGTACCGGGAACGCCAGTAAGGACAAGCTCGTGTGAATACAAAAAACTGGTCTCGTGGAATTCACGTCATTAACGGTTGAGTGGGCTTACTAACATCATGCCCGGTTGGGATGATGAGCACAACTTAAAGTTAAAAACCACTTACCGGTTGTGAGTGATATTTTATATCATATCCGGTTGGGAATAATAAGCATATCGGAATGAAAACCCACTATTATGTGGTATTTTAAACATCACAACTTAGAAGAGTGATGTGAAAACCATACTAAAAAACTACTTACTGGTTGTAAGTAGATCATATCCGGTTGGTATGATGAAACTTACTCGAAGGAAGTTGAAAACCCGTTCATCGGTTATGAGCGAAGATGTCCTTATACCCGGATGGTATAATGAACAGTTGAAAATATAATTTTGTCGGAAGTGCTCCCTCCTGACTGTGTGTCAATGCTTAAACTATATGGGAGACCTTCTTGACGGGAGCTCGAATAGCTTTTATAGGTCGGGGACCCCAGTTTTGGAACTTGGGGGCTAATATGCCCGATTTTGAAAATCTCGTACAGTGGGCCCAAGGCTAGTTGGCATGAGTAGGAGCTTGTAAAAAAACATGAATTATATGTCATAAAACTTTAAATAAAGTAATTGTTTGGTCGTGGTATCAAGATAGGACCGACATACTCAGTCAACTAGCGGTAGTGTGACATGATAGGTCGACGGACCAGTCAAGACAAACTACTATGGGTTGAGTTGAGAGTCAGGGCCATTGAACGAGTGGCACCATAGATTTTATGGCATAATGACAAAATATTGATTATGCATGCTCTGTGAGTACGAGACCATCAAGACACCTAAGAGGGGTAGTGATGCGTCCTAAGGGCTCTGGACGTCCTGGTGAATATAAGGGCAGTTCGTCGTACCAGGTGACCATACGAAATTTGGAGTAGCACCAAGTGTATGAGACCGTGCTGGGGACAAGATGAGGTCGCTGTTCTCATACGGACACGAAGAATTGATTTCGAGATTGAGGCTAGATGTCACATACATCAGCTCATTCTCAGGGTAGAAGTGGTCGTACTTCTATCTAGGTGGCCGGTAAAGTTGCTCCGAATCCACAAGTGGGTTCAGTGGTCATGCTGACCTGTGAATGTGTGTAACCTTCATGATGAAGAATGTGTGTTGGGTGATAACACACCGTGGTTAAAAAGAAATGGTGATAAATTCGAGATTTGCAAATGAAATAGTTTTGAAAGAAAGGAGTTTGGCACACTCCAATAATAATTGTTTTCTTAAAAGTCTAAACTTTTGGAAATCCATTTTGTTTCACCCCTTCCCTTATATCCCTTTCAGGAGATCTTAGAAAGCCTACCCTTAAAGACCATCAAATAAGACGCATGTGAGACAGGTATGATAAATCTAAATTATTAAATAGTTTTGATTTATGTTATTGTAGGAAAAGTGAAGGTTAAAGGATGCCTTACTCTTTACGGTTTATAATACCCTTTAATAAACGAGAGAGTGGCGGGTTGATCACAGGGATCCGACCAAACCGGGTCGGGGTGTGACAACTAGAGTGGTATCAGAGCCTATTGTAACTTTGCTCCTAGGAAAGGAACCAAAAAAACTAAGAATTACTTTGCTCAGCACCCTGTCCTCGTAAGAAGACAACTCTAGAAGCTTCCCAAATGCCTGGGACATGGTAGAAATCCCCAAGGACCAAATGAAAAAGTATCCAATAGGATGATGCTTGGACCTGTTGAGGTCCACCCCCAAGTACAAAGGGAGCCAAGCCTGAAACTAGGAACACCAGCTAGTGTTTATAACCTTACCATGGAGGATGCTTATCAAACACCCCGTAGCCCTCTATCTATTTCATAACCACCTATTTGTAATATGGTTAAGACCCTAACATATTGTACTCCTTCTCCATTAATGAAGAATTCCAAGTTTCTGAAACCATGTCTCTAAAAAAAAAGGATGTAAGCCTATGCCTCAATTGTCAGAAGATTGCCCCAAGAAAAGTAACCAAACAAACCGTGGGGACCGAGGAGAATCCCATCCAAAATAAGGAAAAGAACCAAAAGACTAAAGAGACTAGGAGAATTCTTAGGGGGAAACTAGTAGGCAGAGAAGGCTCAACAAGAAAATCGACAAGGAGACTAAGGAGTGAGAACTCTGGTAGTAACTACTGAGCAAGAAAATGACCTGTTGCAAGGTGAGAACAATAGGAACACTACTCGAGAAAGTGCTCAACACTACTAAGGATAAGTATCAAGATAACCTTTTATAGGTGTAAGGGAAATGGGGCATGAAGTGAAGGATTGCCCCACATCGCAAGGATTTAGAACAATACCTTCCCAGAACAACGCCTCTACTGCTACATGAATCCATTCCACCCCATGAAATATGACTCCTGATCAAAACTTCAACCATACCAGGAGGAAGCTCTTCAAGATCCTAGCATAGTGGCGGGTACTTCCCGACCCAATCTCCTTTAAGAAAAGCTAAAGGCCCAAGTTGGAACAAAGGGTAGATGAAGATAATTCTTCCTTAAGAAGACATTTTTAGCCATCTGGGAGAAAGGAAGGAAGCACCTCTACAAGAGAAGACAAGCCGAGCATTAGACGACAAATGGGATGTTCTTGGATGATAAGTATGACTTTCTTTGGAAAAAGCAGAGAAGTCAAGTTTCAGACCAACCTAGTGGAAGGAAGCAAATTGTAACAACAAGATAGTTAAGGAGAATAAACAACGCCTTAAGGAGGACTAGGAAGTAGTAAGGACTACACCCTAAAAAGGGCAATGGGATGTGCATTAAGGATAAGAAGACTCAAGAGACAACTGTCTCAAGATAATTAGACAAGGAGAATAGTAGGGACAAGTCAGTTAACGAACTAACCCTTGTGAATGTTATAAATTTAATCTCTAGCAAAGAAGGGAGAGGTGGAAAGGCCAAATATTTGGAAAAGAAGGATGGAGGAAATCCTTAAAGAGATCAATGGCCAAGAACATATTGACGACCAAACTCAAAGCCAGGAGAAGATTAAGTAAGCCTCTCGCAGGACGATTAAGAGATTTGGAAACAAGAAGGATTTGAACTCTACTTAAAGGAAATAGACGTGTACAGGGGTACAAGTTGTAATGTGGATGGGTTACAAAGGATGTACCCGCAAGATTTCAAGATTAAAGGTAAACAGAAGGGGAGTGGCATCAAAGGGTGTCATTCAAGGATATATACATACAAAAATGAATGAAGAAGGAATTTCGAGAGAAAGGGAAGGAATCTCACCAAGGATGGAAACCTTGATGAGGGATACATGTCCCAACTAAGAGGTAATGGGACCAAGTGACAAGGGATGAGGAGAAGAACTTACAAATGATGTGCATGGTGAGGTGAAAGAACCAAGGGAAATATACTAGGAGAACCTAAGGAGTAAGTTAAACCCAATGAACAAGTAGGTAAAAAGATAGCATCAATAGATGCCGTAATAAATAAGAATGGTTAGATTACCCATAATAAAAAAATAAAGGAAAGAATGTCCGAGAAACCTTGGAAAAGTAAGCTCCCTAAATAAGAAGTGGCTAAGGGGGAACAATCACTAATATCAAGATGGATTGTGGTCCACACTCGCATAATAGAGCCTAAAGAGTAGATGGCTGGGCATAGGGTGGAGTACACGAAATAGGATTGATAAATGCAAGCTACACAAATAAGGAGTAAGGGATGGAATGGAAAATTTAAGACAATGGAGGACTGAAAGTGGGCAAATGCACCAATATAGAAAGGGTGTAAGGAGATGAAGAAAGGAAACCTTCAAGAAATGGTAAGAAGGTTGAACATGTAACTCCTAAGGTGATAGTCTCTACCTTGAAGGAAATAGCAGAGAATGAAACCATAAAAAGGGAAACTCTCCAAACCAAGCAAATCGACATGTGGACCGAAAGGAATCAACTCGGTTTAAAGAATTGTGAAATGATTATGAACAAGTAAGAGTGGATTAAGGCCAAGGTAAAATCCTTGAGTAAAGGATGTCATTGGGAACGAGGATGAACCTAAGAAGGGATGAATCCCAGCTTGTCGATATAGTATTGGAAAACCCAATCAATTGGAACCGAAAAGACCTAATAAAGAAGTTGGGGAAAGATGAGTAGGTAAGAGGAATCCATGCAATCATGTGAGTCATAACTTCAAAGGCATGATGGAGGAGAGGATAATGCTAAAAAGGATAGTTGAGGAATACTATCAAAAGGAAAGAGGGATGAAGTTATATGATCCCCGTAAGGTCAAAAAGCTAAGAGAGACCCTTAAGGAGATGTTCTAGAAATCTAATGGACAGAGATAGGTCCTAGAAAATGCCATGCTGTAAGGGGCAAGTAAGCCCAACAATCCCGAGGAGAATAGGACTCAAAGTAAGGAAGAGTCGGCTAATAAGCATGACAAGGTCAAATATAAAAATTTGGACTAAAGTTATAATAGACAACGAATGAGGGAAGAGTCAAAATAGGACGAAAAAGTTATAAAGAAAAACCGTGGAAACAAGTACGTAATGCTCGAAAGAACATCGAGCTAAAGGTTTCAACTACCAAAAGGATAACTAGACACGGGAATGATTAGTTATCTTATAATTTCCAATCTTGAGTACAAAATCTCATAGGGAAGAATGTTGCTCTAAACAAAGAAAAAGATAAAATCTAAGAATATACCCTGAACTAAAGTATGTCTAGTTATGATAATCTCTATGGAGGGAGAAAATAATATAAAGGAAAAGAAATTCCTTAAGTGAAGGATATAAAAAGTGCTGATTGAAAGAATAAGAGAAGAGTTTGCATGTTAAGCAAACACCAAAGGGATATCAAAGGACATGATTACTCATGCAAGGTTGATAATTAAGTTTTGGGGACAAAACTCCTAAAAGGAGGGGAGAGTTGTAAACCCCGCCCTTTTGAGCTAAGGAAAACCGGGAAAAGAACCAGTCAAACTGAGTGAGAAAAATCAAACCAGTTCACAGAACAAATGATTTGTGAATGGGCAATTTGGGAATTTACAACTCCTAAGTGATCCAAAGGGTTCATAATACCATGGAACAAAACTTAGGACAAATTGGAAGAAAAATATTAGACCAGTTTGGGTGAACTGGATCCAACCGGTTTATGAACCGAGTCGGTTCATGAATTAGAACCAATAGAGAATGGGAAAATCAATGAAATTCAACTCCCTTGTGTTCCAAAGAAATGTATAGCCTTGGGAAGGAACCTTAGAACAAAGTGGGAGAGAAAAACCAGACCGGTTTGGGTGAACCAGACCCGAACTAGATTAAACCAATTTAAGAACTGAGCCAGTTTATGAAACAGAATTGATAAAGAGATGGTAAATTGGAAATTGTATGGACCCTAAGTGACCCAAGAAGTCACAAAAGACATGGAAATGGACTTGTGAAGGAATTGGGGATGAAAACCAAACCGCTTCAGGTGAACCGGATCCAAATTGGTTTGGACCGGTTTGAACCACTATTGAACCAGATCCTAAATTCATTTTTCTAAGTGGCTTAAATAATTCAAATTTGAGATTTGAGGCCACCATTAGATAGAAAATGAATTTAAAATTTTTTAGATTTGAAAAACTCGGTTGAATGAAAGGTGAACCGATTGATTTAAGCTTCGAACCCGATTCAGACCGGTCCAGTGCAATTCGGAACAGTGTCATCTTCTTTTTCAAGATGACAACACTGCTCACTCGCTGAAAAATTGAAGTAGCACCGGTGAAGAAGAAACGCTTCCATTTAATACGTTTCAGGTCTTCAATGCATGTTATAAGGTTCCAAATGGATGACCAATAGGTCCCCGAGCTCCCTATATAAAGAGCCCTTCCTCATTCATCCTCTCCACACCTGAAAAGTTCATTCTCTCATAGCTGCTTAGTTTTTCGGTGAAGCTTGAACAAGAGCTCCGATATAGGGTCTTTTCTGTGCCAAACAAGGTGAGGTCAGGTTCTTTAGAACTGGGGAGAAGTCAGCTACACGCCTATAGTCTTCATTTGCTTCGAGGGTCGCTAGAGAAACGCTAGCGTGATGAAACAATGAAGCAGCTCCGACGGATCGAAGCTGCCCTATTTCGGCTGAGTTCAAATCAGCCATTTCGAGCCCTCCTCAGGCCAAACCACATTTCCAACACTTCCTTAGCCCTCCCACGGCAGAATTAGGACTGAAAGGTAAGCCAATTTAGCTCACTTTTGTAATTTATAGCTGGTGCTAGAGAGAGAACCAACAAAATTTCAATGATGAAATTCTAACTCAATTTGACTTCAATTTATGCAATTCTTAATTCAAGGATGAACCTCAGGACGAGAGCTATCTGCCCAGATTGAAAGCTCGGACCACCGTGCCCTCACCAGTGAGTAATCGAAGCTTTCTCTCTCTCTATAGTCTATTTTCCGACTAAGCTCCATTTGAGCTCGTTCTGATGTTAAAACTGGTGATTCAAAGTTCTATGGAATTGTATGAACATGGAGAAACTCAATTTCAACTTCAATTTAGACAATTAGAGGTGTTTGATTGGTCAATTTGATAAAATCAAATTATGTTGTGTTAAAGAGTTGGAATTGGGGAAAATTGGGGATTTTTGAAAATTCGAGGGACCGAAATGCAATTTCCTAAAATTGAGGGTCAATTGGGCATGATAAAAATGTTAGAGGGCCAATTGAGAAATTTTAGAATTTTTGGGGTGAAACCTACCATTTTTGTAAAGGAAGGGCAAAATGGTAATTTTGGAAAAGTTGGGGGGACCAAATTGGAAATTTTGGAAATTAATTACCTTTTTATGAAATGGAATAAATTGAGGTCCTATGATAATTTTTTAAAGTTTTGAGACTCAATTTGAGGAAAAACCGACATTAGGGACCTAATTGCAAATAAATGAAAGTTTGACTTTCTCATTCATTTGGAATGAATGAAGACTATTACGTCGAAGGATAGTGAACCGAGATGTTCATATTGTGTAGGAACACGAAGTACCGGGAATGCCAGCAAGGACAAGCTCACGTAAATACAAAGAACCGGTCTAGTGGAATTCATGGCATTAACGGGTGAGTGGATTTACTAACATCATACCCGGTTGGGATGATGAGCACAACTTAAAGTTAAAAACCACTTACTGGTTGTGAGTGAGATTTTATATCATACCCGGTTGGGAATGATAAGCATATCAAAATGAAAACCCACTATTATGTGGTATTTTAAACATCACAACTTAGAAGAGTGATGTGAAAACTGTACGGAAAAACTAATTACCGGTTGTAAGTAGATCATACCCGGTTGGTATGATGAAACTTACTCGAAGGAAGTTGAAAACCTGGCCATCGGTTATGAGTGGAGATGTCCTTATACCCGGATGATATAATGGACAGTTGAAAATATAATTTTGTCGAAAGTGCTCTCCCTTGACTATGTGCCAATACTTAAACTATTTGGGAGAACTTCTTGACGGGAGCTTGAATAACTCTTATAGGTTGGGGGCCTCGATTTTTTAACTTGGGGGCTAATATGCTCAATTTTGAAAATCTCGTACAGTGGGCCCAAGGCCAATTGGCACGAGCAGGAGCTTGTAAAGAAACATGAATTATATGCCATAAAACTTTAAATAAAGGAATTGTTTGGCCGTGGTACCAAGATAGGATCGACATACTCAGTCAACTCGAGGTAGTGCAACATGATAGGTTGACGGACCGGTCAAGACAAACAACTGCGGGTTGAGTTGAGAGTCGAGGCCGTTGGACCAGTGGCAACACAAATTATATGACATAATGAGAAAATATTGATTGTGCATGCACTGTTAGTACGAGACCATCAAGACGCCCAAGAGGGGTAGTGATGCATCCTAAGGGTACTGGACGACCTAGTGAGTATAAGGACAGTTTGTCGTACCAGGTGACCGTGCGAAATTTGGAGTAGCACCAAGCGCATGAGACTGGGGTGGCCAGTAAAGTCGCTCTGAATCCACAGGTGGGTTCAGTGGTCGTGCTGACCTACGAATGTGTGTAACCTTCATGATGAAGGATGTGTGTTGGGTGATGACACATCGTGGTTAAAAAGAAATGGTGATAAACCAGAGATTTGCAAATGAAATGGTTTTGAAAGAAAGGAGTCTGACATACTCAAATAATAAATATTTTCTTAAAAGTCTAAACTTTTGAAAACCCATTAACTGAGTAGTCATACTCACCCTGTCCCTTATATCCCTTTCAGGAGATCTTAGAAAGCCTACCCATAAAGACCATCAAATAAGACGCATGTGAGACAGGTTTGATAAATCTAAATTATTACACATTTTTTATTTATATTATTCCAGGAAAAGGTGTAGGTTAAAGGACGCCTTACTCTTTACGGTTTATAATAAGGGGAAACCCTTTAATAAACCAGGAGAGTGGCGGGTTGATCACGGGGATCTGACCAAACCGGGAGAGTGGCATGACACACGGGGACTCCTTGGTCGTCCGATTGGTGCCTTTATGATAGGCATTGATGGCTGAAAACGTATTGAATGGAGACGTTTCTTCTTCGGTGGCGTTGCTTCAATTTTCCAGTGAGTGAACAGTACTGTCATCTATAGGAAAAAGATGACACTATTACGAATTGGATCGGACAGGTCCGAATCGGTTTCAAAGCTTAAACCGGCCAGTTCACCCCCCATTCGATCAAGTTTTTCAAATCTAAAAATTTTTAAATTAATCTAAATTCATTTTCTATCCAATGGTGACCTCAAATCTTAAATTTTAATTATTTAACCCACCTAGAAAAATGAATTTATAATCCAGTTCAATAGTGGTTTAAACCAGTCCAAACCGGTTCGGATCCGATTCACCTGAATCGGTTTGGTTTTCATCTCCAATTCACCCTAAAGTCCCTTTTTATAACTTTTATGACTCCTTAGGTCACTTAGGGTCCATAAATTTCCCGGTTAACCATCTCTCTTTTAGTTCCGGTTCATAAACTGGCTTGGTTCTTAAACTAGTTGAATCCGGTTCGGTTCACCCGAATCAAACAGTCAAGCAGATTCGACGGACCGAAGCTGCCCTATTTTGTCTGAGCTTTATTTGGACAAATTCATCCCTCCTCTGACCAAACCAAGCCTTTCCAACACCTGCATAGCTCTCATACGACCTCAATTGAGCTGAAAGGTAAGCCAATTTGGCATTTAGTCATTGCTAATCAGAGTTAGAGAGAGAAAGTGCTAAACTTTACTAACAAAATTCACCATCAACTCGATATCAATTGTAGCAATTCTTGATCCTAGAAGGAAGATTAGGACAAGAGCTACCTTCCTTGATCAAGAGCTCAGACTGTCGCACTTTCGATGGTAAGCTTTCGAATCTTTCTCTCTCTAGGAACAGTTTTTCGACGAAGTTCCGTTTGAACTCAGTTCGGACACAAATGCTGCGATTCAAAGCTTAATTGAATCATATGGAAGTGTAGAAACTAATCCATACCTCCAATTTTAGAAAATAACCTCGATTGAATGGCCAATTTGAAGAAATCAAATTTGATCCTTTTGAAGGGGAGAAATTGGGAAACATTTTGAGGAAAATTTGGGAATTTCAGAAAATTGAGGGACCTCTTTGTAATTTCATAAATATTAAAGCTAATTGGCCATAATAAAGATGTTGAGGGACAATTGGTCAATTTTTGAAACATTTGGTGCTAAATTTCCATTTTTGGAATGTAGGGGAAAATAGTAATTTTTGAAAAGTTGGGGACTAAATTAAAAATTTGGAAAACTTAAGCCCCTTTGGACCAAATTGGATCTAAAGTTAAGAAAAATGAACTTTAGGGACCTAAGTGCAATCAATCAATAACTGGTGAGCCTAGGCTTTTATGCCAAACAATACTTGATAAGGTTGCCCAAATCGTGTAGAGACAAGTATGACTGAAACGCCAGAAAAATAAAGCTCGCGTCAACTTGGAAAACCAACCAAGGACAAACACGTCACGATTGTTCGGTGAGTGGGCTTATTTACATCATACCCGGTTGGGATGGTGAGCACTTATTAACAAAAATCCACTTGTGAGTGGATCTTTAACATCATACCTAGTTGGGGTGATGGACAAACTAAGCTAAAACCTACTTACCAGTTGTAAGTAGAGGAAATAAAACTTGGTTGGTATGATGAACTTTCTTGAAGGAAGGAGAAACCCGTTTGCTGGTTGTAAGCGGAGATATCATCACACTCAGTTGGTGGATGAAGTGAAAATATATTTTTGTCAGAAGTGTTCTCCTTTGATTGTGTGCCAATGCTTAAACTATTTGGGAGACCTTCTTAATGGGAGCTAAAACAACTCACATAGGCTAGAGGCCTCGGTTTTGAACTTATGGGGGCTAAATGTCTGGTTTTGGAAAATCACGTGCAGTGGGCCCAATGCTAGTGGGCACGAGCAATAGCTCATAAAAAAACTTGAATTGAGAAATCCATGAAATCTCAAATGAACTTGTTGTGTTATTTCTCCATTGTACCAAGTCAATACCAACAGTACTCGCTAGAATTGGCGGTACTGCATCACGGCTAGGTCGACGGACTAGCCTAGACAAACAGTTGTAGGTCGGGTTGAAGGTTGGGCTGTTGGACTAGTGGCACCAAAGATAAATGACCAAATGTGAAAACTATTATTTTGTGCATGCACTTGAGGTATAGGACCATCAAGACACCCAAGAGGAGTAGTGATGGGTCCTAAGGGCTACTGGACGACATGGTAGAGATAAGGGTAGTTTTTCGTGCTAGCAATCGGGAAGCTCAAAGTAGCTTCTTGTGCATGAGATCAGTGTAGGGTCGGGATGATGGCTCTGTCCTCATGCGGTCATGGAGTGGCATTCAGGTCTGAGGGTTAGTTGTCAACAACATCCACTCAGACCTAGGGTAGAAGTGGATGGGCTTCTATCTTGGTGGTCGGTAAAGATGCTCCAAGCCACAAGTGGGTACAATGGACGCGCTGCACCTGTGAATGTGTGTACCCTTCCTGATGAAGGGTGTGTGTTGTTTGCTAAACACAACTAATGGAAAATTGAAAGAGGTTTTGAAAAGCCGGAAATTTGAGAAAAGATCCTTCTTAAAAGAAATAAGGATTTTGGAACACTTTGAATAAAGTTGTTTTCTTGAATACTCACTCCCAACACCCGCTGAATGAGTTGTAGAACTCACTCCTCCCTTTTTACCCATTTTAGATAACCGAGGAAAAACCCTTTTTAAAGAAATTACTAATTTGGAACGAGATATGTTTGTCTACTTTAAATTACTTAGTTTTGTATAATGCTATTCCAAGAAAGATAGGTAAAAAGGACGCCTTACTCCTTGCGGTTTAGATAGGGAGAAACCCTTGATAGACCACAAGAGTGGTAGGTTGTTCACAGGGATCCGACAAAACTGGATTGGGGCATGACAACTTGAGTGATATTAGAGCCTATTTCCTCGAATACATTATCAAGACTATATAACATAGTAACTAAGAGGAATAAATCTTAAAATTTCAGATGGCTCCCAAGAGAGGAACCAAGAGAACAAGAGATGCAGTTTCTGACGCTACCCAACAACCTCTTCCTATGGAAACTCCCTAAGAAGACCAAAATGTTCCACCTGGACTAAGCTCAGAACATCAGAGATTGTATGGGGAGTTCACCCGAGTGTTTGGATGGCCTAATCTCACCCTTGAGGTGGACACCAACTCTCATGTTGAGCTTGAGAAAGTGCAATCTCATCCCTCACTTGTTAACAATCCCCCATAAGTTGACATCCCCAAATAACTCAAAACTCTTTGTGAACTAGGGTGTAAGCCTTTCCTAAGAGACAAAGATGTTGGAGCCGCTATGTACTGGCTGGCCAACATCAAGAAGCTCATGAGAATATTAAGGATTTCACTAGAGGACATGGTGATCCTAGCATAATTTTTCATGGAGGCCAGTGCAAAAAGGTGGTGGGACAATGTCAGAAGCCTGCAAACCACTCCCACGTGGGAACAATTTGAGGAGAGGTACATGGAGGAGTACCTGGCTCCACATCTGATTAATAGAAGAAGCAAGATTTCCTCTGACTTCAACAGGGGCTTAACTCTATTTTAGAGCACAAAACCAAATTCAATGAGTTAAGACCCTTTGCCCTTGACCTGGCCAAACCGAAAAATATATGCCAACAATTCATGGACGGTCTCAACATAGACATGCGAGACCAGATGGGAGTACTAGGACGCCCCCACAGATCTGGTAGCAGTGATCAATATGGCTCACGAATGTGAGTGACTGGTACAAACCTAACGTCATTGAATGGAGTAGGTGAACAAGAAAGAGGATAAGGGCCAAGGCTGTCATGGGGGATGAAAGGAACAAAATGGTCCGTGATGGGGAAATAGGGTGGGTTTCCAGAGGAATGACATACCACCACCCCCATGAAGAGTGATCCCCACTTTACCACAAGGAAACCCTCACTGCCCTAGGTGCCAAAGATACCATGAGGGAGCCTATTTGTCCTATTTCACATGTGGGCAGGCAGGGCACTTTGTGAAGGAATGCCCCACTCTTAGGGAGAATAAGCAATGAAATACACTTGGATGCCACAGCCAGGGTACCAGCTAGGGTATACAACCTCACCTAGGAAGAGGCTAGAAAGGACCCTAGTACCGTAGCAGGTACTTCCCAAAACCTCCCTAACTAAAGATTGAGACAAAAACTTGTAAATTGATTTTTCTTATTCAATAAAGAAATCTCTTCTTCTAAAATATGCGTTCTTTTCAATCCGAGTACGTACACTTGTGGGGGAGAAAAGTCTACGCCCTCTTCAACTGGGAGCAGAGAGATCCTTCATAAAGGAGGATGTAATCCCAAGTCTTCCCCTAGAACTTACATCCCTAGAACAAAGCCTTAACATCCTCACACCTTTATGAGAAGGACTGAATAGGGACATACAATTAAAGGGATGTGAGATCATGATTGGAAGAGTTAAACTAGAGGCAAATTTAATCCCATTTCCTCTACAAGAGGTAGACATAATATTGGAAATGGATTGGTTGAGTACACATCAAGCCAAGATGGAATGCGGGAAGAAAGTAATAACTTTCCACACTCTCGAAACACTAGAACTATGTTTCCAAGGAGACCGGAGGAAGGGAGAAGTACAAATGGTGTCCCACATAAAAGCCCAAAAGATAATATAGAAAGATTGTAAAGCTTTTCTAGCAATGATCATCAACAGGAAGTTCGAGGAGAAGGGACAAGAAGGCATTGTGGTAGTTGAACACTACCCAAATGTATTTTTAGAAGAATTACTTGGATTACCTCCAAGCCAACAACTGGAATTTACCATAGAAGTAATCCCTGGAACACATCCCACATCCCAATCCCCTTATTGCATGGCTCCAATGGAGTTAAAGGAATTAAAGGAGCAGTTGGATGAATTATTGGAGAAGCGTTTCATACGCCCTAGTCAATCTCCATGAGGTGCATCAGTCCTATTCGTAAAAAAAGGACAGGAGCATGAGGCTATGCATTGATTATCTAAAGTTGAATCAGGTCACCATAAAGAATAAGTATCAACCATGGATCGATGACGTATTCGACCAATTAAAAGGAGTAGCCTACTTGTCCAAGATAGACCTTCGGTCATGATACCACCAACTCAGGATCCGAGAGGAAGATATCCCTAAGATCACCTTTCAGTCTCGATATGGACATTATAAGTTCAGGATGATGCCTTTTAGCTTGACAAATACTCCTGCAGCCTTCATGGATTTAATGAACCGAGGGTTCCAGCCGCACTTGTACAAGTTCATGATAGTATTCATAGATGAAATTCTTGTATACTCACGAACTAGGCTGGAGCACAAAGAACATCTAGCTATCACCTTGTAGATACTACCAGAAAATTGCTTATATGTGAAATTCTCCAAGTGTGAGTTTTGGTTGCAGGCGGTAGGGTTCTTAGGACACATATTGTCCAAATATGGAGTCAAGGTAGACTTTGCAAAGGTGGAAGCCATATCCAATTGGAAGATACCCAATAATCCCTTTGAGATATGCAGTTTCTTGGGCTTGTGCATAACTTCTCTAAGATAGCTGCCCCTTTGACCCATCTCACAAGGAAAGGAGTGGAGTATAAGTGGGATGAAAGCTGTGAGAAATCCTTCCAGGAGTTGAATACCCTTTTGACAATGGCACCCATACTCTCTCTATCTGACCAAAGTGTAGGGGAGTACACCGTCTATACTAACGCATCTGAAAAGGGACTTAGATGTGTATTAATGCAACAAGGGAAGGTCATCACTTACGCCTCATGACGACTAAAAGTACATGAGAGGAACTACCCTACCCACAACTTGGAGTTAGCTGCAATAGTGTTCGCCCTTAAGATTTGGCGACACTACCTATACGGGGTTAAGTGTAGGATATATACTAATCACAAGAGTCTCAAGTGATTCTTGACTCAGAAGGAGTTGAACCTTTGTCAGAGGCGATGGCTGGAGTTAGTAAAGGATTATGACCTTGTAATAGAATATCACCCCGATAAGGCAAATGTAGTTGCAGATGCTCTAAGTCGCAAGTATCAAATTGAGGTGGCACATATAAAGACAAGCTACTTACCCTTGTTGTAGCAGCTAGGAAGAATGGAAGTGGACCATAACAGTAAGACCCAATGGAAGTGGACAAGAGAGAGAAATGCTTATTTGCTGACATAGTGGTAAGACCCAGCCTAATGGAGCAAATTAAGGTGCAGGAAAAAGGGGATAAGGAACTCCAGCCCTATTTGGACCTAGTCAATGAAGGGATGAAACCGAACTACAACCTTCAAGGCGATAGAGTACTAACCTATAAGGGCAGAGTGTGTGTGCCTCAAGATAAGGAACTAAAGAGATTAATTTTGGAAGAGGCACATGATTTTGTTTATGTGATGCATCCGGGCAATACTAAGATGTACCGCACCCTCAAACAAGGTCATTAGTGGAAAGAAATGAAGAGGGATATTGCGGAATATATAGCCCAATGTTTGTCCTATCAGCAGATCAAAGCAGAGCATCAGAAACCTTCAGGACTGCTACAACCCTTGCCAATCCCATAATGGAAATAGGAACAGATTACAATAGACTTTTCTCACGAGACTACCTTGGACTATAAAGGGATGAGACGCAATATGGGTCATTGTGGATATATTGACCAAGTCCGCCCATTTCCTACCTATAAGAGTGACAGATTCGATAGAACAAATAGCCATCTTATACATAAAGAAGAATGTGAGAATTTATGGTGTCCTAGTAAGCATAGTGTTAGATAGAGACCCTAGATTTACCTTAAGGTTCTGACCTAGTTTACAAAATTCCTTTGGAACCAAGCTCCACATGAGAATGACATTTCATCCTCAGACTGATGGATAATCTGAGTGGACAATCCATACCCTAGAGGACATGCTATGGGCATGTGTACTCACCATGAATAAGGGTTGGGAGGAATATTTGTGCATGATGGAGTTCACTTATAATAATTGTTATTAGACCAGTATTCAAATGGATCGCTTATAATAATTGTACCCCCTTATTTTGGAAAGAAGTGGGAGAAAGGAAGCTGGAAAGGGTTGAACTAATCGAGGATGCTATAGAAAAGATTAAAATAATAAGGAGTCGATTCAAGGCCGCTCAAGATCGGTAGAAGAGCTATATAGACCATTGGAGAAGGGACTTAAAATTTGATGTAGGGGACCAAGTGTACCTGAAGGTATCCCCATGAAGGGGAATACTTAGGTTTCAACAACGGGGGAAGTTGAAACCAATGTACATCGGTCCTTACCCCCATAATCTAGAGGATAGGACCAGTGACATATAAATTAGAACTACCTCTAGTCTTATAAAGAATACATGATGTATTCCATATCTCGGTACTCCGGAAGTATCAGCCTGATCCTAGCCATGTGCTGGACCGACCTTCACCAGAGTTAGATGATAACTTGACTTATCTAGCAGAACTGGTACAAATCATCGATTGGACAGATAAGAACTTGAGGAACAAGAAGATTCCTATGGTCAAGGTTCTTTGGCAGAACAGACTTTTCCAAGAGGAGACATGGGAAACCGAGAGTATTATGAGGGATGTGTACCCTCAGTTGTTTGACATGTAAATTGTTTTGGGAACAAAACCCCTAAAAGGAGGGGGGGAGTTGTAAACCCTGTCACTTTATAGATAAGAAAATCGGGAGAAGAATTGATCGTTTCAAAAGAGAAAACCGAGTTGGATCACGAACCATAACCAATAAGGAAAGGGTAAATGGGAAATTGACAAACCCCAAATGACTCAAAGAGTTAGAGAAATTATGGAAAAAAACATTGGTACAATTGGGAAGGGAAAACTAGACCGGTTTAATGTGATCTGGATTGAACTGAATTGAACCGATTTGAATCAGTTTCTATATTCATTTTTCTAGGTGGCTTAAAATATTCAAATTTGGAAATTGAAGCTACCATTAGATAGAGAATTAATTTATATGAATTTAGAAATTTTTAATTTTGAGAAAACCGGTCAAATCGGGCTTGACCGACCGATTTAAGCATTAAACTCGGTCAGACCGGTCCGGTCTGGTTCGGAACAGTGTCATCTTCTTCCTCAAGATGACAACATTGTTCATTCAATGCAGAAACATATAATGCCGATGAAGGAAAAATGGCTTCGTTTAGACCGTTTTAGGGCGAGGATAAGCTCGACCAAAAAGGAAAGTTGTCGGGTAGAGGGTCCCCAAGCTCTCTATATAAAGAGCTCCTCTTCATTCATACTCAACACACCTGAAATCTCCATTCTCTCTCAACTGCTCCATTTTCTGACGAAGCTTGAACTGGAGCCCCGACATAGGCATTTTTCTCTGGCTAAGGAGGCAAGGTCAGGACATACAAACTCTGGGGGAAGTCATCTACCTAATAACACCTTTCTTTCGACACGAGGACCGCCGACGGAATCAAACAACGAAGTAACTCCGACGTACTGAAGTTGCCCTATTTTGGTCGAGTTGAATTCGGCCAAATTCAGCCCTCCTCCGGCCAAACCAAGCCTTTCTAACACCCCAACAGCCCTCATACGACCTCAACTGAGTTGAAAGGTAAGCCAATTTGGCCCTCCTTAGTCGTTGCTGATTGAAGTTAAAGAGAGAAAGTGCTAAAATTTACTAACAAAATTCTCCATCAATTCGATATCAATTGTAGCAATTCTTGATCCTAGAAGGAATATCATAACAAGAGCTACATTCCCTGATCGAGAGCTCAGACTACTGCACCTCCAACAGTAAGCTTCCAAAGCTTTCTCTCTCTATAAGTAGTTTTCCAGCGAAGCTCCATTTGAGCTCAATTTGTATGGAAGTGTAGGAACTGATCCATACCTCCAATTTGAGAAAATAACCTAATTGAATGGCCAATTTGAAGAACTCAAATTTGGTCCATTTGAAGGGGAGAAATTGGGGAAATTTGGGGAGTTTCAAAAAATTGAGGGACTTCTTTACAATTTCTCAAAATTGAAGGCCAATTGGCCATGAGAAAGATGTTGAGAGACTAATTGGTCGATTTTTGAAACATTTGGGGTTAAATTGCCATTTTTGGAAAGTAGGGGCAACATGGTAATTTTTGAAAAGTTGGGGACAAAATTGGAACTTTGGAAAACTTGAGCCCCTTATACAATTTTGAGTAAAATGAGGACTCAAATGGAATTTTGGAAACCTTAGGACTCAAATTTGGGGAAAATTGGCATTAGGGACCTAAAGTTTAGAAAAAATGAACTTTAGGGACCTAAGTGCAATTAATCGATAACTGGTGAGCCTAGGCTTTTATACCAAACTGTAATTGATAAGGTTGCCCAAATCGTGTAGGGACAAGTGTGGCCGGAACACAAGCAAGAAAAAGCTCGCATCAACTATGAAAACCAACCAAGGATGAACACATCACATTTATCGAGTGAGTGGGCTTATTTACATCATACCTCGTTGGGATGGTGAGCACTTTAGAAATGAAAAACCACTTATAAGTGGAGTTTTAACAACATACCTGGTTGGGGTGATGGGCGAACTAAGCTAAAACCTACTTACCAGTTGTAAGTAGAGGAAATCATATCCGGTTGGTATGATGAACCTTCTTGAAGGGAGGAGAAACCCGTTTGCCAGTTGTAAGCGGAGATATCATCACACCCGGTTAGAGAATGAAGTGAAAATATATTTTTGTCAGAAGTGTTCTCCCTTAATTGTGTGCCAATGCTTAAACTATTTGGGAGCTAGAACAGCTCAAATAGGCTAGAGGCCTCGATTTTGAACTTTTGTGGGCTAAATGCACGATTTTAGAAAATCATGTGCAATGGGCTCGAGGCTAGTGAGCACAAGTAGGAGCTCGTAAACAAACTGGAATTGAGAAAGCCATGAAATCTCAAATGAACTTGTTGTGTGATTTCACCATGGTACCAAGTCCGGACCGACAATACTCGATGGACTCGTGGCAATGCGTTAGGGCCAAGTCGATAGACCAACCCATTCAAATAGCTGCAAGTCGGGTTGAGGATTGGGCCGTTGGACCAGTGGCACCAAAGATAAATGGCCAAATGTGAAAGCTATTGTTTTATGCATACCCTTGAGGTACAGGACCATCAAGATGCCCAAGAGGAGTAGTAATGGGTCCTAAGGGCTATTGGACGACATGGTGGAGATAAGGGCAGTTCGTCATGCCAGTAGTCGGGAAGCTCATAGTAGCTTCTTGTGCATGAGACTAATGTGGGGTTAGGATGAGGTCTCTGTCCTCATACGGACATGGAGTGGCACTCGAGTCTGAGGGTCAGATGTCAAGAACATTCACTCATACCCAAGGTAGAAGTGGATGGGCTTCTATCTTGCTGGCTGGTAAAGACCGTCTAAGCCACAAGTGGGTGCAATGGACGGGTTGCTCCTGCGAATGTGTGTACCCTTCTTAATGAAGGGCGTGTGTTGTTTGCTAAACACACCTAATGGAAAAAGGAAAGAGGTTTTGAAAAACCAAAAATTTGAGGAAAGATTCTTCTTAAAATAAATAAGGATTTTGGCACAATTTGAATAAAGTTGTTTTCTTGAAAACTTACTCCCAACACCCACTCACTGAGTTGTAGAACTCACCCATTCCTTTTTACCTCTTTCAGGTAACCGAGGAAGGACCCTTTTTAAAGACATTACTAATTTGGAACGAGATAGGTATGTCTACTTTAAATTACTCAGTTTTGTATAATGTTATTCCAGGAATGACAGATAAAAATGTCACCTTACTCCTCGCGGTTTAGAAAGGGGGAAACCCTTGATAGACCATGAGAGTGGTGGGTTGTTCATGGTGATCCAACCAAACTGGGTCATGGCGTGATATAAGTCCTAAGAACCATAGGTTAAATGAATGCTGATTTTTGAGAAACCAAGGAAAAGCATAGAATTGACTTGTGCCTTGTTTGAAATTGGGGAGAGGGCCACAAAGGGCCAAGCTTCCTATATGTGTGTTATACTTGTTGTGATTGTGATGGGGTCGTGTTAAGAGATGAAACCCGAACCCGGGGTAGTTGGGCCATTTGCTTGAAAAGGGAAGCCTTTTCATATAGAGCCGATCTCCCATTGTTTATTCATTCAAAAATTGAAAAGGGGAGACATCCGAAGAGAACTATTCCCTCCCCCGTGCTTAAAGCACATTTTAGAATGAAAACCGTGGAATGCATTCAGTGTGTTAATTGATGGGGATATAGCATGTGTTGTACAAACTCCCAGTAATGTTATGCTAGTGTCATCATTTCAAGGAATAACCATGAATGTCATGTCCTGATTGCGAATTATATTGTTTATATCGGTATTTGAGGGAAGGGGGTGATGGAGGGGCACCTATGTGGTCGTGCCGTCATCTGAGGGAAAAATGGAGAGGTGATTGGAGGAGATATTTTGTGTGATTTCCATGTTTTTCTAGGACTCCCAAAACATGTATGGGTACCGTCCCAATACACCACTATGATAGGTATAGTAATAGGCTGGCGAGAGGTAGGAATGCGACTTTGTGCCGGTGCTTAGAACACCAGCTGTGAGTGCGAAGAAGGTTCGCAACCCCTTCACTCCAATTGTTGTCTAGTACTGTCCAGCAAGACAGTGCATTATGGAGTGCTTTACGTTTTATTCATGGGGCCTAAGTAGCCCGCTTGTGTGCGAGCCTGAGAGCCCAAGTTGTGCGAGAGAGCACATGAGTTCCACCAGGACCCTAGGGTGCCAAGGCACCAAGCTAGAAAGGTGGCACATGTGAAGTTTTGGGTGATGGGGATGAGAGCTATAGCATCTCCCACACTCCAGCTCCTAGTCTGGGATGAGCCAAAATGATATCCATTCCGGGTGGATTTGTGTTTAAGTGGTTAGGGCCATGAGCACTACTTGTTTGTTTTGCTTGCCTAAGTTGTCGGGCCGAGGCACAGGTCGAGATAACTTAGGAGTGTCACCCGAGCATAAGCCATATGACTATAAGAGATTATGTCCCTTGTTTGAATTGTGTGAATTTGGTACATGAAATACCCGATAAAGATGAGACCGAGAATACTCGGTCGTAAGATAGAGGTGGGCCGAATGATCTGAGACTATGTCTTAAAGGGGAGGAAGTAAACCATGGACTCTATGGAAAATATGAGCAAGTTAGAGTAGGCCTTGTATGCTAGATGTTTTATGGGAAATGTGTGAGTTGTAAGCCATATAGTAGCATGACGTCATCATCCCACTCATTAAGCTATTGGCTCATACCTCCCCCAAATCATATTGCAAGTAAACCTAAGCGCTCGAGGAAGGAACGAGAAGCTTACACCTATGGAACCCTACCGTTCAGGTAAATTCATGACTTGCACATGAATTACTACTTATCATTTTGCTATCATTCCCGGGGTTTCAATGTAAACAAACATTTAGGCTCATTGCATATTTATATAAAAAGTTAAATTTTCCACTACATTTAAAAAAGAGTTAAGGGTCTTAGCCTAGATTCCGTCGGTTTTACTTTGACAAAGGATCCCACATTTGTAACATCAATGGAATCAGGGAGGAGGGGGGGGGGGGGGGGGGGTGTTGTCTCACGAGTACTTGGACGTGTGTTTCGGGTCATGGCTTGAGAGCCCCTTCGAGTGGTATAAGAGCCCGTGTTTTTAAAATTGAAAATTTGTAACTAAAATTGTTTTGGGAGAGATGGAAATTAGGACTAGAAATGATACGTCTTCATATATAAGATTAAAGTGAACAAGTTCACCAATTATCCCTACCCATCCTTGATATAGATATGGAAATCATGTGCACCACCAACCAGTACAGAAAGGGTTGAGGAGCTAGGAACATTGAGGGGTAGCACACCCTAGGGATGAACCGATCCTTGTGGACTCAAGTGACTCGAAGAACACGACTCCAAAGGACACTAATAGCAGAGTGTCAAGACCCGTGGGAGTGGGGTACTATGAAGTCGAGTCGAGCTAATGGCCGATCATACCATACACTGATGACCACGAATGGGAGAGCATGCTAGAGAGTGTAGGCTGCTTCCATGGAGGTGGAGATGTGGTGACAACCAAGAATTGGCTTCATAACTTGATGCAAGGTATGGATGCACTTGAGAGGCATTATCTAGATCGAGTGCTCATGGCTACCAGACTCCTCTCTAACGAGGCCCTAGAATGGTGGAAGGTGGTGCGACGTGAATTTTGGGGGTTGGGAACCCCCGATTGGCTAATTTTCCATGAAAGTTTTACTGAGAGGTTCCTCCCCACTACTAAGTTAGAGGGATTAACCCTCCAATTGGCCATGTTAATGTAGGGGAATGAGATAGTGCCAGTCTATGTCACAGAGTTTATGCAGCTTTAGAGTTTCACTCCCGATTGGATACAATCCGACATAATCTATCAACGGTTCATCCAAGGGCTAAGCCTATCACACCCCAGCCTAGTTTGGTTGGAACCCTATGATCAACCTGCCACTCCTCCTGGTATTTAAAAAGAGTAACCATCATTGTGATACCGACATGAGTAAGCTGTAACTTGAAAATATTTCAAAATAATTTAAGGAAATAAGATTCCATAAAATATACCATAATATTAATAATGTATAAGACTTACCAAGAAGTTGAATCTCCACACACGTTGTCATGCCCCGACCCAATTTGGTCAGATCCTCATGATCAACCTGTCACTACATTGGTTCAAGAGGGGTTTCCCCCTTCCTTAAATCAAGAGGAGCCATGTGAAATCACAACCTTGTTCCCTGGAATAACACACATCAATAAAAATGCAAGCTTAAAAATGAAATAATTTTATCTACTCCTAAAAATGGATAGAAAAGAGGGGTGAGTTTCTACAACTCACTGAATGGATGTTTGAAAAAACATTTTCTAACATAGTATTTTATTGGAGTGTGTGAGAGTTCTTATTTCCTTTAAGATCATTTCTTCCTCAAATTTTAGTTTTCAAACACTTTTCCTCATTATCCACAATCGGTGTGTTTAACAATCAACATACGCCCTTTATCATGAAAGGATCACACATTTGTAGGGTAGCCCATCCACTACACCCACTTGTGGAATCGAAGTGAATTTACCGGCTACCTAGATAGAAGCCCATCCACTTCTACCCTAGGAATAGGTGGATGTTCGCGACATGCAACCCTCAAACCTGAAAATCAACTCCATATTCGTTTGAGGATAAAGACCTCATCCTGACCCCACCCTAGTCTCATGCACATTAAGCTACTTCAAGCTTCCCTAACTACTGGCACGACAAACTGCCCTTATCTCCACCATGTCGTCCAATAGTCCCTAGGACGCATCATTACCCCCTCTTGGGCGTTTTGATGGTCCTGAACCTCAAGTGCATGCAGAAACAAAAGTTTTCCACAAAGCCATTTATCTTTGGTGCCACTCGTCCAACGGCCCTGACCCTCAACTCAACCTACAACTGTTTATCTAGAACGATATGTGGACCTGGTCCTGTCGCACTACCACCAGTCCATCGAGTATGTCGATTCTATCTTGGTACCATGTCCAAATCACATAAATAATTCATTAAGAATTTTGTTTCATACTCCAATATGGAGTAAAGCCCTTGTCGAAGTTGGATAAACTCTTGCTTCTTCTCATTAATCAAATGAGGAGCAAAGTATTCCTCCGCATACCTCTCCTCAAATTGTTCCTCAATGGGGGTGGTGGTATGCAAGTTTCGGACATTGTCCCACCACCATTTAGCACTTACCTCCAGGAAGAATTCTATCATAATCACCATGTCCTCTGGTGGTATCCTGACGATTCCCATTAGCTTCTTAATGTTTGGCTGCCAATGCATAGTGGCACCAGCATCTTTCTCTCTGAGGAAAGGCTTACACCCCAGTTAACGGAGAGTCAAGAGATTTTTTGGGATGTCTATTGGAGGGGAATGGCTAACATGAGGAGGATGAGATTACACTTCCATTGGTTCAACCGGAGAATTGGTGCCTGCCACAGGGAAGAGTTTAGGTTACCCAAATACACGGGTGAACTCCTCATACAACCTCTGGTGTTTCGAGCTAAGTCCAGGAGGGGTTGTTTGGGCTCCTCTTGGAGTTTCTACAGGTAGGGGTGGTTGGGCGGTTTTAGAGACTACGACTCTAGTTCTTTTGGTTAATTTCTTGGGAGCAATTCTATAAATTTTAAAATCATTCCTATTAATTACTATATTTTCTAGTCTTGATAATGTATTTGAGGAAAAAGGCTTTGATACCACTCAAGTTGTCATGCCCCGATCTAGTTTGGTCAGATCCCCATGATCAACCCGCCACTCTCCCAGTTTATTAAGGGTTTTCCCCTTCTTTTAAACTGTGATGAGTAAAGCGTCCTTTTAAACCTATACCTTTGCTAGAATAACATTAATCAAAACTGAAAGAAATTTAAACTTAACATACATGTCTTTCAGGTGTGGTTAACATGAGGTTTTTGGATAGGTTTTCCCCTGATTACCTGAAAAGAGGTCTAAGGGAAGGGGTGAGTTGGGCAACTCAGTGAATGGGTGTTTTAAAATTTGACTTTTAGAAAATAGTTTGAATTGGAGTGCACCAAACTCCTTATTTTCTTTAAAATATTTCATACTCAAAATCTCAGTTTTCATATCCATATCTCATCATTAACCACAAACAGTGTGTTTATCAACCAACACATGCCCTTCATCATGAAGGGAACACACATTTGCAGGGCTACACGTCCACTGTACCCACTTGTCGCATCAAAGCGACTTTACCGACCACCTAACTAGAAGCTCGTCCACTTCTACCTTGAGAATGAGTAGATGTACGTGACATCCGACCTCAATCCCGTAAATAAAACTCTATGTCCATATGAGGACAGAGATCTCATCCTAACCCTACCTCAGTCTCGCATGCATGAAGCTACGTCGAGCTTCTCTGACTACTCGCACGATAATCTCCCCTTATCTCCACCATGTCGTCCAGTAGCCCCTAGGATACATCACTACCCCGTCTTGGGCATCTTGATGGTCCCGAACCTCAGTGCATGCACAAAACAACAGTTTTCCTCATAAGCCACTTAATCTTTGGTGTCACTAGTCCAACGGCCCCGACCCTCAACTCGACCTGCAACTGTTTGTCTCGACTGGTCCGTCAACCTATCTTGTCACACTGCCGCCAGTCCATTGAGTATGTTGGTCCTGTCTTGGTACCATGGGCAAACATATCATTCATTTAAAATTTCCATTGCTTCAACTCATGTTTGTTTACGAGCACTTGCTTGTGCCAACTGGCCTTAGGCCCACTGTACAAGATTTTCAAAATCAAGCAATTTAGCCCCCAAGTTCCAAAACTGAGGCCTCTGGCCTATATAAGCTATTTGCGCTCTCGTCAAAAAGGTCTCCCAAAAAGTTTAAGCAGCAGCACACAATCAGGGGAGAGCACTTCCAACAAAAATAATCTTTCAACCATCCATCACACCACTCGGGTGTGAAGACATCTCTGCTCATAATTGATGAACGGGTTTTCTACTTTCATTTGGGAAGTTCATCATACCAACCAAGTATGATCTATTTACAACCGTTAAGTAGTTTTTCCATATGTTTTCTCACATCACCCCATCCAATTGTGATGTTAAAATCCGACATTGTAGCAGGTTTTCTTTTCCGGGGTGCATATCATCCAAACCGGGAATGATATAAAAAAAATCCCACTCACCCGTTAATGTAGTGAATTCCACTTAATCGGCTTTTTGTCTCCACATGAGCTTGTCTTGGTTGGCATTCTCGGTACTTTGTGTTCCTACATAATATGAACATCATTGTTCATTATCCTTTGGCTTGATGGCCTTCATTCATCACGAATGAATAACATACCCAAACTTTTCAATTATATGCAATTAGGTCCCTAAGTTCTTTTTCTATAACTTTAGGTCTCTAATACCGATTTTCCACCAATTTGAGTCCCAAAACTTCTAAAATTCACCTTGGGACCTCAATTTATTCAAAATCACAAAAAGGGGTTGGAGTTTCCCAAATTTTCAATTTGGTCACCAATTTTTCCAAAATTACCATGTTGCCCCTAATTTACAAAAAATGGTAAATTTCATCCCAAAAATTCCAAAATCGACCAATTGGTCCTCCAGCATATTTTCCATGCACAATTGGCCCTCAATTTTATGAAATTGCACTTTAGTCCCTCAAATTTTCGAAATTCCCAAAATTTCCCCAAATTTCAACCTTTAAACTTGGTTGAATTTGATTTCATCAAATTGACCAATCAAACGAGGTTAATTGTTGAAATTAAAGGTAGATTTAAGTTCCTACACATTCATACGATTCAATTGCACTTTGAACCTGATGCTAAATTCATTTTTCTAGGTGGCTTAAAAATTTAAATTTGAGATTTAAGGACACCATTAGATAGAAAATGAATTTAGAAATTTTTAGATTTAAAAAATTCAGTTGAATTGGGGGTGAACCATCTAGTTTAAGATTTGAACCTAGTTAGGACCGGTCCGGTCTAGGTCGGAACAATGTCATCTTCTTCCTTCAGATGACAGCATTGTTTACTCGTCGAAAAACTACGCAGTGCCAACAAAGCTGAAAAGTCTCCAGTCAGGAAGTTTCAGGCAATGAATGACCGCCATTTTGGTGCCAATCGGATGGCCAAGAAGACCCCAAGCTTCCTATATAATGAGTCCCTCCTCATTCATCCTCCTCACACCTAAAAACTCCACTCTCTCTCTACTTCTCCATTTTTTGGTGAAGCTCAAAGCAAAGCTCTAACTTAGGCATTTTTATGAGCCAAAGAAGGCATGGTTGGGTTCTTTAGATTCCGGGAGAAGCCGGCTACACAATTGTAGTCTCCATTTGCTCTTTGAATCAGCGGAGAAACTTCGATGTGATAAAACAATGAAGCAATCCGGTAGACCGAAGCTGCCCTATTTTGGCCAAGCTGAAAACAATTAATTCAAGCCTTTTCCAGGCCAAACCAAGCTCTCCCAACACTTCCAAAGCCCTCATATGACTAAATTAGAGCTGAAAGGTAAGCAGATTTGGCTCCACTCTATAATTTCCGATCAGTTCCAAAGAGAGAACCGATCAAAACACACTAACCAAATTCACCATCAATTGTTGCAATTCTTGATCATAGGATGACCCTCAAGATGAGAGCTATATGCCCAGATCGAAAGCTTCGACCACCGCACCCCTGACAGAAAGCTTTCAAAGCTTTCTCTCCCTAAAATCAGTTTTTCGGCAAAGCTCCGTTTGAGCTCATTACGGCATCAATTCATGCGAATCAAAGTGCAATTGAATCGTATGGATCTGTAGGAACTCAAATCCACCTTCAATTTCAACAATTAACTATGATTGATCGGTTAATTTGATGAAATGAAATCCAGTCAGGTTGAAAGGTTACAATTGGGGAAATTTTTGGGAATTTCAAAAATTTGAGGGACTAAAGTGCAATTTCCCAAAATTGAAGGCCAATTGGGCATGGAAAAGATGTTGGAGGACCAATTGGTCAATTTTTGGAATTTTTGGGGTCAAATTTGCCATTTTTGTAAAGTAGGGGCAAAAAGGTAATGTTAGAAAAGTTAGGAACCAAATTGGGAATTTGAGAAACTTGAATGCCTTTTAGCAATTATGAATAAATTGAGGTCCAAAGGTAAATTTTTGAACTTTCAAGACTCAATTTGGGGGAAAATCGATATTAGGGACCTCAAGTTGAAGAAATAGAACTTTAGGGACCTAATTGCAATTAATTGAAAAGTTTGGGTATTTTATTCATTTGTGATGAATGAAGGCTATAAAGCCAAAGGATAATGAACAAGAATGTTCATATCATGTAGTCGCATGAAATACCAGGAACGCCAGCCAAGACAAATTCACGTGGAGACAAAAAGTCGGTTAAGAAGAATTCACCACATTTACAAGTGAGTGGGATTTTTATATCATACCCAATTAGGATGATAAGCACCTTGAAAATGAAAACTCACTACTAAGTGGTATTTTAAACATCACACCTGAGAGTACTGATGTGAAAATCACGTAAAAAAACTAATTAATAGTGTAAGTAGATCATACCCGATTGGTATTATGAAACTTTCTCAAAGGAAGTGGAAAACCCATTCATTAGTTATGAGCGAAGATGTCCTTATACTTGATTGGTATGATGGACAACTGAAAAGTATATTTTGTCGAAAGTGCTCTCCCTTGACTATGTGCCACTGCTTAAACATTTTGGAAGACTTTTTTAATGGGAGCTCGAATAGATCTGTTAGGTCTGAGGCCTCAATTTTGGAACTTGGGGGCTAATATGCCCGATATTGAAAATCTTGAATAGTGGGTCCTAGGCCAGTTGGTACAAGCAGGAGCTTGTAAACAAACATGATTTTAAGCGATGAAAACTTAAGTAAATGAATTGTTTGGCCATGGTATCGAGACAGGACTGACATACTTGATAGACTAGTAGCTGTGCGACATGACAGGTCGACGAACCAGTCGAGACAAACAGCTACAGGTCGAGTTGAGGGTTGGGGCCGTTGGACTAGTGGCACCACAGATTATATGGCATAATGTGAAAAATGTTGATTGTGCATGCACTTGAGGTTTGAGATCATTAAGACGCCCAAGAGGGGTAGTGATGCGTCCTATGGGCGGCCGGATGACAAGGTGACGATAAGAAAAAAAAGAAGCTACTAGGTTTGTGTTTCTTGTAATACCAGCTAGTCACGGAGTTATGTGTTTGTAGTCCATGGAGTTCTGTGTTTGTACTCCACGGAGTTCTGTGTTTGGTCTCCATGAAGCTGTTGTTTTTGGGACTTCCTAAAACTCCTGTGTTTGAGTTTCATGTGTGCGAGACAGAGATATAGTCTCTATCCTCATACGGACACAGAGTTTTATTCGTGTGTGTTCCCTTCATGATGAAGGGCATGTTTAGTTGATAAACACACCGGTTAGGGTTGAGGAGTGAGTAATGGCGATGAAACTGAGATTTTGAAAATGAGAACTTTTATAATAAGAAGTTTGGCACACTCCAATTTAAATATTTTCCCATAAAAGTCAAACTTTAAACACTCATTCACTAAGTTGTTGAACTCACCCCTACCTTATATCCCTTTTCAAGTAAGAAAAGGAAACCTACCCAAAGACCTCATGTTAGTCACACCTATAAGACAGGTATGTAGGTTAAAATATTTATGCATTTTTTATTTATGTATTCCAAGAAAGGTACAAGGTTAAAGGATGCCTTACTCCTCCTGGGTTTAAAAGAGGGGAAAACCCTTAGTAAACCGGGAAGAGCGGCGGGTTGCTCACGGGGATCCGACCAAATCGGGTCAGGGCATGACAACTTAAGTGGCATCAGAGCCTATTTCCTCGAATACATTATCAAGACTAGAGAACATAGTAACTAATAGGAATAATTTTAAAATTTACAGATGGCTCCCAAAAAAGGAACAAAGAGAACTAGAGATGCAGTCTCTAACACTGCCCAACCAACCCTCCATATGGAAACTCCCCGAGAAGCCCACACAACCCCACTTGGATTAAGCATGGAACATCAGAGATTGTACGAAGAGTTCACCTAAGTGTTTGGATGGCCTAACCTTACTCCTAAGGTGGACCCCAACCCTCAAGTTGAGCCCGAGGAAGTACAATCCCATCTCCCTCCTACTAATGTTCCTCCTCTAGTGGACATTCCCAAATACCTCAAAACCCTCTGAAAATTAGGATGTAAACCATTCCTAGGAGAAAAGGATGATGGGACTGCTATGGACTGGCTAGCTAGCATCAAGAATCTCATGGGGATAGGCAGGATTTCACTAAAGGATATGGTGATCCTAGCAGAGTTTTTCTTGGAAGCTAGTGCGAAGAGGTGGTAGGATAATGTCAGAAGCTTGCATGCCACCACCCTCACATGGGAGCAATTTGAGGAAAGATATACAGAGGAATACCTAGCTCCACATCTAATCAATGAGAAGAAACAAAACTTTCTCCGAGTCTGACAAGGGCTTAACTCTATTTCAGAGTATGAAACCAAGTTTAACGAGTTAAGACCCTTTGCCCCTAACCTAGTCGGACATGCAGATGTTTGCCAATAATTTGTGGATGGTCTTAATATGGACACACGAGACCGAATGGGAGTACTAGGACACTCTATAGATTTAGCTGCCTTCATCAGCATGGCCCATGAATGTGAGCATCTGGTATAGACGAGACACCATCGGGTAGAACAGACTGGTAGGAAAGAGGAAGGAGGTTAGGACAGTTAAGGAAGACAAAAGTAGCTTCGTGGACAAAAATGGAGAACAAGAATGGGGTTCTCTAGGACAATGGAAGGTTATCATACACAAAGGGAGACAAATACAGTTCTGCCAAGGAGATGCCCTTATTATTCCAAGTGCCAGAAAAACCATGAAGAACTATGCTGAATATGCTACGAATGAAGACAGTCTGGCCATTTTGCGAAGAACTGCCCAGCTCTTCAGGGCAATACACAACAAAGATCCCAGCTACAACTTCAAGGAAACCCAAGGGCACTAGACAGAGGGCAAGACACCACCACTAAATCAAGGGTCCTAACCAGAATATACAATCTCACTTAAGAAGAAACACGGAAAGACCCTAGTACCGTAGTTAGTACTTACCAAAATTCCCCTAAATAAATATAGATAAAACTGTAATTCTTTATCATCATAATGAAAGTTATATTTTCTACAAAGATAAAGTTGTGATACAAGTAAGAGAAAATATAAAGGACGTACCCACAAAATTTCAAGGATTAAACAGGAAAGGATGACATTTAAGTACGTCACTTTGAGAATAGATACACTCAAGGACACTTAGAATTTCAAAAGAATGGGTAAGAATACTACCAAGGAAGGAAAACTCTAGGGAACCATATATATCGTAACTAAGAGGTAATGGAAGCAAGTGGCGAGGGATAAGGAGATGAGATTGCAAAGGAAGTGCATGCTGGGGTGAAAGAATTAAAGAAGGCATGCTAGAACGATCCAAGAAAGTATGTTAAACCCAAGGGAACGATTGAACAACTTCGAACTCTCGACCATGAAATTTTGAGCAAGAACCCTCAAGAGGAAGAAACTGCCCTCGGTAGAGGAAGAAGTGAATATAAAGATATTATTTTGGACGTGTGGGTAAGACATGCCTATTTATGATAAACTTCAAAAAGTGAGTAAACAACAAAAAGGAAAAGACATTACTTAAGTGTGTGATGCAAAAAGGGCTAAGTGAAAGAACAAACAAAGGGTTGGCATGTCAAGAAAATCTCGAGTGAACATTAAAGGAAGTTATTCCGAATACAAAGGATGTTGATTTAGTTTTGGGGACAAAACTCCTAACAGGAGGGAAGATTTGTAAACCTCGTCCCTTTAAAACAAGGAAAATCCGGGAAAGAACCGGTCAACTAGAATGAGAAAAACCGAACCAGTTCACAAACTTGATCATTAAGGAATGGGCAATTTGGGAATTTACAACTTCCGAATGACCAAAAGGGTTCATAAAACCTTGGAAAAGGATCTTAGGATGATTTGGGAGAGAAAACCAAACCGGTTCAGGAGAACCTAATCCAAACTAGATTGAACCAGTTTATGAACCGATTTGGTTCATGAATCGGAACTAATAAAGAAAGGGTAAATTGGGAAATTTTTGGATCCCGAGTGACCTAAGGAGTCACAAAAATCATGAAAAAGGACTTTAGGATGAATTGGAGATGAAGACCAAACTAATTCAGGTGAACCGGATCCGAACTGGATTGAACCTATTTGGACCAGTTTGAACCATTATTGAATAGGATGCTAAATTCATTTTCTAGGTAGCTTAAAAAATTTTAATTTGAGATTTGAGACCACCATTAGATAGAAAATGAATTTAGAAATTTTTATATTTGAAATTTTCGGTCAAATTTAGGGTGAACCGGCCAGTTTAATCTTTGAACCTGGTTCGAACCAGTTTGGTATGGTTAGGAATAATGTCGTCTTCTTCCTTCAGATGACAACATTGTTCACTCGCCGAAAAATCATACAGCACCGACGAAGCTGAAAATTGTTTGGCCAGAGTGTTTTAGGCAATGAATAACCGCCATTAAGGCACCAACACTGCCACAGCCCTTAGACGACCTCAACTAAGCTGAAAGGTAAGTCAATTCAGCCCTCCTCAATCGTTGCAAGTCGTAGTTAGAGAGAGAAACTGCAGAATTTCACTGACAAAATTCTCCCTCAATTCGCCATAAATTGTTACGATTCTTGATTTTTGGAGGAATCTCAGCACGAGAACTACCTTCCCTGATAGAGAGATTGGACCGTTGCACCTCCGACGATATGTTTTCGAAGCTTTCTCTCTATAAGTTTAGTTTATTGGCAAAGCTCTGTTTAAGCTCATTTCGAACCCAAATGATTTGGTTCAAAGCTCAATTGAATCGTATGGAAGTGGAGAAACTGATCCATACCTTGAAATAGAGAAAATAACCCCGATTGAATGGTCAATTTGATGAAATCAAATTTGATTAGTTTGAAAGGGGGAAATTGGGGATTTCATAAAATCGAGGGACCAAATTACAATTTCCCAAAATTGAGGGTTAATTGACCATGAAAAGGATGTTGGAGCACCAATTGGTCAATTTTTTAAATTAATTGGGGTCAAATTGCCATTTTTGTAATGTAGGGGTAAAATGGTAATTTTGGAAAAGTTTGGGACCAAATTGGAAATTTGGAAAACTTGAACCCCATAAATGATTTTGAGTAAATTGAGGACCCAAAGTGGATTTTTGGAGGTTTCGAGACTCAATTTGGCAAAATGTTAGCATTAGGGACTTAAAGTCAAGAAAAAATAACTTTAGGGACCTAAATGCTATTAATTGAAAATTTTGGGCTTAGCCATTCATAAGTGGGAAACAAAAGTTGTTATGCCAAATATTAATATATAAGAATGTCCAAATCATGTAGGAGCACGAGGAACTGGAACGCTAGCAAGAGAAGCTCGTGTCAACTTTAAAAACTATTCGAGGACGAACATGTCATAGTTAACGAGTGAGTGGGTTATTCACATCATACCCGGTTGGGATGATGAGCACTTCGGAAATGAAAAACCACTACTATGTGGAATTTTAAAATCACACCTAGTTGGAGTGATGTGAGAACTATGCGAAAAAACTACTTAGTGGTTGTAACTAGATCATACCTGGTTAGTATGATGGACTTCCTCAAAGGAAGTAGAAAACCCACTTACCGGTTGTAAGCGGACATGTCATCACACCTGGTTGGTGTGATGGATGGAAAAAAAATTTTGTCACATGTGTTCTCCCCTGATTGTGTGCCAATGCTTAAAACTTTTGGGAGACCTTCCCGATGAGAGCTTGAATAACACAGATAGGCTAGAGGCCTCGGTTTTGGAACTTGGGGGCTAAAATGCTCGGTTTTGGAAAATCATGCATAATGGGCCCAATGTTAGTTGGCACGAGCAGGAGCTCATAAACAAACATGATGATAAGCCATAAAAATTCTAAATGAATGATTTATGTGATTTGGCCATGGTACCAAGACAGGACCAACATACTTGATGGACTGGCAGTAGTGCAACAAGACAAGGTCGACGGACCAGTCTAGACTAATAGTTGCAAGTCGAGTTAAGGGTCGGGGCCATTGAAACAATAGAACCAAAGATAAATGGCTTTGTGGAAAACTTTTGTTTGTGCATGCACTTGAGGTTTGGGACCATCAAGACACCTAAGAGGGGTAGTGATGCATCCTAGGGGCTACTAGACGACATGGTGGAGATAAGGGCAGTTTGTCATGCTAACTATCAGGGAAGCTCGACATAGCTTCATGCACATGAGACCAAGGTGGGGTCGAGATGAGGTCTCTATCCTCATATGGACACAGAGTTGATTTTCGGGTTAGAGGATCGGATGTCGCGAACATCCACTCATTCTTAGGGTAGAAGTGGACCGACTTTTATCTAGGTGATTGGTAAAGACACTGATGCCACAAGTGGGTGCAGTGGACGGGCTGCCCTGTGAATGTGTGAGTCCCTTCCTAATGAAGGGCGTGTGTTGATTATAAAACACACCTCATGTGGAAATGAGGAAAATGGGTTGAAAAAACGTGAATTTAAGGAAAGAATATTTTTTAATGAAATAAGGAGTCTGACACACTCCAATTAAAGATGTTTTAATTATGAACACTCTCTCCCAACACCCATTCACTATGTTGTCAAACTCACACCCTTTCTTTACCCCTTTTCAGTAACTAAAGGAAAACCCATTTAAAAGACCTACTTGTAGCTGAACTTGCAAGATAGGTATGTAAAGTTAAATTTATTCAGTTTTGATTAATGTTATTCCAAGAAACACAGATGAAAAATGATGTCTTACTCCTTGCGGTTTAGAGAAGGGAAAACCTTTAATAAACCGAGGGATTGGCGGGTTGCTCACGGGGATCTGACCAAACCAAGTTAGGGCATTACACAATGCCATATTTTGAAAAATTCATGAAAGTAGGCCCAAGGCCAATGGAAATGGGCGTTACACAATGCCATCATCATAAATGGATGATGTGTGCTTAAGACTACCAAGCCAGAGTCGGGTTGTAGCCCAATAAAGGTCTTAAACAATAAGACTATTGATTATGATTGTTAATGATACGGAACCATGAGGCATTTGGTATGGGATAATGATGGTTATAAGAGATGTTAGACAATAAGGATAGAATAAGGGAAGTGATCACTGGTCCAGTATGTCACAAGGCTTTGGGAGTTCCACTACACAATAGATATGGTGAAGGTGAAAGGTATCATCCCTCTATAGTGGACAACTTCATCAGAAATGTTTGGGGGTTAGGCAATGGTGCTCACACATACAAATGGTTGAATTTGTAGCCTCACACCAATGTGGTTGAGGTTGTAGACTCTTACTAAGGTGGACAGTAAAGACGATTCGGGCCACAAGTAGGACAAATCGAGGTTGTAGCTTCATTGGGTGTGTTCTATAAATGTTTGATCCCTTTAATGAGAAATGATGTATAATTGTTTGTCATATACAAACGTATGCGAATTTTACCTTAAATAAAATTATGAAAGTTCTTCCAGGTAGTAAGGTACTTAATTTTATCTTATCGTATACAAGCAGAGAAATTTGACTGAAAACCATGTGAAAAGCTTTTTTTATTGATAAAATAAGTAGTGGCTTGTTAAGTTGACCTCCTAACACATTGGGATTAAAGTAAAAAATATCCTTATGCATAACCTGTTATGTGAGACATGCTTATCAAATGCAAGTAACTTTTTTAAAACTTATTATGAATGAAACCAATGATATGTTCTTTCCAAGGGATTAAACTGATTACAAACTTGTCATATATAAGTATATTTATTTTAAGCTCTAAGCTTATCTAGGTAAACCCTTGTTTTTACTTAACCTCCATGAAAACCTATTTATAGTTTGTGCTGAGTCGTTGACATGACGTCACCATGTTAGCTAAACCCTCTCACTAGGTTGTGAAACTCAATCTCCTCCAATACCAATTTCTAGAATGAAAATAATATTTGAATACATGAAGAATTGAAAAGATTCATACAACTTCAAGGTATATTTTACATTAAGTGCTTAGTTTCTGTGTGGTTTCTAAATTTTATTTTTCAAAAAGATCAATTTATTATTTTTAGAAAATGATTTGAGTTATTATGTTTTGAGTTTTGCACCATGTTAAATTTACAATAATGAGGTACCCATTGTTGTAAAAACGGGAGGATATAACGAGTTGTCTGCAGGTCCGACCGGGGAAACCGAGTCGGGTGTAACATGGGTAGTAACTTAACACATTATGGCATGTTGTTTGTGTGTAGGTTTTACCTTGAAAAAGGATATAGGGCTCAAAAACCATATGATATTATTGTGAATGCTGGTAGAAAGATTTGACAAGATATCAAGTCAATTCTTATATCATTATTTGTATACCGCATGAAATCATTTGCATGATATTTATATCATGGATAAGGGAATGTTTATTTTTAAAATGTGGATAGTAATAAGAGGGAGTTGGTAGTTATAAATGTGGATAGTGATAAGGATGATATTTATGATTTGGGGAGAAAATTTATTTTTAAAATGTGGATAGTGATAAGGGGGAAATGACTTATATAGATGGATAGTGATACGTGTGGTATTTATAATCAAATTTGTTATTGATTTGGTAAATTGCTATGGATAGTGATTAGGTGATACTTGTGATTTAGAATGTATTGTATTATTATTTATGTAAACCCCACACTTTTGAGTTAAGGAAAATTAGGAAAAGAATCGGTTAAACCGAGTAAGAAAGCTGAGACGGTTTACAAACCCAATCATTTGGGAACAAGCAATTTGGAAATTTACAACTTCCGAGTGATCCAAAGCGTTTATTAAACCTTGGAAAAGAAACTTAACACAAATTAGAATAGAAAAACCAAACTGGTTCAAGTGAACGAGAGTCCATAAGAACTCTAAAGTTAAGTGTGCTTACTCGAGAGTAGTGTGAGGATGGATGACCTCCTGGGAACGATTTAATACACGGTTTTACACCTATATAAAGAGGTCATTCCTATTCATTCTCCTCACACATGAACACTTCTCTCTCTCTACTGCTCCATTTCTTGGTGAAGCTCAAACTAGAGCTTCGACTTGAACAAAGGTCGGGCTCTTTAAAACCGGGGAGAAGACAGTTATCTGATAGCAAACTCCAATCAATCTGAGAATCATTGGAGAAGCACCGGCATGATAGAATAGTGAAGCAGCTTCAGCGGAACGAAGCTGCCCTATTTTGGCCAAGTTGAAATCGGCCATTTCAAGCCCTCCTCAGGCCAAACCAAGCCCTCCCAACACTTCCTCAGCCTTTCCACGGCCGAATTAGGACCGAAAGGTAAGCCAATTCGACTCCCCTTTATAATTTTCGATCGATGCTAGAGAGAGAGTCGATCGAATTTCAATGATGAAATTCTAATCCAATTCTACATCAATTGATGCGATTCTTGATTATAGGATGAACCTCAGGATGAGAGCTATCTGTCCAGATCAAAAGCTCGAACCATCGTGCCTTCACCGGTGAGTAATCGAAGCTTTCTCTCTCTATAGTTCATTTTCCGGTGAAGCTCTGTTTGAGCTCGTCCCGACATTAAAACTTGCGATTCACATTTCTGAATAATCGTATGAACATGTAGAAACTCAATTTCAACTTCAATTTCAACAATTGGAAACCTTTGATGGGTCAATTTGATGAAATCAAATTCGGCTGTGTTAAGAAGTTGGAATTGGGGGAAAATTGGGGATTTTTGAAATTCAAAGGACCAAAATGAAATTTTATGAAATTGAGGGTCAATTGGACATGAAAATAATGTTGGAGGACCAATTTAGGAATTTTGAAAATTTTGGGGCAAATTTTACCATTTTTGTAAAGGAAGGGCAAAATGGTAATTTTGGAAAAGTTGGGGGACCAAATTGGAAATTTGGAAAATTAAACCTCTTTTTGTGAAATGGAATAAATTGAGGTCCTATGATAAATTTTAGAAGTTTCAGGACTCAATTTGAGGAAAAATCGGCATTTGGGACTTAAAGTTAAAGAGAAATAACTTTAGGGACCTAATTGCAAATAAATGAAAGTTTGACTTTCTCATTCATTTGGAATGAATGAAGGCGATTAGGCCGAAGGATAATGAACCAAGATGTTCATATCGTGTAGGAATGCGAAATACCGGGAACGCCAGCAAGGATAAGCTTGCGTGAATATAAAGAACCAGTTTAGTGGAATTTACGACATTAACGGGTGAGTGGGTTTACTAACATCATAGCCGGTTGGGATGATGAGCACAACTTAAAGATAAAAACCACTTACCAGTTGTCAATGGAAATTTTATATCATACCCGGTAAGGGATGATAAGTACCTCGGTATAAAAACCCACTATTTAATGGTATTTTAATCATCACTACTTAGAGAAAGTTATGTGAAAATTATGCAAAAAAAAATTACTTACCGGTTGTAAGTAGATCATACCCGATTGGTATGATGAGACTTTCTCGAAGGAAGTTGAAAACTCGTTCATCGGTTATGAATAGAGATGTCCTTATACTGGTTGGTATAATGGATAGTGAAAACCTATTTTGTCGGAAGTGTTCTCCCCTGACTGTGTGCCAATGCTTAAACAATTTGGGAGACCTTCTCGACAGGAGCTCGAATAGCTCTGATAGGTCGGGGGCCTCGATTTTGGAACTTGGGAGCCAAATGCCCGATTTTGAAAATCTCGTACAGTGGGCCCAAGGCCAGTTGGCACGAGCAAGAGCTCATAAACAAACATGATATATGTGTCATAAAACTTAATAAGTGAATTGTTTGGCCATGGTAACAAAATAGGACCGACATGCTCAGTCAACTAGCAGCAATGCGACATGACAAGTCGACGGACCAGTCAAGACAAACAACTGCGGGTTGGGTTGAGAGTTGGGGACATTGGACTAGTGGCACCACAGATTACATGGCAATATAAGAAAACATTGTTTGTGCATGCACTATGAGTACGGGATTATCAAGACACCCATGAGGGGTAGTGATGTGTCCTAAGGGCCCTGGACGACCCGGTGAGTATAAGAGTAGATTGTCATTCCAGGTGTCTGTGCGAAATTTGGAGTAGCACCAAGCGCATGAGACCGGGGTGGGGATAGGATGAGGTCTCTGTCCTCATACGGACACGAAGAAGTGATTTTGGGATTATGGGTCGAATGTCGCGTACATCCGCTTATTCCCAGGGTAGAAGTGGTTATACTTCTATTCGGATGGTAGGAAAAGTCGCTCTAAAGCCACTAGCAAGTTCAATAGTGATACTGACTTGCGAATGTGTGTAACCTTCATGATGAGGGATGTGTGTTGGGTGATGACACACCGTGGTAACTAAGAAATAATGGAAAAACCCGAATTTTTAAATGAAGGGATTTTTGAAAATAAAGGAGTCTAGCACACTCCATATAAATATTTTTCTTAAAAGTCAAAAGCTTTTAAAAACCCATTCACTGAGTAGTCGTACTCACCCCCTCTCTTATATCCCTTTCAGGAAATCCCGGAAAGCCTCCCCTTAAAGACCGTCAACTAAGATGCATGTAAGACAAGTATGTAAAGTTTTATATTTCATGCAGTTTTGATTATGCTATTCTAGGAAAAAAGATGTAGGTTAAAAGACGCCTTACTCTTTACGATTTACAATAAGGGGAAACTATTTAATAAACCGGGAGAGTGGCGGGTTGATCACGGAGATCCAACCAAACCGAGTCGGGGCGTGACAATTTATTTGATGAATTTATATACATATTGATAAGGGTAATAATTGTGAGTTGGGATGCAATGTATTATTATTTATTTGATGAATTCTTTTTAATGGTGTTACTTGTGATTTGGGATATATGTATTATTATTGATAATAATGAGGATGATACCTAGTTTGTGATGTATTGTATTATTATTGATTTAATGAATTCATGTAGATAGTAATAAAGGGTGATACTTGTAATTTTGGATACATTGAATTATTATTGATTTAATGAATTTATGTAAAGAATAACTAGGTGGTATTTTTGAGTTGAGATTCATTAAATTGTGATTGATTTCGGTAATTAAATTCTTGGGTGTGAATAATAAGAATTTGGTTTGATTTAAACACACTTGATTTAAGTTTTATTAATAAATCTAGCCTTTTAATAAATTTTAATTATATTATATGTGAGGAATGAATATAAATAAATTATCCATTATTGTATCGAATATATATAATATCAATTGAAAAATAAAAAATTATAATAAATGTGTATTAGTGGATGCCAGTAATACATACTCATTATAATATATTAATTTGATATAATGATGATAGATTCATTGATTAACCGTTAAAGAGATTTGAATATAACTTTTAGTGAAATTTGTTGATTTTTAAAATAATTCTTAAAAAAAAATTAAAACTTTATATTAGTTATTTTGATGGGAGATAATCAGTATTCTACCTCATTAAAGCATACTTACTACCTCCCCAATATGTTTTTTTTTTTGAGAAATTAGAAAAATAACAAAAAAAAAAAAAGAAAATGATTTCAAGTGTAGAACTCAACCGCAAGTCCAACTAAGTCCAACCGAGATGCAGATTAAGGTAGAAACCCTTAAAAATTTGTACTGATATTTTTTATTTAGTATTACATTATTTATATAGGGTTTCAAATGTTTGGTAATTTTTTTTCTACGTTTATAAAAATTTTATTTTTTATAAAAAATATATTTTTTTATATTATAAGTTTGTCATTTCTATTGTAAAGTGGTTAATTTGTCCATTATTATAGCATCAAGTTATTATTAGACCTAATTCATAAAATTAGAGGGAGCATAACAAAACTTGTAGATAGTTATTGAGTTTATGATTAAAAATTAAACCTAACAATTATATACATATTGTATATGAGTACTATTCTTGTGAAAATTGATTAAATAATTAGATAATTATTGTGTATATAAAGTTAAAAGAGAATTTTCCTAACAAGTTATATCATTTAATTTAACCTGAATTTAACATAGGCTTATAATACTCTTTAATAATAAATTGAATTTAAATATGATTTAACAGTTATTTTTCGTTAATTATACTAGAAAAGTTTGAATTGATAATTTTATTTTAATAATATTTCTTAATGTTAGAGAATAAGCAATCTTCTATTATTTGTGCGTAAATATTATTTCAGGGTACCAAAATATAATCCATACTGTAATTAATTAAAAATACACTATAAATATCATTTTGAATTCAATTCTTTCCTACCGCCTTAAACCTTTCAATAACCGATCCTTCAAATAGGAGGACGAATATTGTAAGGATTCCTAACTTCCTCAAAGGCCGTACCACCGGCCGGTACGGCGCATTGAAGGAATCTTCCTGGAAACATAAGTCAGAGACAAAATTCAATCTTAAGAAAATTATATTTGGGTTACATAATATCGTGATGTAGCTAATTATATTGCCGGGTGATTATTTCTCGATATGCTCTCGAGAAAAGATGTGGTCTTAGTCAGCTCCCGGAGAGGCTTGTCTGTGAATCTAATCAAGTTGTAGGCGAAGCCTCCGAGGATGGTTCCGACCAGTGGCCCGACAATGTACACCCAAAGGTTCTGGTAGATGTGGACCATGACCGCTGGCCCTATGCTCCTCGCTGGGTTCATGGACGCCCCGGACACGGGCCTATCATATAAAAAAAACAATGAGCTTAAGATGCTAAACTCGTCCTGCATGAGAGGCCCAGAGACAAGAGGTAAAATGTTGCTTTATTCATAATTTAGGTATTTTTAACGGTGATGGTAATAATGTATTATTTATCGATAAAAGTTTAGCTTAATATCTATTTAAAAGTTATAAATTATAATTATTTAAATTTTTTAAAACTTATAAACACATCACATTTATCTATTTTATTTAATTTTAGATTAAATTTTTAATATGTTACTTCAATTGTAACGTTTATATATTTATTATTTGCAATTTTAAATTCACCCATTAAGGAATATATGCAAACTAAATATAATTATTTTAATTTCGAATAAGTGTAAAAATAAAATTGAATTTGATATTTTTTTTTCTATATTGACTAAATAGTAAATATGATAAGTATATCAAGTTATCAATATAGTTATAATGATAATGAGAGTGTGATCCTAATTATTAATTTATTTTATTTAAAGAAAAATATATATATTACACAAAATAAATAAATATTTTATAAGTATAATTTTTTTTCCAAAAAATCCTAACATTTTACTCTATTTAAGTAAAATTCATATATTTTTTAATTGGTTCAAATAGATAATTAATATTTCACATTTGTTACATATTATTGATTCAAGTTATAAGAGATTATTTTAGAAGAAAATTTTTTTGATATTATTTGAAATTTTTTACAAAAATTGAGGCATTATTTGAGATTTTATCCTAATTTTTAACAAGTTTTTTGACCTATTGTTTTTTTTGTAGATTCTTTTAAAAATGTTTGGGAATTTTTTTGTGCTGTTGTTATAATCGTGTAAATCTAGAGTTGTGATATAGTTTAAATAGGGCAGGGTTACATACCCAGCAATGAGCACGTTCAAAGTGATTGTCATCCCCACTGCTATTCCGGCCAACTCCCCGATCTGCCACGACGAAATCGATAGAAATTCAAGGAACTCGTCATTGTGAAAAGAGAGAGATCACTGGAATTTAATAGAGATTGTATATACTGACCGATCTGTTATCTGTGGCAACTCCTGATATGACGAACATGAGGAGGAAGGAAATGATGATCTCTATCACGAGGGACTGGACAACCGACCCGACAGGAACTGTTCCGAAATAGGATTCCTTTGTCACGTTGAAAAGCAGGCAGAGAGTTGCGCTGGCGAGAATAGAACCTAGTATTTGTGCTGCAAGGTACAGAGGCACCTGCGGCCATACCCAAAAGCATCACATTTAGTCGTAGTGTCGATGATCCACACTCGATGAAGGTGAAGGTGAATCGCTCGCCTGCTTGAATGGAAAACGGCGGAATATCGCGAAGGTGATGGTGACCGAGGGGTTGAGATGTGCGCCGGAGATGTGCCCAACCGAGTAGATCATCACCATAACAATCAAACCCCACACAACCGACACCCCAGGGAATGAGACTGAACCGTATATCTTGTCCACGACCACCGAGCCGCATCCCGTGAAGATCAAAAAGTACGTGCCTATCAACTCAGCCACCACCTGCAGAAACGAATACCTTTGGAGATCAGATGCAAAGCCATGATTTTTCCAAAGCTCGCTTCTTAATTGTAGTAGTTCACTAGATCACGTGTCTCTTTCGCTCCCCTTTTTTTTTTTACCTTTTGTATTAGAGCTACAACCTCAGGGGAGGAGCAAACACCAGATTGGCCACGTGGGGAGGGGGCGACAACATCCGCGCATGCTTCGATATCGTTGTCTCTACTTTTGTTGCTCTTCGTCATGTTTGAACTTGCTTCAATGATGTATCTTTAGTGGGACAACCTTGACTTGCGTGGGTTCGTTAAGAATGGAAACTTTGATCGTTTCCTCTTTTGGGTTTATTTAAGGAGTTTTGGATGGGGCGAAATAACTAACTAATGGGTGTATCAGTGGGTCAGCTGCTTTGGTGGGATGATATGTGGATGCTAGTGAAGTTCGTTTGTTTTTTTATCCAAACCAAGGATGACTAAGTTACTTCCTCCAAATGAGAGGACATCAATTACTATTTACCATAAATCCAATTTAGTGACTAGTAAAACTTGAGTCACTTGTACCTGTAGAAACATGGTAACTTTGATGTAATGGAGAAAATAAAAAAATATATTTTCAGCTAAAAAGCTTAAATAAAGTATAAATATTCATATAAATAATTTAATATGTGCACTATTTATAATATATTTCAATTTACTAAGAGAATAATTCAGTTTTAACCTAGAATATTTAAATGGTATATTTATATTTTAATTTTTTAGCTAATTTGGCAGTGCAACCCTCCATAACCTGAGAGTATTTTCCTTTTTTACAACAAGCTGACATGGGCTGGGTGTTGACCCTAAGGTGTTTGGGTTGTATTATTATATGACAATATATGTATAATAGTTCAATGATATTATCATAAAATTTATTACACGTGCTTCCAATAATAGCATAAAAGACCTTTATTTCATTATTTGCAATAAAGATAGGCATATGAATATGATAAGAACATGAAAACAGGGCCCCTCTTAAGAATTACAAAGGGAGAATAGAGAGGAATAACGCTTCTAAAATAACGCTTACTCATATCCATCACTTACGCCGTTGAAGTAAGAACCCTTCCTGAACGTCATGTTTCAGTAGCCGCAAGAAGATAACAAAATTACAAACGATCTTGAAACTACTAAAACTACTAAAAAGAAATGAATACACTAAGTAGCTGAATATAAAGATAATGTGATCGTGAAATATCAAATCTTTGATAGAGTTAGATATATTCGATGGAGTTAGATATTTAAAAATATACAGAAAGTTATAAAATAATTTTCTTTTTAGCTGTATAAATCAATACCCACCATTTGAAGGCAAAAGTTTTATATAGATACTATTGAGATTTGATAAAATTTGATGAGACCATTAACATTAAGTACAATGCAATATTATGAAGAAAGTCTCAATAAAAAGTTTTATATAATAAAAATGTATGGTTAAATACTCAATTTGCTTAAAATAAATTAGGTAAAATAATTTGAGTAAAATTGTCCATTGATAGAATAAATATCCTCAAATACAATACAATCTTGATAAGTTAAATGTGGAAACGTAAAGAAGTGTCTATATAGAAATGATTGGAAATGAAATCATGCAAATAAAAATCGGAGACTAATGTTATACAAGTTTTGGGGACAAAACTCCTAAAAAAGTGGGATGTAGTTATAATATTGTATTTTAGTAAATTGAAATTTTATCTAAAATTTTATTTTATTTTTAAAACCCCATTGATATTATTGGAACAAATTGAATTTAAAATAAAATGATAAGTGCTAATTTGACCGAAATAAATGACTAGATGGAATCGAGTTAAGCCAGTTGAATGTAAGCGGAAAATAAATATTTATATATATAATTGATAATTATGTATATATATAAATATATATTGTAAAGAAGGGAATTTTACACATACATGTATATGATTAATTTCCAAACAATAAAAAAGAGATTTGAGAATTGAGTTAATATTAATATTAAATAAATAAATATATGAATATATTAACATGTTCAAGTACATGGCTAATTACAAGTGTTCCTAAAGGGGGTGTATAACCCATGACCCTAGAAACGAGAATACTTAACAAGAAGAGAAAGTAAAATCGAAGTGAATAGGAATGTTAGACTTCAATAAAGCTAATGAAGTCCTTGTGAAACTTCAGACTTAACTGTCATAGAATCTGAGTTATGACCTTCCTCATACCTAACAAATACCCTTGAAAATCTATACATGATGGTCTTTGCAAGGATCCAAAGTTGGTTGTTTGTGGTTACTTGTGTCATGTATTTTAAGCAAGTAACTTGAATCCCTTAACCATTGGGGCCTACAATACAAGTAAACAAAAATTATATAAGACTACCAAGTCCCTTGAAATGTTTAATGAAAAGATGAGTGGGAAAATACTTGGAATGTAATATAAATTGATGAGAAAGATATCTCTCCAAAATTATCCAAAAAAAATTAGCAGTATAGTTGAAAGAGTTTTAGAGCCTAAGAAAAATGAAAACTAAAAAACTGTAAGTCCAACAAATGTGGAAACATATATCCACAACATGTTGAAACTAATACAATTCAGAAAAAAGAAGAAAGTTAAGGAGTATGCCTTCTATCAAGCTAACATTCAACTTTGTACATTATTATTCAGCTTAAGAAATAACATCCAAATTTGTACATCATTATTCAGCTCAAGAAATAACCCATGGAATCCAAATGTCTTACAAAAATGTAATTACAGAATTGGGCATAAGCCAAGGAAAAGGCAGGCACATTGCTCGTGGTACAACTGGCCTAAAATGAAAGAAGGATGAGTTAAGTGTATTTAAGCAACAAAGAAAGCCCAATCAATAGGCTAATAACCTGAGTAAAAGGGTACTAGACTGAATGGACTGTAACAAACCATGAAGCCCAATTATACAATCCATATTAAAAAAACATTGGCAGTAAAAGAAAGAGTGAATGATGACTACCTATGGATTAGGCATAACTTCCTCATATGTTCGAAGATAAAATTGGCCTATAGTAGTTGGTTCCAAAGGGCCTGCAAGAAATTTAAGCCTTGACTTCTTTCTATTAGATGGGGTAAGGTAGGGACCACTCTTGGAAGGGGTGAAGGTATGTTCCTTCTCTATTGCAATACCTTTTTGTTTCCTCCCCTTGGGCCGGTATATTCTCTCCGTACTCTTCGATGGTTTGAATCTTTATCCCCCTTTCTAGTCGTCTACTCCATTCGACGACGTCGGGTCTGTACCAGTCGCTCGCATTCATGAGCCATACTAATTACAGCTTTCGGGTCTATGGGGTGTCCCAGTACTCCCATACGGTCTCAAATATCCAAGTTGAGACCGTCCACAAACCTTTGGCATATGTCAGCTAGTCCAGCTAGGTCAGGAGCAATGGGTCTTAACTCGTTGAATTTTTTTGTTTCATACTCTGCTATGGAACTAATCCCTTGCCAAAGTCGTATGAACTCTTGTTTCTTCTCATTTATTAGGTGGGGTGCTAGGTACTCCTCCGAATATCTTTCCTAAAATTGCTCCCAAGTGGAAGCGGTGGCATGTAGGTTTCAGACGTTATCCCACCATTGTCTAGCGCTCCCTTCTAGAAAGAATTCAATTAGGATCACCCTATCCTCTGGTAGTATCCGGACAATTCCCATCAACTTCTTGATATTGGCTAACCAGTCCATGGCGGTCCCAACATCCTTTTCTCCAAGGAAAGGTTTACATCCTAGTTGTCAGAGAGTTTTGAGATTCCTAGGTATGTCCGTTGGAGTGGTTGGATTAGCAGGGGGAGGGTGGGATTGCACTTCCTTGGGCTCAGCCTGTGAGTTGGTGCCTGCCTCAAGAGTAAGGATAGGTTGGCCAAATACACGGGTGAACTCTTCGTATAATCTTTGATGCTCCTTGCTGAGTCTAGGAGGAGTTGTTTGGGCTACTCTGGGAGTTTCTACTGGTAGGGGTGGCTGGGCGGTGTTGGAGGCAACAACCCTAGTTCTCTTGGTTCCTTTCTTTGGAGCCATTCTATCAAATTTTAAAATAATTGTATTAGTTACTATATTTTCTAGTCTTGACTATGTATTCGAGGAAATAAGCTCTGATACCACTCTAGTTGTCACGCCCCAACCCGGTTTGGTCGGATCCCCGTGATCAACCCACCACTCTCTTAATTTACAAAAGGGTTTCCTCTTATATTATAAACTGTAAATAGTAAGGCGTTCTTTAGACCTGCACCTTTTTCCAGGAATATCATAAATCAAAACTGTATAGTAATTTAATTTAATCGTACCTGTTTTGTAGACATTTAATCATGCTTGTCTTTTAAGGTTCGACTTCCCAAGACTTCCTAAAAGGGGTATAAGGGAGGGGGTGAGTACAACTACTCAGTGAATGGGATTCAAATCTTTTGACTTTCAAGAAAAACATTTATATGGAGTGTACCGGACTCCTTTCTTTTTAAAAATCCCTTCATTTAAAAATTTGGGTTTTTCTATTATTTCTTAGTTACCGGTGTGTCATCACCCAACACACATCCTTTATCATGAAGGTTACACATGTTCGCAAGTTAGTATCACTATTGAACTCGCTAGTGGCTTTGGAGCGACTTTTCCTGCCACCCAATAGAAGTATGACCACTTCTACGCTGGGAATGAGTGGATGTACGCGATATTTGACCCACAATCTTGAAATCACTTCTTCGTGTCCGCATGAGGACAGAGACCTCATCCTGTCCCCACCCCGGTCTCATGCGCTTGGTGCTACTCCATATTTCGCATAGACACCTGAAACGACGATCTGCCCTTATACTCACCGGGTCGTCCAGGGCCCTTAGGACACATCACTATCCCTCATGGGCGTCTTGATAATCCCGTACTCATAGTGCATGCACAAGCAAAGTTTTCTTACATTTTCCATATAATGTATGGTGCCATTTGTCCCAACGGTCCCGACCTTCAAGTCAACATATAGCTGTTTGTCTCGATTGGTTTGGAGACCTGTCATGTCGCACTACTACTAGATGACTGAGTATGTTAGACATGCCTTTGTACCATGACCAAACAATTCACTTATTAAGTTTTAATGGCACATATATATATCAATTTCTTTTACGAGCTCTTGCTCGGGTCCATTGGTCTATGGCCCACTGTTCGAGTTTTTCAAAAACTGGCATTTTAGCCCTCAAGTTCCAAAATCAAGGCCTTCGACCTATAAGAGCTATTTGAGCTCCCGTCAAGAAGGTCTCCCAAATAATTTAAGCATTGGCACACAATCAGGGGAGAACACTTCCGACAAAATAGGTTTTTACTGTCCATTATACCAATCGGTATAAGGACATCTCCGTTCATAACCGATGAACGGGTTTTCAACTTTCTTCGAGGAAGTCTAATCATACCAATCAAGTATGATCTACTTACAACCCGTAAGTAGTTTTTCTACATAAATTTCACATCACTTTCTCTAAGTAGTGATGATTAAAAATATCACTAAGCAGTGGGTTTTTATATCAAGATACTTATCACCCCCAACCAGGTATGATACATAATCCCACTCACCCGATAGTGTAGTGAAATTTCACTTAGTCGGGCTCCATCCTTAGCAAGCTGGACCTCAACTGGCGTTCCCGACGTCTCATTCTCCTACACGAAATGAACATAATTGTTCATTATTCTTTGGCCTAGTAGCCCTCATTCGTTCCAAATGAATAAGAAAACCCAACTTTACATATATTTGCAATTAGGTCCCTAAAGTTATTTTTCTTTAACTTTAAGTCTCTATTGCTAGGTTTTCCCTAAATTCGAGTCCTGAAACTTTTAAAATTTATCTTAGGACCTCAAATCATTTGATTTCACACAAAGAGGTTTAATTTTCCAAATTTCCAATTTGGTCCTTCAATTTTTCCAAAATTACCATTTTACCCTTTCTTTAGAAAAATGGTAAATTTTGCCCCCAAAATTCTAAAATTTCTCAATTGGCCCTCTAATATTCTTATCATTTCTCAATTTTAGAAAATTACATTTTGGTCCTTCGAATTTTCGAAAATCCCCAAATTTTCCCCAATTCCAACTCTTCAACATTGTCGAATTTGATTTCATCAAATTGACCGTTCAAACACCTCTAATTGTTGAAATTAGAGTTGGAATTGAGTTCCTACATGTTCATACGATTATAAGGAACTTTGAATCATAGATTTTAACGCTGGAATGAGCTCAAACGGAGCTTCATCGGAAAATAAAGTATTGAGAGAGAAAGGTTTGATTTTTTATCGGTGAGGGCGCGACGGTTGGGGCTCTCTATTTGGGCAGGTAGCTCTCCTCCAAAGGTTCTTCCTAGGATCAAGAATGACATCAATTGATGCCGAATTGAATTAGAATTTCTCCATCGAAATTCAACCAACTCTCTCTCTAACAACGATCTAAAATTGTAAAGGGGAGTTGAATTGGCTTATCTTTCGATCCTAATTCGGCTGTGGAAGGGCTGAGGTGGTGTCAGAAGAGCTTGGTTTGGTCTAAGGAGGGCTCGAATTGGCCGATTTCAACTTGGCCGAAATAGGGCAGCTTCAGTCTACCAGAACTGCTTCACTATTTGATCACATCGACGCTTCTCTGTTGACTTTCGGAATGAACGAATGCTACCACCGTGTAGCTGACTTCTCCCCCGGTTCTAATGAACCCGACCTCACCTTCTTTGGCTTAGAATTGACCCTATATCAGAGCTCTGGTTCAAGCTTCGCCAGAAAACTAAGCAACAGAGAGAGAGAGAGCTTTTTAGGTGTGGAGAGGACGAATGGAGAGGGGCTCTTTATATTGGGAGCTTGGAGACCCGTTGGCCATCCGTTTGGCACTGTTATCACAGGAATTGATGACCTAAAACGTACCCAATGGAGGCATTTCTTCAATTTCCTGGCGAGTGAACAGTGCTGTAATCCTGAGGAAGAAGATGACACTATTCTGAACCGGACCAGACCGATCCGAACCGAGTTCTAAGCTTAAACCAGTCGGTTCACTCCTCATTCGACTGAGTTTTTCAAATTTAAAAATTTCTAAATTCATTCTCTATCCAATGGTGGCCTCAAATATCCAATTTGAATTATTTAAGCCACCTAGAAAAATGAATTTAGGGTTCGGTTCATTAGTGGTTCAAATCGGTCTGAATCGGTTCGGATCCAGTTCACCTGAACCGGTTTGGTTTTCATCCCCCAATTTATTCACAAGTCTATTTCCATGTCTTTTGTGACTCCTTGGGTCACTTAGGGTCCATAAGATTCCTTATTTACCATCTCTTTATCAATTCTAGTTCATAAACCAGCTTGGTTCTTAAACCGATTTGATCTGGTTCGGGTCCGGTTCACCCGAACCGATCTATTTTTCTCTCCCACTTGGTTCCAAGGTTTCTTCCCAAGGTTTATAAATTTCTTTGGGGTATAAGGGAGTTGAATTTCTCTATTCTGCTCATTCTCTATTGGTTTCGGTTCATGAACCAACTTGGTTCATAAACCGATTCTATCCAGTTCGGATCCAGTTCTCTTGAACTGCTTTGGCCTTTCTTCCTCATATCATCCTAGGGTTCTTTTTACAAGTTTATAATTATTTTTGAGTCACATGGGAGTTAGAAATTTTTGAATTCGCTCGTCCCCAATTAGTTGGGTTTACAAACCAATTCGGTTTAAAGATCACATTGACCGGTTCTTTTATGGTATTTCTCATTACTAAAGGACGAGGTTTACAACGATAGTCTGAGCTTTCTATCTGAGCATGTAGCTCTCCTCCTGAGGTTCCTCCTAGGATCAAGAATGGAATCAATTAATGCAGAATTAGATTAGAATTCTGTCATTGAAATTCTTCCGGCTCTCTCTCTAGCACCGGTCGAAAATTCCAAAAGGGAGCCAAATTTGCTTACCTTTTAGTCCTATTTCGGCTGTGGGAGGGTTGAGAAAGTATTGGGAGAGCTTGGTTTAGTCTGAGAAGTGCTCAAATCAGCCAATTTCAACTCTTCCTAAATAGGGCAGCTTTAGTCCCCCGAAGCTGCTTGTCTATTCAATCATGCCAGCGCTTCTTTGGCGACTCTCGGAGCGAATGGATGTCACCACGGTGTAGCTGACTTCACCCCGGTTCTAAGGAACCCGACCTTGCCTTCTTTGGCTAAAAAATGACCCTATATCGGAGCTCTGGTTCGAGATTCATCAGAAAACTAAGTAGTTGAGAGAGAGTGAGCTTTTCAAGTTTGGAGAGGATGAATGGATAGGGTCTATTTATATAGGGAGGTCGGTGACTCATCGGCTGTCCGTTTGGAACCTTTATGACAGACATTGATGGCATGAAATGTATTGAATGAAAACATTTCTTTTTCGTCGTTGTTGCTTCAATTTTTCTGCGAGTGAACAGTGCCGTCATCTGATGGAAGAAGACGACACTATTTTGAACCGGACCTTACCAGTCCAAACCGGGTTCAAAGCTTAAACCGGTCGGTTCACCCCTAATTCGACCGAATTTTTCAAATCTAAATATTTCTAAATTTATCTAAATTCATTTTTTTATCCAATGGTAACCTCAAATCTCAAATTTGAAAATTTTAAGCCACCTAGAAAAATGAATTTAGCATCCAATTCAATAGTGGTTCAATCCGGTTCGGATCCAGTTCACCTGAACTAGTTTGGTTTTCATCTCCCATTCATCCTAAAGTCCTTTTTCATGACTTTTATGACTCCTTAGGTCACTTAGGGTCCCTAAAGTTCCCGATTTGCCCTCTCTCTATGGGTTCCGATTCATAAACCAGCTTAGTTCTTAAATTGGTTTAATCCGGTTCGGGTCCAATCCACCTAAACTGATCGGTTTTTCTCTCTGAATTTGTCCTAAAGTGTTTTTCCAAGGTTTATGAACCTTTTTGAGTCACTTGGGAGTTGAATTCCTTCAATTTTCTCATTCCCCAAGAAATGGGTTTGTGAATCGGTTCGATTTTCTCACTCAGTTTGACTGGTTCTTTCTCGGTTTTTCTTAACTCCAAGAAGTGGGGTTTACACTTAATCTTTGTTTTACCAAACCTTAGTGGTAGAAATCTTTTTTAAATTAAATAGAGTATGTGCTGAATTGTGGACTAGACATCATGATGTTCAGCTACTCCTTTTATTGAGTTGTTGAACTCATTCCCCTCCAAATACCCCTTTCAAGCAACAAAGGAGATAAAGAATATATGAAAAATGGAGAATCCATCCAAAAACCAATGGTATGCCTCACATCTAGTATTTGGTCCCTGTGTGATTTATAAGGTTTATTTTCCAAATTTTTTATTAAATATTTCATAAAATAATTTGAGTTGGTTAATGTTATGCCTTACACCATGTCGGGATTATAATGATGAGGTATCCATTTTTATAAGGTAAGGAGGATGTGGCAAGTTGTCTATAGGTTCAACTAGGGAAACTTGATCGGGGTGTAATAGAGGAAGAAGGAGAGAGTTCTTGTCCCTCAATAGTAGAGAGATGAATCAATAATGTCTTGAGGTTGGACTCTGGTGCTCACATAGACAATGTGATTGAGGTTGTGGCCTCTTACTAGGGTGGACGGTAAAGATGCTCTAAGCCACTAGTAGAACATATCGAGGATGTAACCTTTGGGTCTGTTATGTGACTATTTGATCCCTTTGTTGAAAAAGATGTTTGTCTGATACAATCCCATGGTAGTTCTACCATAAACATATCATGAAAATACTTCCAATTACAAAGGAACCTACTTTGAACTCATGGTTAACAAGCAAAGACCTTATATGAGAATCATTTTCTAAAAGATGAAACAAGTTGTAATTTGTTTATCAGGTCATATAAACCCTTTGTTTTAAAAGAGAAGGAAAAGTTCTATTTGAGTACATGATGAATCATGGACAGCAAGTCACGATTTCATTTAAACCCTAATCACTGAGTTATAAACTCACCCACTCTCCCTAAACCCCTATGAGGGAAGTTTCCACTCAAGGAAGATGAAGGGCTTGAAGAGCAAGTCAGGGTATTGAAAGAAGGTAATTTTTTTATTAATTTGTTTTGTAATTTTTTTTATGGAAAACACTCATGTTTATAAGCCTTTACCTTTCATTGACTATTATGGTAGAAATAATGTGCTAGTACAGGAAGGGGTAGTGGGTTGATTAGGGTTCCAACCAAACCGAGTTGGGGCATGACAACTTCAGCGGTATCAAAGCAAGGTTTTCCAAAACAAAGTTTCAAAACTAAAAGAATCCAAAATCTTTGGAACTCAGTGATTAATCACCCTCCGTATTGTAGATATGACTCATAAGAGAGAAACCAAATGGACTCGCGCTGGCGCATCCGAACCCACCACTGAATCGGTGGAAAACATTATTCCCAATGAGGGAATCAGTACAAGAGCACACGATTCTAGATGTACTCAAACCACTACACTTAGTCTAACTCCCAAACATAAGAAGTTGTACGAGGAATTTGTTAAGGTGTTTGGGGAACCAAACCTATCTCAAAGAGAGAGCCCTTACCCTACTAGAAGTTCACACCTCAAGGATGAAGGGGTACAATCTCAAAATACTACCAACCTGATTCCTCCCCTTTTTAATATCCCAAGGCACTTAAACACACTTCAACAATTGGTGTGCACGACCTTTAAAGGAGAGAAGGATGCTTGGGCTACTATGGATTGGCTTGCCAGCAACAAAAAGTTTATCGAATTAATAAGAATTCTGCTTGAAGTGATGGTAACTATGTCAGAATATTTCTTGGAAGAAAGTACCAAAAGATGGTGGGAGAATGGGAGAAACCTTACCATCACTATACCATCATGTGAGGTGTTTGAGAGGAGATTTACAAATGAATATATGGCTTCTCTTTTAATTAACGAGAAGAAGCAGGAATTCTTTCGATTACGTCATGGCTCCAGCTCCATATATGAGTATGAGACTTGTTTCAACGATTTGAGGCCTTTTGCCCTATATTTGACCGAACCAGTAGATATATGCTAAAGGTTTGTGGATAGCCTCAACTTAGACATATGAAACAGAATGGGGGTGTTAGGAAGACCCACTGACTTGACTGCCATTGTTAGCATGATACATGAGTGCGAACGAATTGTCCTAGCACATCAATAGATGATGGATTACTTGAGCAGTAAGAAAGATTGGAGTAATCATCCTCGGGAAACTTGAAACTTCCCCAAATCTTGAAAAGGCTCCCACAATGGGGCTAAGTTAAGAGTGGAGGAAAGAATGGAATCCCCTAGGCTGAACAAGGCAAGGAGTAATAAAATTCCATAAAGGAAGATTCCCAAATGTCCAAGGTGTCGAAGGAATCATGATGGGGCATGTAAGGAGGTAACTTGTTACATATGTGGACAATTAGGACACTACTCCAGGATCTGTCCAATACCACAAAGGAACGTGGTAACACCTCTAGGGAACAATGCACGTTCGACAAATAGGCAACATGAGAGTAGAGGAAGATGAGTCACCATAACACCCAAGATCCCAACAAGAGTTTATAACCTCACTCAAGAGTAAGCCCACTAGGATCCTAGTGTAGTAGTGGGTACTTCCCAACCTCTTAAGAATATTTTCTTTAAATTTGGAATGAATGCCAAAAAATAATGTACTCCTTTCAAGTAATAATAAAAATAATTTGCCCAATTAACAAACCTCTATCTCTTAACTAGGATATGTCTAATTATTTAGAAGAAAATAGTTTGCCATCATCGACTCAAAAGTCAAAAACTCATTTATTAAGGAATCCTTAATTCAAGAAATCCCAAAGGAAACAACCTCACTATATCTTTCAATTAAGGTCACACACCCTTAGGAGAGGAACTGGTTAGGGACAAGGTATTAAAGGATTGTAGAGTAAAGATTATGGAGAGAAAATTGGAAGTAGATATAATTCTCTTACCATTAAGAGAGGTGGAGTTAATACTTGGAATGGATCGACTATCTTTACACCATGCAAGGGTGAACTTCCAGGACAATACATTCCATGAAATCCAAAGGAGTGGTGTTTAATGGAGATAGGAACAAGAAGGGAGTAAAGTTGGTAACCTACTTTAAAGCTTAGAGTATGATGAGAAAGGAATGACATTCAATACTAGAAATGATCACCAATAAAACCCATGAGAGGAAGAGACAAGGGGAGATTTCGATAGTGAAACACTATCTTGAAGTATTTCCAAAGGAGTTACCAAGATTAACCTATGACTGTCAATTGGAATTCTCTATAGAGATTATACTTGGGATGCATCCTATTTCTCAAGCACCTTATCATATGGCTCATGTAGAGTTAAAAGAATTAAAAGAACAATTGAATGAATTACTAGAAAAGGGCTTCATACAACCCATCCAATCCCTGTGGGGGTGCACCACTGTATAGATTATCGAAAGCTGAACCAAGTAACCATCAATAATAAGTATCATCTACCAAGGATTGATGATTTGTTTGACCAACTAAAAGAAGTTGCCTATTTATCAAAGATAGATCTACATTCCAGTTATCATCAACTCAAAATAAAGGAGGAGGATATAGAAAAGACAACATTTTGATCATGTTACGAGCATTACAAGTTTAGAGTTATGCCCTTTGGGTTAACAAATGCTTCTGCAGCCTTTATGGACCTAATGAACCGAATGTTTCATTTTGATTTTGAAGGAAATCATAGGTGGGGTTAGTAATCATAAAGGGTCATCAACACGTTAATCGAGAGTGCCCAACTCGAGGGGTAAACCTTAATTTGTGAAAAATTATGGGATAACAGATATGATTAATTAGTAGAGCTCTAAACTAACTCAGTTGTGCAATTTGATTCATGTAGAATGAATACTGTAGTAGATCGCACAAGTATTGCACAACCATAGATAGAGGAAATAACGGTCGGAATGAAAAAGTCCTTATGAAAATGTGAGTGTGTTTTTTACAACGCGTCCTATTGGACCGATCAAGGTTTATTTAACTTGCTTGTTAGACCGTGTGAAATTAAGTAGCGTGTTATTCTTAGAAACTCATATAAGTAATGCAAAATGGATAAGAGCATGCCCACTAAAGTAAATACGAACTTCGAAAGGAATGAGTAAGAACCGGTCATAAGGACCAAAGTATGAAATTTAGATCGGTCCTAAGAGATCGGGTAAAATTGTTTAGGGCTTAGATCAATTGTGTGAATTTTGGGAGAAGGTCATTGAAGGTTAGGCTACCGGTATGTGTGCATTACTATTATAGTGATCGGGTCAAAGTTAATGCGGTGAGACTCGCGTCTGGGGCCATTGGGCCAATTGTTTGAAAAGGCAAGTCGACTCTTGTAAAGACGAGCTCCTGGTGTTTGTGCACACGTCATTAAGTGGAGACGACCAGAGAAGGTTCGAACTCCCGATGTTTATCAATATTTTAGCATGTCTAGTGTTGTGTGAATTCTTGTGTGCATAATGATGTGGAGGCTGGGCACGAGTGTGCCAATCTCCCTGTAACGTAGTGCCTATAGCACCATTACGAGAATGGCCATTAGTGCACAATTATAATAATGGGTTATGTTTTTATTTGCGACTACTGGTATGAGAGTAAGGGGTGATGGATGGATGCCTAAGAGGTTGTGTTGTCACCCGAGGGAAAAATGGAAAGGAGATCGAGGAGAAATAATGTAATCTTTCATGTTTTCGTAGGACACCCGCATAATGCACGAGTACTGTCCCAGTACACTGCTACGACGAGATGATGGCAGAATTGAGTCACTTATGTACGGGGCATGGGTCGGTGACAGACAATAATGCGGCCATGACCCTGGACATAGGAGAGACGCCAACTATGAGACAACACATGAGGGTGTCAATTGCGGTAGAGGGTTCACCACCCCCGCACTCTAATTCTTGGTCTAGTATTGTCCAAGAGGCAGTATATTTCAAATGAATTGTATGTGGGCCAGAGTGTTCGTTGATGTGAAATGGAGTGGCGGCAAGGCTACCTTGACCTTGGGGAACTAGGACACTCAACTACGAGTGTGGTGGTGAGAGTCCCCTTGTGACTCACACACTCACATTCTCAGTCTAGTATTATCCATGAGACGATACATTTGAGTTGAGTGATATATTGAGGCATGAGTTGTCGGGTCAAGGTGTGGGTTGTGAATGGTCCAAACGTGCCCCCAAGCATAGGTCATACATGGTGTGTAGGATGTGAGTTGTCGATGTTTGCTAGGGCCTTGAGTATCCCACTTTTTAGGGCCTAAGTAGCCGGGTCAAGGCACGGGTTGTGAATAGCCCAGAAGTATCGCCCGGTCATAAGACATGCTTGTGTGTGCAGTAGTAACTCCCATTTTTTGCATTTAAACTACTAGACATGTAAAACCAAAGGGAGAAACTAATGATAACACAACCGTAGCGTAGGCTACAAGTCGGATGGCCCAAGACTAGTGTCTTTAGGTGCAAAGTAAACCATGGGACTCGAAAGGATAAATACAAGTAATAGAATAGAAAATCATGATAGGTGGTTTATGAGAAAGATCCAAGTCATAATCCATATAGTGACACGACATTAGTTTCCCACTCACTGAGCTGTGAGTTCACCCCTGCAGGTGAAAGCTGGGGAAACTATAGATGGAAGTGGGAGGATCTCCCTAGATCATTGTTGTTTAATATAGCCTTCTTCCCTATTACGAATGTTGTAAGTTACTACTTATCAACTATTGTATTTATTGGTTATTATTAAACCATTTTTTGGGCAATATGCTTTAAAGAAAAGTTTCAAATTTATGCTAATATATATATATATGTATTTTTTATTCTGAGCCTTAGTCCCGTTGGTTATACTTTGGTGAAGTATCCCACCACTATAACATCGAAGGGATTAGCGAGTTGCACGGGACCATCGGCCGATGAATCGGGCCATGACATGGCAACTTTTGGTTGTATCACAACCTGTTTTTTCAAAACAAGAGATTTTGGAAATGAAATGTTTTGGAGTGGATGGAAAAATGGCACTAGCAATGATATTGCCTTCATTTATAACATAAAAATTCCTTAAGGAAGCAAGTACTCAAAATTTGAAACCACAAAAGTGAAAATATTACCAAAGCGCTATTAAGAGAGCACCGTGAGAAGTATAACAGACGAATGGTCAAGTATCCTAGTTGGTCACATCGTAGAAATTGGTGGCAAGATAGCTCGAGAAGGTAGTGATAGGGACAAGTGGTAGAGCCTATGAGAAGTGGGGTTTTGGTTAAGGAAACCCAACAATAAGAATGTACTTCAACAATATAAACCTAAGATAGGACCCAGAAAGATGGGAAATAACATGTCTAAATTGTTAATACCATTAATAGAAGATGTTGATAGTGCATATTGCCTCAGAGAATATCCCGATATGGGATTGGGAGGAAAACTACTTAAAAGTATACAAAAGTATGTGAGGTCCACCTTTAAGAGTGGAATGAATCCTTCAAATTATGGAAGGATGGAGTCTCAACAACGAATGACTTGAGAAACTAGAAGTGCGAATGAGTGCATTAGGAAAGTTAGTGGCCAAAATGGTCAATGTGGCTAAATTACTGTAAGAACCATAACAAGTTTAAAGGCAGTAATCCAAAGGATAATATGCCTAAGAGACCTGAACTAGAAAAAGAGTACCGAGAAGAAAGAATTCTAACCTAATTTGGTGAGTAGTCAGTGAGAACCCCAGGGAAAATGACGGGAATGACACAAGACCTTAACAAAGGTTAGGTTCTTTTTATGATTAAGCAAGCAAGGTATGATACCCATATATAAGAGATTTATGAGGTGGAAACCATGACCAAATTGTATTGTACTTTGAATGAAAAAAAAAGTATGAGTTTTGTACCCAACCAATTGAATAAGGCCAACTAGTTAAGACTTAAGAAATGGGAAGTCCTTATAACCCCTAAATGTAGGGAGGGTTCCAACACAAATGTATGACACACACCGTTGATATAACAATCCTTGTGGTAAGGATGGTTACCTTGAGAAGGAATAGAGGTTTATCTCCACACAAGTAAATGAGCTAAGGAATGAAAGCTCTAACGTGAGAAAGTGTACAATATGCATTTAACTAAAGACTATGAGGGCATCATTGAGGAAAGGGTAAGACAAATGTATGGTGCGAGGAATAACTTCCAAAATAAAGTAAAAAAGAATCTGAGGGGAAGGGAAGTATCAAATGTACTTGAAAGAGTTAACCCTAAAGGTGAGGATGATAAGATTTCCAGCACCATGAGATAAATGACACGAGGTATCATGGTCATATAGTGGAGAACACCATAAAACTACAAAATGTGAATTGTATTAGGGGTGAGTAGGAGAAACTACGCCATGGTGCCCATGAAATGTGGAGCTACCATTTTATAGAGAGCTTGAATATTACCGAGGAATGTGACAAAGGTATGTTACATTCAGGTATGGGCAAACGAACCCGAGCATAAGGGTTGTACTAAGGATGTTTGAAGGAAAACAAAAATGCAAGCTCTAGTAAAGGTCGAAGAATGCCTTAGGTATTAACCTGAGATGGGACGTAATAGGGGAAACCCCTATGTAAAGTTTAGAGTGCCAACAGTAGGGCATCACCAACTGCACAGGGAAACTAAGGCAGATTAAGACAGATTTGCAAGGAAAAAACAACAAACAAACTGCTAAGATCATGGATGGTTATGGAAAAAAGGGAACGCTTGAACCAAATGCATGGATGGGGTCCCCCCAAGTGACAATGAAATGTGTGTTGGTAACAAGCTAGATTAGAGAAAGGTGTAGTAAAGTATTTGATGTGACGAGAATGTGGCTTGAGTTACGGATATAGGAAGTAAGGGTTCAAATATCCTCACCCTAAATGAGGGGAGAACTCTGTGAGTATGAATATGTAGGAGTGAGGAAATGTCGTAACACATATGACTACAAGAGAGGAAACTCGACTTGGGTCAAGGAAAGACCTTAAGAAGAATGAGAAGGATTTGAAATCCTATTATGAGAAGAATAAAGAATGAATGGTACAAATCGACAAAAGCAAGGCCAGTAGAGAGAAAGTTCGGGAGTCACTAGATAAGTGCGATTGAGGAGGTATGACGTTTTACCCTTTGTGGGTACATTCCATGCAATTATAAGAAACAAAACATCTCTTGTAAGTTAATGGTGTTATCATACGATGGAACTACCTAAGGGTGTCTTTGAGAGCAATAGACCCACCCATTTTAGGATGATGGGGATTAGGTAAGTTTTAATGGATGGGTTAACTTGTTATAAAGCACAACCAATGAACTAGTAAAATAACTCAGAAAATTGTACCGAAGAGGAGTATGGGCATAGTGAGAAATGTCTTTATGGTAAGCTATAATAATAGACTCGTCAAAAGGCAAAGAGAAGGTAAAGGATAAATTGCCCAAGGGATATGGGATGTGAATGAAAGGTGAGGTTCCAAAATGTAAATCTCACAATTGCATCATTCTAGAAATGGAATGGATTCTTGAGGCATCAAGAAAGTCAATGAAGAAATTCCCACATTGGAGTATGACCTCAAACTCGCCCGAAAATAACCAAAATTAAAGGTTGAATATTAAAGTTAGTGTAATATGATGGCTATAAAGCCGGTGTAATGGGAAAAGAACCTAAAATTCATTAAGAGATTCCATGGTACAATGGAATAAAGGAAATGAAGACCTAATGACCTTAAGAGTCCAAGAACGGGTCAAGTAACAATGAAAATGACTAACACTCATATACTGATGGTAACGAGGGTACGACAATGAGATGTTCACCAAATGGTGTATAGATGAGATACAACATTGCAAAAAAAAGAAAAAGAGGGTTCATAAAAAACTAGGGTGGAGTATGGCCACCAAAATGGATCGTGATCTAGACTTTAAAGTTTGTAAAGTATCATCTTGGAAACCATGGTATTACAAAGAAAATTCCTGACAAAGTACGGTGAAGAAGTAAGAAGAATGTTTCTTAATCCTCAAAGATGGTAAAAAAGGGGTAGATACCTCAAGTGGTATGACCCGAGTGGTTGATTCTATAAGTACTCCTCAAGTCAAGGTACTAGAGTTATGGAAACGAGAAAAAGAAGATGGAACCACACATAGATAGATGTGACTTGATAGGAAAGGGAGTACTAAGACACAGAACTTCAAAATTTAAAATTGTGTCCTTATGAAAACATGATATCTACAAGTGATGAGTCAAATGAAAGGCTCCACCTAGAGATGAATACCGAAAAGTTCATATGTTGTCTCAGTAATGGAGAATGGTTGATAGGAATACCAGTAAGACAATGCATGAGTGAGATCTCATAGCTATTAGGACTTGAAAATTTAGAAAAACCAAAAGAAAAATCACTCAATGTGATAAGGAAGAGTGTCATAACCAGAAGTTATGAGGAAAGGTACTTGAGAAAATTTCAGGTTGGAAAAATTAATAAATAAATAAACTAGAATGAGGTTGGATTACCAGACCGTGGTAGGATAGTTACCGTAAAAGTAGACAAGAAGGAGGTGTGTATATTAACGGGAATGGGAGACAACAAGAATACACTATGGTATAAAAAAACCATATGAAATTGAAAGAATAGAAAGATTGAGTGTGATAAGAGGTCAGAATAATCGAAAAACAATTAATTTTTTTGGACAAAACTCTTAAAAGGAGGGGAGTTGATATAACATCGGAACTTTTGGAACTAGGGTTAAACCCAAGTAGACCAGAAACAGAGTGTGGACCGGTAATAAAATTTCAAATTAGGAATAAAAATCTAAGTGGGGAAATGGGATCCCAAAGTTTAAATAAGAACTAAAACTCGGAATGAAATTCTAGACCTAGGGATGGGATCAAAAGTCGAGAATGGAAGTCTCGATTTAGAGACAAAAGCCAAAATCGGGAATGGTACCCTGAGCCGAGAATGGAACCCAAGTAGAGATTTTGATCATAATCTAATGATGAAGATGAGATAGAAAACCCAATTTTGGGACTAGGGATTCGATTGGATTTGGGTTGGGTTTTGAGGCACGAAAACTGAGATTTTTTGGGAAGCTAGTTTTTGCCCGAACATGGGCAGGATTTAGAATTTAATTACCAAAATGACCCAAAAGGGAAAGAATTGTAATTTAAAAGTTTAAAAAATGAAAAGAAAAGAAGAAAGGAATGAGTTGGGTCGACCTGACTCACCCAACTCACCTCAAGTCACTGAACATCGAACTCTGACCGATAGTTTTTGCTGCACCGCTTCAAGATGTTACTCTAATTGACTTGATTTTTGATCAAATTGACTGCTACAAATTGGAAATATCAGCTAGAAACTGAACTAACAGCATCCCTATGGAGTTAACTGCATTAACTCTTCATGGATAGCTCAATATTGTCAATCAAAGTAACAAATCTCGTCCTCGGACTACTCCCCGACCTTCCATCAGTAAAATGGGCATATCTCTCTCGTTTGATCACAAATAAGGTGATCTTAGTGTCAAATTGATGGTAATTGAATCCTCAAGAGATCCATGGGAACCTAGTATTGTCTAGAAAAGGCCAAAAATTTGTCTTTATTACCAACTCGGATTCTAGACAATAGAATTAGTCACTATCAACGACCATTTTGGGGGCCAATTCTCCATACTTCGAACCCCACTAGTGCCAAATTATTAGCCTCCCTCCTCTCTACACCACCATGGCTAGGGTCGTCTAGCAAAGGAGAAATCAGCCAGTAGGAGCCGATTTCTGCTAGTGGGTCTATGTAGTTCAGACATATCATGACTAGTCAACAACCAATTCCTCCCAACTCTGACGACCACATAGTCGGCCACCACCACAAAAAGTTTTGCTTGGACCTTGGCTACAAAATGTCTAAGGTGTAGTCAACTCTCCAGCCATCTCCAGTGAAAATTTTTGTTAATACACTCTGTTGCTTAATTTTGGCAAACTACCAAATTGATCGTGGTTGGTCAGGGCACGACCCTCCACTCCTTCCCTGAGCCATTAAGAGACTGATAAGATTAATTGGGGGTAAATTATGAATTTATATGTTCATTTTATACGAATTCCAAAGTTTAGGGACTAAATTGCAATTATGGAAAGTTTAGGGACCAAATTAAAATTATGGGGAAAATATGAAAAATGTGGGGATGTTTAAAGTCATATGGGGATGTCTAAAGTCATTTTCAGGAATTCAAAGGCAAAATCATAAATCTAGTGTAAAAAAGGGGCAAAATGGTAAGTTTGCCAAAATAAATATTCAAAAATAAGTATTTTTGCAAATAAGGGGCAAAATGGTAATTTTGCCAATTTTAGGGACAAAAATGTAATTAATACATTTTTGGGACCGAAATGTGTTTAAAGAAGTAATGGGGAGCTAAATGAAGGACTTGGGAAGTATGATCCCAATTGAAGAACTTTTGATGAGTCGGGGCAAAATGGTAATTTTCCCCACTTAAGGGCTAGAATGCAAACTTTGGGAAAAGTTAGAAGTAAAGGACTTAGAAACATTTGGGGCATTTTGGTGAATAAGACTTAATGTGGTCTAATTTTAATTTTGAAGGAAATTATAGGTGGGTTAGTAATCATAATGGGTCATCGACATGTTAGTCGAGAGAACTTAGCTTGAGGGGTAAAACTGTAATTTGTGGAAAATTACGTGATACTAGTTATGAGTATTTGGTAGGCCTCTAAGCTGACTCGGTTGACTCATGTAGAATGAATCATACAACGGATGAAACAACTAGATATAGAGGAAATGATAGTTGGGACGGACAAGTCCTAATGAAAATGTGAGTGGGTTTTTAACGGTGCATCCTATTAGACCGATTGAGATTTAATTAATTTTCTTTTGAGATCGTGTAATATTAAGTAGCGAGTTGTTCTTAGAAACTCATATAAGCCATAAAATGGACAAGAGAATGCCCACTAAAGAAAATTTGATATTCAAAAGGAATGAGTAAGAATCGATCATAAGGACCAAAGTATGAAATTTAGGGGGGGGGGGGGGGGGGGGGGCTAAGAAACTGGGGAAAATTATTTTGGGCTTAGAGCTATTGTGTGAATTTGGTGAGATTTTCATTGAGGTCCAGGCTCTAGTATGTGTGCATTACTATTATAGTGATTGTGTAGAGGATCATGCGGTGAGACTTGAGTCTAAGGCCATTGGGCCAGTTGTTTGAAAAGGGAAGTCAACTCCTATAGAGTCGAGCTCTTGGTGTTTACGCACACGTCATTAAAGGGAGACGACCAGAGAGGATTTGAACTCCCGATGTTTATCCATGTTTTAGCATGTCCATAATTGTGCGAATTCTTGTGTGCATAATGATGGGGTGGCTGGGCATGAGTGTCTATAGAACCATTATGAGAATGGCCATGAGTGCCATGATTATGACCATGGGTCATGATTTTATTTGTTAATACCGGTATGGGAGATGGGGCTAATGGATGGGCTTATAAGCGGTTGTGTCGTCACTTGAGGGAAAAATGGAAAGGAGATCGAGGAGAAATAGTGTGATATTTCATGTTTTCTTGGACTCATCTTCTGTCAATGTTCCCTGGAATAGTATTATACAAAACTTAATAGCTTAAAATTTTAAAATACCTAAATTAAAGGGTTGGCCTCAGGATTCTTTAAGGGTTGTCAACCTTCCTGAAAAAAATTTAAAGGGAGTGGGTGAGTTTCTACAACTCATTGAGCAGGTGTTAGGGTGAGTTTTTGAAACAACTTTCATATCATCATTTTAGTTCACTATTATGTGAGTTCAGCTCTTTTAACATTTCCCCTTGCTTGAGAGGTATTTAACAAACAATCACACACCCTTTTATTATAAAGGGTTCAAACGCTCACGAGATACAGTTACAACGATTGCACCCACTTGTGGATCGATGCATATTTACCATCCACATGATAGAAGTCCTTGACTTCCATATAGAGTTTGAGTGGACATTAACAATTTGACTCTCAGACCCAAATATACTCCATGTCCACTATGTGGGACGAGACCTCATCCTGACCCTGCCCCGGACTCAATGCGCAAAAAGCTACTTTGAGATTCATGACTCCCTAGAACGACAAAACTGCCCTTATCACATCTTGGTCGTCCAACAACCCTTAGAAGCAACACTACCCCAACTAGGTGTCTCAATGGTCCCCTCTCATAGTGCATGCACAAACAATAGTCTTAGGATTATGATCCATTATCTTTGGTGCTGACGGCCTAACAACCCCGACCTTCGACTTTGGATCCACAGCTGCTAGCCTAATCGGTCTGTTGACCTGGCCTTGGCTCAACATCTACTAGACCGTCAAGTGTGTCAATCTGAATTCGGTACTGTGTTGATTCACACAAATAGCTGATTATGAAAGTTTTCATGGCTCTTTAATCATGTTTTTCTATGGGCTCCAACCCGTACCCACTGGCCTTGGGCCCACTTGACGAGTTTTCAAAAACTTGGCTTTAGGCAATATAAATTCAAAAATCGAGGTATCCAACCTATTGAGTTGTCCCAGCTCTCATCAAAAAGCCTCCCAAAAAGTCTTGAGCAGTTTCACACAGTCAAGGTAGATCATTTCTAGAAAATGGTTTTTAAAGTTTAAAGAGGGCATTCATCACTCCAACTAGGTATGATGTCGAAAAACCTCCACTCGTAGTAGCTTTTAATTTAGGAAAGGTGCTCATCACCCCAATTGGGTATAAAGTTGGAAAATCTCACTTACGGGTCTTTCTAAAACTAGGCCTTGGCCCAATTTACTTTCAAACCGAAAAAGTGTTCATCACCCAAACTAGGTATGACGTTATAAGTCCCACTCACGGGTGTTTCTAAAACTAGGCCTTGGCCCTATTTGCTTTCAAACTGAAAAAGTGATCATCACCCCAACCGGGATGACGTTAGATGTCCTACTCAACTGATAGCTATGATGTATTCATCCCAGCCAAATTTCCAAATCTCGGATGTGCTTCTGTGCACAAGTACTCGCACAACCAGATCCTACATGGTCCAAGTATTCCCATAAGTACGGTTTGCCAAAAAGGCCCTTAATTTATGCCTTATTGCAACTAGGTCCCTAAAGTTCATAATCTTTGACTTTAGGTCCATAATGCTCAATTACTTTTGATTTAGTTCTTAAGGTTTCCAAAATCCCTCTTAGGTTCTTAATTTTCCAAAATCACCAATTGGTCCTTAATTTTTCCAAAAATACCAATTGGTCCCCAAATTTCCAAAAATTGCCAATTGACCCTTAATTCCATCCAATTAGCCAATTGGACCTCAATTAGAAGTTAATTTCATGAAAGTCCCCTAATTTTCCTTGAATTACAATTAGGCCCCCAATTTTCCCAAAATTCCCAAATTACCCAATTTTTCCAAAAAATGCCATTTGACCCCCAAAAACTTGTTTCATTCAATTGGCCACCCAAACTTGGGTAATTGAATCATCTTCTCTGTGTCTCCCTCATCATTTCAAGCTTTAAAACACTTCATTTAGCTTAGAAATGAGCTCAAACGGAGCTTCATCGGAAAATAGTTCTAGAGAGAGAAAGCTTCGATTACTTACCAGTGAAGAGCCGATGTTCAGAGCTCTCAATTCCATTAGATTGCCCTCTTCTTGGTGATCATTCATGGATTAAATGACGCCTCAATTGTTGGACTGAGCAGTGCATATTTCATAATTTTGATTTTAGCACAAACACACTGTGAATAGTATTTTTCGGCAGAGGGCGGCGAAGGGGACTTACCAACTTAGATCAGAGAAGGTCGGGGCACCTTTAGGGGTGGTTTGGGGAGCTTAGCTTGGTCAAAATTGGTATGGGTATGTCTCGAATTGAGCTCAAGCAGCTCGGCTTGCCGACCGTCGTGGTGCGACGGTACTGTGTGAGTCGTCGGTGCTTCTTTGGAGATCCTCGAGCTAAATGGAGGATGTGATCATATAGCTGACTTCCTTAGGATTCTAAAGAACCCAAATTCACCTTTTGAGGTGGAGAAAAGTGCCCAAGTCGAAGCTCTGGTTCGAGCTTCATCAAAAAACTAAGCACTTCTTCTTCTCTAGGCATTTGAGGGATGAGGAAGATGAATGAAGGGGAGCTCTTTATATAGGGAGTTTGGGGACCCTTGACTCTACCGGTTTCCAAATTGGTCATGCTTATCATCTTCGAAAACTACCATTGTCGAAGGGAATATTCAATCACTAGAAATGGAAGGCAGAAATACTTTCATGAATAGTGCTATCATCCAAAGGAAGGAGATGACATTGTTCCACGCGTGCGAGCATCGCACTTGCGGACTTGTCACATGGTACTCCATGATTGACTTACTTTATGATGAGACATCCTACTCAGTAGCCTAGTTAGTCATTGACCCATTGAGCGAACATGTGTCGCGCTCCTATTGGTCAGTCATTGCTGAGGTGTATTTTCCTCCTTTAACTGTTGGTCGAGTACACATGTCACCTTCTAATTAATTAATGCTTCTAGGCGTTGATCGGGTGCTCTTCACCATGTGCCACACACTGATTGGTTGCACATACTAATTGGGTGATAACCTGGTAGTGGTCTGTTGACCAGTTGGACCATTGATTGGTCCAGTCCGACCGGATTCAGTGACCCAAAAATGAAAATCGACCGGTTCAGGCTTGATTCGATCGGTTTTCCAAAAATTCAAAATTTCTAAATTCATCTAAATTAATTTTCTATCTAATGGGTGCCTAAATGTTTTCTAATTTTACATTTTAAGCCATCTAGAAAAATTAGTTATTGAACAGGTTCTTCACAATTTAATTCGGTTCAGGTCCGGTTCACCTTGAACTAGTCTGATTTTCACATCCAATCCACTTCATGGTTCTTCTCCATGATTTTTATGATTTCTTGGTTACTTGGGATTTTCCAAATTCTCGTTTTAACCCTACTTTAACAATTCCAGTCACTTAGGTTCTTAGTTTACTCTTGAAAATTTCTTGTTTCCTTTCTCAGTTTCCTTGGTCCAAGAGGATGGGTTTCACAACTCTCCCCACCTTTTAGGAGTTTTGTCCCCAAAACATAGTTATACATCTTTTACATAGGGAATAATTTCTTTTGTTGTCCACTTGAGGTTTGTTTCGATATGACATTGTAGGGTACATCCCCATCCTGGTTGTATCTACTTTGGACATTCTTTATACTTGTCCACTCTTTGGGCATCTTTCCTCTCCACATCTTGGGGTATCTTTTTATCACTTATTTTCCATCGCTCTTAATGACACAATTTGGTATTTGCGCTTGAGGAGAAGAATTTTGTGGTGATCCGACCTTCCACTTCCTTTCCTTTGAACGTTTCCTTGCTCATATACTTTTTCCTTGGGCAAAATACCACTATAATTTCATCTTTATTTTAGTCCTTTAGATAGCGTACTTAAAGGATTTATTTTCCCTTCGATTATCTGCTTATTCCATGGAACTTATTATGATAAGCTTGTCTTACCCACCTGCCCAAAGGTATCTCTTACGTCAAATTCTTAAGTCGCTTAAGGGTAAAACCCTTCCTCTTGAGGGCTTTTATCAAGATCACATGATTGGGAGTTCTAAGATGTCCGACCGTCCCCGTGTCTATTTATTCCCTTGGTGTTAAAACTCTTTAGCTTGGCGTCCTTTTGAGCTTTTCATACTTGTTTTCGTCAGTTTCGGTGTTATCCCCTTTTTTCTTATATTGGTCCTTTAATACATTCTTTCATACTTGAGTCACCCTTTCTTGGGATTGTTGGACCTACATGTCCCTTGCAGAAAGACATGCTATGGAACTATCCTTGTCCATTATATTTCTAGAAAATTCCCCCGATAACTACTCCTGATATTCGAACTTTTTAGGGATCGTATGGTTTAGTCCCTTCTTAGGATTTGGTAGTATTTCTTAACTACCTCTAGCGTTATCCAATCGTCCCTTGACATTTGACGTCATGCCTTTCATGATCGTTTGGGCTTTTTTTATTTGTCCATCATTACCAACCTCCTTATTGGGCATTCCCGGTTCCAACCATTGGGTTTCTCAATCACTTCTTAACTTATCGACATACTTGGGATTTTCCTCTCTTACGTCCTTCCTTATATCCAATGGCATCCTTACTTATTCGTGACCGTTTCGTGGTTACTCTCCTCCCACTCCTAGGTACTCCCTGATAGTATACTTATTGATTCCTTGGATTTATCTTGGGGAGTTCCTTTCAGTTATCCCATTTTCTACTATCATCCTTTGAAGTAGAGACTTCCATATTTGGAACTACATGTTCAACCTTCTTACCATTCCTTGAAGGTTTCCTTCTGTCACATCCTTACACCCTTTTTAATTCACCCACTTTTTTATGCTTCACCATCCTTTATTTCCTATCCAAGAAACTTCCAATTGTCATGCCTTATTTCATGGACTCCACACTATGCCCTGCCATCCAATATTGGGTTCTATTAAGTGGGCGTGGACCAGGACGTATATACCACTCCAGGACTCCCTTTCTTAACAGGCTTCTCCCTTTCTTTCATCCTTATGGGTATCTGACCCTAGAGCAACTTTGTGACATCCTTTGATGTCATCCTTCTTGTTTACCCTTTCTTTGAGAATTTTTGTGGGTATGTCTCTTGGTACCCATCCTCATTCCTGCTTGTATCCCATAGAAATTTACTTCCTTAGGGAGGGATCAAATCCTTTTTGTTTTGAGATCCCTTGACCACCTTGTGAGCGGATTATTAATCCTTCTTGTTGCTTGAGTGTGGTCGCCCATTGATTGCTAAAAGGATTTCCTTTATCCTTCTTTTTCATTGTTGGTCCTTTCCACTTCTCCCTTCTTCACCGGAGTTTTAATCCATGATTCTCATGAGGGTCAGTTTGTTAACTGCCTCGTCCCTACTACTCTTCTTGTCCAATAGTTTTGAGACAATTGTATGACGAGTTCACTCATTCGTGATGCTAATCTTGTCTCCATTTAGGGTGTAGTTGTTACTACTTCCCTGTCCTTCTTAAGGCATCATTTATCCTCCTTGATCATCCCCCAGTTGGTAATTGTTTCTTACTACTAGGTTTGTTTGTAACCCTACCTGGTTTCTCCTCCACTTTTCCCAAGTGAGTTACACTTCGCCATTCCATGACATCCTATTCGGTGTAAGGCATTCTAAATTTGCCTTCTCTTGTTTAGGCGTTTCCCTCTTTGCTCCTAGATGGCTTATAACTTCCCTTAAGGAAAAATTTCCCTTCCTCTGTACTCTGCTCCATTTTGTAGTTTCTGAAGGTCCCACCTTCGGTCCTTCTTGCCTTCCGTGACCCCTTCTCATATAGTTGAGGCACAAGATCACATCATTATGGACAATGGGATAAGGACCAATGTATCTTGGTTTCAAATTTCGTCATTGTTGAAACCTAAGTATTCCCCTCCATGGGGATAGCTTTAGAAACACTTGGTCTCCCACATCAAACTCTAGATCTTTCCTTTGATGGTCTACATAAATCTTTTGCCTGTCTTGAGTGGCCTTAAGGCGACTCTTGATTAACTTGATTTTCTCTATGACATCCTCAATTAGCTCTGCCCCTTCTAGCTTCCTTTCCCCCACTTCTTCCCAATATAAAGGGGTATGGCATGGTCGTCCATAAAGGGCCTCATAAGAAGCCATCTGAATACTAGTGTAAACCTTGTTATTTGATAATAAGAAAAATCGGGAAAAGAACCGGTCATTTTCAAAGAGAAAACCAAGTAGGTTTATAAACCGAAACCGATAGAGAAAGGGAAAACCAAGAAATTTATGGATCCCGAGTGACCTAAAAAGTCACAAAAGTCATGAGAAAGGATTTTAGGATGAATTAGAGGTGAAAACCAAACCGGTTAAGGTGAACCGGACTAGAACCAGTTTAAACCACTATTGAACCAGTTTCTAAATTCATTTTTCTAGGTAGCTTAGAAAATTAAATTTGGAGAATTGAGGCCACATTTGATAGAGAATGAATTTAGATGAATTTACAAATTTTTATTTTTAAAAAATTTGGTTGAATCAGGCCTTAACTGATCGGTTTAAGCGTTGGACCCGGTTCGGACCGATACGGTCCAGTTTGCAACAATGTCGTCTTCTTCCTTCAAATGACAGCACTGTTCACTCACTAGAAAATCGAGCAGCGGCAGCAAAGATGAAAAGTATCAGGCCAGGGAGTTTTAGGCAATGAATGACCGTCACTAAGGCGTCAATCAGATGATCAAGAAGTCCCCAAGCTTCCTATATAAAGAGCCCCTCCTCATTCATCCTCCTCACACTTGAAAACTCCATTCTCACTCTACTGCTCCATTTTCTGGTGAAGCTGAAACCAGAGCTCTAACTTGGGCATTTTTCTAAGCCAAAGAAGGAGAGGTCAAGTTCTTTAGATTCGGGGAGAAATCAGCAACCTGATGGTAGTCTCCATTTGCTCCAAGGATTGTTGGAGGAATGTCGACATGATAGAACAGTGAAGCAACTCTGGTGGACCGAAGCTGCCCTATTTTAGCCGAGCTAAAAATGACCAATTTGAGCCCTTCTTAGGCCATATCAAGCTCTCCCAACACTTCCACAGCCCTCATACGACTGAATTAGAGTGGAAAGTTAAGTCAATTTGGCTCCCCTCAGTAATTTCCGATCAATGCTAACGAGAGAACCGATGAAACTTCATTAACAAAATTATCGATCAATTCGACATAAATTGATGCAATTTTTGACCTAGGAGGAAACTCAGGACAAGATCTATTTGCCTAGATCAAAAGCTCGGACCGCTGCGCTCCCAACAAAAAGCTTTTGAAGCTTTCTCTCTCTAAATCTAGTTTTCCGACGAAGTTCCATTTTAGCTCATTCTAGCGTCAATTCATGCGATTCAAAGTGCAACTGAATCATATTAATGTGTGGTAATCCAAATCCACCTCCAAATTTCAACAATTAACTTTGATTGATCAGTCAATTTGATGAAATCAAATCCGATCAGGTTGAAAGGTTGAAATTGGGGGAAATTTTGGGGATTTTGAAAATTTGAGGGACTAAAGTGTAATTTCCTCATAAGGACATGGAGTTTTCTTTCAAGATTGAGGGTTGGATGTCGTGTACATCTACTCATTCTCAAGGTAGAAGTGAACGAGCTTCTATCTAGGTGGCCGGTAAAGTGGATGGGTTGCCCTACGAATATGTGATCCCTTCATGATAAAGGGCGTGTGTTCATTGTTCAACACGCCAATTGTGGTTAATGAGGAAATGATAGTTTTGAAAATCAAGAACTTGAAGAAATGGTTTTTAAGAAATTAAGGAGTCTAGCACACTCAAATTCAAACTATTTTTCTAAAAATCAAGTTTTAAACACTCATTCACTAAGTTGTCGAACTCACCCCCTTCCTTATACCTCTTTTCAGGTAACCAAAGGAAAAGCCTACCAAAAGACCTCTAGTAAGCTACACTTGCAAGACAGGTAAGAGAGTTTAAATGTTCATGCTGTTTTTATTAATGTTATTCCAGGAAAGGTACATGTTTAAAGGACGCATTACTCCTCACAGTTTAAAAGAAGGGGAAAACCCTTAATAAACTAGGAGAGTGGTGGGTTGCTCACGGGGATCCGACCAAATCAGGTCGGGACATGACAACTTGAGTGGTATTAAAGCCTGATTCCTCAAATACATTATCAAGACTAGAAAACATAGTAACTAATAGGGATGATTTTAAAATTTTCAAAATGGAACCCAAGAAAGGAAGCAAGAGAACTAGAGTCGCAGTCTCCAACACTGCCCAATCACACCTACCTGTGGAAACACCTCGAGGAGCCCAGACAACTCCACCTGGCATGAGCTCGAAACATTAGAGGTTGTACAAGGAGTTCACCTATGTATTTGGGCAGTCTAACCTCCTTCTTGAGGCATGCACCAACTCTCGGGTTGAACTAGAGGAAGTAGAATCCCATCCTCCCCCTGTTAGTCGTCCCCCTCTAGTTGACATTCCCAAGAATCTCAAGACTCCTCGTGAACTGGGTGTAAACCTTTCCTCGGAGAAAAAGATACTGATGTCTCCATGGATTGGCTGGCAAATGTTGTCACGCCTCGACCCAGTTTGGTCGGATCCCTATGATCAACTTGCCACTCTCCCAATTTACAAAGGGTTGCCACTTATTTATAAACTGTGAAGAATAAGGCATCCTTTAAACCTGCACCTATCCTGGAATAACATAAATCACAACTGTATACAATTTTAAACTGATCATACATGTCTTATAGGTGTATTAGCGGTTGATCTTTGGGGTAGACTGTCTAAGGTTACCTGAAAGGGATATAAGGGAGGAGGTGAGTACAACGACTCAGTGAATAGTTTTTCAAAGTTATCTTTTAGGAAAAATATTTGATTCAGAGTGTGCTAGACTCCTTATTCTCTTTTAAAAACCTTTCATTTTGAATTTCAGTATTTATCACCATTTCTTATTATCCACGGTGTGTCATCACCCAACACACATCCTTCATCATTAAGGTCAAACACATAATTGTAGGCTAGCCCATCCACTAAACCCACTTGTGGCGTCGGAGCGACTTTACTGGCCACCTAGATAGAAGTACGTCCACTTCTACCCTTAGAATGAGTAAATGCTCATGACATCCGACCCTCAATCCTATAACAAATCTCTGTGTCCATATGAGGATAGAGACCTCATCCTGACCCCCACCCCGGTCTCATGTGCTTGAAGCTACGTCAAGCTTCACAAGGTTTCTGGTACAAAAAAACTACCCTTATACCCACTAGGTCGTCCAGAGATGTGGGACACATCACTACCCCTCTTGGGCATCTTGAAGGTCCCATAAATACATTGCATTTACAATCAACATTTTTCACATAATGCCATATAATTTGTGGTGCCATTGGTCCAACGGTCCTGACCATCAACTTGACATGCAGCTGTTTGTCTTGACTAGTCCAGAGACCTGTCATGTCGCACTGCCGCTAGTTGACTAAGTATGTCGGTCCTGTCTTGGTACCATGGCCAAACAATTCATTTACTTAAGTTTTCATGGCATATAAATCATGTTTGTTTATGAGCTCCTACTTGTACCAATCGGCCTAGGGCCCACTGTTCGAGATTTTTGAAATTGGACATATTAGTCCCCAAGTTCCAAAACAAGGCCTCTGGCCTAATAAGTTCTCCCAAAATATTTAAGTAGGGGAACACAATTAGGGGAGTGCACTTCCAACAAAATATATTTTTCAACTGTCCATCATACAAACTGAATATGAGGACATATTCGCTCATAACCGATGAATGGGTTTTCAACTTCCTTCGAGAAAGTTTCATCATACCAACTGGGTGTGATCTACTTACAACCGGTAATTAGTTTTTCTACATGATTTTGACATCACTCCTCTCAAGTGTAATGTTTAAAATATCACTTAGCAGTGCGTTTATATTTTTGAGGTGCTTATCATCCCAACTGGGTATGATATAAAAATCCCACTCAACCGATCGTGTAGTGAAATTCCTCTTAGTCGACTTGTTGTCCTTACTCAAATTCATCTTAGTTGGCGTTCTTGGTACTTTGTGTTCTTACATGATATGAACATTCTTGTTCATTATTCTTTGGCCTAATAGCCCTCATTAATGCCAAATTAATGAGAAACCCAACTTTTTTTATTTGAAATTAGGTCTCTAAAGTTATTTTTTTAACTTTAAGTCCCCAAATTCTGGTTTTCCTCAAATTAAGTCCCGAAACTTTTAAAATTCATCTTATGACCTCAATTTATTCAAATTCATAAAAAGGGGTCTAATTTCCCAAATTTTCAATTTGGTCCCCCAACTTTTCCAAAATTACCAGTTTGCCCCTACTTTACAAAAATGGTAAGGTTTGCCCCAAAATTTCCAAAAATTGCCCAATTTTTCCTCCAACATCTTTAGCATGCCCAATTGGTCCTCAATTTTATGAAATTACACTTTAGCCCCTATAATTTTTGAAATTCTCAATTTCCCCCCCAATTTCAACCTTCTAACTTTGTCGAATTTGATTTCATCTAATTGACCGATCAAATGAGTTTAATTGTTGAAATTAAAGTTAAATTGGAGTTCCTACACCTTCATATGATTCAATTGCACTATGAATCACATGATTTCGTGCCGGAATGAGCTCAAACGGAGCTTCACCGAAAAATTGGACTTAGAGAGAGAATGCTTTGAAAGCTTACTGTCGGGGGCACGGCGATCCAAGCTTTCGATTTGGGCAGATAGCTCGTGTCCTCAGGTTCGTCCTAGGATCAAGAATTGCATCAATTGATGTCGAATTGAGTGAGAACTTCATCGTAGAATTTCTATCAATTCTCAGTTTGGCCTAAGAAGGGCTTACCTTTCAACTGTAATTCAGCTGTAGGAGGGATGTAGAGGTGTTGGGAGGGCTCGGTTTGGCCTAAGAAGGGCTCGAATTGGCCGATTTCAACTAAGTCTAAATAGTGCAGCTTCGATCTTTCAAAGTTGCTTCATTTTTCTATCACGCCAGTGCTTCTCCGGTGACTCTCGAAGCAAATGGAGACTACAGAGATGTAGTTGACTTCTCATCAGTTCTAAAGAACTAGACCTCACCTTGTTTGGCTCAAAAAAATGCCCAAGTCAGAGCTTTGGTTTGAGCTTCGCCGGAAATTGGAGCAGTTGAGAGAAAATGAAGTTTTCAGGTGTGGAGAGGATGAATGGGGAGGGGCTCATTATATAGGAAGTTCGGGGACTTCTTGGCTGTCCGATTGGCACCTTAATGGCGGTCATTCATTGCTTGAAACTCCCATACCAGAGACTTTTCAGCTTCGCCGGCGCTGCATGATTTTTTTATGAGTGAACAGTGCTATCATCTGAAGGAAAAAGATGATACTGTTCTGAACCGGACTAGACCGGTCCAAACCGGGTTCAAAGTTTAAACCAGTTGGTTCACTCCCAATTCGACCAAATTTTTAAAATCTAAAAATTTAAAATTCATTTTCTATCCAATGGTGACCTCAAATTTCAATTTTAAATTTTTTAAGCTACCTAGAAAAATGAATTTAGCATCCAGTTCAATAGTGGTTCAAACCGATCCAAACTGGTTCAATTCGGTTTGGATCCGGTTCACTTGAACCGGTTTGGTTTTCATCTACAATTCATTCTTAAGTCCATTTCCATGACTTTTGGGACTCTTTAGGTCACTTGGGATCCATAAATTTCCCGATTTACCATTTCTCTATCGGTTCTAGTTTGTAGACCGACTCGGTTTTCAAATTGAAAATGACCAGTTCATTCCCCGATTTTCTTATTATCAAAGGACGGGGTTTACAAATGTCAAGAAGCTGATGGGGATAGTCAGGATATCACTAGAAGACATGGTGATCCTAAATGAATTCTTCCTGAAGGGAAGTGCTAAGAGATGGTGGGATAATGTCTGAAACCTACACACTTCCACCTCCACCTAGGAATAATTAGCGGAGAGGTACACGGAGGAGTACCTGGCTCCTCATTTGATCAATGAGAAGAAGTAGAATTTCTTTCGACTTTGGCAAGGGCTTAACTTCATATCGGAGTATGAAACAAAATTCAACGATTTAAGACCCTTTGCCACTGATCTGACTGGACCAGCAGATATATGCCAACGGTTCATGGACGGTCTCAATATGGACATACAAGACCATATAGGAGTACTAGGACACCCCACAGACCTAGCAGCGGTAATTAGTATAGCTCATGAGTGTGAGTGACTTGTGCAAACCCAACGCCGTCGGATGGAACAGACGACTCGAAAGGAGGATAAGGGCCAAAACCATCAGGGAGGACGAAGGGAGCATAATGGCCCAAGATGGGGCATTTCAAAGGAGGAAAGATATGCCACCACCTTCCTAGCGAGTAATCTCCACCTTGCCCCAAGAAAACCCTTGCTATCCTAGGTGTCAAAGGCACCAAGAGGGAGCATGCTTAACTTGCTTTTGCATGTGGAAAAGTGGGTTACTTTGCAAAGGAATGCCCCACTCTCAGGCAGAACAAGTAGAGGAATACCCTCGGACCACCACAAGGGAACCCCATGAATCCCAGGCCAGACGCTACAGCTAGACTACCAGCTAGGGTATACAAGTTCACCCAGGAAGAGGCTAGGAAAGACTCTAGTACTGTAGCAGGTACATCACAAAACCCTCCTAATTAGTTCAAGCAAAACTTGTAATTGAAAGTTTTATTCAATAAAGAAAAATTTTCCCATAAATCTATACGTTTCTTTAATCAAGATACGTGCATTTATGGGGACAACAGGTCTACGCCCTCTTCAACTCGGGAGCTAAGAGATCCTTCATCAAAGAGGATTTAATTCCAAGTTAACCTCTAGAAATCACTCCTCTAGGAAAAAGTCTCAACATCCTCACATCCTTAGGAGAAGGGTTAAATAGGAACAAACAATTAAAAGGATGTGAGATAAAGATTGGGGGAATCAAACTTGAGGCGGATTTGATTTCATTGCCCATGAATGAGGTAGAATTAATCCATGGGATGGATTGGTTAAGTAACCACTGGGCCAGGATGGACTGTGGAAAGAAGACAATAACATTCCACACTTCTGAAACAAACGGACTAAAGTTCCAAGGGGACCGAAGGAAAAGTGAAGGACAAATGGTGTCCCATATGAAAGCATAAAAAATTATACAGAAAGGCCAAGTCGGCAAGTGGAATTCACCATAGAGATTACCCTAGGAACAAACCCCATGTCCCCAGCCCCTTATCACATGGATGTAGCGGAATTGAAGGAATAACTGAACGAATTATTGGAGAAGGATTTTGTGTCCTAGTTTGTCTCCATGGAGTGCACCAGTCCTATTCGTGAAGAAAAAGGATGGAAGCATGAGACTGTGCATAGATTATAGGAAGTTGAATCAAGTCACCATCAAGAACAGGTACCCACTTCCCCAAATTAATGACCTATTCGACCAACTAAAAGGAGTAGCCTACTTCTCCAAGATAAACCTTCGTTGGACTATCACCAACTTAGGATTCGAGAGGAGGACATTCCTAAGACAGCATTTCAGTCTCGATACGGACATTACGAATTTAGAGTAATGCCATTTGGATTAACAAATGCCCTTACAGCCTTCATGGATTTGATGAACTGTGTGTTCCAACAACACTTGGACCGGTTCGTTGTAGTATTCATAGATGATATTCTCATATACTCACAAACTTGGTTGGAGCAAGAAGAACTCTTAAATATTGGAAAATAGAAAAGCTCAAATAGTAAATTATATTAAGAATATATATAGGGTATATTTATACTATTTATAAATATACCCCTAACTTATTAATATTGCACACTCCCCCTCAAGATGGATGGTAGATATCTACCATTCCAATCTTGTTACAAATATCATCCCATTCTCTGTAACCTAAACCTTTAGTTAAAAAATCTGCTAGTTGTCCACTAGTCTTCATATATTGCAGTTCCACAATCTTCATATCAATTTTTTCTTTAATAAAAAATCGATCAATTTCCACGTGTTTGGTCCTATCATGTTGAACTGGATTGTTGGCAATATTTATAGCAGACTTGTTATCGCACCACAACTTCATTGGTTCTTCTTTAAAGAGGCGAAGCTCCATTAGTAAGCTTCTTATCCAAATTATCTCACAAACAGTTTGAGCCATTGATCTGTACTCTGCTTCTGTTGATGATCGGGCAACTACTTCTTGTTTCTTACTTCTCCAAGATACAAGATTACCTCCAACAAACACACAATAGCCAGACGTAGATCTCCTATCATCCACACAACTTGCCCAATCTGAATCACAAAAGCATTCCACTCTTGTGTGACTCTGAGGCTTAAACCAAAGTCCTTTACCTGGACCCCCTTTTAAATATCTCAATATCCTCATGGTAGCATCCCAATGATTTGTCCTGGGATCATGCATATATCTGCTCACAATACTAATTGCATACATGATATCAGGTCTTGTATGACATAGATAGATCAATCGTCCCACAATTCTTTGATATTGTTCTTTATCTACTGGGTCACCTGACTGAGCACATAACTTATGATTTGGTTCTATCGGTGTCGAAGTAGGTCGACAGCTTAACATCCTTGTGTCAGTAAGTAAATCTAATGTATACTTTCTCTGAGAAAGTACTATGCCTTTCCTAGATCTCGCAATCTCAATACCGAGAAAATATTTTAGAGGACCCAAGTCTTTTACCTCAAATTCTTTATTTAATTGTTTTTTCAACTGTAATATCTCAACATTATCATCCCCAGTGATGATGATATCATCCACATATACTGCAAGAATAGCAACTCGACCATCAGAGTGTCGATAGAAAACCGTATGGTCTCCGTTACACTGCCGGTAACCCATTTTGACCACTGCACGTCGAAATCGATCAAACCATGCTCTTGGTGACTGTTTGAGTCCATATAAAGATTTCTTCAATCTACAAACCTTCCCCACAGTCTTCATCGTACCAAATCCAGGTGGAATTTCCATATATACTTCCTCTTGTAGGTCTCCATGCAAAAATGCATTCTTTACATCCATTTGATGTAATGTCCACCCGAAATTAGCAGCACATGAGATATGCATTCTAACAGTACTCATCTTAGCTACTGGTGTAAAGGTCTCATCATAGTCTATTCCATATGTTTGACTATAACCTTTTGCCACCAACCTTGCTTTGTATCTCACAACTTCTCCTTCGGCATTATGTTTCATATTGAATACCCACTTACATCCTACAGCCTTTTTTCCATTTGGAAGTTGAGCAAGTTCCCACGTTTTATTCTTCTCTAGTGCTTTCATCTCCTCATGCATTGCTCCAAGCCACTTCGGATCCCGTTTCGCTTCTTGCCAATTATTTGGTATTTGTACTAACTGTAGTGATGCAATAAACGACTTGTATGCAGGTGGAACAGATGCATATGAAACATAATTAGATATATCATTCTCAAAACCATATCTAATTGGAGGTTTCCCTGCATTAGCTCTACGTTCTCTATTGATGGCAATAGGTAAGGAATCAATACCATCTAATGACGTGGACGAACCATTAGAAGGTTGTATAGAGTCATTACCTTCTGGTGATGTTGATGAAGGTTGTATATAGTCATTACCTTCTGGTAACGTTGATGACGGTTGTATAGAGTCATTACCTTCCGGTGACGTTGATGAAGGTTGTATAGAGTCATTACTTTTTGGTGATGTTGATGAATCGTTAGAGGGTTGATTAATACTTGGGATTGGCTCACCATCACCTGACTCATCTTTCTCCCCCTTAGCATCGTCCTTATTTCTCCTGCTATATACCTTCAATTGAGGCTCATCCTTTTTTTCATCTTTGTTACTCCAAATTATAGGACACGGATTCACTCCTACAATAATATTTTTAGCATTTTGATCATTGATAATTTCTTCATTTGTTTGCCATATATCAGGAATTGACAAGTCTTCTAATACAGTTGTAGATTTTGTTGATTCCTTATAGAATGGTTCATTCTCACGAAAAGTCACATCCATACTCACAAATAGTCTTTTCTCACTTGGACTCCAACACTTGTATCCCTTTTGAGTACTGGAATAACCCACATAAATACATTTCAATGCACGAGGATCGAGCTTGCTTACCGAAGGACGATGATCTCTCACAAAACATATACATCCAAACACACGAGGAGGGACTATGTATGTGTTTTTTCCCATCAATACTTCACAAGGTGATCTAAAGTTTAACACTTGTGAGGGCATCCGATTAATCAAATAAGCTGCTGTCAGTACAGTTTCACTCCATAAATACTTTGGTACATTCATCTTGAAGAGAAGAGAGCGAGCAACTTCCAACAAATGACGATTTTTCCTTTCTGCAACACCATTTCGTTGGGGGGGTATCTGGACATGTAGTCTGATGAATAATTCCCTTACCAGATAGATAAGACAAAAATTCCCGATTCACATACTCAATGCCATTGTCTGTTCTAAGAGTACAGACTTTGGCATTAAATTGAGTTTGAACAAGAGCTAGAAAATCCTTAAAACATAATAGTGCTTCTCCTTTGTGTTTCATCAAATATAACCATGTCATCCGAGAGTGACAATCAATAAATGTGATAAACCATCTGAATCCACTAATAGAGGTAATCGGACATGGTCCCCAGACGTTCGAGTGAATCAATGAAAATGGCTCTATACTTCTTAATCCAATAGAATTATAACTTGTTTTTGTGTGTTTTCCAAACTCACAAGCATCACAAACAAGTTTATTGCGTTCTATTTTACTCATCAGCTCTGGTCTCAACCTTTTAAGACTCTCAAAAGATGGATGTCCCAATCGACAATGTTCTAACATTGCTTCATCTTCTTCTTTACTATTCACTGCAACACTCAAACTTTTATCCACAACTCTTTGATTTAGATACCATAATCCTCCACGCTTACTGCCAGTTCCAAGTATCTTCTCAGTGTTTCTCTCTCGAAAGATACAAGTGTCCCCATCAAAAATTACTCTACAATTCAATTGATCAATGATACTACTAACTGACAATAGATTAACTGGAAAAGAGGGAACATGCAAAACAGATGATAATGTGATTAAATCAGTACATCTAACAGAGCCCTTCCCTTTGATAGATTGTATTGTTCCATCTGCCATATGAACAACTCCCTTATAAGATTGAGGATATTTATCATATGTATTAAATTTTTCTATTGATCCTGTCATATGTCTTGATGCACCAGAATCAATAATCCAATCTGTGGAAGATTCAAGTATTTGTACCTGATTACCACAATTGATCTCATTCTCGTCCAGTATGATGAGAAATCTGCTATTTATATTTTCCATCTCTTTCAAATCCCTTCCAGCTTCTAGGTCTCCAGGTCGCAGCTCCCGACGACGACAAATCTTAGAGATATCTTTTTATCTTCTTTGACAATTCAGTTAATTCGCATTCGAAGCCGTCTCAGGCTCCCCCAATCCTTCAGAAACACCAAAACTTGAAAATACTAGAAAACCCTAGCTCTGATACCATCTTAAATATTGGAAAATAGAAAAGCTCAGATAGTAAATTATATTAAGAATATATATAGGGTATATTTATACTATTTATAAATATACCCCTAAGTTATTAATATTGCACAAGAACATTTGACAATCACCTAGGAGATATTGAGGGAAAACCACTTATATGCAAAATTCTCCATGTGCAAGTTTTGTCTATAGGAGGTGGGATTCTTAGGATATATAGTGTCCAAGGACAGAGTCAAGGTATACCCAACAAAGGTTGAAGCCATATATGATTGGAAGGCACCCATGAATTATGTAGTGATAAGAAGTTTTTTAGGTCTAGCATGATATTACAAACGGATCGTGCAAGACTTTTCTAAGATAGCAGCCCCTCTGACTTGGCTCACTAGGAAAGGAGTTGAGTATAGATGGGATGAAAGCTGCGAGATGTCTTTCTTAAAATTGAAGACTCGGTTGACAATCGCCCCGGTACTCTCCCTTCCTGACCCAAGTGTGGGAGAGTACACTGTCTATAGGGATGCATCCGGACAAGGACTCAGGTGTGTACTGATGCAACAAGAAAAAGTTACTGTATATGCCTCTCGACAACTTAAGGTACATGTGAGAAACTACCCAACCCATGACCTTGAATTATCCACGATAGTGTTTGCCTTAAAAATTTTGTGATACTACCTCTATGGGATTAAGTGTAGGATATACACTGATCACAAGAGTCTTAAGTATTTACAAACTCAGAAAGAGTTAAATCTCCACCAAAGGAGATGGTTGGAATTGGTGAAAGACTATGACCTTGTGATAGAGTATCACCCCAGAAAAGTGGATGTGGTGGCAGATGCCTTAAGTCGCAAATATTAAACTGAGGTAGCACAAATAAAGACAAGTTACATACCCTTGTTGTAACAACTGGGGAAAATGGAGGTGGACATGAGGATGGACAAGCAAGAGAAGTGCTTGTTGGCCAATGTGGTGGTAAGGCCTAGTCTAACTGAGCAGATTAAGGCTTAACAATAGGCTGATAAGGAACTCCAATCTTATTTGGATCTAGTTAATAGTGGGACAAAACCAGACTACGACTTGCAAAGTGATGGAGTGCTAACTTACAAGGGCATGGTATGTGTACCTCAAGATAAGGAACTGAAGAGATTAATCCTGGAAGAGGCACACGATTCTTTGTATGCAATGCATCCGAGTAGTACTAAGATGTACCGCACCCTCAAAGAATGATATTGGTGAAAGGGAATGAAGAGAGATATTACATAACACGTGGCTCGATGCTTGTCCGGTCAACAAATAAAGGTTGAGCATCATAAACCATTAGGACTGCTGCAACCTTTGCCAATTCCGGATTGGAAATGGAAGCACATTACCATGGATTTTGTCACAGGACTACCTGTGACAAGGAATGGTCGGGACGCAATTTGGATCATCGTGGATAGATTGACCAAATCCGCTCATTTCTTCCCTATGAGAGTGACGAATATAGTGGAACAACTCATCGTCTTATACATGAGGGAAATAGTAAGACTCCATGGCATCCTAGTGATAGAGACCCTCGGTTTATTTCAAGGTTTTGGCCAAGTTTACAAAGTGCCATGGGAACCAAGCTCCACATGAGTACATGTTCCATCCTCAGACCGATGGTTAGTCGGAATGGACGATTCAAACTTTGGAGGATATGATGAGGTCATGCGTATTCACCATGGGTAAAGATTGGGAGGAATACCTATGCCTAATGGAATTTCCTTACAAAAATAGCTATCAGGACAGTATTCAAATGGCTCCTTATGAAGCCCTGTATGGATGACCTTGTCGTACCCCTTTATTTTGGGAAGAAGTGGGGGAAATGAAGTTGGAAAAGGTTGAGTTAATCGAGGATGCCACAGAGAAAATCAGGTTAATCAAGAGTTGCCTAAAAGCCACTTAGGACAAACAAAAGAGTTAGGCGAACAATCGAAGAAGTGATCTGGAGTTTAATGTAGGAAACCAAGTATTCATAAAGGTGTCTCCATGGAGGGAAGTACTTAGGTATCAATAATGGGGAAAGTTGAATCTAAGGTATATCGGTCCTTATCCTATCATCCAAAGAGTAGGACCGGTGGCCTATAAATTAAATCTACCACTAGACTTGCAGTGAATACACGATGTATTCCATATCTCTATGCTATGGAAATACTAGCCTAATTCGAGTCATGTGTTGGACCAACCTCCACCAAAGCTAGAAGAGAACTTGACCTATCAAATAGATCTGGTACGAATCACCAACTGAAGGGATAAGAACTTGAGGAATAAGATGATTCCTATGGTCAAAGTTCTTGGGCAAAACGGACCTATGCAAGAAGACACTTGGGAAACTAAAAGTGTAATGAGGGGAGGTACCCTCAATTATTTAACATGTAATCATTGGGGACAAAACTCCTAAAAGGAGGGGAGAGTTGTAAGCCATGTTCTTTGATAATAAGAAAAATCGGGAAAAGAACTGGTCATTTACAAAGAGAAAACTGAATTGATTTATAAATCGTAATCGATAGAGAAAGGGTAAACCGGGAAATTTATGGATCCCAAGTGACCTAAAGAGTCACAAAAGTCATGAGAAAGGACTTTAGGATGAATTGGTGGTGAAAACCAAACTGGTTAAGGTGAACCAGATTGAACTAGTTTGAACCACAATTGAACCGATTTCTAAATTTATTTTTCTAGGTGGCATAGAAAATTCAATTTGGAGAATTGAGGCTACCATTTGATAGAGAATTAATTTAGATGAATTTACAAATTTTTAATTTTGAAAAGCTTGGTCAAGTTGGGCTTGAACTGGCCGGTTTAAGCGTTAAACCCGGTTTGGATCGGTCTGGTCCGGTTCGAAATAGTATCCTCTTCTTCCTTCAGATAACAACATTGTTCACTCACTAAAAAAATCGAGCAATGGCAGTGAAGATGAAAAGTCTCCTACAAGTGAGTTTCAAGAAAGAATGACCACCATTAAGGTGTCAATCGCATGTCCACGAAGTCCCCAAGCTTCCTATATAAAGAGCCCCTCCTCATTCATCCTCCTCACACCTAAAAACACCACTCTCTCCCTTCTGCTCCATTTTCCAGTCAAGCTCGAACCAGAGCTCTGACTTTTGCATTTTTCAGAGCCAAAGAAGGTGAGGTCGGGTTCTTTAGATTTGGGTAGAAGTCAGCAATCTGACGGTAGTCTCCATTTTCTCCGAGGATTGTCGTCATGATAGAATAGTGAAACAGCTCTAGCAGACCAAAGCTGCCCTATTTTGGCTGAGCTAAAAATAGACAATTCGTTCCCTTCTTAGGCCAAACCAAGCTCTCCCAACACCTCCACAGCCCTCATACAATTGAATTAGAGATGAAAGGTAAGCCAATTTGGCTTCCCTCTATAAATTCTGAACACGGTTAGAGAGAGAACCGGCAAAACTTCCCTGACACAATTCAACATGAATTGATGCGATTCTTGATCTTAGGAGGAACCTCGAGACAAGAGCTATCTATCCAGATTGAAAGCGCAGACCGCCACACCACCGACGGTAATCTTTCGAAACTTTCTCTCTCTACATCCAGTTTTTCGACGAAGCTCCATTTGAACTCGTTCTTGTGTTAATTCATTCAATTCAAAGTGCAATTGAATTGTATGGATGTGTAGGAACTCAAATCCACCTCCAAATTTTAACAATTAACTTCGATGGATCGATCAATTTGATGAAATCAAACCTGGTCAAGTTGAAAGGTTGAAATTAGAGGAAATTTGGGGAAATTTTGGGGATTTTGAAAATTCGAGGGACTAAAGTGTAATTTTCCAAAATTGAGGGCCAATTGGCCATGGAAAAGATGTTGGAGGACCAATTGGTCAATTTTTGGAATTTTTGGGGTGAAATTTACCATTTTTGTAAAGTATGGGCAAAATGGTAATTTTGGAAAAGTTCAGGACCAAATTGAGAATTTGGTAAACCTAAACCCCTTTTTGCAATTTTGAATAAATTAAGGTCCCAAGGTAAATATTTGAAGTTTCGGGACTTAATTTGGGGGGAAATCGGCATTAGGGTCCTAAAGTTAAAGAAAAAGAACTTTAGGGACCTAATTGCAATTAATTGAAAAGTTTGGGTATTTCATTCATCTGTGATGATTGAAGGCTATCAAGACAAATGATAATGAACAAGGATGTTCATATTGTGTAGGAATATGAAGTACCGGGAACGCCAGCCAAGTCAAGCTCACGTGGGAATAAAAAGCCTGTTAAGTTGAATTCACTATATTAACGGTTGAGTGGGAATTTTTCCATCATACCCGGTTGGGATGATGAGTTCCTCGAAAATAAAAGTCTGCTACTATGTAGAATTTTACATAACACACAAATGGGGTGATGTGAGAAAATACATGGAAAAACTACTTATCGGTTATAAGTAGATCATGATCGGTTGGTATGATTGACTTCTTGGAAGTAAGTAGAAAAACCTGTTTACCGGTTGTAAGTGGAGATGTCATCACACCTTATTGGTATGATAGACAAATGAAAATATTATTTTTATCAAAAGTGCTCTCCCCTAACATGTTTAAACTTTTTGGGAGACTTTTTTTACGGGAGCTCGAATAGCTTAGATAGGCAGGAGACCTTGATTTTGGAACTTGGGGAATAAAATGTCTGATTTTGATAATCTCTTATAGTGGGTCCAATGCCAGTTGGCACAACCAGAAGGTCATAAACAAATATGATATTAAGCCATGAAAACTGATTTTTTTGTCCATGGTACCAAGACAAAACCGACATACTCGATGGACTTGCAGCAATGCGACAAGACAGGTCGACGGACCAGTCGAGACAAACAGTTACAGGTCGAGTTGAGGGTCGGGGCCGTTAGACCAGTGGCACCAAAGATTAAATCACTTATGAGAAAAACTGTTGTTTTGTGCTTGCATTGAGGTTCAGGACCATCAAGACGCCCAAGAGGGGTAGTAATACGTCCTAGGGCTACTAAATGACATGGTGGAGATAAGGGCAATTTGCCGTGCCTGTAGTCACGGAAGCTTGACGTAGCTTTATGCGCATGAGACCTGGGTGGGGTCAGGATAAGGTCCCTATCCTCATACGGACATGGAGTTTTCTTTTGGGATTGAGGGTCGGATGTCGCATACATCCACTCATTCTTAGGGTAGAAGTGGACGAGCTTCTATTTAGGTGGCTGGTAAAGTCGCTCTGACGCCACAAGTGGGTGCAGTGGACAGGCTGCACCTGCGAATGTGTGTACCCTTCCTAATGAAGGGCATGTGTTTGTTTACTAAATGCTTCCCAAGGCTAGGGATGGGCTAAGAGAGCTAAACACACCTAATAGAAATGGAAATGGAAAAAGGTTTTTGAAAACCGGAATTTGAGGAAAATCCTTCTTAAAGGAAATGATAACCTTGGCACGGTTTAAATAAAACTATTTTTCTTGAAAACTCACTCCCAACACCCGCTCACTGAATTGTAGAACTCACCCCCTCCCTTTTTACCCCTTTCAAGTAACCAGGAAACATCATTCGTAAAGACCCTCCTAAATTGGAACAGTAAGACAGCATGTATGTTTGTTTTAAAAATACTTAGTTTTGTATAATGCTATTCCAAGAAAGATAGGTAAAAGGACACCTTATTCCTCACAGTTTAGAAAAGGGTGAAAACCTTAATAAACCAAAGGGAGTGGCAGGTTGCTCATGGGGATCCAACCAAACCAGGTTTGGGCGTGACAGTGAGAACCCAAATAAGATCAGAGGAAGTTAGCGTACCATAAATGAATTTACTAAAAGTTAGGCTTTTCAAAATGAATAAATGAAAAGTGTAATGGTATTTTGGTAAATTTAGAAAGTTTAAGTACTAAAATACAAAAAGGGAAAAAGTTAAGAAACCAAGGAAAAACTTGAGATTCTTTGGGGGGACTTTGATTAAATAGGCCCAAATAATGGAAGGGGGCTGGAAACCTAGAATGAAGTGTAAAAGGGTTTGTATAAATGGATTTATCGACACAAGAATCGAGCGAATCTGGCCCAAAGAGCGACGCCAAAATTTTAGAAAATTTGGGGATGGTACTAGAATTATCATTGAAAACCCAGCCCAAATTCTTGAATACTATTTAGTCATTGTAGTTCAAGCTAGTTCAAGTTATACACAAGAATCACCATATCTGAGACACGTTGAAAAACCCTAGGATGAAAAGATTATGAATAAAACTAAGTGGGATTTATTTCTGGAAAGTCCAATTGGATTGTCCTTTCCACGTCCTCTCCACTTTACAACACCTTATTAAAACGTGAAATTATGCATGATGTGACTTAAATTATTTTTAGAAGTATAGATAAAAGGATAGAAGAAATATTAAATGGTTGCATGCTCACATAGTTGAATAAAGAGTTGTGGCTAATTACCAAATAATTTAATATAAATTTTTATTTAATAACTAACATCACGTTAAGTGGAGATTATTGAGTGAAGGTCAGGCTTCGTGAAGAATGGATGTATGTTGATTATCATTATAAGTGGAAACAGCCGAGTGAGTACTGAGCTCTAAGAAATTAATTACATGTTATGTTTGATGCATGAAATCATGATATATAGTGATGGACGAGTGAGGATTGAGTTTTGTATTAGGAGGGGAAAACCAAAGTATACAAATGATTGAGATTACACCCTCGACATCCATACAACCACATGTGTGTTGATTGGAACATGACGGGATCATGTGCATTCCATTGGGAACCTTAAATTTTGTTATGATATATAGATGATCGACAACACATCATTGGCATCAATACTACTATATATATGATTGGTTATGACATTATGGAGTCATGTTTGTTTCCAATGGGAAACCATTGATTATTATGATGTGACCATCTAGTGCACTATTTAAAAATACATGAATTCATTAACTTAATACATAAGTCCTAAGATTGAAAAACTAAGAAATAAATGTAATATAAGATTATTATGAATGAATAAACCATTTAGAGATATTTTTTAGTAAAGGTTAGGGTTGTAAGCCATAAAATAGTTCACTCTTAATAAACTCATTCATTTAGTTGTGAGTTAATCATCTCCAAAAACTATTTCAGGTAATTATAGGAGCTCAATGAAATATAAGTTTGAGACATTGTCACATCACTTGTGCAGATCGATGTATGAATTTTGAAGCAAGCATATGAAGATTTATTAGTTACTTATCATTTATTATGTTCACAAGGAAAATTGTATTTATTTTTTTTTTGAACACACTCTTGTATTTCAAGAAAAATTTTAATTCATACTAAAATTTACTAGTATTTTATTTTGAGCATGCGTCATCTAGGTTCTACTTAGTAAATATACCCTCAATTGTCATATGGAGTAAATTTGGCAGGTTGTCATTGGACCTCGTCCTAAAAATTAGGTAAAGGTGTGATCATTGGTAAAATGAATCTAAGGTCCAAGAGAGTCATTCTATAGTGGTGGTCGATTGGGGTCACTAGAGTTGGCAACATTTTGGCATCGAATGACAACACATGAAAGTTATAGCAAAGACTCACCGTCGAAAAATGGTTTGGAACAGTCAAAAGTTTTATTGCGAGAGGTCAAGCGAGGCTTGTAGAAGGTAGATGAGAGGATTACGACCCTTTTGGCACCCATGCTAATTGAAAGGGTTTGAAGGTGGCAAAATTTAACACCGAAAGTTTGGCAACGATGCACAATTTTCCATTCTCAAAATAAAGTTAACAAAAATGACACTCGTGTGGTAGTTTTCAGTCACTTTTAAGTAAGATTCTGACCACATAATTAAATAGAAATCCATTAGTGGCATTTTAAGACAATATTCATCTAATTTGGTGGTTTGGTGAAGGAAACTTTGATGGTCAAATGTATGGTGGAAAATAGTGTGATGGAAACGTTCTTATCTCAAATTTGAGAGAGAAGTTCGTTTTAATTAGGAATATATTACTCCATTACTTTCAAGAGATGAGAGTTATCAATTCGGTCACAAGCTTTGTTGCTTGTATTTTTTAAAAAAATTGATTCAATTTAGCGTATTTTCTATAATTTACCAAAATTTATATCGTAGATTAAAGAGTGGATAAAGGGGCGCATGGAACTGAGATGGAGATGACGGGAAATAGGGTTGGATTCGATGAAACAACTCGTTGACCCATTTTTATTTTATAATTTTACATTTATCCCAAAATTTATATTTTTTCCTTTTAACTTACTATTATTAATTTAAATCATATTCTACAATCATAATTTATATATATCGATTTTCCAAAAATTTCAATTTCTTATTAAATAAATTAATTTTTAATCTAATTTATATTAATTTTTTATTTAATTTCTCATTTTTAGTTCAATTTTTATTTTTGGTTACATTTATTTAAATTTTACATTTAAAAATTTTAAGTATTACAGGTTGATATATTTTTTTTATTTGATAGTATAGGATAAAATAATTATAAATTAAGTATTTTTATTTTATAATCGTATAAAATAGGATAATATATCACGGATTATATCGGGTAAGAACGAAATATAATAATATATTAGAGAGTATTGTTATCACTTAATAAATTATATTTATATTTATTTAAAAATTATAATTTATAAATGATAAAATTATCTATAATTTATATAAATACCATACTTATTTATTTTAAATTAATTCTCGTAATTTTATATATTTTTTGGCGCATAAAATTCTATATATTTGAAAGTTATATCATATGTATTATATATTTGAAATTTTGCTATTTTTAATCTTTTATCTTTAAAATTATTTTTTAATTTTATATATTTTTATAAAAGTGATATTTTTTTTAAATATAAGAATTTTTTATTTAAAATGTCATTTTTATTTGGTATATTAGATTTTAAAAAATGATTTTAAATGCATAACAATACCTTTTTAAATATATATAGTTGAAAAAATAATATATAAAAATATAAAAGTTAATATATATATATATATAATCTATTGCATAATTTTCTTGAATACATTACATCCTATCAAACATCAACTTAAATAAATAGAATGTGGATAACAATGCCAATTCTCGTGTTGGAGATTCTTATTTTAGACCATTGAGCTAAGTTGGATGTGATCTACAATCCAATCTTCCTCATGTCAATCTCAATACAGCACCGCGTGCACGTTAATGTCCCACATTTATCGGTGTGAGGATAATATTGCAAGGACAAGATTATTCAAAAAAGAAGAAAAAATGCAAAACCCAATGAGATGGGATAAGACAGGTGGTGGGGTTCACATTAGGAGATCCACGTGATAGGAGTCGGGTAGGGGTAGGACGTGGACAGACAAGCTTGGAACACGACAAAAAGACAGCTTACAACCACATGATCCTGACCTTCCAAGGCACGAAGATGATCCTGATTCATTTGTCTATTAGATTCAGATTCAGACTCAAAGTTGTTCGAAAAAGGAGAAAGCCTCTACAAGAGCGAGTGCCCATAGCAATATAATCATCATATCATGCCATCAACATGAACTGCAGTTAAGGAAATTCCACGGTGATTTTAAGATTCAAAACATGCCATTTGCTGATCTGATGGAAAGTCTCTGATCACAATCAAACTGTAAAAATGCCGCCCATAATTCATAAACAGAGAGAAAATATGCATACAATCTCTGGAGTAGTCGATAACAAAGATCTAATCTGGTAAAAGCTCTGCTGTCCAATCTCTTGAGCAATGGAGTGGGTCTCACTGGAGTGTGGCGTTGGATCAATCATGGATGCCTCTGTCCTGCTAGTCCACGACACCCATTGAGATCCGCCATCTTCAACCCTTCTCCCCTCCTCTGATCGTGTACCTAAAGCAATATCATTTTGTTGCTTCTACTGCCGTCTGTCTCCCTGCAATGCTGGTCAGAGGTATTATTCGTTTCTTTATCTGAACTTTATACTCTGATCACTCTTTCTCTTATTCTCTCTCTCTATTACATTTGCTTCCCCCTTTGCTGTTCTTTCTCCTCTCGGCCTTCTAAGGTCATCATTTCTGGGCATTTTAATTGATCTGCTGATTGAATGCTTAGGTCACTGAATTGTTGAAGTTTCAGTAGCAGTCATCATGGCCAGAGAAATCGAAGATTCATACAGCCTTAGCTTTCAGGTACTAACTAAGTTAATCTTTCCCGCATTTCATAGGACGGATGATCTGAATGTCTTCCATTTGATCACGCTCAGGCTCCTATATCAGATAACGTGTTACAAGGGGTGTGCTGATTTTTCATGATCTTCAGCAGCAGGACCTAGAGAAAACTTTTTCTCTCCAAAAGATTACATCTTGAAATTCTATTGATGTGGAAACTCTAATCAGTCATAGTTGGTTCGCTTTTCCTCACCCATTTAATGATTGGCAGGCGAGCTCCATCCATTCTGGCTCGATTTCATTTGGAAGGTTCGAGAATGAAACCTTATGCTGGGAGAGAAGATCTTCTTTTTCCCACAACAGATACCTTGAGGAAGTTGAAAAATACTCCAAGTCTGGGTCAGTGAATGAGAAGAAAGCCTACTTCGAAGCACATTTCAGGAAGAAACTTCTTTTACAGCAATCTCTTCCGGATGAAGAGACTGGTATGGAGGTCCATAATGGTGAACAAGACTCATCTGATAGCATGGAGTACAAAGAAGAGGTTCTTCAGATCTCAATTGAGGACAGTCATTCTTGTCAATTTGATGAGAGCCTTATAAATCCAGAATGTGGTGGTGGCAGAGAACGTGAAGTTGCGAGCAGTTATGTAGAAGTGTGTAGAACAACAGAGTTACTAATTGAAGCAGATGTTGCTCCTGCTGAAGTTGCTGCTAGATCAGAGATAGATAAAGGACAAGGACCTGCTGAAGGTGATAGAAACGAAGAGGATGTGATCTCATCAGAAGTCAACCGTTTATCTCAAGGCAATGACGCTGATGAGATTACCAGTAGAACAAATAAAAGCCACGATCCTCCAAAGGTATGAAATGGATCTAATCGCCATCGCATCATTCTTAGAACATTTGAAATACAACCACTCACTTGTTTTCTTCCACATATTTTAGGTGGCAGAACCTGTTGATCTCAAGGCGAGGAAAGTCAGTCCAAAGTCTCAGCTCTCCATGGCTCCTCTGCAGAAGCACGTTAGTCGTGAAAAAGCTGCAGATCTGCAAAAAAAGACGAACACTAGAGTAAGAAAAACTCCAATGAGAGCAAGCATAGAAAAACCCTCCTTGCGGGTGATCTCCTCAGCTACAACTTCAGTTGGAGGAATAAGAAGCTCAGATGTATGCATATTTTATTTTGCATTCTAGTTTGTCTTCATCAACTATCTTCCACTGAGTAATTCTTTTCTGGTTTTCTCCAAGCAGGATAAGATTAGCAGAAGATCGAAAGTAATGCCTGGTCATGGAAGGTACTCATGCCTTTAATTCGCAGATGTGTTTGTACCTTCAATCAATTTACATTGAACTTACTCATATATCAATAATCTAGTGTCGAGGAAGTGAAGGGGAAGAAGTTTGCTGAATATTCACCGTTGGCAAGGAATAAGACCGAAATTCGAGGAGCTTCCACTGTCCCCAGGTACAAAAGAAAAACCCCAGCGAAGATATTCCTTTGGTGAATTTTTTCCACTGAATCCTGCAGAAGGTGTTCAATATCTGAATCTTTTGGCCTTCTTGACTCTATATATCTACTTAATAATAGATTCACTTCCATTTCTAAATAGGATTTGGCCAGGGGAAGAATCAAAGAAGCCTAAAGCTAATCCAAGGACCGAAATGATCAGTATGAAAAACCATCAACACTACAGCAGAAGGAAGCTAGTGAGCTAACTGATATTTTTTGCTATATGTTCCACTGACCATTTGAATGTCTTTAACACTCATCAATGTTTTGTCTCAACTGATTATAATGGTGGTAGGAAAAGGAAGAAGCTGAGATAAAGCAATTCAGAAACAGCCTCAACTTCAAGTCAACCCCAATGCCTTCATTTTATCACACTGGTGGAAACAAGGTACAAAAAACCAGCAAATAATTGGTATTACTGGGAGTTTATTTGAAGCATATCAAGTGAACAATTTGCAGCTGAAATTAGCTGCTGAGAATGTATAGATTGGTTTCCTGAATGAACCACATCCCTCATCCTGGTCTTATTTTCCCTTTTAAAAATTTGCAGTCCTCTAGAAGAACTGAACAGACTCACTCCGTGAACGAATCTCCCGTTGGGATGAAACAATCTGCTCCGAGGTTCTGGCCACATTCAAAGCCCATAGCATCGTCAATGTCTTGTGCAAGCCATGTCAAAAAAATTACCAGTTCCCTCAACATCTCTGGCGGAACGATGTCATCAACTGGAGTTGTAAATGGCAAGAGAGATGTCAAGACAGTGAATGTACAAAGAATGACACTAAGTCATAAAAAGAAGAATCAGATTCCAAGAAATGGAACCAATGGGCATGGTTTGAGCAGGACTGGGCGTGTAGCAGTTGTTGGCACTGCCTAGTGAGAAGGCCCAATCTCTTCGGTGTAACATCAATTCACTGGCTGTTATGGCTGTTGCTTCAGTGATCTAATGAATTTATATTCACATCCTTGGCTAGGACAAAGTCAGATTATATCTGTGGTGTATAGGGATCCTGAGAAGGTGAAAAACTGGAGATGAGTTAAAAGATGTTATTCTAATATCGTAATGTACCTGTGCTATGATTGGCAGTGCAGCTAGTTAACCTAAGAGATCAATTCTATAGGCACAAACAATAAAAGTAGATCAATTCTACCGCCATGTTCTACTGATCTTTAGGAGAGAAAAAGATCCCAAAAAAGTAGGAAAGGTGAAGTTGATACATAAAATACATCCCCTAATAAGTTGAGAACCCGCTTAATTTGGTGTAATTTGATAAAATGGAGTTAGTGTAATTGGATCAAATAAAGGTTAAAATGAATCCAACTTAACAAAAAAATATACTAAAAAATGCGTACTCATACATCACATTCATCATCTCCACTCGACTATGATTACCTGATTCAACACTATCCAACTCAATCGAATTCTTTATACGAATCTCGATTTTTTGCCACTGAGAAAAACAAATTAAAACCCAACTCATACCCCTATAGCTACTGTATTAGGCTATCACACTTCCCAACACCAAAGATCTCTCTACCGACACCAACACCATGAAACACAAAATACACTCCAACTCCCGAAAATATACCTCCCCTTCCAAGGACAATTCTAGCGTTGTCCTCGACAACCGAACTCCGCCAAAAAAAATTTATAAGCTCCTCTTGATTTGCTCTAGAAGACCCCACCAACCACCCGAGTCAATGTAAGTTTTATGGTTGTACTCTGCCATGAAAGATCTGACATACCCCTAATGTGGACTAAACTCAGTAAAATTTGAATTGCAGATGACTCCAGCTCCATTTGAGATTAAACCAAAGCTTAAAGATGTGCAGGGAGTTAACTTTTGAACCCTACTTATGTCGTCGGTCTAGGTGTCATCTTCAGTTAGTTTCTGTCATTTTACCGATATGTGACGGGTCAACGACTGACATGATGACTAAGTTGGACCTCCACATTAGTAAAATTAGCCAATCCGTTGCCACGTGGCACGTCTCGTCACGTCATCATTTTTAACCTCCGGCCACTAACAGAGAGAAGAGAGAGAGACCGAAAAAGTTGGAGTTTCCGGCAACTAGAAAATCTCTCTGGTTAGGTCGGCGGCGGCTGAGTCAGAGGCCGGGTCTTACGCTGGCTGGTAGCCTGGAAGTTGTCGAGCTCTCTATATAAATAGCACCCCTTCATTCGTATTCATCATCCTACAATCGATAGAAGAATGAGAGGTGCTCAGTTTTTCGGCGAGCAGTAAACTAGAGTTTCGATATCGAGGCTTTTCTTCACCTTTAAAGCTACATTCGATACCATTAGAACTGGGAGGAAGTCCTCAACACAACTGCACCCTCCATTCAACCCGAGAGCCATCGTAGAAGAACGAGTAAGTTCAAACAGTAACGCTACTCATTGGCTATTAGTAGCCCGAGCTGCTTGAGCTCAACTTGAGTCATCCCAAGGCCAATTCTGGCCAAGCCAAGCCATCCAAATGCCACCTAGAGGTGCCCCGACCTAGTACGGTAAGCCCCTCCACTAGAAAATACTATTCATGATGTATATCTTTAAGAACTGAAACTAAAAAATTTACACTGCTCAGGCCACCAATTAAGATGTATTTTGATCTAGAGAGAATCCCTAGGATGAAAGCAATTAAGAGAAAATAAGAGCTCCAGTCGTTGAACCCTCACCGGTAAAATATAAAAGCTTTCTCTCTCTAGACTGAATTTTTTGACGAAGCTTCGTTTAAGCTCATTTCCAAGCAAAATCAAGCGGTTCAAAGCTTGAAATGACAAGAAAAACATAGAGAAGATGATTCAAATAAAGAATGAGGGAAATTAACCAAATTTGGGGGGGGGGGGGGGGTCAATTAATCGTAATTGTGTTTCGGGGACCAAATTACAATTTTTTAAAAATTGGGCAATTTGGAAATTTTTAGAAAATTGGGGACTAAATTGTAATTTAAGAAAATTAGGAGCATTTTCATGAAATTGAATTCCAATTGGGGCCTAATTGGGCAATTGGATGAAATGGAGGGCCAATTGGCAATTTTTGAAAGTACAAGGACCAATTGGTAAGTTTTGGGAAATTAATGGCCAATTGACAATTTTGGAAAAATTGAGGACCAAATAGTAATTTTGAAAAAGTTAAGGACCCGTGAAGAAAAAATGGGGAGTCCGAGGGACTTAACTAAGATTAATAAAGATCAAGGACTAAAATGTAAACTTTAAGTGACCTAACTACAATTAAGGCATAGTGCAAGTACCTATGTGCAAATACTAGAATGTATAAGGTCCCTTATATCAATTCTCCTGATATGTATGCTCGAACCATGTAGGCACAAGTCATATGAGTATGGGTGCCAAGGAGCACATTGGAGAGTGGAAATCCAGCTGGTACGAGTCCGTCACAATACCGGGTGAGTGAGATTTTCAACATCATACCCAGTTGGAAGTGATGAGCACCATTTTTTAGTTTGAAAAATCATTTTTCTAGTAATGGTATTCTCTCACTATGTGAAACTGCTTAAACATTTTGGGGGACATTCCTGAGGGGAGCCAGAATTGCTCCAACAAGCTTAAGGCCTCGGATTTGAAAATGATAGGGCTGAAGGCCTAGTTTTGGAAAACTCGTGAAGTGAGCCTAAGGCCTGTGTGCATGGGTTGGACCCGTAGACAAACGTGAATTATAAGAACCATGAAAACTCTAAAAAAAAACTAGAATTGTTGTGTGATTTTCCACGGGGCCAAGACAAGACTGACAAGCTCGATGGGCTAGTGGCAGTGCACCCAAACTAGGTCGACAGGTAGGTCAAGGCAAACAATTGCATGTCAGGTCGAGTGTCGGGGTCATTGGACCATTGGCACCAAATAGCATGGTTAATGGATCAAAATTGTTGTATGCTTGCATGAGGAATTTAGGAGCATCTAGACGCCCAAGAGGGGTAGTCGATGGGTCTTAAGGGCTATTGGACGACCTGGATGCAATAAGGACGGGTATGTCGTACTAGTCAGTCATGAAGCTTTGATAGCTTCCTGTGCAATAAGACCAAGGCTAAAGGGGAAATGAGGTCTCGCTCCACAAAAGCGAACATGATAAAGCACTAAGACTAATGCCGAAGGGAAAGGGGGTCTCAAGACCGAGGCCGGAGGGGAAAGGGGTCTCAAGACCGAGGCCAGAGGGAAAAGGAGGTCTTGTCCCACCAAGCAGACATGATGAGGGCTTGTGGGTCGGACTATTGATGTCCACTCAAACTCAAGGTAGAGGCAGTGTGTAAACCGCATCCCTTAAAGACAAGGAAATCGAGGAAAGAACCGATTAACCTAGGTGAGAAAACCAAATCGGTTCATGAACCCCAACCGTTAGAGAAAGGGCAAAATGGGGAATTTATAAATCTTGAATAACCTAAAGAGTCATAAATGTCATGGAAAAGGACTTTGGGAAAATTTTCAAGTGAAAACCAGATTGGTTCAGGTGAACTAGACCTGAATCGGTTTGAACCACTATTGAACTAGTTTCTAAATTCATTTTTCTAGGTGGCTTAAAAAATTCAAATTGGAGAATTGAAGTCACCATTAGATAGAAAATGAATTTAGATAAGTTTATAAAATTTTAATTATGAAAAACTCGATTGAATCGGGTCTGAACTGGGCGGTTTAAGCATTGAACCCGATTCGGAACAGTGTTGTCATTTTCCTTCAGATGACAACACTGTTCACTCACCGGAAAAGCAAGCAACACCGACGAAGATGAAAAGCCTCCCTTTAGGGCATTTATGGCCATGAATGATTGCCATAAAGGCACCAACCGGACGGCCAAAGAGCCCCTGAGCTTCCTATATAAAGAGTCACTCCTCATTCATCCTCCTCACACCTGAAAACTCCTCTCTCTCCTTATTGCACCATTTTTCAGTGAAGCTCAAACCAGAGCTTGGATATAGGGGTTTTTCTAAGCCAAAGAAGGTGAGGTCAGGTTCCTTAGACTCGGGGAGAACTCGACTAATCGACGGTGGTCACCATTCGATCCAAGGATCGCTATAGAAGCGCTAGCGTAATCAAATAGTGAAGCAGCTCCGACGGACCGAAGTTGCCATATTTTTGTCAAGTTGAAATCATCCAATTTGAGCCCTTTTCATGCCAAACCAAGCTCTCCCAATACTCCCTCAGCCCATAGACGACCTCAATTGAGCTGAAAAGTAAGCCAATTCAGCCCTTCTCAGTCGTTGCAGGTCGAAGTTAGAGAGAGAAACTGTTAAAATTCACTAACAAAATTCTCCCTCAATTCGGGGTCAATTGTAGGAATTCTTGATCCTAGAAGATACCTTAGGAATAGAGCTATCTTCCCCGATAGAGAGATCGGACCGCCGCACCTTCGACAGTAAGCTTTCGAAGCTTTCTCTCTCTAAGTTCAGTTTTCTGGCGAAGCTCCGTTTGAGCTCAATTTGGACCCAAATGATGTAGTTCAAAGCTTAATTGAATCGTATGGAAGTGTGGTAATTGATTCATACTCTCAATTGGAGCAAATAACCTCAATTGAATGGTCAATTTGATGAAATCAAATTCGGGCAATTTAAAAGGGGGAAAATGGGGATTTCGTAAAATTGAGGGACCTAAGTGCAATTTCCCAAAATTGAGGGCCAATTGGCCATGAAAAAGATGTTGGAGGACCAATTGGTACATTTTTTAAATTTATTGGGGGTCAAATTGCCATTTTTGTAAAGAAGGGGCAAAACGGTAATTTTTGAAAAGTTGGCGACCAAATTGGAAATTTGAGAAACTTGAACCCCTTAAGTAGTTTTGAATAAGTTGAGGACCCAAAGTGAATTTGAGAAGTTTTGGGACTCAGTTTGAGGAAAAAAATTAGCATTAGAGACCTAAAGTCAAAGAAAATAAACTTTAGAGACCTAAATACAATTAACTGAAAAGTTTGGGAATGTTCATTAATACGTGAGTAATGAATGCTATCATGCCAAATGGTAATAAACAAGGATGTCCAAATCATGTAGGGACATGAAGGACCGGAATGCCAGCAAGGATAAGCTCGCGTGGAGGCAAAAAATTGATTAAGGAGGATTACACTACAAATATTAGGTGAGTGGGTTTATTTACATCATATTCAGTTGGGATAATTAGCACATCGAAAATGAAAAACCACTACTATGTAGAATTTTAACATCACACCGGGTAGGAGTTATGTGAGAACTACGCATAAAAACTACTTACCAGTTGTAAGTAGATCATACCCGGTTGGAATGATTAACTTACTGGAAGGAAGTAGAAAACCCACTTACCAGTTGTAAGCAGAGATGTCATCACACCCGGTTGGTGTGATGGATGAGTTGAAAAGATATTTTGTCAAAAGTGTTCTCCCCTAACTGTGTGACAATTCTTAAAACTTTTGGAAAACCTTCTTGACAATAGTTGGAATAGCTCAAATAGGCTAGAGGCCTCAGTTTTGGAACTTGGGGGTTAAAATGCCTGGTTTTTTTAAAATCATGTAAAGTGGGCCCAAGGCCAATTTGTACGAGCAGGAGCTCGTAAACAAATATTATGATAAGCCATGAAAATTTTAATGAATGGATGTGATTTGGATATGGTACCAAGACAGTACCGACATACTCGATGAACTAGCGGCAGTGCGATATGACTAGGTCGATGAACTGGTCTAGACAAATAGTTGGAGGTCAAGTTGAGGGTCGGGACCGTTGGATTAGTGGCACCAAACATAAATGGCTTTATGGAAAATTTGTTTGTGCATGCACTTCAGATTCGGGACCATCAAAATGCCCAAGAGAGGTAGTGATGCGTCCTAGGGGCTACCAGATGACATGGTGGAGATAAGGACAATTCGATGTAGCTTCATGCACATGAGATCAGGTTGGGGTCAGGATGAGGTCTCCGTCCTCATATGGACATGAAGTATTTTGGGTCTAAGGGTTAAACATCTATGATGTTCAATCAGACTCAAGGTAGAAGTCAGAGACTTCTATCAAGATGGATGGAAAAGACGTTCCGATGTACAAGTGGGTGCAGTCGATGTAACTGCATCTCACAAATATGTGTGTACCCTTCCTAATAAAGGGTGTGTGTTGTTTGTGAAACACACCTAATATGGAAAATGGGAAAGAAGTTATGAAACCGTGAAAAAGATTTGAGAATCCTTGGAAATGAATTGGTAAACCTTAGAAAAAGGTTTTGATAAACTGCAATTTTAAAAAAAGTATTTTTAATGAAATGAGGAGTCTGGCACACTCCGATTAAAATTGATTTTGTGAAAACTCTCACCCAACACCCATTCACTAAGTTGTCAAAATCATCCCCTCCCTTTACCCCTTTTTCTGTAATCAAGGGAAAACCTATCTAAAGCTGAACCTGCAAGACAGGTAAGTAAGGCTAATATATTCAGTTATGATTAATGTTATTCTAGGAAAGGTGCAGGTGAAATATGACACCTTACTCCCCACGGCTTAGAGAAGGGGAAAATCCTTAATAAATTGGGAGAGTGGCGGGTTGTTCACGGGTATCCGACCAAACTAGGTTGGGGCATGACAACTTGAGTGGTATCAGAGCTTGTTTCCTTGAATACATTATCAAAACTATATAACATAGTAACTAAGAGAAATAAATCTTAAAATTTCAGATGCCTCCCAAGAGAGAAACCAAGAGAACAAGAGCCGTAGTTTTTGACACTGCCCAACAACCCCTTATAGTAGAAACCTCCCAAGAGAGAAACCAAGAGAACAAGAGCCGTAGTTTTTGACACTGCCCAACAACCCCTTATAGTAGAAACCTCCCAAGAAACCCAAATAGTTTCACCTGGAGTAAGATCAGAACACCAAAGGCTATACGACGAGTTCACTTGAGTATTTGGGCAACCTAACCTCATCCCTGAAGCATGCACTAACTCTCATGGTGAACCGAAGGAAGTACAATCTTATCCTGCTCCTGTTAATCACCCACCTACAATTGATATTCCCAAGTATCTCAAGACCCTCCGTCAACTGGGGTGTAAGCCTTTTCTCGGAGAGAAGCATGCGGGAGCTACCATGGACTAGCTGGTTAACATCAAGAAGCTGATGGTGTAAACCCCGCCCTTTGGAGTTAAGGAAAATTGAGAAAAGAACTAGTCAAACCGAGTGAGAAAATTGAATCGGTTCACAAACCCGATCATTAAAGAACGGGCAAATTGAGAAATTTACAACTCTCGAGTGACCCAAAGGGTCATAAAAACCTTGGAAAAGGACCTTAGGATAATTTGGGAGAGAAAACCAGACTGGTTTAGGTGAACCTGATCTGAACCGGATTGAACTAGTTTGGACCAGTTTAAACTACTATTGAACCGGATACTAAATTCATTTTTCTAGGTGACTTAGAAAATTTAAATTTCTAGAATTGAGGCTCCATTGGATAGAGAATGAATTTAGAAAATTTTAAAAATTTTTAATTTTGAAAAACTCACTCAAATCGGGCCTAAACCGACCGGTTTAAGCCTTGAACCCTGTTTGGACCGGTCCGATCCGGTTCGGAACAATGTCATCTTCTTCCTTTAAATGACAGCACTGTTCACTCTCAGGAAAATCAAACAGCACTAGCAAAGAGGAAACATTTACATTCAATACATTTCATGCCATCAATGACTATTATTAAGGTGTCAAACGGACAGCTAACGAGTCCCCGAGCTCCCTATATAAAGAGCCCCTCTCCATTCATTCTACACACACCTGAAAACCTCACACCCTCTCAACTACTTAGTTTTCTGATGAAGCTCGAACTAGAGCTCTGATATAGGGTCTTTTTTTTTATCTAAAGAAGGCGTGATTAGGTTCTTTAGACTCGGGGAGAAATCAGCTATATGGTGGTAGTCTCCAATTTCTCCGAGGGTCACTGGAGAAGCGCCGACGTGATGAATAGTGAAGCAGTTTCGGCGGACCGAAGCTGCCCTATTTCTGTCGAGCTGTAATCAGCCACTTCAAGCCCTCCTCAGGCCAAACCTAGCTCTCCCAACACTCCTCAGCCCTCCAATTTGGCTCCACTCTGGGAATTCTGATCAGTGCTAGAGAGAGAACCGACAAATCTTTACTGACCAAATTCTCCCTTAATTCAACATGAATTGAGATGGTTCTTGATTTTAGGAGTAACCTCAGGACCAAATTACAAATATTTGAAAAGTTGAGTATTTTATTCATTCATAATGAATGAATGCCATCAAGACAAAGGATAATGAATAAGGATGTTCATACTGTGTAGGAACATAAGGTATCGGGAACGCCAGCTAAGACAAAGCTCACGAGTAGACGAAAGCCATTTAAGAAGAATTCACGACATTCATGGGTGAGTGGGATTTTGCATCATACCCGGTTGGAAGGAATGGGTAAGTAGGAAGATGGCATCAAAAGAAGTCGTGACAAGTGGTCTACCCATAATAAAAAGATAAAGAAAATGCCTCCAAGGAGCATTAGGGAGGTTAAACTAGGACAGGAATCCCTAGGTAAAAGGATAAAGGTAGGAAGGCAGACCTTAAAGGGGGGAATTTCCAAGCTAAGGAACCTAATAAAGAAGCAAAAGTGGATGAGGGTATACCGGGACAGCCAATTGTGACCTGTTTAGGAAGAGCATGGAAGCCAAATAAGGATTTTAGATGAACCTAGCAGAAGAGAGAAGCTAGTAATAATGGGATGATCAAGGATGTCCTAAGAAGGATTCAAAAGTAGTAGAGACTACACTCTAAGAAGGGTAATAGCATGGGCATGGTGAGGAGTACACGGAATAAGACCCGACGATCGGAGATTCCTCAGATAAGAAAGTAAAGGGTGAACTAGGAAATTAAGGTCAGTGAATGATTAAAGGTTCACAAAAGCTCTAAAGAGTGTAAGAATGTGTAGGAAGGAACCTTCAAGAAGGAGTCTTGACTTGAAGGACATAGTAGAGAAAGAAAACCATTAAAGGAGAACTCCCCAAATAAGGGAATCATGAAATGGTCATGAACAAACAAGAGTGGCTAAGTAGATCAACACGGTCACGTATGACATGATGTCAAAGGCAAGATGGATGAGAGGATAACGGTATCATCAAGAAGGGTACACACACATATTTGCGAGATGCAGTTACGCCGACTGCATCCACTTTTGGATCGGAGCGTCTTTTCCATCCTTCCTGATAGAAGTCCCTGACTTCCACATGGAGTATGAGTTAACATCTCCAATGTTCAATCCTCAGACCCAAAATACTTCGTCTCCATATGAGGACAGAGACCTCATCCCGACCCCACCCTGGTCTCATGCGCATGAAGCTACGTCGAGCTTCCTTGACTACTAGTATGACAAACTACCCTTATCTCCAAAATTTCATCCAATAACACCTAGGACACATCACTACCTCTCTTGGGCATCTTGATGGTCCCAAATCTCAAGTGCATGCACAAACAAAGTTTTCCATAAAGCCATTTATGTTTGGTACCACTGGTCCAATGGCCCCGACCCTCAACTCAACATGTAGCTATTTGTCTAGACCAGTCCGTTGATCTAGTCCTATTGCACTACCGCCAATCCATCGAGTATGTCGGTCCTATCTTGGTACCATGGCCAAATCATATCCATTCATTAAAATTTTCATGGCTTATCATCATGCTTTTTTTAGGAGTTCCTGCTCAAGCCAATTGGCCCAGTTTAAAAGGAGGAAAATTGGGGAAATTTTTGGGAGAAATTTTGGGGGAAATTGGAGATTTCGTAAAATTGAGGGACCAAAGTGCAATTTCCCAAAATTGAGGGAAAATTGGCCATGAAAAAGATGTTGGAGGACCAATTGGTCAATTTTTTAATCTTATTGGGGTCAAATTTCCATTTTTGTAAAGTAGAGCAAAATGGTAATTTTTGAAAAGTTGGGGACCAAATTGGAAATTTGGGAAACTTGAACCCCTTAAGTGGTTTTAAATAAATTGAGGACCTAAAGTGAATTTTAGAAGTTTCATGACTCAATTTGGGGAAAAATTAGCATTAGGGACCTCAAGTCAAAGAAAATGAACTTTAGGGACCTAAATGTAATTAACTGAAAAGTTTGGGAATTTTCGTTAATACGTGAGGAATGAAGGCTATCATGCCAATTGTAATAAATAAGGATGTCTAAATCGTGTAGGGACATGAAGGACCGGAATGCTAGCAAGGATAAGTTGTGTGGCAGCAAAAAGCCAATTAAGGAGGATTACACTATGAATATCGGGTGAGTGGGATTATTCACATCATACCTGGTTGGGATGATGAGCACCTCGGAAATGAAAAACCACTACAATGTGAAATTTTAACATCACACCAAGTAGGAGTGATGTGAGAACTACGCGGAAAAACTAATCAACGGTTGTAAGTAGATCATACCCGGTTGGTATGATGAACTTCATGGAAAGAAGTAGAAAACCCGCTTACCAGTTGTAAGCGGAGATGTCATCACGCCCGGTTGGTGTGATGGACGAGTTGAAAATATATTTTGTCAAAAGTGTTCTCCCCTAACTGTGTGCCAATACTTAAAACTTTTGGGAGAACTTCTTGACAAGAACTAGAATAGCTCAGATAGGCCAAAGGCCTCGGTTTTGGAACTTGGGGGCTAAAATGCCCGAGTTTTTGAAAATCACATACAGTAGGCCCAAGGCCAATTGGCATGAGCAGGAACTCATAAAAAAAACATGATGATAAGCCATGAAAATTTTAATGAATAGATGTGATTTGTCCATGGTATCAAGATAGGACCGGCATACTCAATGGACTGGCAGTAGTGCATTAGGACTAAATCGATGGACTGGTCTAGACAAATAGTTACAGGTCGAGTTGAGGGTCGGGGCCATTGGAATAGTGGCACCAAACATAAATGGCTTTATGGAAAACTTTGTTTGTGCATGCACTTGAGATTTGGGACCATCAAGATGCCCAAGAGGGGTAGTGATGTGTCCTAGGTGCTATTGGACGACATTTTGGAGATAAGGGTAGTTTGTCATACTAGCAATCAAGGAAGCTCGACATAGCTTCATGTGCATGAGACCAGGGTGAGGTCGGGATGAGGTCTCTGTCATCATATGGAGACGAAGTATTTTGGATCTGAGGATTGAACATCGGAGATGTTCACTCATACTCCATGTAGAAGTCAGGGACTTCTATCAGGAAGGATGGAAAAGACGCTCCGATCCAAAAGTGGATGCAGTCAGCATAACTGCATCTCGCAAATATGTGTGTGTACCCTTCTTGATGATGGGCGTGTGTTGTTTGTGAAACACACCTAATATAGAAAATGGGAAAGATGTTATAAAAATCATGGAAAGGATTTGTGAATCCTTGGAAATGAATTAGTAAACCTTGGAAAAAAGTTTTCATAAACCGCAATTTGAAGAAAAACATTTTTAATGAAATGAGGAGTCTGACACACTCCGATTAAAATTGATTTTGTGAAAACACTCATCCAACACCCATTCTCTGAGTTGTCGAACTCATCCACACCCCCCCCCCCCCCCCCCACCCTTACCCCCTTTTCAGGTAACCAAGAGAGAAAATCCATCTAAAGTTGAACCTACAAGACAGATAAGTAAGATTAATATATTTAGTTTTGATTAATGTTATTCCAGGAAAGGTGCAAGTGAAAAAAGACGCCTTACTCCCCGCGGCTTAGAGAAGGGGAAAACTCTTAATAAACCAGGAGAGTGGCAAGTTGTTCACGGGGATCTGATCAAGCCGGGTCGTAGCATGACATAGTGCACCTCTATTCGGGTGGATGGTAAAGATGTACTGGACCACAAGTGGAATGGTCGGGGACTATTCTGCAAACGTGTGATCCCTTTTTATGATAGAAAGGGTTATGATTGTTTGCTAAGGCACCTCCCAAGTAAGGTGAAATGTTAAAGAAGAAATGAACTCATATTTCAATAAACTAAAAGTATAAAAATATTTTGATAAAATTGTTTGTTTGAAAACTCACTTCCCAATCCCCGCTCACTAAGTTGTAGAAACTCACCCCCTCCTATTAAACCTTTTCAAGAAAAATGCCCCACCATGAAGAGCAAAAGATAGGAGAAAAGCCAAGGGTGCTGCAACCAGTTAAACTATTATTTATATGTTTTGTAAACTTTGTTAGGGGAAACAAGTGCATTTCAATGCGTTTACCTCTCTTGATCTAATTGGTAGAAATACTAAATTATTATGAGAAAGGATGGCGGGTTGATCACAGGACTCCAACCAAACTGGGTCAGGGCGTGACACACGTCCCCCTTTTTCTTTCATTTTCATTCATTCTCGAAGGGTATGTCATAATACTAATAGAGTTCTATTGAGAGTATAGGAGCCACATGTACTCTTCCACAACCAATACCCCTTGGGTTCATCTCTCACTAGGATGCATATGCATCCCGAGGTCATGAACAACTTTCCCTCTAACAGCCTTGAACATGCCACTTACACATGCGACTCAATCTCTCCTCTTCTCATCGTGGTAGTGTAACTAGGATGATACTCGTACATCAACTGGGTGTCCTGGGAAATTTGGAATAAATCATTCAATCTCCCTCTATCCTCACTTTTCAATTTTCCTCAATGTCAACACTACATCGATAGGTGACTTGTCAACAACCATATACCATACCAGTATACATTATTCATAAAGATGAATTTCAGACATATTTATAAAACATATTCATGCATACCACATTTCCTCAAGTATGTTTCTTATTCCGATCATCTCTATGCAAGTACAAACATGACTCATCAGATATAATGCAAGCTCAATTCACACGAGAGTTTGGTCCATCACTCGACCAACTCCCCTCAGCAGATATAATGTAGAGCTCAATGCACATTAGGAGTTTGGTCCATCACTCGACCAACTCCCCTATGCAAATATTGTCACGCCCTAACCCAGTTTGGTCAGATCCCCGTATTCAATCCGCCACTCTCCCGGTTTACTAAAAGTTGCCCCTTTTTTATAAACTGTGAAGAGTAAGGCATCATTTAAACCTGCACCTTTCTTGGAATAACATAAATAAAAATTAAATATAAATTTTAAACTGATCATACCTGTTTTACAGGCGTATTAACAGGTGGTCTTTGCGGTATGCTTTCCAGGGCTACCTGAAGGGAGTACAATGACTTAGTGAATGGGTTTTCAAAATTTATCTTTTTAGGAAAAATGTTTGAATCGGAGTGTGTCAGACTTCTTATTTTTTTTAAAAAAACCTTTCATTTCAAATTCTAATTTCAATCACATTTCTTAATAACTATGGTGTGTCATCACCCAACACACATCCTTCATCATGAAGGTAAAACACACAATCGCAGGCCAACCTGTCCACTGAACCCACATGTAGCGTTGGAGCATCTTTATCGACCACCTAGATAGAAGCACGTCCATTTGTACCCTGAGAATGAGTGAATGTTCGCCACATCTGACCCTCGATCTTGTAACAAATCTCTGTGCCCGTATGAGGACAATGACCTCATCCTAACCCCACCTTGGTCTCAAGTGCTTGAAGCTACGTCGAGCTTCGCAAGACTTCAGGTACGACAAATTGTCCTTATATCCACCAGGTCGTCTAGAGCCCTAAGATGTATCAATAAGCCTCTTGGGCATCTTGAAAGTCCCATAAACATTGTGCATGCACAATTAACATTTTTCACATGATGCCATATAATATGTGGTGCCACTGGTCCAACGGCCCCAACCATCAACTCGACCTGCAACTTTTGTCTTGACTAGTCTAAAGACCTTTCATATCGCATTACCACTAGTTAACTAAGTATGTTGGTCCTGTCTTGGTACCATGGCCAAATAATTCATTTACTTAAGTTTTCATGGCATATAAATCATGTTTGTTTATGAGCTCTGGCTCGTGTTAACTGGCCAAGGGCCCACTGTTCAAAATAGGGCATAATAGACCCCAAGTTCCAAAATCGAGGCTTCTGACCTAATAGAGCTATTCGAGCTCCCATCAATAAGGTCTCCAAAATTGTTTAAGTAGTGGCACATAGTCAGGGGAGAGCACTTCTGAAAAAATATATTTTTCAACTATACATCAGACCAACCAAGTATGACGACATCTACGCTTATAACCGATGAACGGGTTTTCCACTTCCTTCGATTAAGTTTCATCATACCAATCTGTTATAATCTACCTACAACTGGTAAGTAGTTTTTCTGTGTGATTTTCACATCACTACTCTCAGGTGTGATGTTTAAAATACCACTTAGTAGTGGTTTTTATTTTTGAGATACTCATCATCCCAACCGGTATGATATAAAAATCTCACTCACCTGATCGTGCAGTGAAATTCCTCTTAGTCGACTTGTTGTCCTTACTCGAACTTGTCTTAGCTGGCGTTCTCGGTATTTCATGTTCCTACATGATATGAACATATTTATTCATTATTCTTTGGCCTTATAGCCCTCATTCATCACAAATGAATGAGAAACCCAACTTTTCCTTTATTTGCAAATAGGTCCCTAATGTTATTTTTCTTTAACTTTAAGTCCCCAAATGCCAATTTTTCTTCAAATTGAGTCTCGAAACTTTTAAAATTCATCTTAGAACCACAATTTATTGAAATTCACAAAAAGGGGTTTAATTTCGCAAATTTTCAATTTGGTCCACCAATTTTTCCAAAATTACCATTTTGCCCCTACTTTTTAAAAAATGGTATGTTTTGCCCCAAGAATTCCAAAAATTGCCCAATTGGTCCTCCAACATCTTTATCTTGCCCATTTGGTTCTCAATTTTATGAAATTGCACTTTAGTCCCTCTAATTTTTGAAATTCCCAAATTTTCTCCTAATTTCAACCTTCTAACTTTGTCAAATTTGATTTTATCAAATTGACTGATCAAATGAGTTTAATTGTTGAAATTGAAGTTAAATTGGAGTTCCTACACCTTAATATGATTTAATTGCACTTTGAATCGCACGATTTGGTGTCGGAATGAGCTCAAATGGATCTTCATCGGAAAATTGGACTTAGAGAGAGAAAGCTTCGAAAGCTAACCGTCGGAGGCACGACAATCCGATCTTTCAATCTGAGCAGAAAGCTCGTGTCTTGAGGTTCCTCCTAGGATCAAGAATTGCATCAATTGATGCTGAATTGAGTGAGAATTTCATCATCGAATTTCTACTAGTTCTCTCTAGCATCGGTCGGAAATTATAGAGGGGAGACGAATTGGCTTACCTTTCAACTCTAATTCAGCTATAGGAGGGTTGTGGAAGTGTTGGAAGGGCTCGATTTGGCTTGAGAATGACTCAAATTGGCTGATTTCAGCTTGGCTGAAATAGGGCAGCTTCAGTCCGCTGGAGCTGCTTCACTTTTCTATCAAACTGGCACTTCTCTGGCAACTCTCAAAGCAAATGGAGACTACAAGAATGTAGTTAACTTCTCCCCAGTTACAAAGAACCCGACCTCACCTTGTTTGGCTAAGAAAAATGCCCAAGTCGGAGCTCTAGTTCGAGCTTCACCAAAAATTGGAGCAGTTGAGAGAGAATGAAGTTTTCAGGTGTAGAGAGGATGAATGAGGAGGGGCTCTTTATATAGAAAGCTCGGGGATTTTCTGGCCGTCCGATTAGTGCCTTAATGGGGGTCATTGATTACCTGAAACTCTCTGGCTAGAGACTTTTCAGCTTTGTCGGCGCTACATGATTTTTCAGAGAGTGAACAATGTTGTTATCTAAAGGAAGACAATGACACTGTTCCGAACTGGACCGAACCGGTCCGAACCAGGTTCAAAGTTTAAATCGGCTGGTTCACCCCAAATTCGATCGAATTTTTCAAATCTAATAATTTCTAAATTCATTTTCTATCCAATGGTGGCTTCAAATCTCAAATTTGAATTATTTAAGCCAGTTAGAAGAATGAATTTAGTATCTGGTTCAATAGTTATTCAAACTAGTCCAAACCAGTCCAAATCGGTTCAATCTGGTTCGGATCTGGTTCACCTGAACCGGTTTGGTTTTCATCTCCAATTTATTCTTAAGTCCATTTCCATGACTTTTGGGACTCCTTGGGTCACTTGGGATCCATAAACTTCCCGGTTTGCCCTTTCTCTATTGGTTCCGATTTATAGACCGACTAGGTTTTCAAATTGAAAAATATTGGTTGTTTCCCCGGTTTTCTTATTATCAAAGGACGGGGTTTACAACTCTCCCCTTCTTTTAGGGGTTTTGTCCCTAAAATAGTTATATGTTAAATAATTGAGGGTAATTATCCCTCATCACACTCTCAGTTTCCCATGTCTCTTCCTGCATGGGTCTATTCTGCCACAGAACCTTGACCATAGGAATCCTCTTATTCTTCAAATTCTCGTCCCTCCAGTCGATGATTCACACTGGTTATATTTGATAGGTCAGGTTCTCTTCTAGCTCTAATGGAGGTCAGTCCAATACATGACTAGGATCAGGCTGATATTTCTGAAGCACCGAGACGTGGAATACATCGTGTATTCTCTGCAAGTCTAGAGGTAGTTCCAATTTATAGGCCAACGGTCCTATCCTTTGGATGATGGGATATGGACTGATATTCCTTGGTTTCAACTTTCCCCTTTGCTAAAACCTAAGTATTCCCCTCCATAGGGAAACTTTGAGAAATACTTGATCTCACACCTCAAACTCCAGATCCTTCCTCCAATTGTCTGCATAACTCTTTTGCTTGTCTTGTGCGGTCTTAAGATGACTCCTTATTAGTTTTATCTTCTCCATGGCATCCTTAATTAGTTCTGCCCTTTCTAACTTTCTTTCCCCTACTTCTTCCCAAAATAGAGGGGTACGGCATGGTCGTCCATAAAGGACTTCATAGGGAGCCATCTGAATACTGGCCTGATAACTATTATTGTAAGCAAATTCCATCAGGCACAAGTATTCTTCCCAACCTTTATTCATGGTGAGTATGCATGCTCTTAGTATGTCTTCCAAGGTTTGGATGGTTCGCTCAAACTGCCCATCTGTTTGAGGATCAAATGACGTGCTCATGTGAACCTTGGTTCCCATGGCACTTTGTAAATTTGGCCAAAACCTTAAAGTAAATCTCGGATCTCTATCTGATACTATACTCACTAGAACACCATGGAGTCTTACAATTTCTCTCATGTATAAGACGGCCAGGTGTTCCACTATGTCCATCACTCTTATAAGAAGGAAATGAACTGATTTTGTCAATCTATCCATGATAACCCAAATTGCATCTCGACCCTTTCTTGTCACCGGTAGTCCCATGACAAAGTCCATGGTGATGTGCTCCTATTTCCACTCCGGAATTGGTAAAGGTTGTAGTAGTCCTAACGATTTTTGATGCTCCGGGCTACATATTCCACAATGTCCCTCTTCATACCTTTCCAACAATATCCTTGTTTGAGGGTGCAATACATTTTGGTACTACCTAGATGCATAACATACACTGAATCGTGTGCCTAATCCAGAATTAATCTCTTTAGTTCCTTACTTTGAGGCACACATACCCTACCCTTGTAGATTAGCACCCCATCACTGCACAGGTTGTAGTCTGGTTTAGTTTCCCTATTAACCGAATCCAAATAGTGTTGAAGTTCCTTATCTGCATTTTGTTGAGCCTGGACCTGCTTAATGAGACTAGGTCTCACTACTACATTAGCCACCAAGCACCCTTCCCCTTGTCCATTTTTAGGTCCACCCCCATTCTTCCCAATTGTTGCAACAGGGGTATGTAATTTTCCTTTACTTGTGTAGCCTCAGTTTGGTACTTGCGACTCAAAGCATTTGCTACCACATTTGCCTTTCCGAGGTGGTATTCTATCATAAGGTCATAATCCTTAACCAGTTCCAGCCATCTCCTCTGACAGAGATTCAGCTCTTTCTGAGTTAGGAAGTACTTAAGACTTTTGTGATCTATGTATATCCTATACTTAACCCTATAAAGGTAGTGTCGTCATATCTTTTGGGCAAACACTATTGCAGTTAATTTCAAATCGTGAGTTGGGTAGTTTCTTTCATGTACCTTCAGTTGTCTAAGGCATAAGCGATAACCTTTCCTTGTTGCATCAAGACACATCTAAGTCCTTGTCTGGATGCATCACTATAGACAGTGTACTCTACTACATTAGAGTTAGATAAGGAGAGTACCGGTGTGGTTGTTAGTCAAGTTTTTAACTCCTGAAAAGACTTCTCACAGCTCTCATCCCACTTATACTTAACTCCTTTCCTGGTGAGTCGAGTTAGAGGAGCTGCTATCTTAGAAAAATCTTGCACAAACCGTCTATAGTATCCTCCCAAACCTAAGAAACTTCTTCTTTATGTAGGATTTCTTGGAGGCTTCCAATCCGATATGGCTTCCACCTTGGCTAGATCTACATTAACTCCATCATTGGACACTATGTGTCCAAAGAATCCTGCTTCCTGCAACCATAACTCACACTTGGAGAATTTTGCATATAATTGATTTTCCTTTAATATTCCCAAGGTGATTGCCAAATGCTCTTCATGTTCTGACCTGGTTTGTGAGTATATAAGGATGTCATCTATGAATACTATCATGAACCTATCCAAACGAGGTTGGAACATATGGTTCATCAGGTCCATGAAGGCTGCAGGGACATTCATCAATCCGAAAGGCATCACTCTGAACTCATAATGTCCATATCTAGATCGGAATGTCATCTTAGTGATATCCTCTTCTCGAATCCTGAGTTGATGGTAGCCCAACCGAAGGTCTATTTTGGAGAAGTAAGCTGCTCCTTTTAATTGATCGAATAAATAATCTATCCTCAAAAGTAGGTATCGATTCTTGATGGTGACCTAGTTTAGCTTTTTGTAGTCGATGCATAGTCTCATACTTCCGTCCTTTTTCTTTACGAATAGGACAGGAGCATCCCACAAAGACTGACTTGGACGTATGAAATCCTTCTCTAGTAATTCATCCAATTGTTCCTTCAACTCTGCTGGAGCCATGCGATATGGGGCTTGGGATATGGGGTTTGTCCCTAGGATTATTTCTATGGTAAACTCTACTTGCCGACTTGGAGGTAGTCTGGGTAGCTCTTTTGGAAATACCTCTGGGTAGTGTATAACTACTGGAATGTCTTCCAGCCTCTTTTCTTTAGACTTTTCGTCTAAGACCATGGCCAGAAAAATTGTACAACCTTTCTGTATCATCTTTTGGGCTTTCAAATGGGACACCATTTGTACTTCACTTTTCCTTCTATCTCCCTGGAATTTTAATCCTTTCGTACTGGGAGTGTGGAAGGTTACCGTTTTCTTTCCGTAGTCCATCCTTGCCTAATGGTTACTCAGTCAATCCATCCCAAGGATTACTTCAACCTCTCTTAAGGGTAATGGGATCAAATTAGCTTCAAGTTGGATTCCCCTAATCTTTATCTCACATCCTTTTAACTACTTATCTTTGTTTAAACCCTCTCCTAAAGGTGTAAGAATATTAAGATTTTGCTCTAGTGGAGTGAGTTCTAGGGGTACCCTTGAAATCAACTCTTCCTTGATGAAGGATCTCTCAACTCCCAAGTCAAAGAGAGCATAGACTTGTTGTCCCCATAGTTGTATATATCCTGATTGAAGAAATGTAATGTTTAGAAGAAAGTTTCCTTTATTAAATCAAAAAGACCTTCAGTTTATAAGACTTTCTTTAACTAATTTGGAGGGTTTTGGGATGTACCCGCTACAGTACTAGGGTCTCTTCTAGCCTCCTCCTAGGTGAGGTTGTATACCCTAGCTGGTACTCTTGTGGTAGCGTCTGGCCTGGGGTTCCTGGGATTTCCTTGAGGTGGTCCAAGAGTTTTCCTCTGCCTATTCTCCCTGAGGGTGGGACAATCCTTTGCAAAGTGTCCCACTCGCCCGCATGCAAAGCAAGTAAGGCACGCTCCCAAATGGTTCCTTTGACACTTTGGACAGCGAGGGTTTCCTTGCGGTAAGGTGGGGACTACTCTTGGGGGAGGTGGTCCCTTCTCTTTTGGAATGTCATTCTGCTTCTCCATTTTGGACCGTTATGTTCCTTCCATCCTTCCTGATGGATTGGGCCCTTATCCTCATTTTGGGTCATCTACTCCATTCGACGATGTCAGGTCTGCACCAGCCGCTCACACTCGTGAGCCATATTGATTACGGCTGCCAGGTCTGTGGGGCATCCCAGTACTCCCATACGGTCTCAAATGTCCATATTGAGACCATCCACAAATCTCTAGCATATGTCTGCTGGCCCAGCATGCTTAGGACAAAGGGTCTTAACTCATTGAATTTTGTCTCATACTCCATTATGGAGTCAAGCCCTTGCCAAAGCCGAATGAAATCTTACTTCTTCTTGTATATCATATGGGGTGTCAAGTACTCCTCTAAGTACCTCTCCTCAAATTGTTCCCAAGTGGGGATGGTGGTATGCAGGTTTCGAACATTGTCCCACCACCGTTTGGCGCTTCCTTCCAAGAAGAATTCTATTAGGGTCACCATATCCTCTGGTGGTATTCTAACGATTCCCATCAGCTTCTTAATGTTTCCCAGCCAATCCATGGCAGCTCCAGCATCTTTTTCTCCAAGGAAGTGTTTACACCCTAGTTGTTAGAGAGTCTTGAGGTTTCTAGGAATGTCTATTGGAGTGGGATGGTTAACAGGAGGAGGATGGGATTGCACTTCCCCTAGTTCAATTCAAGAATTGGTGCCTGCCTTAGGGACGAGGTTAGGTTACCCAAATACATGAGTGAACTCCTCATACAATACTTGGTGCTCCCTGCTGAGTCCAGGAGGAGTTGTCTAGGCATCTCTAGGAGTTTCTACTGGTAGGGGTGGTTGGGTAGTGTTGGAGACTGCAGCCCTAGTTCTCTTGGTTCCTTTCTTTGGAGTCATTCTAAAAATTTTTAAATCAATCCTATTAGTTACTATATTTTCTAGTCTTAATTATGTATTTGAGGAAATAGGCTCTGATACTACTCAAGTTGTCACGCCCCGACTCGGTTTGGTCGGATCCCTGTGATCAACCCGCCACCCTCATGGTTTACTAAGGGTTGCCCCTTGTTTATATACCGTGAAAAGTAAGGCATCCTTTAAACCTACATCTTTCCTATAATAACATAAATCAAAACTGCATACAAATTTAAACTGATCATACATGTCTTACAGGCATATTAACTGGTGGTCTTTGGGGTAGGCCTTCTGGGGTTACCTAAAAGGAGTATAAGAGAGGGGTGAGTACAACGACTTAGTGAATAGATTTTCAAATTTTATCTTTTTAGAAAAAAAAAATTATTTAGAGTGTGTCAGACTCCTTATTTTCTTTTAAAAACCTTTTATTTCAAATTCTAATTTCTATCACCATTTCTAAATAACCACGGTGTGTCATCACCCAACACAAATCCTTCATCATGAAGGTAAAACACACAATCACAAGACAGTCCGTCCACTAAACCCACTTGTGGCGTCGGAGCGACTTTATCGGCCACCTATATAGAAGCACATCCACTTCTATCTTGAAAATTAGTGGATGTTCGCGACATCTGACACTTAATCCTGTAACAAATCTCTATGTCCATATGAGGACAGAGACCTCATCCTGACCCCACCCCAGTCTCATGCGCTTGAAGCTATGTCGAGCTTCGCAAGACTTCTGGTACGACAAACTACCCTTATATCCACCAGGTCGTCCAGAGCCTTGGGACGCATCACTACCCTTACATCTTGAAGGTCTCGTAAACACAGTGTATGCACAATCAACATTTTTCACATGATGCCATATAATTTGTGGTGCCACTGGTCCAACGGCCCCAACCCTCAACTCGACCTACAGCTGTTTGTCTTGACTAGTCTGGAGACATGTCATGTCACACTGCCATTAGTTGATTGAGTATGTCGGTCCTGTCTTGGTACCATGGCCAAACAATTCATTTACTTAAGTTTTCATGGCATATAAATCATGTTTGCTTACGAGCTCTTGCTCGTGCCAATAGGTCTAGGGCCCACTCTACGAGATTTTTCAAAATTGGGCATAATGGCCCCCAAGTTCCAAAACCAAGGCATCTGACCTAATAGAGCTATTCGAGCTCCCATCAAAAAGGTCTACAAAATTGTTTAAGTAGTGGCACATAGTCAGGGGAGAGCACTTTTGAAAAAATATATTTTTCAACTATACATCATACCAACCAAGTATGAGGACATCTACGCTTATAACCAATAAACGAATTTTCCACTTCCTTCGATTAAGTTTCATCATACCAACCTGTTATGATTTACTTACAACTGGTAAGTAGTTTTTCTGTGTGATTTTCACATCACTACTCTCAGGTGTGATGTTTAAAATACCACTTAGTAGTGGTTTTTATTTTTGAGATACTTATCATCCCAATCGGGTATGATATAAAAATCTCACTCACCTGATCGTGCAGTGAAATTCCTCTTAGTCGACTTGTTGTCCTTACTCGAACTTGTCTTAACTGGCGTTCTTGGTACTTCATGTTCCTACATGATATGAACATATTTATTCATTATTCTTTGGCCTAATAGCCCAACTTTTCCTTTATTTGTAAATAGGTCCCTAAAGTTATTTTTCTTTAACTTTAAGTCCCCAAATGCCGATTTTTCCTCAAATTGAGCCTCAAAACTTTTAAAATTCATCTTAGGACCTCAATTTATTCAAATTCACAAAAGGGGTTTAATTTCCCAAATTTCCAATTTGGTCCACCAATTTTTCCAAAATTACCATTTTGCCCCTACTTTACAAAAATGGTAAGTTTTGCCCCAAAATTTCCAAAAATTGCCCAATTGGTCCTCCAACATCTTTATCATGCCCAATTGGTTCACAATTTTATGAAATTTCACTTTAGTCCCTTTGATTTTTGAAGTTCCCAAATTTCCCCCAATTTCAACCTTCTAACTCTACCGAATTTGATTTCATCAAATTGACCTATCAAATGAGTTTAATTGTTGAATTGGAAGTTAAATTGGAGTTCCTACACCTTCATACGATTCAATTGCACTTTGAATTGCACGATTTAGTGTTGGAATAAGCTCAAACGGAGCTTTGCCGGAAAATTGGACTTAGAGAGAGAAAACTTCAAAAACTTATTGTCGATGTTACAACGATCTGAGCTTTTGATTTGAGCAGATAGCTCATATTTTGAGGTTCCTTCTAGGATCAAGAATTGCATCAACTGATGCAGAATTGAGTGAGAATCTCATCATTGAAGTTCTGTCGACTCTCTCTAGCACCAGTCGGAAATTATAGAGTGGAGCTAAATTGGCTTACCTTTCAGCTCTAATTCAACTGTAGGAGGGTTGTGGAGGTGTTGGGAGGGCTCGGTTTGGCCTAAGAAGGGCTCAGATTGGTTGATTTCAGCTCGGCCGAAACAAGGCAACTTCGGTCCGTCGAAGCTACTTCACTATTCTATCACACCAGCGCTTCTCAGGTGACTCTTGAAGCAAATGGAGACTACAAGCGTGTAGCTAACTTCTCCCTGGTTCCAAAGAACCCAACCTCACTTTGTTTGGCTCAAAAAAATGCCCAAGTCGGAGATCTGGTTTGAGCTACACCGAAAATTGGAGCAGTTGAGAGAGAATTGAGTTTTCAGGTGTGGAGTGGATGAATGAGGAGGGGCTCTTTATATAGGAAGCCTGGGGACTTCCTGATCTTCTGATTTGCACCTTAATGGTAGTCATTCATTGCTTGAAACTCCCTGGCCAAAGACTTTTTAGCTTTGCCGGCGATGTGAGATTTTCCAGTGAGTGAATAGTGTTGCCATCTAAAGGAAGAAGACGACACTGTTCCAAACTGGACCGGACCGGTCCGAACCAGGTTCAAAGCTTAAACCGGTCGCTTCACCCCAATTCGACCAAAATTTTTAAATCTAAAAATTTCTAAATTCATTTTAGTCCTCGACCGGGTTCAAAGCAAAGGTCAGGGAATAAAATGAATTTAGATGAATTTAGAAATTTTTAAATTTGAAAAACTTAGTCGAATAGGGGGTGAACCGGCCAATTTAAACTTTGAACCCAGTTTGGACCAGTTCAGTCCGATTCGAAACAGTGTCATCTTCTTACTTAGGATGACAGCACTGTTCACTCGCCGAGAAATCGAAGCAGCGCCGGTGAAGAAGAAACGTTTCTGTTCGGTACGTTTCAAGCCATTAATGGCTATAATAAAGTTGCCAAACAGACGGCCAATGGGCCCCTCCCCATTCATTCTCTCCACACCTGAAAACTCCATTCTCTCTCAACTGCTCCATTTTCCGGTGAATCTCGAACCAGAGCTCCGACATGGGCACTTTTCTGAGCCAAACAAGGCGAGGTCAGGTTCTTTAAAACCAGGGAGAAGTCAGCTACACGTCTGTAGTCTCCGTTTGCTTTGAGGGTCGTCAGAGAAATGTCGCCGGGATCGAACAGTGAAACAGCTCCGGTGGATCGAAGTTGCCTTATTTCGGCCAAGTTGAAATCGGCCATTTGGAGCCCTTCTTAGGCCAAACCAAGCCCTCCCAACACTTCCTCAACTCTCCTACGGCCATATTAGGACTGAAAGTAATCCAATTTGACTCCCCTTTACAACCTCTGATTGATGCGATTCTTGATTTTAGGATAAACCTCAGGACGGGAGCTATCTGCCCAATTTGAAAGCTCAGACCGTCGTGCCCTCACCAGTGAGTAATCGAAGCTTTCTCTCTCTATAGTCTATTTTCCGGCGAAGCTCCGTTTGAGCTCGTCCCGACGTTAAAACTTACAATTCAAAGTTTTATGGAATCGTATGAACATGGAGAAACTCAATTTCAACTTCAATTTAAACAATTAGGGGTGTTTTATCGGTTAATTTGATGAAATCAAATTCGGTTGTGTTAAAGAGTTGGAATTGGGGGAAAAATTAGGGATTTTCAAAAATTCGAGGGACCGAAATATAATTTCCTAAAATTGAGGGTCAATTAGGCATGATAAAAATGTTAGAGGGCCAATTGAGAAATTTTAGAGTAAAATTTCCCATTTTTGTAAGGGAAGGGCAAAATGGTAATTTTGGAAAAGTTAGGGGACCAAATTCGAAATTTGGGAAATTAAACCCCTATTTGTGAAATGGAATAAATTGAGGTCCCTTGATAAATTTTAAAAGTTTTGGGACTTAATTTGAGGAAAAATCGGTATTAGGGACTTAAAGTTTAGAAGAAATAACTTTAAAGACCTAATTGCAAATAAATGAAAGTTTGACTTTCTCATTCATTTGGAATGAATGAAGGCTATTATTCATTTGGAATGAATGAAGGCTATTAGGTCGAAGGATAATGAATCGAGATGTTCATATCGTGTAGTAACATGAAGTACCGGGAACGCCAGCAATGACAAGCTCGCATGAATACAAAGAACCAGTCTAGTAGAATTCATGGCATTAACGGGTGAGTGGGTTTACTAACATCATACTCGGTTGGGATTATGAGCACAACTTAAAGTTAAAAACTAATTACCAGTTGTGAGTGAGATTTTATATCATACCCGGTTGGGAATGATAAGCATATCGAAATGAAAACCCACTATTATGTGGTATTTTGAACATCACAACTTAGAAAAGTGATGGGAAAACCATACAGAAAAACTACTTACCGATTTTAAGTAGATTATACCCGATTGGTATGATGAAACTTCCTCGAATGGAATTGAAAACCTGTTCATCGGTTATAAGCGGAGATGTCCTTATACCTACTCGGTATAATAGATAGTTGAAAATATATTTTGTCGGAAGTGCTCTCCCTGACTGTGTGCCAGGTGACCGTGCGAAATTTGGAGTAGCACTAATAGCATTAGACCGGGGTGGGGACGAGATGAGGTGTCTGTACTCATACGGAAACGGAGAATTGATTTCAAAATTGAGGGTTGGATGTCACGAACATCCACTTTTTCTTAGAGTAGAAGTGGTTGTATTTTCTATCTAGGTGACCGATAAAGTCGCTCCAAAGCCACAAGTAGGTTCAGTGGTCATGCTGGCCTGCGAATGTGTGTTGTCCTTTATGATTAAGGATTTGTGTTAGGTGATAACACACCGTGGTTAAATAAAGAAATGATGGAAAACTTGAGATTGTAAATGAAATGATTTTTGAAAGAAATGAGTTTGGCACACTCCAATATAATCATTTTTTCTCAAAGTTATTTCTTAAAAACTCATTCACTTAGTAGTCGTACTTACCCACTCCCTTATATCCTTTTCAGAAAATTTCGAAAAGTATACTCTTAAAAACCATCAACTAAGATGACTGTAAGACAGGTATAACAAATTTAAAATAGTATACAGTTTTAATTTATGTTATTAAAGGAAAAAGTGCATGTTAAAGGACGCGTTACTATTTATGTTCTATAATAAAGGGAAACCATTTAATAAACGGCAGAGTAGGCATCCGACCAATTAAGTTCGGGATGTGACATGAACTATGTAAAATATTGTTAAATAATAGATTAATTTATACATTTATTAAATAATATTTAGATATAGAGATATAATTATATTAGATAAATGGGTTATTGGGAATTTAACCACTTGTCCACAAGCAAGACAAGTCACGTGAAAAAGCTCATGACAAAAAGCTCATGACGTGAAATTCAGGCCTTAAGAAGGAAATATGGGTAGTGGAATTAAAAATAAAATAAGTTATTGTGAGTAAATTAAGATACAAGTAAGAAATTTATAAAAGTAGTTGAAATATAGTAAATATTATATAGTTGAAAATAACAGAAAATTTAGAGAAACGAGAAGATCTGACAAAAATGATGGGTATGAGGGATTGGGCCCGTGAAATCGAGACGGTCGAACCCACTGTGAACAATTCACAAGGCATTGTGATTATGGGAGTCGAAATACCCTCCTCGACTAGGGTTTCCGGTGCTCGATTGAGGGGTTATTGCGCCATATCTTCTGGGAGAATACATCGATGAATTCCAGCCGCGAGGACCGGGATTCGGTGATGCCACAGTTGCAGCGACCATCAGGGGTTCGTTAAGAGGCGCTCTTCCGATTAAGTTATGTCAGAGGTTTTTTCTGTGGAAGAGGTTGCTCGCTGCACCTTATATACTCTTTCTTCGCTTCGAGGTTCAATAGAAGGGATTTCTCAACACATAATTCCCTGTTGGTCATTGGAAGCACAAGAAAAGATCAACCCCTATAGTCATGATCGTGCATTCTATCACATGGGTCAGCATATATAAGCATGTAAGGATTTGAATTTTACATTGTCTTCCCTTGAAAATGAGAGATCAGACAACATACGTACCTGGGATGTCGCCTTTCGAAATTAACTCATACATCAATAAGCTTATAAGGGGTGTCGAATTCCATGCAGAAGCCTTGTCAAATAACCAGTCCTTCGCTAGAAACCTCACGTTCGCTGACTGTTCGACCTTGGAAAATCGTATATTGTTCATGGATTGCTTGTTTTTCCTTTTTACTTTTTTTCCTTGAATGGGAAATGCAGTATGAACTAATAGCAAATGGGTATCTGACACATGGTTCCTACCTACTTTTTTATCCTCTTTAATTCTGATCTCGACAGTGGAAGGATCCAAATTTTTTGTTCCCTTGAGAGCCTACCCACGTACCCAACAACCTCATATGGGAAGAGTGCATTCATTTGTTAGTTAGAAAGCCTGATTGCGTGCTAATAAAATTAGGTGAGAAGTGCACCAACTTGCTGGGGAAAGATCTGTTCATTATTGGAGCTTCTGTGAAAAACACATCCAAAAAAGCACTGAGCAAAATTGTATCATATTTTATGTTCATTTTTACAAAATATAATAAGGGTATTTGAGAAAACTGATTAAAATAAGGATTTAATTTGTTGATTCCATCAAGTGAAATTTTATACAAATGGTAATTAGAAATGAAGGTTCCATAGTTTCCGAAACTAATGAGAAGTACCTAGCTAGTTACTTAGATGAATACCCTATTAGGCTGGTGTGACATAGGCTGTATAGTTAAACATGCTGCAAAAGAAAAAAGGAAATAAAGCATGGAGCATGTATGCACAGATTCGCCTAATTGACTGGTTCTACATTCACCCGTTAGGGTTGCAAGCTGCTAGACTTTTATCCAATTACTAGCTGGATCTTAAATCGAACTGCCATATCGTTCATATGGAAAATTCAGTGAAACCAATGAAAATATGTTTAGGGATATTCAATCCTTTACCAGAAAACTGAATGTGCTTAGCTTATATTTAATAATCGCACCATAAGCAAATTATAATAAATTAATAGAATTAATTTCCTTTTTCTGGTAAAGGAACACGTACGTATCATAGTGTAGTGTAAATGGGAGAAGTATTATTTGTACTATATGAATACTGAAGCTGATGTAACTTTAACAAGAAATCATGATCGATGGAAAGCTTTTTTTTTTTCCGGATTAAGTAATGGAGGTTGTGCTGCCAGCTAGGGTTGTTGTATTGATTATAACAGAGTATTATCCCTTCAGGGTCGAACAGACAACGAAGCAAAGGTTCTTCACAAGAAAGACTGCTTACTTGACAGAGATCTCATGGAATCCGCCCGCCTGTAAATTAACCATGAAACTCGACAGAGACTTAGTCGTTCTATCGATTGGCTCTTGCTGAAACTTGTGCAGCGAAGAATTAATTAAGAAGCAGTGTTCAAGAAGGACGTAGGTTTATCAGTTGAGAAACAAAGAGAGGTAAGTGAAGAAGATCCGATGAGAAAGAAGGAAACTGATAAAGATGAGTTGTTCCTGCAGCATATGGGGGAGCGGAAAGAGAGCTTGCTGTGAGGCGTGAGCTCTGTGTCCTTCCAAATTTATAGTGAAACATGGGTAGGTTCCATCTCTTTTTTTGATAAAAAAAATAATTATAAATAAATAATATAATTTTTTTTTAGTTTTTGATAAAAAGGAAATAAAGTAACTCCAGCAGAAAAGTGTAACCTTTGTTTTTTTTCTCAAAGGTTGAAAATTATATTTTTGATGCACTTCCTTTTAAAAACAATTGTTATACTATGTAGGATTCAAAAACCCATTAATTTCCAGTTGACTGATCTAAATTTGAGTAATTAAAAACTCATATAAAAGATACTTAGGCGTATGAGACCATCTTCTCTAGTAGCACTCCGTAGCATAAGAATATACTAGTTTTATACTAGTGAATGGAAGAGTGTGCCAGGCAATATGTTGCCTAATATGAAAGTAATCCATATGTGTGGGCACAACAAAATTTCCTTTTTACCACTACTTATACTAGAATATCAACTCTTTTATACTCAAATTTTGGTAGATCCAAAACAGTAGTAAAATAAAAACTTATTAGTGAATCGACACAAATTGACTAATTGAAAGAGTAGTGGGTTTGTATTCAAATATTTACACAACTTTATTATTGTTCTACTAATAAAGCCAACTAATAGAGTCACTTGTAATCCAAACTCTATTTGTTATAGAGTATTAAAAGTAGTTATTTCAAGTATACTTAATTTTTATATGTTACAGTATGGTCCCATCCATCATGATGACTTTAGATAATTATACTTGTGGGAAACAACACCTAAAATAGGGGCTTACATCATAAGTGGGGGATGACCACTAGATAAGGGTACCAAGAGACTAGTGGTTAGCATCAGTCCAGGATCATATACTAGCAAATCACTCACTCGAACCTAATAAACATAGATCATCCTAGGTTTGTTACATTATTTATCAAAGACCCAAATATGAAATTTTAGGATAATCAATCCATTTATTCGACCTTAGGAGGAAGAAGTCATGGTAAAGATAGTAACGAGGAGTCATCGACTCATTGTAACTATTAACATTGCATATGTTTTTCTTGGAGGACACCACGTCCATATACCTTCTTTCTCTAATTGTACTCCAAATAGATTTGTACTAGTATTTGATAATTTCAATGAAAATCTATTTTTAAGAGTTGCATTATTTTTTATGTGATCAGCTGAATGATGTGTTCTTTACATGTTAGTAAATTGTTATTGAAATATATATTGAGTATGTTGCATCTTTCCTATACCTCTAAAATTATATAGAAAATAATAATATAGATAGACAATATAAATAATATTTATTGAGCATTATAACTTATATTTATTAAATTATTTGTAAATGTAGAAATACTTATTTGTTTAAATGCTTTTTTTACTATAAAATAATAAACTATCCTTAAAATTTTGTTAAAATATGCCTCTATTTTTCTCACTAAAAGAGAAAGATGCTAGATTTTACGGGAAAAAATGCTAACATATACATCTCTAATTTTCATTAAAAAAAGAAGAATTTTTATAATATTTTTTCTTAATTTATTTTCATTAATAAATGAAAATGTTAAAAAAAATTTCTCTTCTATCAAAAGTGGAGATCATTTGGAAGGCTAAAGAATTTTCCGTTGAATATAAAAAATAGAAAAATCTAATATCTTAGTAAAAAAACCAACCATTCATCCACAATATTATGGTAGTGAGTATGGAGGTAGGGGATCGCAATTTCAACCGGTCTTGGATTCGACCCATCCAAAAGTATAGATGTCAAGTGGTACTAGTCAAGAGGATTGACTCAACCCATTCGATAACTGGGAAATGGGTTGGGTCCTCTCGTCGTAACTAATATTTACCGTTTTGTCAAATTAACGGATATAAATTATATTATATATTTAAATATAAATGTTATATTATAATTTTTTAAATAAAAATTTAAATTTGTCATAGAAAATTTATAGAGAGTTTTTAAAATATTTACCCAAAATTTTATTTATATTATAAAATTTTAATTTTAAATAAATAATAAAATTAATCATAATTTAATGGGTAAAATATCAATAATATTATTAATTTAATTACAAGTTTAAATTTACTTATCTATAAAATATATTTTAGTTATTATACTAAAACATACAAAATAATAGGGCAAATTATTTATCATCCAAAATATTTATACAGAACTTTAAAATTTTAGATATTATTATGCATTGGTATAAATGGATAAAGTTTTATAAATTATTTCATTTTTTACTAGAAAAAAATAAAATTAGGAGATGTGACATGTAGCCTTGAAATAAGGCTAGTGGAGAGGTAAAATTGAAAATTGAGTAGGAAAATATAACGCTTTTAAAAAAAGTTGTATCAAATATCTTATTTTTTAAACATTTTATACAAAATAATAATAATAGTAAGAATAATTTGGAAAGTTAGAGGAGAAATCTGGTTGTCTAATGTTGGCAATGGTAGATATGTGGGTGCAAACATGTGATGCTAAAACACTGATAGGTGGACGGATGAAATCGAATGGATATGATGAGTTTCCAAACTCCTCTCATCACATCCTCCCACCCTCTTCCCCTCCTTCTACCTAACTAGGCACAGCTAATACTTCCTATACAAATTGTCCCATTCATGTACTTTCTCTTATATTTGCATCGAGATCTATCTAACTAGCCAGAGAATTAATACATCAATACAAGTTGTTCTATTTCATTCGCTTAATAGACTTTGAGCGCAAGGAACCTGTTTTCTCATTTTTTTTGCTGTGTTATTTGATTTGATTCATAAAATAAAAAAAATTAATTCCCCTATATTGTGACATTACATGACCATTACTTTCCATATATATTGGAATGATGGTCTATGTTTTTTTTTTTTTCAAATTCTATGTCCTAAGCATTTAAAAGGTTTCTTATTTGATTTTTATTACAATTAAAATCTCTTATATTTTTAGTACTAAATTGCATCTAATTTACTCTTATAAAATTGATTTTATAACTATATAATGTACTATAACAAATATTATTTGAAAAAAATAAGTAATGTCAAATATAAGTATGCTCTCTATATATTATGAATATATTTTTATATGGACTTTTATGTTGTGGTTTATTTAATATAAATTTATAATATAACAATCTAATAATTATTTTTATATTCCATTACTAATTTCTTAGGGTTATATATAATTTTATATAAATTATTGATATTAACTAATTTTGGTAAAGGCCTGCCCACTCATGTATAGACTCAAATTATTGTGCATAAAATTTTAAAATTAAATTTTAAGCATAAAATTTTCTTGTATTTTTTTTTGTTGGAAACCTACAATAAATATTAGGGAAAATAGACACTAAACAACCTTCAAAACTACAACAAGAAATGAGTGAGGGTGCATGGTAAAGGAAGTTGGTGAGGTCGTCTACTCTACTCTAAGGTATGAGGACAAAAGTTAGTATATCCAAATGAGTTGTCTTATGGATAAAAATGACTTACTAAAGAAAGGTGTGATGCATGCATTACAAATGTCCATTGATAAATGTGATGATGATAAAAGTTCCTAAATAAGTTTAGGCAAAAAAAGTTGAGGATTGAAAATGAAAACTACTCTGATAAATGTACTGATAAAATCTTCCACACCGCAATTTCTAATTAAATAATGATTTATTTTTTTTATTTAGACAAGGAAAATGCAATGAAGTGAACTTTGAAAAAATAGTGCACTCTCTCAAAGTGGACACAAGTTACTATTTAAAAATGTGAAGGCATGAAAGAGTTAAATTTACTCAACAATGCCATGTTTATGCCAATGATCTTGAGGTCTATTAAGATTCCCCATTTTTTATGAGCGTCAATACTAACAGGTAAGTAATTAGATACTAAAAGATTGTGGATTAGTACATATACTATGGAAGAGAACTAATATAAAATTAAATTCAAGTAAATCTAAATAGTTATATATAAGAAAATTTCTTATATAATGTGACAACTACAATTTTTATAATTTAAATAAAAATTTTGGTGAAAATTTATAAATATTTATTATTTGAATTTTACATTATATCGATAATGTACATGTGCACTATTGTAGTATAATATGATATTTTTATTATTATAGTAAGTATCGATATTATATGTATGTTATTATAAAATTGGATCTAGTAATCGGGTTAGATATGACAATTTAAATAGTATTAGATTATTATTTTAAAAATATGTTTTAAAAATTAAGAAATTTGGACAAAATGGAAAAAAATACTAGTTGAATTTTCTATATAACATATAAAAACTTAGTGGAAGAAAGTACCAATGAAAAATAAAATTCTTGCGGAGAAAAAATGATCTTAGAAGATGGTCTAAACATACACGCCTAGACGAATAATAATTCTGAAGAATCCCATCTCTGAATCTGTGTTACTTGGCATAGGGAAGGAAATAAATGTGGGAGGAGAAAGTACAAAACTCTCTATAATAAGAATAGAGTATAAGAATTACATAATAGAGATAAGAAAATTTTGTAAAGAATAACACTAGACGGGAAATTTTGAAGTAATATGTGGGGTGGTGAACAGTGACCACCAAAGAATCACACTTATAACACTAGAATTTTAATTATCGTAAATTAAATCTAATTAGATAGAAAAATAAGATTGAATCGAGAATGAAAATTAAATCTGAGATTAAAAATTAGTTTAAAATAATTTTTTTTATAATTAATAAGTGACAAATTTCTATGAAATAATTTCTTGATTTGAAAATAAAAAATCGATAAAAAAGCTCAAATGAGAACCAATATTACTTACAATTGAACTGATTCATACTAAAAAGTTCATAATTTTTAGAAATAATTATATAAATAGAAAAATTAGAATTTATAAGTCCAAATAATATAAAATTGGATAAGAGATTTTTAGAAATATAAATTTAAAAAACCAATTGAATTTAAGATAAATTGATCAAGAAACGATCAAAATTGGTTGAATCAACTAAAAAATTCGTTGAAAATCGATTCAGAACAGTGCAGAACCAATTGAACTATCGAGCGCCACCCGACAAATGACCCGAATCCAGATTTCAACCTGATTTTCCTACCGCAATTCCAAAACTTACCAAAAATATAATTTAATTCTTTTAGGAATAAGTGAACTATGATTTGATAAAAGAAATCTATAGTTAGATAGCTAATTAAATTTAGAACACAACCATATAAGGTTTGACCCCTTCTCACTTGTGACTCACAAGAATTCTCTCTAAAAGTGAGTCCCCTTCATTTCTTGATGACCTGAAAAACCCTATAAAACCTTAATAAAACCCTAAAAAATCCAACTTGCAGAAGCCATTACTTTTTTTTTTACTACTAATTGAGGCTCTTAATCCTACGACCATTGTCGTACAGTATACTGGCACTAGCGTGATCAAACAGTACACGCAATCCGATGACCATAAACTAAGTATCTATTTCTCGGGCTATTTCCAGTGGCCTCGATTGTAAACCTTATTTTCAATAATAAGAAAGCCAAATTAGGGAACCAAAAAATTTTGAGTGAAAATCGAGAATAAAATGAACCAGAACTCATAATTAGAAGTAAACACAGGAAGGTGGAAAATCCCAAGTAGCTAATAAGGACCTAAAAATTATGGAAAAGAACCATAGGAAGAATTGAATGTAAAAACCGAACCGGTTTAGGGTGAACCAGACCTGAACTAGATTGAACTAGAAGGAACCGTGGAGAACTTGTTCAAATATTCATTTTTCTAGGTGGCTTAAGGACATCAGTTTGGAAAATTGAAGCCACAATTGGGTAGAAAATGAATTTAGACAAATTTAGAAATTTTAAAATTTTTGAAAACCGATCAAATCGAACTTGAATTGTCCGATTCTTGATTTCGGGTCACCGAACCTGGTTTGACAGAATCGGTCAATGGTCAAGCTAGTCAACAAATTACTGCCATGTCAGTGCCCATTCAGTAGTCGCGACCAATTAGTGCACGAAGTGTGGCAAAGCACGCCCAATCAGCTGCTCAGTCAGCGCTTGGAAGCGTTGGCCAATCACAATGCAACACGTGTACTCGGTCAATGGTCAAAGGAGAAAAATCCACATTAGCGATGACTGACCAATAGGAGAGCAACACATATCCATAGTTAATGATAACATCAGAGAAGCCTCGTGAGCCGGGCTGGCCAATGAGGAGTTGATATGTGGCAAAGGTGCCACATTAGTAGCCAACTTGTCGGATGGCCTTAGCCAATTAGAGGCTAACACGTGACAGTGGCATTGTACGTCACGAGGGAAATCTGGCATATTTAAATCAGCCAATCAGAGGATGCCATGTGTCATAGTCAAATTGCTGACCGAATACGATCATCAGCCACATTGGAATGAGCGACCAATGGGAGGTCGCCATGTGGCCGGTCAACGAGTCAACAATCGACTTGGACGCTGACTAGGAAGTCGCGTTAGCAAAGCTAACCAATCATAGTGTGCCACATGACAGTGTCGTCTTTCTCCTTGGAATGCTAACAAATAAGGATGAAGTGCTAGCCACTCGTTCTCCAACCACCGAAAATATCTCCAGTATGACCATGAACGAGTGAGTCGGGGGCCAAGTCGTAGGCAGATTGATAGCTTGGTCAGTTATTGAGCTCCCTATATAAAGAGCTAATCACCATTCATCTTCCTCATCCCGCAAACGACTAAAGAGGAGAGAGTGCTCCATTTTCCGGTGAGACGCAAATCAGAGCTCAGACGTGGGTATTTTCTCCAGCCTTCGATGTCGCATTTAGGCTCCCTAGAATCAGAAAGAAGTCCTACACCTAGTTGTAACCTCCATTCAGCTTGAGGATCACTGTAGGAGCGCTATTGAGCTCGAATAATACTGTTGCTTTATTGGTCATGAAGAAGTCAAAACCTCCAAGTTGAATTCCGATTGCCTCCGACCTTTTGCAACTAGACCGACTCTTCCACATCCCTCCTCGACTGACCCTCGACCCCCAGGAAGCTATAAGGTAAGCCAATTCCGCCAAAACAATAAGGTTTTAGAAATCGGAGCACAAAAACTTCTCTCATCAAATTCTCATTGCTCTGGTTGCTAATTGACTCACATTATGGTCCTAGGAGGATCCTCTAGACAAGCACTAGCCACCCCTATCAAGAGCTCCGACGGTTGCCCCCTCATCGGTAAGAAAACCAAGCTCTTTCTCTAGAAAGATTTTCTAGTGAAGCTCCAATTGAGCTCAAATATGGGTCAAATGAGGTGGTTCAAAGGTTAGGATGATCATAGAAAGATGGAAGAAACAATTAGCAGCATGATAGAGAGCAATTAACCAAGTTTAAGCGGTCCATTTGATGAAATGATAATTCGGGGATCAAAGTGAAATTTTGGGAAACTTTGGCGAATTGGGAATTTTTAGAAAATTGGGGGTCAAATTATAATTAAGGGTAAATTGAGGACTTGAATGGAAATAAGAGGGATATTGGAAACCTTAGGGACCTAATTGAGGATAAAATGAACATTAGGGACCTAAATGTAAAGTTATAAACTTTAGGGATCTAATTGCAATTAAGGCATAAATTAAGGACCTATGTATAATACATGGGAATATGAGGTCTTTTATGCCAACTTCCTTATGTGAATACTCGGGCTATGTAGGAATTGGTTGTCTGAGTACTAGTGTAGAGGAGCACATTGCTAATCGAGATCTAGTTGGGACAAACATGTCATAGTTATTGGGTGAGTGGGATTTCGAAAAGTGGGACTAATTGGAACTTTTGAAAGATCATTCTTCATTTCATAAAATAAATTTCAAGACATATAACCCCTTGACGATGTGAATCCGCTTAAACAATTTGGGGTTATATTTCTGATGATAGCATAAATCATGATTGTAGGGTAACCTGTGAGATGTGTATGGGTACACCTCAAGGGTTATGGTCTATTCTGACCGTTAATGTGGATATGAGTGAGGCCCATGAGTGACAATGGTTGGCTAGATTTAATATGATGCAAGTGGGCCTAAGGCCACATTTTCTAAAAATAAAGTGGGCCCAATGCTAATGGACATAGGTCCCGCCTCGTAAATAAGCTTGATTTATGAGCCTATACGAAATTATCAAAAATATGGTAATACTTGTGAATCTACTGTGCCAAAGCCAAGCTGTAGCCTAATTGGTCGGTAGTGCGAAGATGAAGGCTTTAAATTAAAACTCCTTATTTGTGTTTGCAATCATACGGGACCAAAGAGATGCCCAGTTCATGGTGGTATTGGTCCTAAGGGCTGCTGGACAGCAAGGGTGATATAAGGGCAGAAATCACTGCTCTAGTATGTAAACCCTGCCCTTTGGAGTTAAGGAAAACTCGGGGAAAGAACCGGTCAAACCAAGTGAGAAAATCGATCCGGTTCACAAACCCCGATCACTAGAGAATGGGCAAATTGGGGAATTTACAACTCTCGAGCAACCCAAAGAGTCATAAAAACCTTGGACAGGGACCTTAGGACAATTTGGGAGAGAAAACTAGACCGGTTCAGGTGAACCGGATCCAAACCGGATTGAACTGGTCTGGATCAGTTTGAACAACTATTAAACTGGATGCTAAATTCATTTTTCTAGGTGGCTTAAAAAATTCAAATTAGATAATTGAGGCACCATTAGATAGAGAATGAATTTAGATGAATTTAAAAATTTTTAATTTTGAAAAACTCGGTCGAATCGGGCCTGAACCGGCTGGTTTAAGCATTGAACCTGGTTCAGACCGGTTCAGTCCAGTTCGGAATAGTGTCGTCTTCTTCCTTCAAATGACAGCACTGTTCACTCATTGGAAAATCAAAAAGCGCCGACGAATAAGAAATGTTTCCATTCAGTATGTTTCAGGTGATCAATGACTGTCATTAAGGTGCCAAATGGACTGCCGATGAGTCACTGAGCTCCCTATATAAAGAGCCCCTCTCCATTTATCATCTACACACCTGAAAACCTCACTATCTCTCATCTACTTGGTTTTTTGACAAAGCTCGAATCATAGCTCCTGCATAGGGTCTTTTCTAAGCCAAAGAAGGCATGGTCGAGTTCCTTAGACGCCGGGAGAAGTCGGCTTTACGGTGGTAGTCTCCAATTGCTTCGAGGGTTGCCAGAGAAGTGCCGACATGATTGAACAGTGAAGACACTCTGCAGGACCGAAGCTGCCCTATTTTTGTTGAGCTGAAATTAGCAAATTCAAGCCCTCCCCAAGCCAAACCAAGCTCTCCCAACACCTTCTCATCCTTCATACGACCAAATTAGTGCAGGAAGGTAAGTCAATTTAGCTCCACTCTATGAATTTCGATCGGTGCTAGAGAAAGAATCGACAGATCTTTACTGACCAAATTCTCCCTCAATTCGACATGAATTGAGATGATTCTTGATTCTAGAAAAAACCTTAGGACAAGAGCTATATGTCTAGATCGAAAGCTCGGACCGTCACGCCCCCGACGATAAGCTTTCAAAGGTTTCTCTCTCTACGTTCAGTTTTCCGACGAAGCTCCATTTGAGCTCGTTCCGACGTCAAATTGTGAATTCAAGGTGTAATTGAATCATATGGAGGTGTAGGAACTTGATTTTAACTCCAATTTCAACAATTAACCTCATTTAATTGGTCAATTTGTTGAAATCAAATTCAGCCAAGTTGAAACAATGAAATTGGGGGAAAAATTGGGAATTTCAAAAATTGGAGGGACCAAAATTAAATTTCCTAAAATTGAGAATCAATTGGGTATTATAAAGATGCTAGAGGACCAATTGGTCTATTTTTAGAATTTTGGGGGTGAAACTTACAATTTTTGTAAAGTCGGGGTACTATGGTAATTTTGGAAAAATTGGGGACTAAATTGGGAATTTGAGAAACTTGAACCCCTTTATGTAATTTTGCATAAATTGAGGTTTCAAAGTAAAATTTTGAAGTTTCGGGACTCAATTTAGGGGAAAATCTGCATTTGAGACCTAAAGTAAAAGAAAAAGAACTTTAGGGACCAAATTGTAAATATTTGAAAAGTTGGGTATTTTATTCATTAATAATGAATGAAGGCTATGAAGCCAAAGGATAATGAACAAGGATGTTCATATTGTGTAGGAACATGAGGTATCAGGAATGCTAACTAAGACAAAGCTCACAAGGAGATAATAGCCGGTTAAGAAGAATTCACAGCATTCACGGGTGAGTGAGATTTTTATATCATACTCGATTGGGATGATAAGCACCTCATAAATGAAAACCCACTACTATGTGGGATTTTAACATCACACGGAAAAACTACTTATCGATTGTAAGTAGATCATACCCTGTTGGTATGATGAACTTCTTGGAAGTAGAAAATCCGTTCATGGATTATGTACCTGGTTGGTGTGATGAACAGCTAAAAGATTATTTTGTTAGAAGTGCTCTCCCCTGACTGTGTGCCACTACTTAAAATTTTTAGGAGACATTCTTGACGGGAGCTCAAATAGCTAAAATAGGTCGGATGCCTCAATTTTGGAACTTGGGAGCTAATATGCCCGATTTTGAAAATCTCGTACATTTGGCTCAAGGCTAGTTGGCACAAGCATGAGCTCGTAAACAAACAAGAGTTTAATCCATGAAATTTTTAAATAAATGAGATGTTTGGCCATAGTACCAAGACAAGACCGACATACTCGATGGACTGGCAGCAGTGTGACATGACAAGTTGACGAACCAGTCGAGACAAACAGCTACAGATCGAGTTGAGGGTTAGGGCCGTTAGACCAGCAACACCAAAGATTAAATGGCTTATGATGAAAACTATTGTTTTGTGCATGCACAGAGGTACAAAACCTTCAAGATGCCCAAGAGGGGTAGCGATGTGTCTTAGGGGCTACTGGATGACATTGTCAAGCCCCGGCCCGGTTTGGTCAGATCCCCGTGATCAACCCGCCACTCTCCTGGTTTATTAAAGGGTTTCCGTTATTGTAAACCGTAAAAAGAAAGGCGTACTTTAACCTACACCTTTTTCCTGGAATAGCATAATCAAAATTGCATGAAATTTAAAACTATACATACCTGTCTTACAAGCATCTTTGTTGACGGTCTTTAAGGGGAGGCTTTCTAGTATTCCTAAAAAAGGATATAAGGGAGGGGGTGAGCACGATTACTCAGTGAATGGGTTTTTAAAAGCTTTTGACTTTAAAGAAAAACATTTATATGGAGTGTGCCACACTCCTTTTTTTTTTTCAAAAATCCCTTTATTTAAAAATTCAGGTTTTTCCACCATTTCTTATTTACCATAGTGTGTCATCACCCAACACAAATCTTTCATCATTAAGGTTACACACACTTGCAAGTCTATATCACTACTGAACCTGCTAGTTGTTTCGGAGCGACTTTTTCTGCCACCCGGATAGAAGTACGACCACTTCTACCCTGGGAATGAGTGGATGTACGTAACATCTAACCCACAATCCCGAAATCACTTCTTCGTGTCCATATGAGGACAGAGTCCTCATCCTGTCTCCACCCCGGTCTCATGTGCTTGGTGCTACTCCAGATTTCGCATAGACACCTGGAACGAGGAATTGCCCTTATAGCCACCAGGTCATCCAGTGCCCTTAGGACGCATCACTACCCCTCATGGGCGTCTTGATGATCTCGTACTCACAGTGCATGCACAAACAATATTTTCTCATATTGCCATGTAATCTGTGGTGCCACTGGTCCAACGGCCCCGACTTTCAACTCAATCCGCAGTTGCTTGTCTTGACTGGTCCGTCGACTTGTCATGTCGCACAACCGCTAGTTGATTGAGCATGTCGGTCCTATCTTGGTACCATGGCCAAAAAATTCACTTATTAAGTTTTATGGCACATATATTATGTTCATTTACGAGCTCTTGCTCGTGCCAACTAGCCTTGGGCCCACTGTACAATATTTTTAAAATCGGGCATTTAGCCCCCAAGTTCCAAAACCGAGGCCCCCGACCTATCAGAGCTATTCGAGCTCCCGTCGAGAAGGTCTCCCAAATTGTTTAAGCATTAGCACATAGTTAGGGGAGAGCACTTCCGACAAAACATATGTTTTCTCTATCGATTATACTATCTAGTATAAGGACACCTCCATTCATAATCGATGAACGAGTTTTCAACTTCCTTCGAGGAAGTTTTATCATACCAACCGTGTATGATCTACTTACAACCGTTAAGTAGTTTTTTCGCATGATTTTCACATCATTTCCTCTAAGTAGTGATATTTAAAATACTACTAAATAGTGGGTTTTTATACTGAGGTACTTATCATTCCCAACCGGGCATGATATAAAATTTCCACTCACAACCGGTAAGTGGTTTTAAAATTTTAAGTTGTGCTCATCATCCCAACCGGGTATGATGTTAGTAAATCCACTCACCCCTTAATGCTGTGAATTCTACTAGACCGGTTCTTTGTATTCACGCGAGCTTATCCTTGTTGCCGTTCTTGGTACTTCATGTTCCTACATGATATGAACATCTCGGTTCATTATCCTTTGGCCTAATCGCCTTCATTCATTCCAAATGAATGAGAAAGTTAAACTTTCATTTATTTACAATTAGGTCCCTAAAGTTATTTCTCTTTAACTTTAAGTCCCTAATGCCGGTTTTTCCTTAAATTGAGGCTCGAAACTTCTAAAATTTATCATAGGACCTCAATTTTTTCCATTTCACTAAAAGGGGATTAATTTCTCAAATTTCCAATTTGGTCCTCCAACTTTTCCAAAATTACCATTTTGCCCTTCCTTTACAAAATGGTAAGTTTTGCCCCCAAAATTCTAAAATTTCTCAATTGGTCCCCCAACATTATTTTCATGCCCAATTGGCCCTCAATTTCTTAAAATTTCATTTTGGTCCTTCGAATTTCGAAAATCCCCAAATTTTCTCCAATTTCAACTCTTCAACACTGCCGGATTTGATTTCATCAAATTGACCAATTAAACACCTCTAATTATTGAAATTGGAGTTGAAATTGAGTTCCTACATGTCCATACGATTCTAAGGAACTTTGAATTGCAGATTTTAACGCCGAAACGAGCTCAAACGGAGCTTCACCGAAAAATAGATTGTAGAGAGAGAAAGCTTCGATTTCTCACCGGTGAGGGCACGACGGTCCGAGCTTTCGATCTGGGTAGATAGCTCTTATCTTGAGGATCATCCTAGAATCAAGAATCGCATCAATTGATGCCGAATTGAGTTAGAATTTCATCATTGAAATTCTATCGGTTCTCTCTCTAGCACCGACCAGAAATTACAGAGGGGAACCGAATTGGCTTACCGTTCAGTCCTAATTCGGTCGTGGGAGGGCTGTGGAAGTGTTGGGAGGGCTCGAAATGGCCGATTCCAGCTTCGCCGAAATAGGGTAGCTTCGGTCCGCCGAAGCTGCTTCACTGTTCCATCATGCTAGCGCTTCTCCAGTGATTCTCGGATTAACTGGAGTTTGCTATTAGATAGCTGTCTTCTCCTCGGTTCTAAAGAGCTTGACCTCTCCTTTCGAGGTTAAGAAAAATGTTCAAGTCGAAACTCTGGTTTAAGCTTCACCGGGAAATGGAGTAGTTGAGAGAGAGAGAGAGAGAGAAGTGTTCAGGTGTGAGGAGAATGAATGGGGATGACCTCTTAATATAGGTGTAAAAATTGTGTATTAAATAGGAGAGATTTACTACTAGTATTAATATTGTCATAAATTATTGGTATGAGGTCACCCATCCTCACACTACTCTTGAGTAAGCATGCTTAACTTCAAAGTTTTTATGGAATCTCGTTCACCTGAACCAATTTAGTTTTTGTCTTAAGTTTCTTTTACAAGGTTTAATGAACTCTTTGGATCACCAAAGAGTTGTAAATTCCCAAATTGCCCATTCAGAAATAATCGGGTTTGTGAATCGGTTCTGAATCCTCACTTGGTTTGACCGGTTCTTTTCCCTGTTTTCCTTATCTCAAAAGGGCTGGTTTTACAGACATGGTGGAGATAAGGGCAGATTGTTGTGCCAGCAATAAGGGAAACTCAATGCAGCTTCATGCGCATGAGATCGGGGTGGGGTCAGGATGAGGTCTCTGTTCTCATACGGACATAGAGTTTTCTTTACGGGATTGAGGGTAGGATGTCGCGTACATCTACTCATTCTCAGAGTAGAAGTGGATGTACTTCTATATAGGTGGCCGGTAAAGTTGCTCCGATGCCACAAGTGAGTGCAGTGGACGTGTTGCCCTGCGAATGTGTGTTCCTTTCATGATGAAGGGCGTGTGTTGGTTGATAAACACATAAGTTGTGGTTAATAATGAGAAATAGCTTTGAAAACCAAGATTTTGAGAATGAAATATCTTAAAGAAAATAAGGTGTCTCACACACTCCAATTCAAAAACTACTTTACTAAAACTTTATTTTTTTCAAAATTACCCATTCACTCAGTTGTAGAAACTCACCCACCCTTTTTATCTCTTTTCAGGAAATAAAAAAATGACTAGGGATATCACCACGCCTTACCCTTTGTCAGGTATGCTTAATTATTTTAAGTTGCATTTTTATTGATATATGTTATTCCAAGGAACAATGATGAGATAACGCCTAGCTCCTCTTGAGTTAATGAAGGGGGAAACCCCTGTCAAACCAAGTGAGTGGCGGGTTGTTCACGGGGATCTGACCAAACCGGGTCAGGGCGTGACAACTTGAGTCGTATCAGAGCTAAGTTCCCTTGAAACATTATCAATATTATGCCCTCACATCAATCCAACTTTGATTCTCGTGTATGGAGGAGAATCCCTAGGAAATTTAATGTTAAATCCAATCCTCCACCCATAACCCTGAAAAAGACACCTACCCCAAGGGAGGCAACCATTCAAGGATTTTTAAAAGGTGAGAAAAGAGTACCCAAAGGACATGGTGGAAGACTACCAGAAACTGGTGGGAGCCTTATTGGAATCAAAAGGCATCACATACCCTCTTCCAAGACAAGAGGAACTTATACCTTCTCCTAGGAGCCCAACCCCTCCTCTAGCCCCACAACAATCGAAGAAGAATCCAACCAAGAAGGAAGCATGAGACAATTACTAGGATGCGTATACCACTTTCATGAAAGTCCACCAAGTACCCCCACCTACTTAGTCTAGATTAAATCCATCCTAAAGGATGCAGTGGAAATACGAGTGTGAGGTAGAGGTACTAAGGCGGTACGGATTGGAGGTCATATATGAAACTTTTCCCATAAAAGAATACGAATGGACCCCAACTAGTTTCGCAGAGCCTTTTGATCAAGAATCCCACAACCGTTCTAAGGCTAACTCTCGACCTATGACCCCAAAGGATCAGGGGGTAGAAAATTTATTTAATAAGCCAAGTATGGCAAGAAAATTTTCTTAAATGAATGAAGTTAAATTCTTCTAGATAAAACTTCTAAGTTTACCTTGATAAATTTAAACAATGAGTGTACGCTAATATAGATCAATATAAAAGGATAGAAAATCACCCAAGGGAGGAAAAATAGATTATTTATAGTTAACCTTAACCTTTAAATTTTCCTCAAAAGTACAATGAAATTTGGCAAGGAAGAAACTCTTAGAATCAGCCCAAGGAAAACAAAACCTAACTAAGGAAAGGAAGGAGAAGTTAAGAACAAAAGGAAGTGAACAATTAAGAACATGGGATGTGTCTAAGGAGTTAAGGAAGGGTCCAGGACCTCTTTAAAGGACATGGGCGACAAAGTAGATACCTAGAAGGCTAGGCATGATCTACTTGCAAGAGAGCGGGGAACCAAATAGGGATTATAGACAAATGCAATTGAAGAAAATAATTCATAACAACCAGATCATTCGAGAGAATAAACAACGTACTAAGATGGACCAGAAAGTAGTGAGGACTACACCCTCAAAAGGGAATGAGATGAGTATTAAGAAACATACAAATCAAGAGACAACAATCTCAAAATCATATGACAAAGATAAATGATAAGAACGAGGTAATTAATGAACTGACCCTCAAGAGAAGTATAAATTGAACTCCACTAACGGGGGAGAGATGAAAAGACCAAATATTTGAAATTTAAGATGAAGGCAAAATCTTAAAGAGATCAATGACCAAGACTGAGTTAACAATCAAACTTAAGACATGAGAAGATGAGGTAAGCCTCTCACAATATAATCGTGGAGTCTTAACAATGAAGTTGATGTGAATCCCATCTAATGAAAATAGATGGATTGAGGAAAGAAAGGAGAATGAGGATGAAGTACATATAAGTCCTCAAGAGTAATATAAGCAGAAAATGATGACATTAGGGAATATCTTCTAAGTTAAATATTCTAAATAGCGAGACGAGAATAAAACTCTAGAGAAAAGAACATAAACTACCAAGGAAGGAAACCTTGGAAAGATAGAGACGACCAAATTAAAAAGGAAATGGGATCGATAGAAATGGAGATTTGATAAATTGTCCAAGATATGCTAGTCGAAATAGAAAGACCAAGTACAAAGGAAAAGTACTCGGGAGGAGCCGAGGAGTAAGTTAAGACTAATCAATGTGTAAGAAAGAAAACACATCAAAGGAGGTCGTGCGAGTAAGGAGGGGGTAGATTACCCAATAAATGAAGAAACTTTGTAAGGTTAACCACTCAGCTAGCGAGGGATTTAAGTGATGGATCACTGACATCAGAACTGGTAGTGATCGATTCTCAAACACATAAAGCCGAAAGAGAGAAATACTAAACACAGTGTGGAGTACTTGAAACAAGATTGTTGATTGAAAATGCCTCAAGTAAGAATATGGGAAGAGACTGAAATTTTTGTTGGAGAAGGATTCAAAAAGGGCAATCGCTCTACTATAAGAAGGGGTATGAAGGAAGGAATGACACCTTCAAAGAAATGACAGGAATGTTGAGTATATAATTACAAAGGAGGTAGTCTCTACTGTGAGGGATATAGTAGAGAATAAAACTGTAATAAGAGAACTTTCCTGAACTAGTAATTGATACTTAGTCTAAAGAGGATTAACTCTGAATAAAGAATCGTGAAGTAATCACGAGTGAGTAAGAGTGGATTTAGAAAAAGAAAAGTTTCTAAGAAAATAACACCTCTGGAACTAGAGAAGGAAATGAGAAGAAGTCAAACTACCCAATACCGAAATATATTCTATGAGAAGGTGATGCTTGAGAACACCCCGAGCTAAGGGTTTTAACAACAAAAGAAGTGGCTACACACTGGAATGAAGTGGTATCGTAGAACTCCCAATCCTGAAAATCTAAGTAAAGAACCTCAAGATGAGGAATTATACTTATAAGAACGAAGGATATGAATTTAAGGATATGACCTGAAACATTCCAATTAGATAGGTTTAACTAAAGTAAACTCCATGGCATGAGAAAGTAATGGGAAGGAAACGAAAAATCTCAAGTATATGTTGTATCAGGGATGAATGAGAATAATCAAGAAGGTAGAATGTCTATGAATAATCAATTTGACATCAAGGGAAGTCCCATTAAGGGCAAAAAATGTTGAGCAAGTTTTGGGGACAAAACTCTTAAAAGGAGGGGAGAGCTGTAAACCCCACCCTTTGGAGTTAAGGAAAAATCGGGGAAAGAACCGGTCAAACTAAGTGAGAAAATCGAACCGATTCATAAACCCTAATCACTAGAGAATGGGAAAATTGGGGAATTTACAATTTTCGAGTGACCCAAAGAGTCATAAAAACCTTGGAACGGGACCTTAGGACAATTTGGGAGAAAAAACCAGACCGGTTCAGGTGAATCGGTTGCGAACCGGATTGAACCGGTTTGAACCACTATTGAACTGAATTTAAATTGGAGAATTGAGGCCACCATTGGATAGAGAATGAATTTAGATAAATTTAGAAATTTTTAATTTTGAAAAACTCAGTCGAATCAGGTCTGAATTGACCGGTTTAAGCGTTGAATCTGGTTCAGACCGGTCCGGTCTAATTCGAAACAGTGTCGTCTCATTCCTTCAGATGACAACACTGTTCACTAACCGAAAAATTGAAAAGCACCGGAGAAGAAGAAACGTTCCCATTTAGTATGTTTTAGGCCATCAATGACTATCATTAACGGTCCAAATAGACGACCGACAAGTCCCCATGCTCCCTATATAAAGTGCCCCTCTCCATTCATCCTCTACACACCTGAACACCTCACTATCTCTTAGCTACTCAATTTTTTGATGAAGCTCGAACCAAAGCTTTAGCATAGGATATTTTATGAGCCAAAGAAGGCATGGTCGGGTTCCTTAGACTCAAGGAGAAGTCAGCTACACGGTGGTAGTCTCCAATTTCTCCGACGGTTGCTGGAGAAGCACCATTGTGATCGAATAGTGAAGCAACTTCAGCGGACCAAAGTTGCCCTATTTCTATTAAGCTGAAATCAGCCAATTCACGCCCTTCTCAAGCTAAACGAAGCTCTTCCAACACCTCCTCAGCCCTCCTACGAACGAATTAGTGCAGGAAGGTAAGCCAATTTGGCTTCCCTCTATGCATTTCGATCGGTGCCAGAGAGAGAACTGACAAATCTTTACTGACCAAATTCTCCCTCAATTTGACATGAATTGAGGTGATTCTTGATTCTAGGAAGAACCTCAGGACAAGAGCTATCTGCCCAGACTGAAAGCTCGGACCGTCGCGACCCCGAGGGTAAGATTTCTCTATCTACTTCAGTTTTTTGGCGAAGCTCCATTTGAGATTGTTCTAGCATCAAATTGTGCGATTCAAAGTGTAATTGAATCGTAGGGAGGTGTAAGAACTTGAATTTAACTTCAATTTTAACAATTAACCTCATTTGATTGGTCAATTTGATGAAATCAAATTCGTCCAAGTTGAAAGGTTAAAATTAGGGGAAATTTTGGGGATTTCAAAAATTTGAGGGACCAAAATTAAATTTCATAAAATTGAGGACCAATTGGGCATGATAAAGATATTGGAGGACCTATTGGTCAAATTTTGGAATATTTTTGGTGAAACTTACCATTTTTGTAAAGTAGGGGCAAAATGGTAATTTTGGAAAAATTGGAGACCAAATTGGGAATTTGGGAAACTTGAATCCCTTTGAATAAATTGAGGTCTGAAAGTAAATTTTTGAAGTTTCGACACTCAATTTGGGGGAAAATTAGCATTAGGGACCTAAAGTAAAAGAAAAAGAACTTTAGGGACCATATTGCAAATATTTAAAAAGTTAGGTATTTTATTCATTTATAATGAATGAAGTCTATGAAGCCAAAGAAAAAGAAGAAGGATGTTCATACTGTGTAGGAACATGAGGTATTGGGAACACCATCTAAGACGAAGCTTATGAGGAGACGAAAGCTGGTTAAGAAGAATTCATGGCATTTAGAGGTGAGTGGGATTTTTATATCGTACTTGGTCGGGATGATAAACACCTCAGAAATGAAAACCCACTACCATGTAGGATTTTAACATCACACCTGGATGGGGTGATGTGAGACATAAAAAAACTATTTACCTGTTGTAAGTAGATCATACCCTGTTGGTATGATGAACTTACTAGAAGAAAGTAGAAAACCTGTTCATCAATTATTAGTGAAGATGTCTTCATATCAGGTTGGTGTGATAGACAACTGAAAGATTATTTTGTCAGAAGTGCTCTCCCCTGACTGTGTGTCACTGCTTAAACTTTTTGGGAGACCTTTACGGGAGCTCGAATAGCTCAGATAGGCCGGAGGCCTTGGTTTTGGAACTTGGGGGCAAATGTGCCTAATTTTGAAAATCTCGTACAGTCGGCCTAAGGCCAGTTGGCACGAGCAAGAGCTCGTAAAAAAACATGAGTTTAAGCCATGAAAATTTTAAATGAATGTGATGTTTGGCCATGGTACCAAGATAGGACCAACATACTCGATGGACTGGTGGTAGTGCGACATGATAGATTGATGGATCAGTCGAAACAAACAGCTACAGTTCGAGTTGAGGATCAGGAAGAAAGAAAGAATGTTAGGGGGAGCACCGAAGATGTTAAGACAATTAAGACAAGACAAGGAAAAGAGAAGGGAAGGAGTACAATAGAAAGAAACCCCGAGAATAATACCAATACTTGGAAAAGAGTTCAGACACACTTCCTTAGGAACTCGATCGTAATAAGGGACTTTTTTTTGGAGATAAGGATGTGAAACAAAAAATGGATAGAAGATATGGATTAAAGATAGAATGAATCGCCATAAAAAGATCGGGAAGTATAAGAATAGAATGAAGGGAGAACTTTCAAGGAGTAGTAAGGAAAATGATTGTGAAAATCCTAGTATGGGAGTTCCTAGAAGAAGAATTAAGGTAGGAAGTGGAATCATAGAAAAGAGGAAGTTCCAAGCTAAGGTAATCAACATATGAGACTTCATAAACTGGAGCAGGAACCAGGAACTCATTAAAGGACATGGGTGACTAAGTAAATACCTTGAAGGCCAAGCATGATCTACTTGCAAGAGAGTAAGGAACCAAATAAGGATTTTAGATGGATCTAATTGAAGAAAATAATTCATATCAACCAGATCATCCAAGATAATAAACAACATCCTGCGATGGACCAGAAAGTAGTGAGGACTACACCCTCAAAAGGGAATGCAATGGGTATTAAGAACCATACAACTCAAGAGACGACAGTCTCAAAATCATATGACAAATATAAATGATAAGAACGAGGTAATTAATGAACTGACCCTTGAGAGAAGTATAAATTGAACTCCACTAATGGGGGAGAGATGTCACGCCCCGACCCGCTTTGGTCGGATCCCCATAATCAACCCACCACTCTCCCCATTTAATAAAGTGTTTCCCCTTATTGTAAACTGTATAGAGTAACACGTCCGTTAACCTGCACCTTTTCCTAGAATAGCATAATAACAACTGCATGAAATTTAAAACTTTAAGGGTAGTCTTTCTAGGACTTCCTGAAAAAGGATGGGAGGGGCTGAGTACGACTAGCCAGTGAATGAGTTTTTAAAAGCTTTTGACTTGTAAGAAAATAATTATTATTGGAGTGTGTCAGACTCCTTTCTTTTCAAAAATCCCTTCGTTTAAAAATTTGTGTTTTCTCACCATTTCTTAGTTACCGGTGTGTCATCACCCAATACACATCCTTCATCATGAAGGTTACACATATTCGCAAGTCAGTATCACTACTAAACTCGCTAGTGGCTTCGGAGTGACTTTTCCTAGCACCTGGATAGAAGTACGACCACTGTTACCCTAAGAATGAGCGGATGTACGTGACATCCGACACACAATCCCAAAATCACTTCTTCGTGTCTGTATGAGGACAGAGACCTTATCTCGTCCCCACCCCGGTCTCATACGCTTGGTGCTACTCCAGATTTTGCACAGACACCTGGAATGACGAACTGCCCTTATAGCCACCAGGTCGTTCAGTGCCCATAGGATGCATCACTACCCCTCATGGGCATCTTGATGATCCCGTACCCACAGTCCATGCACAAACAATGTTTTCTCATATTTCCATGCAATATGTGGTGCCACAAGTCCAACGACCCCGACTCTCAACTCAACTCGCAGTTGTTTGACTTGACTAGTCCGTCGACCTGTCATGTCGCACTACCGCTAGTTGACTGAGCATGTCAGTCCTATATTGGTACCATGGACAAACAATTCACTTATTAAATTTTATGGCACATATATTATGTTCGTTTATGAGCTTCTGCTTGTGCCTACTGGCCTTGGGCCAACTGTGTGAGATTTTCAAAATCAGGCATTTAGCCCAAGTTCCAAAACTGAGGCCCCTGACCTATAAGAGCTATTCGAGCTCCCGTCAAGAAGGTCTCCCAAATAGTTTAAGCATTGGCACACAGTCAGGGGAGAACACTTTCGACAAAATAGGTTTTTACTGTTCATTATACTGACCGATATAAGGACATCTCCGTTCATAACCGATGAACGGGTTTTCAACTTCATTCGAGGAAGTCTCATCATACCAACTAGGTATGATTTACTTACAACCGGTAAGTAGTTTTTCCGTATAATTTTCACATCACTTTCTCTAAGTGGTGATGATTAAAATACCACTAAATAGTGGGTTTTTATACCGAGGTACTTATCATCCCCTATCGAGTATGATATAAAATTTTCACCCACAACCGGTAAGTGGTTTTTATTTTTAAGTTGTGCTCATCATCCCAACTGGGTATGATGTTATTAAACCCACTTAGAACCGATAAGTGGTTTTTATCTTTAAGTTGTGCTCATCATCCCAACCGAGTATAATGTTTGTAAACCTACTCACCCGTTAACGTAGTGAATTCCACTAGACCGGTTCTTTGTATTCACGTGAGCTCATCCATACTAGAGTTCATTATTAGTCGGTATAACAGCCATCATTCATTTCCAATGAATGAGAAAACCCAAACTTTTAATTATTTGCAATTAGGATTGCTAAAGTTATTTCTCTTTAACTTTAAGTCCATTATGTCGGTTTTTCCTCAAATTGAGTCCCGTAACTTTTAAAATTTATCTTAGCACCTCAATTTATTCAATTTCACCAAAAAGGGGTTTAATTTCCCAAATTTTATATTTGGTCCCCCAATTTTTCCAAAATGACCATTTTCCCCTTCCTTTACAAAAATGGTATGTTTTGCCCCAAAAATTCCAAAATTCCTGAATTGGTCTGCCAACATTATTTTCATGCCCAATTGACCCTCAATTTCATAAAATTGCATTTTGGTCTTTTGAATTAAGAAAATCCCCAATTTTCCCCCAATTTCAACTCCTTAGCACATCCGAATTTGAATTCATCAAATTGACCGATCAAACACATCTAACTATTGAAATTGTAGCTAAAATTGAGTTTCTCCATCTTCTTACGATTCAATAGCACTTTGAATCGTAAGTTTTGACGCCGGAACGAGCTCAAACGGAGCTTTGCCGGAAAACAGACTATAGAGAGAGAAAGCTTCGATTACTCACCGGTGAGGGCACAGCAGTCCAAGCTTTCAATTTGGGTAGATAGCTCTCATCCTGAGGTTCGTCCTAGAATCAAGAATCGCATCAATTGATGTCGAATTGAGTTAGAATTTCATCATTGAAATTTTGTCGGATCTCTCTCTAGCACCGATCGAAAATTGTAGAGAGGAGCCGAATTAGCTTACCTTTCAGTCCTAATTCGGTCATGAGAGGGCTAAGGAAGTGTTCGGAAGGCTTGGTTTGGCATGAGGACGGCTCGAAATGGCCAATTTTAGCTTGACCAAAATAGGGCAGCTTTGGTCCACTGGAGCTGCTTCACTGTTCGATCATGTTGGCGCTTCTTCAGTGATTCTCGGATTGACTGGAGTTTGCTACCAGATAACTGTCTTCTCCCCAATTTTAAAGAGCTCGACCTCTCCTTCTAATGTTAAGAAAAATGTTCAAGTCGAAGCTCTGGTTCAAGATTCACCGGGAAATGGAGCAGTAGAGAGAGAGAGAGAGGTGTTCAGGTGTAAGGAGAATGAATGGGGATTACCTCTTTATATAGGTGTAAAATCGTGTATTAAATGGGAGAGATTTATTAGTAGTATTAATATTGCCATAAATTATTGGAATTAATTCCAATAATTTAATTTCGTTATTAAATTATTTGTATTAATTCCTATAATTTAATTTACTTATTAAATTATTTGTATTAATTACAATAATTAAATATATATTAATTTATGGCTATTTATGATAAGGCGTACGTTCGTATAAAAAGTTTTGACCGAAATTTCGGGTTACAAAAAAAATCATACTTCCGAGGAGGTCACCCATCTTCACACTAGTCTCATGCAAGCACACTTAACTTTAAAGTTCTTATGGAATATCGTTCACCTGAACCAATTTAGTTTTTCTTTTCTAATTTGTCTTAAGTTTCTTTTCCAAGGTTTATTGAACCCTTTGGATCACCTGATCGGGTTTGTAAACCTGCTCGGTTTTCTTACTTGGTTTGACCAGTTCTTTTCCCAGTTTTCCTTAACTCAAAAGTGCGGGATTTTCAACTCTCCCCTCCTTTTAGGAGTTTTATCCCCAAAACTTAATTAGCAACCTTGCATGAGGAACCATTTTCTTTTATGTCCATTTGTTGTTTGCTTAACATGCAAACTCTTCTCTTATTCTTTCAATTAGCCCTTTTTACCTCATTCACTTAAGGGATTTCTTTTCCTTTATATTATTTACTCCCTCCATGGAGTTTATCATAACTAGACATACCATATTCCAGGGTATATCCTTAGATTCATATCTTTCTTTATTTAGAGCAACATTCTTTCCTTTGAGATTCTATACTCCAAATTGGGAGTTCCACGGTACCAAACCATTCTCGTGTCTAGTTAATCTCTTGATCGTTGAAACGCTTAGCTCGATGTACTTTAGAGGATTACGTACCTATTTTCATGGATTTCCTTATCCTCACTTTTTCGTCCTATTTCAACTCTTCCTTCATCCGTTGCTCATTAAAATTCCGTCCAAATTTTAGGTTTAACATTGTCATTTTTACTATCTGACTCTTCCTTATTTTGAGTCCCATTTTCCTCGGGGGTGTTGGGTTTACCTACCCTTTACAGCATGACATTTTCTAAATCTTGTCTTTATGTCCATTAGATTTCTAGAATACCTCCTTTAGGATTATTCCTAACTTTCCAACCTCTTAGGGATTGTATAACTTCATCCCTCTTTTCTTTTGGTAGTATTCCTCGATTACCTTTACCGTTGTCCACATCAACTTATAAAACGGTGTCATTTCTCCTTACCCATTCGTCCTTTTACAACTTCCTTATTGAGTCTTTTCGGTTCCAATTATTTTATTTCCAGATGTTTACTGACATGCTGGGATTCATCCTTTCTTAGGTCCATCCTCAATCCCAATAACATCCTTTACTCAAGGATTTCCTTTAGCCTTAATCCACTCCTACTTGTTCGTAATTATTTCATAGTTCATTATTCCCGTTTGACCCTTTTCAGTCTATTATTTTTTTCAGGGAGTTTCCTTTTTACCATTTAATTCTCTAATATGTCCCTCAAGGTAGAGACTTTCGTTTTAAGAAGCTACACGCTCAACCTTCTTACCATTCCTTGAAGGTTTCTTTCTCCCTTTCTTCGCACCCTTATCTATGTTAGGGCATCTGTTTGCTTTGGATCCTTCTCTATCCACAACTTTTATTTTATCCCTTATTCCTTACATGAGATACTTCCAATTATTAGTTTTATTCCGTGCATTCCGCACTATGCTCAGTCGTTCACTCTTTAGACTTCATATGCGCGTGTGGACTCTAACCCGTCTTACCAATTGTGGTTATTCCTTCTTAGCCACATTTTATTTAGAAGACTTGCATTTCCTAATGTTTCTTGGATATTCTATCCTTTTAAACTACTTCCTTGGATCATTCAAGCATGCTTTCTTGGTTCTTTCACCTTTGTCCCTTTTTCTTGTTTCCATTATTTCTTAGTTGGGATGCATATGTCTTTCCCGGATTTTCTTCCTCAGTAGGACTCTCCCCTTTTTCCCTGGTTATGGGGAATATCTACCTTTAAATGGCATCCTTTGATTGTCGTCCTCTTCTATTTATCCTTTCTCTTGAAATTTTGCAGGTATATCTTTGGTTCCATATCCTCATCCCTACTCATACCATAATACACGTCCATTTCTTTTAGGGAGAGTTTAAAGTTTTCCTTATTTCAAGATTTCTTGACCATTATGTGAAAGGATTACCTACTCTTTTCTTGGCTTGAATTTCATCATTAATTTGGTCATTAGTTTTTTTTCTTTTAAGGATTTCTTTCATCCTTATTTTCTCCAATATTTGGCCTTTCCACCTCTTCCTTCTTTGCTAGAGTTTACTCTATGACCCTCACGAGAGTATTTCGTTACCTGTCTCACCCATACTTTTCACCTTGTTTAGTTTTCTTGAGGTAGTTGTCTCTCTAATCTCCTTGTCCTTAATGATCCTTCCAGTGCCCTTTTTAGGGTGTATTCCTTACTACTTCCCGGTCCTCTTTAGGGTGTCGTTCATTCTTTTTGACCATCTCATTGTCATGGTTTGCTTACTTTTGTTATGTTGCTCCGAATCTCCACTTTGACTTCTCTATATTTTCCAAAGGAAGTTGTACCTAAAATAATATCACTTTTCCAAAGCAGGTTAGTCTTAGCCTCCGATACATCCTTCCTTCAAGTAGTTTCTAATGAGGGGTTGGCTCTTTACACTCCACGTTATGTCCATCTGCCAACCAATGATTCCTTCAAGGCATTTGGTTGTATGCATCCCTCCAGAGTTCCCTTTCACAATGTATTCCTTCTCTTCTCCACTCTCACTGTGTCATTCCCTAGAGTTCCAGGGGACGTTTTTCTGTGTTTGCTGCTTATGAGAGGGTTCTATGTATGCTTCCCATGTACCTTATCATGAGGTATCCTTCTCATTTTGACCTTCTTAAGAAATTTTTGCATTCACCTCGTCATTTCTTAACCTCTTTGTGAACCGTTTACGTAACCTGCTCCATGGTATCGGTCTCCAATCCTTCATGTCTTTCATGACATTTGAGGAGATATTGCCCTAAATCTACGAGGTGTGGAACACCCCTTCTTTCCTTACACCTATAATAGTTCATCTTGGTACTTGTCCTTTAGTAGGGTTGGGCATCTCTTTATGTAATGTCCCATCGTTGTCCCCTTACATGGATTGTTGTGGTTCCTTCTTTCCTTCGAGTGGGGCTTTTCTAGGGTTACTAGTGGTTCGGTGCTTTACCGTTCTTGAGTTTGATCACTTTGACAATTTTTTTACTAAATCTCCTTTGCTAAAGGGTCATGGTAAGAGTTCTCCTAGGTTTCTCAATTCCCTAATTCATCTTCCATAACTAAGATGTGACTTTTCCTTAGTTTCCAGGATAGTGTGGGTTTGTTTTATTTTCCTTAGGCCATATTCCCAATAAGATTGCATCAACAGGAGATAGAGTTTTGAGATATGAGCGACTAGGCCCAAATTTCTTAGTTTATTACACTTAGGTCCATAACGTTCATTTTTCTTGACTTTAGGTCCCTAAGGCAACATTTTCTTTCAAATTGAATCCCAATATTTCCAATATCCTCTTTGGATCATGAATTTATTCAAAATTGTGTAAGGAGCTCAAATTTTCCAAAGTTCTAATTTGGTCTCCAATTTTTCAAAAATTACGATTTTGGCCCTACTTTCCAAAAATAGCCATTTGGCCCCAATTCTTTCAAAAATTGATCAGTTGGTCCCCCGACATCTTTATCAATGAAAATTGAACATCAATTTTGAGAAATTTCTTGGAGGTCCCTCAAATTTTTGAAATTGCCAATTTTAAACCAATTTCTTCCCCCTTTTCTGACCAAATTTTATTTATTCAAAATGTTTGTTTAGTTGGGGTTAATTGTTCCAATTGATGGCATGGATCGGTTTCTACACTTCCATACGATGAAATGGCTTTGAATTGCAGAGTTTGAGTTCGAAATGAGCTCAAATAGAGCTTCACCAAAAAACTGTTCGTAGAGGGAGAAAGCTTCGAAAGCTTACCATCGGAGGTGCGGCGGGCCGAGTTCTTGATCTAGAGAGGTAGCTCTCATTCTTAGGATCATTCTATGATCAAGAATTGCTACAAAGGAAGTCCATATGAAAGTGAATTTTGTTAGTGAAATTCAACACTTTCTCTCTCTAACACCAATCTGCAATGACAAATGAGGGCCAAATTGGCTTACATTTCACTTCTGTGGAGGTCATGTGAGGGTCGTGGGGACTTTGGGGAGGCTTGGTTTGGTCGGAGGACGTCTAAATTTGGCTAAATTCAGCTAGGTCTAAACAGGGCAGCTTCGAACCTTTGTAGCTGCATCACTGTTTGAATCTGTTGGTGCTTCTCGAGCGATCCTCAAGTTAAAAGAAGGTTTCTGTCAAGTAGTTTACTTCCCTCGGGGTTTATATGTAAACCCCATCCCTTAAAAATAAGAAAATCGAGGAAAGAAGCGGTCAACTCAAGAGATAAAACTGAAATAGTTCATGAACCTTAACCGATAGAGAAAGGGCAAAATGGGAAATTGACAAACACCAAATAACTCAAAGAGTCATAAATAACATGGAAAAGGACTTTGGGACAAATTGGAACAAAAAACCAGACTCGTTTAGGTGAACCAAATTGAACCGGTTTAAACCATCATTGAATTGGTTGATAAATTTATTTTTCTAGGTAGCTTAAAATATTCAAATTGGGGAATTGAAGCCACCATTTGATAGATAATGAATTTATATGAATTTAGAAATTTTTAATTTTGTGAAAATCGATCAAATCAAGCCTGAACCAGCTGGTTTAAGCATTGAACACGGTTAGATCGGTCCGGTCTGGTTCGGAACAGTGTCTTCTTCTTCCTTCATATAACAACACTATTCATTCAATACAAAAATGGACAGCACCGCGAAGGAAAAAGGACTCCATTCTGGGTGTTTCAAGGTGAGGATAAGCTTCACCAAGATGTGAAATGATCAAGTAGAGAGTCCCTGAGCTCCCTTTATAAAGATCTCCTCTCCATTCATCCTCCTCACACCTAAAATCTCCATTCTCACTCAACTACTCCATTTTCCGATGAAGCTCAAACCAGAGATTTGACCTGTGGAGTTTTCTCAGCCTCAAAAGGTGAGGTCAGGTTCTTTAGACTCCGGGGGAATGAGCTACCTGACAGCAACCTCCGTTCGATCCAAGGACTACCAGAGAAGAGTCAGCAGAATCAAACAGTGAGGCAACTACGAAGGACCGAAGCTGCTGTATTTTGGCCGATCGGAATTCGACCAATTCAGACATCCTACGGTCAAACCCAGCCTCCTCATAGTCTCCATGGCCATCACACGACCTCCACAGAGGCGAAAGGTAAACCAATTATGCCCTCCTCTGTCATTGTAGATCGGTTCTAGACATAGAAAGTGTTGAACATTGCTAACCAAATTCACCTTGATCTTGACATCAAGTGTAGAAATTCTTAATCCTAGAAGGACCCTAAGGATGAGAGCTACATTCCTAGATCAAGAGCTCAGATTGTTGCACCTCCGATAGTAAGCTTTTTAAACTTTCTCTCTTTACGTACAATTTTCTAATGAAGCTCCGTTTAAGCTAGTTTCGAACCCAAATGCTGCAATTCAAAGCTCAATTTAATTGTATAGAAGTGTAGGAATCAATCCATACCATCAATTGGAGCAATTAACCCCATCTAAATGGCCAATTTGAAGTAATCAAATTCGATCAGTACAGATGGGTAAAAATTGGGGAATTTTGGGGATTTTAGAAACTTGAGGGACTTCCATGCAATTTCTCAAAATTGAAGGTAATTTAGCAATGAGAAAGATGTTGGAGGACCAATTGGTCAATTTTTCAAAGAATTGGGATCAATTGGTCAGTTTTGAAAATTAGGGGCAAAATAGTAACTTTAGAAAAATTGGAGACCAAATTGAGCCATGTTCATAATTTTAAGAAATTAAGGACCCAAGGAGGATATTGGAAGCCCTTGGGACTTGATTTGGGAAAATTTAACACTATGGACTTAAAGCCAAGATTATGAACTTTAGGGACCTAAGTGCAACAAACCAAAATTTAGGCCTAGTCGCCCATACGTGAGAAATAGAAGACTATTATGAACTTTAGGGACTTAAGTACAATAAACCAAAATTTAGGCCTAGTCACCCATACGTGAGAAATAGAAGACTATCCTACCAAACCCTTCCTAATAATGATACCCAAACCATGTTGGGACACTTGGGACTGGAACGCGAGCAAGAGAGCTAGCGTGGACTTGGAAAACCAACTAGGGACGAACATGTCACAATCACCGTGTGAGTGAGCTTAGTTACACTTCATTCCCGGTTGGGGTGATGAGTACTTTTATTAAAGGAAAATCTACTTACAGGTTGTAAGTGGGATTATTTAAAATCATGTCGAGTTGGTATAATGAGCTTCTTTACTAAAAGGAAAAACCTGCATATCGATTGTAAGCAAACCTATCATCATACTCAGTTGGTGTAATGAGTTAGAAAGAAGATTTTGTCAAAAGTGTTCTCCCCTAGCTATGTATCATTGCTTAAACTATTTGGAATACCTTCTTAACAGGAGCTAGAACAACTCTAACAGGCCAGGGTCCTCAGTTTTGAACTCATGGGGCTCAAGGTTCAGTTTTGAAAAACACGTGCAGTGGGCCCAAGGCTAGTGGGCACGGGCTAAAGCCCATAAACAGACATGAATAGGAAGAGTCATGAAAACTCTTATTTAAAATTGAAATTTATTTGTGTGATTCACCATAGTACCAAGTTAGGACTGACAATGCTCGATGGGCTGGCGGCAATGCGTTAAGGCTAGGTTGACAGACTAGCCAGACAAACAGCTGCAAGCCGGGTTGAGTGTTGGGGTCGTTTGACTGTCAGCACCAAAGAGAATGACTAAATTATGAAAACTGTTGTGTGTGCAAGCACTTATGGATTTGGAGCCATCAAGATGCCCAAGGGGTAGTGATGGATTCCAAGGGCAGCTGAACAACATGGTGGAGATAAGGGCAGTTTGTCATAAAAGTTAGTCATGAAGCTCTCGGAGCTTCTTGCGCATAAGACCGGGGTGGGGTCAAGATGAGGTCTCTGTCCTCATACGGGCACGGAGTAAATTTTGGGTCTTATGGTCGGACATCTGGGACGTCAACTCAGACTTAGGGTAGAAGTCTTGTACTTCTATCAGGGTGGACGACAAAGGCGCACTGATCCCCAAGTGGGTGCAGTCTGGGACTTCCCTGCGAATGTTTGTACCCTTTATGATAAAGGGTGTGTTATTGTTTGCTAAACGCCTACCGATGCAAAGGGATGGGCTAAAAGAGCTAAACACACCATGGCGTAAAGAGGATGAAATCTTTTAAACAATAATGTGCTAAAGATTTTGATAAACTAAGTGTTTTCAAAACTCACTCACAACACCTGCTCACTGAGTTGTATAAATTCACCCCCCCTCCCCCCCACCTTTAACCCCTTTTATGGAATGAAGACAACTCTTAAGGAATACTGTCACGCCCCAACCCGGTTTGGTCAGATCCCCGTGAACAACCCACCACTCTCCCGGTTTATTAAAGGGTTTCCCCTTATTATAAACCGTAAAGAGTAAGGTGTCCTTTAAACCTACACCATTTCCTAGAATAGCATAATCAAAACTGCATGAAATTTTAAACTTTACATACCTGTCTTATAGGCATCTCAGTTGATGGTCTTTCAAGGTAGGCTTTCCAGAATTTCCTGAAAGGGATATAAGAGAGGGGGTGAGTACGACTACTCAGTGAATTGGTTTTTAAAAGCTTTTGACTTTTAAGAAAAACATTTATATGGAGTGTGCCAGACTCCTATGTTTTCAAAAATCTATTCATTAAAAAATTCTGGTTTTCCACCATTTCTTATTTACCACGGTGTGTAATCACCCAACACACATCCTTCATCATGAAGGTTACACACATTCGCAAGTCAGTATCACTATTGAACCCTCTAGTGGCTTCGGAGTGACTTTTCCTGCCACCTGGATAGAAGTATAACCACTTCTACCCTGGGAATGAGTGGATGTACGTGACATTTAACCCACAATCTAGAAATCACTTCTTCATGTCCGTATGAGGACAAACACCTCATCCTGTCCCCACCTTGGTCTCATGCGCTACTCCAGATTTCGGATAGACACCTGGAACGACAAACTGCCCTTATAACTACCAGGTCGTCCAGTGCCCTTAGGACGCATAACTACCACTCATGGGCGTCTTGATGATCCCATACTCACAGTGCATGCACAAACAATATTTTCTTATATTAGCATGTAATCTGTGGTGCCACTAGTCCAACGGCCCTGACTCTCAACTCAACCCGCAGCTGTTTGTCTTGACTAGTCCGTCGACCTGTCATGTCGTGCTGCCGCTAGTTGACTCAGCATGTCGGTCCTATCTTGGTACCATGGCCAAACAATTCACTTATTAAGTTTTATGGCACATATATCAGGTTCAATTACGAGCTCCTGCTCGTGCCAACTGGCCTTGGGCCCACTGTACGAGATTTTCAAAATCGGGCATTTAGCCCCCAAGTTCCAAAACCGAGGCCCCTGGCCTATCAGAGCTATTCGAGCTCCCATCGAAAAGGTCTCCCAAATAGTTTAAGCATTGGCACACAGTCAGGGGAGAATACTTTCGACAAAATAGGTTTTCACTGTCCATTATACCAACCGGTATAAGGACATCTCTGTTCATAACCGATGAATGGGTTTTCAACTTCCTTCGAGGAAATCTCATCATACCAACCAGGTATGATCTACCTACAACTAGTAAGTAGTTTTTTTTTTTGCATAATTTTCACATCACTTTCTCTAAGTGGTGATGATTAAAATTCCACTAAACAGTGGGTTTTTATACCGAGGTACTTATCATCCCCTACTGGGTATGATATAAAATTTCCACTCACAACCGGTAAGTGGTTTTTATCTTTAAGTTGTGCTCATCATCCCAACCGGGTATGATGTTAGTAAACCCACTCACAACCGGTAAGTGGTTTTTAACTTTAATTTGTGCTCATCATCCCAACCGGTTATGACATTAGTAAACTCACTCACAACCAGTAAGTGGTTTTTATCTTTAAGTTGTGCTCAGCATCCCAACCGGGTATGATGTTAGTAAACCCACTCACCCGTTAATGCCGTGAATTCCACTAGACTGGTTCTTTGTATTCACGCGAGCTTGTCCTTGCTGGCGTTCCCGGTATTTCGCATTCCTACACGATATGAACAACTTTGTTCATTATTACTGGTATAACAGCCTTCGAGAAAACTCAAACTTTTAGTTATTTGCAATTAGGTCCCAAAAGTTATTTCTCTTTAACTTTTAGTCCCTAATGTCGCTTTTTCCTCAAATTGAGTCCCGTAACTCTTAAAATTTATCCTGTGACCTCAATTTATTCAATTTCACCAAAAAGGGGTTTAATTTCCCAAATTTCCAATTTGGTTCCCCAATTTTTCCAAAATTACCATTTTGTCCTTCTTTTACAAAAATGGTAAGTTTTGCCACCAAAAATTCCAAAATTCCTCAATTGGTCCTCCAACATTATTTTCATGCCCAATTGACCCTCAATTTCATAAAATTTTATTTTGGCCCTTTGAATTTCGAAAATCCCCAAATTTTCCCCCAATTTCAACTCTTCAACACTACCAAATTTAATTTCATCAAATTTACCAATCAAACACTTCTAATTATTGAAATTTGAGTTGAAATTGAGTTCATGTTCATACAATTCTAAGAAACTTTGAATCGCAGATTTTAACACCGGAACAAGCTCAAACGGAGCTTTGCCAGAAAATATACTGTAGAGAGAGAAATCTTCGATTACTCATCGGTGAAGGCATGGCGGTCCGAGCTTTTGATCTGGGTAGATAGCTCTCGTCCTGACGTTCATCCTAGAATCAAGAATTGCATCAATTGATGTGGAATTGGATTAGAATTTCATCATTGAAATTCGGTCGACTCTCTCTCTAGCACCGATAAAAAATTGTAAAGGGGAGCCGAATTGGCTTACCTTCCGGCCCTAATTCGGCCGTGGAAAGGCTGAGGAAGTGTTGGGAGGGCTTGGTTTGGCTTGAGGAGGGCTTGAAATGGCCGATTTCAGCTTGGCCAAAATAGGGCAGCTTTGGTTCGCCAGAGTTGCTTCACTATTCCATCATGTCGACACTTCTCCAACGATTCTCGGATTGACTAGAGTTTACTATCAGATAGTTGTCTTCTCTCCAGTTCTAAAGAGCCTGACCTTTATTCAAGTTGAAGCTCTGGTTCGAGTTTTACCAGGAAATGGAGCAGTAGAGAGAGAGATAGAGAAGTGTTTAGGTGTGAGGAGAATGAAATGGGGATGATTTATTACTAGTATTAATATTACCATAAATTATTGGTATTAATTCCAAATTTTAATTTCGGTATTAATTTCAATAATTTAATTTCGATATTAAATTATTTGAATTAATTCATATAATTTAATTTAGGTATTAAATTATTAGTATTAATTATAATTATTAAATATATATTAATTTATGTTTATTTATGATAAGGCGTACATAAAATTTTTTTACCGAAATTTCAGGTTACAAAAAAAATTCATACTTCCAAAGAGGTCACCCATCCTCACACTACTCTCGGGTAAGCACACTTAACTTTGAAGTTCTTATGTAATCTAGTTCACTTGAACCAATTTGGTCTTTATTTTCTAAAGTTTCTTAAATTTCTTTTCCAAGGTTTAATAAACCCTTTAGATCACCCAGAAGTTGTAAATTTCCATAGTGCGTGTTCTCAAATGTAAACCGGCTTGATTTTTTTACTCAGTTTGAACGGTTCTTTTCCTGGTTTTTCTTAACTCAAAAGTGTGGGGTTTACAAATACCTCGAAGCCAAACCCTTAAGACATGTATGTACACACTAAGTTTTGTATAATGTTATTCCAAGGAAAAGTAGGAAAAAGGACACATGACTCCTCGTGCTTTAGAAGGAAGTAAAATCCTTCTTGGACCAAAGGGAGTGGCGGCTCGCTCATGGAGATCCAACCAAATCAGGTCGGGGTATGACTTGTTTCCTCAGTCAATGGTCAAAAGAGGAAAACCCACGTCAGTGATGATTGACCAATAAGGAAGCGCTACGTGTCTTGGTCAACGGTCAATGTCGAAAGAGCCTAGACAACAAGGCTGACCAACAAGGCACATCAGCATCTAACAAGGATGTCGGAGATACGACCGACCAATTAGAGGTCGACACGTGGTAGTGCCATGTCAAATGACCTCGGCCAATCAAAGGCTGACACATGGCAGTGGCACTGTGCGTCAGGAGGGAAAACTAAAGCATTTAAATCAGCCAATCAGAGGATGCCATGTGTCACGATCAACGGTTAGCGAAAATATGGTCAACAACCATGTAAGAACAAGCAGCCAATGGGAAGCTACCACATGTCAAGTCAACGAGTTAAAGGCTGACTAGGATGCTGAGTAGGAAGCCATGTCAACAAAGTCAGCCAATCATAGTGTGCCACGTACGTGCGACACAGTGTTGTCTTCCTCCTTAGTTGGCTTATAGAAAATGGAGAAAAAAGGAGGGTAAGTTTTACGGTGACCCAAAAACTCCTCCAGCCTGACTGTCGGCGGCCGAGTTTAGGGCTAAGTCCTATGCCGGCCGGTAGCCTTGTCAGTTTATGAGCTCCCTATATAAAGAGCACCCTTCCATTCTTCTTCCCCATCCCACAAACATGCGAAGAAGGAGAAGTGCTCCATTTTCCGGCAAGGGGGAAACCAGAGCTCCGATAGTAGGGCTTTCTTCAACCTCTGAAGTTGCAATTGTCTCTAGAACTAGAAGGAGGTTCTCTATCAAGCTGCACCCTCCTTTCAATCTGAGGACCACTGGAGAAGAGTTGGGAAGCTCACACAACACCATCGCTCTGTTGGTCCTGAAACTGCTAATATTTTCGAGCTAAGCTCCAGCCACCTCCTCCCTTGTGTGACCAAGCACAACCTCCCACTACTCTCCCTAACCAATCATCTACCTCTAGGAACTGTCGAGGCAAACCAATTTCGGCTCATGTCATTAGAACAATGAAGTTGCAGAAATGGAACACTAGAACCTATCTCTCTAAAATTCACCACACCCAGGCATCCAATTGGACCGAGAGTTGATCCTAGAAGGACCCCATGGAGGAGTACTAGCCACCCTTATTTCGAGCTCCGACCGCTGCCCTCTCACTAATAAGAAAACTAAGCTTTCTCTCTCTAGAAAACTTTTTCGGCAAAACTTAATTTTAGCTCAAAAATGGACCAATTGGAGTCCTTCAAAAGCCAAGATGATCATAGGGAGAAGGAAAAAATGATTAGCAGCTAGTTATGGGGCAATTAACTAAGTTTAGACATTCAATTTGATGAAAACAAGTCTCAGGACAAAAAGTGGATGAATTGGGGAAGAAATTGGGGAAACTTCGGAATTTTTAGAAATTGGAGAACCCATGTGCAATTTTCTAAAATTGGAAGGCCAATTAGTTATTTTGAGGAAATTGGGGCAAATTGGTCCTTTTATGAAAGTGGGGGCAATTTGGTAATTTTTGGAAAATTGGGGGCCAAATTGAAATTAAAGGAAAATTGAGGACTTGAGTAGAAATAAGAAGAAATTAGGGACCTAATTGAGGAAACAATTGGGCATTTGGGGGCCTAAAGGTGATGTATGAACTTTAGGAACCTAAATACAATAAAGGCAAAAGTAAGGACCTACTTGTAAATGCGTGAAGGTAGGGGGTCCTTTCAGCCAAGTTTACTTACATGGATACTCAAACCGTGTAGGACTAGGTGTTCAAGGATTGGTGTTGAGGAGCACGTCACTGGTCGAGGCACGATCACCGAGTGAGTGGAATTTTTGATATCATATCTGGTTGGGATGATGAATACGTTTTCAAATAGAAAACCATTTTCCAGAAATAGTCTCCCCTAACTGTGTGAACCTGATTAAACATTTTGGGAGATGTTTCTGATGAGAGCTAAAATTGTTCTAATAGGCCTGAGCCCTCAATTTTGAAAATAACAGGGCACAAGGCACAGTTTTGGAAAAACTCGTGAAGTGGGCCCAAGGCCAATGAGAACAGGCTAATGCCCATAGATAAGTAAGCTTATGAGTTAAGAAAGGTTCTCATAATTGGTTTACTATGATGCAGCCACCCAACCAAAGCCATATCGTAAATACTCGATTGGCTAGTAGTTACCAAGGTGATGCCAAGTGGATGAACTCATTGGGTCGGTAGTTACCGAGCTACAGTTGGGGTATCAAATTCGTTGAGCTGGTGGCACCAAAGATAAAAGGTCTAAGTTAAAAGACTCTTGTTTGTGCATGCTAAGACTTCAAAGCCATCGAGGCGCCCAACACGGGGTAGTGGTGGCTCCAAGGGCTATTGGATGACCCAGGGTGTAAAAGGGCAATCTATCATCTAGTGAGTCGGGAAGCTTCACATGCACTGAGACCGAGGTCAGAGGCAGAGAGATCTCATCCCACATATGCAGACACAGGGTATGATGAGGTCTGAGGGTCGGGCAATTGATGCCCACTTAGACTTGTGGTAGAGGTCCAGGACCTCAACCAGGGTGGATGGTAAAGGCGCTTCAGTCCACAAGTGGAATATTCGAGAACTGTTTTGCAAATGTGTGATCACATTAATGATAAAGGGAGTAGTGATATGTGATAAACACGGTTAATAATGAAAAATATTGGGACATCCCCTTGATGATGAAAACGACGAAAGAGCAAATCGTAGAAAGTTTCAACTAAAGAAAATGGCTAGTTTCCTTAAGATGTGTCCAAATCTTCACTCACTGAGTTGTAAAACTCAACCCCTCCCCTTAAACCCTTTTTCAGGAAACCTTCTACGACAAGAAAAAAAAGAGAGCTGAAAATGTGCACCAGAATCACCTTAAAAGAGGTAATTGTTATTACTTGTTTTCTTTACTATGTTATAGATAACATGTCCATTGTACGCCTTTATTTTTCCTGTCCTACCCTGGTAGGAATACCTTGATGGTACAAGAAAAGGTGGTGGGTTATTCATGGGGTTCCAACCAAACGGGGTTGGGGGGTGACACCACGAGTCCCAAGAAGTTGCATATCTTTGTTGGGTTGGTGGGTGCCTTTCAGTTGGATATTGCTTCTACCTTCGCCGTGTCTACCTTAACCCCATCCTTGGACACAATATGCCCTAAGAAACCCACCTCTTGCAGCTAAAATTCACACTTGGATAACTTCATGTAGAGTTGATTCTCTTGTAGTATGTCTAGGGTGATGGCCAAATGTTCCGCCTTGGTTCATGAGTATATGAGAATATCGTCTATGAACACTATCATGAACATGTCCAAGTGACATTGGAACACCCGGTTCATTAAGTCCATGAAGGCTGTGTAGGCATTTGTCAATCTGAAGGGCATTACTCTGAACTCATAGTACTCGTATTGTGACTGGAATGCAGTCGTTGGAACATCTCCCTCTTTGATCCTTAGCTGGTGATATCCTAACAAGCTATCTTTGAGAAGTAGGTCGCCCCTTTTAACTAGTCAAATAGGTCGTCAATCCATGGGAGGAGATACTTACTTTTAATGGTTACTTGGTTTAACTTCCGGTAGTCTATGCACAACCTCATGCTCCCATCCTTCTTCTTTACAAATAAGATTGGTGCACTCCACGAAGACTGACTAGGGTGTATGAAACCCTTCTTCAACAACTTGTGTAGTTGTTCATTAAATTCCTTTAGCTTTGCTGGAGCCATATGGTAGGGGGCTTGCGATATGGGGTGTGTCACGGGTATCGCCTCAACGGTGAACTCCAGTTGACGGTTTCGAGGTAACCCATGTAATTCTTCAAGGAATACATTCGGGTAGCTCTTCACTACCGAAGTACATCCTAGCCCATTATTTTCTAAGCTCATGTTGGTGATCATAGTGAGGAACACCTTGCATCCTTTTTGCATCATATTCTAAGCCTTTATATGTGACACTAGGTGTGCTCCCTCCTTTCTTTTGTCCCCTTCGAATCTTACCTCTAGCATCCTTGGGGCATGGAAAGTTATCACTTTCTTCCCACAATCTACTCTGGCTTGGTGAGCACTTTTCCAATCCATCCCCAATATTATCTCCACTTCCATTAGGGGTAATGGAATCAGGTCTACCTCCAAGTTCACCCCGTTGATCTTAACTTCACATCCTTGTAAATACTTGTCTCTGGTTAGTCCTTCTCCCAATGGAGTGAGTATGCTAAGGCTTGGCTCGAGGGAGGTAAATTCTTGAGGAAGGCTTGGAACCAACCCTTGAGTCGAAAAGATCTTTCAACCTTCATTTATACTTCCATTATCCTGGGTATGAAAAATAACTAGACTTCCTTAGGGAATATAACCTTCATTTATTATAATGATAAATGAAATACATAGTTTTGGCAACATTTGTCCATGAAGGATTTAGGAGGTAACATCTACAGTGTTGGGATCCTTCCAAGCTTCTTCCTGCGTGAGGTTGCACACTCTGGCTGGTACCCTCGACGTAGTAGCTGTCTCTCCTCCCCCATGTGGTGCACTTGGGTTCCCCTAAGGTGGGTGGAGGGTATTTCATTACACATTGCCTCGAAGGGCTGAGCAGATCCTCGCAAAGTGCCCGAGCTAGCCACATCTGAAGCATGCTTAGTATGTCCCTTCATGATTTCTCTTATACTTAGGTCAATAGGAGCTCATCCTCTACGAGATTGTACTCACCTCCTTGTTGGCTTGGTAGCCCTCCCTTTTCCTAGGAAAACCCAACCTCATCCCCCACCTCAATCCACCTTGCTCCCTTTGGCCTTCCTGGCTGCTTTGGCCCCTTTCCTTCCTTCTATCAGCATGCTCCATTTGGCAGCGCCTCGTCTGTATTAGGTGCGCACAATCGTGGGCTATGTTGATGATGGCAGCCGGGTCTGTGGGGCTTCCTTGTACCTCAATCCGGTCTCGTACGTCCATGTTGAGACCATACATGAACCATTGGCAGATGTCTACCAGTCCGGCCAAGTCTGGAGCAAAGGGCCATAGCTCGTTGAATTTAGTATCATACTCTGAGATAGTACTAGATCCTTGTCGAAGCCAGAAGAACTCCTACTTCTTCTTGTTGATTAGATGGAAGCCAATTATTCCTTCGAATACCTCTCTTTAAATTGATTCCATGTGGGTACGGTGGTGGATAGACTCCTTACGTTGTCCCACCACCTTTTGGCACTGGCCTCCAAGAAAAACTCGGCCAAGGTCACCATCTTTTACGGAGGCGTCATTATTATTCCCATGAATTTCATAAAGCTGGCCAGCCAGTCCATGGTTGCCCCAGCATCCTTTCTCCTTAGAAGGACTTACATCCCAATTGACGAAGTGTTTTGAGATACTTGGGGATGTCAATTAGGGGAGGTATAGGGATGGAGGTGGAGTGGGACAGTACTTCCTCAGGCCCAGCGTGGGAGTTGGTATCAGCTTCGGAGGCGAGGTTTGGGTCTCCCGAACACCCGTGTAAACTCCTCGTACAACGTTTGGTGTTTCGAGCTTAGTCTTGGTGGGGTTGGCTGAGCCCCTCTAGACTCTCCTTCGGGGATACTGTTTTTGGCAGCATCGGTGACTGCTACCCTGGTTCTCTTGGTTCCTCTTTTGGGAGCCATATAAAGAGAGTTAGGTAGTTTTTATTTAGTTTTAGGTTATATAGTCTTGATAATGAATTCAAGGGAACCTGGCTTTGATACCATTAAAGTTGTCACGCTTTGACCCAGCTTAGTCGGAACTCCGTGAACAACCCGCCACTCTCTTTGACCTAGAGGAGTCACTTCTCCCCATATCGCGAAGAGTCGAGCGTATTTTCTACCATATTTCCGTTGAATAACATTATGCAAAGCTAATAGAAAAAATAAAAGTATCTGAGTTTAAAGGCTTGGCGGAGGGATTCTTTAAAGACCGTCACTTTCCTGAAAAATGTTAAGGGGGGAGTGAGTCTTTCAACTTAGTGATCGGGTAATTTTAACGGTAGATTTGTTTGTACTTTCCCATTAGTTTATAATACCTCATGATTTTCTCATCATTCTTGTGTTGTTGATGAAATTGAGTTGACATTCAATCATGCACCCTTTTATCATCAAAATGAATCATATGTTCGTAGAATAGTCTCTGACTGTTCCACTTGTGGACTAGAGCGCCTTTACCGTCCACCCTAATAGATATTCATGACTTCTACCCTGGGTCTGAGTGGATATCAATTGTCCGACCTTTGAACCAAATAATACTCCATGTCCACAAAGTGAAACGAGACCTCTCTCCCCTTCGACCTCGGTCTCAGTGCGCATGAAGCTCCATAAGCTTCCTGACATGCTGGACGAAAAGCTTCCCTTATACTCCTTAGGTCATCTAGCAACCCTTAGAGCCACAACTACCCCATACTAGGTGCCTTGGCTCCAAACTCGTTGCATGCACAAACAATAGTTATAGTATTTATATTCATCATCTTTAGGGCTATCGGTCCAATGAGCCCAACACTTACTTTCGTTTTCATAATCGTTGGCCCAATAGGTTCAATGACTTAGCTTCAGCTCAACAACTACTAACCCATCGAGTTGATGGCCTAGCTTCAACACGGTGGCGGTTCACTCAATTAACCAGTTTTGAAAATGTTTTTTAGTGCATAAGCTTATTTGTCTAAGGGCTTCGACTCATGCCCTTTGGTCTTGGGCCTACTTGAGCATTTCTACCTCTATCATTTCATGATTCTGTCAAGACTGTCTCCCAAAAGTTTTAAGCTTGATCAACTAGTTAGAGTAGGATGACCCTAGAAAATTGTTTTCAAGTCAGGAAAACTAGTACTCATCTGTCCAATTAGACGTGGTACTAAACCCACTCACTCATGGTGATGTAACTTGCCTCTAGTGGTATCTTGGTCGGCCATGCGCTCTTGTGTACGATCCTTAGAACTGCCCATCCTACATGGTTCGAGCATTCATATCAGTACAATTGGCAAGAAAGACCTAATAATTGCCTATATTGGCAATTTGGTTCTTAATTATGCCGTAATTAAGGTTAGGTCCTTAAAGTCCAAAATTTTTCCCTTAGGTCCCTAATGTCCCATTTTTCATCAATTAGGTCCCCAAGGTTTTTATTTTTCCCTTAGGGTCTCTAATTTCCATTCAAGTCCTCAATTTTCTATTAATTGCAATTTAGTTCCCAATTTTCCAAAAATCCCCAATTTCCCCCAATTTACTACATTTTGACACCTAAATCTTGAATTCATCAAATTGATCGCCCAAACTTGGGAAATTGCCCTCTATCATGCTGCTAATTGCTCCTCCATCTCCCCATGATCAATTTGACTTTTGAATCACCTCAATCGGTGTCGATTTGAGTTCAAACGAAACCTCGTCAAAAAAAGATCTATAGAGAGAGAAAGCTTAGTTTTCTTACCGGTGAGGGGCGACGGTCGGAGATCTTGATGTGGGTGGCTAGTACTCTCCCACGGGGTCCTTCTAGGGTCGACTTGCTGGCAAATTGCCTGGTTGGGCATTGTGAATTAGATGAGACAATTTTAGCCAAGTTAACTTGTGTAACTACGAAATTCTGGTGGCATAAGGTAGAAGTGGCTTACCTCAAAGGCTGTAGAGGTCTTAGTATGGGTTGAGGAAGGCTGGGGAGGGGTTAGTTTAGTTACCTAAGGCTAGGGGGTAGTCAGGGTGCAACTTGTAGAATTTGGCTTATTCTTAGCCATAGGAGAAGCAGTCATGTTTGAGCTAACTGGAGCTCAAGTGGTGGTCCTAAGGCCAAGCTGAGGTTGCAGTCAAGTGGAGGACTTCTTCTTAGTTCCAATGGCACTAAGGGGAGCTTCAAAGGTTGAGAAAATGCTTGATGCAGGAGTTCTAGTGTAAGATTCACCCAAAAGTAGACCTCTTCTCCTTCTTCAATTGTTGGAGGGATGAAGAGTGCGAGGGGAGGGGTGCTCTTTATATAGGGAGCTCGACAACTTTTCGAACTACCGGCCAGCGTAGGACTCGATCCCCGCCTCGCTCATCGGCGACTAGACTAGAGCTTTTTCAGAGTCGTAGGAGACTTTCACTCTCCCCCTTATTCCCTTCTCTATGTCAACCAAGTGAGGAAGATGACATTGTGTCACACGTACGAGCTTCGTATGTGTCAGCTTGTCATGTGGCGTGCCTTGATTAGATGGCTTTGCTAACGTAGCATCCTCCTCAGTAGCCTAGTCAGTCTTTGACTTGATGATCGAACATGTGGTGGCCTCCCATATGTCGCATCTTCCAATTTGGTTGTTGACCGTATCTCTATCGGTTGTTGACCGTGACACATGACGTCCCCTGATTCATTAGTTTAAATACGTCAGATTTCTCCCTTGATGCATAGTGCCACTACCACGTGTCAACCTCTGATTGATCAAGGCTATCCGACGTGGTTCTGCCACATGTTGACCTCTGATTGGTCGATCATTCCTTAGACATCCCCATTGGATGCTGAAGTGGCACCCTTGTCATGTGTCCATTCCCTATTGGTTGGTCGTCACCAAGGTGGATTTCCTACTTTAACCAATGACCAAGCACACATCTTGCGCCCTGATTGGTTAGTGTTGACTGTGCACTGACGGGGCGCGCTTCGCCATGCGTCATGCGCTGATTGTCCTGGCAATTGTCTGTTGACCGGTTTGGTCCGACCGAGTTCGACGACCCAAATTCAAAAATCAACCCGTTCAGACCCGATTCGATCGGTTTTCCAAATTTTAAATATTTCTAAATTCTTCTAAAATCATTTGCTTTCTAATGGTGGCCTCAATTTCCCAATTTGATATTTTTATGCCACCTAGAAAAATGAGCCTCTGAACCGGTTCTACACGGTTCAACCTAGTTCAAATCCAGTTCGGTTTTCGCACCCAATTTCCCCTACCGTTCCTTCTCATTGTGTTTGGGTTCTAATCAACCAATTGGGGTTTTCTTATTTTCCTAGTTTGACCTGTACTCATCCATTTTAGGTAGGTAGAGGCTCGGCGTAAAACCCGTCCTCTCAAACAAAGGAAACCAGGAGAAGAACTGGCAATTTTCATGAGAAAATCGAGTAGTTAAGTGAACCAAAATGGCAAAGAAGGGTAAAAATGGGAAATTGGAAAATCCCAAGTGACCAAGAAGTCATAAGAATCATGGAGAGGAACCATGAAGTGAATTGGATGGGAAAATCTGACCGGTTCGGTGTGAACCGGATTGAACCATAGTGAATTGGTTCAATGATTCATTTTTCTAGGTGGCTTAAAAATGTCAATTTGGAAAATTGAGGTCGCTATTAGATAGAAAATAAATTTAGATTAATTTAGAAATTTTTAATTTTTAGAAAATCAGTCGAACCGAGCCTAAACCAGCCAATTTTCAAATTCGGGTCACAAAACCCGATCGAACCAGACCGGTCAATGGATTGGACCGTTCAATTGGTCAATGGTCAGCGGGCGCCCAATGAGTGGCCACGTAGACATGAACAGCCAATGGGAGACTACCACATGTCCGGTCATCAGTTAATGACGCATAGTCAGCACGCCACGTAGATACGAGGAGCCAATGGGATGATGACACGTGTCTGGTCAACCGGTCAACATCTGACACGATGGCTAAGTGGGAATGCCATGTTAGAAAAATCGACCAATCACAGTGCACCACGTGTCACGTCCGCCACGTCATTGTCTTCTCCTCAGTCAACTAATAGAAAGGACATAGAGAAGGAAGGTGAGTCCTCCGACAACCTGGAAAGAACTTTAGTTGGTCGTCAGCAGTCGAGTTTGGGGTCGAGTCTTATGCCAGGCAGTAGCCCGGTCAGTTGTTGAGCTCCCTATATAAAAAGCACCCCTCCACTTATCCTCCCCATCCCACAAACGAGTGAAGAAGGTGAAGTACTCCATTCTCTAGCAAGAAGCGAATCAAAGCTCTGACATCGAGACTTTCTTCAACCTCTAAAGCTGCATTTGGTGTCCTTAGAACCGAGAGGAAGTTCTCTATCTAATTGCGCCTCCCTTCAGCATGAGGACCACTGCAGAAGAGCTCGGAAGCTCGCACAGTACCACCGCTCCTCAACGGTCGGCAACTTGAGCTGCTCGAGCTCAATTCGAGCCCTCCTCATACGAATTTCGGCAAAACTAATCTCCCTAGACCACACCTAGAGGGTCCCAACCTTCCCTGAGCAAAAATGGTGAGTCCCCTCCGCTGCCCCTCGCCGGAAAATGCTGTTCACAATGCGTTTATACTAAAATTTAAATTGATAAATTTACACTGCTCAGGCCACCTATTGAGGCGTGGTTTGATCTAGGAAAGATCCCAAGAGGAGATCAATTAAGAGAAAGCAAGAGCTCTGGTTGTTGGACCCTCATCGATAAGATATCAAACCTTTCTCTCTCTATACTAAGTTTTTCGGCGAAGCTTTGTTTTAGCTCATTTATGGGCCAAATGAAGTGTTTCAAAGCTTGAAATAACGAGGGAGACATAGGGAAGATGATTCAGATCATGAATGGGGACAATTAACTAAGTTTTATGGATCAATTGAATTAAATGATGTTTTAGGACCAAATTGCAATTTTTGAAAAATTTGGGCAATTTGGAGATTTTGGAAAATTGGGGGTCGAATCGTAATTTAAGGAAAATTGGGGTATTTTTATGAAATTAACTCTCAATTAAGGTCGAATTGGGCAATTGGATGAAATGGAGAGCCAATTGGTAATTTTTGGAAATTTAAGGACCAATTGATAATTTTGGGGAAATTAGGGACCAATTGGTAATTTTGGAAAAATTGAGGGCTAATTGGTGATTTTGGAAAAAAATTAAGGACCCATGAGGGATAATTGGAAGTCATAGGGACTTAATTGAGATTTAATGAAGATTAGGGACCTAAATGTAAAGTCATAAACTTTAAGGGACCTAAATATAATTAAGGCATAATGTGAGGACCTATGCGCTAATACATGAAAGTATTAGGTCCCTTGCATCAATTCACCTTATGTGAATGCTTGAACTAGGTAGGAGATGGTTGCCCAAGTACATGTGCAAGGAGTGCACCACAAGTTGAAATCTCACCGGGATGGCCACGTCACTATTACCGAGTGAGTGGGAAATCTATAACATCGGTTCTGGTTGGGACGATAGCTTTGCCTCTAAACTGGTTTTCTCAGAATTTGCCTCCCCTGATTAGGTGACTCTGCTTAAAACATTTGGGAGCAAATTCTAGGATTTAGGCTCAATGATATAAGTGGGCTCAAGGCCAATGAGCATGGATACAGACCCGTTAAGAATAAGCATGTTATGAACTGCTAAAAGTCCTAATAATGGATAGTGTTGTGTGATACCCAACGATCCAAGGTTGGGATGTTGGGATATTGGGATTGTTAGGCCGAATAGCTGCTAAGCCAAAGTCTGGTCGTCGAACCCATTGGACTAGTGCGCATGTGCCAAAGCCAAGCCAACAGATCCTTGGGCTGGAGGGCCAAAGACAACGATTATAATGAACAAACATCCTTGATTGTGCATGCATGTGATATGGAACCATTAAGACACCCGGTATGGGGTAGTGGCGGTCCCAAGGGCTGTTGGACGACCTAGGGAGCATAAGGGTAGTCCATCGTCCAGTATGTTGAGAAGCTCTAGGAGTTTCCTACCCGTGGAGACCGAGGTATTAGGGGGAAAGAGGTATCATCCCACCAAGCGAACACAAAGTGTGGTTGGGGTTTGAGGGTCAGACACGTGAGGTCCACTCAAACTCAGGGTGGAGGATGTTAACCTCTATTAGGGTGGACAATAAAGGTGCTCTAGTTCACAAGTGGAACGGTTGGGGACTATTCTACAAACGTGTGATTCATTTCTATAATAGAAAGGGCGGTTGATAAGTGATTGCTATGCGAACAATGGATAATGAATTAAGCAACTAATTAAAGGAAGCGATCATTGTAGAAATTTTCTCTCACTGAGTATATATATACTCACTCCCCTCCTCTCATCCTTTCAGGAATATTTGAAAGAATCAGGACAAAAGAGACATAAAGCTCCAAGTAAAGGCTTGGACCCTCAAGGTACGTTCCCTATCCTAAACTTATAGTAAGGGAACGAATGTAAGTACACCTTTACCTTACTTGGATCATTAAGGTAAAAATATTAGGATGATTCATGGAAGGGTGGTGGGTTGATCACAGGACTTCGACCAAACCGGGTCGGCGTGTAACACTCAATTTTTACACGAAATTTTCAAGTTCTCTAGCCCGATTTTCTTATTATGTGTGTACGGGGGTTTACATGGTTTACAAGTTTTCTTCCAGTTTCTTTCCAATCCTTACCTTAATGTTTAAGGGTACTACCAAGTGTCTCCCAAGCTCCACTTTACCCATGTTGGCACCTTCGTCAATCCCTCTATTCCATTCTGGCTTGGTTTAGTTCCCCAGTTGACATTCCATCTCCTGGTTCGATCATTTCCTAGTTTATGCCTCAGAAGTTTCCCGGTGTTATAGATTGGTTGGTAAGGCATAATGCCAAAATGGATTTTCAATGTAAGATTATCACATTTCACATCTAAGTCACCGATGGGACATCTTTTCAAAGAGAAATGAATAAGAACCCAAGTAATCTCCAGCCTAAAGGCTCAATAGTTGGTCAAGAAAGGATTGTGACATTTTTAGCTTGTATCACAAGTGCATCGCCCACTAAGCACACACCAGATGATATATCATTGGTGAGAAACCTTCCAAATGAATTTCTAGAATACTTATCGAGATTATCACCTAACAGACAGTTTGATTTTACAATCAACATTTTTCCGAGAACACACCCGATTTCCCAAGCTCGATATAGAATGACCCATGCGAAGCTATGGGAACTGAAGAAGCAACTAAATGAATTATTGGAGAAGAGTTTCATACGCCCAAGTCATTCATCTTGGGGTGCCCTAGTCTTATTTGTGAAAAAGGATGGAAGTATGAGACTATACTTGGTTTATTGTAGGTTGAATCAAGCAATAGTAAAGAATAGGTATCCCTCCCAATGATAGATGACGTATTCGATCAGTTAATATGAGTATCATACTTCTCAAATATTGACCTCTAATCGGGGTACTACTAGATAAGGATAAAGGAGGAAGATATCCATAATACGTCATTTCAAACTCGGTGTGGCATTATGTGTTTCGGGTGATACCATTCGGTTTAATGAATGCCTAGTCACTTTTATGGACTTGATGAATAGGGTTTTTCAATCATATTTAGTCAAGTTTGTCATTGTGCTCATATACGACATTCTCATATACTCTCGATATGAGGTGGAACATGAAATGAACCCCGAGTCATATTAAAAATATCGATGAAAAATAATTATATGCAAAATTCTCGAAATTCAAATTTTGGTTATGGGAGATAGGATTCTTAGGGCACATGGTCTTAGAAGCATGCATATAGGTGGGCTTCTTAAAAATTGAGGCAGTGTTAAATTGGAAACCACACACAAACCCTATAGAGGTACGAAACTTTCTAAGGATAGCAAGGTATTAGTGAAAATTCATGGTAAATTTCTCTATATTAGTAGTTATAATAACACAAATGACATGAAAGAGTGTCAAGTACATGTGGAATGAAAAGTGTATTGTACATTTCTCTATATTAGTAGTTATAATAACACAAATGACATAAAAGAGTGTTAAGTACATGTGAAATGAGAAATGTATTGCAACTTTTAAAGAGTTAAAGAAATACCTCACATATTCGTCGATCCTTGCACTCTCATATCTAAACGGTGGACAATACATCGTGTATAACGATGCATTTATAAATGGGACGGGGTGTATGTTGATACAGAAAAGTAAATTAATTACATATGTCTCAAGAAAACTAAAGAAATATAAGCTCAATTACCTTTTTTTTTTCTAGTTCATATAAAACTTAATTTAACAAATTACGAGTACCTGGTTCATACTTAATACCTTTATATGAAATAAATTATAAATTTTCTCTAACTCTATTGACAACTAAATCTTTTATACACTATCCAACTATTTTAATCAGTTTATATATTTTAGGTTTAATTTACTCTTTTATTGGAACCACAATAACATTTCATGTGTGAATATTTTAATAAAACCTTATCAACAACCTCCAACTTCAATTCCATTTGTCTATTCTACTTAGCTATTCTACCGACCAGTAATGTGCAACCTTCAATCCGTCTGGAATTATCTTTACATTTTAATGTCATCATTAATGAGATCCGTTGGCAAAGTTTACATTGAAATTCAACCCCTCAATTTTGGAGGGGTTGTAATATTTTTAAATAAACTAATAATAAATAATATTAATATTATCATCTACTATAGAATACAAAAGATTTTTTTTATTGTTGCTATTTTTTCTTAACTATTATTTTTTCTTACATTATTGTTATATCTCGCTCTTAGTTTTAATTTATATTTAAATAAATTTATAAGTTAATTATTTTTTCTATATATTTATAATTTTGTATTATTTAATCTACCAACTACACTTTATATGCTATTTTCTAGATTTTTTTACTTGTAAATTTAATTTTTTTGTTTTTTATAATTATTTTTATTAATATATTTATAAATGTTAAGTTGTATATTTTATATTTAGTTATTATTATTTTAAAATATGTTAAATTTTTTATATTTTATATTTATTTACTAATTTTTATAATTATTATCAATCTATATATATTTTTTGTTATTATTAAAATATTTGGAGTATAAGTATACGTGTATATATAATAATTATAAAAATAACTCAATTATTATTTATTTATTTATAATTAAAATACTAATTCATTTATATTATAATTTTTTTCAAAATAAAATTTAAAATAAAAAATATATTTTGCACAAGCAACAACCACTTCTCCATCTATTGGACGGTAATTCAAATAAAAATATGCAGTTATTTATATTTTTTCATACTACATTTTTTATTATTTAATTTTTTTTTACAGAAACTCATTTTGTTTTCACCCTATGGTTGGTGTTATTTGTAAGTTTGCCGGGGTTGAGTCCAGTGTAACAAAATATGTATATCACATTTCCTCAAGTGCAGGCAGAAACGTCATTATGGCAATGTAAGATTCAACTCAGGCAATGAAGAAGGCTCATTTCAAGAAATATGGTATCAAGCAACCAGTTCCATTTGCAGAAAAACACTCACTATGGCTCATTAAATCTTTCTGAACATTCATCGCTTCGGACAAAGACGCAGTAGCCGAAGTATAACTATCAGGCACTTAGGCATCATCAACAACACATCATCACACATCTAGGCATCAGTAAGGTTTTTTATTTATAGTAGAGAAGATTCAACTGCTGCTCAGCCCGAGATCTCGATGGACTTGATCTCGGCCTTCTTCTCTTCTGCCTTAGGGACCGTCACAGTGAGCACACCCTCCTCCATTGAGGCCTTCACCAGGTCCATCCTCGTATTCTCCGGCAGCCTGAACCTCCTCATGAACTTTCCGGAGCTGCGCTCCACCCTGTGCCAGGTCTCATTCTTCTCCTCCTCCTCCACCTTCCTCTCCCCGCTGATCTGGAGGACGCGATCGTCCTCGATCTCCACCTTCACCTCCTCCTTCTTCAGTCCAGGCAGGTCCGCCTTGAACACGTGAGCCTCCGGGGTCTCCTTCCAGTCGATCCTCGTGTTCATCGCCGAATTCTCCCCCATGTTAGCAACCAGGGAAGTGGTGGAGCTGCTGTTGCTGGGGAAAGGGAAGTCCTTAAAGGGATCCCAGAAATCGAGGGAGAATGGATCGAAGATGTTGCTCCGACGACCAGTGAACCAGCTCGGAATCAGCGACATCGCCTTCTTCTTCCTCACGCGAAAAACCGACTCGTAGATTGATAGATACACTCTCTATCGCCTCGCTTTTTGTTGACTGCAGGATACTTTACCGGAGTTGAAAGCCGGAGTCGGGTACTTAAGGACCGAGAAGGAGAAGCAGGGGAGAGTTCTGGACATTTCTCGACGGGCCCAGGCATTCACGACCGTATTTTTATTTTGAATTAATATCATATTTAATAACGAAATATTAACAATTTGATTCTAGTATGAATATTTTGTGCTCATACACAAAATTTAATCAATTTATTAAATTTAGTATAAAATTATTTTTCAATCAAAATTAGATGTGTGATACATAAATTTATATATACTAATAAATATTAAGTGATATATCATATATTTAATATATATATATATATAATTATTTTTTAATTATAAATTCAAAATTTAATAATTTATTATTATTATAAAATTTCTTTTACATATTGTATAACCACATTTGATTTATTTCATGTGTTACTTTTATTAAACATTTTTTATAGTTTATTATTATTTTGTACATTCTACATATGCAATTTTAAAAAAATATATATCATTCTATATATAATAAAAGATGTAAATTTTTTGTTTATTTTAAATACGTGAAAAATCATATTTTTTATTATTTATTCTATGAACATTTTTTTGGAAATTCCTTATATAATTTAAACTTGTAACTTTTTTAAATAAAATAAATGAATATAAGTATCGCATGTTTAATGATAAATTTCAAATTGCACGATTTAATTACTCGCACGTTTTATTGGATATTATGGGAAAAATACTAAAATATAAATATAGTAGTAATATTTAAGCAAAATTTTAAATAAGTTCATTTTTTAAATAAAATTATAATATTTAAATATTATCTAAAATAAAGTTATATTTTTTCGACTTAAATAATATAATAACTTTTCAACTTATATCGAATAAAATTATAATATTTTTTAGATATATCAAATAAGGCATAATCTACGTAAGATTTCACTATTGTTCAATAAATACATACATAATATTTAAAATTAAATTGACTATATATTATATTAATAAACTATTATGTAAATATTATAATTATTTAATTAATTAATATTATTATGATATTATTTAAGATAAAACTAATACGAACCTCAAGATTTTTTTCCACAATTTTAGGATTTTTTTTTTGTTAGCAAAAAATAGAAAGAAAATAAAATTGTTTAAGAAAAAAAAAGAGTTGTGGATATGATTACGCTTATTTCATATTAAACTTCAGGAACGCAAAATAAAGTATTGGAAATGGAAAGGGAGGAGCAGAAAAGCAATGATATCTAGGCACGCAAACAGATGGATCATCATCGTTGTCATAATCAATCAGCGCAAGAATGGTAGAATGAAATTCCAAAGAAATAGAGAAGCAGAATTCAAGCTAGCGTGCTCCCCCACCCCGCCCCCCTCCTGCAAAAAGCACAAAATACTTGTGTTTGTAAATTGTAGGGTGTGGTGGGGTTGAGGTGGGAGAGATTCCGATTCTGACACCTACAAATTGACTATGACATACAGGGGATAGTGTGAGAAAGAGAGTGGATAGAGATAGAGGGAGAGATTCATCATAAGTAAAGGACAGAATAGGGTTGTTTGGGGACTTGATTCAGTTTGTAGGACGAGAAGGGAAGAAGAGAGAAAATGAATGATGGGGTTGTACAGAGGGTGTTCGAAGAAGGCGGCAGGGACTACTTCCAACAGCAGCCCTCCACTTCCGGTTCCTCCTCCATCCTCCAGTCCCTCCCTCTCCATGTGGTAATTTGGGACCTGATCGTCTGTATACCCATGAAAGAGGAATTGTTGGGTTCCCATTTCTGTGATTAACTTATCAAAATTTACTGCGGATTATGAAGTTTGGTGTTTTCTTTTTTCTTTGATCCGTTGGAGCGGTTTGATTTTGGTGTGGCTTATTCACAAAGGTTGCTTTGAATCCGTACATGTGCCAGCTCGCTCCTGCAGCCAATGCCCTTTCATGTTGGGGAGAGTAACACGACCAATTACCTAGCCTGCGAAATAAATAATCGTTACTCACTTGTGAAATGGAGATAAGTTCAGCAAGATAAACGAATTACAGCAAAAGCTTGTAATTTCATCTTTTTTGAAGTTTACACCCGATCTTGGGCCAGGTTTCTGTGGAAGGTGTCTGTCAATGATCAGGATATTGTGCTCAGGTGGTGGTAGCCATTCTAATCTTGACATTGAAGGAGCAAAAGAAACAGGGAGAGGAGTTGGTGTAATTTGATTGGAATCCTTCTTTTTGTTGACTTGCCTTGAATGCATTTGTTAACAAATATACTTTAGAGCTGGGATTTCTGAAATCATTTAGAAATATGTAAACCTTTTTTCAACTGCCTCTGCCTATAGATCTTTTTACCAATCTCAATATCAATAGTTATTTTATGATTTAGTTCAGACAAATTCCCTCTTTAATAAATAGCCCAAGGGCATATTTTCCTATCAACTCAAATGTAAAGACCAGATCTATATGGCTCAATTTCTGGTTCTGGCATGAAGAAGTCCTGAATCTCCCTCCCTGATCCTTCCTTATCTTATTACCAGAGTAAATGTATTTTTTGAAGTTTCTTCCAGGTCGCAATCTTGACTTGTGGAACAAATTACTTGTCACTCATGCAATTCAACTCTGTTTTGTCATACAGGGGGTGATTATTCAATGACTGAGAATTTCTTGTTGAATTATTTTCTACAGTCCTTTGATCATGGTTATTATCTATTGGTAAAATCAATTCAAGAACTACGGGAGAAGAAAGGGGGTTTTGTCACTGTTGGCGTTGGAGGACCCAGTGGTTCGGGAAAAACAAGGTATCTGCCTTATCGAGTATTCTAATGTCTATATTATCAAATTGGAGAATTCTACTAATCCAAGGTGATTTGATGGCTATGAAGCTTATCAGAGAAGGTGGCATCTGTAATTGGTTGTACTGTTATATCAATGGAGAGCTATCGAGTTGGAGTGGATGAAGGAAATGACTTGGATTCTATAGATTTCAATGCTTTAGTCAATGGTCTTCAGGTACAGCCTTTTGATATTTGAATTGGGATCTTATGCCATTCTTTCTCATTTTCACTATACTATATAGTTTTCCATTTCTTTCCTCACAGATGTATATGTGCTTCACATAGGACCTGCTAAGTGGGAAAGATATTTCAGTACCACTGTTTGATTTTCAGCAGAAGAAGTGTATGGGTTCAAAAAAAATAAAGAGTGCTTCTTCTAATGTGGTAAGCACATGATGTGGATGTTTTTTCCTTTTTTTGCTCAGAATGTGGATGTTTTTTCTTTCTCCCAAAATTTAAAGCAAAATTTCTTGAGACTCATCTCTGTGAAGTTTGTCATAGGTGATTGTTGATGGAACTTATGCATTACATGCAAGATTGCGGTCTCTGCTGGATATTCGAGTTGCTGTGGTAAATATTGTTCTCTGGTTCCTGTTCTTAAGCCATTCAAATTATTTTGAGCTTTTCAGTACTATTATTGGAATGATGATTGTCTGTTAATTTAATTAGGTGGGTGGTGTTCATTTTAGTCTTCTTTCAAAAGTCCGTTACGATATTGGAGATTCTTGTTCGCTGGATTACTTGATTGACAGCATCTTTCCATTGTTCAGAAAGCATATTGAACCTGACCTTCATCATGCCCAGGTCAAGAGGCACATACTTTCTTCTTACATCCATTTTTTCAAATATGTTTCTTGAATCCCCGTCTAATCTTTTGGCAGTCTTCTGCAGATTAGAATCAACAATAGCTTCGCTTCATCGTTCAGAGAAGCAATTTATAAATTAAAATGCAGAATAGAGGTTAGTTTTCAATGTATGATTTTGATATATGCTATTTCTGATACATAACCGAGTAAAAATATATTTTTGTTAAATAAGACCTTATAACATGTGCATATAATCTTCATTTTGTGAAATCTCATCATTTAAATATTTACTGTTCTGTCTCCAGTGCCTTCATTTTCTGATTATTTAATGCTGCAGTCTTCAGATACACTAGAGTCATCTCCTGCTTTTCAAGCAAATCCAGCTAAAACTGACAAGTAATGATTGTTTTTAGAGAAAGTTATGCATCTTACATTTCAATGAGCTCAGGGTTATTGTTCAAGTGGTAACTCTCGCGTTTTCCAGTTTTATTGAGATGTACCTTAGGCCTCCCGCAGCAAGTGAGGAAGCGAGGATTAATGATTGGATAAAGGTTCGTCAATCTGGTATTAGATACTATATTTCCCTTGGTGACCAGAGGATTGTGGACAAACATTTCATCATCAGGCCCAAAGCAGAGTTTGAGGTTAGAATTGTTAATTTATGTTGAACATTACTAATTATTTTTTTGTAATGTTGCAGCATAAATGTATCTCTACTTAAAACAAATCTCTTCCTCTTCACCAGAAACATCACATTTACTTTTTTAGCTTTACTTATGCAGTTTAATTAGCTGACTGCTACTTATGGTAATTTTACTGGAGTTCCCTTTTAGAAAGATGAAAATCCTTTTGTACTATTATTTTCCACATTATATTCATGGCACATATTTCTATAACTTCTCATTGTTCCTGCTAAACAGATTTCTGAATCTCTCATCTTGAATAGGTTGGGCGGATGACACTTGGTGGCCTGCTGGCTTTGGGTTACAATGTTGTAGTGAGTTACAAGAGAGCGTCTACTTGTTTTATCAATGGAAGTTTCTCGTTGTCACATGAAAGAATTGATAGTCTCAATGAAGCATTCATGGTGCTTCGAGGAACAACTAGAAAAGTAAGGATATGCTTGTTTAGTTATCTTGTCATTAATGATTGACCTTAGTGCATGCTCTCACTATGTTTATGCAGTCTTGCCATGCTAGGATATTATCTATGTTTCTTAATGAAAGCTCCTAGATGTTTCAGAATGAAATAGTGGGTTGATTTTTTTAATGTTGATTTAATTGCATGCCTTTGAAGAGAAAATGCTTTTCTAATTTTGGAAATTTTGATCTAGCCTTCATGTTACACCATCACTGAGCGTTCTTTTGTAGATGGACATAGGTATCATGTATTGAAAGTTTTGGTAGATAAGGAGTTTATTCTCCATGGCCCATGAACAATTTACAAGTTCATGGATGTTGATAAGTTCATCTTCAAGCATATGTAAAATTGTCCCCATTAAGGTCTATGCATGCAATTGGGTATTCAAACCTGGTTATGCCAAAATATTCACTATTTATATAATACATGTGTTGATAAAAAGTCGGATATCGGGGTTGGGAATTTTATACATATATAACATGTTATTCCTAAATTGGTTTTTAGCATCACAAAGTTTGTCCCAGTTTTATTGAGTTCTATTTGCATGAAGTTTTATTTGATATAAATGTGGTTTCTATTACATATATATTTACATTCTCAAAAAATAAAGATGTTTTCTCAAGTGAGCTTTAGTATTTTCTTTTGATGTTGAGGGTTACCAGAACACAGATCCAATCTTTCCTTGTATTGAATTTGTGATGTGAAATAATGAGGTCTAGGCACCTGCATGAGTGTTCATTTTGCCTTTTGACAAGGTTTAACTTCTTTGTTAGCTATTTTGTATGTTGGACTTATTTGGTTTATGATATTTAGGATGTTGGAGAAGAAGCATTGAGGTTGGGTATTAGTGGTCCATGGATCACAAAATCATATCTCGAAATGATTCTAGAGACAAAAGGTTGAAACTTGGTCAAATTATCATTCCTCACTCATTCTCAATTCAAATATTTCCTTTCATTTTCAGTTGAATTTGGTCGTAGGTGTTCCTCGTCTTAACACTCCTCCACCTTTATCAACTAAATCTACAAACAGTAATCAAGATAGGGCAATAGTTGCTCCCAAGCCCATTAGGGTGACTCCCAATCTTGTTACTGGCCTCGAGGATCTCCAGCCTTGGACTCGATCTCCTACAAAGTCTAAAATGGAACCTGTTGTGGAAACGTGGAAATTCACTTCATCAGACCCTTCACAAACTAATACGTTGGCTCTAGGTAAGTCTTCTTGTGGATTTTATGTAGTTATTTTATAAAGTGTTTTTCCAGGTTCATGGCAAGACTTCTCTCATGAAGCAACCGCAGATTCTTCATCTTTCAGGGAGTCTATGAAGCTTGTTCCAATGCCTGATTCCTATGACCTGGACAGAGGGTTGCTTCTTGCTGTTCAAGCAATTCAGGTAGAACAAGTATTAGTAGGGCTGGTACTGAAGCTTGTGCATTCTGCAAAGTTTATGCCTCAAATCCCTATTAGTGCTTCATTCAGCTTGATTGATGTGTGAAGTTCCATGACAGGCTTTGTTGGAGAATAAGGGTGTCCCCATCATAGTTGGAATTGGTAATGTCCACTTCTTTGAATGTTCTTGGATATGTCTCATGGCTAAGTGTTAACTACTATGTATTGCATTATTTTGTTGAGGTATGATATCATATCACCAAGTTTAATTTACTCTTGAAATCTCTTTTGCAAAAGGATAATCATAACTCATGGCTCTTTTGCAGTTAGATACTGATAATTCATGGTTGAATTGCATAATCAGAAGTTTTCTTTTTTTATTTCCTTTACATGAAGGCAAACATTTTTACTGGTATGAAATATCAATATCAGTTAGCAAAAAATAGCATTAATATTTCCACAGTTTTTTAGCTTCCGTGTTTCAATGAGAGAGAGGCATGTATCAGACCTAGTATCATATATCTTACAGTTTGGGACAGACTCTTGCATAAGTTATTTTGCTTTTGATATTGTGATAGTTCTAGCATTTATTGTGCAATTCTAATTTATTTTCCAGGAGGTCCAAGTGGATCGGGAAAAACAAGTTTGGCTCATAAAATGGCAAATATAATCGGCTGTGAGGTGGTGTCCCTTGAATGCTACTACAAATCCGATCAAGTGAAGGATTTTAAATATGATGAATTTGGCTCGATTGACCTATTGTTGCTTTCTAAGGTAAAGGCAATTTTTTTATTGTATAGGTAAAGAAAGAGTTACTTGGGATTTGTGGCTGTCTAATGCTCTTGCTTTATGTAAAAATGAGCTAATTATGATGACTGAATTATTCTCCTTAATTCACATAATGCAATTTGTTTATTCTTGCACCTTAGTAATTTTTTTATCGTTTATTGGCATTTCTAGCAGTAGATTCATTGTTAAACAATTGAATTTAGTGGTCTTAGTTTTCTCAAATCAAACTTAGCAGAAAAATGTTGTTGTCCCATGTCACCATGTGGTTCCTAGTGGACCAGCTAGATCAAAATATCTAAGTATGAGTTGTGCTGTGTTATTTGTCCCTATGGCACTGAATTTACCACAGAAACATGTGTTTGATGAATTAGGAAGAGGTTTATCTCAGCCCCATGAATTATTATTGTTTCTACTAGCCAGAGTGTGAATAATCTAATTGTTTCATATTTATCTAAATATTTAATTGTAATCATTCATCCTAGAACATCAATGACATAAGGAGTGGTCGGAAGACAAAAATACCCATGTTTGACTTGGAGACTGGTGCACGGAGCGGTTTCAAGGAACTCACAGTTTCTGAGGATTGCGGTGTGGTACATTTTCTTTTCTTTCAACTTATTACTTTAAATAAGAAGGTTAGATTAAGGTTCTTTATCTCACTGGAAAGACCTACTGCTAAAATTTCCTAGAAGAATATAGATAAAAAATTGTTGTGAAAAGAAATATTTTCTTGATGCCACAATCATTTGCAATGGCATTGACTTCATACTATAAATATCGGTGTTGCTGTAGTCACTTATTTTTCGGAGTATAATATTAGTGGAGTCCTTATAATTAGGTACTGCTCATGTCTTAGAATGAATACTTAGGAACTATGTGATTTATTTACTTGATTTATTCCATCTGGCAGATAATTTTTGAAGGTATTTATGCACTACATCCAGACATTAGGGAAGCCCTAGATTTCTGGATTGCTGTTGTAAGGATTATCTGTTTATCTTTGAACTTATTATCTTATCTGGATTGACAGTTTATGAGAACTGCATTATTTATTCTTCTGGATTCTCTTCCAATAAACAGGTTGGTGGAGTTCATTCACACCTGATATCACGAGTGCAAAGGGATAAGAGCAGAGTTGGCTGTTTTATCCCCCAGAACGAGATCATGATGACTGTCTTTCCATTGTTTCAACAGTACATTGAGCCACATCTTGTTCATGCCCATGTTAGTACCTGAGAATTTTGTTAAGAATATATGTTTGTTCTTCTAAAGTGACAGTTCTTTAAAATGGTAGAATATTGTCATCACAATTGAGTTATTGATCACGAAGTTGTTGGTTTAGCCCTTTGACATTGTTTTTTATGTTTTCTCAGCTCAAAATTCGGAATGACTTTGATCCTGTGCTTTCTCCTGAGAGTTCATTATTTGTTTTGAAGAGCAACAAGCATGTAGGCCCTGATCTTTTCATTTCTTATGATATCTTCTTGATCTTTTTGAAGAGCAACAAGCATAGCTTTAGTTATGACTGACTCTGCTATGTTTTAATTCCAGGTGGCTTATCAAGACATTTTGAATATCCTAGAGACTAAGAAAATCTGCAGTTCCATTCAGAATTTCACCGACATATATTTGAGGCTTCCAGGAATTCTTAGTAATGGCAATTTGCAGGAGGGTGACTGCATAAGAGTCAGAATATGTGAGGGCAGATTTGCTTTATTGATTCGAGAGGTTTGTGGGAATAGTAATATATTTAAGTTGATTCGTTTATTTAAAAGCATGTGCTGGTGTAGTTACATTACCGTGCAAAACATATTTGACAGCCTATAAAGGAAGGGGATTTCATCATCCAACCCAAAGTGGATTTCGATATAAGCATCAGTACTGTTGCTGGCCTTCTAAACCTCGGGTGGGCATATGCTTATATGTGCTTCCATTATTTTTTCTGCTGTTTCTTGTACAAAACCTATATTCTCCATATTTGGTTTCTGGCTGAATTTTGTCTAGGGGTAGTCTTTTCCCTGTTGCTCTTTCTGTAAACTTCAGTTGTTTTGATTATGATCTCCATATTCTTTTTTTCTTTCAGATATCAAGCAGTTGCATATATTGAGGCTTCAGCTTTCATATACCAAGATGGAAAGGTTAACTACATCAACTATAATTTGTTTGCAAACTGTGAAATAATAAGATGAATGAAAAGAAAGGCAAAATTTGAAGTGCGAGTTAGAGATACAATAATGTTGTAATATGCAAAAATGTCTTCTACGACTGCTCTTATTGGAGGCTGAGTTCTACATATTTGCTTCTAAGCTATTAAATCTTTTCTGTGCTTTTATATTTGTCTGCCGTTTTAGCTTCGTGCAATAATCCTACCTCTCTTCAGATTCTTATTGAAGTTGATCACTTGCAAGATGTTCCGAGCACTTATCTACAAATCAAAGGAATCGATAAGGAAGCTGTAGCAGCTGCTGGGTCGAAGTTGAGATTGGTTGGCTCTTATACAACCAAGGTTATTCTGTCTGTTCTTTCACCAGCCATTCCTTCTGGGTTCTGCTTTCTTTCCCTCAACTGTCTAAGGCTAAATTTTGCTTAAATGTACAGAGCTATCTCCAGATAATATTGGAACATTTACCAACACCAGAAAGAAATTCTAATGGGATCCACGCCCGACAAGCCATAAAGCTGCAAGAGCTTGTGGAGCTAATACAGTCCCAGGTATTCTATTATGGACTGCTATGCGTATCATTTTCTGAATTTGGTATATTTTTAGTAGACTAAGTTTATTCCCTGAATGCGCAAGTATCCCAACACTTCAGTCCCTTAATGTTATTTCTAAGTATTTAATCCTAAAATCTTTCATTTTCCTAACCATTTAGTCTCCTTATTAATCTAACTCGATATGAAATACACATAATTATACTCATTTTTATATTTTATTTAGGTCATCAAGTATATTTATAATAAAATATTATTTTATTTGTTTATGTATTAAGACAGCGTAATTTTATACATTAATACGGAATATTCATATTTTTTATAGTATATATTGAAGAGACTAAATTGATGATTAAATATATTTTTAGCTTCATAAACACACTAATGGTGAAATCATATTGGAAAAAGCAGGGCAGCTGTTCGGCTTCAGTGTCCTCTCCAAGCAGGGAGGTCACTCCTAGTGAAGGCGTCATCGAAGACATGCAGTCTCGGATCAAGAGGCTAGAGCGATGGCACACTATCAATACGGTAAACCCCAGAGCTTCCTTCCATTTGGTTGCGTGTCCCTGAACTCTTCTTCTTCGTTCAGCTGTAATGGTTTTTCATGTGTTTTGAGGCTTGGCGATCGATGATGGTGACAGGTATTGTGGACGTTCCTGATGTCTGCGTTGATTGGTTATTCGCTTTACCAACGGAAGCGCCTATGAAGTTTTTTTTATTGTGTTTGTTTTTTTTCCATTCCGATTCAATGGAGTACTTTAAAATCGCCTCAAAAACTCAGATATTTACTGCTGAGATGGAGCTGTGTAGATTAACATTTGTAGGCTTCATCAGTTGATAATGATAACTCCGTTTTTCATGGCAATGTCTTGGGATTCACTTAACCTAGCAAGGTATTCAATTCCTCTGGAGCCCATCAATGCTGACAAAGAAACTTGTTCAAGCCATAAACAACAAAAACAGAGTACTTTTGGCAGAGAAAATGGAAGCGCGCGCGCGCACACACACATATATATATATATAACTTAGAAACAGTATCGCGTTATAACTCGAGTGAGTGAAAGATTAACTGTTTCTTCTGTAGTTGCTGACAGGCATAAGGAACAGTCGATTGAAGGATTCACATACTCTTAAACCCTTAGTATGTCATCTGTTGTTCAAAATTTCCTTCGGGTGATTTTAGGTGCGGGATTTTGACTTTGAGTATTCGCCTTCTGCAGGTACGCTATTGTGACAGGTCCATTGTGTTCCTCACGAAATACGCAGCTACAGCGAGCAGCACGATCAGTATGATCATCCAGAGGCTCAGTCCTCCTGCATATGTACATGATTTTGATGAGTTGAACATCTGATAGAAAGCACATGGGACGCCTAAATGGAGAGATGAAGCTTATAATTCAACTTTATTCTTGAATTTTTAGAGACTACCAAGAACAAAAGTTAAGAATAATGATGGTGAACCATACCACTGGCCTTCTCATTCTCAATTAGCGTCACCCGAGCACTTGAGTCCATGGATACAGAAATGACTGCCCTGTAAAATTCATTTAGAGATGAGACAATTGTTGGAAGTTGTTACCATGATGATGACACTTCAGAGCAAGGATGGGATAGGTGTATGATGGATCCGTGATTAAAACCTTGCATCATGAGAGAAGCTCAATGCTGTTACAAAACCTAGATGTGCTTTCTTAACCAATTTCTGGATCCGCATGGTGTTAGAGTCCAATATGAGAATGTCTCCTTCACCGGTGCCCCTGCATATGGAAGCAAATACAACAAACAAATTGTTGCTAGTCAACAAGCTGGAAGTTATCGTACAATTAATATCAAGATCTTATCCCATGGTTCATATCAGAATAAAACTGCAACATCAATAGACTTAGTTTGCAAATGAGATATATGCAGTAAAATTAAAACTGATCATATGCACAACATACCCACAGTTTGCATGGATCCCAGCATGTTGTGGTAGAAAAAGCAATTGTGGAATTTGATCTACTCATTGGATGCATTCAGCAATTTAATGCTGTCAATCATGTTTCATCTTGGCAATAATATTAATTAATATTGACTACTTACACAGCCAACAGCCTTCCATCAGATGAAACATTGAATGCATTTATTGAATCACGGACTACATGCTTGGAAGCAATCCTTTTGGAGGTGCTTGTGTTCCATGACAATATACTCCCACCTCGACCTATTTAACATAATATGTACATAAAACTATTAATAATGATCAAATATTAATATTATGTATGGTATGTAAGAGATGCCTTTAGATAACCTGTAATTGCTGTAACGTATAGAACGAGTGTCCCATCACTAAGCTGAGAAAATCTGCAAAATCCAAATCTCTCATCCTGAACCAATTACTCCAATAGTTAGGAATGCAGATAAAGCTTAAACCAAAAGGAAGATCAATCGAATTTTGTCAAAAGCAAAATATAGGATGCAAAAATATGAGAGGCAAGTTAAGGCAATTAAATGTCAAGTAGATAATTTTAATTTCAGAGTTACACACTATAGAACTCACATTTTCTTTAGAAAGAGAAGCTACAATTGTTGAGGAAGCAACATCCCAAACCCTACATGGACCAGAATTTCCCAAAGAGACGAGAAATTTCCCATCATAGCTGTATAAACAACAGAAGTATATTTGTATAAACAACAGAAGTATATTACAAGATAAATGATAGAAACATAGTTCATCGTCAACAAAAATGATCAAGCATTCAGAAAAAAACTTAAAAATGACCAGAAGTTGATATTTCCCAAAAATGTTTCTGTTGTAATTTATCATTTAGCATTGCTCCCATGCAAACCTGAAATCTAAGTCTTTTATTGAAGAATGGGCTTCACCCTCTTCGAAAATGATGTCCATGCTAGGCCATTTGAAGACTCTCAATTTTCCACCCTGTAATGCATCAAAAACAAAGTATCATAAACCATAATGATAAAACTCAACCATTTCAACATAAAAATCCACATGTGAACAGCAGAACCACATGGTAATATCAAAGTAACAATACAAATCTAGCTCTCCATGGAATTTGAGCAATAGATATTGCCACTTTTTAATATCAACAATTATAGATATATGTAGCTAATATAGAGGGTCAGTATCTTATTTAAATAGTGTTTTTCTTTCAGAAAGTCAGCAACCTTGTCCTAGTACTCCCATAAAATTCGAACCAAATCTGGATGATTGATAGCTGACAAAAACTTCATAACTTTACACTTATAGATCCACATATTGGGTTTTCCTTCAGTTTTGATGAAATGAATGTTTGGTCAAGAGCGCAAATACAAAAATGAAGCTATTGAAATATTTTCCAGAACCGCTACATTTGAGGTTTTTAGGGAAAAAATATGAATTTACAATTATTAATGTGCATAGCAATGTTGAATCACTGATAGAATTGAAGCTATTAATTGAAATTCCATAGTCATCATCACAAAACCAATGACAACAGACAGCTAGATGTCTACTATACAACCTTTTAAGTAAGAATATTCCCTGCGCCAAAGTAAGAAATGCTTATTGAAAAAAAGTTGTAGGCATACTACTATCCAGAAAATAGTTAGCAAGGGAAAATTGCAAACGTCTGTTTACTAAAAAAATTAGGAAGGAAATTAAAAGAACGAAATGAAATGATATGTACCTCACCACCTGCAGCAAGTGCAGAACCATCCTTATTGAACACTAGTGCTAGCTGTTGTCCAACATTTTCCAACTGTTTGAGGACTTTTTCAGATGTTTTAATCTGTAGCTTGTGGGTTTCAGCAGTATCGGATTTATCCCATTCAAAATATCTGCTCAAGCAGAGAGTGGATATGTAAACTAAAGAACAGATAATAAGAACCTGCTCTAAGTGGCCTCTCTACAAGTGTTGGTGGCATGGCTTCTTGTAGGTAGGCTACACAGGGATAAAAAAGGAATGTTTTTAAAGAAGAGGGAATGTAGCTGTTAAACACTGGATAAGCAAGTCTTACACTAAGCCTGTATCCACAATGGCCATGAAAGCATACAAGGGCGCCTATAAAATTGATCACATAAATATGTGAAAATTGCCAAGATGTGGACACAATGTCTTCTCTCCATCCAGACACAGTTGTCGAGCAAATTACTACAATGGTGTGCAATCTATCTGCCAGAATAGAAGTTTCTATGGTAAGGCTGGATGACACCATCAGCTTTTCTCGGATCTCAGATCTACACATGAAAGCTAACCATATCTTCTCTTCCCAACCTGAGTGAATTCTACGCTATACAATAGAAGAAGAGAAAAATACCTGCAATCATTTTGCATTGCACAAATGAGGCCATCCCCTCGTGGGTGGATAGACATTCTGTAAGGCAAGTCAGAACCCGTACTGTGTTTGGAAACCTAAAGCAGATAGAATGAATCTAAGCATAAGTAAGAAATGTCCACAGTACCAAAAGCTTCAAATATAACTTAATTAGTTGGTAGATACATCTATTCATGCATCCATGGAGAAGCCGCCCAAGCAAAAACCAAGATGAAGATCAATCCACGGTAAGAAACAATAAAAAAGAAAAAGGTCCAAATTCTGCTTAGAAATATGATAGTGCAACAATTGCAAAATTCGGTCTTCGGGCCATAGATATACAAGAGCGTGCTACGGTAATCGGAACTGTTCGAGAGACGAATATTTCAATTAGAAACTGTCCAGAGATGCATTTAGGCAATCTGAAAAACTCCCCGATCTAATGCAAACCGCGATCCCTACTCTCATCGAGTTAAGAGACAAGAATGATGAAGGGCGCCAATTCGAGTGTGAGCATGAGGAATTTCGACTTACGGGCTCCCGCGAGAGAGTGCTTGAGGTGAAGTCGAAGTGGGCCACGACGACGGCATTGGGGATGCCGCTTCGTCCCTCCCCGCCTCCGCCTGCAAGGACGAGGTAATCACCCTGTCCCACCGACTGGTCCTTGTGATCGCCTTTTTTGCCTTCCTCTCCCTCCGCCAATTTGGTAGTAGATACGATGTGCTTGCATGGAAACCAAGCAGCTCCATAGAAGGGGATCCCGTACTTCTGCGAGTTCGCAGCCTCAGCAGATGACTTGCTCTTCCCCATCTCGCTTGCTCTACAGAATCTCGCACCGATTACAGGGCTAACTGCAGCTTCCCTGCAGGACGATGATTTGGTTCATCCGGTTCAGATCGAGCTATTTTTACGCTTTCCGGACCGGACCAGATCCGGCTGCAGCGCCCATAAAGAAACCAATAAGATCTCCATATATGGCTACATAATACTGAATGTGCTCCTGAGCTGGTATCATTGGCTGCCCACCACAAGCACAGTTAATTTAATAATTATTACCTTTATTTTATTTTTAAAATTCTATCACCATGTCTATGAAATTAAAATATTTAGATTAAATTTAAAATTAAAAAAATAATAATAAGAGATAAATTAAAGGATGAACACTACCTTTAATTTATTAATAGAAAAAAAGGAAAATTGTATGCCCTAACATAACTTCACCGTTCATGCCAAGCAAAGAATAATAAAAAAAATAGAATCACTTAACGTCCACTGTACTTCATGTGCTGCATTCCCCATTGCAATTCCAATCTGGCCATTTTCATCTCTCCACCTTATTCCTCCCTTCCACATGCTCTCTTCCAATATATATGCTAAGTAATTAATTATTTACTTATTTGATTATACCTATAATGCCTTATTTATTATTAATAAATAAATTATACATCTGCGAAAATAATATGTATTTATTTTATTATAATAATTTTTAATATTTACTAATTATGATGAATGTTATTAATTAATTTTTTTAGATTCCGTAATCCTTTGTAGATTATATAAAATATATTTAATTTTTAATAATTTAAAAATAATTAGGATTCATTCAGCATTCATAGTGATCTATCTAAGCAGTGTTCAATTAACCGGGTTGAAATTGGAATCTGTAAGAGAATAAAAACCTACCTACATTCACTTTCTCTGTTCCGTCTCCTCTCCGTACCCTCTCTCAACTATCACCATCACACGGTGAAATCGAGCCCAAGGGAGGTGCAAGAAGAGATGCAGTGGAGGGAGAGAGATAGATAGAGAGAGAAGAGAGTCGTCTCCAACCTGTATTTTCTTTCGCTTTCTGTGTATGAATGCGGTGGTGGTGGTGGAGGAGGAAGAAGAAGAAGAAGGTGGTGGAAGTGTAATCGGAGATCCATTCTGGAAGGTGTTGGCACCACCTTGATAACCATCAAATGCACGCCTACAACCGGCTGCCTGGCAGCGGAAACTCCACCCCGTCCCCGCCTCCCTCTCCCATCCGCTCCCCTCGCTATCGCCACAGCCGCTCCAAGGGCGGCTTGGGCCGTTTTCCTCCGTCTCAGACCAGCGGGACCCTCCCCCAGCGTCTCACTTGGTTCTTTCTCTCCATCCTTCTCCGTCGCCAGGGGGTCTTTCTCTTCTTCCCCCTCATCTACATCTCGGGCATGCTCCTCTACATGGGCACAATCAAGTTCGACGTCGTCCCTACTATCAAGCACAGCCATGCTGCTGGCTCCCTCTATCGCAGTCCCCAGCTCTACCAGAAGCTCAAGCCCGAGATGGACGCTGATAATTCATCCGCTGACGCGGTTAGTCTTCCTAATCCATTCACTCTTCCTCAATGAGTTCCCCACTTCTGATTTCTCTAATTCCGGGTTAACATTTTGATATATAATTTGTAATGTATCCTGGGACGATCTGACCAACTCCTCGTTGGTTTATAGATACACTTGATTCGAGTTTGTTAGATTTGTTGGATATGAGTAGAGTAAGTTTCTTAGTTCTTGGTGGAGATAATGATTGTAGCTATAGGCTTATTGTGTTAATTGTTCAAGATCACTATCCAAGATTGGAACAATGGGATATTTTTCTGCAACTGCTTGCAGCGATTTTCACTTCTTACTTGATCAGGGAGCGTACCCATGTTGTTACATGTTGTACTGCGTTACAAGGATTACTGCTGTTCATGCATCACTATCACAGTGGAATTTTACTATGTTCTCTGCTGATCAATTTTCCTCTTGGTTCTGAAAAGCATCATTCTTGTAGGATCTTTCTTCTAAACTTTGTAAATGGACCCGTGAGCATGCTTGTTAGCTGCTCTCTTGCTCGCGTAGGGTCGTTCCGGACCTCCGCTTGCTCTCTTGCTCGCGTTGCTTATAATTGGATAAAATCTCGAGGATATGTCTTCTAACTAATTTTTTGATCCATTCTTTAATTTCTTTACTCTGATTTTCTGGCACAAATCAGTGTTGGGCTTTCAGATACTTTTATCTCTTCAGCTGTGCTTTCCTATTTTGTTTGTATAATATTTTTTTTCCTTTGGTAAATAAGAATGAGATTCTAAGACCGGTGAAGCTTGAGTAGCTAAAGGAATCTCAGTAGAAGATCTGAAGAAGCCTTCCACAGCTTATATTGGGAAGATTTAGGATCATTGGTATTAAAATTTCTTATGCAATGTTGCCTTTAGAAAAATGGAGAATGTTAGACAAGTCTTTTGGTTGATCTATGTACCTTTATAAACTGGGGGACTAGCCTTGAAGAATTTTTGTTGGTTATTTAGATAGAATTCAAGGGTATAATCTCCAGTGAGTATGGGAAAACTTATGGCTTTTTGGATAAAATTATTGATGTATAAGATAGTTGTCCAGATAAAAGAACTTGTTGGAATATAAGCTAATGAGACAGGATTAGGTGACTTTTATGGTACTCAACCTTAGAATCTGATTCCATTGTTTTTCCTCTGCTTCCCTACTTTTCTTTTTTCCAATACCATCCATACTTCATTAGTTTCTTATGAACAAGCTTATCATTCTGAAATAAAAAAAATTATGTTTGACTGTACCTCAGATATCAACTATATGGAAACACTGGTATAAAGGTGGTGAATGGAAACCATGTATAAGCAATTCTTCTGGAGGTAACAACTTTATGTCTATATTAACTTTGGAAGTTTGTGATATAGAACTTTCAGTTCCTCTGTATGTATGGCACTCAACCATATTCTGACTTTCTGATATTGTCAATGGTAACTGGGGACTCTTTGGAACATTAATAGATGCTTGTCTCTATTAGTCGTCAATAAAAAGCTGACTGTAAAATATCTTTTGGTGTGGAAGTTGAGGCAAGTGTGGCTATTACATGAATAAAGATTTGTTTGTCTCTTTCGATGAGTCAGTTATGAAATATCCATGCTTTGAGTGTTTCTACCTTTGGTGTAGTCCAGCCTAATTATTTCTGATTACTATATATTGACATAAATCCTGGTCACTGCATTGTTGTTAGTATATCCCCTGTATAAGTCCCAATTGGCTTCTATGGGCTTTCTTATCATTTGGATTATTATTTCATAAATATAAAATAGCAAGATGCAAGAATACAAGTGTCATAAAATTCATTGTTCAGCAATTGTTGCTTAAAATTCATGATACTATAATATAGGGCTTCCTGAGTCGAATGGTTATATATATGTTGAGGCAAATGGAGGCTTAAACCAGCAGAGGACATCGGTAGGGTTCGTCGCTCCTTTTCTTATTTTCTGTGAGCTTATATTGTTTGTTTGTTTTTTCTTAATCCCTATCCACTTGTGTGATTGATTAACTTAAATTTATCTACATGGTCATGTTGCTTTCCAGATATGCAATGCAGTTGCTGTAGCAGGCTACCTCAATGCCACTCTTGTAATTCCCAATTTCCACTATCATAGTATCTGGAGAGATCCTAGGTATGTAATAAATGGTTATATTAACCTAGCATGTTTCAGTAAACAAGTGTGTTGTGTATTAGTTCTTATTTTCAAATAAATATGTATGGATTTGAAATTTTTGTCATTAATATTGTTATTCCAGAGAGACTATATTCTATGTTTTAAAAGTTATTGTATGAGTGCTCAACAAAAAAAAACAAAACAAAACTCAAGGTATGCCCATAAGCTGTTATATCAAACTCACTTTATTCTTAGTCACACTGAGCTACTGGAAAGGTTGCATGAAAGAATTCACACTTTTATATATGAGTGCTTGGTGATGCTTGAAACTTTATAGATGCCACTCCCAGGAAGATATCTATTCTATACATTGAACTAGCAGCATGTAACTTATAGTTGCTGCTTTTAGAAAAATATATATTCCATGCATTGAACTAACATCATCAAACTTATAGTTCCACTTTGAAGAAAAGATATATTCCATGCATTGAACTAACATCATCAAACTTATAGTTCCACTTTGAAGAAAAGATATATTCCATGCATTGACTAACTCATAAATGTGTGATCTAACGGAACATGCCATACCATCCATTTTTCTCAAAGATTTTGAAGAACTTGTTGTATCTGATGAAGATGTCATAGCCGAATCATCCATGTCAGTCCTGGTTTGTCATAGAAAATAACAGGCAAGATATTGTTGGTTTACAACTAAAGAATTGAAATGATCGAAAAATGTAAAAAAAATTCTATTATTAAGTGATTTTCCCATGTTTTTTCAAATTATTTACCTATTTTCTAATTTTTCTGCAGCAAATTCAGGGACATATATGATGAGGATTATTTTGTCAGTACCTTGGCAAATGATGTTCAGATAGTTGATAAGATTCCTGGTTATATGATGGAACGATTTGGAAGTAATATGACCAATGTTTACAACTTCAGAGTCAAAGCATTGTCACCCATTCGATATTATAAGGATTCCGTCCTCCCCAAGTTGCTTGAAGAGAAGTGAGTTGCATTAAGAACTATGGTCTTTGAAGTTTCTGTCTTATATTACTGTTTCTTTAATCCTTCTGTGAATGATAACCCAGTATATTTATCTATTATAAATGGTTCTTGTTTTGAAATGTTTACAATTAAAATAGAGACATTAATTAAGAGCATATTTCTTTTGTGGGATATTGCCTATTTTCCAAAGAAGGGGATTTAATATTTGTATGGCCTAGAATCATAGGGACTTTTGTGGTTTTTATTGCATCATAATGCCAGTTATATGGGTTGCCTTGTATGTCATTTATTGACCATTTGTTTATTTGGTCAATCAAATATGAGTTTCTAATTTAGGATGTTAACAAACAGGGTTATAAGGATTTCTCCCTTTGCAAACCGGTTATCAGTTGATGCTCCTCCAGCAGTTCAACGACTCAGATGCCTTGCAAATTATAAGGCTTTAAGATTTGCAGGTTCAATTTTGAGTTTGGGGGATACTTTGGTATCTAGAATGAAAGAACACAGTGCTAAAAATGGTGGGAAATACATCTCTGTCCATCTCCGCTTTGAGGAGGTTAGTCTTCTTATCAGGATGAGCTTGCAGTTACTTGTTGCTGAGTGTTAACTGCAAAGATTCTTCAACACAGGATATGGTTGCTTTCTCATGCTGTGTGTTTGATGGTGGGGAGCAAGAGAGGATAGATATGATTGCAGCAAGAGAGAAAGGGTGGAAAGGGAAATTTACTAAACCTGGTCGTGTTATACGACCTGGATCTTACAGGATAAATGGGAAATGTCCTCTCACCCCTTTAGAGGTAAAAACATGTTATCAATATGGCATTCTTTATTATCCTGACAATTCTTCTTAAATGATGGATATGGGTAGAAGCTTCATCCATAACTTATAACAATAAAGCTACTGCATTGTTAGCTTTTCTGGTTGATTGAATTGAATTTTAGTGTCATATCTATGTGACGAGCATGTAAACTTCCTATAGTTTTGTTGATTTCTTGAATTCAATTGATGGATATTTGTATTTTCTCTAAATTTAACTGAACAAGACGTAGTTAAAAGGGGAATTTGTTTTTGCTTACTTAATGCTCACATCTATCAAAATGCATCCTTGCCTGTTGCATCAGTTCTTCAACTTACATCGACTTTTTTACAACCTCTAAATATAACTACTACACGTGCTATAAAACATGACTTAGGTATAGGATCTACTACAACCATATAACTAGCTGCCTTATTGTTTTGCATTCATTATTTATGTTTATTAGATAATTACTCCATTTAAAATTTACTTCTATAATTTTGTTGATAAGTGTCTGATTTTATTTCTCCTTTTGCACATCTCAAGGTTGGTTTGATGCTCAGGGGAATGGGTTTTGACAAAAGTACTGCTTTATATTTAGCATCTGGACAAATATACAATGCTGAGAAAACAATGGCTCCATTGCTAGAAATGTTTCCACATCTACAGACTAAAGAGACACTTGCTTCTGAAGAGGAGCTAGCACCATTTAAGGTAAGAAAGAAGCCATTTCTATATTTGATTCTTTCTTTATTAATTGTTATTACCTGAATATTGGCTGGATCTATTATCAATTATAAATTTTTAGAAAGATTGGGAGATATAATTTAGCATATGTGATAGTTTCTTTCACATATATTTAGTCTTTGATAGCCATCCAAAATGAAGAGAAGGGGTGATAATACAGATTGTTTGATTTGCAACTTGGTTTCTTTTTTCTCCTTTTTATTATCTCCACCTTCTAAAATCCTGAGCTGTAGTAATGATTCTGGCTCTGTTTATTGCCTCCAGAATTTTTCTTCCAGAATGGCTGCTATAGACTACATGGTCTGTCTCCACAGTGAGGTGTTTGTGACTACTCAGGGTGGAAACTTCCCCCATTTTCTGATGGGGCACAGGAGATATTTGTATGGTGGACACTCCAAGACAATTAGACCTGATAAGCGGAAGTTGACCTTGATCTTTGACAATCACAATATTGGGTATGTTTTGTATTCTGTTGACCAACTAAAAGATGCTCCATAAGTTGTTTTCTTGAGAATTTCATTAATGACACAAATATCATATGCAAGAAAAGTTGGTACTGTAAAAAAAATCATTGTCATGACATAAAATTGATAATGTTCACTAACACGAGTTTCCACAACTGTCCTTTTGCCTATGGTTAAAGCTGACTTTCATTGGGCGGTGGCCCCAGGTAGATTGTGACGAAGACCTAGGAATTACACGTGAGAAACTTAAATCTAACATTTTTCTTCTCTTCCTGTACTTATTTCTACAGATGGAAAAATTTCAAGCGGCAGATGCTGAGCATGCGATCTCACAGTGACTCCAAGGGATTTGAGCTGAGGAGGCCCAGTGATTCAATTTATAGCTTTCCATGCCCTGATTGTATGTGCCATACAAATAAAACAGAAGATTCGAGATCATCATCAGCTACTTGATTCAGTGAGTCCAGTTGAGCATCATGTTCTTTCATTCTATTTCCTCTCCATACATCAAGAGGGTCAGATCAGATCATGCAACTGGTTATGGGATCTCCGAGGATTTGAGGGCTGTCCAAATTTGACCTTGTACATTGATTCTACGGTTCCTGCCAAGTGATCATTGCATTTTCTTGAAGATGGTGCTGATATGGAGGTAGTTGAAATGGTAATCACTCTCAGATCCAGGAATTCTCTGGCACAAACTGAGAAATGCTTCAAATCTTGTACTGCTAACAAGAGGATGATAGATTACATTGTTTTGACACATTCAGGTCCTTTCTTTTAACCATGTCGTGTACATTGGTCAGTACTTAGTTAGGATCCCAAGTTCATACTAGGGTGGGAAAACTAATACTTCTACATTTGAAGACGAACTGCCTCTATGATTCTTTTGTGGACTGAACATCATTAAACTGATCTGAGGTGGGACAGCCCCTTGTGGCTTTGTTTTTCAGCCATTCTTTGTAATCTGACATGTATTCTTTCAGCCATTCATCATAAATTTTGCTTCCTCAATGTATTCTATAATACAATGCAATGCAAGCAAGCTTGCTGGCACTTTTTTTTTGTTCAATGGGATAATTTACAATTTCAATTAAGAATGACAAGGTTCTACCATCCTTCGTTCCACTAGATTTTAATCTAAAATATCCGTATCTAATCGAGATTTTAGATAGCAAGATACGGTAAATTGAGTTACGAATGTACCCGTGTAATAAGTATATACAAATCCATTAACTAGTCTATTAGCTAAATTTACATTACCCTTCTCTATTGATATTTCTAGTATTATGTCTTGCCATTAGAATTTTTGTGCGAGTTGCAGCCCTTATAATATTGATTTGGCTTTATGCCTTAATAGGATGTTGGCATGTAGTTTGTCCTCCACCTCCCTCTTTTCATATTATTGAATTAAATTAATAAGTAGTGTTTTAATTTATAAAATAGTCGTGTTGATTTATATACTTATAATAATATATCAACACACATCCTCAATTTAGAATACATATATCAATTATATACACTTTGTTACATATACTATAAATGTGTATTTTATATTTTTTTACATTTTTTATTAAGTATATTATTGAGTTAGTTGAATCCACACTTAATAAAAAATGTAAAAAAATATAAAATACACATTTATAGTATATATATATATATATATATATTATTCTTGACAATGTGTATTACTGCTCGATTGTAACAATATAATTACATTAATACATCATGCCACACAATTCTCTCACCAAAACTTTATCCATAGCTCAAACAAATTATTTGTCTCTTCTCAAAACTTTATTCAGATTAGTTCTATTTGTCATTGCACTTCACTAGCAGCAGAAACAATTATTTATTTCTTAAATTTTTATAAAATAAGATTATCATAAAAGAAAATACAAAATTCAGTGAATCTTTGACTTATAGGACAATATACCCAAATTTCATCGGTGAATCCATCTATATTGTCATGTCCTTAATAATATGAATATACAAGTTCTTTTCTTGGGGAGCCCTACATAAATTGACTTAAGACACTCATGAATAAAAGATGTCATGTGGAGTAGCACAAATTAATTTATTAACTAGTTTTTCATAAGATAATGTCTAAAATGGTAATTTGAATTGCTAGAAAATGCAATTTAAAGAGAAAGTTCAAATCTAGGGTGTAACTAGATATTTCCAAAAATTTCACAGCCACAAATTTAGGTTTAAATGCAATTTAACATAAGGTTCAAATATAGAATGTCACTAGATATTTCCTAAAATTTCACATCCACAAATCTAGGTTTAAATGCAATTTACCCAAGAATGTTCAAATTTAAGGTGTTATTAGATATTTTGAGAAATTTCTTAGCCACTTACTTACCTTCTACCGCTATACATAGGACTCAGAAAAATATGAATAGAATACTACCAAGATTGAAGTTACATGTAATAAGGAATTAAGTTGAATTGGATCAAAATAATAATTAGAGAAAATAAAAACTAAGAAATTATTATTAAGTTATGAATTAATAATAGAAAACTTAGAATAAAAAGTGTGGATTAATGGGAAGAAAACTAATTTAAAATTGGAATGAATTAATCCATCACAAAATAATTAGGATTGTTTTGAGGAAATTCAATAGGTATAAAAATATAATTTTTTGTTCTAAAATGAAGAAAAATAGTAAAATAATTTTTAGAAAAATAATTAGGGTCGGGCCAAAATGGGTGAATTCGACAAAAAACAATTGAAATTGGTTAAAAAAGTTGAAATATTCACCAAAACTTGTCTATATAGTCTTGAACAGTGGGTAGAGACTGGGTTGCCACATCAGATCACGTGGCCAATCACCGCGCGCTGTATTGTGAAGTAGTTCTGCCGACGAATGCTGAGCCACGTCAACCGGTGGTAATATAGGGGACCCAATTATAATTAGTGTGAAATTGGCAACCTAATTGAGATATTAAAAGGATTATAAGGCTTAGGAATGAGAATTTTGGTTGCTGGGACATAAGGGAAAGGTTAACGTGACTTAGGGTATGAATGAAGAAGATAAAATGAAAATTTTGAAACGTATTGGGAGATATAGACATAACTTTGAAAGACTCAAATTATATATTAATTACTGATATTGTCATAGTAATAGTTAAATATACACTAGCACATGAATCAATTCAACTTATATTTTAAAAAAATGGGATTCAACATATATTTTGAAAGGATCTTCAACCAATATTTTGAAATAAGGGCCTTCAACCCATGTTTTGGAGAAAAGATTGAACCATGAATTGAGAAAAAAGGTCTCCGATATGTGGTTATGAAAAAGGGAATTTGGTCCACTTTTATGAAAGTACAAATGTGCAAGTTCTAGAATGGCCTCCATGACATTGTGAATTTTGACATACCTAAGTATATGTGATACAACCTTAGAGTGGTTGACCAGATAGTAAGTTAACATCTATTGCTGTTTTAAGAAAAAATGATGTGTTGTAGAGGGGTTGGCCAGATAGCAAGGGAACCTCTTTGGTTGTTGTGATTTTCTTGATATATTGCTTGTGATTGTGGTGGATGTGGAATGGTATTGGTAGATGCCTATATAGAGGGGTAGTGTTGAGTACTACATGATATATGAGAGGTGAGGTAATAGGGAGGTGCTTTTATCCTAGATATATAGGACAAGGGAGCCATTTAGATCGATAGTAAATGAGATTCTCCTCACACCAAGCGAGTGAAAAATAGGAGGGAAGGAATCCCAAACATTTGTTAAGGATCACGTCATCATGATGACGAAACAAGGTAAGGGGAAGCGACCCATGTGGATTCAAGTACACGAATTTTCCTGTGAGGAGACACCAGCCAAGTCGGAAGCTAGGATTTCAAAATGAATGGGTTATGAGGAAAGTAGGGACCTGACAGACTTCAAAATCTTAAAGCCACCCAAATAAAAAAGGAGGATGAGAGAAATCCCACTGGTAATAGTAATGAAACAATAAAGAGCTTGGGCCGACGAAGTAAAGTTAGGACAAGAACATGCCCTATAATGTATGGCATGTCTAAATCATAAGTTATCAGGAAGGAAATATAAGGTCGAAGATGATGTCAATAGCAAAAGAACTCTGGCACAATGGTCATAATGCAGAAAGAAATGAGGAGACACAAACGAGATGGAAAGATAACTTTGTTCTCCATTTCAAATGACGTATATCGAGTTTTGGGGACAAACACCTTAAAAGGAGGAGACATGTCACACCTTGACCTGGTTTGGTCAGATCATCGTGAACAACCCGCCGCTCTCTTAATTCAAAAGGGGTTTCCCTATTTTTTAATTCAAGAGGAGCTAGGCAAAATCTTAACCTTGTTCCCCGTAATAACATATATTAATAAAAATGCAAGCTCAAGATAATTAAGCATACCTGACAAAGGGAGTCTGGTGCTATACCTAGTCATGTCTCTATTTCCTGAAAAGGGATGAAAATGGTGTATGAGTTTCTACAACTCAGTGAATGAGTAATTTTAAAGAAAATAAAGTTTCAATAAAAAGTTTTGAATTGTAGTGTGTCAGACTCCTTATTTCCTTTAAAATATTTCATTCTCAAAATCTCGGTTTTCATAGTTATTTCTCATCATTAACCACAAAAGGTGTGTTTATCAACCAACACACGCCCTTCCTCATGAAGGGAACACACATTCGTATGGCAGCACATCCACTACACCCACTTGTGGTATCAGAGTGACTTTACTAGCCACCTGGATAGAAGCCCGTCCACTTCTACCCTGGGAATGAGTGGATGTATGCGACATCCGACCCTCAATCCTGTAAAGAAAACTCCGTGTCCATACGAGGACAGAGACCTCATCCCAACCCCACCCTGATCTCACGCGCATGAAGCTACGTCGAGCTTCTCTAACTACCGGCACGACAATCTGCTCTTATCTCCACCATATCGTCCAGTATCCCCTAGGGCATATCACTACCCCTCTTGGGTGTCCTAAAGGTCTCATACCTCAGTGCATGCATAAAATAATAGTTTTCCTCATAAGCCATTTAATCTTTGGTGTCACTGGTCCAATGGCCCCGACCCTCAACTCGACCTGCATATGTTTGTCTCAACTGGTCTATCGATCTGTCATGTCACACTGTTGCCAGTCCATCGAGTATGTCGGTCTTGTCTTGGTACCATGGACAAACATATTATTCATTGTAAACCTTGTCCCTTTAGGACAAGGAAACCGGGGAAAGAACTAGTCAACCCGAGTGAGAAAAAATCGAACCAGTTCACGAACCCGATCATCAAGAGTACTAGCAATTTGGCAAATTTACAAATCCTAAGTGACCTAAAGGGTTCATAAAATTTTGGAAAAGAACCTTAGAAGAAATTGGAAGAGAAAAATTACACAGGTTCAGGTGAACCGGATCTAAGCCGGATTGAACCAGTTTATGAATCGAGCTGGTTTATGAACCAAAAATGATATAAAGTGGGTGAATTGGGAAATTTATGGATCTCGAGTGACCTAAAGAGTCACAAAAGTCATGAAAAATGACTTTAGGATGAAATGGAGATGAAAACTAAATCGGTTTAGGTGAACCAGATCCGAACCGAATTGAACCGGTCTGGACCGGATTGAACCACTATTGAACTAGATGCTAAATTCATTTTTCTAGGTGGTTTAGAAAATTCAAATTGGAGAATTAAGGCCACCATTGGATAGGGAATGAATTTAGAAAACTTTAATTTTGAAAAACTCAGTTGAATCGGGCCTTAACCGACTGATTTAAACTTTGAACACTGTTCACTAGCTGGAAAATCGAGTAGCGTCGGTGAAGAAGAAAAGTCTCCGACCAGGGAGTTTTAGGCAATGAATGACCACCATTAAGGTGCCAATCGGATGACTAATAAGTCCTCGAGCTTCCTATATAAAGATCCCCTCCTCATTCATCCTCCTCACACCTGAAAACTCCATTATCTCTCAACTGCTCCATTTTCCAGTGAAGCTCGAACCAGAGCTCCAACTTGGGCATTTTTTAAGCCAAAGGAGGTGTGGTGGAGTTCTTTGGATTTGGGGGAGAAGTTAGCTATATGCCTATAGTCTCCATTTGCTCCGAAGGTCGCCGGAGCGCCAGCGTGATCGAACAATGAAGCAGCTCCAGCGGACCGAAGCTGCCCTATTTTGGCCGAGTTGAAATCAGCCAATTCGAGCCCTTCTTAGGCCAAACCAAGCCTTCCCAACACCTCTACAAATGATAATGAACAAAAATGTTCATATCGTGTAGGAACACGAAGTACTAGCAATGCCAGTTAAGACAAGTTCGCATGAAGACAACAAGCCGGCTAAGAGGTAATTCACTACACTATCGGGTGAGTGGGATTTAATATCATACCCGGTTGGGATGATAAACACCTCGGAAATGAAAACCCACTATTAAGTGGTATTTTAACTATCACGCCTGAGAGGAGTGATGTGGAAATGACACGGAAAAAAATTACTTACCGATTGTAAGTAGATCATACCCGATTGATATGATGAACTTCCTGGAAGGAAGTAGAACACTCGCTTATCGGTTATAAGTAGAGATGTCCACATACCCGGTTGGTGTGATGGACAGATGAAAAGTCTATTTTTTCGAAAGTACTCTACTCTAATTGTGTGCCACTACTTAAAACTTTTGGGAGACCTTCTTAACGGGAGCTCGAATAGCTTAGATAGGTTGGAGGCCTCGGTTTTGGAACTTGGGTGCTAATATGCTCGATTTTAAAAATCTCGTATAGTGGGCCCAAGCCTAGTTGACATGAGCAGGATCTCGTAAAAAAATATGAGTTTAAGCCATGAAAACTTTAAATAAATGATATGTTTGGCCATGGTACCAAGACATGACCGATATACTCGATGAACTAGTGGCAGTGGGACAAGATAGGTCGACGAACCAGTCGAGACAAACAACTATAGGTCGAGTTGAGGATCGATACCATTAGAATAGTGACACCAAAGATTAAATGTCTTTTGAGGAAAATTTTGTTTGTGCATGCACTTGAGGTTCAAGACCATTAAGACTCCCAAGAGGGGTAGTGATGCATCCTAAGGACTGCTAGATGACATGGTGGCGATAAAGGAAAGAGAAGCTAATGGGTTTGTGTTTCTTGTCGTACTAGTTAGTCATAGAGTTCTATGTTTGTACTCTACGAAGTTTCTGTGTTTGGACTCCATGAAGCTATTGTGTTTGGGGCTTCTTGAAGCTTCTGTCTTTGAGTTTCATGCGCACGAGACCGGGATATGGTCTCTGTCCTCATACGGACACAGAGTTTTATTTATAGGATTGAGGGTCGGATGTCGCATACATCCACTCATTCTTAGGGTAGAAGTGGACGTGCTTCTATCTAGGTGGTCAGTAAAGTTGCTTTGATGTCACAAGTGGGTAAAGTGGATGGGCTGGCCTGTGAATGTGTGATCCCTTCATAATAAAGGGCATGTGTTGGTTGATAAACACATCGTTATAATTGAGGATTGAGTAATGGCTATGATAACAGGATTTTAAGGATGAATTGTTTTAAAAGAAAAGAGGAGTCTAGCACACTCTAATTCAAACACTCTTCCTAAAAGTTAAACTTTAAAAACGCATTCACTAAGTCGTTGAACTCACCCCCTCCCCCACTTATATCCCTTTTCAGGTAACCAAGGGAAACCTGCCCAAAAACTTCATGTTAGTCATATCGGCAAGACAAGTATGTAAACTAAAATTTTTATGTAGTTTTGATTTATGTTATTCCAAGAAAGGTACAAGTTGAAAGGACGCCTTACTCCTCCTGAGTTAAATAAAGGGAAAACCCTTAGTAAACTGGGAGAGTGGCGGGTTGCCCACGGGGATCCGACCAAACCGGGTCAGGGTGTGACATTCATTTAAAGTTTTCATGGCTTAAACTCATTTGTTTACGAGCTCCTGCTCGTACCAACTGGCCTAGGGCCCACTGTACGAGATTTTCAAAATCGGGCATATTAGCCCCCAATTCCAAAACCGAGGTCTCCGACTTATTTGAGCTATTCAAGTTCCCGTCAAATAGGTCTCTCAAAATGTTTAAGTAGTGGCACACAATCAGGGGAGAAAACTTTCGACAAAATAATCTTTTAGCCATCAATCACACCAATCGGGTGTGAGGACATCTGCACTCATAATCGATAAATGAGTTTTCTATTTCATTCCAAGAAGTTCATAATACCAACCAAGTATGATTTACTTACAGCCGGTAAGTAGTTTTTTCGCATAATTTTCACATCACTCTTATTCAGGTGTAATGTTTAAAATTCCACTTAGTAGTGGGTTTTCATTTCTGAGTGCTTATCATCCCAAACGGGTATGATATAAAATCCCACTCACCCATGAATGCCGTGAATCCTTCTTAGCCGACTTTCGTCTCCTTGTGAGCTTTGTCTTAGCTGGGGTTCCCGATACCTCGTGTTCCTACATGGTATGAACATCCTTGTTCATTATCCTTTGGCTTGATAGCCTTCATTTATTATGAATGAATAAAATATCTAACTTTTCAAATATTTACAATTTGATTCCTAAAGTTTTTCTTTTACTTTAGGTTCCTAATTCTGATTTTTCCACAAATTGAGTCCCAAAACTTCAAAAATTTACTTTGAAACCTCAATTTATTCAAAATTTCATAAAGGGGTTCAAGTTTCCCAAATTCTTAATTTGGTCCCCAATTTTTCAAAAATTACCATTTTTCCCATAATTTACAAAAATGGTAAGTTTCACCCCAAAAAATTCAAAAATTGACCAATTGGTCCTCCATCATCTTTATCATGCCCAATTGGCACTCAATTTTAGAAAATTGCACTTTAGTCCCTCAAAATTTTGAAATCCCCAAAATTTCCCCAATTTCAACCTTCTAACTCGATCGAATTTGATTTAATCAAATTGACTGATCAAATGAGTTTAATTATTGAAATTGAAGTTAGATTTAAGTTCCTACACCTTCACATGATTCAATTGCACTTTGAATCACACAATTTGACTCTGGAACGAGCTCAAATGGAGCTTCGCTAGAAAACTGAACGTAGAGAGATAAAGTTTCGAAAGCTTACAGTCGGAGGTGCGACAGTCCAAGCTTTCGATCTGGGTAGATAGCTCTTGTCCTGAGGTTTTTCCTAGAATCAAGAATCACCTCAATTCATGTCGAATTGAGGGAGAATTTGGTCAGTAAATATCTATCGGTTCTCTCTCTAGCATCGATCGAAATTTACAAAGAGGAGCTAAATTGGCTTACCATTCCGCTCTAATTCAGTCGTAGTAGGGCTGAGAAGGTTTTGGGAGAACTTGGTTTGGCCTAAGTATGGCTCGAATTGGCTGATTTTAGCTCAACAGAATCATGGCAGCTTCGGTCCGTCGGAGCTATTTCACTGTTCGATCACGCCGGCACTTATCCAGCGATCCTCGGAGTAATTGGAGACTACCACCGTTTAGCCGACTTCTCCTTGAGTCTAAGGAACTAGACCACACCTTCTTTGGCTTAGAAAAGACCCTATGTTAGAGCTCTAGTTCAAGCTTCATTGGAAAACTGAGTAGCTGAGAGAGAGTGAGGTTTTTAGGTGTGTAAAGGATGAATGGAGAGGGGCTCTTTATATAGGGAGCTCAGGGACTCTCCGACCATCCGTTTGACACCTTAATGGCGGTTATTGATGGCCTAAAACATACTCAACGAAAACATTTCCTCTTCGCCAGTGCTGGTTTGATTTTTTCGGGGAGTGAATAGTGCTGTCATCTTAAGGAAGAAGACGACACTATTCCGAACCAGTTCTAACCGGGTTCTAAGGTCCTTTTCCAAGGTTTTTATGACCGTTTAGGTCAATCAGGAGTTGTAAATTTCCCAATTTGCCCATTCTCTGATGATCAAATTTGTGAATCGGTTTAGTTTTCTCACTCAGTTTGAGAAACTCTTTTCCTGGTTTTCCTTAACTCCAAACAGCCGGGTTTACAACTCTCCCCTCCTTTTAGAAGTTTTGTCCCCAAAACTTATTTCACATCATTTGTATTGTAATGAATCTTCATTGATATAAATTTGTAGTTTATCGACCTACATCCTTCTGGATTATTTCCATTTATTTCTTATATCACATTCTTAAGATTTTCTTTTCATTCACATCCCTTTCTCATTCCATGGAGCTTACTTTAGCTAAGCATATCTCACTTGAAAGCATAAGGTCATATCCTCAAATTTACATCCTTCATTTTCCCAAAGCACTATTTCTCCATTCCAAAATTCTTTACTTAAGATTTCAGGATTGAGAATTCCAAAATACCTAATCCTTCTTGCATTCGGTTACTTTCTTTATTATTGACCTTCTTAGCTCAATGTCCGTTCCAGCCTCACGTACATACTTCCACAGGTGTTGGTGTTATCACATTTTCATCCTACATTGATCCTTCCCTCATTCTTTGGTTATTACTTCTTCATTCCACATTTTAACGCCTGACCTCGTTATGCTCAAATCATAGGCTCTTCCTTATCTAAGTCATATTTCCCTGGGACAATTGGGCTTACATGTTCCTTACTACACAACATTCTTCGGAACTTGTCTTTGACGTCATATCCTTTAGAACCATATTGGTTTCCTCACTTATTCATCTTTTCCCAACTTCTTTATTGGGTCTTTCAAATTTTCAAGTTTTTGAATTTCCCGATACCCACTGAAATAGTGAGACCCTTCCTTTCTTACGTCATTCCGCATCTCCCATGGCGTCCTTTCTCCAAGAACTTTCCTTTTTCTTACTCCATTCTTACTCCCTTAGGATCATTTCACGATTCTCTATTCCAAGTTTGTTCCTTTCTTACTCGTTTGGCATCTTTTGATGATGTCGTCCTACTTACCTGTTACTTTGGTTTAACTTACCCCCTTAGACCCTTACGATTTCTTTTCTTTTGCACTAGATACTTTCATCTATATCAGCCCGTTTTTTAGGGGCTTATCTTCTTCCATTTCTATTTAGTTCCATTTTCTCTTAATTGAAACACATATGTTTTCCAAGGTTCCCTTCCTTGGTAAGTTTTATACTCCTTTTCTCCCAGAATTTTTTCCTAGTTTTACCATTGCGAATGTCCAATCCTTAAATAAAATTTTGTGAATGCCATCCTTTCCTACTCACCTTTATTCTTGAGACCCTACGGTTACTCATGATATACCTCATCTTCATTCTCACTTGCTCACACTATTTATCTATTTCTTGGAGGTGAAGTTCACATCCTCCTCTATTTCAACACCTCTCGATTATCCTACAAAGAGCTTATTTAACCTTATTATAGCCCTCAAGTCATCATTCCTTATTTTTTTTCCATTGATCTCTTTATGACATTCCTCTATCCTTATTTCTCAAAGGTTTTGGCCTTTCCTTCTTTTCCTTCTTTACTGGGATTGTGACCTTCCCAAGGGTCAACTCGTTAACTGTCTTGCTCATTTTATCCTTGTACTTTAATTGTTTTGAGTCTCTCGAATCTTCGTGTCCTTGGCATCCATCCATTTGTCTTATTTTGGGTATGATCCTTACTACTTTCCAATCCTTCTTGGGGTGTAGTTTATTTCCTAGAGGATGTAGTTGTTATGGATTATTTCCTTCAATTGGATTCGTCTAAAATCCCTATTTGTTTCTCTGCTCTCATGCAAGTAGATCATGCTTGGCCTTCTAGGTATTTATTAATTGCCTATGTTCTTTAATGAGGTCCTGATTCTTGCTCTAGTTTATGATATCTCATCTGTTGATTTCCTTAGCTTGGAACTTCCTCCTTTCTATGATTCCACTTCCTATCTTCATTCTTCTTCTAAGGACTTCCATACTGGGATTTTCACTTTCATTTTCCTTACTGCTCCTTGAAAGTTCTCTCTTCATTCTTTCTTAAACTTCTCGACCTTTGCATGGTGATTCACTCTGGCTTTCTCCCCTATCTTCTATTTCTTTTTGTTTCACATCCTTATCTCCAAACAAAGTCCTTTATTACTATTGAGTTCCTAAGGATGTGTGTCCAAACTCTTTCCAAGTATTAGTATTATTCCCAGAGTTTCTTTCTATTGTACTTGTTTCTCTTCTCTTTTACTTTTCCTGTCTTACCTGTCTCAACATCTTTAGTTTCCCCCTAACCTTCTTGCTCTCTTCCGAATTAACTTTCATTCCTTTGGAATAGTCTATTTGTTTTCTTTACTCTAATCCTTTGAACCCTTCCTTAACTCCTTAGACTAATCCCCTATTCTTTTAATGCTCACTTCCTTTTGTTCTAACTTCTCTTTCCTTCCCTTAGTTAGGATTTGTCTTCCTTTGGTGAACTATAAGAGTTTCTTCCTTGCCAAATCTCATTGTACTTCTAAGGAAAATTTTTAAAGGTTAAGGTTAACTAGAGTAGGTGGGGGTACTTGGTAGACTTTCATAAAGGTGGCATACACATCCCAATAGTTGTCCCAAGCCTCATTCTTGATTGGATTCCTCTCAGGTTGTTGTGGGGATGGAGGAGGAGTTGGGCTCCTAGGAGGAGGTACAAGTTCCTCTTGTATTGGAGGAGGGTATGTGATGGCTTCTAGTTCCAATAAGGCTCCTACTAGTTTCCGGTAGTCTTCCACCATGTCCTTGGGTAGTCTTTTCCCGCCTTTTAAGAATCTTTGAACGGCTTCCTCCCTTGGATTGGGTGTCTTTTTCAGGGTCATGAGTGGAGGGTTGGATTTCACAACGAACTTCCTAGGGATTCTCTTTCCTACACAATAGTTAAATATTGATTGATGTTAGGGCATAATATTGATAATATTTCGAGGGAATTTAGCTTTGATACCATTAAAGTTGTCATGCCCTGACCCGGTTTGGTCAGATCCCTGTGAACAACCCACCGCTCTCTTGATTCAAAAGGGATTTCCCCCTTCTTTAATTTAAGAGGAGCTAGGTGAAATCTTAACATTATTCCCTAGAATAACATATATTAATAAAACTGCAAGCTCAAGATAATTAAGCATACTTGGCAAAGGGTAAGGCCTCGTGCTATCCCTTGTCATGTCTCTATTTCCTGAAAAGGGATGAAAAGGGTGGGTGAGTTTCTACAACTTAGTGAATGAGTAATTTTAAAGAAAATAAAGTTTCAATAAATAGTTTTGAATTGGAGTGTGCAGACTCCTTATTTACTTTAAAATATTTAATTCTCAAAATCTCAGTTTTCATAGTTATTTCTCATCATTAACCACAAATGGTGTGTTTATCAACCAACACACGCTCTTCATCATGAAGGGAACACACACTCGCAAGGCAACTTGTCCACTGCACCCACTTGTGGCATCGGAGCGACTTTATCGGCCACCTAGATAGAAGCACGTCCACTTCTACCTTGGGAATGAGTGGATGTATGCAACATTTGAGCCTCAATCTCATAAAGAAAACTCCATGTCCGTATGAGGATAGAGACCTCATCCCGACCCCACCCCGGTCTCATGCGCATGAAGCTACGTCAACCTTCCCTGACTGCTGGCACGATAATCTACCCTTATCTCCACCATGTCATCCAGTAGCCCCGTAGAATGCATCACTACCCCTCTTGGGCATCTTGAAGGCTCCATACCTCAATGCATGCACAAAAAAACATTTTTCCTCATAAGCCATTTAACCTTTGGTGCCATTGGTCCAACAGCCTCGACCCTCAACTCGACCTGCAGCTATTTGTCTCAACTGGTCCGTCGACCTATCATGTCGTACTGCTGCTAGTCCATCGAGTATGTCGGTCTTGTCTTGGTACCATGGCTAAACATATAATTCATTTAAAGTTTTGATCGCTTAAACACATATTTGTTTATGAGCTCCTGCTCATGTCAACTGGCCTTGGGCCCACTTTATGAGATTTTCAAAATCGTGCATATTAGTCCCCAAGTTCGAAAACCGAGGCCTCCGGTCTATCTGAGCTATTTGAGCTCCTGTCAAGAAGGTCTCCCAAAAAGTTTAAGTAGTGGCACACAGTTAGGGGAGAGCACTTCCGACAAAATAATCTTTTAGCCATCCATCACACCAATCGGGTGTGAGGACTTCTCCGCTCATAATCGATGAATGGGTTTACTACTTCCTTCTAGTAGGTTCATCATACTAATCATGTATGATCTACTTACATCCGATAAGTAGTTATTTTTCGCGTAATTTCAACTTCACTCTTATTCAGGTGTGATGTTTAAAATTCCACCTAGTAGTGGGTTTTTATTTCCGAGTGCTTATCATCCCAAACGGGTATGATATAAAATCCCACTCACCCATGAATGTCGTGAATCCTTCTTAACTGGCTTTCGTCTCCTTGCGAGCTTTGTCTTAGCTAGGATTCCCGATACCTCGTGTTCCTACATGGTATGAACAAATTCCCAATTTGGTCCCCAAACTTTCCAAAATTACCATTTTGCCCCTACTTTACAAAAATGGTAAGTATCAACCCAAAATTTTCAAAAAATGACCAGTTGGCCTTCCAACATCTTTTAGAAAATTGCACTTTAGTCCCTCGAATTTTTGAAATCCCCAAATTTTCCCCAATTTCAATCTTCCAACTCAGCTGAACTCGGCCGAATTTGATTTCATCAAATTGACCAATCAAATGAGTTTAATTGTTGAAATTAGATTTAAGTTCCTACACCTTCATATGATTCAATTGCACTTTGAATCACACGATTTGACGCCGGAACGAGCTTAAATGGAGCTTCGCTAGAAAACTGAACGTAAAGAGAGAAAACTTTGAAAGCTTACAGTAGAGGGGGGGGGGGGGGGGGGGGCAACGTTCCGAGCTTTTGGTCTTGAAAAATAGCTCTCATCGTGAGGTTCTTCCTAGAATCAAGAATCACCTCAATTCATATCAAATTAAGGGAGAATTTGGTCCATAAATATCTGTCGGTTCTCTTTCTAGCACTGATAAGAATTTAAATAGAGTATCCAAATTGGCTTACCTTTTCGCTCTAATTCGATTGTATGAGGGCTGTGCAGGTGTTGGAAGAGCTTGGTTTAGCATGAGAAGGGCTCGAATTGGTTGATTTTAGCACGTCAGAAATAGTGTAGCTTTGGTCCGCCGGAGCTACTTCACTGTTCGATCACGCCGACGCTTCTTCGGCGACCCTCAGAGTAATTGAAGACTACCTTCGTGTAGCTGATTTCTCCCCGAGTCTAAGGAACCCAACCACATCTTCTTTGGTTGAGAAAAGACCCTATGTTGCAGCTCTAGTTTGAGCTTTACCGAAAAACTGAGTAGCTAAGAGAGAGTGAGGTTTTCAGGTGTGTGGAGGATGAATGGAGAGAGGCTCTTTATATAGTGAGGTCGGAGACTCTCCGACCATCCGTTTGTCACCTTAATGCCAATCATTGATGGCCTGAAACATACTGAATGGAAACGTTTCCTCTTCACCGGCGCTGGTTCAATTTTTTAGGTGAGTGAACAGTGCTATCACTTGAAGGAAAAAGACAACACCGGTCCGAACCGGGTTCAATGCTTAAATCGATCAGTTCAGTCCTGATTTGATTGAGTTTTTCAAAATTAAAAATTTCTAAATTCATTCTCTATCCAATTGTGGCCTCAATTCTCCAATTTGAATATTCTAAGCCACCTCAAAAAATGAATTTAGCTTCTAGTTCAATAGTGGTTCACACCGGTCTAAATTGGTTTAACTTGGTTTAAATCCAGTTCACCTAAACCGGTCTGGTTTTCTTTTCCAAATTGTCCTAAGGTCCTTTTCCAATGTTTTTATGACCCTTTGGGTCACTCGAGGGTTGTAAATTTCCCAATTTGCCCATTATCTAATGATTAGGTTTGTGAACCGATTCGATTTTCTCACTCGTTTTGACCGGTTCTTTTCTCGATTTTCCTTAACTCAAAAGAACAGGGTTTATAGGAGAAGTTGTAATCCCCTTCCTCCCAAGATAAAAAACTAGGAAGGGGAACCAAATATTTTTGAGTGAAAATCAAGAATTTAAGTGAACCAAAATTGGTATGAAGAATCCAAAACGGGGATTTGGAAAATTCCAAGTGGTCAATAAAGACCCAAGAATCATGGAAAGTAACCATGAATGGGATTGAGTGTGAAAATCAGACCGGTTCAGGGTGAACCAGACCCGAACCGGATTAAATGAGATTGAACCATAAAGAATTGGTTCAAAGATTCATTTTTCTATGTGGCTTAAAAATATAAATTTGGGAAATTGAAGTCACCACTAGGTAGAAAATTAATTTAGAAATTTTTAGATTTTAGAAAACCTGTCGAATTGAGCCTGAACTGACCAATTATTGATTTCAGGTCACCAAATTTGGTTTGACTAAACTGGTCAATGGTCCAGCCGATTAACAAACTGCCTGCCAGGTCACCACCCAGTCAGCATGCGTGACCAATTAGCGTGCGACACGTGGCAAAATGCGCTCAATCAGCCATTCATTCATCACTTGGAAGCACTGGCCAATCAAAGTGTGACATGTGTGCTCGATCAATAGAAGAAAGAAAATCTAAGTCACCGACGACCGACCAATAGGAGAGTGACACATGTACTTAGGCGACAATCAATTGAGGAGAAGACTAAGCAGCTAGGCGGGCCAATGAGGGGCTAACAGGTGGTAAGGATGCTACATCAGCAGCCAACTAAGATATCTGAGACACGATTGACGCATTAGAGGTCGACACATGGAGAAGCCATGACAGATGGTCCCATCTAATCAGAGCCTGGCATGTGTCAATGGCACATGAGGAGGGAAATCTAACTTATTTAAATCAGCCAATCAGAGGATACCACATGTCACAGTCAAACGACTAGTCGAATCTGATCGACAATCACGTTGGAATGAGCGACTAATAGGAGGGTGCCATGTGACCAATCAATGAGCCAAAGGATCACTCAGACATTGAGTGGAAAGTCGTGTTAGCAATTCTAGCTAGTCAAAGCATGCCACGTGGCAGCTCGCACATGCCACATAGTGTCGTTTTCTTCCTTAGATAGTTGGCATGATAAGATCGACGGAGTGGCTGCATTTCCTCTGGCGAACAAAAAGCCCTCTGATATGACCATGCATGGGAGAATTTGGGGTCGAGAGAGATGGACGAATGAATAGTCCCATCAGTTATTGAGCTCCCTATATAAAGAGCTCCTCCCCATTTATCCTCCTCAGCCCTCAAACGATCGAAGAAGACAAAGTACTCCCTTTTCCGATGAAGCACAAACCAGAGCTATGATGTGGGCCTTTCTCTCAACCTCCGATGGAAAATTCAGGCTCCCTAGAATTGAGGAGAAGTCCTCTACCTTGCTATAACCTTCCTTCAGCCCAAGGATCACCGGAGGAGTGCCACCGGGGAGCTCACAGCGGTCGCGAAGCAACAAAATCCTTCGAGCTATGTCCCGATGTCACAGCTCGGTCTTGTTTGGTCTGGGGCTTGTGATCAGCTCGCCACCCTTCCCCAAACCATCCTAACATTCCTGTCTTAATTATCCAAAGATGGTAAAGGCGTATCCATGTTCATTACCTTAATATAAGTTTGGGATGGGGAACGTACCTTGAGGGTCCGAGCCTTTACTTGGAGCTTTAAGTCTCTCTCTTGTCCCTATCCTTTTAAATATTCTTGAAAGGGGTGAGAGGAGGGCATGAGTATATTTACACAGTGAGGGAAAAATTCTACAACGATTGCTTCCTTTAATTTAGTTGCTTAATTCATTAGCCATAGTTCATATAGCATCCACTTATCAATCGCTCTTTCTATCGTAGAAAGAGATTACATGGTTGCCTCGGTCTTCGTGTGCAGGAAGCTCCCAGAGCTTCTCGACATACTAGATGGCAGATCGCCCTTATGCTTCCTAGGTCATCCAATAGCCCTTGGGACCATCACTACCCCATACTGGGCATCTCAATGGTACCACATCACATGCATGCACAATCAATAATCTTATTTGTTTATAGCCAGTATCTTTGGCCCTCTAGCTCAAAGGTTTGTTGGCTCAACTTCAGCCCATGCACACTAGCCCAATGGGTTAGACAATCTGACTTTGACTTAGCAGCTATTTGACCCAACAAGCCCAACATCTCAGCCTTGGCTCAGTGGGTAACACACGACATTATCCATTATCAGGACTTTTAGAGGTTCATAACATACTCATTCTTAATGGGTTTGTACCCATGTCCATCGGCCATGGGTCCACTCATATCATCGAGCCTAAGCTTCATAATTAGCTCCCAAATATTTTAAGTAGAGTCACCCAGTTAGGGGAGGCTAATTATGAAAAAACCAATTTAGAGGTAAAGCAATCGTTCTAACTGGAATCGATGTTGTAGATTTCCCACTCACCCATTAACAATGTTGTGGCCATCCTGGTGAGATCTCGATTCGTGGTGCGTTGCTTTGCACAAGTACTAGGACAACCAGCTCCTATATGGTTTGAGTATTCACATTAGGAGAATTGACATAAGGGACCTCATACTTTCATGTATTTGTGCATAGGTTCTCACATTATGCCTTAATTTCATTTAGGTCCCTTAAAGTTTATAACTTTACATTTAGGTCCCTAATCTTCATTTAATCTCAATTAAGTCCCTAGGACTTCCAATTATTCTTCATGGGTCCTTAGTTTTTTCCAAAATCACCAATTGGCCCACAAAAATTCCAAAATTGCCAATTGGTCCTTAAATTTCCAAAAATTGCCAATTAGTCCCTAAATTTCCAAAAATTGCCAATTGGCCCTCCATTTTATCCAATTTCCCAATTGGGCCTCAATTGGGAGTTAATTTTATAAAAATACTCCAATTTTCATTAAATTACAATTCGTCCCCCAATTTTCCAAAAATCCTCAAATTGCCCAATTTTTCCAAAATTGCAATTTGGTCCCTAAAACATTTTTTTGTTCAATTGATCACCAAAACTCGATTAATTGTCCCCATTCATGATCTGAATCATCTTCCCTATGTCCCTCTCATCATTTCAGGCTTTGAAACACTTCACTGGGCTAAAAAATGAACTCAAACAATGTTTCACTGGAAAACTTAGTCTAGAGAGAGAGAGCTTCGATATCTTACTGGTGAGGGTCCGACAACGGGGCTCTTGCTTTCTCTAAATTGCTCTCCTCTTGGGGATCCTTCCTGGATCAAACCATGCCTCAATTGGTGGCCCGAGCAGTGCGAATTTCTTAGTTTAAATTTTAGCATAAACTCATTGTAAATAGTATTTTTCGATGAACGGCGGCTGAGGGGACTTTCATACTTAGCTCAGGGAAGGTCGGGGCACCTCTAGGTGTGGTCTAGGGAGCTTGGTTTGGCCGGAATTGGTCAAGGGACAGCTCGAATTGACCTCAACCAGCTTGGGTTGTCGACGGTCGGTGTAAACCCTGCCCTTTTGAGTTAAGGAAAACCAAGAAAAGAACCGGTCAAATCGAGTATGAAAACTGAACTAGTTCGCAAACCCGACCATTTGAGGGTTCATAAAACCTTAGAAAAGAACCTTAAGACAAATTAGAAGAGAAAAAATAGACTTGTTTAGATGAACTTGATCTCATAAGAACACCAAAGTTAAGTGTGCTTGTGTGAGAGTAGTGCTCATAATGCCCTATCATAAATACCTAAATTAAATTATTAAAATTAATATTAATAAATACCCATCAATTTATGATAACATTAATACCGGTAATAAATCTCCCCCATTTAATACATAATTTTACACCTATATAAAGAGCTCACCCCATTCATCCTCCTTACACTTGAACACTTCTCTCTCTCTCTCTAAGACTCCATTTCCTGGTGAAGCTTGAACTAGATTTCAACTTGGGAATTTTTCTTAACCTTAGAAGGAGAGGTTGGGCTCTTTAGACTCCAAGGAAAGTCAGCTATCTAATAGCAAACTCCAATCAATCTGAGAATCATTGAGAAAGTGCCGACATGATCAAACAATGAAGTAGCTCCGACAAACCAAAGCTGCCCTATTTCAGCCGAGCTTAAATCGACTATTTCTTGCCCTCCTCAAGCCAAACTAAGCCTTCCCAACACCTTCACATCCCTCCTACAGTTGAATTAGGACTGAAAGGTAAGCCAATTCGGCTCCCCTCTGCAATTTTCGACCGGTGCTAGAGAGAGAACCAACAAAATTTTGATAATAAAATTCTCACTCAATTCGGCATCAATTGATGCAATTATTGATTCTAAGATAAACCTCAGGACAAGGGTATCTACCCATATTGAAACCTCGGATCGTCGTGCCTCCGACGGTGAGTAATTGAAGCTTTCTCTCTCCATAGTCTATTTTCCATCGAAGCTCCGTTCGAGCACGTTCCGACGTCAAAACTTAGAATTCAAAGTGCTATTGAATCATTTGAAGATGTAGGAACTCAATTTTAACTTCAATTTCAACAATTAGAAGTATTTAATCGGTCAATTTGATGAAATCAAATTCAGTTGTGTTAGTAAGTTAAAATTGGGGGAAACAGTTAGGGAAAATTGGGGATTTTTAAAAATCTGAAGGACCAAGATGCAATTTTATAAAACTGAGGGTCAATTGGGCATGATAAGGATGTTAGAGGGCCAATTGAGAAATTTTAGAATTTTTTTGGTGAAACTTACCATTTTTGTAATGGAAGGGCAAAATGGTAATTTTGGAAAAGTTGGGGGGACAAATTGGAAATTTGGGAAATTAAACCCCTTTTTGTGAATTTGAATAAATTGAGGTCCAAGGTAAATTTTAAATGTTTCAGGACTCAATTTGAGGAAAAACTGGCATTGGGGACTTAAAGTTAAAGAAAAATAACTTTAGTGACCTAATTGCAAATAAATAACAAGTTTGATTTTCTCATTTATTTGACATGAATTAAGGCTATTAGGCCGAGTGATAATGAATAAGGATGTTTATATCGTGTAGGAACACGAAGTACCAGGAACACCAGCAAAGGACAAGCTCTTGTGAACATAAAGAACTAGTCTAGTGGAATTCACTACATTAACGGGTGAATGGGCTTACTAACGTCATACTCGGTTGGAATGATGCACACAACTTAAAGTTAAAAACCACTTATTGGTTGTGAGGTGGAATTTTAACATCATACCCGGTTGGGGTGATGAGCAAATTAAGCTAAAAATCACTTACCTATTGTGTGTGAGATTTTATATCATACCCGGTTGGGGATGATAAGTACATCAAAATGAAAACCCACTATTTAGTAGTTTTTTAAACATCACAACATAGAGGAGTGATGTGAAAATGACGCGGAAAAAAAACTACTTACAAGTTGTGAGTAGATCATACCCGGTTGGTATGATTAAGATTTCTCGAAGGAAGTGAAAAACCTGTTCATCGGTCATGAGCGAAGGTATCCTCATATCGAGTCGGTATGATGGATAGTTGAAAACATATTTTGTTAGAAGTACTCTCCCCTAACTATGTGCCAATGCTTAAATGATTTGGGAGACCTGCTTGACGGGAGCTCGAATAGCTCTTATAGGTCGGGGGCCTCGGTTTTGGAACTTGGGGGGGCTAATATGACCGGTTTTGAAAATCTCGAACAAGTGATCCACAGGCCAGTGGGCATGAGTAGGAGCTCGTAAACAAACATGAGATATGTGCCATAAAACTTTAATAAATGAATTGTTTGGCCATGGTACCAAGACAGGACTGACATATTCAGTCAACTAGTGGCAGTGCGACATGACAGGTCTCCGGACCAGTCAAGACAAACAGCTGGAGGTTCAGTTGAAGGTTAGGGTTGTTGGACTAGTGGCACCCCAGATTATATGGCATGATAAGAAAATACTGATTGTGCATGCACTGTGATAACGGGACCATCATGACATCCAAGAGGGGTAGTGATGCGTCCTAAGGACCCTGGACGACCTGGTGAGTATAAGGGTAGTTCATCGTATCAGGTAATCGTGCAAAATTTGGAGTAGCACCAAGCGCATGAGACTGGGGTGGGGATGGGTTGAGGTCTCTGTTCTCATTTGGACACGGAGAATTGTTACGGGATTGAGGGTCGGATGTCACAAACATCCACCCATTCTCAAGGTAGAAGTGGACGTACTTCTATCTAGGTGGCCAGTAAAGTCACTCTAACGTCACAAGTGGGTTCAGTGGACGTACTGGCCTGTAAATGTGTGTTTGACCTTCATGACGAAGGATGTGTGTTAGGTAATAACACACCGTGATTAATAAGAAATGTTGGTAAAAACCGAGATTTGAAATGAAAGGATTTTTGAAAGAAAGGAGTCTGGCACACTCCAATACAATTGTTTTTCCTAAAAGTTAAAAATTTTGAAAACCCATTCACTGAGTTGTTGTACTCACCCCTTCCCTTATATCCCTTTCAGGAAATTCCGGAAAGCCTACCCTTAAAGACCATCAACTAAGATGCTTGTGAGACATGTATGATTAATTTAAAATATTATGCAGTTTTGATTTATGTTAGTCTAGGAAAAGGTGCAGGTTTAAATGACGCCTTACTCTTTATGGTTTATAATAAGGGGAAACCCTTTAATAAATCGGGAGAGTGGCGGGTTGATCACGGGGATCCGACCAAATCGAGTTAGGGTGTGACAACTTGAGTGGTATCAGAGCTTGTTTCCTCGAATACATAATTAAGACTAGAAAATATATTTACTAATAGGATTGATCTTAAAATTTTCAAATGGCTTCTAGGAGTGGAACCAAGAAAACAAGGAATGACTCTACTCAACACTCTATCGTCGTAGGAAGAGAACCCTAGAAGCTTCATAATGCTTGAGGCATGGTAGAAATCTCAAAAGACCAAATGGGGAAGTATCCAGGAAAATGGTGCTAGGACATATTGATGGCACAACTCTAAGTACAAAGGAAGCCATGCGTGAAGTTATAAACGTCAGCAAATGACGTATAACCTTACCTAGGAGGATACTTATCAAGAATCCCATAGATCCATATTATTTTATGACCACTTTCTATAATAGGGCAAAAACCCCTAACATATTGTACTCTTCTATTAATGAAGTATTTCCAATTCCAAGAAACCTTGTCTCTCAAAGGATGTAATCACGTTAGGAAGATGGCCCCAAGAAAAGTAACCAAACAAAACCGTGATTCCCTAGACACCACGAAGATCAAGGATAAAGGAATGAATCAAGGAGATTATTAGGCAAAGAAGGCATGACAAGAAAACTGTCATGGCAAGAAGTCTAGGAGAACTTTTGGGGTAACTAAGCAAGGAAAAACCTATTATAAGGTACAAAGGAAATAGAATGAAGGACTGTTCCACATCCCTAGGATTTAGAACAATACTTTTCAAGAAAGACGTCCTCACAACTACAGGAAATCCGAAAGGATACCATCGCAAGAAGCACGACTCTAGCTTGTTGTTTCAACCATAGACAAGAGTAAGCTCTTCAAGATCTTAGCGAAGTGGCAAGAAGGAAAAAAAAGGCTAAAGGTAGGACCTCAATAAAACCACAAACCAAACAAAAAGATAGCTAAAGAGAATCCTTCCTTAAAGAAGAAATTCCAATAATTTAGGAGCAAAGAAAGGAGTACACCCACAAGAGAAGACAAACCTAACAATTGATGATAAATGGGATGTCCTGAGATTGCAAGTACAACTTCTTTTGGAAAAAGCAGAGAAGTCAAAATTGGTATCTCTTACCAACATAGCAGAAGTAAGCAAAACATAATAACAAGATAGTCAAAGAAAATGAATGATGCCCTAAGGGGGACCGGGAAGTAGTAAGGAATGCACTCTAAAAAGGGCACTAGAAGGATCATTAAGGACAAGAATATTTGAGAGACAACTGCTTCAAGAGAATTAGATAAGGGAATAATAGTAGGGGCGAGGCAAGTAACGAACTACCCTCGTGAAGGTCATAAAGTAAACTCCAGCAAAGAAGGAAGAGGTGGGAAGGCCAAATATTGGAGAAAAGAAGGATGAAAGAAATCCTTAAAAGGACCAATGACCAAATTAATGACAAAATTCAAGCAAAGAAAGGAGTAGGTAAGTCTTTCACATAATGGTCAGGAAATCTTGAAACAAGGAAAATTTAAACTCTCCCTAAAAGTAATAGACATGTACTGTGGTATGAGTGGGGATGAGGATAGAGTATCAAAGATATACCCGCAAAATTTTAAGAGCAAGGATAAACAGAAGAGGACGACATCAAAGGATGCCATTTAAAGGTAGATATTCCCTAGAACCAAGGAAAAAGGGGAGAGTCCTATCAAGGAAGGAAACCATGGAAAGGCGTATGTATCCCAACTAAGAGATATTGGAACCAAGTGAAAGGGACAAAGAGATAAGCTTACAAATGAAGCACAAGCTGATATGAAAGAACCAAGAAAGAATACTGGGATGACCCACGAAAATAGGCTAAAAGGAACGGGGAATAGGAATTTAGCATTAAAAGATGCTGTGACAAGTAAGAATGTGTGGAATACCCATAATAAGAAAATAAAGAAGAACGTCCGAGAAAATGTTGGAAAAGTAAGCCCTCCAAATAAGGTGTGGCTAAGGAGAAATAACCATAATTGGTAAGACGAGTCATAGTCCACACGCGCATGTGAAGCCTAAAGAGTGGACGACTAAGCATAGTGTTGAATGCACAGAATAAAACCAATAATCGAAAGTATCCCAAGTAAAGAATAAGGGATGAAACAGAAGTTTTGAATAGAGAAGGAAGGAATCCTAGCTTGTCAGTAAATTATTGGAAAACCCAATAATGGAATTGGAAAAACTCAATAAGGAAGTTGAGAAAGGATGAATGGGTAAGGAAAATTGACACAGTTATGTTAGTTGATTTGATAATGGTGAAGATAGTCGAGGAATACTACCAGAAGAAAAGAGGGATGAAGTTATACAACCCCTGAGAGGTTGGAAAAATTGGGAATAAAGTTAACAGAGGTGTTCTAGAAATATAATGGGCATAGAGACAAGGTCTAGAAAATGCCATGTAGTAATGGAGCATGTAAACCCAATAGTCCTGAGGAAAATATGACTCAAAATAAGGAAGAGTCAGTTAGCAAGCATGACAAGGTCAAGGATAAGATATGGACTGAAATTGTAATGAACAATGGATGAAGGAAGAGTTGAAATAAGATGAAAAGGTGATAATAAGGAAAATCATGAAAACAGGAATGTAATGTTCTAAAGGACATCGAGCTAAGGGTTTCAACGACCAAGAGGTTAATTAGATGCGAGAATAGTTAGGTATCTTGGAATTCCCAATCCTGAGTATGTGACCTCAAAGGAAAAAAAATGTTGCTCTAAATAAAGAAAGATGTGAATCTAAGGACCGGTGCTAGAGAGAGAACCGACAAAATTTCGATGATAAAATTCTAACTCAATTTGGCATCAATTAATGTAATTCTTGATTCTAGGATGAACCTTAGGATAAGAGCTATCTGCCCAGATCGAAACCTCGGACCGTTGTGCCCCTGACGGTGAGTAATTGAAGCTTTCTCTCTCCATAGTCTATTTTTCGGCGAAACTCCGTTTGAGCTCATTCCAACGTCAAAACTTGTGATTCAAAGTGTTATTGAATCATATAAAGATGTAGGAACACAATTTTAACTTCAATTTCAACAATTAGCAATGCTTAATCGGTCAATTTGATGAAATTAAATTCGACTGTGTTAGGAAGTTGAAATTAGGGGAAACAATTGTGGAAAATTGGGGATTTTCGAAAATCCGAAGGACCAAGATGCAATTTTATAAAATTGAGGGTCAATTTGGCATGATAAAGATGTTACAGGGCCAATTGAAGAATTTTAGAATTTTTGTGGTGAAACTTACCATTTTTGTAATGGAAGGGCAAAATGGTAATTTTGGAAAAGTTGGGGGGACAAAATTGGAAATTTGGGAAATTAAACCCCTTTTTGTGAATTTGAATAAATTGAGGTACAAGGTGAATTTTAAATGTTTTGGGACTCAATTTGAGGAAAAACTGGCATTTGGGACTTAAAGTTAAAGAAAAATAACTTTAGGGACCTAATTGTAAATAAATAAAAAGTTTGAATTTCTCATTCATTTGTAATGAATGAAGGCTATTAGGCTAAGTGATAATGAACAAGGATGTTTATATCTTGTAGGAATACGAAGTACCTAGAACGCCAACAAAGGACAAGCTCGCGTGAATACAAAGAACCAGTTTAGGGGAATTCTTGGCATTAACGGGTGAGTGGGCTTACTAACGTCATACCCGGTTAGGATGATGAGCACAACTTAAAGTGAAAAACCACTTACCGGTTATGAGTGGGACTTTTAACATCAGACTCCGTTAGGGTGATGAGCAAATTAAGCTAAAAACCACTTACTAGTTGAGTGGGATTTTATATCATACCCTATTACGGTGATGAGCAAATTAAGCTAAAAACCACTTACCAGTTGTGAGTGGGATTTTATATCATATCCTGTTGGGGATGATAAGTACCTTGAGATGAAAAGTCACTACTTAGTGATATTTTAAACATGACAACATAGAGGAGTGATGTGAAAATGACGCGAAAAAAAACTACTTATAAGTTGTGAGTAGATCATACTCAGTTGGTATGATTAAGCTTTCTCGTAGGAAGTGGAAAACCCGTTCATCAATTATGAGTAGAGATATCGTCATACCTAGTTAGTATGATGGATAGTTGAAAACATATTTTTTCAGAAGTACTCTTCCCTGACCGTGTGCCAATGCTTAAACAATTTGGGAGACCTTCTTGACTGGAGCACGAATAGCTCTTATAGACCAGGGTCCTCGGTTTTGGAATTTGGGGGCTAATATGCTCGATTTTGAAAATCTCGAACAAGTGGGCCATAGGCCAGTGAGCATGAGCAGAAGCTCGTAAACAAACATGAGATATGTGCCATAAAAATTTAATAAATGAATTGTTTGGCCATTGTACCAAGATAGGGCCGACATATTTAGTCAACTAGTGGCAGTGCGACATGATAGGTTTCTGAACCAGTCAAGACAAATAGTTGCAGGTTGAGTTGAAGGTTGGGGTCGTTGGACTAGTGGCACCATAGATTATATGGCATGATAAGAAAATACTGATTGTGCATGCATTGTGATTACGGGACCATCAAGATGCCAAAGAGGGGTAGTGATGCGTCCTAAGGGCCTTGGATGACCTGGTGAGTATAAGGGCAGTTCATCGTACTAGGTGACCGTGAAAAATTTGGAGTAGCACCATGCGCATGAGACCGGGGTGGGGACGGGATGAGGTCTCTATCCTCATATGGACACGGAGAATCATTACGGGATTGAGGGTCGAATGTCGTGAACAACCACTCATTCTCAAGGTAGAAGTGGACGTGCTTCTATCTAGGTGGCCGGTAAAGTCGCTCTGACGCCATGTCACGCCCCGACCCGGTTTGGTCGGATCCCTGTGATCAACCCGCCACTCTCTCGGTTTATTAAAGGATTTCCCCTTATTGTAAACTATAAAGAGAAAGGCATCCTTTAACTTGCACATTTTCCTGGAATAGCATAATCAAAACTGCATGAAATTTAAAATTTTACATACTTGTTTTATAGGCATCTTAGTTGACGGTTTTTAAGGGGAGGCTTTCCGATTTTTCCTGAAAGGGATATAAGGGAGGGGGTGAGTACGACTACTCAGTGAAAGGGTTTTTAAAAGCTTTTGACTTTTAAGAAAAACATGTATATGGAGTGTGCCAGACTCTTTTGTTTTAAAAAATCCCTTTATTTAAAAATTTAGGTTTTTCTACCATTTCTTATTTACCACAGTGCGTCATCACCCAACACACATCCTTCATCATGAAGGTTACACACATTCGCAAGTCAGTATCACTACTGAACCCGCTAGTGGCTTTGGAGAGACTTTTCCTGCCACCCGGATAGAAGTACGACCATTTCTACCCTGGGAATGAGTGGATGTACATGACATCCGACCCACAATCACGAAATCACTTCTTCGTGTCCGTATGAGGACAGAGACCTCATCCTGTCCCCACCCCGATCTCATGCACTTGGTGCTACTCCAAATTTTGCACAGACACCTGGAACGAGGAACTACCCTTATAGCCACCAGGTCGTCCAGTGCCCTTAGGACGCATCACTACCCCTCATGGGCATCTTGATGATCTTGTACTCACAGTGCATGCACAAACAATGTTTTCTTATATTGCCATGTAATCTGTGGTGCCACTAGTCCAACGGCCCCGACTCTCAACTCAACCCGCATCTGTTTGTCTTGACTAGTCCGTCGACCTGTCATGTCACACTGCCGCTAGTTGACTGAGCATGTCAGTCCTATCTTGGTACCATGGCCAAACAATTCACTTATTAAGTTTTATGGCACATATATCATGTTTGTTTATGAGCTCCTGCTCGTGCCAACTGGCCTTGGGCCCACTGTACGAGATTTTCAAAATCGGGCATTTAGCCCCCAAATTCCAAAATCGAGGCCCCAGGCCTATCAGAGCTATTCGAGCTCCCGTCGAGAAGGTCTCCCAAATAGTTTAAGCATTGGCACACAGTCAGGGGAGAACACTTCCGACAAAATAGGTTTTCACTGTCCATTATACCAACCGGTATAAGGACATCTCCGTTCATAACCGATGAACGTGTTTTCAACTTCCTTCGAGGAAGTCTCATCATACCAACCGGGTATGATCTACTTACAACCGGTAAGTAGTTTTTTTCGCATAATTTTCACATCACTTTCTCTAAGTGGTGATGATTAAAATACCACTAAACAATGGGTTTTTATACCGAGGTACTTATCATCCCCTACCGGGTATGATATAAAATTTCCTCTCACAACCGATAAGTGGTTTTTATCTTTAAGTTATGCTCATCATCCCAACTGGACATGATGTTAGTAAACCCACTCTCCCGATAATGCCGTGAATTCTACTAGACCGGTTCTTGGTATTCACATGAGCTTGTCCTTGCTGGCATTCCCGGTACTTTGTGTTCCTACACGATATGAATAACCTTATTCATGATTACTCGGCATAACAGCCTTCATTCATTTCCAATGAATGAGAAAACCCAAACTTTTAGTTAATTGCAATTAGGTTCCTAAAGTTATTTCTCTTTAACTTTAAGTCCCTAATGTCAGTTCTTCCTCAAATTGAGTCTCGTAACTTTTAAAATTTATCCTGGGACCTCAATTTATTCAATTTCACCAAAAGGAGTTTAATTTGCCAAATTTCCAATTTGGTCCCCCAATTTTTTTAAAATTATCATTTTTCCCTTCTTTTACAAAAATAGTAAGTTTTGCCCCAAAACTTCCAAAATTCCTCAATTAGTCCTCCAACATTATTTTCATGCCCAATTGACCCTCAATTTCATAAAATTATATTTTGGCATTTAAATTTCAAAAATCCCCAAAATTTTCCCCCAATTTCAACTCTTCAACACTACCGAATTTGATTTCATCAAATTGATCAATCAAACACTTCTAATTATTGAAATTGGAGTTGAAGTTGAGTTCCTGCATGTTCATACGATTCTAAGGAACTTTGACATGCAAATTTTAACGCTGGAACAATCTCAAACAGAGCTTCGTTGGAAAATAGACTGTAGAGAGAGAAAGCTTCGATTACTCACCGGTGAAGGCACGACGGTCCGAGCTTTCAATCTGGACAGATAAGTCTTGTCCTGAGGTTCATCCTAGAATTAAGAATTGCATCAATTAATGTGGAATTGGATTAGAATTTCGTCATTGAAATTTGGTCGACTCGCTCTCTAGCACCGATCAAAAATTGTAAAGGGGAGCCGAATTAGCTTACCTTTCGGTCCTAATTTGGTCGTGGAAAGGCTGAGGAAGTGTTGGGAGGGCTTGGTTTAGCATGAGGAGGGCTTGAAATGGCCAATTTTAGCTTGGCCGAAATAGAGCAGCTTCGGTCCGCTAGAGTTGCTTCACTATTCCATCATGTCGGCACTTCTCCAACGATTCTCGGATTGACTGGAGTTTGCTTTCAAATAGTTGTCTTCTCCCCGATTCTAAAGAGCCCAACCTTTTATCAAGTAAAAGCTCTAGTTCGAGCTTTACCGGGAAATGGAGCAGTAGAGTGAAAGAGAGAAGTGTTCAGGTGTGAGGAGAATGAAATGGGGATGACCTCTTTATATAGGCTTAAAACCCGTTTATTAAATGGGCAATATTTATTACTAATATTAATATTGCCATAAATTATTGGTATTAATTCTAATAATTTAATTTCAGTATTAAATTATTTGTATTAATTCCAATAATTTAATTTAAGTATTAAATTATTGGTATTAATTATAATAATTAAATATATATATATATATATATTAATTTATGGTTATTTATGATAACACGTACATAAAAATTTTTGACCGAAATTTCGGGTTATAAAAAAAAATTCATACTTCCCAAGAGCCAAGAGGTCACCCATCCTCACACTACTCTCGGGCAAGCGCACTTAACTTCAAAGTTCTTATGTAATCTTGTTCACCTAAACCAATTTAGTTTTTGTCTTCTAAATTTTCTTAAATTTCTTTTCTAATGTTTAATGAACCCTTTAGATCACCCGAAAGTTGTAAATTTCCATATTGCGTGTTCTCAAATGTAAACTGGCTCGGTTTTCTTACTCGGTTTGACCGATTTTTTTCTCGGTTTTCCTTAACTCAAAACTGCGGGGTTTACACGCCACAAGTGGGTTCAGTAGACGTAGTGGCCTGTGAATGTGTGTTTGACCTTCATGAGGAAGGATGTGTGTTGGGTGATGACACACTGTAATTAATAAGAAATGGTGGTAAAAACTGAGATTTGAAATGAAAGGATTTTTGAAAGAAAGGAGTTTGGCGCACTCCAATATAATTCTTTTTCCTAAAAGTTTAAAATTCTAAAAACCTATTCAGTGAGTCGTTGTACTCACCCCCACCCCCTCCCCCTTATATCCCTTTTAGTAAATTCTGGAAAGCCTACCCTTATAGACCATCAACTAAGACGCCTGTGAGACCGGTATGATAATTTTAAAATATTATAAAGTTTTTATTTATGTTATTCCAGGAAAAGGTGCATGTTTAAAGGATGCCTTACTCTTTACGGTTTATAATAAGGGGAAACCCTTTAATAAACCAGGAGAGTGGTGGGTTGATTATGGGGATCCAATCAAATGAGGTCGGGACGTAATAGTCGGGGAGTGGCGGTATTGTGCAAGCTTCCCAGGTCTTCTCTGGTGGCCCTCGGGCTGAAGGGAGGGTGTAGTTGGATAGAGAACTTCCTCCCAATTCTAGGGACACCAAATGTAGCTGCAAAGGTCGAAGAAAGCCCTAATGTCGGAGCTCTAGTTTGCTGCTCATCGAAAAATGGAGCACTTCACCTTCTTCGGTCGTTTGTGGGATGGGGAGGACGAGTGGATGAGTGCTCTTTATATATGGAGCTCAGCAACTGACCGAGTTACTGACTAGCATAGGACTTAACCCCATACTCGGCAACCAGTGGTCATACTGGAGCTCTTTCTAGGTCGTTGGAGGACTCACATTCCTTCTCTCTCTCCTTTCTATCAACTGACTGAGGAAGAAGATGATGACGTGTCAAATGTGCCACGTGGTGCACTGTGATTGGTCAATTATTTTGACATGGCATTCCTACTCAATCGCCGCGTCAACCATTGACCGGTTGACCAGACATATGGCAGCCTCCCATTGGTTGTTCATGTCTGTGTGGCTGCTGACCGGGCACCCGCTGACCATTGACTGGTTGATCGGTCTGGTTCGTTGACTGGCTGGACTATTGACTAGTCCGATCCGGTTCGACTGGGTTCGGTGACCCAAATTCAAAAATCGGTCGGTTCAGGCCTAATTTGACTCATTTTCTAAAAATTAAAAATTTCTAAATTAATATAAATTTATTCTCTATCTAATGGTGGTCTCAATTTTCCAATTTTACATTTTTAAGACACCTAGAAAAATGAATCATTGAACTGGTTCACTATGGTTCAATCTGGTTTACCTCGAACCAGTCTAGTTTTCCCATCCAATTCACTTTATTGTTCTTCCCCATGATTCTTATGACTTCTTGGTCACTTGTAATTTACCAATTTCCCATTTTAACCCTTGTTTACCATTTTTAGTTCACTTAACAGCTAGGTTTTCTCATGAAAATCGTTAGTTCTTCTCTCAGTTTCCCTTGGTCTGAGAGGATGGGTTTCACAACTCTCCCATTCTTTTAGGAGTTTTATCCCCAAAACTTAGTTGTTCACCCTTTACATCAGAACTAAATTCCCTTACTGTCAACGTGGGGTTTGATTTGATACCCTACCACTTCGGTTGCTCCTTTTTTACTCACTAATTTACTCCCTTAGACTTGGATCCTTTGACTTGTCTTACCCCCCGTGTCCATGTAATTTCTTAGATCCCATGCTTCCTACTGTTTGAGGTTGGACCTTTCCTCTTAAGGGTTTTTTCTGGAATTGGGAGTTCTAAAATGTCCGACCGTACCCTGGTCTATTTATTCTCTTGGTCATGGAAACTCCTTAGCTCGTTCTCCCATCGAGCTTTTTGTACTTATCTTTCACGGGCTTCAGGGTTGTCCCTCTTTTGGTCCATTAATCCGTTCTTTCATACTTCAGTCCCCCTTTTTATTGGGACAATTGAACCTATGTGTCCCTTGCAGCATGACTCTTGCTTTTGGTTATTTCTCTTTAGACTCAGAGTCCTTCTTACTTTGAGGTTCGGACCGAATTCTTCCACTCCCCTCCTTAGAGTGTATTCCCTTATTCTTCCTCTTGCGTTGTCAAAATGTTTCATTACTCGATTTCAGTTCATGCATCTCTTCCATGCACTTAATATCCTTTTTATATTGACGTTAGGCTTTTTATAAGCATTTGGGTTTTCTAAGTTTATTCGTCCTACACCACTTCCTTATTGGATTTTCCTTTATCCCAACTACATGCCTCCAGTAACCTGGCATGTTCTAGACCTGTCCTCGCCCATGATACTTCTGAAACATTCCTTCCGCAATCCTCTAATTTATTAGGGATCGTGGGGTTCCGCCCTTCTTTATCACATGGTAGCATTCCTTCACTACCCTGGGGGTCATCGAGTTACTCAATGCATACATCCATGATTTGATCATTTCTCCCTTACCTCGTAGGTGTCCGTTTTCTTGAAATTCGAGCTTTTTCAGCATCAAATCCTTACTGTTTCTTCCATTAAAGGGTATCTCCCTATGCTTTCCTTCTTACGTGGATAGGATACCATTCTAGCCTCACTTCTTTTAATGTGTTCTCCCGGAGTATCGAATTTCTCCTCATTGCCTCCCTTATATCGCACCTCAACTAAACTATATTGCAGGCTTCATGCTTGTTCTGTTAAATCTCCCTCATCGTTTTAATGACATTTTGGTTGTCTTAGAATCCCATGTATGGGTTACTTGCCTACTCTTTTACCCGTCATCCAACGGATTATCCTCGATTCCTACTACCAGGGTTCCCTATCACTTCACCACTAGCTTAACTCACCTCTCACTTCTCCGTTCGGTTGGATGTCTCATTGCCATTTCATGATTACCCTTGCTGTCACTTACGAGGGTTCCTTTTGGGCGGGGAAGCCCCCTTTTTTATTTGTCCTTAGGAAGGGTCTTTGGCCTAATTCAATTTCTGCTCGTGTATCCTAGGTTGGGACTTCCGCCTTCATGACCAGGCACTCACCCTATCGTTATCCTTGGCCAGTGTCCTCCCCTAGTATCTTCACACCCTCTTTTGTGGCCGTATCCTTAGTACCCACCATTGGCTTCCTTGATCTCTACTCAGTTTGTCGATCGTATCTTACCCTTCCTTTGGTTGACAACATCCCTACTTAGGGTTCTCGTCCTTTAGTACATCATTGCTCGTTTTGGTCCTCCCACAACACTTTACTCTAGATTATCCCGTGCGGTTTCCCCTTAACTTTCTAAACCCACTAGGGAGGGGTTACTCTGTTAGTTCTTTTATTCTTGGTTCCGAACCATCCTTGCCACTCTTGGGGATCTTTCTTAATGTTCTCTTGCCCCCATTTTAGCCTTACTATTCTAGGGGTTTCCAGTTCCTGTCGTCTTCCTTTGGGGTAGTTGGTACTAAACCTTAGGAAGCTAGGCAGCTAATCCATCTTGAGTTTGTTTCTTAGCTAGGGTTCATTACTTCTCCTTGCCACCTAAGGTTTCGTGGCACCCCATGCCTCCTTTGGATGGGAATGTATCCCCTTTTGCAAGTACCTTCTTCCTAATCCCAATGTTCCCATAGTTCAAGGGTTTTCTAGGTCTACTAGTGCTTTGTAAGCTAAGAATTTTCCAGTTCCTTCGTCCTTTCACGTGGTACTTTAACTTTCCGAGGCTCCTTCGTGATGGGGGTCACTTCTATCCATCATATTTCTCATTGCACGAGAGTGAAATCAAATGGGACCTTTTATTCATTAACCAATGAAGCCTTGAATATGGCTTATTACAGGAATCAATTTCAAGGACTTTATCGTTCCATTCCTAACCTCTCATGTTAACTGGCCTAGAGTTTAACATGGGTGGGTTGCGAGATTCTACGTCAGTTGTCCTGACACACCTACCCCTTCTTTTAGGTGGATAGTCACCTCTGTGGTATCTCCCACATCGGGGCACGAGTTCATGTTAGGCTCTTCAAATTCTGAGGAAGATGACGTGCTGGGAGCCCTCCTAACTCGTACTTCATGTGCGACCTCGACTTCACACTTGTTCAGGACTGTGGCCTCGTATGCGTAGGCGCATTACATATGCTTTGTTGTACACGTGCCACCGTGTATCAGGAGAAATTGGTGAAAGACTCTCACGTAGTTGGTGTAGGCTTCCCATAAGTTTCTTTTAGCCTCTTCTCGAATCTAGGCTTGATCCAGTTCTCAGTGTGGAGAGGTCTCATCTCCCACCGAGCGAGGAGGGGTCCTCCCTTGAGGTTCTCTCTATGGGATGGGCTCTTCCAACTTCTCTATTGTAAATCCCACTCCTTTAGGATGAGAAAATCGGGAAAAGAACCGGTCGACCCAAGTGAGAAAATTGAACTGATTCACGAACCCAACCAATAGAGAAAGGGTAAACTGGGAAATTTATGGATCCTGAGTGACCTAAAAAGACACAAAAGTCATGAAAAAGGACTTTAGGATGAAATGGAGGTGAAAACCAAACCGGTTCAAGGGAACCGGACCTGAATCGGATTGAATCAGTTTCTAAATTCATTTTTCTAGGTGGCTTAGAAAATTCAAATTGGAGAATTGAGGCCACCATTGGATAGAGAATGAATTCAAAAATTTTTAATATTGAAAAACTCGGTCGAATCGGGCCTAAACCGGGCGGTTTAAGCTTTGAACTTGGCTCGGACCGGTTCGGTGTGGTTCAGAATAATGTCATCTTCTTCCTTCAGATGACAACATTGTTCACTCGCCAGAAAATCAAGCAGCGCCGATAAAGATGAAAAGTCTCTAGCTAGGGAGTTTTAGGCAATGAATGACGGCCATTAAGGCACCAATAGAACGACAAGAAGTCCCTGAGCTTCCTATATAAAGAGCCCCTCCTATCCATCCTCCTCACACCTGAAAACTCCACACTCTCCCTACTGCTCCATTTTTTGGTGAAGCTCAAACCAAAGCTCCGACTTGGGCATTTTTCTGAGCCAAAGAAGGTGCGGTCGAGTTCTTTGCATTCAGGGAGAAGTCAGCTACACGCCTATAGTCTCCATCTACTCCAAGGGTCACCGGAGAAACGCTAGCGTGATAGAATAGTGAAGTAGTTCCGGTGGACCGAAGCTGCCCTATTTTAGCCAAGTTGAAAATAGCCAATTCAAGTCCTACTCGGGCCAAACCAAACCCTCCCAATACCTCAACAGCCCTCCTACAACTGAATTAGAGCAGAAAGGTAAGCCAATTTGGCTCTCCTTTGTAAATTTCGATCAATGCTAGAGAGAGAACCAATTGAATCATATGGAGGTAGGTGTAGGAACTTCAATCTAACTTGAATTTCAACAATTAAACTCATTTGATCGGTCAATTTGATAAAATCAAATTCGACTGAGTTGGAAGGTTGAAATTGGGGAAATTTTGGAGATTTAAAAAATTTGAGGGACGTAGCTTTGGTTCAAGCTTTATCAGAAAACTAAGTAGTTGAGAGAGAGTGAGGTTTTCAGGTATGGGGAGAATGAATGGAGAGGGGCTATTTATATAGGTAGCTCGGGGACTCTCTGGTCATCCGTTTGACTCCTTAATAGCAGTCATTGATTGTTTGAAATATACTGAACAAAAACATTTCCTCTTCACCAGTGCTAGTTCAATTTTTCCGACAAGTGAACAGTGTTATCATCTAAAGGAAGAAGATGACACAGCTCCGAATTGTACTGAACTGGTTCGAACTAGGTTCAATGCCTAAACCGGTCGGTTCATGCTCGATTTGACTGAGTTTTTCAAAATTAAAAATTTCTAAATTCATTCTCTATCCAATGGTGGCATTAATTCTCCAATTTGAATTTTCTAAGCCACCTAGAAAAATAAATTTAGTATCCGATTCAATAGTGGTTCAAACCGGTCCAATCCGATTCAATCTGGTTCGGATCTGCTTCACCTGAACCGGTTTAGTTTTCTTTCCCCAATTATCCTAAGGTCCTTTTCCAAGGTTTTATGACCCTTTGGGTCAATCAAGAGTTGTAAATTTCCCTATTTGCCTGTTCTCTGATGATCGGATTTGTGAACCGGTTTGGTTTTCTCACTCGGTTTGACCAACTCTTTTCCTAGTTTTCCTTAACTCCATACATTGGGGTTTACAACTCTCCCCTCCTTTTAGGAGTTTTATCCCCCAAAACTTATTTCACATCATTTGTACTAGAATGAATTTTATTGATATAAATTTGTAGTTTATCAACCTACATCCATCTCGATTGTTTCCTTTATTTCTTATATCACATACTTAAGATTTTCTTTTTATTCACATCCCTTTCTCATTCCATGGATCCGTTTTATCATTGTAAATGTCCAATCCTTAAATAACATTTCTTGGATGCCATCCTTTCCTACTCACCTTGATTCTTGAGACCCTACGATTAGTCCTCGTATACCTCATCTTCGTTCTCACTTGCTCATAGTATTTATCTATTTCTTGGAGGTGAAGTTCACATCCCCCTCTATTTCAACACCTCTTAACTATCCTACAGACAACTTATTTAACCTTCTTATAGCCCTTAGTTCGTCATTCCTTTTTTTTTTGCCATTGATCTCTTTATGGCATTCCTCTGTCCTTATTTCTCAAAGGTATTGGCCTTTCCTTCTTTACTGGGATTGTGACCTTCCCAAGGGTCAATTCATTAACCGTCTTGCTCATTTTAACCTCATACTTTAATTGTTTTGAAATGATTGTCTCTCGAATCTTCGTATCCTTGGTATCCATCCCTTTCGCTTGTTTTGGGTATGATCCTTACTACTTTCCAATCCTTCTTGAGGTGTAGTTTATTTTCTAGAGGTTCTAGTTGTTATGGATTATTTCCTTCAATTGGATTCACCTAAAATCCCTATTTGTTTCTCTCCTCTCTTGCAAGTAGATCATGCTTGGCCTTCCAGATATTTACTTAATTTCCTATGTTCTTTAATGAGGTCCTGATTCCATATCCAGTTTATGATTTCTCATCTATTGATTTCCTTAGCTTGGAACTTCCTCCTTTCTATGATTTCACTTCCTATCTTCATTCTTCTTCTAGGGACTTTCATATTGGGATTTTCACATTCATTTTCCATACTACTACTTGAAAGTTCTCTCTTCATTCTTTCTTATACTTCTCAACCTTTGCATGGTGATTCACTATGGCTTTCTCCCCTATCTCTTATTCCTTTGTGTTTCACATCCTTATCTCTAAACAAAGTCCTTTATTACTATCGAGTTTCTAAGGATGTGTGTCCTAACTCTTTGCAAGTATTTGTATTATTCCTAAAGTTTCTTTCTATCGAACTTCTTTCTCTTCTATTTTCCTTGTCCTGTCTTACCTGTCTCAACATCTTTAGTTTCCCCCTAACGTTCTTTCTCTCTTCTAGATTAACTTTCATTCCTTTGGAATAGTCTATTTGTTTTCTTTACTCTTATCCTTTGAACCCTTCCTTAACTCCTTAGACTAATCCCCTATTCTTTTAATGCTCACTTCCTTTTGTTCTAACGTATCTTTCCTTTCCTTAGTTAGGATATATCTTCCTTGGGTGAACTATAAGAGTTTCTTCCTTGCCAAATCTCATTGTACTTCTGAGGAAAAATTTTAAAGCTTAAGGTTAACTAGAAATAACCTGTTTTTCCTTTCTTGGGTGATTTTCTATCCTGTTATGTTGATCTTTATTAGCATACACTTATTGTTTGAATTTATTAAGGAAACTTAGAAATTTTAGCAATAAGAATTTATCTTTCATTCATTCGAGAAGATTTTTTTGCCATACTTGACTTATTACAAAAATGTTCTACCCCATAATCCCTTGGGTCATAGGCCGAGAGTTATCCTTAGAACGGTTGTGAGATTCTTGATAATAAGGCCATAAGGAACTAGTTAGGGTCCACTCGTATTCCCTTATGGGATGAATTTCATGTATGGCCTCCAATCCGTACTACCTTAGTACCTTTACCTCACACTCATATGTCCACTTCATCCATTGGGAGGGATTGAAGTTGGGCTGAGTAGGTGGGGGTACTTGGTGGACTTTTATAAGGGTGGCATACACATCCCAATTGTTGTTCCAAGCCTCCTTCTTGGTTGGATTCCTCTCCGGTTGTTGGGCTGGAGGAGGAGTTGGGCTCCTAGGAGGAGGTACAAGTTCCTCTTGTGTTGGAGGAGAGTATGTGATGTCTTCTGGTTCCAATAAGGCTCCTACCAATTTTCAGTATCTTCCACCATGTCCTTGGGTACTCTTTTCTCGCCTTTTAAGAATCTTTGAACGGCTTCCTCCCTTGGATTGGGTGTCTTTTTCAGGGTTATGGGTGGAGGGTTAGATTTCACAACAAACTTCCTAGGGATTCTCCCTCCTACACGATAGTTAAAGATTGATTAATGTTAGGGCATAATATTGATAATGTTTCAAGGGAACTTAGCTCTGATACCACTCAAATTGTCACACCCCGACTTGGTTTGGTCAGATCCCTGTGAACAACCCGCCGCTCTCTTGATTCAAAAGGGATTTCCCCCTTCTTTAATTTAAGAGTAGCTAGGCGAAATCTTAACATTGTTCCCTAGAATAACATATATCAATAAAAATACAAGTTCAAGATAACTAAGCATACCTGTCAAAGGGTAAGGCATGGTGCTATCCCTAGTCATGTCTCTATTTCCTAAAAAGGGATGAAAAGAGTGGGTGAGTTTCTATAACTCAGTGAATGAGTAATTTTAAAGAAAATAAAGTTTTAATAAATAGTTTTGAATTAGAGTGTGTCAAACTCCTTATTTCCTCTAAAATATTTCACTCTCACAATCTCAGTTTTCATACTTATTTCTCATCATTAACCACAAATGGTGTGTTTATCAACCAACACACGCACTTCACCATGAAGGGAACCCACATTCGTAGGGCAACACGTCCAGTGCACCCACTTGTGGCATTGGAGCGACTTTACTAGCCACCTTGATAGAAGCACGTCCACTTCTACCATAGGAATGAGTGGATGTACGTGACATCTACCCTCAATCCTGTAAACTCTGTGTTTGTATGAGGACAGATACCTCATCTTGACCCCACTTTAGCCTCATGCGCATGAAGCTACGTCGAGCTTCCCTGACTGATGGCACGACAATTTGCCCTTATCTCCACCATGTCATCCATTAGCCCCTATGACGCATCACTACCCCTCTTAGGCATCTTGAAGGTCCTATACCTTAGTGCATGCACAAAACAACAGTTTTCCTCATAAGCCATTTAATCATTAGTGTCATTGGTCCAATGGCCCCAACCCTCAACTCGACCTGCAGCTATTTGTCTCGACTAGTCCGTCAACCTGTCATGTCGCACTGCCACCGGTCCATCGAGTATGTCGGTCCCGTCTTAGTACCATGGCCAAACATATCATTCATTTAAAGTTTTTATGGCTTAAACTCATGTTTGTTTACGAGCTCCTGCTTGTGCCAACTCGCCTTGGGCCCACTGTACGACATTTTCAAAATCGTGCATATTAGCCCCCAAGTTCCAAAACCGAGGCATCCGGCCTATCTGAGCTATTCGAGCTCCCGTCAAGAAGGTCTCCCAAAAAGTTTAAGCAGTAGCACTATAAACCCCGTCCCTTTAAAACAAGGAAACCGTGTAAAGAACCGGTCAACCTAAATGAGAAAAATCGAACCGGTTCATAAACCCGATCATCGAGGAATGGGCAATTTGGGAATTTACAACTCCCGAGTGACCCAAAGGGTTCATAAAACCTTGGAAAAGGATCTTAGGATGATTTGGGTGAGAACACCAGACCGGTTCAGGAGAACTGGATCCGAATGACATTGAACTGATTTATGAACCGAGTTGGTTCATGAACTGGAACAATAGAGAAAGGGCAAACTGGAAAATTTATGGATCTCGAGTGACCTAAGGAGTCACAAAAGACATGAAAAAGGAATTTAGGATGAATTGGAGATGAAAACCAAACCGATTTAGGTGAATCGGATCCGAACCGGATTGAACCGATTTGAACTACTATTGAACCGGATGCTAAATTCATTTTTCTAGGTGGCTTAAAAATTTTAAAATTGTGATTTGAGGCCACCATTGGATAGAAAATGAATTTATAAACTTTTAGATTTGAAAATTTTGGTCGAATTGGGGGTGAACCGGCCGTTTTAAACTTCGAACCCAATTCAGACCGATCCAGTTCGGTTCGAAATAATGTTGTCTTCTTCCTTCAGATGACAACACTGTTCACTCGCCAGAAAATTGTGTAGCACCGACAAAGCTAAAAACTCTCTGACCAGAGAGTTTTAGGCATTGAATGACCACCATTAAGGCACCAATCGGACGACCAAGAAGTCCCCAAGCTTCCTATATAAGGAGCCCCTCCTCATTCATCCTCTCGACACCTGAAAACTCCATTTTCTCTCAATTGCTCAATTTTCTGGTGAAGCTCGAACCAGAGCTCTCACTTGGGCACTTTTCTAAGCCAAACAAGGTGAGGTCGGGTTCTTTAGAACCGAGGAGAAGTCAACTACACGCCTGTAGTCTCCATTTACTCTAAGGGTCGCCAGAGAAGCACTGACGTGATCGAACAGTGAAGCAGCTCCGATTGACCGAAGCTGCCCTATTTCAGTCGAGCTAAAATCGGCCAATTCGAGCCCTTGTCAAGCCAAACCAAGCCCTCCCAACCCCTCCACAATCCTCCTACAGCTGAATTAGAGCTGAAAGGTAACCCAGTATGGCCCCCCTCTGTAATTTTTGACCGGTGCTAGAGAGAGAACCAGTAGAACTTTGATGATAAAATTCTCACTCAATTTAGTATCAATTGATGCAATTCTTGATCCTAGAAAGAACATCAGGACAAGAGCTATTTTCCCATATTGAAAACTCGGACCGTCACGCCCCCGATGGTAAGCTTTCGAAGATTTCTCTCTATAAGTACAGTTTTTCGACGAATCTCTGTTTGAGCTCATTTCGGAACCAAATCTTGTGATTCGAAGTGCAATTGAATCGTATGATGGTGTAGGAACTCTAATCTAGCTTCAATTTCAACAATTAAGTTTATTTGATCGGTCAATTTGATGAAATCAAATTCGGCAAAGTTAGAAGGTTTAAATTGGGGGAAATTGGGGAATTTTGAAAATTTGAGGGACTAAAGTGAAATTTCATAAAATTGAGGACCAATTAGGCATAATAAAGATTTTGGAGGACCAATTGGGCAATTTTTGAATTTTTGGTGCAAAACTTGCCAATTTTGTAAAGTAGGGGCAAAATGGTAATTTTGGAAAAGTTGGGGGACCAAATTGAAAATTTGGGAAATTGAATAAATTGAGGTCCCAAGGTGAAGTTTAAAAGTTTTGGGACTCAATTTGAGGAAAAACCAGCATTAGGGACTTAAAGAAAAATAATGTTAGGGACCTAATTGCAAATAGATGAAAAGTTTGGTTTTTCATTCATTTAGAATGAATGAAGGCTATTAGGCTGGATGATAATGAATAAGGATGTTCATATCGTGTAGGAACACGAAGTACCAGGAACGCTAGCAAGGACAAGCTCATGTGAATACAAAGAACCGGTCAAGAGGAATTCACTTCATTAACGGGTGAGTGGGATTTTTATATCATAACTGGCTGCAATGATAAGCACCTCGGAAATGAAAACTCACTGCTAAGTGGTATTTTAAACATCGCATCTGTGAGGAGTGATGTGAAAATTATGCGGAAAAACTACTTACTGGTGTAAGTAGATCATACCCGATTGATACAATGAAACTTCCTCAAAAGAAGTGGAAAATCAGTTCATTGGTTATGAGCGGAGATGTCCTCATACTCGATTGGTATGGTGGATAGTTGAAAAAACAACTAAAGTGTTAGCATGTCAAGCGAACCCCAAGTGGACATCAAGGGAAATTATTCTTGAGGTAAAGGATGCTAATTTAGTTTTGGGGACAAAACTCCTAAAAGGAGGGGAGAGTTGTAAATCCCATCCCTTCATAGATAAGAAAACCCGGAAAAGAACTAGTCATTTCAAAAGACGAAACCAAGCCGGTTCACAAACCATAACCGATAAGGAAAGGATAAATTGAGAAATTTACAAATCCCAAGTGATCTAAAGAGTCATAAAAACCATGGAAAGGAACCTTGGGACAAATTGGAAGAGAAAACTAGACCGGTTTAGGTGAACCGAACCTGAACCGGTTTGAACCATGATTGAACCGGTTGCAAAATTTATTTTTGTAGGTGGCTTAAAATATTTAAATTGGGGAATTTAAGCCACCATTGGAGAGAGAATGAATTTAGAAATTTTTAATTTTGAGAAAATCGGCTGAATGTGCCTAAACCGGCTAGTTTAAGCATTGAACCCGGTCGGACTGATCCGATCCAGTTAGGAACAGTGGCGTCTTCTTCCTTGAGATTACGACACTGTTCTTTCAATGTATGAATGGACAGCACTGATGAAGACAGAACGTCTCCGTTCAGGGTGTTTCAGGGCGAGGATAAGCTTGACTAAGATGTGAAATGGTCAGGCAGAGAGTCCCCAAACTCCCTATATAAAGAGATCCTCTTCATTCACCCTCCTCACACCTGAAATCTCCATTCTCTCTCAATTGCTCCATTTTCTGATGAAGCTTAAACCAGAGCTCCAACTTGGGCAGTTTTCTAAGCCCCAAAAGGTGAGGCCAGGTTCTTTAGATTCCAGGGGAAGTTAGCTCCATTTGAGCGAATCTCCATTTGAGCTCAATTCATACCAAAATGATGCAGTTCAAAACTCAATTGAATCGTATGGAAGTATAGTAACTGATCCATACCTTCAATTGCAGCAATTAACCCCGATTGAATGGCCAATTTGGAGAAATAAAATTCGGTCACTTTGAAGGGGAGAAATTTGGGGGAAATTGGGGATTACGTACAATTGAGGGACCTTTTGCAATTTCCCAAAATTGAGTGCCAATTCACCATGAAAATGATGTTGGAGGACCAATTGGTTGATTTTTGAAACATTTGGTGCCAAATTTCCATTTTTGGAAAGTAGGGGCAAATGGTAATTTTTGAAAAGTTGGGGACCAAATTGGAAATTTGGAAAACTTGAGCCCATTAAATAATTTTGAGTAAATTGAGGATCCAAAGAGAATTTTTGGAAATTTCGGGATTCGATTTGGGGAAAGGTTAGCATTAGGGACCTAAAGTCAAGGAAAATGAACTTTAGGGACCTAGTGCAATTAACTAACAATTTTGAACCTAGTCGTTCATACGTGAGAAACAAAGGTTGTTATGCCAAACTTTAATAGATAAGGGTGCCCAAATCGTGTAGGAACATGAGAGACCGGAATGCTAGCAAGGATAAGCTAGCGTGGAGGCAAAAATCGACTAGAGAAGAATACACCACAATCATCGGTTGAGTGGGCTTATTCACATCATAACCGGTTGGGATGATGAGCACTTTAGAAACGAAAAACCACTTGTGAGTGGAATTTTGGCATCATACCCAGGTGCGGTGATGGGTAAATGAAGTTAAAACCTACTTATCAGTTGTAAGTAGAGAAAATCATACTCGGTTGGAATGATGGACTTCCTTGAAGGAAGAAGAAACCTGCTTGTCGGTTGTAAGCGGAGGTATCATCACAATCGGTTGGTGAGATGAAGTGAAAATAGATTTTTGTCATAAGTGCTCTCCCTTGACTATGTGCCAATGCTTAAACTCTTTGGGAGACCTTCTTGACGAGAGCTAAAATAGCTCATATAGGCCAGAGGCCTCAGTCTTTGAACTTGTGGGGCTAGATGCCCAATTTTTTGGAAAATCACGTGTAGTGGGCCCAAGGCCAGTAAGCATGAGCAGGAGCACATAAACAAACATGAGATATAAAGCAAGGAATTCCTAATGAAATGAATGTGTGATTTAGCCATGGTACCAAGACAGGACTGACAGTACTCGATAGACTGGCAACAGTGTGTTAAGGTCAGTTCGACAGACCAGCCTAGACAAATAGCTGCAGGTCGTGTTGAAGGTTGGGGTCGTTAGACTAGTGGCACCAAAGATAAATGGCTATGGGAAAACTATTGTTTTATGCATGCGCCTGTGGTACAGGACCATCAAGATGCCCAAGAGGGGTAGTGATGGGTCCTAAGGGCTATTGGATGACATGGTGTAGATAAGGGTAGGTTGTCATGCCAGTCAGTCATGAAGCTCAGAGTTACTTCTTGCGCATGAGACCGAGGTGGGGTCGGGATGAGGTCTCCATCCTCAAATGGGCATGAAGTATTTTTGGGTATGAGGGTTGAACATCTGAGTTGTTCACTTAGACTCCGGGTAGAAGTCAAGGACTTCTATTAGGGTGGATGGTAAAGATGTTCTGATCCACAAATGGGTACAGTCGGTGTAACAGCATCTCGCGAATGTGTGTACCCTTCCTAATGAAGGGCGTGTGTTGTTTGTGAAACACACCTAATATGGAAATGGGAAAAAGGTTTTGAAAACCTTGGAAATGATTTGAGAATCCTTGCAAAAAGAATTGGTAAACCTTGGAAAAAGGTTTTGGAAAAAGAGATTGAAAATTGAGGGAAAACCCTTTTAAAAGAAAAGGTCACCCTTCGCGAGGTAAAGGTTTTTTGAAAACCAAATTTTGAAGAAAAACCTTATGTTTAAAGAAATGATAACCTTGGTGTGACTACTTTTAAAACTCACTCCCAACAGCCACTCACGAAGTTGTAGAACTCACCCCTCCCTTTTACCCCTTTTAGGTAACCGAGGAAAGACCTTTCTTAAAGACATTACTAATTTGGAATGAGACAGGTATGTCTACTTTAAATTACTCAGTTTTGTATAATGATATTCTAGGAATGATATGTAAAAAGGATGCCTTACTCCTCATGGTTTAGTAAGGGGGAAATCCTTGATAAACCACGAGAGTGGCGGGTTGCTCACGGGGATCCGACCAAATCGGGTTGGGGCGTGAGAGGATGACTCGAATTGAGCTCAACCAGCTCAGGTTGCCAATTGTCAAGAAGCGGTGGTACTGTGTGAGCTTCCTAGCTCTTCTTCGGTGGTCCTCGAGCTGAAGGGAGGGTGCAACTGGATAGAGAACTTCCTCTCGATTTTAGTGACACCAAATGCAGCTTCAAAGGTCGAAGAAAGCCCCGTTGTCGGAGTTTTGGTTTGCTGCTCGCCAAAAAATGAAGCAATTCACATTTTTCGCTCATTTGTGGGATGGGGATGACAATTGGAGGGGTGCTCTTTATATAGGGAGCTTGACAACTGACTGGGCTACCGACATAGAACTCGGCCCTAGACTCGGCTACTAGCGGTCATACTAGAGGTCTTCCTGGATCACCGGTGAACTCACCTTCCTTCTCTCTCTCCTTTTTGTGAGCTGACTGAGGGAGAAGACGATGACATGTCAGATGTGCCATGTGGCGTGCTGTGATTGGTCTATTAACCAGACTCGTGGCAGCCTCTCATTGGCTACTCGTGTCTAAGTGACATGCTGACCGGGCGTCCACTAACCATTGACTGGATATGTGGCAGCCTCCCATTGGCTGCTCGTGTCTTCGTGGCTGCTAATCGGGCACCCGCTGATCGGTCCAGTCCGTTAACCTGCTGGACCGTTAACCGACTGGACCATTGACTCACTAGGCTATTGACCAGTCCGGTCCGATCAAATTCGTTGACCCAAATTCAAAAATTGATTAGTCCATGCCCGATTTGACCGATTTTCTAAAAATTAAAATTTTCTATCTAATGGTGGCATCAATTTTCCAATTTGACATTTTAAGCCACCAATAAAAATGAATCATTGTATCAATTCACTATGGTTCAATCCGATTCAGGTCTGGTTTTCCCATCCAATTCACTGCATGGTTCTTCCCTATGATTCTTATGATTTCTTGGTCACTTGAGATTTTCCAATTTCCCATTTTAACCCTTCTTTACCATTTTCGGTTCACTTAACATCTCGATTTTCTCATGAAAATTGTCGGTTCTTCACGTGGTTTTCCTTGGTCCGAGAGAACGGTTTCACACCCAATCACCTTCGATCTTCTACAATCACACTGACCCTCCCACAACCCTCCTCAATCGACCCTCAACATCCTGGAACCTTTAAGGTAAGCCAATTACATCTCCTTTCGCTAGAATAGTAAAATTTCTTAACTTGGAGCACGAAAGATTCTCTCATCAAATTCTCATTGTTCAAGCTACCAATTGACGTTTCATTTGATCCTAGGAGGATCTCCTAGATGACACTAGCTATCCTTATTCAAAACTCCGACCACCATCCCCTCACCAGTAAAAACAAATGAAGCTCTCTCTCTAGAAAATTTTTTTGGTGAAGCTCCATTTGAGCTCGATTTTGGGTCAAATGTAGTCATTCCAAGGTCAAGATTCTTGTAGGAAGATAGGGGAAATGATTAGTACATGCTAGAAGGGAATTAACAAGATTACAACCATCAATTTGATGAATCAAGAATTCGTAGCCTTGCAAATTTTGATAAAATTGGACAATTTGGGAATTTTTGTGAAATTAACCTTAATTGAGGGTCAATTGGTGATTAAGGTGAAATTAAGGACTTAATTGCAATTAAAAATAATTTTTAGGAATTTAATTGCAATTAAAAGTATTTATATAAATTTATTTGCTATTTAATTGATTATTTAAGGTGTGAAATTTGCAAATAAAATAAACTAGGGATCTAAGTGGAAATATTCAGATAATTCAATGAGTTATTATTTGTGATAATGTAGGTATGTGATGAGAGAATTCTACCTATGACGCAAAAAAGCCCTGAGACATTAGAAATCCACCAAGGATGAACAAGTCACTAGATGCGAGTGAGTGGGATTGTTGGCATCATATCCGCTTGGGATGATGAATGCACTTTCTTATACCGAAAACTAAAAACCGTTTTCCCAAAATAGTCTCCCCTAATTGTGTGAAACTACGTAAAATTTTAGGAGATATTTCTATTGAAAGCATAAATCACGCACTGGATAGAACTAGAATTGCTCGAGTGGGACCAAGGCCTCAATTTTGAACTAAAGTGGACCAAAGGCCGTAGTTTGGAAAACTTGTGAAGTGGGTCCAAGACCAATGGGAAATTGCTTAAAACCCGTAGACAAGTTTACATTTATGAGTCTATGGAAAATCATCATAAATTGGTAAATTATGTGATTTAGCTACTAAGTCGAAGACGGGTTATCGAACTCATTGGGCTAGTAGCACCAAAGATAATGGTCTTAATTAAAAAACTTTTTCTTGTGCATGCTGAGATACAGAACCATCGAGTTGCCCAGTACGAGGTAGTGTTGGTTCTATGGGCTGCAAGACGACCTAGGAAGCATAAGGGAAGCATTGTCCTCTATTAAGACTGAAGAAGAAGGGGGAGAGGTCTATTCTCGCTATAGAGGACACAGAGATTTGATTTAGGTGTGGGGGTGGGTAGTGGAGCTCACTCAAACTTGTGGTAGAAGGTGTGACTTTCTACTAGAGTGATGGGTAAAGTCACGTCGAGCCACAAGTGGAATAGTCGGGGACTACACTATGAACGTGTGATCCCTTTAATGATAAAGGTTATGTGTTTGATTTTGGAAACCCTAAAAGTGTGTGATAAGAATAACATTTTAAATAATTACCTTCTTGCCCACTCACTGAGTTGTCAAACTCACCCCCGCCCTCCCTTAAACCTTTGAGGAAAAATATGAAGAGTACTATGGAGGAAGAGTACATCCCTTGATAAGCCTTATGCTATAATTATATTCCGCAATGTCTTATGGAAAAATGTACTTTTTCATAAATTATTTTGAAAATGTTTTGTTAGGTTATGCATGACTCATGTCGTTACCATAGTGGGTGTTATTCTATACCAGAAGTTGTGGCAGGTTGATCATAGGGTTCCAACCAAATCGGGTTGATGCATGATACAAATAGTATTTTGGTTAATACCTTTCTATTTGCACTACTAGTCCAACATGCTACAACTCAACTTTGGCTCAACAGCTTAAATACACATTATCCATTTTGTGATAACTTTTATCAGACTCATAAATCATAATTTATTTATGGGGTTGGACCAATTTCCATGGGACTTAGACCCACTGTATGAGTTTTCAAAACGTGGCCTTGGGACTACTTCTCTTTCAAAATGTTTGGTCTTGGACCTACTTTTACAAAACTAGATTTAACAAACTTTTTATCAGTCATACTTTCACTCATATCTTACATCGACAATTGGAATTTGATCGTTTCGTTGAAGTGTGTTCACACACCTTTCATGTGAAATCCTAAAATCATGGTTTATGCTCACTACAGAAATACATCCCGAAATAGTTTGAGCAATTTAACACAGACATGAGATTATATTTATGGAAAAGAAGTTTTTAAGAAACCATGCTCTTTAGTTTGAGTAATAACATGTCATCGGCCTAACTCGATGTTAGAAATCTCACTCATCCGTATTCTAAGACTTTGTTCGTCCCCGGGGATTTATGAACCTTGTGTGCCTTTGCTTTGCACGAACTACTAGGTGATTGGTTCCTACAATAAATTAGGCATTTAAGTCCCAAATCATAAGGTAATTATACTTAATAGACTTAACTTTTCATTAATTACAATTAGGTACTTAAGTTATACGTTATTTCAAATTAGGTCACTAAGATTATTACATCTTCCTTTTGGGTCCCTAATTTCTCCTTATTTTTAATTGGATCCTTAATTCTCAATAATTCCATAATAACCCTCAAATTTTTGAAAATCCCAATTTCACCCAATTTCTTCAAAATTACATTTTAGTCCCTAAATCTTTGATTCATCAAATTGATTGATTAAACTCCATCAATCTCTTCATATCATGATACTAATCAACTTCCCCACCTCCCTATGAGCATTCCAAGCTTTGAATCGTCCAATTTGACTTAGACTTAAGCTCAATTGAAGATTTGCCAAAAAATCTTTCTAGATAGAGAATGTTTTGTTTTCTTACTAGCGAATACACGATTGTCGGAGTTCTTGGTATGAGGAACTAACTCTCGTCGAGAGGATCCTCATAGGATCAAATTGCACCTCAATTGATAGCATGAGCAATAATAATTTAATTTAGTAAAATTTCACAATATTTGATCCGTAAATTCACTATTCTGATGAAGGGCGGCAGTAATGGCTTACCTCTTGGACTCATAGAGGACTAGGGTCAGTCATAGAGGGATGGAGGATGGTTGGCTTGATCTTAGGAGGTCCGAAGATGGCCCGAAACAAGCTTGATTCGTTTAGGTAAGGTTCGGGCCGCAGAGCAAGGTTACTGTGCGATTCCCCCGACATTTCCTTGGCGATCCTCAAGTAGAAAGAAGTGTGTAGGAAGGTACTGGACTTTCTCAGGATTCCAAGGAACCTGATTTAGCATTCAGAAGTGAAGAAATGGGTAGATGTTGAAGCTCTGGGTCAAGGATGATCGAAAATTGGAGTAGTTCGGGTTCTCTAAGCTTTGAAGGTGTGGAGAGTACAAATAGAGAGGGGCTCTTTATATAGGGAGCTAAGAGACTAATGTTTCTATCTATCTATAAATTGTTCAGTCATTAACTCTCTAATTTAAGGTCTTGTCAGAGAGATTTAAGGCTCACATGAAGTTAGGGTGACATTTCCCTTGCCCTACTTTATAGATATCTTAATGAAGAAAACAACAGTGTACATGTGTGTGTGGGCTTCGCACATGCGAGTTGCTATGTGGCACACTAAGATTGGCTAGGATTGCTGATGCAACATCCCACTTAGCGTTAGAGTCACTCTTTGACCCATTAATTGGACACGTGGCAACCTCCCATTGGTCATTTTATCTGATGTGGCAGTTGACCAAATATGGCTTTCACATGACCATTATTGACTTTTCCACATGGTGTCCTCTAATTAGTTTATTTAAATTGGTTAACTTTCCCATCTGACGCACTATTCCATTGCCATGTGTACTCTTTTGGTTGGTTGTGGTCATCTGACATGGATTTGCCATGTGTCGACCGCTAATTGGTTAGTCCTTCTAATCATCCTAATTGGTTGCTAACCTGGCGCACTTTCCACATGTCACTCTCTCATTGTTTAACCCAGATTATGAGGATTTACTTTAGTTGATCGCCGACTAAGCACACGTGTCACACTCTCATTGGTCAATTCCCAATGACGTGGAATTTCTTTAGTTTGAATGTTAATGAGGAACATGTGTCACTTTTTGATTGGTTAGCGCTTTCAAAAGGTGGCCTAGCGGTTGACGGAGTGCGTTTCACCATGTGTCGTACACTAATTGTTCGTGTGCACTGACGTGACAAACTATCTGTTGATCGATTCGGTTGGACTGGGCTCGGTGACCCATAATATAAAATTAGCTAATTTATACCTAATTTGACCAATTTTCTAAATATTAAAAATTTATAAATACATTTTCTATATGGTGGTGATTTCAATTTCTAATTTGACATTTTTAATTCAACCAAAAAAATGAATTTTTGAACCAGTTCTTCTTGGTTTAATTTGGTTTAGACCAGTTCAGTTCCAGTTCGCTATGAACCGATCTAGTTCTCTCTTCCAATTTACATTTGTATTGTTTCTATTTACTTTTAGAACTTAAATTATTACTCAAGATCATTTCAAGTCTTTTTTTATTTCTCTTTGCCTTTTTAGTTTACTTTGAACCATGGTTTCTCCCTTCGAAATTTTTTGTTTCTCTATTATGACTTACTAGTTTTGAAAAAATGGGGTTTACAGGAAAAGACTAAAATAAAGAGAAGAAAAAGTTCTGAATATTAGTAGATAAGTAGATTTGAACAATTTGAAGGAGTTGATGCTAGAGGGTGGAAGTTTGAAGGAAGATTCAATAATAGTGGATAGAGAAAGAGGTAGAGGAAGAGGAAGGGAACCACTCAACAAGGCATTTATCGAATGTTATAAATGTCATCGTCTTGGACAATTCCAATATGAATGTCCTAGTTGGAAAAGTAGTAGTGGGGTGTAGAAAGGCAATGGGAGCAGTTCATCAATCACTAGGTTGAGTAAGGAGGACAAGCCAATGTTGTTCATGACTTTGGGAGAACCAAGGAATGAACTTAAGATGTGAAATCTATTATTTGGAATATGGATGCAACAACCACACGTGAGTGGTTGCTTGAAGTGGTTCACAGAGTTTCAGACTAACTATTAGTCATGTAGATAACTCAAAAATGGAAGTTAAAGGAAAAGGGAATGTGTTGTTGTAGATTAATGGGAGAAAGTGTATATTGAATGAAATGTACTATATTCTAGAATTGAGGAATAATCTCCTCAGTCTAGGTCAACTTATTGAGAAAGGTAATGTAGTTGTTTTTAAAAAGAAGTGGTGCAACTTGATAAAGCATGAAGAAGGGGAATTGTTCAAAATTTCCATGATAAAAAACACAATGTTTATGTTTCAAGCTTAGGCTTATGAATTGCAAAACTACTATAGCATTTATGTGGAAGCTGAAAGACAACGTTGGTATCAATGTTACGAGCACTTGTGCTATTGGGGATTGGAGATTCTCCATTCGAAAATTTTAGTAAATGGACTGCCAAAGATACATAATGCAAATGCAATCTATGGTATTTATTTAAAAGGAAAACAACACAAGCATGCTCAATCGAAGGAAATTTTGTGGAGAGACTCAAGGAAGTTGGAACTAGGTCATGATGATTTGTGTGGACCTATTAAACCAGAATTTGATGGGAAAATAAGGTACATTTTGATGTTAATTGATGATTTTAGTTGTAAGGTTTGGATTTATTTTTTGTCTAAAAAATCAAAAGTATTTGAAAAATTCAAACTATTCAAGATCTCAATTGAAAAAGAAAGCGATGAAAATTTATTGTCTCAAAACCGATCATAGAGGAGTGTTCAACTAAAAAATTTTCTACCTTTTGTGCCATGAAATGAAGAAAAAGACATCTCACTATTACCTACACTCCACAACAGAATGATGTTGTAGAAAGAAAGAACCAGACTATTACGAACATGGTTAGAAGTATTTTGGTGGATACTAATATGCTAAAGAAGTTCTGGGCAGAAGTAGCATGTTGGGCGATCCATGTACTAAACAGAAGTCCTATTGCATTTGTAAAAGAGAACACACTTGCAGGGATATGGAGTGATCACACACCAGCATTGGATTATTTCAAAGTTTTTGGATGTATTGTGTAAGCCTATACTCCATAACTTAACTAGATGCTCGAAGTGTTAAATGTATTATGCTTGGAGTTAGTGAGGAGTCCAATGCCTATCAATTATATAATCCTATTGTAGATAAGGTGATTATTAGTCAGAGTGTGATATGCTCGAAAAATGAAAGATGTCCTTGGAATGGAAAGACATTGAAGAATCCTGATTTACTGATGTGGGAGGAAGATGGAATAATGGTTTCAAAATCCAGAAATGAAGAAGAAGAGCAGACTAATTGTGAGATTGAGGAACTAGAAATATCTAGAACTTAGTTGGTTGAATCTCTAGCTGATTTGAGTAATGAACGTGAAGTTATTGCATAAGAAACATATATAAGATTGATGGAATTTGAAACAACTACATCGATAAGCCAAGTACATACGTGGATGAAAGACTGTGTTTTATGCAGCCATTAAAGGCGCGCTTCGGGTCCTTTCGGACCTCTCCTTGCTGCTCTGGCTTCAGATTTGAAGTAATGCTATGAATGAAAAAAAAAAGCTATTGAAAAAAATAATATGTGGGAACTATAAACCTCGTCCTTTAGAATTAAGGAAAACCAAGAAAAAATCGGTCAAATCGAGTGAGAAAAACTGAACTAGTTCACAAACCCTATCAATAGAGAACGGACAATTTGGGAAATTTACAACTCTCAAGTGACCTAAAGGGTTCATAAAACGTTGGAAGATGACATTAGGACAATTTGGGAGAGAAAAACCAGACCGGTTCAAAAGAATCGGATCCGAACCAGATTAAACCGGCTTATGAACCGAGTTAGTTTATGAACCTGAACCGATAGAGGAAGGGCAAATCAGAAAATTTATGGATCCCGAGTGACCTAAAGAGTGACAAAAGTCATGAAAAAGGACTTTAGGATGAATGGGGGATGAAAACCAAACCAGTTCAGGTGAACTGGATTCGAACCTGTTTGAACCACTATTGAACCAGATGTTAAATTCATTTTTCTAAGTGGCTTAGAAAATTTAAATTGGAGAATTAAGGCCACCATTGGATAGAGAATAAATTTAGAAATTTTTAATTTTGAAAAACTTGGTCGAATCGGGCCTGAACCAGTTGGTTTAAACTTTGAACCCGATTCGGATCGGTACGGTTCGGAACAGTGTCATCTTCTTCCTTCAGATGACAATACTATTCACTCGCCGAAAAATCGAACTAGCGCCGGCGAAGAGGAAACATTTTCATTCAGTACATTTCAGGCCATTAATGTCTGTCATAAAAATGCCAAACAGACGGCCGATTAGTCCTCGAGCTCCCTATATAAAGAGCCCCTCTCTATTCATCCTCTCAACACCTAAAAACCCCACTCTCTCTCAGCTACTCAGTTTTCTGGTGAAGCTCAAACTCGAGCTCCGATATAGTGTCTTTTCTGAGCCAAAGAAGGCATGGTCGGGTTCCTTAGACTCAAGGAAAAGTCAGCTACATGGTGGTAGTCTCCAACTACTCCGAGGGTCGCTGGAGAAGCGTCAGCGTGATCGAATAGTGAAGTAGCTCCAACGGGCCGAAGCTGCCCTATTTCTGTCGACCTAAAATCGACCAATTCGAGCCCTTCTCATACCAAACCAAGCTCTCCCAACACCTCTTCAGCCCTCCTACAGCTGAATTAGTGCGGAAATGTAAGTTAATTTGGCTCACCTCTTTAAATTTCGATCGGTGCTAGAGAGAGAACCGATAGATTTTCACTGACTAAATTATCCTTCAATTCGACATCAATTGATGCAATTCTTGATCCTAGAAGAAAACTCAGGATGAGAGCTATCTGGCCAGATTGAAAGCTCGGACCGTCACGCCCCCAACGATAAGCATTCGAAGCTTTCTCTCTCTATGTTCAGTTTTTCGGTGAAGCTTCGTTTGAGCTTGTTCCGACGTCAAATCGTGCGATTCAAAGTGCAATTGAATCGTATGAAGATGTAGGAACTTCAATCTAACTTCAATTTCAACAATTAACCTTATTTGATTGGTCAACTTGATAAAATCAAATTCGGCTGAGTTGGGAAGTTGAAATTGGGGGGAAAATTGGGGGGAAAATTGGGGATTTCAAAAATTCAAGAGACTAAAATGTAATTTTATAAAATTTAGGGCTAATTGGGCATGATAAAGATGTTGGAGGACCAATTGGGCAATTTTTGGAATTTTTTGGGTAAAACTTACCATTTTTGTAAAGGAGGGGCAAAATGGTAATTTTGAAAAAATTGAGGTCCAAATTGGGAATTTAGAAAAATTGAACCCCTTTTTATGATTCTAAATAAATTAAGGTCTCAAAGTATAATTTTAAATTTTTGGGACTCAATTTGGGGGAAAATGGGCATTTGGGATGTAAAGTAAAAGAAAAAGAACCTTAGGGACCAAATTGTAAATATTTGGAAAGTTGAAAAGTTTATTATTTAATAATAAATGAAGGCTATCAAGACAAGGAATAATGAACAAAAATATTCATACTATGTAGGAACACGAGATATCGGGAACGTTAGCTAAAAACAAAGCTCACAAGGAGATGAAAGTCGATTTAGAGGAAATACACCACACGATTGGGTGAGTGAGATTTAATATCATACCCGGTTGGGATGATAAGTACCTTAAAAATGAAAATTCACTATTAAGTGGTATTTTAACCATCATACCTGAGAGAAGTGGTGTAGAAATTACAAGGAAAAACTATTTACCGGTTGTAAGTAGATAATACCCGGTTGGTATGATGAATTTCCTGTAAGAAAGTAGAAAACCCGCTTATCGGTTATAAGGAGAGATGTACTCATACCCGATTGATGTCATGTACAGTTGAAAAGTTTATTTTTTTAGAAGTGCTCTCCCGTAACTGTATGCCACTACTTAAAACTTTTGGGAGACCTTATTGACGGGAGCTTGAATAGGTCAGATAGGCCGGAGGTCTCGGTTTTGGAACTTGTGGGCTAATATGCCCGATTTTGAAAATCTCGTATAGTGGGCCCTAGGCTAGTTGGCACGAGTAGGAGCTCATAAACAAACATGAGTTTAAGCCATGGAAACTTTAAATTAATGAATTGTTTGGCCATGGAACCAAGACATGACCAACATACTCGATAGATTGGCGGCAGTGTGACATGACAGGTATACGGACCAATCGAGACAAACAGTTGCAAGTCGAGTTAAGGGTCGGGGCCGTTAGACTAGTGGTACCACAGATTATATGGCTTATATGAAAAATTATTGATTTGTGCATGCACTGAGTTATGGGACCTTCAAGACGCACAAGAGGGGTAGTGATGTATCCTAAGGCTACTAGACGACATGGTGGAGATAAGGGCAATTAGTCGTGCCAGCAGTCTTGGAAGCTCGATGTAGGTTCGTGCGCATAAGATTGGGGTGGGTCAGGATGAGGTATCTGTCCTCATACGGACACGAAATTTTATTTACGGGATTGAGGGTCGGATGTCGTGTACATCCACTTATTCTCAGGGTAGAAGTGGACGTACTTCTATCTAGATGGTCGATAAAGTTGCTCCAACGTCACAAGTGGGTGCAGTGGACGTGCTGCCCTACAAATATGTGTTCTCTTCATGATAAAGGGTATGTGTTGGTTGATAAACACACCAGTTATAATTGTGGATTGAGAAATGGCTATGAAAACCGAGATTTTAAAAATGAGAAATTTTAAAAAAAATTAAGGAGTTCGGGAGACTCTAATTTAAAAATTATTTTATTGAAACTTCATTTTTTTTTTAAAATACTCATTCACTTATTTGTAGAAACTCACCCACTATTTTATCAATTTTCAGGAAATAGAGAAAGAACTTAGGATAACACCAAGCCTTACCCTTTGTCAAATATGCTTAATGTCTATTAAACTTGTATTTTATTTGATATATGTTAATACAGGGAACAATGCTAAAATTACATCTGACTACTTTTAAGTAAAAGAAGGAGTAACACTTCTTTAACCAAAATAGCGATAAGTTGTTCACGGGGATCCGACCAAACTAAATCGGGACGTAACAGGAACTAATTGAATTATCTCCTAATAGCAAGTTGATTGGAGTGAAATGGATATTTAAAACTAAGTTGAATGAGTTGTGAGAAATTGAAGCTACAAAGTAAGGCTAGTGGTTAAGGGTTACTGCCAATATTATGTGATAATAGAAAACTATTTGATTACTATTGGCTTCAGATGTGGAAAGAAATTGTAAATCATATCAAATGGATGTTAAAAATATCTTTTTAAATGGGGAGGTATATGATGAAATATATATGAAGCAACTTAAAGGTTTTGTGAAAGGTGGTGAAGAAGTAAAAGTATACAAGGTGAAGAAAGCTATTTATGATTTGAAACAATACCAAGTGCTTGGTATAACATAATTGGAAAGTATTTTCTAAATGAAGGTTTTCTAAAGAGTGCTTATGAACATAATCTATTTGTTAAATACTTCAAGAATGGACTGAAAATCGTTATAGAACTTTATGCGGATGATTTGTTGTTCATGGGAGACGGTAAGGGTTTATTGCAGAATTTCAAGAAATTTATGTAAAATGAATTTGAAATGACTGAGTTTGAAGAAATGAAATATTTTCTCCGTGTTGAAGTTGTGCAGAATCATGAAGATATTTTCATCTCTCAAAAGAGGTGTGCTCAAGATGTTCTAAGGCATTTTGGACTGTAAGAATGCAAACCAGTGAGAATTTCGATATAAGCAAATGATAGGTTTATTGATGTATCTATATGCCTAGAGAAGTTCATTTGATTGTTGTGAAAGGATGATGAGCTATTTGAAAGGAACTCTAAATATGAGAATCATGTATAAAAGGAGGTGTGGAATAGAATTAGAAGGTTATTATGATAGTGACTATGAGGTATTGATGATTATATTATTGCAGCCTATCATTGTATTTGATATGCAGTTTCATTTTTTAAAAGAGTTAACTAAGAAAGACAACTTAATTCTAAGAGTGTACTACCAGTGAGCAATTAGCTGATATGCTCACAAATCCTGTTGCTCACAAATGCTGTCAAACGCAAAGTCTTGGAACAATTAAGAAGGAGAATTGGAATGAAGCAAGAATTTAAACTCTATCGTCAGATGAGTTTATGGGAGGGACTCTAAGCAGTATTATGTAAATAGAGAATTACTACTACACAAATTTGCACTTCAATTTGTAATAAATTCTAGCCTATACAGTACTAGCGTCCCTAATAGAATTTGAGGTAATTACAAGGGTTAACAACTTGTACCTATGGCATATAAAACTATAGCATCATGCTCTGATTATGCTGTGCTGAAAGAAAAGAAATTTTGAGAGACTACCTTGTTTACAAGTGAAAGAGAACTTTTGAGAGAAATGGTTCTTCCTCCCGCCCCTCTCATCTATCTCCCTGTGAAATTCAGATGTTATAGACAAACTGTCAACGGATAAACAAGAAGTAAACGTGCTCCTGTTGACTTAACATTCCAAGAACGGATTACTTTCTGTCGGATGTTAAACAGAGAGTAAGTTATACAGAAACAATAGAAGAGAAGGTAGAAGAGAAGAAGCCCGAGGTCAAGTTCATCAAGATCTAAGGCTGAGGAGCATTTGAATTGCGACTTACATATGGAGATGATCACTGGATTGTCACCATACATACATAATATTGCATTTTATGTGGCAAGTCATGAATAGACATAAAAACCAATGGACACGGTCTCTCTTATTCCACACAAAGTCATTCAGATCAAAACGACCATCCGATATGTGCACATGCACGTTCAGTGAAACCACACCTACAACCAGCCATAACAGTTAAACCTAGTCATGAACAGATCACATACAGCCGCCCGGAAGATCGATCCACTGGAGCTGCAGCTCGACCTCTCCGGTCGTCACCTCCCGCAGCCTCAGAATCATGTCCTGCACTATCTTCCCATCCTTCCAGAAGATGGAGCTCTCATGGGCGAGACAGTTTCCGCCGCCTGGCTGGACCCTCCTTATAATAGCGGTGCCGGAAGCGGCAGTGTCGGCCTGGTGGTGGAGGATCTCATCGGCGTATGTCTCTAGGCACTCCAGAAACGGCCTGATGTCGATGTCGGCCTCTCCCATCTTGTCGTCCGCCGTAAACGTGTCTTTATCGTAAACCGTCTGCTCTCAAGAGAGACAAAAAATAATGGTACGTCAACTTTGTCAATCAGCCTGATTTTTTAATATGGGTTAATCGAGGCATGAACAAACAATCCCATCTTATTTGAGGTCCATTTGTTATATATATATATATATATATATATATACACTTACGAGAAGTATGGGGAAGTTGGGATCGATGACAGCAAGGGTGAGGTGCTCGTTCCACTCTGGGTTGCAGTTGTTCTTAATAGTACGAGTCTTCAGCTTCTGTTCAAAGTGGTAGCAAAACACAGTTTAGAATAGTTCAATGGATGTATGGATAACCGGCCAAAAGTAAAGAATGGAAGGGTCATTGGGTCATTGGGTGGATAGTAGAGGATGATCCTCTCAAAGGAGACAGACAATTAAGGTTGTCTTTTAGCATTTTATAAGTTACTTTGAAACATCAGACATTTAAGTGATATTTTGATAACTTTTTACCATTCATATGTATATATATATTCTGCAACCTTAGGCCGGTCACCAATTCTTTTATGAAATTCGAATTTTTTAGGGTTTTTATATATGGAAAAATCTAAACTATTTTATAAAGTGACAATAAATAAATATAACAGATCAAAGAAGAGATGATGCAGAAAGGGAGAGAGGACCTGATCGCCCATGGTGACGACGACATAAGGGTCGCTGCTAGTCGAATCACGGACGGCAAGATTGATCCCTCTCTTCACCTGAATCCTGAGGAGGCCTAAGCTACCCTCCATGATATCCTTGTTGAAAAATGCGGAGCTCGAACACCTTACGTATCCTAGGCAAAACCAGAGATAGGATGGCACAAGGGGACACCGGGGGAAGGAAAGAGAGCGAGTGCGGAATGTGGGGGGTGGTGGAGGAAGATGAGGAGGGATAAAAAATTACCTGGTCCTTTTTTTATTCTTTTGAAAAGCAGACAAACAAAGGCCACGAGGTGGGATTCATGCATAGCGTCCTTATTAAGCACGAAAGATTCCCACGTGCCAGCGAATAAAGGTGTAAGAAAAATTCCACACAATTTTTTAGATTATGTTTGAATGGATATATGGGATGGATTTAGATTATAAAGGAATAACCATTCTGTCATTTCATTTCCTTCCCAGTCACTACTGATGTAACCCTCCATTATTATTATATGTGGTTCGATAATGTCAAAATCAAGATAACGATTCCACACATTATTATAGAAAATGGCTTTCATGGCTACATGGGTGGACTATAGATGGCCATTCGAAAATGGACGATGGCCCACAGAACTTGGCTTTAATGTGATCCATCCATTTACACAAATTAAAGTGAGGAGATGAGATGATCGATCAAAACTATATCTGCACCGTTTCTTAAAACTATACTTTTTTCTGCACCATTTCTTAACTTTGATGGTAAACTTAAAATGTTGTATTTTTATAGTATATTAAATCCAGGTAAAATAAATAAAAAAGTTAATCTTCCACATAGTCTATCACATATCATTTATATACACTTAAATACAATTAAATGTAATTAAATTCACTCACAACAGCTATGCAGGATTGGTATAATTATTTCAATATCAAAAAGTGTAAATGGCTTATATAAAAAAAAACAATGAGGTAATTTTATTTTGTACTCAAAATGACCACGGGTTTTCCATTAAAGGTTCGACTCTATTAACTTTTATATTATGAGAGAAATCGTTTTGATACTAATTTAAGGAATTCTAAATATTAGAAAATTCTCTCAATGAATGCACTTATCCCACTAAACATAAATTTAATAATTATTTATAAGTCAAATATAATTATTTGGATCACATACCAAAAGGATAATTATCCCAAGTGCTACTTGGTTTGACTATAAGTAAGATTTTTAATAACAAGTGTGGTGTAACTACTTATGATACAATGTTTGAAAATTTATTTATTTTTTATCAACAGTTGTATTATTAAATTATTTTTTGGTCACCATAATTTAAAAATTTTTTTTTAATTTTCACTTAAAAACATTTATGAGTATTAGTTTTATCTGTTTTACTTTAGTGAAATATCTCACAACAGTAAAATCGGATGAATTGGTAAGTTGCACGGGAGCATTCAGTCGATAAATCGAGTCGAGTGTGACAATATCAGTGGGCCGCAACCAATTATTGTATATCATATGACATCTTACAGGCACGAGCATATACATTTACATGTATACATAATATCATCTTCTCCAAATGAATGTCGACTAAAAACAAGACATATTTATCGACACAAATAAGGAAATTTTTCAATAATGCTTATCAACTCTAACATGGTGGAATATTGCCACCAAACCTCATGAGTCTCATACGAGTGAATTCACTATCAACCTATGGAATTCACTATCAACCTATGGAACTTCACTTATAAAACAAGTTTCCTCTCCTACTCTATTCATCGAACTCTCTCCTTGAAAGTTAGTAGCTCTATTTTTCAGTGAATTAACTTTCAAGCTTAAGCTCGATCTATATAAGGCATGAGAGAAGTTCGACCATAGTTTAAAAGTTTTCTAAGAGATTCTCTACACGAAAAAACCCACACCATAGTCCACCATTGATCGAAGTGTTGCCAACATGGCCAAATAGTAGCCACACCTCCCACACTGAAAAAAAAGAGCATCTATTTTCTTGAGGCTTTTCGACTGCCTCCAATAACAAAGTTGACTTGGGAAAACTCCTTGAGTTTCTCTAAGTTACACTCTTTCTCTCCACTAGATAGGAAGGATATGAAGTAAGCTAATTCGATATTAGTTATTTATTTCTTTTGAGTTTTTAAGTTCAATTTTAGGAGAGTAGTTCGGTCAGAGTTTGAGGAAACTCTATTGACCAATTAGGGTGGTGCCTAGTCGAAGGAGGTCAGCTAGGAGATCCTCTAACTTTCCCGGCTAACTCACCGTAACCAACAAAATTCCAAAAATTTGCGTCCAATACGTATTTTTTTGTAAATCTTTTAATAGGGACTAAACAAGGATAAAACAGTTTGTTCAAAACCTGGATTGATCTAGGAGAATGAGTGGAGATGGTAGGAAGCTTGGTGGGAGCAAATTCGAAATGCTTAGAGTGGAATTTGATGGAACTCTAAATTGAGAGAAACTGTGCAATTTGTAATAAATTGGGGACCTAAATACAATAAATAAAAATTTGAGGAACCAATATAGATATTAGAATCATTTAAAGCTTGATTTGGAAATTGCATGTTTGTAGGGATCTAATTATAGTGTCGAGTGAACATAGGGACCTAAGAGTAAATATTAAAGAGAATTTATGGACGATATATGAAAATACCCATATGATGAAGTTAGAACACCCGAATTGAGCATTAAATAAATTTATACAAAAATGTTAATAGTTAGGCATAACTAGATAGCACGAGACTTGAGGTGGCACTTACTCCGAGAATTGGACACTAGTTTAGGTGAGTGGGTCATAATTATGGTATCTAGTCCAATTGAATAAATGTATATTTGCTACAATTTTCAAAACTATATATGTGATGTGTATTTAAAAAATTATAATGAATTTAAAAAATGGCATGCAGATATTTAAAATATTTTCTAGAAGGGACTTAAACCCATAGTTAATAAAAATGGGGTTTGACCCATATTTTACGAAATAAGGATCTCGGTCCACTTTTTATGAAATAAGGTTTTGGTTCAATGTTTAGAAGGAGGGCTTTGACCCGTAGTTTATGAAAGAAGGAATTCGACCCAAATTTTATAAATAGTGCTTTGGCCCATAGTTTATAAAATAAGGGTTGAGGCTCATATTTTATACAGAGGATTTTGGTTCATATTTTCTGAAAAGAGTGATTAAACCCATATATTATAAAGTTAAAGAATCACTTATATCATATTTTATAAATAGTGTTTTGGCCAATATTTTATGAAAAAAAGGGCATCAACTCATTTTTCTAAAATCTGGCTGTGACCCAACTATTTTATAAATAGGGCTTCGACCCATATGTTTGGAAAAAAAGAGGATGAGGTTTCCCCATAAGGGGGGGGGGGTCAGCTCACATTCTATAAAAGGACTCTCGTCAAGGGGAATTTGGTCCATAATTTGTGAAGGGGACTTCGGTCCATATTTATAAGTGTATAAGTATAGTATTTGAAGATTTTAAATAAAGAAATATAACCATGATATTATGGGACATTGGTGGTCCATTAATTAGATATTTATACTAATTTAGAGGGGTTGGACAAATAGCAAGCCAACCTATGTTGCTATTGTTGAAATTATGTCCCTATGTTCACTCGACAACCTCAACTTAGCGGAAAGGTAAGCTAATTCAACCCTACTTAGTCGTTGCACATTGGAGTTAGAAAGAGAAAGTGTGAAACTTCACCGATAGAATTCTCCCTCAATTCGGTGTTAATTGTAGCGATTCTTGATCCTATGAGGAACCTCAAGACGAGAGCTACTTGTCCAGATAGAGAGCTCAGACTGCCGCACCTCCCATGGTAAGCTTTCAAAGCTTTCTCTCTCTACAAGTGATTTTCTAGCGAAGCTCAGTTTAAGCTCAATTCGAACCCAAATGATGCGGTCCAAAGCTCAATTGAATCATATGGAAGTATAGGCACTGATCCATACCTTCAATTTGAGCAAATAACCCCGATTGAATGACCAATTTGAAGAAATCAAATTCGGTTAGTTTGAAGGGGAGAAATTGGGGGAAATTTTTGGGGAAATTTGGGAATTTCAGAAAATTGAGTGACCTCTCTATAATTTTCCAAAATTGAAGGCCAATTGGCCATGAGAAAGATGTTGAGTGACCAATTGGTAAATTTTTGGAACAATTTAGGGGCAAAATGGTAATTTTTAAAAAGTTGGGGACCAAATTGGAAATTTGGAAAACTTGAGCCTCTTATAAAATTTTGAGTAAAATGAGGAGTCAAAGGGAATTTTGGAAACCTTAGGACTCAAATTAGGTAAAAATTGGCATTATGGGCCTAAAGTAAAAAAAAACTTTAGGGACCTAAGTGTAATTTATCGATAATTTGTGAGCCTAGGTTTTTATGCCAAACTGTAAGTGATACGCGGTTGGTATGGTGAGTAATTTAGAAACGAAAAGCCACTTGTAAGTGGGATTTTAACATTATACCCGGATGGGGTGATGGACAATTTAGGCTAAAATCTACTTACCGGTTGTATGTAGAGGAAATTATACCCGGTTGGTATGATGAACTTCCTTAAAAGAAGGAGAAACCCGTTTGTCGGTTGTAAGCAGAGATATTGTCACACCCGGTTGGTGAAATGAAGTGAAAATATGTTTTGTCAGAAGCATTCTCCCCTGATTGTGTGCCAATGCTTAAACTATTTGAGAGACCTTCTTGATAGGAGCTAGAATAGCTCAGATGGGCTAAAGGCCTCGATTTTTGAACTTGTGGGGCTAAATGCCTGCTTTTGGAAAATCACGTGCAGTGGACCCAAAGCTAGTGGGCATGAGCAGAAGTTTGTAAACAAACTTGAATTGAGAAACTCATGAAATCTCTAATGAAACTGATGTGTGATTTCACCATGGTACCAAGTTAGGATAGATAGTACTCAATGGACTAGCGGTAGTGCGGTAGGGCTAGGTCGATGGACCGACCTAGACAAATAGCTGCAGATCAGGTTAAGGGTTGGTGCGTTTGGACCAGTGGCACCAAAGATAAATGGCTATATGTGAAGACTATTATTTGTGCATGCACTTATGGTACAGGACCATCAAGATGCCTAAGAGGGGTAGTGATGGGTCCTAAGGATTACTTGATGACATGGTGGAGATAAGGGCAGTTCGTCGTGCTAGCAGTTGGGAAGCTCGGAGTAACTTCTTGCGCATGAGACTGGAGTGGGGTCGGGGTGAAGTCTCTGTCCTCATACGGACACAGGGTGGTATTCAGGTCGAATGTCGAGAACATCCACTCAAACCCAAGGTAGAAGTGGACAGACTTCTATATTAGTGGTTAGTAAAGATGATCCGAGCCACATGTGGGTGCAGTGGACGGGTTGCACCTGGTAATGTGTGTACCCTTCCTGGTGAAGGGCATGTGTTGTTTGCTAAACATGCCTAATGGCAAATGGAAAGAGGTTTTGAAAAATTGGAATTTGAGGAAAGGTCCCTTCTTAAAAGAAATAAGGATTTTGGCACACTTTGAATAAAGATGTTTTCTTAAAAACTCACTCCCAACACCCACTGACTAAGTTGTAGAACTCACCCCCTCCCTTCTTACCCCTTTCAGGTAGCCGAGTAAAGACCCTACTAATTCAGAATAATACATATATGTCTATTTTAAATTACTCGATTTTGTATAATGATATTCTGGGAAATATATAGGTAAAAAGACGCCTTACTGCTCATGGTTTAGAAAGGGAGAACCCTTGATAGACCACAAGAGTGACGGGTTGTTCACAGTGATCCAATCAAACTAGATCGGAGTGTGATAACTTGAGTGGTATTAGAGCTTGTTTTCTCGAATGCATTATCAAAACTATATAACATAGTAACTAAGAAGAATAAATCTTAAAATTTCAGATGGCTCCCAAGAGAGGAACCAAGAGAACAAGAGCAATAGTTTTTTACACTGCCCAACAACCCCTTCCTGTGGAAACTCCCCGAGAAGCCTAGACAGTTCCACCTTGACTAAGCTCGGAACATCCGAGATTGTACGAGAAATTCACCCGAGTGTTTGGACGGCCTAACCTCGCCCCTAAGGTAGACACCAACTCTCGAGCTAAGCCTGAGGAAGTACGATCTCATCCTCCTCCTATTAGCAATGCCCTCCAGTTAACATCCCTAGCTGGCCAACATCAAGAAGCTTATGGGGATAGTTAGGATTTCACCAGAGGACATGGTGATCCTAACATAATATTTCATGGAGGGTAGTGCAAAAAGATGGTAGGATAATGTTAGGAGCCTGCATATCACCACCCCCACCTGGAAACAATTTGAGGAGAGGTACACGGAGAAGTACCTGGCTTCACACCTGATTAATGAAAAGAAGCAAGACTTCCTTCAACTTCGACAAGGGATTAACTCTATCTAAGAGTACAAAACTAAGTTCAATGAGTTAAGACCCTTTGCCCCTAACCTGGCTGGATTGGCATATATATGCCAACGATATGTGGATAGTCTCAACATGCATACAAGACCAGATGGGAGTACTAGGACGCCCCATGGATCTAGCAGTAGTGATCAGTATGGCTCACGAATGTGAGCGACTGGTACAAACTCGACGTCACCGGATGGAGCAGGCGAACCAGAAAGAGGATAAGGGCCAAGGTCGTCATGGAGAACGGAAGGAGCAAAATGGTCCGAGATGGGGAAACAGGGTGGATTTCCAAAAGAGGAAGGATGTACAACCACCCCCACGAAAAGTGATCCCTACTTTACCACAAGGAAACTCTCACTGCCCTAGATGCCAAAGGTACCACAAGGGAGCCTATTTATCCTATTTTGGATGTGGGCAGGTGGGGCACTTTGCCAAGGAATGCCCCATTCTTAGGGAGAAAAAGCAACGGAACACACTTGGACTACCCCAAGGGAACTCAAGTACTCCCAGGCAGGTTGCCATAACTAGGGTAATAGTTAGGGTATACAACCTCATCCAGGAAGAGGCTAGAAAATACCTTAGTATCATAGCAGGTACTTCCTAAAACATCCCCAACTAAGATTCAGATAAAGCCTGTAATTTAAATTTTATTCAATAAAGGAATTTTTCTTCTAAAATATGTGTCCTTTTCAATTAGTGTACGTGCACTTGTGAGGGAGAAAAGTCTACGCCCTCTTCGACATGAGAGCAGAAAGATCCTTCATCAAAGAAGATCTAATCCCAAGACTTCACCTAGAACTTACCTCCCTAGAACAAAGTCTCAACATCCTCACATGCTTAGGAGAAATTGTAAACCCCATCCCTTAGAGACAAGGAAACCAAGAAAAAAACCGGTCAACCCGGGTGAGAAAATCGAACCGATTCACGAACCCTAACCATTAGAGGAAGGAAAAAATGGGAAATTTACAAATTTTGAGTGACCTAGAGAGTTCATGGAAAGGGACTTTAGGATGAATTGGAAGTGAAAACCAGATCGGTTCATGTGAACCGGACCTAAACTGGTCTGAACCACTATTGAACTAGTTTATAAATTCATTTTTCTAGGTGGCATAAAAAATCAAATTGGAGAATTGAAGCCACCATTGGTTAGAGAATGAATTTAGAAATTTTTTATTTTGAAAAACTCGGTCGAATCGGGCCTGAATAGGTCGGTTTAAGCATTGAACTTGGTTTGGACCGGTCCGGTCCGGTTTGGAACAGTGTCATCTTCTTCCTTTAGATGACAGCACTGTTAACTCATCGGAAAAGTGAGCAGCGCTGGCAAAAATGAAACGTCTCCATTCATGTTATTTTAGGCCATGAATGATCTCCATAAAGGCACAAATCAGATGGCCAAGGAGTCCCCTAGCTTACTATACAAAAAGCTCCTCTCCATTCCTCCTCCTCACACTTGAAAACTCATCTCTCTCTCTCTCTCTACTGCTCCAATTTCCGGTGAAGCTCAAACTAGAGCTCCAACTTGGGCATTTTTTTAGCCAAATAAGGTGAGGTTGGGTTTCTTAGATTCAGAGAGAAGTTAGCTACCCGACGATAGTCTCTATTTATTCTGAGGATTACCGGAGAAGCGCTAACGTGATAAAACAATGAAGCAACTCTGACGGATCGAAGCTGCCCTTTATCGGTTGAGCTGAAAATAGCCAAATTTTGCCCACCCCATGCCAAACCAAGCTCTCCCAACACTTCCAAAGCCCTTAAACGATTAAATTAGAGTGGAAAGGTAAGCCAATTTGGCTCCCCTTTGTAATTTCCGATTAGTGTTAGAGAGAGAATCGATAAAACTTCACTAACCAAATTCTCCCTCAATTCGACATGAATTGTTGTAATTTTCCGATAAAGCACCGTTTGAGCTCAATTCGAACCCAAATGACGTGATTCAAAGCTCCATTGAATCATGTGAAAGTGTAGGAACTTATCCATACCTTCATTTGGATCAATTAACTAGGATTAAATGGTCAATTTGACAAAATCAAATTTGGTCAGTTTGAAAGGGGGAAAATTGGGGAAATTTTGTGGGAAATTGGAGATTTTGTAAAATTGAGGGATCAAAGTGCAATTTCCCATAACATTGAGGGCCAATTGGCCATGAAAAGGATGTTGGAGGACCAATTGGTCAATTTTTTAAATTTATTGAGGTGAAATTGTCATTTTTGTAAAGTAGGGGTAAAATGGTAATTTTTAAAAAATTGGGGACAAATTGGAAATATGGGAAACTTGAACCCCTTTTGTGATTTTGAATAAATTGAGGACCCAAAGTGGATTTTAGAAGTTTCGAGATTCAATTTCGGAAAAATTAGTATTAGGGGCCTAAAGTTAAGGGAAACAACTTTAGAGACCTAAATGCAAATAATTAAAAAGTTTGGGCATTTTTTTCATTTGTGAGTAATGAAGAATATTAGGCTAAATGTTAATGAATAAGGATGTTCAAATCATGTAGGAACATGAATGACTGGGAACACCAATAAGCATAAGCTCGTGTGGAGGCAAAAAGCCGATTAAGAGGAAAATACACTGCGAATATCGGGTGAGTGTGATTATTCACATCATAACCAGTTGGGATGATGAGTACCTCAAAAATGAAAAACCACTACTATGTGAAATTTTAACATCACACTAATTGGAGTGATGTGAGAACTACGCTGAAAAACTAATTACCGGTTGTAAGTAGATCATACCCGATTGGTATGATGAACTTCCTAGAAGGAAGTAGAAAACACGCTTACTAGTTGTAAGCGGAGATGTCATCACACCCGGTTGGTGTGATGGATGAGTTGAAAAGTTATTTTGCTAGAAGTGTTCTCCCTTGACTGTGTGCCAATGCTTAAAACTTTTGGGAGATCTTGACGAGAGCTTGAATAGCTCAGATAGGCTAGAGGCCTCGGTTTTGGAACTTGGGGGCTAAAATGCCCAGTTTTGGAAAACCTCATATAGTGAGCCCAAGGTCAGTTGGTACAAGCATGAGCTTGTAAACAAACATGATGATAAGCCATGAAAATTCTCATTAAAAGTGGAATTTACTATGTGATTCACCAAGGTACCAAGTCAGGACTGACAAGGCTCGATGGGCTAGCGAAAGTGTGTCATGGCTAGGTCGATAGACCGGTCAAATAAACTACTAAAGGTCAGGTTTAGTGTTAGGGTCATTCGACCGTAGGCACCAAAGATAAATGGCTATTTGGAAAAATATTGTTTGTACATGCACTTGAGTAACAGGACCATCAAGATGCCCAAGAGGGGTAGTGATGCGTCCTAAGGGCTGCTAGACGACATGGTGGCGATAAGGGAAAGAGAAGCTATTGTGTTTTAGTTTCTCATTGTACCAATTAGTCATGGAGTTAAAATGTTTGGACTCTATGGAGTTATTGTGTTTTGACTCCACAAGGCTACTACGTTTGGGGCTTCCTGAAGCTACTATGTTTGAGCTCCATGTGCACGAGACCGGGATATGGTCTCTGTCCTCATATGGACAAGGAGTTGATTTCAGGTTTGAGAGTCGGATGTCGTGAACATCCACTCATTCCTATGGTAGAAGTGGATGGGATTCTATCTAGGTGGCCGGTAAAGTCGCTTTGATGCCACAAGTGGGTGCAGTGGATGGGTTGCCCTACGAATGTGTAATTCCCTTCCTAAAGAAGGGCATGTGTTGATTGTTAAACACACTTGATATGGAAATAAGGAAAAATGGTTTTGAAGAATCGGGAATTTAAGAAAAGAATATTTTTGAAAGAAATGAGGAGTCTGACACACTCCGATTAAAGATGTTTTTACTACTTTTTCCTAACACCCATTCACTAAGTTGCCAAACTCACCCCCTCCCTTTTAACCCTTTCAGGTAACCAAGGGAAAACCCACTTAAAGACTTCCATGTAACTGAACTTGCAAGACAGGTATGTAAGGCTTAATGTATTTAGTTTTGATTATTGTTATTCCAAAAAAGATACAGGTGAAAAGGACCCCATACTCCTCACAATTTGGAGAAGGGAAAACCTTTAATAAACTGGGGGAGTGGCGGGTTGATCACGAGGATCCGACCAAACCGGGTCGGGGCGTGACAACTTGAGTGGTATCAGAGCATATTTTCTTTAATACATTATCAAGACTAGAGAACATAGTAACTAATAGGGATAATTTTAAAATTTTCAGATGGCTTCCAAGAGAGGAACCAAGAGAACTAGAGACGTGGTCTCCGACACTGCCCAACCACCCCTCCCTATGGAAACTCCCCGAGGAGCCCAGACAACCCCACATGAATTAAGCTCATAACATCAGAGATTGTACAAGATGTTCATTTGAGTGTTTGGATAGCCTAACCTCACTCCTAAGGTGGACACCAACTCTCGAGCTGAGCCTGAGGAAGTATAATCTCATCCCCCTCCTGCTAACATTCCTACTCTAGTAGACATTCCCAAATACCTCAAAACCCTCTAACAATTAGGATGTAAGCCATTCCTTGGAGAGAAGGTTGTTGGGGTTGCTATAGATTGGCTAGCCAGCATCAAGAAACTCATGGGGATAGTCAGGATTTCACCAGAGGATATGGTAATCCTAGCAAAGTTTTTCTTGGAAGCCAGTGCAAAGAGGTGGTGGGATAACATCAAAAGCTTGCATGCCACCACCCCCACATGGGAGCAATTCAAGGAAAGGTATACAGAGGAATACCTAGCTCCACATCTAATCAATGAGAAGAAGCAAGACTTCCTTTGAATCCGACAAGGGCTTAACTCTATCTCAGAGTATGAAACCAAGTTTTACGAGTAAAGACCCTTTCCCCCGACCTAGTCGGACCTATAGATGTTTGCTAATGATTCATGGATGGTCTTAATATGAACATACAGGACCGAATGGGAGTACTAGGATGCCCCACATATTTGGTTGTTGTCTTTAGCATGGCCCATGAATGTGAGCATCTGGTATAGATGAGACGCCATCGGATAGAACAGACTGGTAGGAAAGAGGAAGGAGGTCAGGACAGCCAAGGAAGACAAAAAGAGCCAGGTGGACAGAAATGGGGGACAAGAATGGGGTTCCCTAGGACAATGGAAGGTTATCATACCCATAGGGAGGCAAGTATAGCCCCACAAAAGAGAAGCCCCTATTGTTCCAAGTGCTAGAAAAACCATGAAGGACCATGCCGAATATACTTTGAATGTAGACAGCCTGGTCACTTTGTGAAGAACTGCCCAGTCCTTTAGCATAATACATAATGAAGTACCCACCGACCACCTCAAGGAAACCCAAGGACACTAGACATAGGGCAAGACACTGCCATTACATCGAGGGTCCCAACTAGAGTGTACAACCTCACCCAAGTTGGAGACCAAATTGGAAATTTGGAAAGCTTGACCCCTTTAAACAATTTTGACTAAATTGAGAAACCAAAGTGACTTTTTGGAAGTTTCGAGACTCAATTTGGAGAAAAGTTAGCATTATGCACCTAAAGTTAAGGAAAATAAACTTTATGGACCTAAGTGCAATTACTACAAATTTTGAGCCTAGTCGTTCATACGTGAGAAAACAATGGTTGTTATGCCAAATATTAATAAATAAGGATGTCCAAATCGTGTAAGAACATGAGGGACTAGAACGCCAGAAAGGATAAGCTAGCGTGGACACAGAAACTGATTGAAGAAGAGTAAATTTAGTTATCGGGTGAGTAGGTTTATTCACATCATACTTGGTTGGGATGATGAACACCTCGAAAAGGAAAAACCACTACTATGTGGAATTTTAACATCACACCCAGTTGGAGTGATGTGAGAACTACGTGGAAAAACTAATTATCGATTGTAAGTAGAGAGATCATACTCGGTTGGTATGATAGACTTCATGTAAGGAAGGAGAAAACCCGCTTGCCGGTTATAAGCGGAGATGTCATCACACCCATTTGGTGTGATGAGTTGAAAGGTTATTTTGCAGAAGTATTCTCCCCTGACTGTGTGCCAATTCTTAAAAGTTTTGGGAGACCTTCTTTACGAGAGCTAGAACAACTCAGATAGGCCAAAGGCCTCGGTTTTAGAACTTATGGACTAAAATGCCCGATTTTGGAAAATCACGTAAAGTGGGCCTAAGGCCAGTTGGCACAAGCTGGAGCTCGTAAACAAACATGTGAAATGAAAGCCATGAAAACTTTTAATGAAATAAATATGTTTTTCCGCCATGGTACCAAGACAGGACCGACATACTCGATGGAATGGTGGTAGTGCATCAGGGCCAGGTCAACGGAGCGGTCTAAACAAACAACTGTAGGTCGAGTTCAAGGTTGGGACCATTGGACCAGTGGCACCAAAGATAAATGGCTTTGTGGAAAATTATAGTTTGTGCATGCACTTGAGGTTCGGGACCATCAAGACGCCTAGGAGGGGCTACTGGATGACTTGATAGAGATAAGGGCAATTTGTCGTGCTAGCAATTAAGGAAGCATGAAGTAGCTTCATGCACATGAGGTCGAGGTGGGGTCGGGATATGGTCTCTGTCCTCATATGGACACGAAGTTGATTTCGAGTTTGAGGGTTAGATGTCGCGAACATCCACTCATACCCAAGGTAGAAGTGGACGGGCTTCTCTCTAGTTGGTCGGTAAAGTTGCTCTGATGCCACAAGTGGGTGCAGTGTATGGATTGCCCTATGAATGTGTGATTCATTCCTGATGAAGGATGAGTGTTGACTGTTAAACACACCTTATGTGGAAAATGAGGAAAAAGGGTTTTGAAAACCAGAACTTGAGGAAAGAAAGGTTTTTAAAAGAAATAAAGAATCTGGCGCACTCCAATTAAAGATATCTTATTTTTGGAAACTCTATCACAGCACCCATTCACTGAGTGTTGAACTCACCCCCTCCCTTTACCCATTTTCAGGTTACCAAGGGAAAACAAACTTAAAGAATTTCTTGTAGTTTAACCTGCAATACAAGTATGTATGGTTTAATGTACTTAGTTTTGATTAATGCTATTCTAGGAAAGATACATGTGTAAAGGACGCCTTACTCCGTGCGGTTTAGAAAAGGGGAAACACTTAATAAACTGGCAGAGTGGCAGGTTGCTCACGGGGATCCGACCAAACCGGGTCGGGGCATGACAAAGGAGCCCAATACCTCCTCCAACCCCACAATAAACAAAAAGGACCCCCACTAAGAAAGAGGCATGGGACAACTATTGGGATGCTCATGCCACCTTTATGAAAGTCCACCAAGTACCCCCACCAGCTCAACCCAACTTCAATTCTTCCCAATGGATGAAGTGGACATACGAGTGCAAGGTCAAGGTGTTGAGAAGGTACGGACTCAAGGCAATTCATGAAGTTCATCCTATAAGAGAAATCCAAAGGGAATATGGATGAACTTCAACTAGTTCATCAGTGCCTTTAAACCGTGAATCTCGTAACCGTTCATAGGCTAACTCCTAGCCTATGACTCCAAAGGACTTGGAAGTAGTGAATTCCTATAATAAGCCAAGTATGGCAAGAAACTACCACTTTGAATGAATAAAACTCAATCTTCCTTAATTAAAAATTTTAATCTCCCTAATAATGACAAATACAACTTACAGATTGGAAGTATACCAATCATGACCAGGGTAGTAAGTGGAGAGAAGACCACCTAAGAAGGAAGACTACGAGTCGCCTCTGGTTAACACTAACCCTAAGATAGCCAAATAAGTTTTCTCCCACAAGAACTAGGAATGTGGAGTAACAAGGCAATAAGACTGGAAAAGGCATTCTAGAGAAAGACCAAGAGTCTACCTAGAGTCACTAGAAAGGACATACCCTAAGCTAGGGTAGGAAGAAGAGAAAGAGTGTGAGGTCCGATATAACGAAAGTAAGCATCAAAAGGTACAGGAGTAGTAAAGGAAAAGCTAAGGATCATAAGGGATTGAGAAAGAATTCTCATACGAGAGTTAGGAAATCAAGAGGAATTGGGTGACCTCTAAGAAGAAGTCGGAGTAAGGGAGATAACCAAGAGGGGAGATAAGGTACAAGAAACCCCCTCAAAAAGGGAGAATGCGGAAAACCTCTTCAGGTAACTCTAGGATAAGGAACAAGAAGAGAATTTGAGGATGGAGAAGGATTAAGGGTGTACAACTATACGATATCAAAAGGGTGTAAGAAAGGAAAGAAGGAAAAGCATTCAAGAAACATTACAAAGATGAACATGGAAATACCAAGGAAGGAAGTCCCTGATAAAAAGGATAAAGGTAGGAAATAAGACCATGGAAGAGAAACTTCTAAGCTAAGGAACTGAAAGGAGGATCATAAGAGGCTTAACTCGAAAAAAAAAAAAACCTTAGAAAGGTGGGCGTAAGCAGTTTAAGAATGTCTGGGGATGGAAAGTGTGACCTGATTTGGAAATAGGAGAATGGTCAAGCGGGAAGGAGCTAGAAACAACGAAATGATCAAGAAGAATGAACAACACCCTATAAAGGACCAAAAACATAGTAAAGATTACACCCTAAAAAGGACAATCGAATAGACATTGAGGACGAGTAAACTCGAAGAACAACTACTACAAGACAAGTGGACGAGGAAAATAGAGAGGACGGAGCAGTTAACAAACTAACCCTCAAGAAGACCATAAATTGGACATGAGCAAGGAAGGAAAGGATTTAAAGGCCAAAACATTAGAAAGGAAGAACAAAGGAACCATTGGAGAAATAAGTGGCAGAGAACTAATCGACAATCAAACCCAAACCATGGAAAGGATTAAGTAAACTCTCAGAAGGGGATGGAACGACCCCGAAAGGAAAAAGATTGAGAACCCTTCACCTATAGGAATGAAAATCAATGTGAATAACAAGTTGGGGGTAAAAGACAAGGATAAGCGATGTGTTAGCGAAACTCCTAATGTAAGGATAAGTCGGATGGGATGACATAAAGGATATCTAGAGGTCAACTTAGATAGATAATCAAGAAGACGAAGGGAAAGATGAGAAAGCTTACAAAAGAGAGAAGCCCTAAAGAGGCATATATAATCTAATGGAGAAGTAATGAACTCAACTAATGTGGAATAGAAAGTAAATTTCAAATGGAAAGCAAGTTGGGAATAAAGGACTAGTTATAAGGGAAGTTTACCCATAACTCAAGGAGTTAGTTAAAACTGAAGGAATGGGTAGATGAGAAAATAGCATCAAAAGATGCCTTATAGGTAAGAACGGAATGCATCAACCATAGTAAGGATAGTAAGGAAAGACTAATTGAGAAACTTTGGGAGAAGTAAGCCATCTAAATTAGTAAGTAAATAATTGAAACGACCATAGACATCGAGATTTGTTGTGGTTCACATTCACTTAATGGAGCCTGAAGGAGGGGAATACACAAAATAAGTCTCGAAAATCCAAGGTACATAAGATAGTGGATAAGGGATGAAATGGAATCTTAAGATAGCAGAGGATTGAAAGCGGGCACATATCCCAAAATAAAGAAAGTGAAGAGAAGTAATGGGAAGAGACTTTCAAGGAATAAGTAAGAAGATCAAAGGTATAGACTTGAAGTGGAAGGCTTTACATTGAAGGACATAGTAGAAGTAGTAAACCTTAAAAGGAAGACCTTTCCCAAAACAAGGAAACATTTCGTAGACTAGAAAAAGAGTAAACTCGAGTGAGGATTGGCGAATGGTCATAAGTAAGCATGAAAGGACAATTGGACTACATAGGAAATAGTTGGAAATAACTACCGAGTAGGAAGGAATGAAGTCCTACGACCCCTAATAGGTAGTCAAGCATAAACTATTATCTATGACACACATTCTGGAAACCCTAAGGGGTAAAGAACTCCAGAACAAATCCTACTGTGAAAAACATATAGGGCCAACCGTTCCAAGCAAGGTGACCAAGCCAGATTGTCCAATCTAAGAAGGAACCAGAATCATGATAGACCCAAACATAGAGGAAGGACCAATTAAGATAAGGAAGAAAGAACATAAAAAAAAAAGGATTAAGGATGAAGACTCAGAATGGATGCTAAATTGAGAGCATCAATGATCTAGAAAATGAAGGGAAAGTAGGGATGATCGGACGTACATGAAACATCTAACCCAATGACACAAATAAGAATACTTAAGAAAAAGAGTCTTACCCTAAGTAGAGTAAGAAGGAGACTTGTGGAAGTACCTTGGGGATGGATAGATTGGACATGACTGATCGTGACATGCTTCGTGGTGTAAGCAGAAAATATAAAGAAAGAGAGACTTCTCAAGTATCTGGCTAAAGGACTAAGTGAAAAGAATAGCCAAAGTGATAATATGCCAAGCAAACCTTAGGAGGACGTCAGGGAAAGCCACTCCTAGTGCAAATAAGTGCTAACTTAGTTTTGCGAACAAAACCCCTAAAAAGAGGGGAGAGTTGTAAACCCCGCCCCTAAAAGATGAGAAAACCGGAGAAAGAATCGAATAACTCAAGAGAGAAAACCGAATCAGTTTACGAATCGAAGCAGATAGAGAAAGGGAAAAATGGGAAATTGAAAAATCCCAAGTGACTCAAAGAGTCATAAAAATCATGGAAAAGGACTTTGGGATAAATTGTAAGATAAAACCAGACTGGTTCAGATGAATCGGACCTGAACCGGTTTGAACCATCATTGAACCGATTGCTAATTTCATTTTTCTATGAGGCTTAAAATATCCAAATTGGGGAATTGAAGCAACCATGGGATAGAGAATGAATTTAGATAAATTATAAATTTTTAATTTTGAGAAAACTGGTTGAATCGGGCCAGAACCAGCCGGTTTAAGCATTGAACCCGGTCGGACTGGTCCAGTCGAGTTCGGAACAATGTCGTCTTCTTCCTTTAGATGATGACACTATACATTCAATACATGAACGGACAACACCGACGAAGAAAAAATGCCTTCATTCAAGGCGTTTCAAGTCAAGGATAAGATTGACCAAGATGTGAAACGGTCGCGTAGAGAGACCCAAAGCTCCCTATATAAAGAGCTTCTCTCCATTCATCCTCGTCACACCTGAAATCTCCATTCTCTCTCAACTGCACCATTTTCCGGTGAAGCTCGAAATAGAGCTCCGACATTGGGATTTTTTAAGCCTCATTAGGTAAGGTTGGGTTCTTTAGATTCTAGGGGAAGTCAGCTACCTGGTAGCAACTTCCGTTCGAACCGAGGACCGTTGGAGAAGCGCCAGCAGAATCAAACAGTGAAGTAGCTCCGAATGACTGAAGCTGCCCTATTTTGGCCAAGCTGAAATCAGCCAAATTCAACCTCCTCTAGCCAAACCAAGCCCTCCCAATATCCCCACAGCCCTCATACGACTTCAACTGAGCTGAAAGGTAAGCCAATTTGCACACATCTATCATTCTCGGTCAGAGTTAGAGAGAGAAATTATGAAAATTCACTAATAGAATTCTCCCTTGATTTGATGTGAATTGTAGCGATTCTTCATCCTAGGAGGAACCTCGAGACGAGTGCAACTTGCCCAGATAGAGAGCTTGGACCGTTGTACCTCCGACGTTAAGCTTTCAAAGTTTTCTCTCTCTATGCACAATTTTTCAGCGAAGCTTTGTTTTAGCTCGTTTCGGCGTCAATTCATGCGATTCAAAGTGCAATTGAATCATATGGAAGTGTAGGAACTAATTTACACCTCCAATTGAATCAATTAACCTCAATTGAATGGTCAATTTGATAAAATCAAATTCAATATGTTTGAAAGGGGGAAATTTGGGGAAATTTTGGGGAAATTTGGGGATTTTGTAAAATTGAGGGACTTCTTTGCAATTTAAAAAAATTGAGGACCAATTGGCAATGAAAAAGATGTTGGAGGACAAATTGGTCAACTTTGGAAATAATTGGGTTCAAATTGTCATTTTTGGAAAGTAGGAGCAAAATGGTAATTTTTGAAAAGTTGGAGACCAAATTGGAAATTTGGAAAACTTAAGCCCCTTAAACAATTTGAAGTAAATTGAGGACCCAGAGTGAATTTTTGGAAGTTTCGGGACTCAATTTGGGGAAAAGTTAGCACTAGGGACCTAAAGTCAAGAAAAATGAACTTTAGGGACCTAAGTGCAATTAACTTATAATTTTGAGCCTAGTCGCTCATATGTGATAAACAAAGGCTATTATGCCAAACTTTGATAGATAAGAGAGCCCAAAACGCATAGGAACATGAGAGACCGGAACGCCAGCAAGGATAAGCTAGCGTAGAGGCGAAAACCAACTAGAAAGGAATACACCACGGTTATCGGGTGAGTGAGCTTATTCACATCATACTCGGTTGGGTTGATGAGCACTTTAGAAAAGAAAAACCACTTGTAAATGGAATTTTGACATCATACCCGATTGGCGTGATGGACAAATGAAGTTAAAACCTACTTACTAGTTGTAATTAGAGGAAATCATACCTGGTTGGTATGATGGACTTCCTTAAAGGAAGAAGAAACCTGGTTGCCAGTTGTAAGTGGAGATATCATCACACTCGGTTGGTGTGATGAAGTGAAAATACATTTTTGTCAGAAGTGTTCTCCCCTGACTGTGTGCCAATGTTTAAACTCTTTAGGAGACCTTCTTGACAGGAGCTAGAACAGCTCAAATAGGTAAGAGATCTCGATTTTTGAACTTGTGGGGCTAGATGCCCAGTTTTGGAAAACCACGTACAGTGGGCCCAAGGCCAGTGGGCACGAGCAAGAGCTTGTAAACAAACATGAAATATGAACACCATAAAAAATCTTAATGAAATGGTTATGTGATTTCGCCATGGTACCAAGACAAGACCAACATAATCAATGGACTGACAGTAGTACGTCAAGGCCAGGTTGACAAATCGGCCTAGACAAACAGCTGCAGGTTGAGTTAAGGGACAAGCATTGGGATACGTATTCTGCAATATCCCTCTTCATTCCTTTCGACCAATATCCTTGTTTGAGGGTGTGGTATATCTTAGTACTGCCTGGATGCATCGCATACACGAATCATGTGCCTCCTCCAGAATTAGCCTCTTTAGCTCCTTATCTTAATGGCACACATACTATACCCTTGTAGGTTAGTACTCCGTAGCTTTGAAGGTCATATTCCGGTTTTGTCCCTATGTTTACTGGGTCCAAATAGGCTTGGAGTTTTTTATCCACATTTTGTTGGACCTTAATTTGCTCTGTTAAGCTGGATCTCACCACTACATCAGCCCATAAGTATTTCTCCCTCTTGTCCATCTTAAGGTCCACCTCCATTCTTCCCAACTGTTATAACAAGGGTAAGTAGCTTGTTTTTATCTGTGCTGCCTCAATTTGGTACTTGCAACTTAGGGCATCTGCCACTACATTGGCTTTCCTAGGGTGATACTCTATCACAAGGTCATAGTCCTTAACCAATTTCAGCCATCTCCTTAGGCAGAGGTTCAACTCCTTCTGAGTTAAGAAGTATTTAAGACTATTGTAATCAGTGTATATCTTACACATAAGCTCGTATAGGTAGTGTCGCCAATCTTTAGGGCGAACACTATTGTAGTTAATTTCAGGTCATGGGTAAGGTAATTCCGCTCATGTACCTTAAGTTGTCACGAGGCATAGGCTATAACCTTTCCTTGTTGCATCAGTACACATCTGAATCCTTGCCCGGATGCATTACTATAGACGGTGTACTCCCCTGCACTTGGGTTAGGTAGAGAGAGTATAGGTCCGGTTGTTAAACGAGTCTTCAACTTCAAAAAAGATTTCTCACAGCTTTCATCCCATTTATACTCTACTCCTTTCCTGGTGAGATGAGTCAAAGGGCCAGCTATCTTAAAGAAATCCTACACAAATCGTCTATAGTATCCCGCCAAGCCTAAGAAACTTCATATATCCGAGGGATTCCTGGGTGCCTTCCAATCGGATATGGCTTCCATCTTTAACGAGTCTACTTTAACTCCATCTTTGATACTATGTGTCCTAAGAACCCTACCTCCTATAACAAGAAATCACACTTGGAGAATTTTGCAAATAAGTGATTTTCCCTTAGTATCTCCAAGGTGATTTCCAGATGTTATTCGTGCTTCAGCCTAGTTCGTGAGTATATAAGAATGTCATCTATAAATGTTATCACGAACATGTCCAAGTGTGGCTGAAACACTCAGTTCATTAAATCCATGAAGGCTGCAGGGGCATTTTTCAAACCAAACGGCATCGCCCTAAACTCATAATGTCCGTAACAAGACTGAAATGTGGTCTTAGGAATATCTTCCTCTCGGATTCTATGTTGGTGATTGCCCGACCGAAGGTCTATCTTGGAAAAGTAGGCTGCTCTTTTTAGTTGATCAAACATGTCATCAATCCGTGGAAGTGGATACTTGTTCTTTATGGTGACCTGGTTCAACTTCGTATAATCTATGCATAGTCTCATGCTCCCGTCCTTTTTCTTTATGAATAGGACTAGTGCACCCCATGGAGACTGGCTAGGTCGTATGAAGTCTTTCTCAAATAGCTCATCTAGCTGCTCCTTCAGTTCCTTAAACACTATTGGAGCCATGCGATAAGGGGCTTGGGATATGGGGTTTGTTCTTGGGATAATCTCTTTGGTGAACTCCAATTATTGGCATGGGGGTAATCCAGGTAATTCTTCCGGGAATACATCTAATTAGTGTTCAATTATTGGAATATCTTTGGGTCCCTTCTCTTTAGACTTCTTGTTGATGATCATTGCCAAAAAAATCTTACAACCTTTCTGTATCATCTTTTGGGCTTTTATATGGGACACCATATATACTTCACTCATCCTCCGGTCTCCTTGGAATTTCAGTCTGATTGTCTTGGGAGTGTGGGAGGTTACTACCTTCCTTTCACAGTCCATCCTAGCTTGATGGGTACTTAACCAATCCATTCCAAGGATTATTTCTACCTCCCTTAGAGGTAATGGAATCAGATCTGCTTCTAATTTGATTCCTCCAATCTTTATCTCACATCCCTTCAGTTGTTTATCCCTTTTTAACCCTTCTCCAAGGGTGTGAGGATGTTGAAACTTTGTGCTAGAGAGGTGACTTCTAGGGGTTGACTTGGGATTAGGTCCTCTTTGATGAAAGATCTTTCTACTCCCGAGTCGAAAAGGGTGTAGACCTTTTGTCCCCACAAATGTACGTACATTGAATGAAGGAACACGTGTTTTTAGAAGAAAAGATTTCCTTTATTGAATGAAATTTCAAATTACAGGTTTTTCTCAATCTACTTTGGAGGGTTTTGAGAAGTACCCACTATAGTACTAGGGTTTTTTAGGGGGTGGGATGCTGACATCGTATCACTACATGGCTTACAATGCAGACCTTTCCCATACACCATCTAATTGTAAAATCTACTCTTAATGCTCGCATCTCCCATACGAGCCTCGTGGTTTAATTTTTCTCCTCTAAGATAGAGTCTCGAGTCTTCCGGCTCATCCCTATTCTACGTCTGGGTTATCCTCAGTCTCCCTCTTTTGGGGTATTCATGCCCTTAATTCATTAAATGCAAATATAGGACATGGTTCTGCACAACAACATGACCTATGCTCGGGTGACACTTTCGAGTTACACATGACCTGTGCCCCAACCTAACAACTTAGGTATCAACACAAAAAAGGGGTAACTCATGGCCCTAAACACACATTCACATTTTTGCTCAGAATGGATCATCACTCATGCAATCCTAGACTGGGAGTTGGAGTATGGAAGGCACGAGGGCTCTCTTCCCACATCTAGCACATTACATATGCCACATTGCAGCTCGGTGTCTTAGCACTCTGAGGTCCTGATAGCCTTGAAGCCACTCTCTTGTACAACGTGGCACTCAGGCATGCATAATAATTTGGGCTATTCAGGCCACACATAAACCTCCCTAGAATGCATTGCCCTCATGGAACGAGACGAGATAAGGAATTGGAGTGTGGGGGTCACGAATCCTCACCACAATTGACACCCTCATGTATCGTCTCACAATTGGTGTCTCAGTACTTGGACTATAACCACATAACTGCCTCTAGCCGGCCTAAGGCCCCTACACATACGACTCATCCCACCATCTCCCTATTAGAGTGGTGTACTAGGACGGTACCCGTAAGTATTCAGAGTATCCCGAGAAACATGGAAGATATCACTATGCACTCCTTGATCTCCTTTCCATTTTTCCCATGAGCGACAACACAAACACGAAGGTGTCCATGTGTCACCCCTGTTCTTTCATACCAGTATTAAAATAACAATCATATGAATTCATGTCTTATTCGTGACACTCATGGCCATTTATCGTAACAGTGCTACAGGCACCATATTACCGGGAGCTCAGCGCACACATGCCTGAATCCCCATCATCATACACACAATGATTAACACAACAATCAATATGCTAAAGCATGGGTAAACAATGGGAGTTTGGACCCTCATTGGTCGTCTCTCCTTAAATGCCCCCAAAAGCTCAATTATACGAGAACCGACTTCCCTTTTTTCAAACAACTAGCCCAACGGCCTCGGACTCGAGTCTCATCACAAGATCCTCAATTAGGTCATTATAATAGTAATGCACACATACTGGGAGTCTGACCCTCATCGTTCCTCTCCCCAATTCACATAATGGCTCTAAGCCAAAATAGTTTTCCCTAATTTCTCAAAACTGGTATTTGTTTCATACCTTGATTCTTATGCTCAGTTCTTACTTGCACTTTCAAAATGATATTTGATTTAGTGGGCATGCTATTACCGATTCACACTACGTATATGTGCTTTCAAAATACCGCTTGCTACTTTAACACACAAGGTCACACAAGCATGAAATGATCAAAACTCAACAATTTTGGGAAATTGAGATCACCCTTAGATAGGAAATGAATTTTGAAAATTTGAAAATTTGAAAAACTAGTCGAATCGGGCCTAAACCGACCAATTTTTTATTTTGGGACACCGAACCCTGTCGGACCGGACCGGTCAAGGGATTACTGCCAAGTCAGCGCCCAGTCAACAGGCACGACCAATTAGCGTGCGACACGTGGTGAGACGCGTCATGTAGTTAGCTTCTAGAAGTGCTGTCCAATTAGGACGCGACACATGTCCCCGGTCAATGGTCAAGGGAGAAAATACACTCAGTGACGACCGACCAATATGATAGTGACATGAACAATACCGATCGGATTGGTACAGTCTGATTCGGAACAGTGTCGTCTTCTTTCTCATGATGACAACACTGTTCATTGGTTCAAAAATTTTCCTTCTCTGGTGAAGGAATATTCTCTCTGATCAAGGCATTTTCAGGTGAGGAAAGCTCGACCAAAATGGAAACTAGTCGGGTAGAGGGTCCCCAAGCTCCCTATATAAAGAGCTCATCTCCATTCATCCTCCACACACCTTAAATCGCCATTCTCTCTCAAGTGCTCCATTTTTTTTGGTGAAGCTCGAACCAGACCTCTGACTTGTGCACTTTTCTAAGCATTAGAAGGCAAGGTCAAGTCCTAAAAACTTTGAGGGAAGTCAGCTACCTGATAACAATCTCCCTTTCACCCAAGGATCACTAGAGAAGCGCTGGCGAAATTAAACAGTGAAGCAGCTCCGACGGACCGAAGCTGTCCTATTTCGGCCGGGCTGAATTCGCCAAATTCAGATCTCCTCCGGCCAAACCAAGCCTCCCCAATACCCCCATGTCCCTCACACAACCTCCACAGAGGTGAAAGGTAAGCCAATTCGGCCCTCATTCGTCATTATAGATCAGTGTTAGAGAGAGAAAGTGTCCAATATCACTAACAAAATTCACCCTCGTATAGACTTCAATTGTAGCAATTCTTGATCCTAGAAGGAACCTAAGGATGAGAGCTACCTCCCCAAATCGAGAGCTCGGACTGCCGCCCTTCCGACGGTAAGCTTTCGAAGCATTCTCTCTCAATAAATAATTTTCGGTGAAGCTCCATTTGAGCTTGTTTCAGACTCAAATTCTGTGATTCAAAAATTCATTTGATCATATGGGAGTGTAGGAACTGATCCATGCCATCAATTGGAGCAATTAACCCGGATTGAATGGCCAATTTGAAGAAATCAAATTCAATTAGTATAAAGGGGTGAAATTGCGGAAAGATTGGGGATTTTGAAAAATTGAGGGACCTCCATGCAATTTCTCAAAAGTGAAGGCCAATTGTCAATGAGAAAGATGTTGGGGGACCAATTGGTCAATTTTCGAAAGAATTGGGGTTAATTGACTATTTTTGGAAAGTAGGGGCAAAACCGTAATTTTTGAAAAATTGGGGACCAAATTGGAAATTTGGAAAACTTGAGCCTCTTACACAATTTTAAACAAATTGAGGATCCAAAAAGGATAATGTAAGCCTTGGGATTCAAATAGGGGAAAAGTTGGCATTAGGGACCTAAAGTTAAGAAAAATGAACTTTAGGGACCTAAGTGCAATAAACCAAAAATTTGGGCCTGGTCGCTCATACTTGAGAAAACAAAGTTTGTTATGTCGAACCCTTATTGATAATGATACCCAAATTGTGTAGGGACACGTGAGACCGAAATGCCAGCAAGAAAAAGCTAGCATGGACTTGGAAGCTAACTAGGGACGGACGCGTCACAATCAATGGGTGAGTGAGATTATCTAATGTCATACTCAGTTGGGATGATGAGCATTGTTTTTTATGGATAAAACCTACTTACCAGTTGTGAGTAGGAAGAAATAAACATCATACCCAATTGGTATGATGAGTTCCCTTTAGGAGGGGAGAAAACCGCCTATCGGTTGTAAGCGGATCCATCATCACACTCGGTTGGTGTGGTGAGATAAAAATGAAATTTTTGTTAGTAGTGTTCTCCCCTAATTGTGTGCTAATACTTAAAATATTTGGGAGACCTTCTTGATGGGAGCTAGAGTAGCTCAAATAGGTCGAGGGCCTCGGCTTTTGAACTCATAGGACTCAATGCCCAGTTTTAGAAAACACGTGCAGTGGGCCCAAGGCTAGTGGGCATGAGTAGAAGCTTGTAAAGCTCTTGCTTGCATTCTAGTGACACTTGTCCCTACACGATTTGAGCAGCCTTATCACTTACGGTTTGGCATAAAAGCCTTGGCTCACAAATTATCGATTAATTGCACTTAGGTCCCTAACGTTTATTTTTCTTAACTTTAGGTCCCTGATGCCAACCTTTGCCCAATTTGAGTCCCAAGGTTTCCAAAATTCTCTTTAAGTCCTCATTTTACTTAAAAACTGTATAAGGGGCTCAAATTTTCCAAATTTCCAATATGGTCCCCAACTTTTCAAAAATTACAATTTTGCCCATACTTTCCAAAAATGGCAATTTGACCACAATTGTTCCAAAAATTGACCAATTGTTCCCTCAACATCTTCCTCATGGCCAATTGGCCTTCAATTTTGGGAATTTGAAAAGAGATCCCTCAATTTTATGAAATTCCCATTTTCCCCAAAACTTTTCCCCAATTTCTCCCTTTCAAACTGACCGAATTTGATTTATTTAAATTGGCCATTCAATCGGGGTTATTTGTTCAAATTGAAGGTATGAATCAATTCCTACACTTTCATACGATTCAATTGAGATTTGAACTACATCATTTGGGTCCAAATTGAGCTCAAACGGAGTTTTGTTGGAAAATTGCTTGTAGAGAGAGAAAGCTTCGAAAGATTACCATCAAAGGTGCAGCGATCGAAGCTCTTCTTCGGCGAAGGTAGCTCTCATCTTGAGGTTTTTTCTAGAATAAAAAATTGCTAAAATTGACAACGAATTGAGGGAGAATTCTGTTAGTGAATTTTTGCATTTTCTCTCTCTAACTTCGATCTGCAATGATTGAGGAGGGCCGAATTAACTTAACTTTTAGCTTTGTTGAGGTCTTATGATGGGCTGTAGGTGTGATGGGGAGGCTTGGTTTAGCTAGGGGAGGGTAGAAATTAGCCAATTTTAGCTTGGCCAAAATAGGATAGCTTCGGTCCGTTAGAGCTGCTTCACTGTTTGATTTCGTCGGCGCTTCTCCGATGGTCCTCGGGTCGAAAGGGGTATGCTATCAGGTAGCTGACTTCCCCCAGAGTCTTGTAGGACCTGACCTTGCCTTCTAAGGCTGAGAAAAATGCCTATAACGGAGATCTGGTTCGAGCTTCACTAGAAAATAGAGGAGTTGAGAAATGATGAAAATTTTAGGTGTGTGAAGGATGAATGGAGAGTAGCGCTTTATATAGGGAGCTCGAGGACTCTCTATCCAACAACTTTTCTTTTTGGTAGAGCTTATCCTCGCCCTAAAATGGCCTGATCGAAGCTTTTTTTTCATCACTGACCTTATCCATTTCTATATTGAATGAACAGTGTTGTCATCTGAAGGAAGAAGATGACACTGTTCTGAACCAAACCGGACCGGTCCTACCGAGTTCAATGCATAAATCAGTCGGTTTAGGCTTGATTCGACCGGTTTTCTCAAAATAAAAAATTTCTTAATTCATCTTAATTAATTCTCTATCTAATGGTGGCTTAAATTCCCCAATTTGAATATTTTAAGCTACCTAGAAAAATGAATTTAGAAACTGGTTCAAACTGGCTCAAGCTGGTTTAGCCTAGTTCACCTTGAATCGGTTTGGTTTTCCCTTCCCAATTGTCCCAAGGTTCTTTTCCATTCTTTTTATGACTCTTTAATCACTTGGGATTTGTTATTTTCCAATTTACCTTTTTCTTATCGGTTATGGTTTGTGAACCAACTTGGTTTTTTCTTTTGGAATGACTGGTTTTCTTCCCAGTTTTCTTATTTATAAAGGGACGAGGTTTACAACTCTCCCCTCATTTTAGGGGTTTTACCCCAAAACAATTTACATGTCAAACAACTGAGGGTACCCATCCCTCATAACGCTCTCAGTTTCCCATGTCTTCTCTTGCACAGGTCCGTTCTGCCAAAGAACCTTGATCATAGGAATCTTCTTGTTCCTCAAGTTCTTGTCTCTCTGTTGGATGATTTGTACTGGTTCTGCTTAATAAGTCGGGTTCACTTCTAACTGTGGTGGAGGTCGGTCCAGCACATGGCTAGGATCAAGCTGGTACTTTCGAAGTACCGAGATATGGAATACGTCATGTATTCTCTGTAAGCTTGGAGGTAGTTCTAATTTATATGCCACTGGTCCTATCCTTTGGACTATGGGGTAAGGACCAATGTACCTTGGTTTGATCTTCCCCCATTATTGAAACCTAAGTATTTCTCTCCATGGGGATACCTTTAGGAGCACTTCGTCTCCCACATCAAATTCTAGATCCCTTCTTCGCTGGTCACATAGCTCTTTTGCCTGTCCTAAGCGGCCTTGAGTCGACTCCTTATAATATTAATCTTTTCTACGGTGTCCTGTATTAATTCGACCCTTTCTAGCCTCCTTTCTCCAACCTCTTCCCAAAATAAGGGGGGTACAACATGGTCGTCCATAAAAGGGCCTCATAAGGTGCTATTTGAATATTGGCCTAATAACTGTTATTATAAGCAAACTCCATTAGGCACAAGTATTCTTCCCATCCCTTATTCATGGTGATTGGGCCGTTGGATCGCTGGCAACAAAGAGGATGGATAACTATATGAAAACTATTGTTTGTGCACGCACTTGTGGTACGGGACCATCAAGATGCCCTAGGGGTAGTGATGGCTCTCAAGGGCTACTGGACGACATGGGGGAGATAAGAGCAGTTCGTTGTGCTAGTTAGTCTTGAAGCTATGGGAGCTTCTTGTGCATGAGACCAAGGTGGGGTCAGGATGAGTTCTCCATCCTCATATGGACACGAAGTGGCATTCAGGTCTGAGGGTCAAACGTTTGGGAAGTCCACTCAAACTCAGAGTAGAAGTGGACAGACTTCTATAATGGTTGAAGATAAAGACACTCCAATCCACAAGTGGGTGCAGTGGACGTGTTGCACCTGTGTATGTGTGTTCCCTTATTGATGAGGGGCGTGTGTTTGTTTGCTAAACGCCTCTCGAGGCAAAGGGATGGGCTAAGAGAGCTAAACACACCTAATTTGGAAATGGAAAAGGTTTTGGAAATCCGAATTTGAGGAAAATCCTTTAAAAAATAAGAAAATGATAATTTTGGCATGGTTTTTATAAACTAAAGATCTTTTGAAAACTCACTCCCAACACCCGCTCACTGAGTTGTAGAACTTACCCCTCCCTTTTACCTCTTTTTAAGTAACCGAGGAAAACAAACCTTAAAGATCCTCATGTAGTCGAACTATAAGACATGTATGATTATTTTAGTATATTCAGTTATATATAATGTTATTCCAAGAAAAATTGGAAAAATGATGCCTTACTCCTCGGGTTTAGAAGAGGGTGAAACCTTTTATAGACCAAAGGGAGTGACGGGTTGCTCATGGGGACCCGACCAAACTGGGTCGGGGCGTGACACACCACATGGCAAGTCGACACGTGCGAAGCTTGCATGCGTGGCATAATGTCATCTTCTTCATTTGGATAACAGAGAGAAGGGGATATGAAGGGGGAGAAAGTCTCTAATGACTTGGAAAAAACTTAGGTCTGACTGTCGACGAGTGAGACAAGCACTGAGTCCTATGTCGGATGGTAGCTCGGACAGTTGTCGAGCTCTCTATATAAAGAGCACCCTCCCCTTGTCCTATCCATCGAGCAATCAGGTGAAAAAGTGAAGGAGTACTAGTTTCTAGCAAGGTGTAAACTAGAGCTCCTACGTTGGGTGAATTTTTTACCACTAAAGCTGTCGGAGAACTCATTGGAACCAGGAGAGAGTTCTCCATCCAGCCGCACCATCCACTCAAATCGAGGACCATCAGAGAAGCGTCGATAGACCAAAACAGTGAAGCTGCTCCGAAGGACTCGTAGTAGTTCGATTATGCCAAATCCAAGTTTGGCAATCCCCAACCTCCTACGGTGGAACCAAGTCCTCCCTAAGTCTGTCCAGCCTATTCTCAACTCCCCGAAGTGCCCACGTAAGCTAATTCAGCTTCCACTCATCAGAGTAGCTTAGTTCCAGAGAGAGAAAGTACCCCGACTTCATATACCAAATTCCCATTGCTTAGGATGTGAATTGGAGCTGTTCATGATCTTTGAAGGACCATTGGACAAGAGCTATCATCCCAAATCAAGAGCTCCAACCACTACAGCACACCAGTAATCTTTTGAAGCATTCTCTCTTTACTTCCAGTATTCTGACGAAGCTCCATTTGAGCTCGTTTCGTTCCCAAAAATGGTTATTCAGAGCCTGGTCAGATCATAGGAAGGTGAGGAAATAGATTAGCACCATGATAGGGCTTAACATGGATTGAGGGATCAAATTGAAAAAATTGAATTTTGAGACAAAATGGGGCAATTTGCAGAAGAATGGAGTTGTAAATGTCGCTCCTTTAGGATAAGAAAATCGAGGAAAGAACCGGTCAACCCGGGTGAGAAAACCGAACCAGTTCATGAACCCCAACCGTTAGAGAAAGGGTAAACCAGAAAATTTATAAATCCAAAGTGGCCTAAAGAGTCACAAAAGTCATGAGAAAGGACTTTATGATGAATTGGAAGTGAAAACCAAACTGATTCAAGTGAACCAAACTTGAATCGGATTAAACCAGTTTGAACCACTATTGAACCAGTTTCTAAATTTATTTTTCTAGGTGGCTTAGAAAATTTAAATTTGAGAATTGAGGCCACCGTTGGATAGAGAATGAATTTAGATTAATTTACAAATTTTTAATTTTAAAAAACTCGATCGAATCAGGCCCGAACCAGCTGGTTTAATCATTGAACTCGGTTCAAACCAGTTCGAAACAGTCTCATCTTCTTCCTTCAGATAACAGCACTGTTCATGCCAGAAAATCAAGCAGCGCCGGTGAAGATGAAAAGTCTTCAGCGAGGAGGTTTTAGGAAATTAATGACCGCCATAAAGGCATCAATCGGATGGCCAAGAAGTCCCTGAGCTTCCTATATAGAGAGCTCCTCCTCATTCATCTTCCTCACACCTGAAAACTCCTCTCTCTCCCTACTGCTCCATTTTCCAATGAAGCTCGAACCAGAGCTCCGACTTGGGCATTTTTCTAAGCCAAACAAGTGAGGTCGGGTTATTTAGATTTGGGGAGAAATCAGCTACCCAACGGTAGTCTCCATTTGCTCCGAGGGTTTTTTAGGGTCACCAAAGAAACGTTGGAGTGATCGAATAGAGAAGCAGCTCTGGCGGACTGAAGTTGCCCTTTTTAGACCGAGCTAAAAACAGCCAATTCGGGTGCTTCTAAGGGCAAACCAAGCTCCCCCCAACACTTACACAATCCTCATATGATTAATTAGTGCTGAAAATTAAGCCAATATGGCTACACTCTATAATTTCCAATTAGTTCTAGAGAGAGAACCGATGAAACTTCACTGACCAAATTCTCCCTCAAATTGGCATCAATTGATGCGATTCTTGATCCAAGGAGGAACCTTAGGATAAGAGCTATCTACCTAGATCAAAAGCTCAAACCGTTGCACCCCCGATGGTAAGCTTTCGAAGCTTTCTCTATCTAAGTCCAGATTTTTGTTGAAGCTCCATTTGAGCTCAATCTAGTATCAATTCATGCTATTCAAAGTGCAATTGAATCATATGGATGTGTAGGAACTCAAATCCACCTTCAATTTCAACAATTAACTTTGATTGATTGGTTAATTTGATGAAATCAAATCTAGTTTGGTTGAAAGGTTGAAATTGGAGAAATTTTGGAAATTTTGAAAATTCAAGGGAATAAAGTGCAATTTCCCAAAATTGAGGGCCAATTGGGCATGAAAAAGATGTTAGAGGACCAATTGGTCAATTTTTGGGGTGAAATTTACCATTTTTGTAAAGTAGGGGCAAAATGGTAATTTTTGGAAAAGTTGGGGACCAAATTGGAAATTTGGGAAACTTGAACCCCTTTTTGTGATTTTGAATAAATTGAGGTGCCAAATTGAATTTTAGAAGTTTTGGGACTCAATTTGGGGAAAATTCGCATTAGGGACCTAAAGTTAAATAAAAAGAACTTTCGGGACCTAAATGTAATAATTAAAAGTTTGGGGATTTTATTCATTTATGATGAATGAAGGCTATTAGGCTAAAGGTTAATGAACAAGGATGTTCATATCGTGTAGGAACATGAAGTACGAGGAATGCCAACAAGGATAAGCTTGCATGAGGCAAAGAACCGGTTAAGAGGAAGGATATACTATGGATATCGGGTGAGTGGGAATTTTCATATAATAATCGGTTGGGATGATGAGCACCTCAGTAATGAACACCCACTACTAAGTGGAATTTTAAACATCACACCTAGACGGAGTGATGTGGAAATTAAGCAGAAAAATTAATTACTGGTTGTAAGTAGATCATCCCCGGTTGGTATGATGAACTTCCTAGAATGAAGTAGAAAACCTGCTTATCAGTTATAAGCGGAGATATCCTCACATCCAGTTGGTGTGATGGACTGGTGAAAAGATTATTTTTGTCAGAAGTGCTCTCCCCTGACTATGTGCCACTAATTAAACTTTTTGGGAGACCTTCTTGATGGGAGCTCGAATAGCTTGGATACATCAGAGGCCTCGGTTTTGGAACTTAGGGGCTAATATGCTCGATTTTGAAAAACTCGTACAGTGGGCCAAGGCCATTTGGCATGAGTAGGAGCTCATAAACAAACATGAGTTTAAGCCATGAACAATTTAATGAATGAAGACAGGATTGACATACTAAATGGACAAGCCGTAGTGTGACAAGACAGGTCGACAGACCAGTCGAGATAAACAATTGTAGATCGAGTTGAGGGTCGAGGCCATTGGACTAGTGGCACCAAAGATTAAATGGCTTAGTGCCAGCAGTCAGGGAAGCTCGACGTAGCTTCATGCGCATGAGACTAGGGTGGGGTCGGAATGAGGTCTCTAAACTCTTACAGACACAGAGTTTTCTTTCAGGATTGAGGGTCGGATGTCACGTATATCCACTCATTCTCAGGGTAGAAGTGGACGGGCTTCTATCTAGGTGGACGATAAACTCGCTATGATGCCACAAGTGGGTTCAGTGGACGTGCTGCCCTACGAACGTGTGATCCCTTCATGATGAAGGATGTGTGTTGATTGTTAAACACACTGACTATGGTTAATGAGGAATATTGGTTTTGAAAACTGAGAAATTGATGAAATGATTTTAAATAAAATAAGGAGTATGGCACACTCCAATTCAAACTATTTTTTTTGAAAATCCTAGTTAGTTACACCTGCAAGGCAAGTATGAAAGTTAAATTTATTATATTTTTTATTAATGTTATTCCAGGAAATGTACAAGTTTAAAGGAAGCCTTAATCCTTACTATTTAAAGAAGGGGAAAACCCTTGATAAATCGGGAGAGTGGCGGGTTGCTCACGGGGATCCGACCAAACCGGGTCAGGGCGTGACAGGAGTGGAATTGGATATTTTTGAAAATTAAGGGACTTATGTGCAATTTTCTAAAAATTGAGAACCAATTGGCAATTTAGAAGAAGATGGGGGCTAATGGGTGATTTTAAGGAAATTAGGGACAAATTGGTCATTTTTGGGAAATTTGGGGTAAATTGGTAATTTAGGAAAAAATGGGAACTAAAGTACGATTAAGCAAAAATTTGGATTTTCAAAGTCCTAAAAGGGAATTTGGTGAATATTTACATGTTGACAATTTATAGTATTGGTATATAAACTAGGGTTAATTATCATGAGGGTAGAATTCAAGAATTCTGAAATAAGTTGAGACTTCATGTTCCTTACTCGGAATGATGTAGGTTCAAGAAGGAGCACATCAACCTACAACCATGAAGTATCCTAAAAGGCCGAACTAGCTCAAGAGAAATGAGTCACTGCACACTGGGTGAGTGGGTTTAACATCACGTCTGGTTGGACTGATGAATATTAGTCTTCTCAAGTGAAAACCATTTTCCAGAGTCATTCTCCCTGACTAGTTGACTATGCTTAAACAGTTTGGGAGATGGTCCTAACAAGAGCATGAACCATGATATAATAGATTAAAAGTGTTGAAGTGGACCCAAGGCCAATGAGCACGAGCTCATGCGCATTTACAAGTTAAGCTTTACATACCAGAAATCTCTCATGAATGAATAATTTTGTGTGTGTGGCGCTATTGTTCCAAAGTCGGGTGGACAGATTTGTTGGGCTAGTAACTAATGAGCCGAAGTCAGGTCGATGAAATCATTGGGCTGGAAGTGATAAAGTTGAAGCAGAGTCATCGGGCCCGTTGGGCTAGTAGCCCCAAAGATGATGAATATAATTAACAAAACTACTATTTGTGCATGCAACGAATTTGGAGCCATTGTGGTGCCCATTGTGGGGTAGTGGTTGTTCCAAGGGCTATTGGATGATCTAGGGAGTATAAGGGAAGTATGTCGTCCAATATGTCAAGAAGCTCAGGGAGCTTCATGTCCACAAAGACTGAGGTCGCAGGGGGAGATGTCTCGTCCTACATTGCAGACATGAAGTATGGTTCAGGTTTGAGGATCAAACTACTGATGTCCACTCAAACTTAGGGTAGAAGTCATAGACTTCTATTAGGGTGGATGGTAAAGGCGCTCCGGTCCACAAGTAGAGTAGTCGGGGACTGCTCTGCGAATGAGTGAACCCTTTATGATAAAGGGTGGTTGAATTGTTTGTGAAATCAAACTAATGGCTTAAACTCAAATGTAAAAGTTAAATTAGCGTGATAGATAGCCCTTCATTTGAGTTATGAGACTCACCCCCTCCCTTAACCCTTTTCAAGGAGGCACATAGGCCGTGAAGATAAAGAACAAAAGAGTGAGGCAAACTTCACCCTATTAGGTATGAGCTCACCCTTAAGTTATTTTGATACCTCTACTTTGGACAAACTGGGTCAATGAACGCCTTTACTTTCCTTACTCTAACAGGGTAGGAATACCCGAATAGCATAAGGAAAGGTGGCAAGTTGCTCACGAGGTTTTGACCACACCGGGTCGGGGCATCACAACTTCAGTGGTATTAGACCCTAGGTTTTTCCAAGCAGGAATCAAAAGATGAGCTCAAAAACACTGACTAACTAACATCACCACCTTGTAGGAAAATGGCCCCACGAATGGTAGTCAGATGAACTCTGTCACACCCCGACCCGGTTTGGTTGGATCCCCGTGATCAACCTGCCACTCTCCCGGTTTATTAAAGGGTTTCCCCTTATTGTAAACCGTAAAGAGTAAGGCATCCTTTAACCTGCACTTTTTTCCTGGAATAGCATAATCAAAACTGCATGAAATTTAAAACTTTACATACCTGTCTTACAGGCATCTTACTTGACGGTCTTTAAGGGTAGGCTTTCCGGGATTTCCTGAAAGGGATATAAGGGAGGGGGTGAGTACGACTACTCAGTGAATGAGTTTTTAAAAACTTTTGACTTTTAAGAAAATAATTATTATTGGAGTGTGCCAAACTCCTTTCTTTTTCAAAAATCCCTTCGTTTAAAAATTTGGGTTTTTACACCATTTCTTAGTTACCGGTGTGTCATCACCCAACACACATCCTCCATCATGAAGGTTACACATATTCGCAAGTCAGTATCACTACTGAACCCGCTAGTGGCTTCAGAGCAACTTTTCCTGCCACCCGGATAGAAGTACGACTGCTTCTACCTTGGGAATGAGTGGATGTACGCGACATTCGACCCACAATCCCGAAATCACTTCTTCGTGTCCGTATGAGGATAGAGACCTCATCCTGTCCCCACCCGGGTCTCATGCGCTTGGTGCCACTCCAGATTTCGCACAGACACCTGGAACGATGAACTACCCTTATAGCCACCAGGTCGTTTAGTGCCCTTAGGAAGCATCACTGCCCCTCATGGGCATCTTGATGATCCTGTATTCATAGTGCATGCACAAACAATGTTTTCTCATATTGCCATGTAATCTGTGGTGCCACTGGTCCAACAGCCCCGACTCTCAACTCAACCCGTAGTTGTTTGTCTTGACTGGTTCGTCGACCTGTCATGTCGCACTGCCGCTAGTTGACTGAGCATGTCGGTCCTATCTTGGTACCATGGCCAAACAATTCACTTATTAAGTTTTATGGTACATATATCATGTTCGTTTACGAGCTCCTACTCGTGCCAACTAGCTTTGGGCCCACTGTACGAGATTTTCAAAATTTTTGCATTTAGCACCCAAGTTACAAAACCGAGGCCCCCGACCTATCAGAGCTATTCGAGCTCCCATCGAGAAGGTCTCCCAAATTGTTTAAGCATTGGCACACAGTCAGGGGAGAGCACTTCTGACAAAACATATGTTTTCTCTATCCATTATACCGTCCGGTATAAGGACACCTCCGTTCATAACCAATGAATGGGTTTTCAACTTCCTTCAAGGAAGTCTCATCATACCAACCGAGTATGATTTACTTATAATCAGAAAGTAGTTTTTACACATGATTTGCACATCACTTCCTCTAAGTAGTGATGTTTAAAATACCACTTAATAGTGGGTTTTCATACCGAGGTACTTATCATTCCCAACCGGGTATGATATAAAATTTCCACTCACAACCGGTAAGTTGTTTTTAATTTTAAGTTGTTCTCATCATCCCAACCAGGTATGATGTTAGTAAACCCACTCACCCGTTAATGCCATGAATTCCACTAGACCGGTTCTTAGTATTCACACGAGCTTGTCATTGCTGGCGTTCCCGATGCTTCGTGTTCCTACACGATATGAACATCTTGGTTCATTATCTTTCGGCCTAATCGCCTTCATTCATTCCAAATTAATGAGAAAGTCAAACTTTCATTTATTTGCAATTAGGTCCCTAAAGTTATTTCTCTTTAAGTCCCAAATGCCGGTTTTTCCTCAAATTGTGTCCTGAAACTTCTAAAATTTATCATAGGACCTCAATTTATTCCATTTCACAAAAAGGGGTTCCCAAATTTCCAATTTGGTCCCCCAACTTATCCAAAATTACCATTTTGCCCTTCCTTTACAAAAATGGTAAATTTTACCCCCAAAATTTCAAAATTCCTCAATTGGTTCTCCATCATTATTTTCATACCTAATTGACCCTTAATTTCATAAAATTTCATTTTGGTTCTTTAAATTTCGAAAATCCCCCATTTTCCCCCAATTCCAACTTCTTAACACAGCCGAGTTTGATTTCATCAAATTGACCCATCAAACATTTCCAATTGTTAAAATTGAAGTTGAAATTGAGTTTCTACATGTTCATACGATTTTTTAGAAATGTGAATCACAAGTTTTAATGTCAGGATGAGCTCAAACGGAGCTTCACCGGAAAATGAACTATAGAGAGAGAAAGCTTCTATTACTCACCGGTGAAGGCACGACGGTCCGAGCTTTCGATCTGAGCAGATAGCTCTTGTCCTGAGGTTCATCCTAGAATCAAGAATCCGCATCATTAGAATTTCATCATTGAAATTTGATTGACTCTCTCTCTAGCATCGATCGAAAATTGTAAAGGGGAGCTTAATTGGATTACCTTTCGGTCCTAATTCGGCCGTGAAAAGGCTAAGGAAGTGTTGGGAGGGCTTGGTTTGGCCTGAGGAGGGCTTGAAATGGCCAATTTCAACTTGGCCGAAATAGGGCAGCTTCGGTCCGTCGAAGCTACTTCACTATTCCATCATGCCAGTGCTTCTCCAACGATTCTCAAATTAACTGTTGTTTGCTATCAGATAGTTGTCTTCTCCCCAGTTCTAAAGAGCTCGACCTCTCCTTTCGAGGTTAAGAAAAATGCTTAAGTCGAAACTCTAGTTCGAGCTTCACCGGGAAATGGAGCAGTAGAGAGAGAGAGAGAGAGAAGTGTTCAGGTGTGAGGAGAATGAATGGGGATGACCTTTTTATATAGGTGTAAAACCGTGTATTAAATGGGAGAGATTTATTACTAGTATTAATATTGATATAAATTATTGGTATTAATTCCAATAATTTAATTTCAGTATTAAATTATTAGTATTAATTCTAATAATTTAATTTATGTATTAAATTATTAGTATTAATTCCAATAATTAAATATATATTAATTTATGGCCATTTATAATAAGGCACAATTCCCAGGGGGTCACCCATCCTCACACTACTCTCGAGCAAACAGGCTTCACTTCAAAGTTCTTATGGAATCTCGTTCACCTGAACCAATTTGGTTTTTTGTCTTTTATTTTGTCTTAAGTTTCTTTTCCAAGGTTTAATGAACCCTTTGGATCACCTGAAAGTTGTAAATTTCCAAATTGCTTGTTCCCATATGATCGTGTTTGTAAACCGGCTCGATTTTCTTACTCGGTTTGACCGGTTCTTTTCCCGATTTTCCTTAACTCAAAAGTGTGGGGTTTACAAACTCACCCAAACTTTGGACTACTAGGAATTTCTACTACGAGCAAAGGGAGTAGTGAGGGAACTACCGAGCTTAAATGGGCCCAACCCAAGGAAATGGACGTAGATTAAGAGACCTTCCATGAACAGTTGAGGAAGATGTTCAACAAGCCCAATCCTCCCTAGGAATGGAGCCAACCCTCTGCATAAAATGCTCCTCCGGAGAGGAACCAAGCACCTACCCTGACACCCCCAACAATCGGAACAAACTCCAGCACAAGAGGAGGCATGGAAGAACTATTGGGAGGCATATGCCAACTACGTGAGGGTCTTCCACATGCTTCCACCTATCCAGGTGAGCCCAAAACCCAAGAAAATGATGCAACAAGCCTACGAGCATGAAGTCATAGTGCTAGAGAGGTACGAGATTGAAGTGGCTCACGAAGTCAGAGCCGGGGGAGTGCCCAATGACGCGATGCCACCCTAATCCAAGAAACCCAGTCTGAACCCGTACAAGGGATGCAAAGGACAATATGTGGACACGAGCTCGTACTCCTCGAAACCTCAGACTAGGAATCCCATAACAACCCAAGGGATAAGGAGACAAGATTACAAAGGAAGTGCATGATGGGGTGAAAGAATTAAAGAAGGCATACTAGAATGATCCAAGAAAGTGAGTTAAACCCAAGGGAATGATTGGACAGCTTGGAACTCTCGACCTTGAAATTTTGAGCAAGAACCCTTAAAAGAAAGAAACCACCCTAGTTAGACGAGGAAGTGAATATAAAGATATCATTTTGGACGTGTGGGTAAGACGTGCCTAGTTATGATAAACTCCAGGAAGTGAGTAAACAACAGAAAGGAAAAGACAATCCTTAAGTGTGTGATTCAAAAGGGCTATGTGAAAGAACAACCACAGTGTTGGCATGTCAAGCAAATGCCAAGTGAACATTAAGGGAAGTTATTCTCGATACAAAGTATGTTGATTTAGTTTTGGGGATAAAACTTCTAAAAAGAGGGGAGAGTTGTAAACCCCATTCCTTTAAAACAAGGAAACTGGAACCGGTTCACAAACCTGATCATTAGAGAAAGGGCAATTTGGAGAATTTACAACTCTCAAGTGACCTAAAGGGTTCATAAAACCTTGGAAAAGGATCTTAAGATGATTTGGGAGAGAAAATCATATTGGTTCAGGAGAATCGGATCTGAACTAGATTGAACTAGTTTATGAACTGAGTTGATTCATGAACCGGAACCGATAGAGAAAGGGAAAATAAGGAAATTTATGGTTTTCGAGTGACATAGGGAGTCATAAAAGTAATAAAAAAGGATTTTAGGATGAATTGGAGATGAAAACCAAATCAGTTCAGGCGAACCGGATCAGAACCAGATTGAACCAATTTGGACCGGTTTGAACCACTATTGAATTGGATGTTAAATTCATTTTTCTAGGTGGCTTAAAAAATTCAAATTTGAGATTTGAGACCACCATTGGATAGAAAATGAATTTAGATGAATTTAGACATTTTTAGATTTGAAACATTCGGTCGAATTGGGGGTGAACCGGTCAGTTTAAGCTTTGCACCTAGTTCAGACTATTCTAGTTCGGTTCAGAACAGTGTTGTCTTCTTCCTTCAGATGACAATACTATTCACTCGTCGAAAAATCGTGTAGTGCCAGTGAAGCTGAAGAGTCTCCGACTAGAGAGTTTCAAACAATGAATGATCACCATTAAGGCGCCAAGCGGACAAACAAGAAGTCCCCGAGCTTCCTATATAAAGAGCTCCTCCTCATTCATCCTCTCCACACCTGAAAACTTCATTCTCTCTCTACTAATCCAATTTTTTATGAAGTTCGAACCAAAGCTCCAATATAGGGTCTTTTTTTAGCCACATAAGGCATGGTCGGGTTCTTTAGAACTAGGGAGAAGTTAGCTACATGCCTGTAGTCTCCATTTGCTCTGAGGGTTGCTGGAGAAGCACTAGCGTGGTCGAATAGTGAAGTAGCTCCAGTGGACCGAAGCGGCCCTATTTCAGCTAAGTTGAAAATGGACAATTCGAGCCCTTCTGAGGCTAAACCAAGCCCTCTCAACACCTCCACAGTCCTCCTACAGTTGAATTAGAGCTAAAAGAAGGAACCCAGGACAAGAGCTATCTGCCTAGATCGAAAGCTTGGACCGTCACACCCCCGATGAAACATGAAGTACTGGGAACACCAGCAAGGACAAGCTCGTGTGAATACAAAGAACCGGTCAAGAGGAATTCACTGCATTAACGGATGAGTGGGATTTTTATATCATACCCAGTTGGGATGATAAGCACTTCAAATTGGAAACCCACTGATAAGTGGTATTTTAAACATCACACCTGAGAGGAGTGATGTGAAAATCATGCGAAAAAACTACTTACTTGATAAGTAGATCATACCTGATTGGTATGATGAAACTTCCTTAAAGGAAGTGGAAAACCCGTTCATCGGTTATGAGCAGAGATGTCCTCATACTCAGTTGGTATGATGAACAGTTGGAAAGTATTTTGTCAAAAGTGTTCTCCCCTAAATGTGTGCCACTACTTAAACTTTTTGGGAGACCTTCTTGATGGGAGCTCGAATAGCTCAAATAGGCCAAAGGCCTCGGTTTTGGAACTTGGGGGTTAATATACCCGATTTTGAAAATTCGGAATAGCCAGTTGGCATGAGTAGGAGCTTGTAAACAAACATGATTCTAAGCCATGAAAACATAAGTAAATGAATTGTTTGGCCATGGTACCGAGACAGGACTGACATACTCGATAGATTGGCAATAGTGCGACATGACAGGTTGATGGACCAATCAAGACAAATAGATGTAGGTCGAGTTGAGGGTCGAGGCTATTGGACCAGTGGCACCAAAGATTAAATGGCTTTTGAGGAAAAACTTTGTTTGTAAATGCACTTGAGCTTTGGGACCATTAAGATGCCCAAGAGAGGTAGTGATGCGTCCTAAGGGCTACTGGATGAGATGGTAACGATAAGAGGAAAGAGAAGCTACTGGTTTGTGTTTCTCGGCATACCAGTTAGTCTTTGTACTCCACGGAGTTTCTGTGTTTGGACTCCATGAAACTATTGTGTTTGGGATTTCCTGAAGCATTTGTGTTTGAGTTTCATGTGCATGAGACCGTGATATGGTCTCTGTCCACATACAGACACAAAGTTTTATTCATGTGTGTTCCCTTCATGATAAAGGGCATGTGTTGGTTGATAAGCACATCAGTTATGGTTGAGGAGTGAGTAATGGCTATGAAACCGATATTTTGATGATGCATTATTTTAAAAGAAAATAAAGAGTCTGGCATACTCCATAAAGGTTGAAATTGGGGTAAATTTAGGAATTTAAAAAATTAGAGGGACTAAAGTGCAATTTCATAAAATTGAGGACCAATTGGGCAATTTTGGAAATTTGAGGGCAAAACTTACCATTTTTGTAAAGTAGGGGCAAAATGGTAATTTTGAAAAAGTTGTGGGACCGAATTGGAAATTTGGGAAATTAAACCCCTTTTTGTGAATTTGAATAAATTGAGGTCCTAAGATAAATTTTAAAAAGTTTCTTGACTCAATTTGAGGAAAACCGACGTTAGGGACTTAAAGTTAAAGAAAAATAACTTTAGGGACCTAATTACAAATAAATGAAAAGTTGGTTTTCTCATTCATTTGGAATGAATGAGGGCTATTAGGCCAAAGAATAATGAACCAGAATGTTCATATCATGTAGGAATACAAAGTACCGAGAATGCCAACTAAGACGAGTTCGAGTAAGGACAACAAGCTAATTAAGAGGAATTTCACTACATGATTGGATGAGTGGGATTTTTGTATCATACCCGGTTGAGGTGATAAGTATCTCGAAAATGAAAATCCACTGCTAAGTGGTATTTTAAACATCACATCTGAGAGGAGTGATATGAAAATCACGCGGAAAAACTAATTACTAGTTGTAAGTAGATCGTACCCAGTTGGTATAATAAAACTTACTCGAAGGAAGTAGAAAACCCGTTCATCGATTGTGAGCGGAGATGTCCTCATACTTAGTTGGTATGATGGACAGTTGAAAATACATTTTTGTTGGAAGTGCTCTCCCCTGACTGAGTGCCACTACTTAAACAATTTGGAAGACCTTTTTGACGGGAGCTCAAATAGCTCTGTTAGGTCAGAGGCCTCGGTTTTTGGAACTTGGGGGGTAATATGCCCAACTTTGAAAATCTCCAATAGTGGGCCCTAGGCCAGTTGGCACGAGCATGATCTCGTATACAAACATGATTTATATGTCATGAAAACTTAAGTAATTAAATTGTTTGGCCATAGTACCAAGATAAGACCAACATACTCAGTTAACTTGTGGCAGTGCGACATGACAAGTCTCCGGACTAGTCAAGACAAACAGCTACAGGTTGAGTCGAGGGTTGGGCTCATTGGGCCATTGGCACCACAAATTATATGGCATCATGTGAAAAATGTTGATTGTACATGCACTATGTTACGGGACCTTCAAAATGCCCAAGAGAGGTAGTGATGTGTCCTAGGGCCCTGGGCGACCTGGTGGATATAAAGGCAGTTAGTCGTACCAGAAGCCTTGCGAAGCTCAATATAGCTTCAAGCGCATGAGATCGGGGTGGGGTCAGGATGAGGTCTTTATCCTGATACAAACATAGCTTCAAGAGAGGTAGTGATGTGTATTAGGGCCTTGGACGACCTGGTGGATATAAAGGCAGTTAGTCGTACCAGAAGCCTTGCGAAGCTCAACGTAGCTTCAAGCGCATGAGATCGGGGTGGGGTCAGGATGAAGTCTTTATCCTCATACGAACACAAAGAATTTTTATGGGATTGAGGGTCAGATGTCGCGAACATCCACTCATTCTTAAGGTAGAAGTGGACATGCTTCTATCTAGGTGGCCAGTAAAGTCGCTCCGACGCCACAAGTGGGGTCGGTGGATGGGTTGGCCTACTATTGTGTTGGATGATGACACACCGTGGTTAATAAGAAATGTTGATAAACACTAAAACTTACAATGAAAGGTTTTTAAAAGAGAATAAGGAGTTTGGCACACTCCAAATCAAACATTTTTCCTAAAAGTTAAATTTTGAAAACTCATTCACTAAGTCATTGTACTCACCCCCTCCCTTATATCCCTTTTAAGAAATCTCGGAAAGCCTACCCCAAGGACCATCAACTAATACACTTGTAAGACAGGTATGATCAGTTTAAAATTTCATGCAGTTTTAATTTATGTTATTCTAGGAAAGGTGCAGGTTTAAAGGATGCCTTATTCTTCATGGTTTATAAACAAGGGGCAATCCTTAGTAAACCGGGAGAGTGGCGGGTTAATCACAGGGATCCGACAAAACCGGGTCGAGATGTGACACTTTAAATACCCATTCACTGAGTTGTTGAACTCACCCCCTTTCATATATCCCTTTTCAGGTAACAAAGGGAAACCTATCCAAAGACCTCTTATTAATCACACCTGCAAGACAGGTATGTAAGTTAAATTTTCTATGCAATTTTGATTTATGTATTCTAGGAAAGGTACATGTTTCAAGAATGCCTTACTCCTCCCGGATTTAAAGGAGGAGAAGACTCGTAGTAAACCAAGAAGAGTGGTGGGTTGCTCACGGGGATCTGACCAAACCAAGTCGGAGCGTCACATCCGTTGACCGATTTAGTCTGACCGGGTTTGGTGACCTGAATTCAAAAATCGATCGATTCAGGCCTAATTTAACTAGCTTTCCAAAATTTTAAATTTTCTAAATTCTTTTAAAATCATTTCCTATCTAATGGTGATCTCAATTTTCCAAATTGATATTTTTATGCCACCTAGAAAAATAAATCTTTGAACCGATTCCATATGTTTCATTGTGGTCCAATCTAGTTCTAATTTGGTTCGGTTTGAACCGCGGTTCTCATACACATTTTCACTCATGGTTCCTTCTCATAAATTGTTTGGTATATATCAGCCACTGGGATTTCCTATTTTCCGGTTATGACCCATACTTATCCATTTTGGTTAGGTCAAAGTTCAATTTTTACATGAAATTCCCCAGTTCTCTAGCATGGTTTTTCTTATTATGTGAATACAGGGTTTACATTTGGCAATCCTCGAGCTGAAAGGAAGTTACAAAAAAGTAGGGAACTTCTTCTCGGTTCCAAGAAAGCTAAATTCAACTTCGGAGGTTGCAAGAAAAGCACAAGTCGGAGCTCTAGTTCGTGCTTCGTTGAAAAATGGAGTACTTCACCTTCTTCGATTGTTTGAGGGATGAGTAGCACGAATGGAGAGTAGCTATTTATATAGGGATCTTGATAACTAATGGGGCTATCCATTCATCCATCACTCGGCCCTAAATTCTCTCATCCACGATCATACTGGAGGGCTTTTCCGTCACCAGAGAAAATGCGGCTAGTCTGTTGACCTTATCCTACAAGCATTCCAAGGTTGAAGACAACACTGTGTGGTGCATGTGAGTTGCCACGTGGCACACGATGATTGGGTGGATTTGCTGACGCGGCTTCCCGCTCAACGTCTGAGTCATCCTTTGACTCGTTGAATGGCCATGGGGTGATTTCTCATTGGTCGATCAGTCCAACTTGGTCGCTGACCATGTTCGACTAGTTGTATGACTATAACATGAGACATCCTTTGATTGGCTAATCTACACTGCCATGTGTTAGCATCTGACTGGTTGGCACAATCTAATGTGGTGCTGCCACGTGTCGACCTCTGATTGGTCGACCATTTCTCCGATATGCTTATCGGTCGTTGATGTGGCACCTTTGCCACGTGTCAGCTCCTCATTGACCAGCCCGACTGATGAAGCTTCTCCTTAGTTGACCTTTGATGGTGGACATGTGTCGCTCTTCTATTGGTTGGTCGTCGCTGACGTAGATTTTCTTTCTTTGACCGTTGACCAAGGATGTGCATCACACTCTGATTGGTCAGCACTAACTGAGCAACTGACTGGGCGTGCTTTGCCATGCGTCGCATGTTAATTGGTCATACAAGCTGACTGGGCACTGACCAGGCAGGCAATCTGTTGACTGACCAGACCATTGACCGATTCGTTCAGATTGGGTTCAGTGACCTGAAATCGAAAATCGATTGGTTCAAGCTTGATTCGACTGGTTGTCTAAAATTTTAAATTCGTCTAAATTCATTTTCTACCTAGTGGTGACTTCAATTTCCAAAATTGATATTTTTAAGTTATCTAGAAAAATGAATCTTAGAACTAGTTTATTGTAGTTCAATTCAGTTTGGGTCCGGTTCACCCTGAACCAGTCTAGTTTTTAGACTCAATCCCATTCATCGTTCCTATCCATGATTTTTGGGTATTTGTTGACCACTTGGAATTTTGCAAATTCCCATTTTGGATTCTCCATACCAATTTCGGTTCACTTAAATTCTTAGTTTTCTCTCAAAAAATTTTAGTTTCCCTTTCTAGTTTCTTATCTTGTGAGAACAGGGTTTACAGGTAACCTAGAGTGAGAGAGTTGCTTGAAGACTCTCGCCACAACCTCACAACTGGGTGTCTCAGCACCCAGGTTCATGGCCACCTCGTGGCCCCTCACCACACACAATAACAAAGCAAACATAAATAATCATAGGCTACCCAGGCCCTGACATAACATGTATCCAAAATGTATTGTCTCGTGGACGATACTAGACCGGGAACTTGAGTGTGGGAGTCGCAAGGGGACTCTCACCACCACACTCAGAGCTGGGTGTATCAATACCCTAGGACTACTCAATCACCCAAACAATACAACACATGGGGCTACTCATGGCCCTCTTTTTTGCTTTCATAAATCATTTGTAGATGTCAAAGATGTGTCCTCGCCCATCCGTATATTCAGTTTTCCCTTCTACAACGCACTCTAGTATACGTATATCATAGTTGTCTCCTACTGATATGCACATGAGTATACATGGAACCTGGGTGATATGGAAGCATCACTTACACACTCCTTATATCACTTACAGTCTTACCCTAATCGTTGCTACTACTCATTCAGGCATGCTGATGACACTTATATTCACAATCACTAGTATATATACCAATACCGCAATAAAGCATGCAACATAATAGCATGGTGCACACACACATGTGATTCTTAGGCGTTCGGTCTGTCACTAGACCATCTCACCTTGTCATATGGTCAGCAATATAGTTCCTAGACTCTGGTCTCAAGGTATATTTTGTATCTGGTCACTAATTCAACATATGACACATATTTGGGAGCCCAACCAATCATTGGCCATCTCTCCAAATCAGAAAAAGACTCTAGGCCACACAATTACCTAGGTTTCTTAGAACTGATTTCACATCACATGCCCTGTCATATTATCGACTCTTGTTTAGCTTCTCAAATCATGTTCATTTTAGTGGGCGTGGACTTATTCATTTTGCGCATCTTATATGAGTTCAAAGGTCATTTTTCTACTTAGAATTCACACAATCACACAAGTATCTTAATTAATTGTTTCGGTCGATCCAATAGGACTTGTCGTCAAATCCACTCACCTCGAGTCTCGAAACTTATTCGTTTCGAGTATTTCAAATATCCCACTCCCTGTCCCACTTAGTGATCTCTTGCTCTTTCTACAATATTTAGCAAACAAAGGGGTCAATTCTCTCTCAATATTTCATAAATCACTACAACGTAATTCACTTAAGAATTTATGGTTTTTCCCTCAAAAGCCCGGGCTACCCGACTCACTAGTTGGTAAACCGACCCATACCCTAAACTTCTCTAAGGTTAGTCACAAGAGCTCAAGGTCATTTTCTTTTCACTTCCATATTGAAGTTCCTTACATTCATTTATTTTCTACCTAGTGGTCCTACTTTCCCCAATTTACCATTTGGTCCTCGACTTGGGCAAAATTATCATTTTACCCTCATACTTTACAACTTGCCTTTCTTTGAACCTAAGACTTTCCCAAGTCTTCCATTTGGATCCCTCAAGTCCTCTTGAGTCCCATTTAGGTCCCAAATAGGCATTGGAACATTTCTAAGGTCTATTTTCCCAAAATTACTGAAAGGCCTCTAAGTTTTAGCAAAATTATCATTTAGTCCATTTTCTTATGGACTTAAATTTCGGGATCCATTTAACCCCAAATTTTCTCATGTAGATCCCTAAACATTCATAAATTATGTTTGGGTCCTTGGATTGCCCAAAAGTTTCCTTTTGGCCATGCAAATACTTATATTTGAACTTTAGTCTCTAACTTTGCTTTTATTGCAACTAGGTCTCTAGACCTTCCACAATAGGTGTCACGCCCCGACCCGGTTTGGTCAGATCCCCATGAACAACCCACCACTCTCCCGATTTATTAAAGGGTTTCCCCTTATTATAATCCGTAAAGAGTAAGACGTCCTTTAAACCTGCACCATTTCCTGGAATAGCATAATCAAAACTGCATTAAATTTTAAACTTTACATACTTGTCTTACAGGCATCCTAGTTGATTGTCTTTCAAGGTAGGCTTTCCGGGATTTCCTGAAAGGGATATAAGGGAGGGGGTGAGTACGACTACTCAATGAATGGGTTTTTAAAATCTTTTGACTTTTAAGAAAAACATTTATATGGAGTGTGCCAGACTCCTTTCAAAAATCCCTTCATTTAAAAATTCGAGTTTTTCCATCATTTCTTATTTACCATGGTGTGTCATCACCCAACAAACATCCTTCATCATGAAGGTTACACACATTCACAAGTCAGTATCACTACTGAACTCGCTAGTGGCTTCGGAGCGACTTTTCCTACCACCCGGATAGAAGTACGACCACTTCTACCCTGGGAATGAGTGGATGTACGTGACATCCGACCCACAATCCCGAAATCACTTCTTCGTGTCCGTATGAGGACAAAGACCTCATCCTATCCCTACCTCGGTCTCATGCGCTTGGTGCTACTTCAGATTTTTCACAGACACCTGGAACGACGAACTGCCCTTATAGCCACCAGGTCATCAAGTGTAACTAGGACGCATCACTACCCCTCATGGGCGTATTGATGATCCTGTACTCACAGTGCATGCACAAACAATGTTTTCTTATATTGCCATGTAATCTATGGTGCCACTGGTCCAACGGCCCCGACTCTCAACTCAACCCGCAGTTGTTTGTCTTGACTGGTCCGTCGACTTGTCATGTCGCACTGCCGCTAGTTGACTGAGCATGTCGGTCCCATCTTGGTACCATGGCCAAACAATTCACTTATTAATTTTTATGGTACATATATCATGTTCATTTACGAGCTCCTACTCGTGCCAACTGGCCTTGGGCCCACTGTACAAGATTTTCAAAATTGGGCATTTAGTCCCCAAGTTCCAAAACCGAGGCCCCCGGCCTATCAAAGCTATTCGAGCTCCCGTCGAGAAGGTCTCCCAAATTATTTAAACATTGGCACACAGTCAGGGGAGAGCACTTTCAACAAAACATATGTTTTCTCTATCCATTATACCGCCTAAGTATAAGGACACCTTCGTTCATAACCGATGAATAGGTTTTCAACTTTCTTCGAGGAAGTCTCATCATACCAACCGGGTATGATCTACTTACAATCGGTAAGTAATTTTTCCGCATGATTTTCATATCACTTCCTCTAAATAGCGATGTTTAAAATACCACTTAATAGTGGGTTTTCATACCGAGGTACTTATCATTCCCAACCGGGTATGATATAAAATTTCCACTCACAACCGGTAAGTGGTTTTTAATTTGATGTTGTGCTCATCATCCCAACCAGGTATGATGATAGTAAACCCACTCACCCGTTAATGTTGTGAATTCTACTATACTGGTTCTTTGTATTCACACGAGCTTATCCTTGCTAGCGTTCCCGGAATTTTGCGTCCCTACACGATATGAACAACCTTGTTCATTATTACTCGACATAATAGCCTACATTCATTTCCAATGAATGAGAAAACCCAAACTTTTAGTTATTTGCAATTAGGTCCCTAAAGTTATTTCTCTTTAACTTTAAGTCTCTAATGTCGGTATTTCCTCAAATTGAGTCCCGTAACTTTTAAAATTTATCCTGGGACCTCAATTTATTCAATTTCACCAAAAAGGGATTTAATTTCCTAAATTTCCAATTTGGTGCCCCAAATTTTCCAAAATTACCATTTTGCCCTTCTTTTACAAAAATGGTAAGTTTTGCCCCCAAAAATTCCAAAATTCCTTAATTAGTCCTCCAACATTATTTTCATGCCCAATTGACCCTCAATTTCATAAAATTGTATTTTGGCCCTTTGAATTTCAAAAATCCCCAAAATTTCCCCTAATTTCAACTCTTCAACACTACCGAATTTGATTTTATCAAATTGATTGATCAAACACTTCTAATTATTGAAATTGGAGTTGAAATTGAGTTCCTGCATGTTAATACGATTCTAAGAAACTTTGAATCGCATATTTTAATGCCAGAACGAGCTCAAACGGAGCTTTGCCAGAAAATAGACTATAGAGAGAGAAATCTTCGATTACTCACCAGTGAAGGCACGGCGGTCTGAGCTTTCGATCTGGGCAAATAGGTCTCATCCTGAGGTTCATCCTAGAATCAAGAATTGCATCAATTGATGCGGAATTGGATTAGAATTTTGTCATTGAAATTCGGTCGACACTCTCTCTAGCACCAATCAAAAATTATAAAGGGGAGCCGAATTGACTTACCTTTCGGTCCTAATTTGGCCGTAGAAAGGCTGAGGAACGCTTGGCCAAAATAGGGCAGCTTCGGTCCGCCGGAGTTGCTTCACTATTCCATCATGTCGGCGCTTCTCTAACGATTCTCGGATTGACTGTAGTTTGCTATCAGATAGTTGTCTTCTCCCCAGTTCTAAAGAGTCCGACCTTTATTCAAGTCGAAGCTCTGGTTTGAGCTTTACCAGGAAATGGAGCAGTAGAGAGAGAGAAGTGTTCAGGTGTAATGAGAATGAAATGGAGATGACCTCTTTATATAGGCTTAAAACCCGTGTATTAAATGGGCGAGATTTATTACTAGTATTAATATTGACATAAATTATTGGTATTAATTCCAATAATTTAATTTTGGTATTAATTCCAATAATTTAATTTCGGTATTAAATTATTTGTATTAATTCCAATAATTTAATTTAGGTATTAAATTATTGGTATTAATTACAATAATTAAATATATATTAATTTACGATTATTTATGATAAGGCGTACATAAAAATTTTTGACCGAAATTTTGGGTTATAAAAAATTTCATACTTCCTAGGAGGTCACCCATCCTAACACTACTCTCGGGCAAGCACGTTCACCTAAACCAATTTAGTTTTTGTCTTCTAAATTTTCTTAAATTTCTTTTCTAAGGTTTAATGAACCCTTTAGATCACCTGAAAGTTGTAAATTTCCATATTGCGTGTTCTCAAATGTAAACCGACTCGGTTTTCTTACTCGGTTTGACCGGTTCTTTTCCCGATTTTCCTTAACTCAAAATTGCAGGGTTTACAATAGGCAAACCAAGTCCCTTGTCCTTACCAAACTTTCAAATCAGCCCCACAACTTCATTCAACCCCTTAGGAAAGACCCCATAAAAAGCTAATTCCAATTTGTATCCCTTAAGTTTCATTTATTTACATTCTAGTCCCCAACCTTTGACTCAAGAATGAAGTATTTCAAAAAATTCTCAAACTGTGTCAATATCCCCATGACCTCCCTCTAGGTCATCGTAAACTTATTTTGGCTAGAGTCAGTCAAAATTACTTCAATTGGGCTTAATAAAAAACTTAACAAAAATGAGTAAAATTGAAGTCTAAGTCAAGAAATTACCAGAGACAACACATCGACTGTCGAGGTTGGTGGGATTAGAAAGTTGACTCTCCAAGGAGACTGTGACCACTTGAATCACCATGATTAGTGGTTTGTAGCTCCTAAAATATCCATTTTAGTTAGCTCACCCTTTTAACCCAAAAATAAAAAAATTGAACGATTCAATTCTTCTTCTATACTCAATTCAATCGAACAAGGATGTGGATATGGAAATTTGTGGTCTTAGGAATCTGCTGAATTTTTCTCAACTATCGAGGGTCATTGAGGCCATCAAAATTGGCACCCGAAGCAACTACTCTATTTTTGGTCACTGGAGCTCTGGTATTGTGTGATCATGCTGGTGCCGAAAGAATAAGAGTTTAGGGTCGAAAGAGGTGACGTTGGAAAGCTAACTTCCTCAGCTTTTCAAGGACACCAAGATCGCCTTCAGAAGTGGTCAGACGATGAAGCTAGGCTCTTTGCAAGTCAGGTCGCTTGAGTTGGAAGCTATGTGTTCCAGAAAGAATTTCGATTGAATTCTAATGAAGGAAGACCTAATATTTATATTGTTGGATTCTAGACTCACATGGAAATCGAACTATATCTCTCTTTCATCAATCCATAATATATAGCCCTAGGAATGAATTAATTTCCCCAAATGGTGGCCACCGGGTTGTTTGCTGGTGTTTATCAGTTTTCTGGGCAAAATTCGGGTTAGGGGTCGAGCGAAGGACACGACACCCTCATGTTTGTATACCCTATATGGCCTATCGACCAGTCTGCACTGTAGTGAACTAATTTTCGACGAATTTCTCAATTGGTTTAGCAGTTTTTGGCCTAGTTCACCTTTTTTCCAACTGGTTCATGGAAAAATAAAATATAAAAAAATTATACATTCAATTTTCTATTGAATGGACTCAAGAATCGACTAATTTGAATTTATTTAGTACCCTTAAAAATTCAGGGGATTTTACCTTTCTCAATTGATTCGATTGATTTCAGCCCTTCCGGGGCCAGTTCACCTCCGATTAGACCAGTTCCTAGCCCATTCAAATTTTCTAAAAAAATCTTCATTCTAATTATCTATTGATTGACCTCAAGATCCTCCCATTTATGGGTTGTTTATATTTTCTTAAAATTTAGTAGCATTTTTTTGTAATTTAGTTCAGTCCCATTTTGGACTAGTTTTTATTTTGTGCTTTTCCATCTCTCCACTCATGATCCTTTCCGGGTTTTTGAGAGTCATTTAAGGGTTCTACCCACTTCCATCAAAGATTCATTTATTTAAATTGACTCTCCAAATCTCAGCTCGGGTTCCATTCCTGGCTTGAGGTCCCGTTCTCGATTTTATCTTTTGACTCTTAATTGAGATTCCATCCCGATTTTCGATCTCATCCCAGGTCTAGAATTTCGTTTCCGAATTTGGTTATTATTTTAACTTTGGGATCCCATTTCCCTGCTTAGGATTTTATTCCTAGTTCGAGATTCTATTGTCTATTCACACTCGATTTCTAGCCCACTTGGGCTTAATCTGGGTTCTGGAAGTTCCGTTGTTACATGAAGCACAATTACGGGTAGCCTGAGACAGAAGTCTCAAAGGGCTAAGTAAATGAAATGACCCAAGAATGACCCCGACTGTAAGATGAAGCACGGTTACAAGTAGCTTTAGACAGGAGTTGGTGCTAAATAATTGAAAAGACCCAAGAATGACCTCACCGTGAAATAAAGCACGGTTTCATGCTACCCGAGACTAGAGTCTCAATGGGATAAGTGAAAAGATTAAGAACTACAATAATATTTTAATAGAGTTGGTTCGGGTTGCATGATTCGTAAGCCCTTAAATGGCCCAACATTAGAGCCAATTCACAAAAAATATGATCTTACCCTCTCCACCAAAATAATTGTTGGTAACAACCGAGTGATCTTTCGATGCGGGTAGAAGAGTATCTCCCCGTCAAGCACTGAAAAAGGTAGTTATTTTTTGCTCACGAAAGTTACAAATGTATTTTTATTAATTCTTATATTTTCTAATTTATTTATAAAAAATAATTTGAACTTACCACTTTTTAAAAAAAATTTCAAATTTTCACTACAAAATAATAGATAATATAAGTAAGTATTAATCACTCTAATTTTACTATTGTAAAAATATCCAATATCCTTCCAGGGTATAATTGGATTCATAGGATCACTACCAAGTGAATCATATCAAATAGTGACATTTATGGTGTGTTATAATATATTATAAAATGTTAAAGTTAAGTGACAAGTATACGGTGAAATTAAAAGTTAATTAATTATAAAAATAATTAAGTAATTATATATATAGATTTTTAGGTAAAATTTAAAATTTTAAACTATGTAATAATCATATATTAATATATTATTTAATTTGTGAACTAACTTATTCACTCTAATAATTATAAGTGCTCAAACTAATAATATTATCTATAAAATAAGTGCTAGATTGATTTTCAAATCGTATAAAGTTTTTAATTTTTATTTATAAATTATTATATTATCGAGTTACTTGTTTAAATTAGTTTGAATATATTATTATTTAAAAAAAATTAATTTTTGAACGAGTTAGTATTTATTATTTTTATCCTTATTTTCCTAGATTTTACTTTAATTAAAATAAAAACTATTATAATATAGAGAGTATTAAGCAGTTACACGTTATTGTGGATTGTGGATCGGAACAATACGTTGCTTATAATATATTATATTTAGAAATTTGTGAATAAATATAATTTGTAAAAATATATAATATAAATATAATATATTATACTTAGAAATTTATGAAAAAACAGGTTTTGGGTCATGCACATTTTTTCTCTAAGGTTCGGGTAGTGTCCCGACCGAACCGGAAGTAGGTGACCTGTGCCAAAGGGTGCTTTCACTTTCCCACCACCGACTCCTCCCTCCTAAAAACGTTAGGGCTGCGGCAGCTCATAAAGTGCAAAACCCATCGCATCCGTCTGTCTTGTTCTCCTGTACTTGAATTTTGTTGACAGAACAATGAGTTATGCTCTGTTCTTTCTCCTTTTCCTTGGAAGCTCCATTTTGTTGGGACCTTCATCATCCCAATTCCTACGGCCACCATTGAGCTCCCTATTATATCTTCTTCAGGCACCAGAGACCCTATATTGATTTCCATCACACATCTCCCAAGCCCTATGCTGCCTTGGTCCCCCACTCCCTCTTTTGCTTCCCCCTATTCGGTGTCGATCGAGATCCCCCGAATCGTCGATGTCTCTGCTCTGTTTCAACTCCAACGCCCTACGCGAGCGGCGCAACCTCTGGAACATCCGCCTTCTATGAGTTGCTGGTTTGCCGAGACCTTCTATTAAGTTCACTCAACCACCCATGAATGGGGTGTCAATTCGTGCCAGCGAATTTATTTAAACCAACTTCGATCAAGTTTATATAATTTTTATTGACTTTCACCCCTCCCGTTAGTCCTTCTCGCTCCTCAGCACCTTTCTTTTGGCTTATACATGGTCCATTATTTATTGTGTTTGGAGCCGATTAGTTTGCATGCTTTATTGGTTAAGGTTTGATCATTATTGGGTGCATCATTGAATAAAACGATGAACTTATGTTGGTTCAAAGCTCACTTTGGTTGGTGAATACAAGGTCAATATTCAAATATCTTCATTCATATTGCTTGTAGAATGTGCTATTGATGGCACTTGTAAGCTGGACGTTGGATACCCATTTGGTGGCACTACACTGATGAAGCCAATACTCAGCATTAGTTTTTCAATTCCACTGATATCTCTGTGACTGAACATAAATGCCCAATTATTGTGTTGTGGGGTACAACAAGGATGCCACTAAGGCCCACTTCCTTTTATCTTTCAAAAGGATGAACATTCTCTATTACAGTTAAAAATTTTGCAGCTGAATTCATGCTTTTATTGCTGTTGTTGGAAATAGATTTTAGGATTTGACCAATGTTAGGTTTAAAACTGATTTATGGAAAAAAATCGGTCCATGAGCATCTACTGTTTGGGTTAAGTAACTTTGAGGTCCATGATGCTGATTTAATGATCCTTTTGATACTTCAACTTTGTTTCTTCATTTCATGAATTAGCCATGGTTCCACTTAATATGAAGGTGGTTCTTAGGGTGAAATATTCACACATCTAGTGTCAAGGCTTTTCTTTTCTGTTTTGATAAATTACATTAGTAATTGATTGTTGTCTTGTTTGAGATTGGTCGAGTGAATTTCCAGCTCCTTATGTGCTGAATATTTTAGATCGATTTGGAGTTGAGTTTCAATCAATTTGTGGGCTGATCCAGAGTCGATGGTAGTACCTCATGGTTGTGGTTTCAAGTTGCTTTTTTTGGTTTTGTTGGATCATTTCTGTTGTGTTTCTAGGATAACCAAAGTTGATTTAAATTAATTTGGAACCATTTTTGAAGATATTATCAATGAGAAATAGTGGCATAATTACATTGTTGTTTTCTGAGCTAAAATTTTGTTAAACTTGAGATATTTATAGCCATAACTTGATTTTAGTCCATTTAGACCCACTGTTATGAGCTGATCTTTTTCTAGGTTGAGTTGCAGATGAGTTTTGTATTGTTTTTGGCTTTCTTCGTACATCCATCAGTCCATATTGTTGGTTGCTTCAAGCTGATTTTTATTGAGCTTATAAAAAATCTGTTTTGAGCTCTAAAATCTCCATCTGAGCTGCACACGGAGGGAGTAAAGAGTTATTCTACTCTTGTTAGGCTTGTATATATTTGTTCAATAATATTTTGGTTGAAATATCATGCTGCTAATTCCAGCTTTGATACATTGGTGTAGGTTAATATTTCTATATTGGTGATGTCCAATGATTTTGGATGGATGTTTTCGGCTGAATCTACATGTGTGCATTTCATTCATAAAAAGAAGGGGGGCTTTCAACTTAAGAACCTTCATATCTACCATTGCCTGCAGTTTTGAGCCTTCTCTTCCCCATTCAAATTCAGTTTCTTTTGTGCCACATTCTCGAAAACATTCAGTTAGTCACTTTGTATCACTATTGCAATCTTGCTCTGCCCTCACTGACCTCCATTTTGGCCGAAAAGTTCATTCTCAAGTTATCACTTATGGGCTTAGCTCTTCTTCACATGTATGCTCGAAGATCTTGGGCATGTACATTCTATGTGGAAGCTTTTTTGATGCTACCTCTATGTTCTACCGAATGGAACTTCAGCATTCTTTGCCCTGGAATTGGATGATCAGAGGTATGACTATGTGCAGTCAGTTCCAATTTGCCTTGCTATTTTACATGAAGATGCTAGGTCTTGGTATATGCCCTGACAAGTATACTTTTCCATATGTGGTAAAATCTTGTGGTGGGATGGGGAGTGTTAATATGGGTAGATTGGTCCATCAAAAAATTCGAACAATGGGTCTTGAGGATGACATGTTTGTTGGCAGTTCCTTGATCAAACTATATGCAGAAAATGGGTGTATCAATGATGCACAACAACTATTTAATTTAATGGAAAATAAAGATTGTGTTCTGTGGAATGTGATGATGCATGGGTATTTGAAAAATAAAGATTATGCAAATGCTGTTCAATTGTTTATGGAAATGAGACAGAGTGGGATGAAGCCTAGTTCAGTGACCCTCATTAGCATTCTATCAGTCTGTGCAGTGGAAGGCATTATTAGGCTAGGAAGTCAGCTCCATGGGCTTAGTGTAATTTTGGGCTTTGAGAAGGACCCACCTGTTGCCAACACTCTGGTGGCTGTTTACTCAAAATCCCAGCAGTTACTTGATGCTTGTAAGATATTTGAGGCTATGCCACAAAATGATGTAGTGCTGTGGAATGCAATCATTTCTGGGCATGTACAGAATGGAATGATGAGGGAGGCTTTTGATTTGTTTGATGAGATGATTCACCTTCACATTGAACCTGATTCAGTGACCTTCTCGAGTCTCCTTCCATCCATTTCTCAATGCGGGACTTTAAAGCATGGTAAGGAAGCTCATGGATATATTTTGAGGCATGAGATTCCATTGGATGTGTACTTAAAGAGTGCACTTATTGATCTTTACTGCAAGTGCAGGGATGTGAAGATGGCAAGGAGAATATTCGAAGAAACAAGCCTAGCAGATACTGCAATCTACACAGGGTTAATTTCAGGATATGTGCTAAATGGCATGAGCACTGATGCTGTTGAAACTTTCAGAGAGTTAGTTGATGAGGGAATATTTCCAAATTCACTTACATTGGCAAGTCTTTTACCTGCATGTGCAAGTTTGGCATCTGTGAAGTTTGGGAAAGAAGTGCATGCTTTTGCACTCAGGAATGGGATTGAGTCTCAATGTTATGTGGGAAGTGCATTATTGGACATGTATGCTAAATGTGGAAGGTTAGATCTTGCTCGTAATATCTTTATCAACATATCCCAAAAAGATGCTGTTTGCTGGAACTCAATGATCACAGGCTACTCCCAGAACGGGAAACCCGAAGAAGCCATTCATCATTTTCGACAGATGGGAGCTGTGGAAGGAATTAGGTATGACTCTGTCAGTTTAACATCTACACTCTCTGCATGTGCAAGTTTACCTGCACTCTATCATGGGAAACAAATTCATGGCTACATGATCAAACACCCTCATTGCTCTGATGTTTTTGGCAAAAGTACACTTATTGACATGTATGCAAAATGTGGAAATTTGAAACTTGCCTGCCGCGTGTTTGACCAGATGGGAGAGAGGAATGAGGTTTCATGGAATAGCATAATTGCAGCTTACGGAATGCATGGTCTTCTTGATGAATGTGTCTCTCTCTTCCATCGTATGTTGGAGAGCGGTCTTCTTCCTGATCACGTGACATTTCTGGCAATAATATCAGCATGCTGTCATGCGGGGGAGATTGATCAAGGGATTCAATATTTCTATTCCATGAAGGACAATTATAGAATTCTGCCTAGAATGGAGCATTATGCATGTATAGTAGACTTGTTTGGACGTGCAGGTCGTTTGGAACAAGCCTTCAAGACAATAAAGGGCATGCCCTTTACCCCAGATGCAGGTGTTTGGGGGACTCTCTTGGGAGCATGTAGGGTTCACAGCAATGTGGAACTTGCAGAGATAGCTTCAAGGTGTCTCTTTGACTTGGACCCAGAAAATTCTGGGTATTATGTATTGTTATCAAATGTACATGCTGGTGCAGGCCAATGGAGTGGGGTCCACAGAGTTCGACATCTGATGAAGGAAAAGGGGCTTCAAAAGGTACGTGGGCACAGCTGGATTGAGGTTGACAACCGGACTCACATTTTTGTTTCTGCAGACAATTCTCATCCCCAATCTGAAGAAATATATTCATTATTGGATATTCTTCTGCAAGAACGAAGAAGTCTATGCTCCTCAACCTGCTTATCCAAGGAATAGATAGGTCAAGGGAATTGTGTGGTCAGAGGCACCTCAACCTTATCATCCAAGGCATCCACATGCCAGGGAAAAAACGTGATCAGAGGGAAGTGTCTCATTCCACTCATCGAGTAATTTTTCTAACAAAAGGTTAGTGGATGTTTGATTGAACTTATCATGGAAAAAAACATAGTTTTTAGTTCAGCTACATTGCTCTTATTGTCACACTTATGTTATTATCTCAAATTATGCAGATGAATTCTTCATGCTAAATTTATAATTATTCTTCATGGTGGAAAACACTGTTTTGACTACAAGCAGGCTTCTTGTCTGACTTTGTGTTCCTTCTGTTACCATAAGTAAGCCAACCAGGTTAGACTTGTGTTGACTAAGTTTCTACAAATTATCTGAATCTTCAATTACCAAAATATGAAGCTCAAATAAACTTCTTTCGGTGACTCCCTTAAGCGCATCTAGCTTTCTGATTTTGTTGGAAATTAGAATTTCCCAGTCATGAGTTTGTCAAGAAAAAAATCTCATCCGGCTTTAGTTCTAAGACAATGGTTATTGGGACTGAGAGACATCCTGATGCATTTACTGGCACTACATTGATTTCTTTTGTTTTATTTACTTTTAAACATATTCAACTACATTCTTTTTCAATTATTGTCTCATCTCTACTGTCTGTTATGCAAATGAATTCTTCATGCTATATTTATTATAATTAATGCTTGAATGTGGAACATGCAGTTTTGACAACAGGCAGGCTTCCTGCTTGTTTGTGTTCTCCTTTTGTTACCCAACATACTGAAGTCAGCCAACCATGTTAGACTTGTATTGATCAAGTCTCTACAAATTATGTTGATCTTAATGTACGGAAATAAGCAGTCCAACTGAACTTCTTTATGTGAATATCTGATAACCACATTTATCCTTCTAATTCTGTTGGAAATTGGTATTTCCTAATCACAAGTTGTCCAAATAAGTGGCGCTTTCCTATTCAGTAATTATTTTAATACAAATTCTTACTTTTTTCAGCGTATAGCATTAAAGTAAACGTTGAAGACTTTCTGGATGGATGCTGCCTCATCTATGTGATATACAACATCTTAATTTGAGGATAGGTATGGCCATGCATATAGAGATGGATGTATTTCATCCTGCAAATTTTATCCCAGTGAAGTCCATAGCTGCTTGGAATCTAACCAAGATGGATTCCTTTGACTTGATCCCATTGAAACCTTATGATCTGCAAACACAGATCCTTGGGGAGATGACCGGGCGTTGTGAAAAAGCTGGTGGTGGTGGTGGTGGCGGTGGCGGCAAACGCTTTTATCCCAATATCAGTAGATACACTACAGAAGCTCAGAGCGCTTAAATAAATATTGACAAGTCAATCAACAGCTGCATCCCACCTGATGGTTATAAAATGTTGATGCCGCGGAATGATCCTGAAATAACCATATGGTGTGATGCAGTGGTACATGTTACAATGCGCTTTTATCTCATCTCCATGTTGGATTCTCTTATAAGAAGTTATAATATTTTTTACTATATATATATTTACGGGGTAATTGCATTGTACATACCCTTTTGGGTTTCAAATTTACTTTATCTTTCTTCTTGTATAAAATGTTTCTCATTATTATAAAATATTAAAATTCACTCTCCATTAAAAATTGTTTAGGAAAATGGGCATGTGACTTTCACTTGTTTTCTTCAACGAGAGTTTTGAGTATTGTTTGTAAGATCATGAAGACCCAAACTCCCATCGACGATGTTCCTTCTCTTCTAGCTGTAATGCATCATCTAGTAGGGAAAATTCATCTTTGAGTGCACAAGTTATGCGTGCATCACCTCACCTTTTTATGACGTTTGCAACTCACTTGTTCTTGTGCTCTCTATTCACAAGATATTCACCATCCATTCATGTTGATCCCATTTCCAGCTTCAAAATTGACGGAAGGCTCAGTTTACATGGTTATCATCTTTGACTTGAACTTGTGTATCTAAAATAATCCATTCAAAGCTTTCAACTCCACGTCTTGAATGAGAATTTGGACAAGAAAAAGTGAGTCAACCATACCGCTTTAGACTTTTATATGTCCACATATGCATGATCCTTGAAACTCTAATTGAAGACTAAATTTTCACCGAGGATCGTCTTCCCATTTTCCCCACTTCCATAACCCCTCACTATGCAAGTCAATACCTTTTGTCATTGTGATAATTTTTAACGTCTTAATGATGAAATTTAACATCATATGTCAACCATAAATATAGAGTAAACATATTTAGTGGGGAATAAAAATATCATTTTCTACTAATTTTAGACCTTTCCAAGAAGTGTACCATTATGCAATTACCCCTATTTGTGGTCTATAGTGAGCGAGATGTTCCATAAAAATATTCAATTGGCTATGTTTTAGGTAGATTGCAATGATATTCATGTAGAGCGGTGATAATTTAACAAAACCAATGTTGAGCAATGCTAAAAGTACTAAAAAGATCGATTTTTATTGGAAACAAACACTATGGAAATAATCTTAATATCAAGATCTTTATCCCCATAATTAAAATCAAACATTCATATTCGGCCCCTATTTTTTTAACTCAAAGTTTATATTTTATTCATTCATCATTGTCAAAACAATTTTTGAACATATGGTTTGCAACTAATTTGATGATTGATAGGACCAAATACATTTGAAAAAATAAACTACTTCATTAGTATCCTTTCATAACATCAACATAAAGATTTGCTAATGTATTTATTAAAGTCAAAAGTAGGGTTGTTAATAGTATGGGCGGGTTCACTCGACCTAGACTCACTTGGACCTGATGATGGGTCAAAGTACTTGGATCCGAACTCAGTAATCGAGTCCGAAAAATTAGACCTAAACTCGGACTCAACAAGAGAGGGTCTGGGTCTAGGTCGTGTCCAAGTCAAATCTAATGCCCGACCCTAAATTTATATCCCAAATTTAGGGTGGATGATCTATACCCAAAACAGATTTTTAAACTCCAATCATACCAATACAAATGCAGTTAAATATGATTTAATTGAGTTTAGTATCTGGTTCTCAATAAAATATTAATTTTTTAAATTATGATGCAAAATAGAATACTAATAGTTTTTTTATAAACTTTTCATGGTTTTCCTACATTGAGCAACATGTTACTCTAAATTAAGATTTTTATGATATTTTTTCTTTGAATATATAATATATTATTAGTATTTTTTAAGTAAATAAATATTTTGTTATAACATCGTACTTACGGATCTAAGGTTAAACCCGCTTTAACTGGAAAACCATTATTAAACCGGGAACGGTAATCCGATAATATAGGGTTGGAGTAAAAATCGAGTTGTGAAACTCCATGAATTTAAGAGGGTGCTAAAAATTCTAAATGAGCAAGTTCTTGAGTCTATTCAATAGAAAATGAAATGTATAATTTTTAGTTATTTTTATTTTATCAAGAACTAGGTGGAAAAGTGATGAAACAAGCAAAAAACTACTGAATTAACTGAGAAATTCGCCGGAAAACAATTCACTATGGTACGGACTAATCGGTGCACCACACTAAGCATATGCACGCGCTGCGCGCGCAACCACATGTGTGCATGTCATCCCCTTCACCCGACCCCGACTTGAAAGGCCGAGAAAAACTTGATAATCATTTACTGACATCCCAAACTCCACTGCTTGGGAAAATTAATTCATTAACATAGGTATAGGCTATGAAATGTTGAAAGAAAGCTATAGATGGTTTGTCGCATGAGTTTAGAATCTATCCATATAAATATCAGATATTTCCTAAATAGCTCCCAATTATAGTGACCCAACTTGTAGAGAACCTAACTCTGCCATATGTCCATCTTAGACGTGATCTTGATATCCCTAGAAAACTAGCTTTTTATGGCCACCTCTCTTAACCCTTAACTCTTAGTCTACCGGCACCGGCGTGATCGCATAATATTGGAGCTCTGACGATTGGAAATAGAGCAGTTGCTTCGAGGGCCAATTCCTATGGCCTTAACGACCCTCGACGATTGAGAAAAAATCAACCAACTCCTTAGACTACTAGTTTTCTATAGCCATCGATCATGCTCAATTTAAGTAAGTATGAAAAGAAAATTAAATCACTCAATTTCCAATTTTCAGGTTAAGTGAGCAAGCTAACTAAAATGGACATTGCAGTAGCTATAAACTACAAATCAAGATGATTCAATTGGGCACAAACTCATTGAGAAGTCAACTTTCTAACCCCATTAGCATCGACGACTGACGTGCCATCCCCTATGAGTTCCCAACCTTAATCCGACTATTACTCATTTTCTATTAAGTTTACGATCAAGCCTGATCAAAAAACTCTAGCAGACTAGGAACAAACTAAGTTTACAATGGCTTAGAAGGAGTCTAGGGGGACCTTGACACTTAGTTTGGAAATGTTTGGAGATACTTGTGTCATGGGTCTAAGGTCGGGGACTAGAATGCAAATAAGTGAAAGTTAGGTGATCCAAAAGTAAATGGGCTTTTTGTGGGGTCTTACTAAGAGTCTAAATAAAGTTTTGGGGTGATGGGATTGTTTGACAAATTCAAAGGGTTAGGTTTGCATGTTTTGGAAGGTCTAGAGACCTATATGCAATAAAGACAAAGTTAAGGACTGAGTACAAATAAGGGTATTTGTGCGACCAAAATGTAACTTTTGGACAGTCCAAGGTCATAAACATAATTTAAGAAAGTTTAGGAACTAAATAAGAAATATGAGGGGCAAATGAGTCTCAGAATATAATTTATAAGGAAGAAGGGCAAAATGGTAATTTTGCCCAAACTTAGGGACTATTTGGCAAATAGTAAGAAATAGGGCTTTGAATTGTTCCAAAGCCTATTAGGTACCAAATGGATGGTTTGGGAAGTCTAGAAGTCCCCATAAATACAAGTGTTAAAGAGATCGTGAAACTCGTTCTCTCGGACCAAGGAAACTGGGAAAAAAGAACGGACATTTTCATCCATAAATGAAACAAAAATGGCAAAGAAGTGTTAAAATGGGGATTTGGAAAATCCCAAGTATCCAAGAAATCCTAAAAATCATGAAGAAGAACTAGAGAATGGATTGGATGTGAAAATTAAACCGGTTCAAGGCAAACTAGACTTAAACCAGATCAAATCAGGTTGAATCGTGATGGGCCGGTTCAATAATTTATTTTTCTAAATGTCTTAAAAAATGTCAATTTGGAAAATTGAGGCCACCATTAAATAGAAGATTAATTTATAAATTTTTATTTTTTGGAAAACCGGTTGAATCGAGCCTAAACCAACCGATTTATGATTTTGGGTCACTGAACTCGGTTGGAGCGGACCGGTCAACGGTCCAACTAGTCAACGAATAGTATCATCTTTTTCCTTAGGATGATAGCACTAGTCATGGAAGGATTCCACCTTCCATTTACGGTGAGAGAATATTTCCTCCCGTTATGACATTTTCTGATGAGGATAAGTTCGACCAATATGAAAACTGGTAGAGTCAAGGGTCCCCAAGCTCCCTATATAACGAGCTCCCCTTCATTCATCCCCCTCACACCTCAAACACACCTCAAACAAATTCCCACTACCAAGGAGATGAACTGCTATGGCTCTTGATCCTCGAAGGATCCTGTAGATGAGAGCTTTCATCCCAAATCGAAAGCTTAGAATGCCTCAACTCCAACAATGAGTTCTTGAAGCTTTCTCTCTTTACTTCCTATTTTCTGACAAAGCTCTGTTTGAACTCCTTTCGGACCCAAAAACGATAATTCAAAGGTTGGTCTGATCGTAGAGAAGTGAGGAAATCGATTAGCACCATAATATGGAACAATTAACACGAATTGAAGGGTCAATTTGATATGATCAACTTCAGGTCAATGGAAAGGATGAATTGGGGGATAAGTTTGGACAAAATTTGGGGATTTCAAAAATTGAAGGACCTTAGTGCAATTTTTCTAAAATTAAAGGTAAATTAGCAAAGTAGAGGAACTTGGAGGGCCAATTGGTCATTTTTGGAAAAAATGGGGTAAATTTGTCATTTTGGAAAGTTAATGGACCAATTGGAAATTTTGGAAAAGTTGAGTCCCGATTGGTGATTTTTGAAAATTAAGGACCCAAGAGGGATATTGGAAATTCTAGGTACTTAATAAGAATAAATAATTGAGCATTAGGGATCTAAAGTCAAAGATTATGAACTTTAGGGACCTAATTACAATAAGGCAAAAGTTGGGTTTAGTTACAATTACATGGAAATCAAAGCCCTTTCATGCCGAACATTTCCTTACGAGAATGCTCAAACTGTGTAAGGATGAAATTGGATAAGAAAGTGAGCAGGGGAGCACAATAAGGATTTGAAAATCCAACTAGAACAAACACATCATAGTAATCGGGTGAGTGGGCTTAATAACATCATACACGGTTGGGGTGGTTAGTGCCATTTTGAAATGAAAAACCACTTGTGAGAGAATTATTTAACGTCATACCCGATTGGGGTGATGAGCAAGTTTAAAGCTAAAAAACTACTTACCGGTTATGAGTGGGACCTTTTATACGTCATACCTAGTTGGGGTGATGAGTACACTTTTTCTAAAATAAAAAACCACCATGAGTTGGATTTTCCATCACCATGACCGGTTGGGATGATGAGTGCATTTTAAGCTTAAAACTGATTTCTAGAAATGATCTCCTCTAATTGTGTGCAACTGCTTAAAAACATTGGGAGACTTTTCTAATGAGAGATGGGACAGCTCCAATAGGTCGGGGGCCTCGATTTTTGAACTTATAGGGCTAAATGCCTAATTTTGAAAAACTCATGAAGTGGGCCCAAGGCATATGGGCACAAGCTGGAGCCCGTAGACAAACATAATTATAAGAGCCATGAAAAACTTCCATAACTGGCTAAATATGCATGAATTGTCATGGTACCAAACCTGGACCGACAAGTCTCATTGGGTGAGTGGTAGTGCGCCAGGGCTAGGTCGACTGACCGGATGAGAAAACAACTACAAAGCCTAAGTTGAGTATCACACCCCAACCCTGTTTGGTCGGATCCCCGTGATCAACCCGCCACTCTCCCGGTTTATTAGAGGATTTCCCTTTTATTATAAACCATAAAGAGTAAGGCGTCCTTTAAACCTGCACCATTTCCTAGAATAGCATAATCAAAACTACATGAAATTTTAAACTTTACATACCTGTCTTACAGGTGTCTTAGTTGATGGTCTTTAAGGTAGGCTTTCCAAAATCTCGTGAAAGGGATATAAGGGAGGGGTGAGTACGACTACTCAGTGAATGGGTTTTCAAAAGTTTAGACTTTTAAGAAAACACTTATTATTGGAGTGTGCCAGACTCCTTTCTTTCAAAACTATTTCATTTGAAATCTTGGGTTTATCACCATTTCTTTTTAACTACGGTGTGTCATCACCCAACACACATTCTTCATCATGAAGGTTACACACATTCGCAGGTTAGCACGACCACTGAACCCACTTGTGACTTCGGAGTGACTTTACCGACCATCCGGATAGAAGTACGTCCACTTCTACCCTGAGAATGAGTGAATGTTCATGATATCCGACCCTCATTCCCGTAATAAATTCCCGTTATGAGGACATGGACCTCATCCCATCCCCACCTTGATTTCATGCGCTTAGTGCTACTCCAAATTTCGCACGGTTACCTGGAATGAGGAACTACCCTTATACTCACTGGGCCGTCCAGGGCCCTTAGGACGCATCACTACCCCTCTTGGTGTCTTGATGATCCCATACTCACAGTGCATGCACAAACAATGTTTTCTTATCAAGCCATGAAATCTGTGGCGCCACTGGTCCAATGGCCCCGACTCTCAACTCAACCCGCAGTTGTTTATCTTGACTGGTCCGTCGACCTGTCATGTCGCACTACCGCTAGTTGACTGAGTATGTCAATCTATCTTAGTACCATGGCCAAACAACTCCTTTATTTAAAGTTTTATGGCATATAATTCATGTTTGTTTATGAGCTCCTGCTCGTGCCAACTGGCCTTGGGCCCATAGTACGAGATTTTCAAAATCAGGCGTATTAGCCCCCAAGTTCCAAAACCGAGGCCCCCGGCCTTTAAGAGCTATTCGAGCTCCCGTCGAGAAGTTCTCCCAAATTGTTTAAGCATTGGTACACAGTCAGGGGAGAACACTTCCGACAAAAGTATGTTTTCACTGTCCATTATACCGACCCGATGAATGGGTTTTCAACTTCCTTCATGGAAGTTTCATCATACCAACCGGGTATGATCTACTTACAACTGGTAAGTAGTTTTTCTGCATGGTTTTCACATCACTACTCTAAGTCGTGATGTTTAAAATACCAAATAGTAGTGGGTTTTCATTTCGATGAACTTATCATCCCCAATCGGGTATGACATAAAATCCCACTCACAACCGGTAAGTAGTTTTTAACTTTAAGTTGTGTTCATCATCCCAACCGGGTATGATGCTATTAAACCCACTCACCCGTTAATGCCGTGAATTCTAGTAAACCGGTTCTTTGTATTCACGCGAGCTTGTCCTTGCTAGCGTTCCCGATACTTCATGTTCCTACACAATATGAACATCTCAGTTACTTATCCTTTGGCCTAATAGCCTTCATTCATTTCAAATGAATGAGAAAGTTAAACTTTCATTTATTTGCAATTAGGTCCCTAAAGTTATTTCTTTTTAACTTTAAGTCCCAAATGTTGGTTCTTCCTCAAATTGAGTCCTGAAACTTCTTAAATTTATCATAGGACCTCAATTTATTCCATTTCACAAAAAGGGGATTAATTTCCCAAATTTCTAATTTGGTCCCCCAACTTTTCCAAAATTACCATTTTGCCATTTACAAAAATGGTAAGTTTTGCCCCAAAAATTCCAAAATTCCTTAATTGGTCCTCTAACATTATTTTCATGCCCAATTGACCCTCAATTTCATAAAATTGCATGTTGGTCCTTTGAATTTCGAAAATCCCCAATTTTCCCTAATATTCCCCAATTTCAACTCCTTAGCACATCCGAACTTGATTTTATCAAATTGACCGTTCAAACACCTCTAATTATTGAAATTGAAGTTGAAATTGAGTTCCTCCATGTTTATATGATTCCATAGAACTTTGAATTGTGAGTTTTAACGCTGGAACGAGCTCAAACGGATCTTCGCCGGAAAACAGACTGTAGAGAGAGAAAGCTTCGATCACTCATCGATGAGGGCACAATGGTCCGAGCTTTCGATTTAGGTAGATAGCTCTCATCCTGAGGTTCATCCTAGAATCAAGAATCACATCAATTGATGCCGAATTGAGTTAGAATTTCATCATTGAAATTCTGTCGGTTCTCTCTCTAGCACTGACCAAAAATTTCAAAGAGTTGCCGAATTGGCTTATCACGTGGGAGGGTTGAGGAAGTGTTGGGAGGGTTTGGTTTGGTCAGAGGAGGGCTCGAAATGGATGATTTCAGCTTGGCCGAAATAGGGCATCTTTGGTCTACCGGAGTTGCTTCACTGTTCTATCATGCCGGTGCTTCTCCAACAATTCTTGGATTGACTGGAGTTTGCTATCAGATAGTTGTCTTCTCCTCGGTTCTAAAGAGCCCGACCTCTCCTTCCGAGGTTAAAAAAATGTTCAAGTCGAAGCTCTGGTTCGAGCTTCACCGGCAAATGGAGCAGTGGAGAGAGAGAAGTGTTTAGGTGTGAGGAGAATGAATGAGGATGACCTCTTTTTATATAGGTGTAAAATGGAGAGATTTATTACTAGTATTAATATTGCCATAAATTATTGGTATTAATTCAAATAATTTAATTTTAGTTTTAAATTATTTTTATTAATTCTAATAATTTAATTTAGGTAATAAATTATTGGTATTAATTACAATAATTAAATATATATTAAGTTTTGGCTATTTATGATAAAACATACTTCGCATAAAAAATTTTGACCGAAATTTCGAGTTACAAAAAAAAAATCATACTTCCCATGATGTCACCCATCCTCAAACTACTCTTAAGCAAGTACACTTAACTTTAGAGTTCTTATGGAATCTCATTCACCTAAACCAATTTGGTTTTTCCTTTGTAATTTGTCTTACGTTGCTTTTACAAGGTTTAATGAACCCTTTGTATCACCCAGAACTTGGAAATTTTCAAATTGTTTGTTCCCAAATGATCGGGTTTGTAAACCAGCTTGATTTTCTTACTTAGTTTGACCGGTACTTTCCCGGTTTTCCTTAACTCAAAAGTGCAGGGTTTACATCGAGAGTCGAGGTCGTTGGCACCAAAGATGATGGAATATAAATACAGAAAACTATTGCTTTTGCATGCACCATGATGTGGGACCATTGAGGCGCCCAAGAGGGGTAGTGTTGGTTCAAAGGGCTATTGGACGACCTGCATGCGATAAGGGCTGATTTGTCATGCCAGTGAGTTATGAAGCTCGAAGTAGCTTCTTGCGCATCTAGATTGGGATGGGCTCAAGATGAGGTCTCTGTCTCTATATCACGGACATAAAGTATTTTGGGTCAGAGGGTCGGATAGTTGCTGTCCACTCAGACTTCGGGTAGAAGTCAAGGACTTCTATTTGGGTGGATGGTAAAGAGCTCCAATCCATAAGTGGGTGCAGTCGTCGTAACTGCATCTTGTAAATGCTTGAACCCTTTATGAGAGAGGGCATGTGGTTATTTGCTAAACACCTACCGAGCAAGGGGAAGTGTTAGCTTGGACCCTTTATGATAAAGGGCGTGTGAATGTTTATTAAAAATTTATCCCAAGTAAGGGGAAAATATGTGAACCCTCTTTGATAAAAGGGGCATGTACGGTTATACGTGAAATACTTCCTGTGCAAGGGGAAGTGTTAAAAGAGCTGAACTCAGAGTGAATTAAAAGGATGAAATGTTTTTCTGTGATAAACAAAAACCCACCACCAAGTGAAGAGAGAAAGATGATATGAAAGTTTTTTTTTTTTGAAAACTCACCCCCAACACCCGCTCACTAAGTTGTAGAAACTCACCCTCCCTTTAACCCTTTTTCAGGAAAGAAGAATTCCCATAAAGAAATTTGAAAACAAGCCTTAAGTCAGGTATATAAAGTTTTTAAGCTATTGAGTTTTGTATAATGATATTCCAAGGAACAAGGATAGAATTTATGCCTAACTCCTCATGGTCTTGGAAAGTGGTAACTCGGGTTGTTCACAGGTTCCAACCAAACTGGATCAGGGCATGACAACTTGAGTGGTATCATAGCCATGTTACCTCGAATACATTATCAATACTATATAACATATGAATTAAATGAAAGACTACCTAATTTTTCATATGGCTCCCAAACAAGGAACCACGAAAACTAGAACTGCCATCACTAACACTGCCCAAAATCCTATTCCCGTAGGAAGATGACCCTAAAAGCTCTCCAATGCTCGAGGTATGGTAGAAATCACAAGGGACCAAGAGACATTATATGGGGAAGTGTCTAGTACCACCAAGAAATGTGGTGCCAGCACCTATGGAGGTCACACCCACAAGTATGAGGCGAGCCAACTCGACGTCAGGGACACCAACAAGGGCTTATGACCTCACCCAAGAACACACTCATTAAGAACTTAGTATAGTAGCTTCCCAAATCTAATGCGTGACTACCTCTTGTAATAGGGATAACGCCCCAAACATATTGTACTCCTTCTCAATTAATAAAAACTCCAAGATTCCTAAAAACCTTGTCTCAAATATGATGTGATCTTGCACCTCGAGTATATGAGGAGGGGTCATGAAAGGCAAGAAGTACCGAAGGAAGAACCTTGAGAAAATAGCAAACGGACTACAGTATAGATGACAAGAAACTTTCCCTTAAGGAGAGTTACAAGCCATTTGAGAGTAAGGAAGCGTCTCCACAAGAGAAGACAAACCCAAATGTTGGATGCCAAACAGGATGTCTCGGGATGGCGAAGTGTGACCTACTTTGGAAGAACAAAGGAGCCAAGTAGGGTTACAGACGAACCTAGCAGCGGGAAGCGACTAATAACTATGGGGTGATCAAGAAGGATAAACGATGCCCTAAGAAGGACAGGGAAGTAGTAATAACTGCATCTGAAATGGCGACAGGATGGACATCAAGGATGAGTAAACTCGAGAGGCAACTATCTCAAGACAATTGGACAAGGAGAGTTGTAAACCTCGCCCTTTGGAGTTAAGGAAAACCGGAAAAAGAATCGATCAAACCGAGTGAGAAACACCGAATCGATTCACAAACCCGGTCATTAGAGAACGGGCAATTTGGAAAATTTACAACTCCCGAGTGACCCAAAGGGTTCATAAAACCTTGAAAAAGAACCTTAGGACAAATTGGAAGAGAAAAACCAGTCCGGTTCAAATGAACCGGATCCAACTAGATTGAATCGGTTTATGAACCATGTCGGTTCATGAATTGGAACTGATAGAGAAAGGACAAATCGGGAAATTTATGGATACTGAGTGACCTAAATAGTCACAAAAGTCAAGAAAAAGGACTTTAGGATGAATTGGAGATGGAAACCAAACCAATTCAAGTAAACTGGATCCAAACAGGATATAACCGATTTAAACCACTATTGAACGAGATGCTAAATTCAATTTTCTAGGTGGCTTAAAAAATTCAAATTTGAGATTTAAAGCCACCATTGGATAGAGAATGAATTTTGAAATTTTTAATTTTGAAAAATTCAATCAAATTGAGCCTAAACCAGCTGGTTTAAGCTGGTCTAGTCTGGTTCGGAACAGTGTCATCTTCTTCCTTCAGATGACATCACTATTCACTCACCGAAAAATTGAGCAGCACCGAGGAAACTGAAAAGTCTCCGGCCAGGGAGTTTCAAGAAATGAATGAATGCCATAAAGGCACTAATCGGACGACCAAGAAGTCCCCGAGCTTCCTATATAAGGAGCCCCTCCTCATTCATCCTTTCCACACCTAAAAACTTCAATCTCTCTCAACTACTCCAAATTCTGATGAAGCTCAAACCAGAGCTCTGATATAGGGTCTTTTCTAAGCCAAAGAAAGCGTGGTTGAATTCTTTGGATTCGGGGAGAAGTTAGCTACACGCCTGTAGTCTCCATTTGCTCCGAAGGTCATCGGAGAAGCATCGGCGTGATAGAATAGTGTAGCAGCTCCGACGGACCGAAGCTGCCCTATTTCGGCCGAGCTAAAATTGGCCAATTCGAGCCCTTCTCAGGCTAAACCAAGCCCTCCCAATACCTCCATAGTCCTCTTAGAGCTGAAAGGTAGGCCAATTTGGCTCCTCTATGTAAATTCCAATCAGTGCTAGAGAGAGAACCGATAGAATTTCAATGACTAAATTCTCACTCAATTCGACATCAATTAATGCAATTCTTGATCCAAGGAGTAACCTCAAGCCAAGAGCTATCTACCCAGATTGAAAGCTCAGACCGCCGTGCCCCTGATCGTAAGCTTTCGAAGCTTTCCCTCTCTAAGTTTAGTTTTCTAGCTAAGCATTGTTTGAGCTCATTTCAACATCAAATCATGTGATTCAAAGTGCAATTGAATCGTATTAAGGTGTAGAAACTCTAATCTAACTTCAATATCAACAATTAAACTCATTTGATCCGTCAATTTGATGAAATCAAATTCGGCTGAGTTAGAAGGTTGAAATTGGGGGACATTTGGGGATTTCAAAAATTTGAGGGACTAAAGTACAATTTCATAAAATTGAGGGTCAATTGGGCATGATAAAGATGTTAGAGGACCAATTGGGCAAATTTGGAATTTTTGGGGCAAAATTTACCATTTCTGTAAAGTAGGGGCAAAATGGTAATTTTGGAAAAATTGAGGACCAAATTGGAAATTTGTGAAATTGACCCCCTTGTTATGAATTTGAATAAATTGATGTCCCATGGTAAATTTTAAAAATTTTGGGACTCAATTTGAGAAAAAACCGGCACTAGGGACTTAAAGTTAAAGAAAAATAACTCTAGGGACCTAATTGCAAATAAATGAAAAGTTTGGTTTTCTCATTCATTTGGGATGAATGAAGGCTAGTAGGCCAAAGGATAATGAATAAAAATGTTCATACTGTGTAGGAGCACAAAGTACCGGGAATGCTAGCTAAGACAAGTTCACGTAAAGATAACAAGCCAACTAAGAGGAAATTCACTGCACTATCGGGTGAGTGAGATTTTTAATATCATACCCGGTTGGGATGATAAGCACATCAGAAATGAAAACTCATTGTTAAGTGGTATTTTAACCAACACACCTGAGAGGAGTGATGTGGAAATTCACGCCGAAAAACTAATTACCGGTTATAAGTAGATTATATCCGGTTGGTATGATAAAACTTCTTGGAAGGAAATGGAAAGACCGATTTTTTGCTATAAGCGGAGATGTGCTCATACCCGGTTGGTGTGATGGACAGATGAAAATATTATTTGGTCAGAATTGCTCTCCCCTAACTGTGTGCCACTTCTTAAACTTTTTGGGAGACCTTCTTGACGGGAGCTCGAATAGCTTAGATAGGCCGAAGGCCTCGGTTTTGTAACTTGGGGGCTAATATATCCGATTTTGGACCCTAGGCTAGTTGGCACGAGGAGGAGCTTGTAAACAAATATGATTTTAAGCCATGTAAACTTAAGTAAATGAATTGTTTCGCCATGGTACCGAGATAGGACTGACTTACTCGATGGACTATCAGTAATGCAACATTACAGGTCTTCGGACTAGTCAAGACATATAGTTGCAGGTCGTGTTGAGGGTCGGGGCCGTTAGACCAGTGGGACCATAGATTATATGGCTTATGTGGAAAATTATTGATTTGTGCATGCACTGTGTTACAAGACCTTCAAGATGCCCATGAGGGGTAGTGATGCATCCTAGGGCTCTAGACGACCTAGTGGAGATAAGGGCAGTTAGTCGTACCAGAAGTCTTGAGAAGCTCAACATAGCTTCATCACGCACGGGACCGGGGTGGGGATGGGATGAGGTCTCTGTACTCGTATGTACATGAAGTATTTTTGGTCTAAGGGTAGGATGTTAGAGACATTCACTTAGACTTCGGGTAGAAGTCAGAAACTTCTATCAGGGTGGATGGTAAAGACACTCTGATCCACAAGTGGGTGCAGTCGGCGTAACTGCATCTCGTGAATGTGTGTGATCCCTTCATGATGAAGGGAGTGTGTTGTATGTTAAATACGCCGAATATGGAAATGGGAAAGAGGTTATGAAAACCGTGGAAAGGATTTGAGAATCCTTGGAAATGAATTGAGAATCCTTGGAAAAAGGTTTTGATAAATCAAAATTTGAAGAAAAGCATTTTTTATGAAATAAGGAGTCTGACACACTACGATTAAAGAAATTTATTTTTTGTAAAAACTCTCACCCAACACCGTTCACTGAGTTGTCGAACTCACCCCCTCCCTTTACCCCTTTTCATGAAACCAAGGGAAAACCAACCTTAAAGATTTATCAGTAGCCGAACCTTAAGGCAAGTATGTAAAATTTATATTCAGTTTTGATTAATGTCATTCCAGAAAAGGTACAGGTAAGAATGACACCTTACTCCCCACGGTTTAGAAGAGGGGAAAACCCGGAATAAACTGGTAGAGTGGCGGGTTGTTCACGGAGATCCGACCAAACTAGGGTCAAGGCATGACAAGAGTAGTAGGGATGAGGCAGTTAACGAACTGACCCTTATGAGAATCATGGATTTAAACACCAACGAAGAAGGGAGAAGTGAAAAGGCCAAATGTTAAAAAAGGAAGGATGAGGGGAACACTTAAAACAATCAATGGCCAAAAGAGATTGGCGACCACACCGAAGCCACGAGAAGGATTCAGTAAGCCTCTCGCAAGGTGATTAAGAAACCTCGAAACAAAGAGGATTTGTACCTCTCCCTAAAGAAGTAGACTTATAATGGGATATAAATAGGAATGAAGATAGGGTACAAAGGATATGTCTTCATGACATCAAAGAATATCATGAAGTTGATTTAAGGTCAAATAACCATAAGGACGAATAAAAAGGGAAGATTCTAGGAAGAGAAGGAGACTACCAAGGAAGGGAGTCCTGAGGAGGTACACATCCCAGTGGAGAGGCGATGGACCCAATTGAATTGGGAAAAGAAGATAAGCTCACAAACGAAATGCAGGTTGAGGTGAAAAGACCAAGTTCAAGGGAAGTGTACTCATGAGGGCCCAAGGAGTAAGTTAAACACAAGGAACGGGTAAGTAGGAAGATAGCATCAAAGGATGCCTTAACAAGTGGGAATGGGTGGAATACCCACAATAAGGAAAAAAAGGAAAGGATATCTGAAAAACTTTAGAGAAGTACACCCTTCAATTAGGAGGTGATTAAAGGAAACAACCATGAACAACAAGACTCGTTGTGGTCCATGCCCACTTAATAGAGCTTAAGATTTGATAACTGGACATAATCTAGAGGACACGAAATAAGACTCGATAATTGAAGATTACTTGGATAGGAAATAAATGATGAAATGGGAATTTAAGTTGGTGAAGGACTTAAGTCGAGCAAAAGAACCAATACAAATGGGTGTAATGATATGAAGGAAGGAAACCTTCAAGAAATGGTAAGAAGGATGAATGCGCAGTTCCAAAGATGGAAATCTCTACTTCAAGGTATGAGAGTAGAGGATGAAACCAATGAAGGTAACTCCTTTAGGTGAATTCAAGGAATGGACAGGTAGTCCACAAGGAATCAACTCGAGATAAAGAACCATGAAATGGTCATGAGTCAGCAAGGATGTACAAGAGAAAAGAAATCCTTAAGTAAGGATGCCATTGGACATGAGGAAGGGCAAAAGGGAGGAAAACCACAAGTATGTTGGTATGTCAAGAAGTGGATGGGAAACTCGATGGTTGGAACTAGAAAAGCCCAATAAGGAAGCTTGGAGAAGGAAGAATGAATAGGGAAAACACAAACACTCATGGAAAGTATGACATCAATGTAAAGGGACAATAGGTGCATGGAAGAGATGCACAAGCTAGAATCGAGTAGTGAAACACTCTAATAACGCAAGAAGAAGAGTATAGGAACACACTCTATGGATGGAAGTGGAAGAATTCGGTACTGGGAGGTCCAAACCTCAAATTGAGGAGGATTTTGAGTCTAATGAGAAATAACCAAATACAAGAGTTATGTGTAACAGACGATTGGATAACGTTGAAGATAGTTGAGGAACACTATCAGGTGACAAGAAGGAATGAAGCCACACAATTCCTAAAAGGTTGGAAAGGCATAAACTGTTATTGAGGAAATGTTTTAGAACTATAATGGACAAAGTCAGTTCTATAACATGTCATACTGTAAGGGACATGTAGGTCCAACAGTCCCAAGAAAGGGGGACTCAAGTATGAAAGAAGGGATTAAAGGTCCAATATAAGACGAAAAGGGGATAACACTGAAACCCATGAAAACAAGTACGAAAAGCTCGAAAGGACATCAAGCTAAGGAGTTTCAACAACCAAATAAATAAAGAGACATGGGGATGGTCGGACATTTTGGAACTCCCAATCTTATAATTATGGACAAAAACCCTCAAGAGGAAGGGTCTTATCCTTAAACAATAGGAAGAATTGGATCTAAGAAATTACTTAGACATGGGGGTAAGATAAGTCAAGGGAACTAAGTTCAAGGGAGTAAATGAATGATCGAAAGCGAAGGAAATTCCTGAAGTATGTTGCCTACGGGACTAAGTGAAAGGGGTAACCAAAGTGGTAGGGTATCAAAAATTGAATCCCAAGTTGACCACAAGGGAATTCACTCCCGGTGTAAAGGGTGAATAACAAATTTTTGGGGATAAAAGTTCAAAAAGGATGGAAGAGTCGTAAAATCCGTCCTCTCAGACCAAGGAAACAAGGAAAAAGAACCGACATTTCCATGAGAAAACCAAGCCCACAAATGAACCAAAAATGGTAAAGAAGGGTTAAAACGGTGATTTGGAAAATCCCAAATATCCAAGAAATCCTAAAAATCATGAAGAAGAACCAAGGAATGGATTGGATGTGAAACAAAATCGGTTGAAAGTGAACAAGACCTAAACTAGATCAAATTGGGTAGAACCATGATGGACCGGTTCAAAAATTCATTTTTCTAGATTTCTTTAAAATGTAAATTTAGAAAATTGAGGCATCATTAAATAGAAGATGAATTTAGAAATTTTTAATTTTTGGAAAACCGATCGGATCACCCAACCTAGATGGACCGGAACGGTTAATGGTCTCACCAGTCAACAAATAGTGTCATCTTCTTCCTTAGGATGACAACACTATTCATGGAAGGATTCCATGTAAAACTCGCCCTTTTGTGGTAAGGAAAACTGGGAAAAAGCATCAGTCAAACCAAGTAAGAAAAACTGAACCGGTTCACAAACCCGATCATTTGGGAACAAACAATTTGGAAATTTACAACTCCTGGGTGATCCAAATGGTTCATAAAACCTTGGAAAAGAACCTTGTGACAAATTGGAAGAGAAAAATCAGATCAGTTTAGATGAACTGGATCCAACCAGATTGAATCGGTTTATGAACCGAGTTGGTTCATGAACCGAAACCGATAGAGAAAGGGCAAACTAGGAAATTTATGGATCCCGAATGACCCAAAGAGTCCCAAAAGTCATGGAAATGGACTTGAGAATGAATTGGAGATGAGAACCAAACCGGTTCAAGTGAACCGATCCGAACTAGATTGAACCATTTTAAACCACTATTGAACCAGATTCTAAATTCATTTTTCTAGATGGCTTAAAAAATTCATATTTGATATTTGAGGCCACCATTGGATAGAAAATGAATTTATATGAATTTAAAAATTTTTAGATTTGAAAAATTCGATAGAATGGGGGGTGAACCGGCTGGTTTAAGCTTTGAACCCGGTTTGGACTAGTCCGGTCCGGTTCAGAACAATGTTGTCTTCTTCCTTCAGATGACAGCACTGTTCACTCGCCGGAAAATCATGCGGTGCCGATGAAGTAGAAAAGTCTCCAGCCAGGGAGTTTCAGGCAATGAATAACCACCATTAAGGTGCCAATTGGATGGCCAAGAAGTCCCCAAGCTTTCTATATAAAGACCCCCTTGGCATTCATCCTCTCTACACCTGAAAACTCCATTCTCTCTCAATTGCTCCATTTTTCGGTGAAGCTCGAACAAGAGCTCCGACTTGGGCACTTTTTTGAGCCAAACAAGGTGAGGTTAGGCTCTTTAGAATCGGGGAGAATTCAGCTAAACGCCTATAGTCTCCGTTTGCTCCGAGGGTCACCGGAGAAGTGCCAGCGTGATGGAACAAAGAAGCAGCTCCGATGGACCGAATGTGCCCTATTTCGGTCGAGCTGAAATCGGCCAACTTGAGTCCTTCTCAGAACAAGCCAAGCCCTCCCAACACTTTTGTAGCCCTCCCATGACTGAATTGGGATTGAAAGGTAAGCCAATTTGGCTACACTCTGCAATTTTTTACCGGTGCTAGAGAGAGAACCGACATAATTTCGATGATGAAATTCTAAGTCAATTCGGCATCAATTAATGCAATTCTTGATTCTAGGATGAACCTTATGACAAGATCTATCTGCCCAGATCGAAGGCTCGGACCGTCATGCCCCCGACAATGAGTAATTGAAGCTTTCTCTCTCTACATTCTATTTTCCGGTGAAGCTCCGTTTGAGCTAGTTCTAACATTAAAACTTGCAATTCAAAGTGCAATTGAATCGTATGATGATGTAGGAACTTAATTTTAACTTCAATTTCAACAATTAGAAGTGTTTAATCAGTCAATTTGATGAAATCAAATTCGGTTGTGTTAGGAAGCTGAAATTAGGGGAAAATTTAGGGATTTTCGAAAATACGAAGGACCAAGATGCAATTTTATAAAATTTTGTCAATTGGGCATGATAAGAATGTTAGCGGGTGAATTGAGGAATTTTAGAACTTTTTGGGGTGAAACATAACATTTTTGTAAAGAAAGGGCAAAATGGTAATTTTGGAAAAGTTGGGGGACTAAATTGGAAATTTGGGAAATTAAACCCTATTTTGTGAATTTGAATAAATTGAGGCCCTAAGATAAATTTTAAAAGTTTTGGGACTCAATTTGAGGAAAAATCGGCATTAGGGACTTAAAGTTAAAGAAAAATAACTTTAAGGACCTGATTTCAAATAAATAAAAAGTTTGGTTTTCTCATTAATTTGTAATGAATGAATGCTATTAGGCCAATGGATAATGAACAAAGCTATTCATATCGTATAGGAATATGAAGTACTGGGAACACCGGCAAGGATAAGCTCGTGTGAATACAAAGAAGTGGTCGAGTGGAATTTACTACATTAACGGGTGAGTGAGATTTTATATCATACCCGGTTCGAGATGATAAGTACCTTGAAATGAAAAACCATTACTTAGTGGTACTTTAAACATCACAACTTAGAGAAGTGATGTGAAAATGACGCGAAAAAACTACTTACATATTGTAAGTAGATCATACCGGTTGGTATGATGAAACTTTCTCGGAGGAAGTGGAAAACCCGTTTATCGGTTATGAGTGTAGATATCCTCATACTCAGTTGGTATGATGGATAATTAAAAATTTATTTTGTCAGAAGTGCTTTTCACTGACTGTGTGCCACTGCTTAAACGATTTGGGAGACCTTCTTGACGGGAGCTCGAATATCTCTTATAAGTTGGAGGCCTCGGTTTTGGAACTTGAGAGCTATTATGCCCAATTTTGAAAATCTCGAATAGTGGGCCATAGGCCAGTGGGCACGAGTAGGAGCTCCTAAACAAACATGACAGCAGCAATGCGACATGACAGGTCAACGGACCAGTCAAGACAAATAACTGTAAGTTGAGTTGAGGGTCGAAGTTGTTGGACTAGTGACACCACAAATTATATGGCATGATGTGAAAATATTGATTGTGCATGCATTGTGATTACGGGACCTTCAAGATGCCCAAGAGGGTAGTGATGTGTCCTAGGGCCTTGGACGACCTGGTGAATATAAGGGCAGTTCGTCGGACTAGTTGACCTTGCAAAGCTCGATGTAGCTTCAAGCGCATGAGACTGGGGTGGGGTTGGGATAAGGTCTCTGTCCTCATAGAGACACGAAGAATTGATTTTAGGATTGAGGGTCGGATATTGTTTACATCCACTCATTCTCAAGGTATAAGTGGATGTGCTTCTATCTAGGTGGTTGGTAAAGTCACTCCTACGCCATAAGTGGGTTCAGTGGATGGGTTGGCCTACGATTGTGTGATTGACCTTCATGATGAAAGATGTGTGTTGAGTAATGACACACCATGATTAATAAGAAATGGTGACAAAAACTGAGATTTGAAATGGAAGGATTTTTGAAAGAAAATAAGGAGTTTGGCACACTCCAATACAAATCTTTTTCCTAAGAAGGTTAAAATTTTGAAAACCCATTCACTAAGTAGTTGTACTCACCCCCTCCCTTATATCCCTTTTAGGAAATCCTAGAATGCCTACCCTCAAGGACCACTAACTAATACTTCTGTGAGACAGGTATGATAAATTTAAAATTTTATGTAGTTTTGATTTATGTTATTCTAGGAAAGGTGCAGGTTTGAAAGACGCCTTACTCTTTATGGTTTATAACAAGGGGAAACCCTTAAATAATCCAGGAGAGTGGCGTGTTGCTCATAAGGATTTGACCAAACCGGGTCAGGGCATGACATTCCACCTTCCATTTCTAGCGAGGGAATATTCTCTCCAATTATGGCATTTTCTAATGAGGAAAAGCTCGACCAATATGGAATCTGGTATAGACAAGGGTCCCCGAGCTCCTTATATATATAGCTCCCCTTCATTCATCCTCCTCACACCTCAAACACACGAATAAGAAGAAGTTCTCCATTTCTCGACGAAGCTGGAACTAGAGCTCTGACTTGGGCAATTCTTTCCACCTCAAAAGGTGAATTTGGGTCCTATAAACTCGGAAGGAAGTTAGCCACCTAATGGAAACCTCCATTCCACCTGAGGACAACCAGAGAAGCGCCGACGAGTCCAAATAGTGAAGTTGTTTCATAGGACATGAAGCTGCTTCATAGGACATGAAGCTACCCTATTCTATCTAGTCCAAATTTGGATAATTCCTACCTCCTATGGCCAAACCGAGCCTTCCTCTAGTCTCTCCAGCCTATACTTGATCTTCTAAAGCAAATGAGTAAGTCAATTCGGCCATCCCTCGTCGGAATAGTTTGATTCTAGAGAGATAAAGTGTTCAAATTTCACTAACCAAATTCCCTCTACTCAGGACACAAATTGTAGTGGCTCTTGATCCTTGAAGGACCTAGTGGATGAGAGATTTCATCCCAAATTGAAAGCTCAGAACGCCGCAACTCCAATAGTTAGTTCTTGAAGCTTTCTCTCTCTACTTCTTGTTTTCCGGAAAAGCTCTGTTTGAGCTCATTTTGAACCCCAAAAATGGTGACTCAAAGCTTGGTTTGAACGTAGGGAAGTGAGAAAATCAATTAGCACCATGATAGGGAACAATTAACATTAATTGAAGGGTCAATTTGATGTGATCAACTTCGGGTCAATGGAACAAATGAATTGGAGGAAAATTTTAGGGATTTTGAAAAGTAGGGGAACTTGGAGGGCCAATTGGTCATTTTAGAAAAATTGGGACTAATTGGTCATTTTTCGAAAATTGGGGCCAATCGGTAATTTTGGAAAGTTATGGGACCAATTGGAAATTTAGGAAAAGTTGAGTCCTAATTGGTGAGTTTTAAAAATTAAGGACCCAAGAGGGATATTGGAAATCCTAGGGACTTAATAAAAAAAATAATTGAGAATTAGGGACCTAAAGTCAAAGATTTTGAACTTTAGGGAGCTAATTTCAATAAGGCAAAAGGTGGAGCCTAGTTGCAATTACATGGAAATCGGAGGCCTTTCATGCCGAACATTTCCTTATGAGAATGCTCAAACCGTGTAGGGACGAAATTGGATAAGAAAGTGAGTAGTGAAGCACTATAAGGATTTGGAAATCCAAATGTGATGAACACATCACAATTATTAGGTGAGTAGGATTAATAACATCATACCCAGTTGGGGTGATGAGCACCATTTTGAAATGAAAAACCACTTGTGAGTGGGTTATTTAACGTCATACCCAATTGGGGCGATGAGCAAGTTTAAAGCTAAAAAAACTACTTACCAATTGTGAGTGGAACCTTTTATATGTCATACGAAGTTGGGGTGATGAGTACACCTTTTCTAAAATGAAAAACCACCATGAGTGGGATTTTTCATCTTCATGCCTGGTTGGGATGATGGGTGCATTTTAAGCTTAAAACTGATTTTCCAGAAATGATCTCCTCTAACTGTGTGCAACTGCTTAAAAACTTTGGGGGACTTTTATGATGAGAGGTGAGACAGCTCCAATAGGCTGGAGGCCTCAGTTTTTGAACTTATAGGGCTTAAGGCCTAGTTTTGAAAAACTCATGAAGTAGGCCCAAGGTCAATGGGCACGGGCTGGAGCCCGTAGACAAATATGATTATAAGAAATATGACAAACTTTCATAACTAGCTAATTATGTGTGAATTGCCATGGTACCAAACCCTGACCGACAAGACTCGTTGGGTGAGTGGCAGTGCACCATGGCTAGGTTGACAGACTGGTCGGACAAACAACTACGAAGCCCAAGTCGAGAGTCGGGGCCATTGGAATCAAAGATGATGGAATATAAATAGAAAAAAAACTATTATTTTACATGTACCATGATGCGAGACGACATGGATGCGATAAGGGCATATTTGTCGTGCCAGTGAGTCATGGAGCTCAGAGTAGTTTCTTGTGCACCGAGACCAGGGCAGGGTCAGGATGAGGTCTCTATCCCCATATCATGGAAATGAAGTATTTTGGGTCTGAGGGTTAGATAGTTGATGTCCACTCAAACTTCGGTAGAAGTTGAGGACTTCTATCAGGGTGGATGGTAAATATGCTCCGATACACAAGTGAGTGCTATCATCATAACTGCATCTCACGAATGCTTGAACCCTTTATGAGAAAGGGCGTGTGGTTGTTTGCTAAATACCTCCAGAGCAAAGGGAGGTGTTAGCTTGGACCCTTTATGATAAAGGGCATGCAAATGTTTATTAAAAACTAAATCCCAAGCAAGCGGAAAATGTGTGAACCCTTTTTGATAAAAGGTCACGTACGGTTGTACGTGAAACACTTCCTGAGCAAGGGGAAGTGTTACAAGAGCTGAACTCATAGTTAATTAAAAGGATGAAATGTTTTTCTATGATAAAGAAAATACCCCCATCAAGTGAAGAGAGAAAGATGATATGAAAGTTGTTTTTTTTTAAACTCACCCCCAACACCTACTTAGTTGTAGAAACTCACCCCTCCCTTTAACCATTTTTCAGGAAAGGAGAATACCCATAAAGAAATTCGAGAATAAGCCTTAATCTAGGTATATAAAGTTTTTAAGTTATTGAGTTTTGTATAATGCTATTCCAGGGAACAATGACATAATTTATGTTTGACTCCTCACGGTCTTAGAAAGTGGTAACTCTTCTTAGACCAAAGGGAGTGGCGGGTTGTTCACGGGATTCCGATTAAATCAGATCGAGGCATGACAGACATGGTTTGGGAAGTCTAGAAGCCCAACTTGGGTGACTATTTTGCAAATGTTGGGAAAGGAGACCTATGAATGTCCTAAGGTATTTTTAGGACCCAAGTAAATGATTTGGAAAAGTCCTGGATCCAAAAAATAACACTTGTTTGAAAAGTGGGTCGAGTAATTTAAGTCCGAGGGCAAAACCCTAATTTCCAAGGGAAATTATGGTGTACCGATTACAAGGTTATTGAGGTACTAGAACTGACCCCAAATATTTTTCTCTAACTCTTGTAGAGAAGTACAAGAATGTTTGGGCAAGATCACCAACTCATAGATAGGAGGAAAATATGTCAGAACGAATAAGTTCTGACGAGAATGGTGAGTGGGATTTCCAACTTTGTGTTCGATTGGATCGTTGTTGCATTTATGCATTATATAAAATTATGATGTGAATATGTTGGAAAATTATTCATGGAAAGTCCAGAAAAGTGGATACCTAGATGTTCCTAGAAAATCAGAGACCTAACCTGATCAGTTCTAGAAGGAATGGTCCAAAAACAGTTAGTGGATTATGATCAGGTAAGAATCAAGGGTTAAAGTGGGATGAGATCCTAACCCTTATGTTGCCATAAATAAAAAAGCTATTATAGAGCCATCATAACAATCGGAGGTGACCCATGGGAAAAATGGATTCATGACTTGTCTTGGGAAAAGGACAAGGCCTATATTAAGGAAATTAGCCCAGACTCATGTTTTGAGAAAGGACCATGGGTCCACTTGTTGACCAATGGAGCGTAACGCTCGCCAAGTAAAAAAAATCACAAACTTAGGGGACCAAGTGAAGGCTATGTATAACATAAAGGTTTATTACCTAAGATAAATAATTGAAAAGAGGTCCAATAATGGAACCCATTATCGACCCATGGGGAATCATGAGATGATCCCTAGAGGGGATTGCGTATAAGGATGACTAGTAGAGGGTCGGACCCCATGAATAACCAAGGGATTGACCCATGTTCATGAAAATGATTTGTAGCCTAAGAGTGGCCCATACTTATAAAATTGAATTGGGGTCAAGAGAGGCCCATGTACGTGAAATTGATTTAGGGCTGAGAGAGGCCCATATATGTAATTTATGTTGGGGCCAAGATGGCTCGTATATTTGACATTGACTTAGGGAGACAATCTGGTAAGGACTAGGCTCCCAAGGAGATCATTGCATGTGACAATAATAAAATCCTTAATGAACCTGAAATGGGGACGATTAAGTGAAATCCTTGCTCTAAAAATGAATACGGTAGATAGACCAAAAATATTGAGGTAGGGCATGAGAGCCTACCCCATGAAATGATTATCGATAGACGAATTAGGCTGATAGTGAGTCATATGTAATTGTGTTGAGATATGTTGCATTCATGCTTGGCATTTGCTTGGGAGTGGATATAAGGGGGAGTTATTTGCATACCTGGTCAAAAAATAAGTGAGAGGTTATAAGGGGGATAATTGTGTGTTGTTTATTAGGGACGAGACATAAAGGTGGCTCTTGAAGACTAAGAAAAGAAAAGTGAAATATATATGTTATGCTTTATCTTGTAATTAATTTGTATTTCAATTGATTTATATGGTTAATGAACTAGTTCCCATGAAGGCAATGACTCTGTGTGAGAACCATGCCTAGTTTGTGAAATCATGGTCGAAGGGTGGAATACACTTATGAACCTCATTTCTAGAGACAATTCAGTCATGATAAGTTTAACTGAAGAGTATAGTGAAGTCCTCTGGACTTAGAGATGACTTGGATGCGAAATCTGCCTAAATGAGACAAAGAAATGAGAGGCATTCCAAATGACACAAGGTCGGTTAATGGGGGAAGAGTTTTCGCCTAACTACAACTGAAAGCTCCATGTGAAGGCTAAGTAATCTACAATAGGAGTATTCTGAAAGGAACCACCGTAGAGAAATGTTTTTGAAAAGAGATCCAAATTGGGGAAAAGACCCCAAGACAATTTTGATGAAAAACACTTCAAAGAAAGGAAATGTTATAACCATATAAATGTTTTGAGTAGAGGCATCAATGAGCCATGAAAGACCCAACGAGTGGTCCTCTCACTCATTGAGCATGGTCTCACCCCCTCCCCCAACACATTTTCCAGGTATCAGAGAAGAATAAAGGAGAAGAGGAAGATCCTGTACACCGGGAATTAGATTCAGTAGAGCTAGTGATCAAGGAAGAGAACCTCAAAAGGAAGGGCATACGTATTTACCATTAAGTAAGTCACTACTTTCCCTAGGGTTAAACAATTCTACTTATGAGAAGTAGACCATTTGTAAAAAGTTTTAAATTTCCACTGCAAATTAATGTGTATTTTATATTCTGAGCCTTGGTCCTATTGATGTTATATTAGTGATGATACCCACTATGGTAGTATTGAGAGGATGTGGCAGGTTGGCATGTGTATCCGACCCAGGAAATCGGTGTAGGGCATGATAACTTCAAGTGGTATCAGAGCCCAACTTTTGAAAACTAGGAAAATGAAAGGAATGTTTGGGGAAATTGGACAAAAAGGGGGATACAATTAGTTAGAAAATCCCATGTATAGTATAACAACCTTAGTATGGGAAGTTAATACTAAGAAATACTAACAAGAGGGAAACTCTTGTAGGATTGTGCCCTAAATGATGAGCTCGACATGCCCAACAAGTTGCTGAAATACAACCTATGTAGACCGACATCGAAAGATCGGTGCACGATTTGGTACAAGGAACTAGAAGTTAGGCAAAAAGGACTGGATGAAGTGATTTTGGAATAGAGAAACCTCTCTAGGTGTTCTGCTATCATCAACTCACATGGCCTTCCAATATGAATCTGGCCATGACTACCTTTTCTCTAGTCAACACCTTCATAATTTTCATGGGCTTCTCTATGTTTTATAGCCACTCCATTGCTACGGAGGCATTCTTTTCATCGTTAAAGCTCTTGCCACCCAATAGTTGAAGTGACTTCAGGCACTTCTATATGTCAAAGTATTACATGCTTATTGCTTCCTGGTGTGGTATATTCCTAGCATTAGGTTTCACTATTTTTTCTCTTGCAGGAGGTACTCCTTTGGCCTCTCCTACTACTACATTATCCCTAGTTTGTGGGGGCATATTATGAACTTTTACGTATTTGAAATATGCCTCCTTGCCACTCCATGTATGCTTCCCATTCCCCGGGGAGAAGGAGAAGATGTTAGAGTTCACCAAACTCCAACATGGCTCAATTACTATGAATGAGAACGAGAATAAGATCAATGAGCTATACCTATTTGCTCTAGACTTTGCTTGTCATGCTCCGACCCAGTTTGATTAGATCCCTGTGATCAACCCGCCACTCTCCCCGTTTATTAAGGGTTTTCCCCTTCTTTAAACTGTGAGGAGTAAGGCATCCTTTAAACCTGTACTTTTCCTGTAATAACATTAATTAAAACTATATGAAATTTAAACTTAACATGCTTTACAAGTGTAGTTAACTGGAGTTCTTTGGGTAGGTTTTTCCTTGGTTACCTAAAAAGGGGTATAAGGGAGGGGGTGCGTTCAATGACTCAGTGAATGGGTGTTTAAAACTTGAATTTCAGAAAAATAGTTTGAATTGGAGTGCGCTAGACTCCTTATTTTCTTTTAAGACATTTCATCCTCAAAATTTTGGTTTTTAAAACCATTATTCCTCATTAACCATAGTCAATGTGTTTAACAATCAACACACACCGGTCATCATGAAGGGATCACACATTCGCAGGGCAACACGTCTACTGCACCCACTTGTGGCATCAGAGCGACTTTACCGGTGTGACATCCAACCCTCAATCCCGTAAAGATACTCTGTGTCCATATGAGGATAGAGACCTCATCCCGACCCCACTTCGGTCTCATGCGCATGAAGCTACGTCGAGCCTCCCTGACAGCTGGCATGACAAACTGCCATTATCTCCACCATGTTGTCTAGTAGCCCCTAGGATGCATCACTACCCCTCTTGGGCGTCTTGATGGTCCCAAACCTCAGTGCATGCACATATCAATAGTTTTTCTCTTAAGCCATTTAATCTTTGGTGACATTGATCCAATGACCCCAACCCTCAACTCGACCTGCAGCTGTTTGTCTCAACTGGTCCGATGACCTGCCCCGTCGTACTACCGCCAATCCATCGTGTATGTCGGTCCTGTCTTGATACCATGGCCAAACACATCATTCATTAAAGTAATCATGGCTTAAACTCATATTTGTTTATGAGCTCCTACTCGTGCCAACTGGCCTTGGGCCCACTATACGAGAATTTCAAAATTGGGCATATTAGCCCATAAGTTCCAAAACTGAGGCCTCCAGCCTATTTGAGCTATCCGAGCTCCCATCAAGAAGGTCTCCCAAAAAGATTAAGTAGTGGCACACAGTCAAGGGAGAGCACTTCTAACAAAATAATTTTCCAGCTATCCATCACACCAAATGGGTGTGAGGACATCTCCGCTCATAACCGATGAACAGGTTTTCTACTTTCTTCTAGAAAGTTTATCACACCAACTGGGTATGATCTACTTATAACCAATAAGTAGTTTTTCCGCATAATTTCCACATCACTCTATCCAGGTGTGATGCTTAAAATTCCACTTAGTAGTGGTTTTTCATTTCTGAAGTGCTCATCATCTCAATCGGGTATGATGTCAATATCCCACTCACCTGTGAATGCAATGAATTCCTCTTAACTAGCTTTTTGCCTCTTATGCGAGCTTGTCTTGGCTAGCATTCCTAGCACTTCATATTCCTACACGATATGAACATCCTTAGGGCTATTGGATGACATGATGGAGATAATGGCAGTTAGTCGTGCCAACAATCTTGGAAGCTCGACGTAGCTTCATGCGCATGAGACTGGGGTGGGGTCGGGATGTGGTCTCTGTCCTCATACAGACACAGAGTTTTGTTACAGGATTGAGGGTTGGATGTCACATACATCAACTCATTCTTAGGGTAGAAGTGGATATAATTCTACCATCTCCAACACTGCCCAATCATCCCTACTTGTGGAAACTCCTAGCGGAGCCCAAACATCCCCTCCTGGATTGAGCACGGAATACTAGAGATTGTACGAGGAGTTCACCCATGTATTTGGGTAACCTAACCTCGTCCCTAAGTTAGGTACTAACTCTCAAGTCGAACCAGAGGAAGTCCAGTCCCATCCTCCACCTATTAACCATCCCCCTCCAATAGACATTCCTAGAAACCTCAAAACTCTCCGTCAACTAGGGTGTAAGCCCTTCCTCAGAGAGAAAGATGTTGGTGCTGCCATGGATTGGCTAGCAAATACTAAGAAGCTGATGAGAATCATCAGGATCCCACCAGAGGACATGGTGATCCTGACAAAATTCTTCCTAGACGGAAGTGCCAAACAGTGGTGAGACAATGTCCGAAACAAGCATACCTCACCCCCACTTGGGAATAGTTTGAGGAGTGGTACTCAGAGGAGTACTTGGCATGTAAACCCTTCTCTTTTGAGTTAAGGAAAACTAGGAAAAGAACCGGTCAAACTGAGTGATAAAACCGAATCGGTTCACAAACCCGATCATTTCGGAAAGGGCAATTTGGAAATTTACAACTCCCGGGTGATCCAAAGGGTTCATAAAACCTTGGAAGAGAAAAACCAGACCAATTTAGATGAATCAGATCCAACTTAATCAAACTAAATTTATGGACCGAGTCGATTCATGAACTGAAACAAATAGAGAAAGGGCAAACCGGTAAATTTATGGAACCCAAGTGATCCAAAAAGACCCAAAAGTCATGAAAATGGACTTGAGAATGAATTAGAGATGAAAACCAAACTAGTTCAGGTGAACCGAATCCGAACTAGATTGAACTGGTTTGAACCACTATTGAACCAGATTCTAAATCCAAACTACATGATTTGAACATGTAGAAAGTCGATTTCAATTTCAATTTCAACAATTGGAAACGTTTGATTGGTCAATTTGATGAAATCAAATTCGGCTATGTTAAGAAGTTTGAATTGGAGGAAAATTGGGGATTTTCGAAAATTCAAGGGACCGAAATGCAATTTCCTAAAATTGAGTGTCAATTGGGTACGATAAAAATGTTAGAGGGCCAATTGAGAAATTTTAGAATTTTTGGGGTAAAATTTACCATTTTTGTAAAGGAAGGGTAAAATGGTAATTTTAGAAAAGTTGGGGGACCAAATTGGAAATTTGGGAAAGGGCAGTTTGTCGTACCAGGTGACCGTGAGAAATTTGGAGTAGCACTAAGCGCATGAGACCAGGGTGGGGACGAGATGAGGTCTCTATCCTCATACGGAAATAGAGAATTGATTCAGGATTGAGGGTCGGATGTCACGTACACCCACTCGTTCTCAAGGTAGAACTAGATGTACTTCTATCTAGGTGGCTAATAAAGTCGCTCCGAAGCCACAAGTGGGTTCAGTGGTCGTGCTAGCCTGTGAATGTGAGTTTAACCTTCATGATGAAGGTTGTGTGTTGAGTGATGACACACTGTGACTAAATAAGGAAATGGTGGTAAACCCCGGGATTTTAAATGAAATGATTTTTTTTTAAAGAAATCTGTCTGGCACACTCCAATACAACTCTTTTCCTCAAAGATATTTTCTTGAAAAATCCATTAACTGAGTAGTCGTACTCACCCCTTCCTTTCTATCCCTTTTTTTCAAGAAAAGGAAAAATGACTAAGAATAATACCGAGCCTTACCCTCTGTCAAGTATGCTTAAATTTCCTTAAGCTTTCATTTTATTGGATAAATGTTTTCTAGGGAACATAGTCGAAATTACGCCTAGCTCATCTCGAGTTAAAGTGGAAGAAAACTCTTCTTGAACAGAGAGAGTGACGAGTTGTTCAGAGGGATCCAACCAAACCGGGTTGGGGCATGACATCAGGAGTCACCTTAAGATCGCATAGGACAAGCAAAAGAATTATGCGGATCATCGAAGGAAAGATCTAGAGTTTGAGGTGGGAGATAAAGTATTTCTCAAGGTGTCCCCATGGAGGAGAGAACTTGGGTTTCAGCAAAGAGGAATGTTGAAGCCGAGGTATATTGGCCCATATCCCATCATTCAAAGGATAAGAACCAGTGGCCTATAAATTGGAAGTACCCCCATACCTGTAGAGAATGCACGATGTATTCCATATCTCTATGCTTCAGAAGTATCAGTCTGATCCTAGCCTTGTATTGGACTGACCTCCACTAGAGCTAGAAGAGAACCTGACCAACCAAATGGAGCCTATATGAATCATCGACTAGTGGGATAAAAACCGGTTCAGGTGAACCGAATCTGAACTAGATTGAACCGAATGCTAAATTCATTTTTCTAGATGGCTTAGAAAATTCAAATTGGAGAATTGAGGCCACCATTGAATAGCGAATGAATTGAAATGAATTTAGAAAATTTTAATTTTGAACCATTCGGTCGAATCAGGCCTAAATCGACTAGTTTAAGCTTTGAATCCAGTTTGGATCGATCTGGTCTGGTTTGGAATAGTGTCATCTTCTTCCTTCAGATGACATCACTATTCACTTGCCGGAAAATTGAGCAGTGCCGGTGAAGATGAAAAGTCTCCAACCAGGGAGTTTCAAGCAATGAATGACCGCCATTAAGGAGCCAATTGAATGGCCAAGAAGTACTCAAGCTTCCTATATAAAGAACCCCTCCTCATTCATCCTCATCATACTTGAAAACTCCACTCTCTCTGAATTGCTCCATTTTTCGGTGAAGCTCAAACCAGAGCTCCGACTTGGGATTTTTCTAAGCCAAAGAAGGCGTGGTCGGGTTCTTTGGATTTGGGGAGAAGTCAGAAACACGCCCGTATCTCCATTTGCTCCGAGGGTTATTGGAGAAACACTAGCATGATAGAATAGTGAAGTAGCTCTGGTGAAATGACGCTACCCTATTTTGGTCGAGCTAAAATTGGCCAATTCTAGCCCTTCTCAAGCCAAACCAAGCCCTCCCAACACCTATACAACCCTCCAACAGTTGAATTAGAAAGAAAGGTAAGCCAATTTTGCCCCTTTTGTAAATTTCGATTGGTGCTAGAAAGAGAGCCACTAGATTTTTAATGACCAAATTCTCACTCAATTCAGCATCAATTGATGCAATTCTTGATCCTAGGAAGAACCTCAGGACAAGAGCTATCTGTCCAGATTGAAAGCTCGGTCCGCCGCACCCCCGACGATAACCTTTCGAAGCTTTCTCTCTCTAAGTTCAGTTTTCCGGCGAAGCTCCGTTTGAGCTCATTCTGGCATCAAAACGTGCGATTCAAAGTGCAATTGAATTGTATAAAGGTGTAGCAACTCTAATCTAACTTCAATTTCAACAATTAAGCTCATTTGATTGGTCATTTGATGAAATTAAATTTGGTTATGTTGGAAGGTTGAAATAGGGGAAATTTTGGGAATTTCAAAAATTCGAGGGACTAAAGTGCAATTTCATATAATTGAGGGCCAATTGGGCATGATAAAGATTCTGGAGGACCAATTGGCCAATTTTTGGAATTTTTGGGGTGAAACTTACCATTTTTGTAATGTAGGAGCAAAATGGCATTTTTGGAAAAGTTAGGGACCGAATAGGAAATTTGGGAAACTTGAACCCCTTTTTATGATTTTGAATAAATTGAGGTCCTAAGGTGAATTCTAGAGTTTTGGGACTCAATTTGGGGGAAACCGGCATTAGGGACCTAAAGATAAAAAAATAACTTTAGGGACCTAATTGCAAATAAATAAAAAATAACGGGAACAACAACTAAGACAAGTTCGTGTGAAGGCAACACATCGGTTAAGAGGAAATTTACAGCACTATTGGGTGAGTGGTATTTTATATCATACCCGGTTGGGATGATAAGCATCTCGGAAAATGAAAAATCACTACTAAGTGGTATTTTAACCATCACACCTGAGAGAAGTGTTGTGAAAATTACGCGGAAAAACTATTTACCGATTGTAAGTAGATCATACCCAGTTGGTATGATGAAACTTCCTAGAAGGAAGTAGAAAACCTACTTATCGGTTATAAGCGGAGATGTCCTCATACTCGGTTGGTGTGATGGACGATTAAAAGTTTATTTTTGTTGGAAGTGCTCTCCCCAGACTGTGTGCGACTGCTTAAAATTTTTGGGAGACCTTCTTAACGGGAGCTCGAATAGCTCAAATAGGCCAGGGGCCTCGGTTTTGGAACTTGGGGCCTAATATGCCCGATTTTGAAAATCTCGTACAGTAGGCCCAAGGCTAGTTGGCACGAGCAGGAGCTCGTAAACAAACATGATTTAAGCCATGAAAACTTTAAATGAAGGATTTTCTTGGCCATGGTACCAAGACAAGACCGACATAATCGATGGACTAGTGGCAATGTGACATGACAGGTCGACAGACTAGTCGAGACAAACAACTGCAGGTCGAGTTGAGGGTTGGGGCCGTTAAACTAGTGGCACCATAGATTAAATAGCTTATGTGGAAAACTATTGATTTGTACATTCACTGAGTTACGGGACCTTCAAGATGCCCAATATGGGTAGTGATGCATCCTAGGGCTACTGGACGACATGGTGGAGATAAGGGTAGTCAGTCGTGCCAATAGTCATGGAAGCTCGACGTAGCTTTATGCGCATGAGACCATGGTGGGATCGGGATGAGGTCTCTATCCTCATATGGACACAAAGTTTTGTTACAGGATTAAGTGTCGGATGTCATGTACATCCACTCATTCTCAGGGTAGAAGTGGACGTACTTCTATTTAGGTGGTTGGTAAAGTCACTCTAACGCCGCAAGTGGGTGCAGTGGACGTGCTGCCTTGCAGATGTGTGTTCCCTTCATGATGAAGGGTGTGTGGGTTGATAAACACATTGGTTATGATTGAGTATTGAATAATGGCTATGAAAACTGAGGTTTTGAAAATGATATATTTTAAAGAAATCAAGGAGTCTAGCGCACACCAATTCAAACATTTTTCTTAAAAGTCAAAATTTGAAAACCCATTCACTGAGTTGTTGACCTCACCTCGTTCCTTATATCCCTTTACAGGTAACCAAGGGAAACCTAACCAAGATCTCCTATTAGTTATACCTGCAAGATAGATATGTAAACTTAAACTTTTATACAGTTTTGATTTATGTTATTCCAGGAAAGGTACAAGTTTAAAGGATGCCTTACTCCTACAGGGTCAAAGTAGGGGAAACCCTTAATAAACTGGGAGAATGGCGGGTTTCTCACGGGGATCCAACCAAACTGGGTCGGGGCGTGACAATGAGATTCTTGATAAGTGTCCTCCTTGGTAGGGTTATAACCCTTGTTGGTGTTCCTAGCTTCAGGCGTGGCTCCCTTCGTACTCAGGGCAATGACCTTAATAGGTCCTGGCACCATCCTCATGGATACCCCCCCCCCCCTAATATCTTTTGGTTCTTTGGGACTTCTACTCTACCTTGGGCATTAGAGAGCTTTAGGGTTGTCTTCCTACAAGGACAGAGTGTTGGGTGGTGTTGGTGACGTCGGTCCTAATTTTCTTGGTTCCTCTCTTGGGAGTCATCTAAAAACATTTTAAAATTTGTTTCTCTTTATTTCTATGTTATATAGTCTTGATAATGTATTTGAGGAAACCTAGCTCTGATACCTCTAAAGTTGTCACACCTCGATACGGTTTGGTTGGATCCCTGTGAGCAACCCTCCATTCTCTTTGGTCTATTAAGGGTTTCACCCTCTTCTAAACTGTGGGGAGTAAGGCGTTCTTTTTCCTATTTTTCCTAGAATAACATTATACAAAATTGAATATATTGAAATAATGATACATGTCTTATGGTTCGACTACAAAAGGGTCTTTAAGGTTGGTTTTCTATGGTTACCTGAAAAAGGGTAAAAGGGAGGGGATAAGTTCTACAACTTAGTGAGCGGGTGTTGGGAGTGAGTTTTCAAAACATCTTTGTTTTGTAAGAAAACCATGCCAAGGTTATCATTTTCTTTCTAAAAGGATTCTCTTCAAATTCAGGTTTCCAAAACCTTTTCCATTTCCATATTAGGTGTGTTTAGCTCTCTTAGCCCATCCCCTTACCTCGGGAGGCATTTAGCAAACAAACACATACCCTTCATAAGGAAGGGTACACACATTCGTAGGTGCAGCTCGTACATTGCACCCACTTGTGGATTGGAGTGTCTTTACTATCCACCATGATAGAAGCACGTCCACTTCTACCACAAGTCTTAGTGGACGTCCCAAACGTCCGACCCTCAGACCCAAAATCTCTCCGTGTCTGTGTGAGGATGGAGACCTCATCCTGACCCCACCCCGGTCTCATGCGCAAGAAGCTCCCAGAGCTTCAATACTGAGTGGCACAACAAATTGCCCTTATCTCCACCGTGTCATCCAGCAGCCCTTAGGACCCATCACTACCCCCTAGGGCATCTTGCTAGTCTCGTACCACAAGTGCATGCACAAACAAGAGTTTTCATATAGTTATCCATCCTCTTTAGTGCCAACAATCCAACGACCCCGACACTCAACTCGACATGCAGTTGTTTGTCTAGGTCAGTCCGTTGACCTAGCCCTGACGCACTGCCGCCAGTCCATCAAGCATTGTCGACCCTGATTCAATACCGTGGGGCAACACACAATCAATTCCATTCATTAGGATTTTTCATGGCCCTTCCTAATCAAGTTTGTTTACGAGCTTCTAACTATGCCCACTGGCCTTGGGCCCACTACACGTGTTTTCCAAAACTGGGCATTGAGCCTTATAAGTTCAAAAATCGAGGCCCCTAGACTATCTTGGATGTTCTATCTCCATCAAGAAGGTCTCCCAAATATTTTAAGCAGTTTTCATACAATTAGGGGAGAACACTTCTGACAAAAATCACATTTTTATCTCAACACACCAACCGGGGGTGATGATGGATCCGCTTACAACCAGTAGGCGTTTTTCTACTTTCCTCAAGGAAACTCATCATACCAACCAGGTATAATATTTATTCCTACTCACAACCGATAAGTAGGTTTCATTCATTAAAAACAATGCTTATCATCCCAACTAGGTATTACGTTAAATAATCCCACTCACTTGTTAACGGTGATGCGTTTGTCCCTAGCCAGCTTCCAAGTCCAAGCTAGTTTTTCCTTGTTGGCATTTCAGTCTCTCATGTCCCTACATGATTTGGGTATCATTATCAATTAGGGTTTGGCATGACAGCCTTTGTTTTCTCACGTATGAGCGAATAGGCTCAAGGTTCTTGGTTTATTTCACTTAGGTACCTACAGTTCATTTTTCTTTACTTTAGGTTCCTAATTCTAACTTTCCCCCAAATTGAGTCCTAAGGTTTCCAATATTCTCTTTGGATTCTAAATTTACTCAAAATTGTGCAAGGGGCTGAAGTGTTCCAAATTTCCAATTTGGTCCCAAATTTTTCAAAATTTACAATTTTACCCCTACTTTCCAAAAATAGCAATTTTGCCCCAAAGCTTTTGAACATTAACCAATTGGTCTACCAACATCTTTCTTAATGACAATTTACCTTCAATTTTGACAAATTGCATAGAGGTCCCTTAATTTTTCGAAATCCCCAAAATTTCCCCAATTTCACCCCTTTATACTGACCGAAATTTATTTCTTCAAATTGGCCATTTAATCGGGGTTATTTGCTCCAATTGATGGCATGGATTAGTTCCTACACTTCCATATGATCAAACGAAGCTTTTAATTGCACATTTTGAGTCTGAAACGAGCTTAAATGGGGCTTCGCTAGAAAACTATTTGTAGAGAGAGAAAACTTCGAAAGCGTACCGTCGGAGGGGCGGCGGTCCGAGCTCTCGATCTAGGGAGGTAGCTATTGTCCTTAGGTTCTTTCTAGGATCAAGAATTGCTACAATTGATGTCCATACGAGGGTGAATTTTGTTAGTGAAATTTGACACTTTCTCTCTCTAACACCGATCTACAATGACAAAGGAGGGCCAAATTGGCTTACCTTTCACCCCTGTGGAGGTTGTGTGAGGACCGTGGGGGTGTTGAGGAGGCTTGGTTTGGTCGAGAAGGTTTGAATTTGGTAGAATTCAGCTCGGCCAAAATAGGGCAGCTTCGGTCCGTTGGAGCTGCTTCACTGTTTGATTCCGCTGGCGCTTCTCCGCGGTCCTCGGGTCAAACGGGGATTGTTATCAGGTAGCTGTCATATTGTTAAGAAATGTGCCAAGTCGGAGCTCTGGTTCAAGCTTCACCAAAAAATGGAGCACTTGAGAGAGAATGACGATTTGAGGTGTGTGGATGATGAATGGAGAAGAGCTCTTTATATAGTGAGCTCGGGCACCCTCTGTTCGACCAGTTTCCATTTTGGTTGAGCTTATCCTCGCCCAAAAATGCCATAATTGGAGAGGATATTCCTTCACTGGAGAAGGAAAGTTTTTGAACCGATGAACAGTGCTATCATCTTGAGGAAGAAGATGATATTGTTCTAAAATGGATTGGACCGATCCGAACGGGTTCTAGCTCGATTCGACCAATTTTCTCAAATCTAAAAATTTCTAAATTCGTCTAAATTAATTTCCTATCCAATGTTGGCTTCAATTTTCTAATTTGATCACTTTAAGCCACCAAGAAGAATGAATTTAGAAACTGGTTCATGTATGGTTCAAATTGGTTAAATCCGATTCATGCATGGTTCACCTTGAACTAGTCCGGTTTTCTTTTCCAATTTGTTCAATGGTTCTTTTCCATTATTTTTATGACTTTTTGAGTTTCTTGGGATTTTCCAATTTCCCATTTTACCCTTTCTTTACCGGTTTTGGTTTTCTTTTTTGAATCAACCAGTACTTTTCCCAATTTCTTATCTTTAAAGGAATGGGGTTTACAAACAAAATCAACCCACTTCTTGCCGATAAGAGTGACTTACTCAATTGAAAGGTTATTAGATCTCTATGTAAAAGACATTGAGCATTTACATGGAGTTCCAACAAGCATTGTATTGAATTGGGATATGAGTTTCACGTCATGATTTTTGCCTAGCCTAAAGGATTCCTTAGGAACCAAACTTCATATGAGTATAGTTTTTCATCCCCAAACTGATCGGCAGTCAAAGAGAACCATCTAGACCCTAGCAGACATGCTTCAAGCATGTGTTTTGACTATGAATCCAAGTTGGGAAGATTACCTATGCCTTATGGAGTTTGCCTATAACAATAGTTGTGAGGCCATTATAAAAATGGTGCCTTATGAGTCCCTAAATAGAAGACCGTGTCGTACACCCCTATTCTAGGATGACGTAGGAGAGAGAAAACTCAAAAATATTGAGCTTATTGAGGACACCATGTAAAAGATTAAGTTGATAACGAATCAACTTAAATTGGCCCAAGATCGACAAAAGAGTTATGTCGACCATAGGCGAAGAGATTTAGAGTTCAAGGTGGGGGATAAAGTTGATAGGTGTCGCTCTAAAAAGGAATTTTAAGGATCCAAATGCGGGGGAAACTAAACCAAGGTTTATTGGCCCTTATCCAATTATTCAAAAAGTTGGACTGATGGCATACAAGCCCAACTTCCTCCAGACTTGCAATGGATAGATGACATATTCTACATATCGGTATTACGAAAATATGAGTCTGACCCTAGTCATGTAGTGGAACATCCACCACCCGAACTAGAAGAGAACATGTCCTTTGAGGTGGAGTCAGTTCAAATCCTCCACATGTGAGAAAGAAATCTCATGAACAAGAAGAATCTAATGGTAAAGGTACTTTAGCGCAGTAGCTAGATTGAGTTGGAAATGTGGGAAACTGATTCTGTAATGAAAGAGAAGTATCCCAATTATTTAATGTATAACATGTTTTGGGTACAAAACTCCTTAAAAGGAGGGGAGAAGTTGTAAACCATATTTCCTCCTAATATGAAAGACCGAAATGAGAAACCTAAAATTTCCTCAAAAAACCATTGTTAAAAGTGAGTCAAAATTGGTTAAAAGAAACCAAAACAAGAATTTAAATGATCTTAAGTGATCAAAGAAGATAAAAAAAAATGATAGAAATGGATCATGAACTAAATTGGATGTGAGAACCGAATAGGTTCAGAGTGAACGAGACCTAAACCGTATTGAACCGAGATGAACTGATTCAAAGATTTATTTTTCTAGGTGACTTAAAAATAATAAATTGGGAAGTTGAAGTCGCTAATGTGCAAGTGGGCCTAAGACCAATGGAAAACGGGTCTAGCCCCATAAATAAGTTCTAATTTAAGAGCATGTTAAAATTATCACAATTTGATAATGTTTTCTAAAGCTGCTAAGTCGAAGTCTGGTCTTAGCATGTTGGGCTAATAGCGCAAAGATAAAGGTATTAAATCAAATGACTATTACATGTGATTACAATTGTGCAGAACCAAAGAGATGTCCCATACGGGGTAGTGTTGGTTCTAAAGGTTGTTAGACAACAAGGTTGTCACAAGGGCAGTTATGTCATTCCAGTATCTATTGAAGCTCTGAGAGCTTTATGCGCACTTAGACCAAGGAAGAAGGGTGAGAGGTCACGTCCCTCAATAGCAGACAAAAGAATCAATAATGTTTGGGGGTTGGGTAATGGTGCTCACATAGATAATGGGGTGAAGGTTGTTACCTTTCACCAAGGTGGATGATAAAAATGCTCGGGGCCACTAGTGGGGAAAATCGAGGTCATAACCTTTAAGGGTCTATCCTACTACTATATAATCACTTAATAAAAAGGGTGCATGTGTGTTTGTGTGAAAAATAATTGTGGAAGCTGTACATAATTTAATCCCTCCAACTAGGAAGGTACCTACCCTAAATTTGTAAGAACAAGCAGTGAAACTTAAGAACCCATTTTACTAAAAGATGAGACAAGTAGTGGCTTGTTTATCATGTATTTCGATGATTATAAAAGGTGAATGGAAGAATTATGTTTAAGTGCATGTTGAATCATGGACAAGGAGTCATGGTGCCATATAACCCAGCTCATTAATTTACAAACTCACCCCCTCTCCCTAAACCCCTTTCAAGGAACTTGGCACTTCAAAAGCAGAAAGCATTCCACGAGCAGAACTACCATTCCAAAAGTAAAAAAAAAAAAAGGTACCCTTGCATTGTTTTAAAAATTTTGTTGTGGAAAACATTCTGGTCGTGAGCCTTTACCTTCTTGTATTATAGTGGTGGAATTACTACAAGGGTGGTGGGTTGATCACGGGGTTCTAGCCAAACTGAGTTGGGCGTGACAAGTAGTGTCAAGGCCGAAATCTCACCATAGATGGTGATTTGGTCGATGGCACTAGTGTGGTTCAAAATTAACTCTTAGAGGAGTTTGTGGCCACTTGAAGCACCTTAAATGAAGGTTTGAGCAACTTGCATAGTCCATTTTACTAAAATTTATTACAACTGAAGCTAACTAGCACTTCTCATAATTAATTCAACCTAGATACTTACCCAAATTGTATGAGGCTAGTGACATTCGAAAGTTGAGGCCAAGAGGAGTTGAATTAATTTTTAACTCGATACTTACCCATATTGTATGAGACTAGTAGACCTTATTGGCCGTCAAGTCTATCAAAAATGACCACGCAAGCAGATGCTCTATTTCTAGCCGAAGAATGTCCAATACTGTTTGATCTTGTAGATGATGGTAGAGTCAACGTCGGTGGCCGAGAGAGGTGGCTGACTCTCATAGCTTTCTAGGGACACCTAGAACTCCAAGTTTGGTGGTCGAAAGAGGAAGTGGTACTCTCGAAAAATGCAATCACTGAAAAATGGAGGTCAAAGTGTTTTAGAGAGAATTCTGATCTTTAACTGACAAGGGGACCTCCAAGATTTATATGGCTGAATTTTAGACTATGGTGGTTATCTGACCATAGCTTCCTTTCATTGTTCCATAGCACATGTGTCACGCCCCTACCTGGTTTGGTCGGATTCCCGTGAACAACTTGCCACTCCGTTTGGTTTATAAAGGGTTTCACCCTCCTCTAAACCGCGAGGTGTAAGGCGTCATTTTTCCTATTTTTCTTGGAATAACTTTATACAAAACTGAAAATATTAAAATAATTATACATGTTCTTATAATATGACTACAGGAGGGTCTTTAAGGTTGGTTTTTCTCGGTTACCTAAAAAGGGATAAAAGGGAAGGGGTGAGTTCTACAACTCAGTGAGCGGTTGTTGGGAGTGAGTTTTTATTTTCAAAATATCATTAGTTTATAAAAACCATGCCAAGCTCATCATTTTCTTTTTAAATGAATTTTCCTCATATTTAGGTTTCCAAAACCTTTTCAATTTTCATATTAGGTGTGTTTAGCTATAAACCTTGTCCTTTAAAGATAAGCAAACCAGGGAAAGAACCGATCAACCTAAGTGAGAAAAACTAAACTGGTTCATGAACTCCAATATTAGATAAATGGTAAATTGGGAAATTTACACATCCCGAGTGAGCCAAAGAGTCATAAAAACCATGGAAAGGGGCTTTAGGACAAATTGGAAGAGAAAACAAGATTGGTTCAGGTGAACCGAATCTGAACCAATTTGGACCAATTTGAATCATCATTAAACCGGTTGCTAAATTCATTTTTCTAGGTGGCTTAAAATGTTCAAATTGTGGAATTGAAGCCACCATTTGATGGAGAATAAATTTTAAAATTTTTAATTTTGTAAAACTCGGTCGAATCGGGCCTAAATTGGCTGGTTTAAGCATTGAACATGGTTCGAAACAGTGTCATCTTCTTCCTTCAGATCACAACACTATTCACTCATAGGAAAAATGAACAGCACCAGTATAAATGAAATGTTTCCATTCATGGCATTTAAGGATATGAATGAGCACCATTAAGGTGCCAAGTGGTCAGCCAGAGAGTCCACGAGCTCCCTATATAAAGAGCTCCTCTCCATTCATTCCTGTCACATGTGAAAACTCCACTCTCTCTCAACTACTCAGTTTTTTGGCAATGCCCGAACCAGAGCTCCAACATTGAGGTTTTTCTAAACTTAGAAGGCAAGGTTGGGTTCCTTAGATTTAGGGAGAAGTCAACTACTCAACGACAGTCTCCATTTGATCCGAAGACTGCCAAAGAAGCGTCGGCGTAATCAAAAAGTGAAGCAGCTCCGACGAACTGAAGCTGCCCTATTTCGGCCGAGCTGAAATAAGCTGAATTCAGCTCTCCTCAAGCCAAACCAAACTTTCTCAACACTCCCACAACTCTCACATGACCAAATTAGAGCTGAAAGGTAAGTCAATTTGGCTCCCCTCTATCATTTCTGATCAGCGTTAGAGAGAGAAACTATGAAACTTCACTAACTAAATTCTCCCTCAATTCAATATGAATTACTGCAATTCTTGATCCTAGGAGTAACCTCAAGACGAGAGCTACCTACCCTGATAGAAAGCTCGGACCGTCGCACCTTCACAGTAAGCCTTCAAAGCTTTCTCTCTCTACCCTGATGTAGCTTCATCAGGAAGGGTACACATATATAGAGGTGCAGTTCGTCCACTGCACCCACTTGTGGATTGTAGCGTCTTTACCGTACACCATGATAGAAGCCCATCCACTTCTACCGTAAGTTTGAGTGGACATCCCAAGCATTCAACCCTTAGACCCAAATGCCACTTCATGTTCGTATGAGGATGGAGACCTCATCCCAACTCCACCCTAGTCTCATGTGCAAGAAGCTCCCAAAGCTTCAAGATTGATTGGCCAACGAATTGCCCTTATCTCCACCATGTCGTCCAACAACCCATATGACCCATTAGTATCCCCTAGGGTGTCTTGATGGTTATGTATCACAAGTGCATGCACAAAAAAGAGTTTTCACATATAAGCCACTGTCTTTGGTTCCAACGGTCCAACAGCCCCTACGCTCAACCCGACCTACAACTATTTGTCTAGGCCAATCCATTGACCTGGCCCAAACGCACCGCCACCAGTTCATCGAGAACTGTTAGTCCTGACTCAATACCGTGCTGCAACACATAATCAATTTCATTAGGAATTTTCATGGCTCTTCCTAATCAAGTTTGTTTACGAGCTTCTGTTCATAACCATTGGCCTTGGGCCCACTGCACATGTTTTCCAAAACTAGGCATTTAACCCTATGAGTTCAAAATCGAGGCCCCTGACCTATCTGATTTGTTCTAGCTCCCATCAATAAGGTATTCCAGATATTTTAAGCATTGACACATAGTCAGGGGACAACACTTCTGATAAAATTTCACTTTTTAACTTATCACACCAACCAGGTGTGATGATAACTCTGCTTACATTTGGTAGGCAGGTTTCTCCTTTTCTCAAGGAACCTCAACGTATCAATCGGGTTTGATGTTCATTTATTCCTACTCAAAATTGGTAAGTAGGTTTTCCTTTAATAAAGTGCTCATCACCCCAACCGAGTATGACGATAGAAAATTCCCACTCACCCGGTGACTGTGACGTGTTCGTCCCTAGTGGGTTTACAAGTCCACGCGAGCTTTCTCTTGTTGGCGTTCCAATCTCACGTGTCCCTATATGATGTGGGTATCATTACCAATGAGCGTTTGGCATAACAGCCTTTGTTTTCTCACCTATAAGGGACTACACCCAAATTTTTGTTTTATTACACTTAGGTCCCTAAAGTTCATACCTTTAGACTTTAGGTCCCTAGTGTTAAATTTTCATCAAATTAAGTCTCGAGGACTTCTAATATCCTCCTTAGGCCCTTAATTTACTTTAAATTGTGAAAGGGGCTCAAGTTTCCCAAATTTTCCATTTGGTTCCCAATTTTCCAAAAATTACAATTTTGCCCCTACTTTCCAAAAATAGTCAATTGACCCCAAACATTTTGAAAATTGATCAATTGGTCCGCCAACATCTTTCTCATTTCTAATTGACCATCAATTTTGAGAAATTGCATGGAGGTCCCTCAATATTTCAAAATCCCCAATTTTCCCCATAATTTCCCCCAATTTCTCCCCTCTATACCAATCGAATTTGATTTCTTAAAATTGTTCATTTAATCATGGTTAATTGCTCCAATTGATTGTATGAATCAGTTCCTTAACTTCCATACGATTCAATTGAGCTTTGAATCGCAGCATTTGGGTCCGAAATAAGCTCAAACATAGCTTCACCAAAAAACTAATAGTAGAGAGGGAAAGCTTTGAAAGCTTACTGTCGGAGGTGTGGCGGTCCGAGCCCTCGATCTGTTGAGGTAGCTCTCATCCTTAGGTTCCTTCTAGGATCAAGAATTTCTATAATTGAAGTCCATATGATGGTGAATTTAATCGTTGAAATTCAGAATTTTCTCTCTTTGGCACGGATCTGCAACAACGGATGAGGGCCGAATTGGCTTATCTTTCATCCCCGTGGAGGTCATGTGAAGGTCGTGGGAACATTGGGGGGGGGGGGGGGGGGGGCTTGGTTTGGCTAGAGGAGGTTTGCATTTATCTGAATTCAGCTCGGCCAAAATAGGGCAACTTCATTCCGTTGGAGCTGCTTCACTGTTTGATTTCGTCGGTGATTCGCTGGCTGTCTTCAGTTCGAAGGGAGATTGCTATCAGATAGCTAACTTCCTCGAAGTCTGTAGGACCTAACCTTGTCTTCTGAGGCTGAGAAAAGTGCCCAAATCGGAGCTCTAGTTTGAGCTTCACCAGAAAATGGAGCACTTGAGAGAGAATGGCGATTTAAGGTGTGTGGAGGATGAATGGAGGGGAGCTCTTTGTATAGGGAACTCAAGGACCCTCTGCCCTACCAGTTTCCATATTGGTCAAGGTTATCCTCTTTAGAAAATGCCCAAATCCGAAAGAATACTCCTTCACCGTAGTAGGAAAGTTTTTCTACCATATGAACAGTATTGTCATCCCAAGGAAGAAGATGACATTGTTTCGAATGGGAACGACAGGGTTCAATGGCAAAAATTGGCCAGTTCAGGACCGATTCGACCGGTTTTCTAAAATTAAAATTTTCTAAATTAATCTAAATTTATTTTCTATCTAATGGTGGCCTTAACTTTCCAAATTGAGATTTTTAAGCCACCAAGAACAATAAATTTAGAGACTAGTTCATGTATAGTTCAAACTGGTTCAATTAGATTCATGTCTGGTTCACCCTGAACCGGTCCGATTTTCCCATCCATTTTACTTCATGGTTCTTTCCCATAACTTTTATGACTTTTTTGTCACTTGGAATTTTCCCAATTCCCATTTTAGCCCCTCTTTATCATTCTCGGTTCCTTAAGTGGTTTGGTTTTCTCATTGACTTGACCGGTTCTTTCCTGGTTTTCCTTGATCCGAGATTATGGTTTTCACAAGTCTTCCCACTTTTTAGGAGTTTTATCCCCAAAAGATAATCAACATTCTTCGCATCAGTAATATATTTCCCTTGATGTCAACTTGGGGTTTGCTTAACATGCTACTACTTTGGTTGTTCCTTCACTTAGCCCTTTAAACCATGTGATTAAGGAATTTATTTTCCTTTCCATTGTTTACTCACTCCATGGAGTGTATCCTAATTAGGTATGTTTTACCCACAAGTCCAAAGGTACACTTTTAGGTCAACTTCTTACTCTACTTAGGGTAAGATCCTTCTTTTTTAGGGTTCTTATCCATGTCATTGGGTTGGATGTTCCATGTAGGTTTGATTGTCCATATTTCCATTTATTCCCTTGGTCATTGATGCTCTTTATGTAAAAGCCGCCCTTTTGAGCTAAGGAAAACCGGGAAAAAAACCGGCCAAACCAAGTGAGGATTCAGAACCAGTTCACAAACTCGATCATTTTTGAACGGGCAATTTGGGAATTTACAACTCTTAGGTGATCCAAAGAGTTTATTAAACCTTCGAAAAGAAACTTAAGACAAATTAGAAGTGAAAAACCAAATTGGTTCAGGTGAATGAGAATCCATAAGAACTGTAAAGTTAAGCGTGCTTACCCGAGAGTAGTGTTTGGATGGGTAAAGCTCGAACCAGAGTTTCGACTTGAACATTTTTCTTAACCTCGGAAGGAGAGGTCGAGCTCTTTAGAACCAAGGAGAAGACAACTATCTAATAGCAAACTCCAGTCAATACAAGAATCACTGGAGAAGCGTCGGCATGATGGAACAGTAAAGCAGCTCCGGTGGACCGAAGCTGCCCTATTTCAACGAATCTGAAATTGGCCATTTCGAGCCATCCTCAAACCAAACCAAGCCCTCCCAAGACTTCCTCAGCCCTCCCACGGCCAAATTAGGACTGAAAGGTAAGTCAATTCGGCTTCCCTCTATAATTTCCGACCGGTGCTAGAGAGAGAACCGGCAAAATTTCTATGATGAAATTCTAACTCAATTCGGCATCAATTAATGCGATTCTTGATTCTAGGATGATCCTCAAGATGAGAGCTATCTGCCCAGATCAAAAGCTCGGACTGTTGTGCCCCCACCAGTGAGAAATCAAAACTTTCTCTCTCTACAATCTGTTTTTTGGCAAAGCTCCGTTTGAGCTCGTTCCAGCGTTAAAATCTACGATTTCAAAGTTTCTTAGAATCGTATGAACATGTAGGAACTCAATTTCAACTCCAACTTCAACAATTAGAGGTGTTTAATTGGTTAATTTGATGAAATCAAATTCAGTAGTGTTGAAGAGTTGAAATTGGGGGAATTTTAGGGATTTTTGCAATTCAAAGGACAAAAATAAAATTTTATGAAATTGAGGGCCAATTGGGTACGAAAATAATGTTGGAGGACCAATTGAGAAATTTTAGAATTTTTGGGGCAAAACTTACCATTTTTGTAAATGGCAAAATGGTAATTTTGGAAAAGTTAGAGGACCAAATTGGAAATTTGAGAAATTAATCCCCTTTTAGTGAAATAGAATAAATTGAGGTCCTATGATAAATTTTAGAAGTTTAGGAATGAAAGGTAAGCCAATTCGACTTTTCTCTACAATTTCCGGTTGGTGCTAGAGAGAGAACCGACAAAATTTCTATGATAAAATTCTAATTCAATTCGGCATCAATTGATGTGATTCTTAATTCTAGGATGATCCTCAAGATGAGAGCTATCTGCCCAGATCAAAAGCTCGGACCGTCGTGCCCTCAACAGTGAGAAATCAAAGCTTTCTCTCTCTACAATCTGTTTTCTGGCGAAGCTCCATTTGAGCTCATTCTGGTGTTAGAATCTGCGATGTCAAAGTTTCCTAGAATCGTATGAACATGTAGGAACTCAATTTCAACTCCAACTTCAACAATTAGAGGTGTTTAATCGGTTAATTTGATGAAATCAAATTCAATAGTGTTGAAGAGTTGAAATTGGGGGAAAATTGGGGGATTTTTGAAATTCAAAGGACCAAAATGAAATTTTATGAAATTGAGGGCCAATTGGGTATGAAAATAATGTTGGAGGACCAATTGAGAAATTTTAGAATTTTTGGGGCAAAACTTACCATTTTTGTAAAGGGCAAAATGGTAATTTTGGAAAAGTTAGAGGACCAAATTGGAAATTTGAGAAATTAATCCCCTTTTAGTGAAATAGAATAAATTGAGGTCCTATGATAAATTTTAGAAGTTTCGGGACTCAATTTGAGGAAAAATTGGCATTAGGCACTTAAAGTTAAAGAGAAATAACTTTAGGGACCTAATTGCAAATAAATGAAAGTTTGACTTTCTCATTCATTTGGAATGAATGAAGGTGATTAGGCCAAAAGATAATGAATCGAGATGTTCATATTATGTAGGAACACGAAGTACCAGGAACACCAGCAAGGACAAGCTCGCGTGAATACAATGAACCAGTCTAGTGGAATTTACGGCATTAACGGGTGAGTGGGTTTACTAACATCATACCCGATTGGGATGATGAACACAACTTAAAATTTAAAAACCACTTAACGGTTGTGAGTGGGATGATAAGCACAACTTAAAATTTAAAAACCACTTAATGGTTGTGAGTGGGATTAAATATCATACCCAGTTGGGAATGATCAGTGCCTCGACATAAAAACCCACTGTTTAGTAGTATTTTAATCATCACCACTTAGAGAAAGTGATGTGAAAATTATGCGGAAAAACTAGTTACCGGTTGTAAGTAGATCATACCCGATTGGTATGATGAGACTTTCTCGAAGGAGGTTGAAAACCCGTTGTCGGTTATGAACGGAGATGTTACAGTGAAAACCTATTTTGTCGAAAGTGTTCTCCCCTGACTGTGTGCCAATGCTTAAACTATTTGGGAGACCTTCTCGACGGGAGCTCGAATAGCTCTTATTGGTCGGGGGCCTCGGTTTTGGAACTTGAGGGCTAAATGCCCGATTTTGAAAGTCTCGTACAATGGGCCCAAGGCCAGTTGGCACGAGCAGGAACTCGTAAAGGAACATGATATACGTGCCATAAAACTTAATAAGTGAATTGTTTGGCCATGGGGTCAAGATAGGACCGCCATGCTCAGTCAACTAGCGGCAGTGCGACATGACAGGTCGACAGACCAGTCAAGAAAAACAACTGCAGGTTGGGTTGAGAGTCTGGGACATTGGACCAGTGGCACCACATATTACATGGAAATATAAGAAAATATTGTTTGTGCATGCACTATGAGTACGGGATCATCAAGATGCCCATGAGGGGTAGTGATGCGTCCTAAGGGCACTGGACGACCTGGTGGCTATAAGGGCAGTTTGTCGTTCCAGCTGTCTGTGTGAAATTTGGAGTAGCACCAAGCGCATGAGACCGGGGTGGGGACGGGATGAGGTCTCTGTCCTCATACGGACATGAAGAAGTGATTTTAGGATTGTGGGTCGGATGTTGCGTACATCCACTCATTCCCAGGGTAAAAGTGGTCATACTTCTATCCGGTTGGCAGGAAAAGTCGCTTCGAAGCAACTAGCGGGTTCAGTAGTGATTCTGACTTGCGAATGTGTGTAACCTTCATGATGAAGGATGTGTGTTGGGTGATAACACACCGGTAACTATGAAATAATGTAAAAACCCAAATTTTTAAATAAAGGGATTTTTGAAAAGAAATGAGTCTAGCACACTCCATATAAATGTTTTTCTTAAAAGTTAAAAGTAGACCTTTAAAAACCCATTCACTGAGTAGTTGTACTCACGCCCTCCCTTATATCTCTTTCAAGAAATCCCGGAAAGCCTACCCTGAAAGACAATCAACTGAGATACTTGTAAGACAGGTATGTAAAGTTTAAAATTTCATGCAATTTTGATTATGCTATTCCATGAAATGGTGCAGGTTTAAAGGACGCCTTACTCTTTACGAATTATAATAAGGGGAAACCCTTAAATAAACTAGGAGAGTGGCGGGTTATTCACGGGGATTTAACCAAACCGAGTCGGGGCGTGACACTTTAGCTCAGCATTCTTTCAGACTTTTCGTCCTTAACCCTGTGGGTTTGGATATGATTTCCTCCTTATCTTATTTTTGGTCATTCCTCCATCTTTTGGTTACGATAGTTCCAGTTCTAGTTCTTAGGTTTGACTTCATCATGTTTGATTAACAAACTCTTTCTTGCTTGAGTCACATTTTCCTAGGTCTATTGGACCTACATATCCCTTATAGCATGAAATATTCTAGAAATTTCTTTGTCCATTATAGTTCTAGAACATTTTCTCGATAACGGTTCATGCCTTTACGACTGTTAGGAGTCGTATGGCTTCATTCCTTCTTGTTACCTGGTAGTGTTCCCCAACTACCTTCGGCGTTATCCAATTGTCCCTTTACATTTTGATATTATGATTGTGTTGGTTTTGCATTATCTACTCATCTCTTACCAACTTCCTTATTGGTTTTCCCCCCGGTTCCAATCCATCGGGTTTCCTGATGACTTACCGACATGTTAGGATTTTTCCCCTCTTATGTCCTTCCTCATTTCCAATGTCATCCTTTACTCAAGGACTTTTCCTTTCTTCAATCCACTCTTACTCGCTCGTGACCATTTCATGATTCATTATTCCAAGTTGATCCTTTCGGTCTACATGTCGATTCCTTTGTTTGGGGAGTTCCCTTTTGATGGTTTCATTCTCTACTATGTCCTTCAAAGTAGGGACTTCCACCTTAGGAGTTACACATTCAACCTTCTTACCATTCCTTGAAGATTTCCTATCTTCATCTCCTTAAACCCATTCTATACTGGGGCATTTGTTCGCTTTTAATACTTTATTATCTTAAAATTCCCATTTCGTCCCTTATTCCCTACCCAAAGAACTTCCAACTATCGGGTCTTATTTCATGTACTACACACTATGCCCAACCATCTAATCTTTAGGATTCATTAAACGAGAGTGTGGACCACAACTAGTCTTGATATCTATGGTTGTTTCCCTTAATTACTTCTTAATTGAAGGACTTACTTCTCCAAGGTTTCTCAGATATACTTTCCTTTATTTCCTTATTATGGGTATTTCACCCATTCTTATTTGTTAAGGCATCTTTTGATGTTATCTCCCTACCTACTTGTTCCTTGGTTTTAACTTACTCATTGGGTTTTTAGTATACTTCCCTTATAATTAGTCCTTTATCCCAACTTGCATTCCATTTGCAATTTTTCCTTCTATTCCACTTTAATTGGGTTCATTACTTCTTCGTTGGGATATGTATGCCTCTCCAAGGCTCCCTTAATTGGTAGGCTTCCTCCTCTTATCTCGAATTTTCACTTTCCTTTGTTTTCTTGGGTATTTATCTTTAAGTAAACCTCATGACATCCTTTGATGTCATCCTCTCCTGCTTACCCATACTTTGGAGAATCTTGCTGGCACATCCCTTGTATCTTGTTTTTATTCCAAATTGGTACTCACTACAATTTTATTTTTATTAGGGAGGGATGTCGATCTCTTTCCTTTCTAGGTTTCTTAATCTCCTTCCAAGAGCTTGCTTAATCCCTCCTGTGGCTTGAGTTTGGTCATCAATCCGTTCTCGACCATTAATTTCTTTAAGGATTTCCTTCATCCTTCTTTTCTGATGTTTGGCTTTTTCACTTCTGCCTTCTTTGTCATGGTTTAAATTCATGGTTCTCCCAAGTGTCAGTTCGTTAACTGCCTCATCCCTACTATTTTTCTTGTTCAACTATCTCTAGAATTCACTCGCCCTTGATGCCCATCCTATTGCCCTTCTTAGAGTGTAGTTTGTACTACTTCCCAGTCCTTTTTAGGGCATCGTTTATTCTCCTTGACCATCCCATTGTTACTAGTTGCTTCCTTCCACTAGGATCGTCTGAGATCCCTATTTGGTTCCTCTGCTTTTCCAAAGCAGGTCACACTTGGCCATCCCGATACCACTTGTTTGTCCAACGTTTGGGGCTTGTCTTCTCTTGTGGAGGTGCTTCCTTCTTTACTCCTAGAGACTTGTAATTGTCCTGAAGGAAGAATTGCTCTTCACCTATTCTATGCTTAGCTTATGGTTTCTCAAGGTCCTACCTTCGATCCTTCTTGTCTTCCATCCTTTCGGACTCTAGTGGTTGACGAGGTTCACAGGAGGTATTGCCTAAATCCATGTGGTGTGGGACAGTCCTTCACCTTATGTCTTATTCCTCTACACCTATAATAGGTTATCTTAATACCTATCCTTAGTAGTGTTGGGCACTTTATAGTGTCCCCATTGTCCACACCTATAATAGGTCACTTCCTTACGTGGACCTTTGCAGTTCCTCTTATGCCTCGACATTGGGGCCCTTGCTCGTGGTTCTGTATTTCACCATCCTTGAGTCCAAACACCTTTATGGTTTTCTTGTCATGCATTCTTTGCCCAATAGTTCCCCAAGAATTCTCATAGACTCCTTAGTCTCCTGGTTCATTTTCTTGTTTGGGATGGGTTTCTCCCTTGTCTCCATGGTGTCTAGGGTAACGCATGTGTGTTTAGTTATCATTCTTGGGGCAATCTTTCTATAGTCGAGGCCAAGATCACATCATTTTTTAGAGACTTGATTTTAAGAATTTTGAAGTTCTTCATTAATAGAGGAGTACAATACATTGGGGTCTTAGCCCTATTACACAAAGGTGGTTACGAAATAGATAGAGAGCTATGGGGTTCTTGATAAGCGTCCTCCTTGGTAAGGTTATAAACTTTTGTTGGTGTTTTTGGCTTTAGGCTTAGCTCCTTTCGTACTTAGGGTTGTGACCTCAATAGGTCCTTGCACCATACTCCTTGGTGGTACTGGATATTTTCCATGAAGTCTTTTGGTCCTTTGGGACTTCTACTACACATTGGGCATTGGAGAGCTTTTAGGGTGGTCTTCCTACGAGGATAGTGTATTGGGTGGTATTGATGACATTCATCCTAGTTTTCTTGGTTACTCTCTTGGGAGCCATCTAAAAATTTTAAAAATTTTCTCTTAATTCTTATGTTATATAGTCTTGATAATGTATTCGAGCAAACAAGCTCTATTACCACCCACGTTGTCACGCCCTGACCCGGTTTGGTCGGATCCCCGTGAGCAACCCGTTACTCCCTTTGGTTTATGAAGGGTTTCACCCTTCTCTAAACCGCAAGGTGTAAGGCGTTCTTTTCTTATTTTTCTTAGAATAATATTATACAAAATTGAATATATTAAAATAATCATACATGTTCGTATAGTTCGACTACATGAGGGCCTTTAAGGTTGGTTTTCCTCGGTTACCTAAAAAGGGGTAAAAAGGGAGGGAGTGAGTTCTACAACTCAATGAGCGGGTGTTAGGAGTGAGTTTGTTTTTTCAAAACATCTTTGGTTTATAAAAACCATGCCAATGTTATCATTTTCTTTTTAAACGGATTTTCCTCAAATTTAGGTTTCCAAAAACTTTTTCAATTCCATATTAGGTGTGTTTAGCTCTCTTAGCCCATCCCCTTATATCGGGAGGCGTTTAGCAAACAAACACGCGTCCTTCATCAGGAAGGGTACACATATTCGTAGGTGCAACCCATCCACTGCACCCACTTGTGGATCAGAGCGTCTTTACCGTCCACCATAATAGAATCTTGTCTACTTCTACCCCGAGTCTGAGTGGACGTCCCAAACGTCCGACCCTCAGACCCAAATGCCACTTCATGTCCGTATGAGAACAAAGACCTCATCCCAATCCCACCTCGATCTCATGCACAAGAAGCACCCAAAACTTCAAGACTAAATGGCACGACGAACTGCCCTAGGGGGTAGGATGCATCACTACCCCCTAGGGCATTTTGATTGTTCCGTATCACAAGTGCATGCACAAACAAGAGTTTTCACATATTAACCATTGACTTTGGTGCCAACGGTCCAACAGCCCCGACGCTCAACTCAACCTACAGCTATTTATCTAGGCCGATACGTCGACCTGGCCAAGACGCACTTCAGCCAGTCCATCGAGCATTGTTAGTCTTGACTCAAAACCGTGCCACAAGACACAATCAATTTCATTAAGAATTTTCATAGCACTTCCTAATCAAGTTTGTTTACGAGCGTCTACTTGTGCCCACTAGCCTTGGGCCCACTACACGTGTTTTTCAAAACTAGGTATTTAGCCCTATGAGTTCATGTAAACCCCACCTTTCGGAGTTAAGGAAAATCGGGAAAAGAATCGGTCAAACCGAGTGAGAAAACCGAACTGGTTCACAAACCCGTTCATTAGAGAATGGGCAATTTGAGAAATTTACAACTCTTGAGTGACCCAAAGGGGGTCATAAAAACCTTGGGAGAGGGCCTTAGGACAATTTGAGAGAGAAAACTAGATCGTTTTAGGTAAACCGGATCCGAGCCAGAGTGAACCTGTCATTTTCAAAGAGAAAATTGAGTCGGTTTATGAATCGGAACGGATAGAGAAAGGGCAAACCGAGAAATTTATGGATCCCCAGTAACCTAAAAAGTCACAAAAGTCATTAAAAAGGACTTTAGGATGAATTGGAGAAGAAAACTAAACCGCTTCAAGTGAACCGGATCTAAATCGATTTGGACCATTTGAACCACTATTAAACCGGATGCTAAATTCATTTATCTAGATGGCTTAGAAAATTAAAATTGGAGAATTGAGGTCACCATTGGATAAAGAATGAATTTAGATGGATTTATAAAATTTTAATTTTGAAAAACTCGGTCGAATCAAGCATGAACTGGTTGGTTTAAGCTTTGAACCTGGTTCGGACTGGTCCGGCCCAATACTAAAGAGTGTCGTCTTCTTCCTTCAGATGGTAGCACTATTCACTCACCGAAAAATTGAACCAGCATCGGCGAAGAGGAAACGTGTTCGTTCAGTATGTTTCAGGCCATCAATGGTTGTCATAAAGGTGTCAAACAGACGGTCGACAAGTCCCCGAGCTCCCTATATAAAGAGCCCCTCTCCATTCATCCTCAATACACCTGAAAACCTCACTCTCCCTCAACTACTCAGTTTTCCAGCGAATCTCAAACCAGAGCTCCGATACAGGGTCTTTTCTAAGCTAAAGAAGGTGTAGTCGGGTTCCTTAGACTCCGGAGAAGTCAACTACACGGTGGTAGTCTCTAATTGCTCTAAGGATCGCCGAAAAAGCGCTAATGTGATTGAATAGTGAAGCAGCTCCAGCAAACCAAAGCTGCAATATTTCTGTCGAGCAAAAATCAGCCAATTCAAGCCCTCCTCATGCTAAACCAAGCCCTTCCAACACCTTCTCTGCCCTCCTACAATCGAATTAGTACAGAAAGGTAAGCCAATTTGGCTCCGCTCTGTGAATTCCGATCAGTGTTAGAGAGAGAACTGACAGATTTTCACTAACTAAATTCTCCCTCAATTCGACATGAATTGAGGTGATTCTTGATTCTAGGAAAAACCTCAGAACGAGGGCTATCTACCCAGATCAAAAGCTCAGACCATTGTGCCCCCGACAATAAGCTTTCGAAGCTTTCTCTCTCTACATTCAGTTTTCCAACAAATCTCCATTTGAGCTCGTTCTGGCATCAAAATGTGTGATTTAAAGTGCAATTGAATCGTATAAAAGGTGTAGGAACTCCAATCTAACTTCAATTTCAACAATAAAACTCATTTGATCGGTCAATTTGATGATATTAAATTCGGCTAAGTTAGAAGGTTGAAATTGAGTGAAAATTGGTGAAATTTTGGGGATTTCAAAAATTTGAGTGACTAAAGTGCAATTTCATAAAATTGATGGCTAATTGGGCATGATAAAGATGTTGGAGGACCAATTGGGCAATTTTTGGAAATTTTGGGGAAAAACTTACCATTTTTGTAAAGTATGAGCAAAATGGTAATTTTGGAAAATTTGGGGACCAAATTGGGAATTTAGAAAACTTGAACCCCTTTATGTAATTTTGAATAAATTGAGGTCTCAAAGTATAATTTTACAATTTCAGGACTCAATTTAGGGGAAATCGGCATTTGGTATCTAAAGTAAAGGGGAAAGAACTTTACGGAACAAATTGCAAATATTTGAAAAGTTAGATATTTTTATTCATTCATAATGAATGAAGGCTAACAAGCCAAAGGATAATAAACAAGGATGTTCATAACGTGTAGGAACACGAGGTATCGGGAACACCGGCTAAGACAAAACTCGAAAGGAGATGAAAACCGGCTAAGAGGATAAGCACCTCGAAAATGAAAACCCACTACTAAGTAAAATTTTCAACATCACACCTAAATGGAGTGATGTGGAAATTACGCATAAAAACTACTTACTGATTGTAAGTAGATCATACCCGATTGGTATGATGAACATCCTGAAAGAAAGTAAAAAACCCGCTTATCGGTTATAAGTGGAGATGTCCTCACACCCTGTTGGTGTGATGGACGGCTAAAAGTTTATTTTTGTCAGAAGTGCTCTCCCCTTATTGTGTGCCACTGCTTAAACTTTTTGGGAGACCTTATTAATAGGAGCTCGAGTAGCTCAGATAGGTCATAGGCCTCGAATTTTTAACTTTGCAACTAATATGCTAAATTTTGAAAATCTCATACAGTGGGCCCAAGGTAATTGGCACAAGTAGGAGCTCATAAACAAACATGTTTTTAAGCCATGAAAACTTAAAATGAATGATTTGTTTGGTCATGGTACCAAGACAGGACCGACATACTGGACGACATGGTGAAGATAAGGGCAGATTGTCATGCCAACAATCAGGGAAGCTTAACATAGCTAGCACATGAGACCGAGGTTGCGTAGGGATGAGGTCTCTATCCTCATACGGACACAAAGTTTCTTTGTGGGATTGAGGGTTGGATGTCGTGTACATTCACTCATTCTTAGTGTAGAAGTGGATGTGCTTCTATCTAGGTGGCCGGTGAAGTCGATCTAACGCTACAAGTGGGTGCAGTGGACATGTTGCCCTACGAATGTGTGATCCCTTCATGATGAAGGGTATGTGTTGGTTGCTAAACACACTATTTGTGATTGATGATGAAGAAATGGCTTTGGAAACCGAGAAAATAAGGAAGAAAGAAATTTAAAGAAAAGAAAGAGTCTGACATACTCCAATTTTAAATTCATTTTATTGAAATTTATTTTTTTTTAAATACCCATTCACTGAGTTGTAGAAACCCACCCACATTTTTTATCCCTTTTTAGGAAATAGAGAAATAACTAGGGATAACACCAAGCTTTACCTTCTGTCAAGTATGCTTAATTTTTCTTAAGCTTACATTTTATTTGATATATGTTATTCTAGGGAACAAGGTTGAGATTACGCTTGGCTCCTCTTAAATTAAATAAGGGGGAAACCCCTCTTAAACCAAGAGAGTGGCAGGTCGTTCACGGAGATCCGACCAAACTAGGTCGAGGTGTGACAACTTGAGTGGTATTAGAGCTAAGTTCCCTTGAAACATTATTAATATTTTGCCCAGAGATTAATCCAACTTTAACTATCATGTAGGAAGGAGAATCCCTAGGAAGTTTGCTATGAAATCCAACCCTCTACCCATAACTCTGAAAAAGACACCCAATCCAAGGTAGGAGGTCGTTTAAAGAAAACTTATGAGTTCCTTGATAAGCAAAAAGAGTATGTTAGTAAAGATTAAAGAAAAAGGTAGGAAATCACCTAAGGAAAGAAAAGCAGGTTAATTCTAGTTAACCTCAACCTTTAAGACTTTCCCTCAGAAGTACAATAAATTTGGCAATGAAGAGTTCATCTAAGTGAGATCTTAACTAAAGAAAGGAAAGAGAAGTTGGAACAAAGGGAAATAAACATCAAAGAGTATGGAATTATGGAGAGTTCAAAGAGTTAGGGAAAGGCTCAAAGAATAAGAAGGAATAGATTATTACAAAGGAAACCAAAGGAATGGAAACTGATTAGGAAGAAAAGAAGTAAGTTATGGGGAAACACCAAGGGTGTTAAGACATTAGGGCGGGATAAGAAGATTCGATAACAAGAAAGTCTAGGTATAACACCTACTTGTAAAGAACTAGGACACAATTTCTTAGGAACTCCATAAACATAGGAGACTTATGGGAAGTAGAGATATGGAACCAAAAAGGAAGAAAAGCCAAAGTGATTGAATCATACAAGATCCTTAAGTATAAGAGAAGAATCAAAGAAGAACTTCAAGGAACAGTAGGGAGATCGAACGTAAGAATCCCAAAAGGGGAGACAATAAAAGAAGGAGAATAGGAAGTTGGATTGTGGAAGGAGAAGGCTCCAAGTTAAGAAAATCAACCAAGGAAATGTTGCAAAATCGGAGCCGAAATAAGGACCTCAGTAAGAAGTACAAGTGGCTAAGTGAGGGTGGTTAAGTATGATTTACATATAAGATAGCATGAAAACCTAAATAGGGATTTTGGATGGACCTGAGTGAAGGAAATAACTCCTATTGACCAAATCGTTCGGAAGAATAAACTAAGCTCTAATAAGAACTAAGGAGTATTAAGGACAACACCCTAAATAAGGCAAAGGGAGGAATACCAAGGACACGAAGATATGAGAGATTTTGACACAAATAAGGATGTCAAATTCACCTTAAAGGAATAAACGAGTACTGGGAGCAAGTGAGAATGAGGTGAGATTGACAAAAAGTACTCGCAGGATCTCAAGAGTAAAGGTAAGTAGGAGAAGATAGCATCAAGGAAGGACATTCAAGGTTGAATATTTGCAATGGTAAAACTAGAAGGAAATTCAGGAAGAAAAAAAAGTGTAAAACTTACCAAGGAAGGGAAACAAACTAGCATTTGGGACTTAAAGTAAAAAAAATAACTTTAGGGACCTAATTGCAAATAAATAAAAAGTTTGATTTTCTCATTTATTTGGAATGAATGAAGGTTATTAGGCTGAGGGATAATGAACAAGGATGTTCATATCATGTAGGAACATGAAGTACCAAGAACGCCAGCAAGGACAAGCTCGTGTGAATACAAAGAACCAGTCTAATGGAATTCACTACATTAACAGGTGAGTGGGATTTTATATCATACCAGGTTGGGGATGATAAGTACCACGAAATGAAAACCCACTACTTAGTGGTATTTTAAACATCACAACTTAGAGGAGTGATATGAAAATGATGCAAAAAAACTACTTACATGTTGTAAGTAGATCATACCCGATTGGTATGATAAAACTTTCTCGAAGGAAGTGGAAAACTCGTTTATCAGTTATTAGCGGAGATATCCTCATAATCGGTTGGTATGATGGATAGTTGAAAATTCATTTTGTCGGAAGTGCTCTTCCCTAACTGTGTGTCATTACTTAAATAATTTGGGAGACCTTCTTCACAAGAGCTCGAATAGCTCTGTTAGGCTGGAACCCTCAGTTTTGGAACTTGGGGGCTAATATGCCCAGTTTTGAAAATCTCAAACAGTGTGCCATAAGCCAATGGCATGAGCAGGAGCTCGTAAACAAACTTGAGATATATCCCATAAAACTATAAATAAAGGAATTGTTTGGCCATGGTACCAAGATAGGACCAACATATTCAATCAACTAGTGGCAGTGCGACATGATAGGTCGATAGACCAGTCAAGACAAATAGTTGCAGGTTGAGTTGAGGGTCGGGGCCGTTGGACCAGTGGCACCACAAATTATATGACATGATATGAAAATACTGATTATGCATGCACTATGATTACGAGACCTTCAAGATGCCCAAGAGGGGTAATGATGTGTCCTAGTGCCCTGGACAACCTAGTGGGTATAAGGGTAGTTTGTCGGACCAGGTGACCTTGCAAAGCTCAATGTAGCTTCAAGCGCATGAGACCAGAGTGGGGTCGGGATGAGGTCTTTGTCCTCAATGGAAATGGAGAATTGATTTCAGGATTGAGGGTCGGATGTCGCATACATCCACTCATTCTCAAGGTAGAAGTAGACATGCTTCTATCTAGGTGGCCGGTAAAGTCACTCTAATGCTACAAGTGGGTTAAGTGGATGAGCTGGCCTGTGATTGTGTGATTGACCTTAATGATGAAGGATGTGTGTTGGGTGATGACATAATGTGATTAATAAGAAATGGTGATAAAACAAAAATTGGAAATGAAAGGATTTTTGAAAGAAAATAAGTAGTCTGACATACTCCAAACAAATCTTTTTCCTAAAAGTCAAATTTTGAAAACCTATTCACTGATTTGTTGTACTCACCCCCTCACTTATATCCCTTTCAATAAATTCTGGAAAGCCTACCCTCAAGGACCACTAACTAATACGCTTGTAAGACAAGTACATTTAATTTAAAATTTTATGCTATTCCAGGAAAGGTACAAGTTTTAAAGACGCCTTACTCTTTACAATTTATAACAAGGAGAAACCCTTAAATAAACCGGGAGAGTGGCGGGTTGTTCATGGGAATCCGACCATACCGGGTCGGGGCGTGTCATTAGAAGTCCTCGAGACTTAATTTGATGAAAATTTAACACTAGGGACCTAAAGTCTAAAGATATGAACTTTAGGGACCTAAGTGCAATAAACCAAAATTTTGGGCCTATTTTCTCATGCTTGAGAAAACGAAGGCTGTTATGTCGAACCCTCATTGTTAATGATACACACATCGTGCAGGGACATGTGAGACCGGAACGCCAGCAAGAGAAAGATTGCGTGGACTTGTAAACCCAATAGAGACGAATGTGTCACAGTCACCGGGTGAGTGAGAATTTTCTAATGTCATACCCGGTTGGGGTGATGAGCACTTTATTAAAGAAAAACCTACTTATTGATTGTGAGTAGGAATAAATGAACATCATACCCGGTTGGTATGGTGAGTTTCCTTGAGGAAAAGAGAAACCCGCCTACCGATTGTAAGCAGAGTTATCATTACACCCGGTTGGTGTGATGAGTTAAAAAGTGAAATTTTGTCAAAAGTATTCTCCCGTGACTATGTGCCAATGCTTAAAGTATTTTGGAGACCTTCTTGATGGGAGCTAGAATAGCTCAGATAGGTTAGGAGCCTCGATTTTGAACTGTCACGCCCCGACCCGGTCTAGTCGGATCCCTATGAACAACCCGCCGCTCTCTTAGTTCAAGAGGGGTTTCCTCCTTCTTTAATTCAAGAGAAGCCAAGCATAATCTCAACCTTATTCCCTAAAATAACATATATCAAATAAAATGCAAGCTTAAGAAAAATTAAGCATACCTCCTAATTCATATTTCTCTGTGACATTTGGGCTTACATATCCTTTACTACACAACATTCTTTGGAACTTGTCTTTAACTTCACATCTTTATGACCGTATTGTTTTCCTCACTTACTCAACTTTTTCAAACTCCTTTATTAGGTCATTCAACTTTCAAATCTTTGAGTTTCCCAATAACTTTCTAACATGCTGAGACTCTTACTTTCTTATGTCTTTCCTCATTCCCACTGGCATTCTTTCTTTTAAGGTCTCTTCTTTTTCTAATTCCATTCTTACTCACTTGTGATCATTTCACGATTCTCCTTTTTGACTTAGTTCCTTCCTTACTTGTACGACATCTTTTGACATTGTCTTCCTACTTACCCGTTACTTGGGTTTAACTCATCCCTTGTACCTTCACAGTTACTTTTCCTTTGCACTTGATCCTTTTATCTCCAGCAACTTATCCTTGAGAAGCTTATCATCTTCTCAATTTTGTAAGTTCCATTTCCTCTTAATTGGTATACATGTGTCATTCCTCAAATTGAGTCATGAAACTTTTAAAATCCACCTTGGGGCCCCAATTTATTCAATTTCACAATAGGGGTTTAATTTCCCAAATTTCCAATTTGGTCCTCTACTTTTCCAAAATTACCATTTTGCCCCTCCTTTACAAAAATGGTAAGTTTTACCCCCAAAAAATCTAAAATTCCTCAATTGGCCCTCTAACATTATTATCATGCCCAATTGACCCTCAATTTTATAAATTTACATTTTGGTCCTACGAATTTCGAAAATCCCCAATTTTTCCCTCAATTTCAACTCCTGAACATAACCGAATTTGATTTTATCAAATTGACCGGTAAAACACTTCTAATTGTTGAAATTGAAGTAAAAGTTGAGATCCTACATCTTCATACGATTTAATAGTACTTTGAATCATAGGTTTTGACGTTGGAACGAGTTCAAACGGAGCTTCGCTAGAAAACATACTTTAGAGAGAAAAAACTTCAATTACTCATTGGCAGAGGCACGGCGGTCCAAGCTTTCAATCTAGGCAGGTAGCTCTCGTCTTGAGGTTCATCCTAGAATCAAGAATTGCATCAATTGATGCCAAATTGGATGAGAACTTTATCATCAAACTTCTATCGGTTCTCTCTAGCACCGGTCGAAAATTGTAGAGAGGAGCCGAATTGGCTTACCTTTCCACTCTAATTTAGTTGTAGGAGGGCTGTGGAGGTGTTGGGAAGGTTTGGTTTGGCCTGAGGAGGGCTTGAAGTGGCAAATTTTAGCTCGGCCGAAACAGGGCAGCTTCGGTCTGCAGGAGCTGCTTCACTATTCCATCACATTAGCGCTTCTCCGGTGACCCTCAGAGCAAACGAAGACTATAGGCGTGTAGCTGACTTCTCCCCGGTTCTAAAGAACTTGAACTCCCCTTGTTTGGCTCAAAAAAGTGCCCAAGTCAGAGCTCTGGTTTGAGCTTCACTGGAAAATGGAGCAGTTGAGAGAAACTAGAGTTTTCAGGTGTGGAGAGGATGAATGGGGAGGGGATCTTTATATAGGAAGCTCGGGGAATTCTTGGTCATCTGATTGGTGCCTTAATGACAGTCATTCATTGCCTAAAACTCCTTGGCCAGAGATATTTCAGCTTCGTCGGCGCTGCATGATTTTCCAACGAGTGAACAATGTTGTCATCTAAAGGAAGAAGACGACAATGTTCTGAACCAGACCGGACCGGTCCAAACCGGGTTCAAAGCTTAAACCAGCCGGTTCACCCCCCATTCGATTGAATTTTTCAAATCTAAAAATTTATATATTCATTTTCTATCCAATGGTGGCCTCAAATCTCAAATTTGAATTTTTTAAGCCACCTAGAAAAATGAATTTAGAATCAGGTTTAATAGTGGTTCAAACCAGTCCAAACTAGTTCAATCCGGTTCGGATCAGGTTCACCTAAATCAGTTTGGTTTTCATCTCCAATTCATTCTCAAGTCCATTTCCATGACTTTTGGGACTCTCTAGGTCACTCGGGATCCATAAATTTCCCAGTTTGCCCTTTCTCTATCGATTCCGGTTCATGAACCCACTCGGTTCATAAACCGGTTCAATCCAATTGGATTCGGTTCATCTGAACCGATCTAGTTTCTTTCTTCTAATTTATCCTAAATTTTTTTTCCAAGGTTTTATGAACCCTTTGGATCACCTAGGAGTTGTAAGTTTCCAATTTTCCTATTTCCTGATAATCGGGTTTATGAACCAGTTCGATTTTCTCACTCGGTTTGATCGGTTCTTTTCCCAGTTTTCCTTAACTCAAAAGGGTAGGGTTTACATCTAATATCCTCCTTGGGCCCTTGATTTACTTTAAATTGTGTAAGGGGCTCAAGTTTCACAAAGTTCAAATTTGATACCCAATTTTCCAAAAATTATGGTTTTGCCCCTACTTTCCAAAAATAATCAATTGACCCCAAACATTTTGAAAATTGACCAATGGGTCCCCCAACATCTTTCTCATTGCTAATTGACTTTCAATTTTGAGAAATTGCTTGGAGGTTCCTAAATTTTTCAAAATACCCAATTTTCTCCAAAATTTTCCCCTAATTTCTCCCATTTAAACTGGCTAGATTTGATTTCTTAAAATTGATCATTCAATTAGGGTTAATTGCTCCAATTGATGGTATAGATCGGTTCTTTCACTTCCATACGATTCAATTAAGCTTTGAATTGTAGCATTTGGGTCGGAAATGAGCTCAAACATAGCTTCGCTGTAAAACTATTCGTAGAGAGAGAAAGCTTCAAAAGCTTATCGTCGGAGGTGTAGCGGTCTGAGCTCTCAATCTAGGGAGGTAGCTCTCATGCTTAGGTTCCTTATAAAATCAAGAATTGTAATAATTGAAGTCCATATGAGGGTGAATTTTATCAGTGAAATTCAGCACTTTTTGTCTCTAACATGGATCTGCAACAACCGAGTAGGGCCGAATTGGCTTACCTTTCACCCCGTGGAGGTCGTGTGATGGTCGTAGGGACGTTGGGGAGGCTTGGTTTGGCCGAAGGATGTATGAATTTGGCCGAATTTAGTTTGGCCAAAATAGGGCAGCTTTGGTCCGTCGGAGCTATTTCACTGTTTGATTTCGTCGGCACTTCTCAGGCAATCCTCGATTCAAAGGGAGATTGTTGTCAAATAGCTGATTTCCTCGGAGTCTGTAGGACCCGACCTTGTCTTCTGAGGCTAAGAAAAGTGTCCAAGTTGGAGCTCTAGTTTGAACTTCACCAGAAAATGGAACACTTGAGAGAGAATGATGATTTGAGGTGTGTGGATGATGAATGGAGTGGAGCTCTTTATATAAGGAGCTCAAGGACCCTCTACCCTACCATTTTCTATATTAGTCAAGCTTATACTCTTTAGAAAATGCCCAAATTGGAAAGAATATTCCTTCGCCAAAGAAAGAAAGTTTTTCTACCATATGAACAATGTTGCCATCCCAATGAAGAAGATGACATTATTCTAAACCGAGGTTCAATGGAGAAAATTGGTCGGTTCATGCCCGATTTGATCGATTTTCTCAAAATTAAAAATTTCTTAATTAATCTAAATTCATTTTCTATCTAATGGATACCTTAATTTTCCAAATTGAGATTTTTAAGCTGTCAAGAAAAATGAATTTAGAGACTAGTTCATGTACAGTTCAAACTAGTTCAATTCGGTTCATGTCTGGTTCACCCTGAATTGGTCTGGTTTTCTCATACATTTTACTTCATGGTTATTTCCCATGACTTTTATGATTTTTTGGTCACTTGGAATTTTTCCAATTCCCATTTTAGCCCCTCTTTATCATTCTCGATTCCTTAAATGGTTCGATTTTCTCATTAACTTGATCGGTTCTTTCCCGATTTTTCTTGATCCGAGATGATGGTTACACAACATGGCTCTCTAGATCAATTAATTACCAAGCGGTAGGTTTTGGAATTTAGTTGGGGGAATTTCAAGTTGAAATCCAAGTCTGGGGTAATTAGTCGAGGGAAGGGGATGAGCGCATGCATGCATGGCACGTGTGTTGACCCTTCCACCAATTTAGCATTGTTCTAAACTAGTTTTTAGTAAATTTCTCTATTGTTTCAAATGTTTATTGACTGGTTCCCCCCAATTCGGACAGTTCTTGACCCAATAAAATTTTCTATTTTTTTATCCAAATCCCCATTAAATGAACTCAAAAATCAATAAATTCTAATTTTTTTAGCACACTCTAAAAATTGGGGGGGTGGTTTGTAACCCGTAATTTTCGATCACAAGATGTTCTCTAGGGATTTTTCATGACTTTTTCCATTGTCCTTTGTCTCAGTTTGACTCATACCCCCAATTTGGTTTGATTTTAAATCCCGATTTGGGTTTTCCTTCTCAGTTTTGCCTTAGTTCCCGGATTGGTTCGTATTGGTTTCTGATTCAGGATTTCCAGTATTACAATATTGGCCAAAATACTCAAATGTCTCTAAGTTTCCCACTTCGATACTTAACATTTCTAAAATTTGCATTTTGGTACTTGAGAAGAGAAAAATTACCATTTTTTCACTTACACGTCCAAATTCTCCCATCTAAGACCCCTATAATTCTCAAGTATTTCTCTTAGGTCCCTAGACTTTCTATAGTTCCATTTAGGTCCTCAAGTTCTCGAAAACTTCCTCTTTGGTCCCACACTTTTCCTTATTTACCATTTGAGCCTAAACTCTTCCAAAGTTATCATTTGTTCCCTAACCTCTTTCAAACCACTTCTTCGAGACCCTAAACTTTTTAAAACATCTTTTTAGGTCCCTATACTTTCATTAAGACTTATTTTGGTCCCCATTTTGCCAAAATAGTAATTTGGCACCCCAAATTTTTCAAAAATTACATTTTAGCCCTTAACTTTCTTCTCCTTTAAAAACATCCATAAACTTTCCAAAAGCCTTTATAACTCCCTCATATTATTCCCCAAGTCCCCCAGGGTCACTTTCCGGCCAGCCTCGGCTAGAACGATGTCATTTTGGCCGTGATCAGGCCTTTGTCGGAAAATTGACACACTTCATAAAAGAGTCAGTAATTCATATGAGACAACAAGTCAGTTATCGGTGTGACTAAGGTTGGAAAACTAACTCTTTTGTGCATTTAAGTCCTCTTAAATTACCCCCAAATGGTTATTTGAGCAGTCTAAAAACATTATTTACAAATGATTCTTAAGATAGAGGTGTTATCGGAGCTCCAAAGAATTATCACGACCACGAGTTTTACTTTCAACTCGAATAGCCAGTGATGTTGGCTCGAGGGGACTCAAAGAAGTCTACATAATTATTTTTTTTCATGGTTGGATATCAGGGAAGTCGGGGCAAGGTCAAGAAGACATTGCTCTCTTTTTGGAAGAGTGAGTAACGTTATTACTATTTGATCATGCCGATGTGGTAGAAGGTATGTCGGCGTAGAGAGGGGTCCAATTTGAAGGTTGATTTCAACATAGTTTTTAATACCATCAGAATTACCAAGTTTGGTGGTTAGAAACAAAAGTTATAGGCTAAAGTATGGAGGTTACCAAAAACCTTAGTAGTTTTAGTTTTAGAAAGAATTCTGGCCATGAGCCGGAAATAGTGGGGTCGAGCCTTATATGGCCATCTCAGTGGATTAATTATCTATTACCCCATATGCATAGGTGGTAGGATGGCCATCTCAGTGGACTAATTATCTATTACCCCATATGCATAGGTGGTAGGATGAGAACCCATAAACCCCATGTGTGTGCTCTACATATCACACCGACTTATTTGCATCGTAATAAACTAATTTTCGGTGAATAAATCAATCGATTCATTTGATTTTGGTATTTATGGTTTGTTAACCTTCAATTCAATAGTTTTTTAATCTAATGTATTTTTCTAAAAATTATTTATCCAATTTATTATAAATTAGGTTTAAAACATCAATTTTCTCAATTATATAGACAATTCTAAAAATAAGAATATTATAATACTAATAGTTAATTCAATCGATTTTGGTTGTATTTTTACAACTTAACCTTACATTTAACCAGTTATTTTTCTAATTTATTTTTTAAAAAAAATTATTCAATTTCATATTAATTAAGCTCAATAATTAATATTTTCTAATTTATAATCTCACAAAAAATAGAAAATTTTGTATACAAAATTGGTTCAATTTCAAATCGAGTTGATTTTATCAAGTTTTTTTCAATATTTGATTTTGGAGTGAATTTAATATAATTTTTTATTATATAATTTATGATTAAAATTAATTTTTAATCTGATTCAATTATAAATTTCAGTATTCAAGTTTAAATTATGGGTTCAACATATTTTTTTCAGTTTAATTTATTTTTAAATTTCATTTTAAAAAATTACGATATTATATATTAAAATTAGTTTTAATTTATATTTAAATAAATTTATATATTCACAATATCTTCTATATATTTAAAGTTTTTTTTATTATTTTATCTATAGGTTAACTATTTTTATATAATATTTTCTATATTTGTTATTGTTTATATTTTTTATAAATTATACATTTAATTTTTCTACTTATTTAATTTTTTTTATAAATATTTATATGTATTAAATTTTAGTTTTATATTTAGCTATTATTATTTTTAAATATGTTAAAATTTTGATGTTATATATTTATTTATATTATAAATTATGTTATTATCTATTTATATATAATTTTGTTATTGTTAATATATTTATAATATGAGTATATATGCATATATAATAATTATAAAAATAAATTTATTATCATTTATTTATTTATGATTAAAATAACAATTTATTTATGTTATAAAATTTAATAATAATAAAATTTAAAGTAACAAAAAATATTATATATATACATAATACATAAAAATGTCCTATATATTTTATGACAAATATAATAATATTATTATTATAAAATATTTATATTTAAATATTATAATATAATTTATTTATATAAAAATAATTCCTAATAAAATAATTAAATTCATTTATATATACAAATTAATTAATATAAATTATTTTTAAAATATTTAATTTAATAATATATATATATATTTACTCTTTTAATAATTTGATAACCAGCAACCCACGTCACTCCCATGGTTAGGTTATTTGTAAGTTTGACGGGCGTTCAAGTCAGGTGAAAGAAAATGTCTATCACATGCAGTCATTTTGGCCACGTAAGATGATCTCAACTCAAGCAAGGAAGAAGGCTCATTTCAAGAAATATAGTCTCTAGCAACCAGTTGCATTTGCAGAAAAACACTCACCATGGCTCATTACTATCTTTCTGATCATTCACCACTTTAGACAAAGACGCAGTAACCGCAGTATATCTATCACACTTAGGCATCCACACACAGCATAAGCTATGGTAATCGCCAACAACTCATCATCACACATCTAGGCATCAGAAACGTTTTATTTATAGTAGAGAAATTCAACTACTCCTCAGCCCGAGATCTCGATGGACTTGATCTCAGCCTTCTTCTCTTCCGCCTTAGGGACCGTCACGGTGAGCACACCCTCCTCCATTGAGGCCTTCACCAGGTCTATCCTCGCGTTCTCCGGCAGCCTGAACCTCCTCATGAAATTTCCGGAACTGCGCTCCACCCTGTGCCAGGTTTCGTTCTTTTCCTCCTTCTCCACCTTCCTCTCCCCGCTGATCTGGAGGACGCGATCGTCCTCGATCTCCACCTTCACCTCCTCCTTCTTCAGTCCAGGCAGGTCCGCCTTGAACACGTGAGCCTCCGGGGTCTCCTTCCAGTCGATCCTCGTGTTCAAGAACACCGGATTCTTCCCCATGTTAGCAACCATGGAAGTGGTGGAGCTGCTGTTGCTGGGGAAGGGGAAGTCATTGAAGGGATCCCACAAATCGAGAGAGAATGGGTCGAAGACGTTGCTCCGACGACCACCGAACCAGTTGGGAATCAGCGACATCACCTTCTTCCTCCTCGCGCGATCGATCGCCTCGCTATCTGGTGAGTGCAGGTTCTTTGCTGGAGCTGAAAGCAATAGTCGGGGGTATTTAGGCACGGAGAAGGAGAGGTAACGGAGAGTTCTAGACATTTCTCGACGGGCCAGAGAGATTTCGGGCCTTGGAAGTCTCTTGTAAAGTCTGGACATTGTAGACCCGTCCAAAGAGTTGTGATCTACTGGCCCACAATTTCATAATAAAATTTTAACAATTTTATCATATTTTGAATTAATATCATATTTAACAAAGAAATTTTAACAATTTTATCAAATCTAGTATGATATTTTGTGTATCATAAATAGACACAAAATTTAATCAATTTATTAAATTTATTAAAAATTATTATTTCAATCAAAATTATATTTGTACTTCATAAATTTATATATACTAATAAATATTAAGTGATATATCATATAATTAATATATATATATATAATTCTTTTTAATAATAAATTCAATTTTCAATAATTTGTTGTTATTATTATAAAATTTCTTTGACATGTCAGCTATCTATAATCTCATTCCACAGGTTAATTTTATTATAACACATTTTGATATTTTTTTTTATTACATTTTACATATCACATGTGCATTTTAAGAAAAAAAATGATATAATTGGAGACCGTACTTGATTCATGGTAAAACCGTACTACACCTATTATATGTACCCTGCCTTATTTCTTATGCCACTCCCGTCGATTGTATATCGTATATAGTCTATAACATCCTTACACACAAAAAAATATAAAATATATGTTTGAAGTGACGATTTTGACAAAATAGTAAATTTGTATTGCCATTTCCTCACTTGCATTTCTTAAAAAAATATTATTATCTTATTATAATACATTTTTTTTTGCCTTACCTTTCTTTATAAATCACAATCTCATTTTAAAAATCTAATTTTGTAATAATTATAAATTATAATATTTTTTAAAAAATATGCCCACATTCAAGTATTTTATAAAAAAAGTTGTAAATGTTAACTATGGATTCAATTAAACTTTGTTGTCAATAATTTCACTTATAGTTTTAATCTAAATTTATTTTTCTCAACATATTTCTACTTAATTCGGGATAAGTGATACACGTATAATAATGTATATAAATGAATTAAATTATATAATTAATTATTAAATTTGTTTTCTTTGTAATATAGTATTTTTTATAATTTTACAAAAATTATAATTTTATCAATAGTACCCCCATTTGTTTGACTTGCATATCAAACTAGTATAGACTAACTATGTTCCATACTTTTTTTTCATAAATTTAATATTAGACCCACATTTACTATAATAGTGTAACGTACACATTTAAGGTGTTAAGAGAATGTGGTAAGTTGTTTATCGAGGATATGTTCGTCGTACTCCAACACCAAGTCATGTGTCACAATGTCACACATTCGATATAGTTTGGTTGGAATTCCGTGAATAACTTGTTATTTTTCCTTTTACTATCTAGGTATTATTAGCGAGTTAGAAAAATAAAAGTAAAGGTGTACGTACCACTATCTAGTTTTCTAAATGAGAGTAATCAAAATAAGTTAAGTGAGGGTTTGTAACTTAGAGTATGGAGGCTTCCCACTCGTCGTTCTCCCCTCCCTTACCCCTTTTTAAGAGAGGCACACAAGCTGAAGGGGAACTTAGTTGGTATCAGAGACTAGGTTTTCTAAGTAAACATATAAAATCGAGGCCTAAAATATCGACTAAGGAAAGTACTCCAACTGTAGGAAAATGGTCCCAAGAAAGGTAGCCAAATGAACCTATCCAATCTTAGGACAGGTAGGAATTGGTATTCCGAGAAAGGAGAGTAGCAAGGGAACCTCCGAGCTAAAAAGAGATCGAACCAAGGAAATGGTCACAGATCCAAGGGCACTCTGAGAACAACTGAGGAAAATGTTCAACATATCAAAGACTCCCCAGGAAGAAGGTGAACCCTTAGTGGAAAGTGCACCTCTTGAGAAGGACCAAGCTTCTCCCCCGGCACACCAACAGTCGGAAAGAACCCCGACATAAGAGAAGGCATTGAAGTACTACTAGGAGGCATATGCTAACTATGTGAGAGTTTTCCACAAGCTTACACCAATCCGGGTGAGCCCCGAACCCATAAACGTAATGCGACAAGCATACGAGTACGAAGTCGTATGCTAGAGAGGTACGAGATCGAGGTGACTCATGAAGTTAGAGTCCGAGAAGCACCCAACAACAAAGTCCCACCCCGATCCAAGGAACCCAATCTGAACTCGTATAAGGGATACAAGGGGCATTATGTGGACACAAGCTCATCGTCATTGGAGACATTAGATAAGGAGTTCTGTAACTCCCTAAAGGTGGATTCCCGATGAGTTAACATTTGGGATTAGGGAGAAAGTAGAATGAGTCCATGTAATAAGCCCATTTTGGCAAACATCTTTGAATGAATAAAAAGTTTTTTTATGTCAAGTTGTGAGATCAAATAAAGAATTGATAAATAATCACCTTTTGCAAAAAGAAAGAAGGACAAAGGGGTCTCAAATCTATAAAACCTAAGTAAAGGAGACAAAGCACCCTAGGATGGCTAAAATGTCGAGGATCAGGAACGACTTGCATATGGTAACTAAAAGTACAATAACTAAGGGGAGTCAAGAAACTGAGACCCCGGAAGGACCCGAAATTGGACAAGGAAAATATGGGAACTAAGTACCAAGGGTACACTCAGGGTAGCATACCCAAAAAGAGACGAGTAACCTAGGGAGGGGTAGCAAACTAGATTACCATAAACTCTGGATGGGTAGAGTATCTAGATCGGAGAGAGAGAAAGAGACAAAAAAAGTATGTATCCCAAAGGGGTGACGAGCATAATGAAGGAAGGAGAAATATGATAAGTCGATACTAAGAAAGGTCAAGAGGTGCCATAGACAGCGGACTGAGGTGGAGCCTGATAAGGAAAAAGTCAGGAATGCCAAAGAGTAGGAACCTACCCATCGTACGTGGGTGACAATAACATAATTGGGGCAAGGCAGCTAACCAACTGCTCGAAACATTGGTAATTAAGGGGATCACGAGAAGCAACACGGACCAAATGTAGAACCTAAGGAGCACACAAGCGGAATGGGAATGTGGGTACAAAGAGACATGTGAATGAAGGGACAATTCTACCATTGATGGGTATGTGCCATGTGGATGCAAAGAGGGAAGCGCCCTCACCAGAGAATGCAGCTTCCGAGAGCCAGACACGTGATAGGACGTCTCGGGAGGTGTATGAAAATTCACTTTTGAAAAGCGAAGGAGGAACAAAGTAGGCTTACTGACGAACATGGCGATAGGAAATGACTAGTAACTCGTGGGATGACCAGGAAGTACGGACGAGGTCCTAAGGAAGGATGAGGAGGGAGTAAAGACTATACATACGCTAGACGACGGTAAGAAATGCACCAAGGCTGATCAAAGGTGATAGATAATTGCCCAAAGCCACTGGACAAGCCACTGGACAAGAATGGGCAACGCCAATGTTGTGATGTATGTATGCTTGTACAAATACAAGTTACATGTATTGAAACTTTAATCATTTCTATGGTTAAACCCATATGAAATATTTCCTAAAAATATCCCATGTAGATGTTTTAGAGTATGTGTTTAATCATGAACATGATATCATGATGTCAACCAATCTTATTCATCGGGCTTTAATATCACGCCCCGACCCGATTTGGTCAGATCTTCGCGATCAACCCGCCACTCTTCGGATTTATTAAGGATTTTCCCCCTTCTTTAAACCGTGAGTAGTAAGACGTCCTTTATACACACACCTTTCCTAGAATAACATTAATAAAAACTAAATAATTTAAACTTACATACCTGTCTTGCAAGTTTAGCTAGTAGAATGTCTGTGGATAGGTTTTTCTCTCAGTTACCTAAAAAGGGGTAAAGGGAGGGGGTGAGTTCGACAACTCAGTGAATGGGTGTTTGAAAAATGAGTTTCTTATAAAATAGTTTGAATTGGAGTGTGTCAGACTACTTATTTTCTTTAAAAATATTCTTTCTTTAATTTTTGGTTTTTAACACCTTTTTTCCAAGGTTTACCAATTCTTTTCCAAGTATTCTCAAATCCTTTTCAAGGCAACCTTTTTTCTTATTTTCATATTTGGTGTGTTTCATAAATAATACGCCCTTCATCATAAAGAGATCACACACATTCATGAGATGTAGTTACGCCGACTGCACCCACTTGTGGATCGTAGCGTCTTTACCATCCACCCTAATAGAAGTCTCTGACTTCTACCCGAAGTCTGAGTGAACATCTCTAACGTCCTACCCTCAGACCAAAAATACTATGTGTCCATGTGAGGATAGAGACCTCATTCTGTCCTCACCCCGGTCTCATGCATGATGAAGCTACGTTGAGCTTCTCAAGACTTCTAGTATGACTAACTGCCCTTATCTCCACCAGGTCGTCCAGAGCCCTAGGATGCATCATTACCACTCTTGGGCATCTTGAAGGTCTAGTAATACAGTGCATGCATAATCAACAGTTTTTTCATAATGTCATATAATTCGTGGTGCCACTAGTCCAACAACCCCGACCCTCAATTCGACCTACATCTATTTGTCTTGACTAGTCTAAAGACCTGTCATGTCGCACTGCCACTAGTCCATTGATGTTGTTCATGTCTTGGTACCATGGCCAAAAAACTCATTTACTTAAGTATTCATGGCATAATAATCATGTTTGTTTATGAGCTCCTGCTCGTGCCAACTGGCCTAGGGCCCATTGTTCGAGATTTTCAAAATCGGGCATATTAGCCCCAAAGTTCCAAAACCGAGGCCTCCAGCCTAACATAGTTATTCGAGCTCCCATCAAGAAGGTCTCCCAAAATGTTTAAGCAGTGGCACAGTCAGGGGAGAGCAATTCTGACAAAATATATTTTTCAACTGTCCATCATACCAACCGAGTATGAGGACATCTCCGCTCTTAACCAATCAACGGGTTTTCCACTTCCTTCGAGGAAGTTTTATCATACCAATCGGGTATGGTCAACTTACAACCGGTAAGTAGTTTTTTTGCTTGATTTCCAAATCACTCCTCTCAATTGTAATGATTAAAATACCACTTAGCAGTAGATTTTCATTTTCGATGTGCTTATCATCCCAACTGGGTATGATATTAAATTCTCACTAACACGTTAATGCAGTGAATTTCTCTCAACTGGTTATTTGTATTCACACGAGCTTGTCCTTGTCGGCGTTCCCAGTACTTCATGTTCCTACACGATACGAACATCCTTGTTCATTATTTCTCGACCTAATAGCCTTTATTCATTCCAAATGAATGAGAAAACCAAACTTTTCATTTATTTACAATTAGGTCCCTAAAGTTATTTTTCTTTAACTCTAAGTCCCTAACGCCAATTTTTCCTCAAATTGAGTCCTAAAACTTCGAAAATTCACCTTGGGACCTCAATTTATTCAATTTTATAAAAAGGGGTTCAATTTCCCAAATTTCTAATTTAGTCCCCCAACTTTTCCAAAATTACCATTTTGCCCCAAAAATTCTAAAACTTTCCCAATTGGTCCCCCAACATCTTTATCATGCCCAATTGGTCCTTAATTTTATGAAATTACACTTTAGTCCCTCAAATTTTTGAAATTCCAAAATTTTCCCCAATTTATCCTTCTAACTTAGTCGAATTTGATTTTATCAAATTGACCGAGCAAATGAGTTTAATTATTGAAATTGAAGTTAGATTGGAGTTCCTACATCTCCATATGATTCAATTACACTTTGAATTGCATGATTTGATGTCGGAATGAGCTCAAATGGAGCTTCGTTGGAAAACTGGACTTAGAGAGATAAAGGTTCGGAAGCTTACCGTCGGGGGCGCGGCGGTCTTAGCTTTCAATCTGGGCAAATGGCTCTCATCCTGAGGTTTATCATAGGATCAAGAATTGCATCAATTGATACCAAATTGAATGAGAATTTAGTCATCGAAGTTCTATCGATTCTCTCTCTAGCACCGATCGGAATTTACAAAAGGTAGCTAAATTAGCTTTCCTTTTCACTCTAATTCAACTGTAGGAGAGCTGTGGAGGTATTGGGAAGGCTTGGTTTGGCTTGAGAAGGGCTCGAATTGACCACTTTCAGCTCGGACAAAATAGGGTAGCTTTGGTCCATCAGAGCTGCTTCACTGTTCGATCACGCTGGCGCTTCTCCGACGACCCTTGGAGTAAATGGAGACTACAAGCGTGTAACTGACTTCTCCTCGAATCCAATGAACTTGACCTCGCCTTGTTTGGCTTAGAAAAATTTCCAAGTCAGAGCTCTGGTTCGAGTTTCACCAAAAATTGGAGCAACTAAGAGAGAATGGAGTTTTCAGTTGTGGAGAGGATGAATGAGAAGGGGCTCTTTATATAGGAAGTTTGGAGACTTCTTGGCCATTCGATTGGCACCTTAATGATAGTCATTCATTGCTTTAAACTCCCTAGCCGGAGACTTTTCAGCTTCGCTGGTGCGGCTTGATTTTTCAACGAGTGAATTGTGCTATCATGTGAAGGAAGAAGACGATACTTTTCTGAACCGGACCGGACCGGTCCGAATCGGGTTCAAAGCTTAAACTGGCCGGTTTAGGGCCGATTCAACCGAATTTTTCAAAATTTAAAATTTCAAAATTCATGACTTATGTGACTCTTTAGGTCACTTAGAATCCATAAATTTCTCAATTCACCCTCTCTCTATGGGTTTCTAGTTTATAACCGGCTCGGTTCATAAACCGGTTCAATCTGATTTAGATTCGGTTCACCCGAACCGGTCTGGTTTTTCTCTCCCAATTTGTCCTAAGACTCTTTTCCAAGGTTTATGAACCCTTTTTGGGTCACTCGAGAGTTGTAAATTCCCCAATTTGCCCATTACCCTATGATCGTTTTTGTGAACCGGTTAGGTTTTTCTCACTTGGTTTGATCGGTTCTTTTCCTGATTTTCCTTAACTCCAAAGGAAGGGGTTTACAACTCTCCCCTCCTTTTAGGAGTTTTGTCCCCAAAACTTTATTCAACATCCTTTGTACTGAAAAGAACTTATCTTGGTATCAGCTTGTTATTTATTACATACAACCTTCTTGGTCATTTTCATTTAGCCCCGGTATAACACATACTCATAAATTTCTTTTCCTTTACATTGTTTAGACCCTTCATGTAGTTTATCATAAGTAGTATGTTTTTCCCGTAAGTCCAAAGGTATATTCCTAGGATTACATCTTCCTTTACTTAAGGCAAGATTCTTCCTCTTGAGGTTCTTACTCAAGATTTCAGGGTTGTGAGTTCCAAAGTGCCCAATCATTCCTTCGTCCTAATTTGATCCATCATTCATCCATCATTGATTAAATCTTCGGTCAAAATTATGTCTGACCTTCTTATGCTTACTGACTAACTCTTTCTTACTCGAGTCACATTTTTACTCAGGATTGTTTATGCTTACATGTCCCTTACGACATGACATAGTCCAGAACTCATCTATGTTCATCAAACTTCTACAACCCCTCTTTTAGGGTTGTTCCCAAATTTCCAACCTTTCGAAGATTGTATAGCTTCATCTCTCTCTTCGTCTAGTAGTATTTCTCGGCTACTTTTAATCGTTCACCGACCTTAATTTCCTAGTTCACCCTTTACTTTCTTATCCGAGGTATTCTCGATTGTCGATCTTATTTTGTATACTCCTCACCATGCCCACTCTATTACCCTTCTTTAGAGTGTTGTCTCCACTACTTCCTGGTCCTTCTTAGGGTCTCGTTTATTCTCCTTGACTATCCTATTGCTACTAGTTGTTTCCTTCTTTCTAGGTTCGTTAGAAATCTTTAATTGTCTTCTTTGCTCTTCCAATTAGGTAATACCTTGGCTATCACAACATACCCTTAACCACTCATGGTTCTTTATGTCGAATTAAGCCTCTTAGGATCCATCTAGTGGTTCCTTAGCTTTGGAACTTCCCTTTTTGAGGTCTCACTTCCTACTTGTATCCTCTATCTAAGGATTCCCATCCTAGTTCAACCTCTCTAACGTTTTGTGGAGGCATTTCCTTTTTTTTAATGGGTAGTCCACTTGTCACGGCGTCCTTTAATGCCACCTTCCTACTTTCCTGCTCCTTGGGATTAGCTTACTCCTTGGGTCTTCCTAGTATGCTTCCTTAGGATTTCCTTCTTTAGGAGAATCCTTTCTCTTTTTTCTCGGAATTCCTTTTTTATTCGTCCTTGAAGGTATCAGACTTTTAACTTTCCTGATATCTTCGGATGCCATCCTTCTTGCTTCACCTTCGAGGTTTGGTGGGTACGTCCGTAGGATTTTCTTTTAGTCGTATATCATCACAAGTTTTATAAGAAATGAAGTTTTTAATATAATGATGATTAATTGCAAGGTTTTTGGTTATATTGTTCTAGGGGAGGTATGGTAAGTACTAACTAGATTCATCATGTGCTTTCTTCTGGTTGAGGTTGTATACTTATGTAACACCGTGTTTTTAGTAATTAGAAAAAAAAATTAGAAGAGAAAAAACCAGACTGGTTCGAATGAATTGGATTCCATTAGAACATCAAAGTTAAGCGTGCTTGCATAAGAGTAGCACTAGGATGGGTGACCTCATGGGAAGTATTAATTTTGCATTCTCTCAATAGTTATCAAACCATATTGTTTTAGAAACCTAAAATTAAATAACATACTATCACTAATGCTTCGGATCCTATCAAAACTCCAAGGTTAAGAGTGGATGGGTAATTTCATAGGAAGTATTCATTTTGCATTCTCTCAATAGTTGTCGAACCATATTATTTTAGTAACCCAAAATTAAATAAACATATTAGCATTAATGCACCGGATCCAATTAGAACTCTAAAGTTAAGTTTGCTTGGGCTAGAGTAATGCTAGGATAGGTGATCTACTATGAAGTATTCATGTTGCATCCCCTTATAGTTGTCAAACCATATTTTTTTAGTAACCCAAAATTAAATAACATATCAGCACTAATGCACAAGATCTGATTAGAACTTCAAAGTTAAGTGTGCTAGGATGGGCGACTGGGAAGTATTCATGTTGCATCCCCTCAATAGTTGTCAAACCATATTTTTTTAGTAACCCAAAATGTAATAACATACTAGCACTAATGTACGAATCCTATCAAAACATTGAAGTTAAGCGTACTTGGGTGAGAGTAGTGTTAGGATTGGTGACCTCGTGCTAAGTTGAAATTAATACCAATAATTTAATACATATATTTAATTATTAGAATTAATACTAATAAATGCCCATCAATTTCCTGAGAATAATGACAACATTAATACCGTAGTAATAAATACTCCCCATTTAATACGCAATTCTACTCCTATATAAAGAGCTTATCCCCATTTATTCTCATCACACCTAAAAACTCCCCTCTCTCTCTCTCTCTAATACTCCATCTCCCAATGAAGCTCAAACTAGAGCTTCGACTTAGGCATTTTTCTTAATCTTAGAAGGAGAGGTCCTCCATTCAGTACGAGGATTGCCGAAGAAGTGCCGACATAATCAAATAGTGAAACAACTCTGGTAGACTGAAGATGCCCTATTTCGGCCTAGCTAAAATTAGTTGAATTCAGCTCTACTCTAGCCAAACCAAGCTCTCCCAATATCGTCACAACCCTCATACGACCTCAACAATGCTGAAAGGTCAATAGTAGAAATTCTTGATCCTATAAGGTACTTTAGGAAGAGAGCTACCTTACCTGACAGAAAGCTCAGATCGTCACACCTCCGACGGGACAAGTGTGATTAGAACGCCAACAAGAGAAAGCTCGCGTCAACTTGGAAAACCAATCGTAGACAAACACGTCACAGTTAACGGGTGAGTGGGCTTACTAACATCATACCCATTTGGGATGATGAGCACAATTTAAAGTTAAAACCACTTACCAATTGTGAGTGGGATTTTATATCATACCCGGTTGTAGATGATAAGTACCTCGAAATGAAAACCCACTACTTAGTGGTATTTTAAACATCACAACATAGAGTAGTGATGTGAAAATCACATGGAAACACTACTTACCGGATGTAAGTAGATCATACCCAGTTGGTATGATGAAACTTCCTCGAAGGAAGTGGAAAACCCGTTCATCGGTTATGAGCAGAGATGTCCTTATACTCGATTGGTATGATGGACAGTTGAAAACATATTTTGCTAGAAGCGCTCTCCCCTGACTGTGTGCCACTACTTAAATGATTTGGGAAACCATCTTGATGGGAGCTCGAATAGCTCTTATAGGTCGGAGGCCTTAGTTTTGGAACTTGGGGGCTAATATGCCCAATTTTGAAAATCTCATACAATGGGCCCAAGGCCAGTTGGCACTAGCAGGAGCTCGTAAACAAACATAAGTTATATGCCATAAAACTTTAAATAAATGAATTGTTTAGCCCTGGTACCAAGACAGGATCGACATACTCAGTCAACTAGCGACAGTGCGACATGACAGGTTGACAAACCAATCAAGACAAACAGCTACAGGTTGAGTTGAGGGTAGAGGCCGTTGGACCAGTGGCACCACAGATTATATGGCAACATGTGAAAATACTGATTGTGCATGCACTGTGTGTACGGGGACCTTCAAGACGCACAAGATGGGTAGTGATGTGTCCTAGGGCCCTGGACGACATGGTGGATATAAGGGTAGTTCGTCAAACTAGGTGACCTTGTGAAGCTCGACATAGCTTCATTGTGCACAAGACCAGGATGAGGTCTATGTCCTCATACGGACACAGAGAATTGATTTCGGGATTAAGGGTCAGATGTCATGTACATCCACTCATTTTTAGGATAGAAGTGGATGTGCTTCTATTTAGGTGGCCGGTAAAGTCGCTCTGACGCCACAAGTGGGTTCAGTGGACGGGCTGGCCTGCGATTGTGTGTTTTGACCTTCATGATGAAGGATGTGTATTGGGTGATGACACACTGTGATTAATAAGAAATGATGAAAAATAGAGATTTTTAAAGTGGAGAAAATCTAAAGGAAATTAAGGAGTTTGGCACACTACAACTTGAAAATGTCAAAATCTAAAGGAAATTAAGGAGTCTGGCACACTCCAACTTGAAAATGTCACCCTCAGTAGGGTAAAGGTTTTAAAAACCAGTATTTGAGAATTGAAATGAAAGTATTTTTGAAAGAAAATAAGGAGTTTAGAATACTCTGATTAAAGTTGTTTTATTTATGAAATCTCACTCCCAACCCCCACTCACTGAGTTGTAGAACTCACTCCCTCCCTTATATCCCTTTCGGGAAATCAAGGGAAAACCAATCTTAAAGACTTCCCTGTATAGGAACAATAAAATCAGGTATGTCTGTTTTTCAGTTTTGTATAATGTTATTACAGGAAAGGTTTAGGTTTAAAGGATGCCTTACTCCTCCTATGTTTAAAAGAGGGGGAAAACCCTTAGAAAACCAGGAAGAGTGGCGGGTTGATCACGGGAATCCAACCAAACTGGGTCAGGGCGTGCCACTATGTCTTGTCCTCCGTCTAGTGCCCTTGGGTTTCCTTGAGGTGGTGGATGGTCACTTCGTTGGCTATTACCTCGAAGGGTTGGACAACTCTTTGCAAAGTATCCAAGTTGTCTGCATTCGAAACAAGCTCGACATGACCCTTCATGACTTTTTCAACACCTAAGGCAAGAGGGGTTTCTCCTTTGTGGGATTGTACTTGTCTCTCTTTGAGCATGGTAACTGTCATTTGTCCTAAAAGACCCCATTCTTTTCTCCCATTTTTGTCTACTAGGCTCCATTTGACCTCTCTAGTTGATTTGTACTTCCTCTTCCTTCCGGCTGGCTTGCTCTATCTGACGGCGTCTCGTTTGTACTAGATGTTCACACTCATGGGCCATGCTGATGATGGCAGCCAAATCTGTGGGGCGTCCTAGTTGTAAATCTTGCCTTTTAGAGTTAAGGAAAATTGGGAAAGAACCGGTCAAACTGAATGAGAAAACCGAACTTGTTCATAAAACTGATTATTGAGAAATGGGCTAATTGGAGAATTATGACTCCCATGTGACCCAAAAAGTTCAGAAACCTTGGAAAAGAGCTTTAGAACCAATTGAGCGACAGGAACCAGACTGGTTCGGATGAACCGGATACAAACCGGATTGAATTGATTTGGACCGGATGTTAAATTTATTTTTCTAGGTAGCTTAAAAAATTCAAATTTGAGATTTAAGGCCACCATTGGATAGAAAATGAATTTAAATGAATTTGGAAATTTTTAGATTTGAAAAATTCAGTTGAATTGGGGGTGATCGATCGGTTTAAGCTTTGAACCCAGTTCGGAAAAGTGTCGCCTTCTTCCTTCATATGACAGCACTGTTCACTCACCAAAAAATCGAAACAGCACCAGCGAAGAAGAAACATTCCCATTCAATACATTTCAGACTATCAATGACTGTCATAAAGGTGTCAAACAGACGACCGACAAGTCCTCGAACTCCCTATATAAAGAGTCCCTCTCCATTCATCCTCTCCACCCCTGAAAACCTGACTCTCTCTTAGCAACTTAGTTCTCCAGTGAAGCTCGAACTAGAGCTCTGATATAGGGCCTTTTTGCCAAAGAAGGCATGGTCAGGTTCCTTAGAATCAGGGAGAAGTCAGCTACACGGTGGTAGCACCCATTCGCTTCGAGGGTTGCTAGAGAAGTGTCGGCGTGATCGAACAATGATGCAGCTCTAGCAGATCGAAACTGCCCTGTTTTGGCCAAGCTAAAATTGGCCAAATTGAAGCCTCCTCAGGACAAACCAAGCTCTCCCAACACCTTCACGGCCCTCCCACGACTAAATTAGAATGGAAAGGTAAGCCAATTTGGCTCCCCTATTTAATTTCCAACCGGTGCTAGAGAGAGAACCAGTAGAACTTTGATGATGAAATTCTAACTCAATTCGACATCGATTAATGCAATTATTAATTCTAGGAAGAACCTCTGGAGGAGAGCTATCTGCCCAGATTGGAAGCTTGGACCGTTACACCCCCGACGATGAGCAATTGAAGCCTTCTCTCTCTATATTCTCTTTTCCGGCAAAGCTCCTTTTGAGCTCATTCCCGCGCCAAAACTTGCGATTCAAAGTGCAATTGAATCATATAAAGATGTATAAACTCAAATTTAACTTCAATTTCAATAATTATAAGTGTTTGATCAGTCAATTTGATGAAATTTAATTCGGTTGTATTAATAAGTTGAAATTGGGGAAAAATTGGGGACTTTCAAAAATTTGAGGTATCAAAATGCTATTTTATAAAATTGAGGGTCAATTGGGCATGATAAGAGTGTTAGGAGACCAATTGAGCAAATTTTAGAATTTTTGGGGTAAAACTTACATTTTTCTAAAGGAAGGGTAAAATGGTAATTTTGAGAAAATTGGAGGCCAGATTGGGAATTTCGGAAAATTGAACCCCTTCTTTATGAAATTGAATAAATTGAGATACTAAGGGGAATTTTAAAAGTTTCGGAACTAAATTTGGGGAAAACCTGTCCATTAGAGCCTAAAGGAAAGAAAAAATAATTTTAGGGACCAAATTATAAATATTTGAAAAGTTGAATATTTAGTTATTTATAATGAATGAAGGTGATCAAGCCAAATAATAATGAACAATAATGTTCATTTCGTGAAGGAGCACGAGATATAGGGAACACCAGCTGAAATTAAGCTCGGTAGTAACGAAAATTGACTAAGAGGAATTTAACTGCACGTTCGGGTGAGTGAGATTTTTATATCATACCTGGTTGGGATGATAAGTACCTCAAAAATGAAAATCCACTACTAAGTGGTATTTTAAACATCACATCTGAGAGAAGTGATGTGAAAATCACACAGAAAAACTATTTATCGGTTATAAGTTGATCATACCTGAGTGGTATGATGAAACTTTCTCGAAGGAAGTAAAAAACCTGTTTATCGGTTATAAGCGGAGATGTCCTCATACTCGGTTGGTATGATGGACAATTGAAAATATATTTTGTCGAAAATGTTATTCTCTGACTGTGTGCCACTACTTAAACAATTTGGGAGACCTTTTTGACGGGAACTCGAATAGCTTTATTAGGCTAGTGGCCTCAGTTTTGGAACTTGTGGGCTAATATGCCCAAATTTTGAAAATCTCGAATAAGGGGCCCTAGGCCAATTGTCACGAGCAGGAGCTCGTAAACAAACATGATTTATATGCTATGAAAACTTACGTAATTGAATTGTTTGGCCATGGTACTAAGACAGGACCGACACACTCAGTCAACTAGTGGTAGTATAACATAGCAGGTCTCCGGACTAGTCAAGATAAATAGCAGCAGGTTGAGTTGAGGGTCAGAGCCGTTACACCAGTGGCACCACAGATTATATGGTATCATGTGAAAAATGTTGATTGTGCATGCATTGTGTTTACGAGACCTTCAAGACGTCCAAGAGGGGTAGTGATTCATCCTAGGGCCTTGGACGACCTGATGGATATAAGGGTAGTTAGTCGTACCAGAAGCCTTGCGAATCTCAACATAGCTTCAAGCGCATGAGACCGAGGTGGGGTCAAGATGAAGTCTCTGTCCTCATACGGACACGGAGAATTGTTACGAGATTGAGGTTCGGATATCGCGAACATCCACTCATTCTCAGGGTAGAAGTGGACGTGCTTCTATATAGGTGGCCGTTAAAGTCGCTCTGATGCCACAAGTGGGTTCAGTAGACAGATTGGCATATGATTGTGTGTTTGACCTTCATGATGAAGGGTGTGTGTTCGGTGATGACACACCATGGTAACAAGAAATGAGTTTTGAAAATAGAGATTTGAAGATTATAAAATTTTAAGGAATTAAGGAATCTAGCACACTCCAACATGAAACTATTTTTATTGAAACTTCATTTTTTTTTAAAAATACTCGTTCACTGAGTTGTAAAAACTCACCCCTCTTTACTATCACTTTTTTTAGGAAAAAGAGAAAATGACTAGGAATAACACCAAGTCTTACCCTCTGTCAAATATGCTTAATTTCTCTTAAGCTTGCATTTTATTTTATATATGTCTTTCTAGGGAACAATGTCGAAAATATGTTTGGCTCCTCTCGAGTTAAGGAAGGGGGAAACTCCTCTTGAACTGGGAGAGCAGTGGGTTGTTCACTGGGATTCAACCAAACTGGGTCGGGGCGTGACACTAGTACTTTCATCCGATCTCTTATATCCATGTTGAGACCGTCCATGAACCGTTGGCAGATATCTTTCAGTCCAGCTAAGTTTAGATCAAAAGGCCTTAGCTCATTAAACTTCATCTCATATTCCGATATAGAGTTAAGCCATTGTCGTAGTCAAAGGAAATCCTGGTTCTTCTCATTAATTAGGTGAGGGGTCAGGTACTCTTTCGCGTATCTCTCCTCAAATGCTCCGAGGAGGGTGTGGAAGTATGCAGGCTACAGACATTGTCCCACCATCTTTTGGCACTACCCTCCAAGAAAAATTATGTTAGGATCACCATATGCTTTGGTGATATTCTGACTATCCCCATCAGCTTCTTGATGTTAGCCAGCTAGTCCATGGTTGCTCCCGCATCTTTCTCTTAGAGAAAAGGCTTACAACCTAGTTGAAGGAAAGTCTTAAGATACTTGGGAATATCAACTGAAGGGGATGATTAACAGGAGGAGGATGAGTTTGTACTTCTTCTAGTTCAGCCTGAGAGTTAGTGCCTGCCTCAGGGACGAGGTCAGGTTGCCCAAATACTCGAGAGAACTCTTCATACCACCTCCAGTGTTTTGAGCTTGGTCTAGGTGGAACTGTTTGGGTTTCTTGGGGAGTTTCTACTGGAAAGGATGGTTGGGCAGTGTCGGAGACTACAGCTCTGGTTCTCTTGATTCCTTTATTGGGAGCCATCTAAAAGTTTTTTGAAAGTATCCCTATTAATTACTATGTTCTCTAGTTTTGATAATCTATTCAAGGAAATAGGCTCTAACACCATTCAAGTTGTCACGCCCCGACATGGTTTGGTCGGATCCCCGTGATCAACCTGCCACTCTCTGGATTTATTAAGGGTTTTCCCCCTTCTTTAAACTGTGAGGAGTAATATGTCCTTTATACTTGCACCTTTCCTGTAATAACATTAATCAAAACATAATAATTTAAACTTATATATCTGTCTTGCAACTTTAGCTAGCAGATTGTCTATGGATAGGTTTTTCCCTCGGTTACCTGAAAAGGGGTAAAGGGAGAGGGTGACTTCGATAACTTAGTGAATGGTTGTTTGAAAAATGAGTTTCTTATAAAATAGTTTGAATTAGAGTGTGTCAGACTCCTTATTTTCTTTAAAAACATTCTTTACTCAAGTTCTGGATTTCAACACCTTTTTCTAAGGTTTCCAAATTCTTTTACAATGATTCTTAAATCCTTTTCAAGTCTTTCATAACCTTTTTCCCATTTTCATATTTGGTGTGTTTCACAAACAACACGCCCTTCATCATAAAGGGATCACACACATTTGCGAGATGCAATTACGCCGACTGCACTCACTTGTGGATCGGAGCATCTTTACCATCCACCTTGATAGAAGTCTCTGACTTGTACTTGAAATATGAGTGAACATCTCTAACACCCTACCCTCAGACCAAAAATACACCGTGTCTATATGAGGACAGATGTAAAACCCGCCCTTTTGAGCTAAGGAAAACCAGGAAAAGAACCAGTCAAACCAAGTGAGGATTCAGAACCGGTTCACAAACCTGATCATTTCTGAACGGGCAATTTGGGAATTTACAACTCTCGGGTGATCTAAAGAGTTCATTAACCTTTAAAAAGAAACTTAAGACAAATTAGAAGAGAAAAATCAAATTGGTTCATGTGAACGAGAATCCATAAGAATTGTGAAGTTAAGCGTGCTTACCCGAGAGTAGTGTGAGGACGGGTGATAAATTAATATATATTTAATTATTATAATTAATACCAATAATTTAATACCAAAATTAAATTATTGGAATTAATACCAATAATTTATGGTAATATTAATACTAGTAATAAATCTCTCCTATTTAATACATGATTTTTACACCTATATAAAGAGGTCATCCCCATTCATTCTCCTTATACCTGAACAATTCTCTCTCTCTCTCTACTGCTCCATTTTCCGGTGAAGCTCAAACCAGAGTTTTAACTTGAACATTTTTCTTAACCTCGGAAGGAGAGGTCGAGCTCTTTAGAAATGAGGGGAAGACAGCTATCTAATAGTAAACTCCAGTCAATCCAAGAATCGTCGGAGAAGCGCCGGCATGATGGAACAATGAAGCAGCTCTGGCGGACCGAAGCTGCCCTATTTCGGCGAATATGAAATCAGCCATTTCAAGCCCTTCTCAGACTAAACCAAGCCCTCCCAACACTTCCTCAGCCCTGCCACGGCCAAATTAGGACTGAAAGGTAAGCTCATTTGGTTCCCCTCTAAAATTTTTGGTCGGTGCTAAAGAGAGAACCGACAGAATTTCAATGATGAAATTCTAACTCAATTCAACATCAATTGATGTGATTCTTGATTCAAGGATGATCCTCAAGATAAGAGCTATTTGCCCATATCGAAAGCTCAGACCGTCGTGCCCTCACCGTTGAGAAATCGAAGCTTTCTCTCTCTACAATCTGTTTTCCGACGAAGCTCCGTTTGAGCTCGTTTCGGCATTAAAATATGCGATTTCAAAGTTCCTTAGAATCGTATGAACATGTAGGAACTCAATTTCAACTCCAACTTCAACAATTAGAGGTATTTGATCGGTCAATTTGATGAAATCAAATTCGGTAGTGTTGAAGAGTTGAAATTAGGGGAAATTTTGGGATTTTTGAAATTTGAAGAACCAAAATGAGATTTTATGAAATTGAGGGCCAATTGGGCATGAAAATAATATTGGATGAACAATTGAGAAATTTTAGAATTTTTGGGGCAAAACTTACCATTTTTGTAAAGGAAGGGCAAAATGGTAATTTTGGAAAAGTTGGAGGACCAAATTGGAAATTTAAGAAATTAATTCCCTTTTAGTGAAATGGAATAAATTGAGGTCCTATGATAAATTTTAGAAGTTTCGGGACTCAATTTGAGGAAAAATTGGCATTAGGGACTTAAAGTTAAAGAGAAATAACTTTAGGAACCTAATTGCAAATAAATGAAAGTTTGACTTTCTCATTCATTTGGAATGAATGAAGGTGATTAGGCCGAAGGATAATGAAACGAGATATTCATGTTGTGTAGGAACACGAAGTACCAGGAACGCCAGCAAGGACATGCTCGCGTGAATACAAATAACCGGTCTAATGGAATGCCAGCAAGGACATTAACAGGTGAGTGGGTTTACTAACATCATACCCGATTGGGATGATGAGCACAACTTAAAGTTAAAAAGTACTTACCGGTTGTGAGTGGGTTTACTAACATCATACTCGGTTGGGATGGTGAGCACAACTTAAAGTTAAAAACCACTTACAGTTGTGAGTGGGTTTACTAACATCATACTTGGTTGGGATGATGAGCACAACTTAAAATTTTAAAACCACTTACCGGTTGTGAGTGGAAATTTTATATCATACCCAGTTAGGAACGATAAGTACCTCGGTATGAAAACCCACTATTTAGTGGTATTTTAAACATCATTATTTAAAGGAAGTGATGTAAAAATCATGCGGAAAAACTACTTACCGGTTGTAAGTAGATCATACCCGGTTGGTATGATGAGACTTCCTTGAAGGAAGTTGAAAACTTGTTCATCGGTTATGAATGGAGGTGTCCTTATACCCAGGCGGTATAATGGATAGAAAAAACATATGTTTTATCGAAAGTGCTCTCCCCTGACTGTGTGCCAAAGCTTAAACAATTTGGGAGACCTTCTTGACGGGAGTTCAAATAGCTCTGATAGGCTGGGGGCCTTAGTTTTGGAACTTGGGGGCTAAATGCATGATTTTGAAAATCTCGTACAGTGGGCCCAAGGCATGGCACGAGCAGAAGCTCGTAAACGAATATGATATATGTGCCATAAAGCTTAATAAGTGAATTGTTTTGCCATGGTACCAAGATAGGACCGACATACTCAGTCAACTAGCGGTAGTGCAACATGACAGGTCGACGGACCAGTCAAGACAAACAACTGTGGGTTGAGTTGAGAGCCAAAGTCGTTGGACCAGTGGCACCACAGATTACATGGCAATATGAGAAAACATTGTTTGTGCATGCACTATGAGTACGGGATCATCAAGATGCCCATGAGGGGTAGTGATGCGTCCTAAGGGCACTGGACGACCTGATGGCTATAAGGGTAGTTCGTCGTTCCAGGTGTCTGTGCGAAATCTGAAGCAGCACCAAGCGCATAAGACCAGGGTGAGGATAAGATGAGGTCTATGTCCTCATACGAACACAAAGAAGTTCTTTTTCATGACTTATGTGACTATTTAGGTCACTTAGGATTTATAAATTTATTGGTTTACCCTCTATCTATGGGTTTCCAATTCATAACCAGCTCGGTTCATAAACTGGTTCAATCCGGTTCACCCAAACCGATTTGATTTTTCTCTCCCAATTTGTCATAAGGCTCTTTTCCAAGGTTTATAAACCATTTTTGGGTCACTCAAGAGTTGTAAATTCTCCAATTTGTCTGTTATCCTATGATTGAGTTTGTGAACCAGTTCTATTTTTCTCACTCGATTTGATCAATTTTTTCCCGATTTTCCTTAACTCCAAAGGGCGGGGTTTACATTTAAGTCCGCCCCCTCTAATTCCCCATGTAGGAAACTCATACGCAAGATACCAAAGTAACTCCAAGATCCAAGGTACATGCCCTCCACAATACAATTATTTTTTCTTATGTTTTTTTATAAATATGTTTTGATAGTTATATGTATACTGATTTTGAGTTTTTCTCATGTCGGGACTATGATAGTGAAAGTACTCATTATCCTAACACGGAGAGGTGTGGCAGATTGTTTGTAGGTCCATCTAGAAAAATAAGACTAGGTGTGATAATATAACTCAATTAATGTTGTAGAAATATCGATATGAGAGTTGTCAACCAAATCATAGTTTTTGTTAGGTGTAGTTTGACCAAAACTTGAGTCAATTTGGTGTGTTCTCATCTAGTGGCATGCCATAGAAACTAAATCGATAGTGGGTGGAGGGGATGAAGGGGAGTGTGGTTGAGTCTAGTGACCCGATAACCCCTTTTTTTATAATTTCACATTTTTTTCCAAAATTATTTTTTGTCCATTTCATTCCTCTTGTTGATTTAAATCATGTCATCTCATCTCAATTGGACTAAACCTTCTTTTTCAAAAATTCTGATTTTTTTTATTGGAGAAATGATTTAAAATCGGGTCATTCACAAATTCTTGATTTAGGTTCTCATTTATGTTCAATATCCATTCCAATTTAATTGAGTTAAAATTTTACTTTAAAAATTGAGGTGTTACAAAAAAATAATTTATGTTGAATTAATTCATTGGTTCAATTGATTTTGGCTGATTCGCCAATAATTCCACTAATTTTTTACTTTTTATATTTTTCTTAAAAATTTTCAACTAATTTCCTTATAATTATGATTTAAATTACATTTTTATCATTTTTAGGGTCACTTATAAAATTTATTTTTTCCTTCTTTTGATTTAAGCTAATTTTAATTCTGATTTCCAACTAGATATTTTTCTATTCTTAATTATCTATCTAAAATATATTTGGTAATCAATTCATATTATTTTTACTGATGTAGAAGGTCACTATTCGAATCACTTTCTATTTATTTCGATTATTAATTCTAAATTGAGTGCAACTAACTATTTAACTTCGATTTTAAGTTTAATTATACATAATTATCATTTTTGGATAGTCAAAATAATTACCATAGAAGTCAAATCAGGTTTAGATTAGTTTGAAATCAATTACAAATTGAGAATGTAAAACTAGGGATTTGACATTCATTACTATAGGAGAGAAAATTTGAGATTGAGAAACTTATATGGGACTTCTATGTGGTTGTTCTCTTCTTTTAGTTTTTCCAAAGCATGTTAAGTGTTCTTACTAAGACTATGGAGATGGCTTGAGAACATTGTATTTCGTGAGAAAGTAATAGAAAAAAAGTATGTTTGCGTGATTTTATTGTGCAAAGTGTAAAAAAGTGATCTACTCTACTTTTTTTTTTTTGCTCTACCATTCTCATAGGTGAGAGTGGACGTAACCTAAGCAATAATATATATATATATATATATATATATTAGGGATTTCCTTGTTGGGTTGTTGGGTTAATTTTAGTCCTTTAGTGTATAAATAGGGAGTTACATGGTAACATGGTTAAAAAAACTTAGATTTATCACATTAGATCATAAGGAATGTAACTCCCACGGTTTGTACTACTAAATAATAAATAATTTACTAATTGATTTACCAATATTATCTTTACTAATTGATTTACCAATATTCACATTAGATCAACTACTATCTTTCTCCTCAATTACCAATATTATCCATCAGTTTAGATGAAACCAATTACTACAAGCGTATCGGTTGAATAAAAACACTGTACAAATACATTGATAGAACCATATCTCGGTCTAAATCCACTATGTTAATGAAAAAAAGGCTATAAAGAAGTGCACGTTATCAATCCTGAATATGAGACTTGGGTAATTCGTGATAAATTTACTTTAACTATCCTTATAGCTTCTCTATCTACTGAAGTATATTTATAGATAATCGGAGTCCTTACCTCCGCTAAAACCTGGATACAACTTGAAACATTATACAATTCTCATACTAGGGCACAAAAGGGCATCCTTGAATAATAAATACGTGAATTACAGAAGGGCGACTGAAGGGCGATCAACTCATGGTAGCTTATCTCTTTGCTATCTTCAACCTATCAACAAGTTTTACCTAAATTGGGTGATCGAAGCCCGATCACAAAATTAAGGATAAACTCTTTGATGGACTAGATCAAGAATGAGAAGCACTTACTATAGCAATGTCACCGGTGCTTGAAGCTATGACACTTAATTCTCTTAAGACTCTTCTTCTCGCCTAGGATGCTCGTCATGTTAAAAAAATACGGCTCCGAAACTACCACCCCTCTCTCTGGCCTTCTTAGAGGCATTGAGGCGATGCACTATCCAGTTGCTACAGTCTCTCGCAAAGCTCGTGTCTTTATTCGTGCTCTTGCCACTATGTGCCCTCGACACTTTGATCACCCTTCATCACCTCACCCTAAAGCTTCTCCCAACTCTTATTGAAGAATGGATGCAAATGATAACTCTCATTTGTGGGGGCGGACGACTTCACCCGAACTAGGGCCCGATCTCGTTATCAGTCTCAATATTCCAAGAGACAATTTAGACATGGAAAGACACACTTCCTTTAGAGCCCATATGTCAAATTTATGGCAAACATGGACATTCAACTCATTATTGTACTTACTGTAAATTCAAGACTCTCTCTCCAACTTCTCAAGTTCTCTCTCTCATTGCAATTAAGCTAGCGGATATTATCTTTACTAGTATGTTGACTTTACTAGTATGTTGATTCAAGAGCAACCACTCATATCATTAATAATTTATCTCACATGTCTATTAAGGAGAACGAGACATTTCCTAAAAATATGCTAATTGGAGATAGGACAACTTTACCAATTTTATCCTCCAAAACATATTATACTTGTCACTTACATCTCAATAATATCTACTATTTTCCTCAATTTTCTCTTAATTTATTCTATGTCTCATAATTTATTAAAAATAATGCTTGCTATTTTGAATTTCACCCTAATGACTTCCTTATCAAATATGATGTTCATCACCATGAGCGGTTGCACAGAAGTAGTAAAGAAGTATTATACTGCATTCATACCAGTTGTAATCCTTCTACCTTATATCTAGTAAGTTATGTAAATTGTACTAAATCTACTTTATTATGGTATCAACGTTTAGTACATCCCACTTTTCTTATTGCCAGTTGTGTGATTTCTAAACATTTATCAATAAAAACCATATCGCTTTTAACATCATGTAATTCATGTTATTTTGGAAAAATCTATCATAATTCATTTCGTTTAACTTACCATATCACCATTTATTCTATTGAGCTAATTCAAACCAACATATGAGGACCCGCTTCTCTTACCTCCCACGCATGTCATCTTTACTATGTTCATTTCCTTAATAAGTATAGTAAGTTCTCATGGTTATTTGTCATGAAAAAGCGTTAAGATATTCTATCTATTTTTTGAAACTTTCGTTTGAAAGTTGAAAATTTACTAGACTACAAAATTAAATATAGTATCAATGAATTTATATTTATCTCCTTTCAATATATTTTAGCTTGTCGCATCAATCTCCGCCTCTCATGCCCACACATACCCCCAACAAAATGGATCGATTGAGTGTAAACATATTGTAAACATTGTCATATGGTAGAAATATGACTCACTCTCTTAATTCATTCTCATGCTCCATTACATTTTTGGGATTTTACCTTTGATACATCTGTTTATCTAATTAACTACATTCCTTCTCGGTCCCTCGAGTTTCGTTCTATTTATGAGGTATTTCATCATACCACTCATATTATGTATGTTAGGTATTTTTATTTTCCTTACCTTTGTTTCTATCTATCTCACAAACTTCAGCCCCAGTTTACTACTTGTATTTTTCTTGCCTATGCTTTTCATTATTCTGAGTACTACATTTTGAATACTTCTACTAATCACATTTTCACTTGTCTTACTCCGATTTCAAACTCAAGTATATCATCTCACTTTTCTTCCACTACACATGTTGAACATCCTTCTCCAGCTGTCTCTCCTACCTGTTAAGATCTTGTTATGACACCTTCTCATATGGTCACTCGCTCACAATATGACTATTTACCCTGCCACATTTTACTATTAACCTTTTTTGTATTTATTATCACTCTACAACAAACTCGTACTTACACACAAGTCTATTGTCATGCCCCTTCGATACATGTTATTTAAGAATAATTTTCTACCATTTTTAACAATTACATATATGATTTGATGAGTTGATGAGTGCACGGCCCGATTTACCCATTATTAGTTGCAAGTGGATATATAAAATAAAAAAAAATTTAATAGTTCTATTGCTCGACCCACTCTTGCTCTAATATTTATCATCACACCAAACAAATCGAAATCGACTATAAATTTATTTGTAAACAAGTTAGTCATTTTATTCTTAATATTAGTTTTATTTACAATAATACTCAAATAATTCATTTTCGCAAAAAATTTATTATAAACTCACTTGCACTTTATTCGAAAAAACATAAATATTAGTGAATTCAATTTGATAAATAATAGTTATACTAATTTTGAAAATAAATGTTAAAATATTATAATATTATTTTAGTTAATTATAATATATAATATAATTTTAATTAGTTAATATTATATAATATATATTTTCGTATTATTTATTTTTATATTTATATTATACTAAACATATAAATACACAAATGTATATATATAATTAATTGAATTAATTATTAATAAACAATTATTTCTTTATTTTATTCTTATGGTCTCATTTTTTAATATTCTATTCTCTTATTTTAAATTATTATATTCCATTATTTTAATTTTCTAGATTTCTGTCACTCATTACTCGTTCGTGTCTCGTTAATAGTAGTCCATGCCTCATAAAGGTTTATCAAGACATTAACTTTCACATATTATCCTGAACAACTTATTGAAATTTCAATAATCAGCCATATTTGACTAGTAAAATGTAATGATAATAAATAGTGTATTAAAAAGATTTATTAATTATATTATTAGATTATATAAATATATATAATTTAAATAATATATTAGTATAGTATATTTTTATTTATTGATTGACTTATAAGTAACAATTGAGACTTGTATAATTATTCTAGGTAAAATATTGTTTTTTTCATTCTATTCATATGTAAGACAATTGGACTCGCACGATAGACATGCTCTTGTGATGAATTTTCGTATTTATAAAATTTAATATATATTAAAATTTGATCTTTGTGATGAAATATTTAATTTAGTACCTATTAATATTTTAAACATATTGTAAAACTAATGAATAATATCAAATTTCCACTAAAGAAAATGAGGGAACCACCAACATGTAAATATGACAAGCAGGTGTGACACCTCCAAGCCCCTTAGTATGTCAATTGTTTTTTTTAAATTTTTTTAAAAATATAAATATTATAATAATACATATCAAATTATAATATGACATTGGTAAGTCCATTAGAAATTTTAATTTTCAAAATTAGGATTCAAAACTATTACATTAAAATTTCCAGTTTGACTATTAACCTCATTATAACAGTCAAACTTTATGTATACTTTGTTTAACCAAGAAAATTTACATCAAATTCAGAATGATGGTAAAGTTGGGGTATTTTGGTCGATTAATCCATATTGTTTACATATAATGACCAATTAGCATTTGTTGCAAGAGTTCAAGGACTAAACAGCAGTGTCACACATGAAATGATTACTAAATACATGGACTCAAAGGTAAATTCAGTACTTCCTTTGTGCCTCCAGCCTCCATGCTTCCTCCATTTCCGCAGAAGGGCGAGCAGCCAGCTCTAGTTCCCTGTGGAACCGGTAAGAAAGCATCTCCTCCACTATAGTTTCTTCTTCTTATTGTTTTTTTTTTCAATATTAATTCATCGAGCAGCTTCAGTCAACTAAGCTGATAGCTTTTGTCGGATATCGCTTCTGAGGTTCCTATTTGTTAAAAGTTATTATCAAGCTTTGGGCAGATTGATCGAAGGTTGAGAGTACCCAATACGATTTAATTGATGTCTATGATCATCTCAGTGTCTCCTCCTTGTTTACGCCCAGGCTTGTGGAAAGCTTCGAGGTTGGTTCTTTGCTCGTGGTTCGTTTTGCAGTTCAACTGTTCTTATATGGCTCCGCGAGCGCGCTGATTAGGATGTTACCAATTCCGTTTCTAAAGCAATGGGTTGATTCTATCTAACAGAGGGACTGTGAGGATGTCTGCAGCTGAAATAAAACTTCCCACAATTTCATTGTCGTCAATGACTGTGAAGCCACCCTCTCATCCCACCTATGACTTGAAGGGCATAATAAAGCTAGCCCTCTCTGAAGATGCCGGTGATCGAGGTTGGCTTAGAAATTCTTATCTTTCCTATCTTGGTGTTTTCTTGCTCGGGATTGAGTGATACCATTCAGCTATTCCTTTTCTTAATGTTATTTGGATTATAGTCTGTTTAGTGAAGATGGACATTGAAGAATGTGGATAATGATCTGCAATGTCCTTTTGTTTTCGTTTTGCTTTGTTTTTCCTGACTGCTATTTATCATAAGGCAAGATGAATGTAGTGGGGTAGTTAATGTTCCTTATTTCAATATTTCCTTCCCCTTTCATGGAATATACTGTTGGCACTTGTCTTAGGGCAGTCACTTGGTAATCTTAATTTCTTTCATAGACATTCCCTAATTCCATTGTATATGGTGGATTTGTTTAGTAAATTGTTGTTTCTAATAATGTACTTATGCTATAATCTTTTTCTGCATACAAATCGCTCAATGAGTATCAAAGGAGAACTCTTTTAATCTAGTGGTTTGTGAAGGCTATAACTTTGGTGAATTCTCAAGGTGATGTGACATGTATGGCCACTATTCCATCTGAAATGGAAGTGGAGGCCTATTTCTTGGCAAAGGAGGATGGTGTTCTTGCAGGGATTGCTCTTGCGGAACTAGTGTTCCATGAGGTTGATCCGTCTCTCAAGGTAATTGGGAACACTATGTTCTGTGTCTTTCATGCATCTCTAGAGGCTTGAAATCTCTTGATGGTTGGGTTTGGGTGCAGGTGGAATGGTCTCAGGCTGACGGTGATTATGTTCACAAAGGGGTTCAGTTTGGAAAAGTTACAGGTAATTCATTCTTAGAATGGTGTTGGTGTGACTTTGTGTCTAATGGGTTAAAATCTTGATATGTCTTTGTACATTTATTTCCTTTCTAATGACATGAAACTAATTTTTCATACAGGTCGAGCATACAGTGTTGTTGTAGCCGAAAGGGTTGCACTGAACTTTATGCAGAGGATGAGTGGAATTGCAACTTTAACAAAGGTACTTGGTCATTTGAGCATGCAAAGTGGAATGAGTAAGAGTATGGGTGTAAGTTGATAATGAGCTGGTATGTCTTTCTTCATGGATGACGGGAATTGAACCCACATATGGTGGATTCACAATCCAAGTGATGAACTCATTCAATGATTTGGTCCCCACCCAAGTTGAATGAAATGACATCTTTGTTGGAAAATGGATTGTATATATGAAAAGAAAGGTTTTTCTTGATTAGAAATCTCTAGAACTTTGATGTATATGGTTGAGAAACAAACTGTGATTCTAACAGTAAGTGTATCTTAATCTCAAAGTACTCATTGCAGGGAACATGTCTTGTGGCTACCTTAAATCGATATAATGTATGATAATCTGGTTCATCTGGAAAATGCGGATGATGATCTCTTTTATCCTTCAGGCAATGGCAGATGCTGCCAGGCCAGCTTGCATATTGGAGACAAGGAAAACAGCCCCGGGTTTACGTCTAGTGGATAAGTGGGCGGTGTAAAATCTCATCCTTTTTCTTTCCTTTTCATCTTCTTGCTTATGAGTTGATCATTTGAGCATCTAAGTGTTATTTTCAATAGGTGCTTATTGGTGGAGGAAAAAATCACCGTATGGGCCTATTTGATATGGTGATGATAAAGGACAATCATATCTCAATCGCTGGGGGAGTCACAAATGCTATTAGATCTGTTGATATGTATTTGCAACAAAAAAATCTCAAGATGGAAGTAGAGGTGATTTTATTGTACTCTTTCAGCTCATTTAGCCAGACTGTCAAGGAAATCGATGGGAGGAAATAACTTGTGTCATGAAATTGAATTGTTTGCATTTCCTCTACCATAACCAAATATGCTTTCTGAAGTTTTACAAATTCTATGACTGGTCATACAAATGGACAACTTCTGCTTAACCTGTTAAATTCAGTTTATCCTTTCTAAATTCTTACAGGTTGAGACAAGAACCCTTGATGAAGTTTTGGAAGTACTACAGTATGCATCTCAGTCAGAAACTTCCGTGACCAGAATAATGCTTGATAATATGGTTGTGCCTCTACCAGATGGCGATGTGGATGTATCTATGCTTGAGGAGGCTGTGAAATTAATCAATGGGAAATTTGAGACAGAGGTATGACCACATGTTGTTTTAGATATTGATCTTATCCTGAATCTCAATGTCTCATTTACTGAGTGATGCTACTATTCCAAGTTGCTGATCTTTTACAGTGGCTATTAGCTCATCTTTCACACATGCTATATAATTTGAGGATGGTTCAACCTAAAGTGGATATCTCTCTGGTTGCAAAGTTTGTTTGGTTTATATAATTTGAGGCAACTGTTGTAGAGATGTTGACTCTTTGATCTGTCCAGTCCATTTACTTAAATAGCTCTTATTATCTTAATCCTAATTGTTAACTTCTTTCTTCTTTCCCTGTGGTAGGGCTTTTGGTTCTAGTGCTCAGTAAAATATATTTGGAAATGCTACTTCAATGATTTAAGAATTACTCTATCCACTTTATTTTGCATTTTCTTCCTCTTTGGAACTGATTGGCCTGTATCTATCTTGCCAGGCATCAGGAAATGTTACTCTTGAAACGGTGCATAAAATTGGTCAGACAGGTGTGACTTATATCTCCAGGTAATTTTCTACCTTAGGCAGTTTTAAATTCATGTGCTGCGTTGACAATTCAGTAGTGGAGTTGTGGACTTCTTCTGGTCTTTGCTAAATTTGAGAAGCGCTACTATATGTCTTGATCTTCCCATTCTTTCTGCATTCATCTTTGTGTTTCTCCATACAACTAATGTTTCATGTGTATACATGATGTGCTTAATTGCCTTCTTAAGGCTCTTCTGAGACATTTTTAAATGTGGTTATGTCAGAGAAGCTGTATGGATGTGCATATTTTATTTTCTCTTATTTTTTCTCTCCTGATATTCTGAGATCAAAATATGAAGATTTGTAGTGGTGATTATGTTGTTTTGGCATTTCAACTATGCAACAAAGCAAATCAATTCAACGATCACATTACTAGACACGGGGGACTGGATGCCCACTCACCAACCTCAATAACTAAGATGAAGTGATGTCTGCGACAAATTTTTTCTTTTATTCATTTGCCTTGGCATATGCTTGGTTATTTTGACTAGGTAATTTTGTCTACTGGCTTGTGCCTTCATCATGGAGGAGTTAATAGGAAATGCACCTATTTATTATTTTGGCACCACTTTAGATACCACTTCCATTCAATTCCCTTCCAATTTTGCATACAGAACATGGTTTGACTTCTCAAAAGAGAAAAAATTTAACATGGTATGTCTAGTTGAAATAAGTGATTCCAGGGTGGCATTTTATCTGAGAATTGATGTTGTTTTCCTGCTGGTTTGACAGTTAGCCTTTTCCTGGAGTTTCTTCCTTTACTAAAGAGAGCATAAATGGCATGTAACATGATTCATCATGGATTTACCTAAGCTGACAATGATGCTTGATTACTTTTTCAGTGGTGCCTTGACGCATTCCGTGAAAGCTCTTGACATCTCCCTCAAAATCGACACAGAACTGGCTCTGAAAGTGGGAAGACGGACAAAAAGGGCTTGATTCCCCTCTTACACTGAAACTCAGCAGTAGTCCAATATACTAAAGTTCAATCCAGTTCCTCTTATCTAAACTGGTGCTGGATTGTCTTATGCCCAGCAGGAACTCCAACTGAGGCTGCAGTTTTTTTCTGGCTCTTCCCTCTTGAGCAGGCTACGTTCTACCTAATAAATGTACTCAGGCATGCTATATTGTTCTGGGTCGTTTTCTTCACTGTCGGTTCTGATCTCCTTGATAGGTAGCTTATTGATTGGCATGTGGTCTGTGAACGGGCCAAGGAAGCCCGGAAAATCCCACATTGGATAAAGTTTTCTGAATCCTCGTGTTTTTAGTGGAAGTGATTTTGTTGGTGGTTGTGTTATTGACCCGTCCAGGCATCTCAAAGTCGAGGCATCGCCTTACTCTGTGGTCCCGCAGCATTTACTTGTAACATTCAATGATGTCTCTATTTTCAAGATTTGTGGGCCTCTTACAGTGGTGTGAATACGTTGATCCTTGACAGTCTTATTCTTCCAAGTAGACTTTTACCAAGCCTCGGATTTTCTGCCTATTCAATTTGAATATCATGCTACATTAGGCAAGCAGATTATAAGGCACATGGGGGGTGCTCCTTGTTTGCCTCCTTGAATTCGTTTTGACCAAATGCCCCCTTTGAATTGAACTCCGGAAAAAACACCTAATTTTCGGATAGATTTCATTGATTTTGTCCATGTCTGGTGCTTTCTTGCCTATTTTTCTTTGTTGCAAAGTTATGTTAGTGGACATGAGATGATCTGATATTAGGAGATGGTCCATAAGGGTATTGAAAACATCCTCATGAGAATCTAATGCTCTACCTCTTGATTAAGAGTTGAAGTGATATATGAATAACACTCGTGGCACCGGAAATCACAATAGATGCTAAGTGGTAGAATTTACAGTAGTCAGAGCTCATCAGATCTGGAGCTTCATTTCACTGCCCACATGCCTCAAAAAAGAGAGATTCAAATAGAAGCACGAACATTGTGCCAAAAAAAAGCACCAACTCATCTCGGGAGTTTCATTTCACTGAACAAATATGAGCAATGGATTCCGTCAAGAAGCCACCGGGATTTGCATTCCTCCCTCCCTGGCTGAAGTCATAAAACTCACCCGCTTCTTCTGCATTTCAAGAACAGAAATGTGTCAGTAAAAGTAATGGGGCAATTCATTTTATTATTTTCAGATCATATATATATACTGAATGACAGAAATAACCATAATATAACACAATGATATATGTACCTCGCGTTTCTTCAGACCTTCATGATCCCTCCTATCATGGCCTGAATGAAGTTCCTGCTGCAGTAATGAGCTGCTCCCGACACTTCCACTTCCATCGTCGCTGAGATTATCGCCGCCGTCGGTTTTCCGTTCGGCAACGTACAGTCTCATGATTCTCTCAGCTGCTTCAGCCCCGTCCCTGCTCTCCCTCATCAACCTCTCCACTTCTTCCTTTGGAAGCCTCAGCCTCAGCCTCTTGCCTGAGCTCCCCACCGTCCCATCGCCGCCATTGTCATTCCCAGGCGGTGCCGCCGACGTCTTCGCCATGGCGGAGAGGTCCGACGTGGATCTCCGCGACAGCATGAGATTCTCGAGCCTATCCTTGGCGGTCATGGTTATCCCCGACCGGACTCGCCTGGGGACCCCTCTCTCCTTGGGCAGCTCCACCAGGAAGTACAGCCGCCTCGGCTGCAGCTGCTGGTGCTCCGGAAGCTGCTTCGCCCTGACGCCGTGGTGCTTCACGCTCTCGGAGTCCAGCAAAACGAGGCCGGGGTGATCCTTCAAGACCTCCCCGGCCGCCACAGGCGCCTTGAACTTGAGGGTCTCGCCGGTGATCTTCATCACCTTGGCCACCTTCCTATCTCTCCCCACGATCGCGTTGCCCATTGAACCGGAATCTCTAAGGGTATTGAAGTTGATTGGATCTTTGTGAATTAGTATTCAAATGGCGTTCTCATTGAGCCAATGAGGTATATAATGATAGTTAATGTCTGTTGAGGCCAATATTGGTCAATAAAGAAGCCAAATTTGAATCATTATTAGTGTTTTTTTTGACAATGCTTGGAATCTTGTCTCCTTGTGGATTCCGAGGCAAGCCACGTCTGCCATATAATTAGTGGATCGAAATAGTTCGGCCGTTTCAATAAAATAATATGTGGACCCAATTAATCGACACATTTACATTTTTGGTGCACCGACTTAATCGTCTTAGTATAATATACATATATTATTATATATCAAAACAATTTATTTAGGGGCAAAATTAATATGATAATAAATTAAGATATTATAATATTTTTTATATTAAATTATATTAGAATATATAAAATTATAGGTGCAATTAAAAAAAAGAGTGTACACGTATCATCTAAATCCATCATTGCCCGTATATATTAAATGTATCATGATGTCATTATGAATACAACCACCGGACTTTATTACGTCATATAGTTATATTTTGCTAGGGATTACATCACAGGTCTCTTAAATATTTCCGACCTGTGGGCATAAAAAATTCGACTAAAATAGATCAAATTTCAATTAAATAATAAGTGCGCACTAACTTTAAAAGGATATAAAAAAACTTAAAATCTCATTATTTTATTTTTCTTATTAAGACAATTATATTATATCAAATAAAATAAATAAAAAAAAGTAAATTTAGGATAAAATTATTTGGATTGCATTTTAATAATAATAATAATATAAATTCAGAAGTTAGGTAAAACAGATATTAAAAATTATATGTATATCTTGCAAAAAAACAATTATATGTTTACTTTCTTAATTGTTAGGTCATCTTCAATTACTTTTATTACGGGTATGTTTTGGTTTAATAAAGGAGGCCAAGTCGAATAATTAGCTAATCATTTGGAATTTTAATGGAAGACCAGTTTATATTCTGAAAATTGGGTGCTAAATGCTCCAATTTTCCCACTTACTCGCGTCATATAAATAGCACTTGAATATTAAAACGTTACATCAAGGAAAATCTAAGCTATTTTTTCTTTAAATAAATATTTTGAAATCAGATAATTTACATTAGAAGATTTTACCTTATTAAATTAGATTTCTATTATTAAAATATAAATTAGTATGAATAAATTATTTTTTTTGTATTATATAATTATATTTGAAATAACTTATACATTAAAAATATATAATTATAATATTTAAAATAAATAGTGTATAAGATATAAATAAAAAATTAAATATGACAAATTAATTATATTATAACTACTATTAATACAATTCCTACATTATTATATATTCATTTGCTATTCTCTATTATTTTCCTATAATCTCAAGTTACAATATCTAGATTAAATATTAATATAAAATTAAAAAATAAGTTAAAATTAATTGTATTTTTTCATTTGTTTCGGCCCGAATTAAAAAAAATAATAAGTATCAAGTTATTGATATAAAAGTAATTTCTTGTATTTTAAACTTCACAAAAAAAACATAAATAAAGTAGAAACTCGAAATTGAACTAATTAATATAATAATATATTGATGTGTATATTAACCTTATGTACTATCTTAAAACCTTTAAATAAGTTTGATAAGTAAAAAAAAAAGATAAAAATATTGTTAATTGTTTAATAAATATGTCAAATGCATTTTATTATTAATAAAAATATGGTATAAGAGTATTATACAGATTGATATAGTATTCATTTGAATGAGTGCAAATTTATTCATTTGAACTCATTCAAATTTAACTCATATGAAGAGAAGAAAGATAGGGGGAAACTAAAATATCCATTATAGTGGGGACAGGATTTAAAGATAGAAAAAAGAAAATATTATTGAAAAAATACTAAGATATCCACTCTAGTGTAAACAAAATTGAATGGTAGAAAAAAGAAAATGACATTAGAAAAATGATAGTTGAGTATACAATAATGATTAATTTAGGAGTAAAGGTCGATTAAGGTGACTTAATTATAGAAATGATATATTGTAGATGGAGATGCACAAAACATAGAAATGATAATAGAGAAGTTGTTAGAAAATTTAGATTTGAATATCTGACTAATTCGAGAAGATAATAACTGTTGGTTGTATGAGATATAAGATGTTATTGAGTCAGAAAAATAGATTTAAAAGAGAAAATTGATGGTGAAGCCAATATTTTACTCCGGGTTTAAGTGAAAAAAAGAAAAACTACAAAGGTGACGATGCATCAAATGCAGTAGAGCATGAATTATTATTTGAAAATTAGTAGAATGGAGAATACCAACATAGTGGAACAAAAATAGAGAATTCTTAGCACTTATAGCAGAAGGAGAAAGACAAAGTTGGATAGGAGAATAAAGAATTTGACTCTAAATTTATTGATGGTGGTGAAGAAAAATCTGATTTCAATGACAAAGAAACAAATAAGTAGTAGGATAACTACTCAACAGATAGTGCCCCCAAGATAAACCGGCCAACTTTTGAAGGGAGTGATGATTCCAACTCTGAGTAAAGCCATATATTTAGTGAAGAACAACAAGAGAGAACCTACTCCACGTAAATTAATATTGTAAATCTTGATGCAGCAACATTGCAGAATGATACAGATTCATCGAGTGTCGTTTTGATGCAAAATGATAGAGAAGACAGCGAATCGACCAAAGAAGATGTTACAATATAATTAATATGTCGTATTTAATTTTCTATCTATATATTTTACACTATCTATTTTGACTGTACGAGATAAATTATGATTCTATATTTTTCCCTATATTAGTTCTTTCATGGTATTAGAGCCAGTGAACTCGCACTCGTATCTGACCCGAGATTGAAAACCCGACAAGTGGTCTGCACGAGTATAGATGAAAAATACCCAACTCGAGACTATTGTTGCCCCTTGTCCGAGACAGGAAGAATCATATCCGAATTGTAAATAATTGTTGAGGGCGGGTTTAAAATTACACGTGACAAGTGTATTCACGTTGCACTTGAGGGCGAGTGTTGAGAATACAATCACACATTAGATAAAATAGAGAAGTGTTGTGAGTTTATATGGTTGAAAAGGTTTCACTACTTACAAGTTATGACTTTTAAGTAGATATAGTCCCGACCACTTATCAGGACACAATATATTCTCTCACAATATTAAAAATAAGTAATTAATTGACTATGGATTATGAGGGAATCAAAATCATTTTCTACCCATATGAATTGATTTTTTTTTTCATATTTTGACATTATATTCGAGTGTTATTAATGAATTAGTTTGTCTTAAATGAGTTAGCTCAACTTAAATTTAATTTTGGACTAGTTATAAATTAGAATCCAAAAACCTTTCATTTCTAAAAAACATATATTTTATTTATTTCACAAGCTTCACATAATTGTTATGGGAATTGAGACTCGTTTGATTTAAATATATTTAAATTAATTAAACCAATAATTTGACCAAATACAATAATAAAATAGCTAAAACAATCATATATTACTTATACATGCATAATATATGTAGAAGAGTTTATAATTTTAACTACTAAACTAAATTGATAGCATGTAAAATAGATGTATTATCCTCATCTTTTAACATCAAATATGATCTTTGCATTCATTTCTATTATAACATTGTTCCAAATAGATTGATGTGTTTTTTTCACAACATCTACTATTACTAAGACTTTTAGTTCTAAGGAGTGAGCCAATTATCATTTATTAACTTTTGCAATAAATTATATTCCAATAATTCTTATATTGGGTCAAATTAACTATTATAATTAATATATATCTTCAAAAGTTAGTATTTTTCATTTTCATTATCTCCATTTTAATAAGCACTCAAGTGCTTGTATTATCTATTTAATTACTTTGTCCATTCACCACATTTTATTTTTTCTATATCATCCAACATGTTATGACTATTTTGCTCATCCCCTCTTAGAACTTCTTATCTTCCTTCCTATTTAAATATGTATCAAACTAATCAACAAATTTAATAACACACATACCAATAAACGAGGTTGGATCTAATAACAAGTACATTTGAGAACTAGTTATTGAGATATAGGTTACAAAAAAATTCAAGAAATTGCTTACTTTATGTATCATTTGTAAATGTTTACATTTTATTTATAAAAAAATAAATTTGAGTGAAATTTAATGTATAAGTTTTATATTTTGAGTATTGCATCCTAACAATTATATGATAGTGAATAATCCCATTATTTTAGTACTAAGAAGTTGCGAGACGAGTTGTATGTTTTATGAACCGAAAATCAGGTTAAGTTGTGACAACATAAATGGTATATAAATCCAACTTTCAAGACATATCATATTTTAAAATGAAGGTATTTTAAAAGTAGGCAAATAAGGAATAACATTGATAATACATTCATTAATAACATAAACTTTGGCAACGAAAATGAAGTACTAATAAAAAAAATAAAATATTGTCGAAATGACCCTAAAAGAGCAGAATGATGTATACAAACGATTGCTATCCAACATTTTATCACTATTTTGCTCATCACTCTCTATTATTATTTCTTATCTTCCTTCCTATTTAAATATGTATCAAACTATTTGATAAATTTGTTAACATATATCACATCCATTTGAATTTTACAATATGTAAATCGTATAAGTACAGTCCAAAAGTGTAATACTAGAAATTCCCGAACATGGGTTAAGCCCAAGTAAAATAAAAAACGAGTGTAAAACGATAATAAAATTTTGAACTAGGAATAAAACTTTAAGTGGGGAAATTAGATCCCGAAGTTAAAATAACAACTAAACTCGGAAACGAAATTCTAGATTCGTGGTGGGATTGAAAGTCAGGAATGAAAATCTCGATTTAGAGATAAAAGCCAAAATTAGGAACAAGACCTCGAGTTGGGTATGAAACCCGAGTCGAGATTTGGAAACCAATGATGAAAATGAGATAGAAAACCCGATGTCGGAACTAGTGCTTCGATCAGAATTGTGATCGGGTTCCCAGACACGAAATCTAAGATTTTTGGGGAAAGACGGTTTTCACCCGAACATAAATAGGATTTAGAATTTAATAACCAAAAGGACCCAAAAGGGAAAAATAGTAATTTAAAAGTTAAAAAATAGAAAGAAAAGAAGAAATGAATGAGTTATATCACTTCCTAGCCCGGTTTGGTCGGGGTTTGATGGACAACTCGCCACTCTCTCGAGTCTCGAGGAGGGCTTCTCAAGGGTCAAGAGAGTCAGGCGTACTACCTGTCATGCTTTCCCTAGATAACATTTAACAAAAATTAAACTTTTAAATTTGTGTACCTAGTTTTGGGTATGGGGTAAAATCAGTGCAATTGTGTTCCTTACTGAAAAAGTTTAGAGGGAGGTGGTGAGTTTGACAACTCAGTGAGTGGGAGAAAATTCTTTCTTGAATGCTTAACTTAGTAATTTTAATTATTTGATAATTCAACTTATTTCTTCTTGGGTTTCACAAATTAACAACCGTCCTCCTATCATAGGAGGGATCACACATTCGTAGAATAGTCCTCGATCGCGCCACTTGTGGACCGGAACGCCTTTACCATCCACCATGATAGAGGGGTACTACCTCTACCCAGAGTTTGTGCGAACATCAATAGTCCGACCCCAATCCCAAGTTTCTCCACCGTGTTTGCTCAATGGGACGAGGCCTCATTCCCCTTACTACGTCGGTCTTTGTGCGTAGGAAGCTTCTCAACTTCATGACCTACTGAACGATAATACTGCCCTTATGTTCCCTGGGTCGTCCAGTAGTCCTTGGGTTCCATCACTACCTCATTCCAGGTGTCCTGATGGCCCGAACATCATGGTGCATGCACAATCGACAAGCTTTTTGAGTTATAGCCATTATCTTTGGCCTTCTTGCACAATGGTCTGTCAACTTGGCTTCGGCCCCATCACGTGTACTAGCCCAACAAGTTCGATGACGTGGCTTCGGCAAAGCAGCGATTTGGCCCAACAAGCTTGACAACTTAGCTTGGCTCGATGGATATCACGCAAGTTCCCATTTTTTTTAGGTCTTTTAGCTCTGGTTCGCAGCTCACCGAAAAATTCACTTTTCTTCTTATTCCCTTGATTGTGGAAGGTTGAGAAAGAATGAGGGGGTGCTCTTTATATAGGGAGCTCGGCAACTATTCAAGCAACCCACCAAGACTTAGCCCCCGACTCATCTGCCAAAGACCTGACCGGAGCATTTTTTGAGTCGTCGGAGACTCTAGCTTTTCCAGTGACTCCCTCTCTCTTTCTCTCTTCTCTGCCAGTGTTTGAGGGTTAAAGACAATGATGTGGTGATTGTGCCACATGGCGTGCTGTGATTAGTCAATTTTTCTAATGTGGAATGCTAGCTCAGCCCACGTCAACCATTGATCCATTGACCAGACACGTGGTAGCCTCTCATTGGCTGCTCATGTCTGTGTGGCATGTTGATGGGGCACCACCTAGCTGTTGACTAGACACGTGGCAGCCTCCCATTGGCTGACCATGTCTACATGGCAGCTGACGTGGCACTAATTGGCCGTTGACTGTTGACCGGTTTGGTTCGACCAGGTTCGCGGTCTGAAATTCAAAAATCGGTAGGTTTGGACTTGGTTCGATCGGTTTTCTCAAATTTAAAAATTTCTAAATTCATTTTCTATCTAATGGTGGTCTCAATTTTCTAATTTGACATTTTTAAGCCACCTAGAAAAATTTATTTGTGAATCGGTTCACTATGGTTCATGTCGGTTCGGTCTGGTTCGGGTCCAATTCACCCATACCGATTTGGTTTTCTCATCAATTCCACTTCCTAGTTCTTTCTTGAATTTTTTTGTGAAATTGGTCACTTGGAATTTTCCAATTTCCCATACTAGCTATTTTTCGTTCATTAAACGGCTCGGTTCTTCATGTATAAACCTATACGGATTCTTTTTCTAATTTCCTTTGGTCTAATTGGATGGGTTTTACAACTCTTCCCTCCTTTTAGGAGTTTTGTCCTCAAAACTATTACACATCAAACAATTGCGGATATTTGTCCCTTATTGTTGACTTGACCTCCCATGTCTCTTCCGCTACTTGGCCATTTGGCTAGAGTATCCTCACTATAGGAATATTCTTGTTCCGGAGGTTCTTCTCACATCAATCGAAAATCCGGACAGGTTCTACTTGGTAGGTTAGGTCTTCCTCGATTTCTGGTGGCGGCTCATCTAGTATGTGGTTGGGATCGGGTTCATACTTTCGTAGTAGGGACATGTGGAAGATGTCATGGATCCTCTATAGGTCTGGAGGTAACTCCAATTGGTAGGCTACAGGTCCAACCTTATGAATGATGGTGTATGGGCCAATGTACCTAGGTTTCAACTTTTCTCTTTGTTGAAACTTGAGTATCCCTTTCCATGGTGACACCTTTAGGAATATTCTGTCCCCAACCTCAAATTTTAGGTCCTTTCTCTGGTTGTCGGCATAACTTTTTTGCCTATCCTGGGCTGCCTTGAGTCGGCTCCTTATGATTTGGATCTTTTCTGATGCATCTTCTATCAACTCCACCCTTTCGAGTTTTCTTTCTCCTACTTCCTCCCAAAACAAGGGTGTGCGACAAGGTCATTCGTAGAGGGCTTCGTAGGGCACCATCTAGATGCTAGCCTAGTAGCTATTATTATATACGAATTCCATGAGGCATAGATGGTCATCCCAATTCCGCTTCATAGTTAGAATGCACGTTCGTAGCATGTCTTCTAGAGTCTAGATAGTCCGTTCAGACTGCCCATTCATCTAGGGGAGAAAAGTTGTGCTTATGTGGAGTCTGGTCCCTAGTGCTATTTGGAGGTTAGGCTAGAATCGAGAGGTGAACCTCAAGTCTCGATCTGATACTATGCTTACCGGTACTTCATGGAGTCATATGATCTCCCACACGTATAGGACGATGAGCTTTCCTATCGGGTCTGTCACCCATATAGATAGGAAATATGAAGATTTGGTCAGTCGATCCACGATTACCCATATGGCATCCAGGCCCCTTCTTGTTGCCAGCAATCCCGTCACGAAATCCATGGTGATGTGCTCCCATTTCCATTTTAGGATCGGGAGAGGCTGCAGTAGCCCGGAGGGTTTCTGATGTTCGACCTTAATTTGCTAACATGATAGGAATCAGGCCACATACTCTGCGATGTCCCTCTTCATCCCCTTCCACAAATATTCCTATTTTAGGGTGCAATACATTTTCGTACTACCCGGATGCATAGCGTACATCAAGTCGTAGGCTTCTTCCAATATTCCCTTCTTTAATTCCCTATTATTTGGTACCCAAACCCTCCCTTTATAGGTCATTACACCACGTTCCTGACTGTAATGTCTGGCGTTGAGTTGTTCTCATTTGGCTCCCAATGGGGACGGAGTTCCTCGTCTTTTTTTTGTAAAGCATGTATTTGGTCCATTAGATAGGGTCATACTACTAGGCTGGCAACTAGGTTACCTTGGCCCTTGTCCACACTGAGGTCCATCCTTAAATTTCATAGTTGGCTTAGTAAGGGCAAATAGCTGGCACTGACGGAGGCCACTCTTGTGTGGTACTTGCGGTTGAGTGCGTTTGCCACCATGTTTGCCTTACTGGGTTGGTACTCGATGGTCAGATCGTAGTCCTTTACTGGCTCTACCACCTTCCCTGTCACAGGTTGAGCTCCTTCTGGGTTAGAAAGTATTTCAAGCTCTTATGATTGGTGTATATACGACACTTTAAACGGTACAAATAGTGGTGCCATATTTTGAGGGCGATCACTATTGTGGCCAGTTTAAGGTCATGGGTGGGGTAATTCTTCTTGTGGGGCTTAGTTGTCGTGAGCGATAGGTGATAACCTTTCCTTATTGCATTTGGACACATCCTAGTCCTTGTCCAGAGGCATCGCTATACATCGTGTATTCCCCAGCATCTACATCGGGTAAGGCCAGTACTAGAGTCATCGTGAGTCAAGTTTTGAGCTCTTGGAAGGACACTTCGCACTTGGCGTCCCACTTGTAGTCCACTCCTTTCCTCGTGAGGCAAGTCAAGGGAGCTACTATTCTAGAGAAATCCTCCACAAATTTCTGGTAGTATCCAACGAGGCCGAGGAAGCTACAGATTTTTATCGGATTAGTTGGGGCTTTCCAATTTGATATGGTCTCTATTTTGGTAAGATCCACCTTTACTCCTTCTTTGGACACTATATGCCCTAGGAAGACCACTTTTTGAAGCCAGAACTCGCACTTAGAGAATTTGGCGTACAACCAATTTTCTCGCAGGATACTTAGGGTTATCTCTAGGTGTGTCGATGCTCCTCTTCAATCCGGGAATATATGAGGATATTGTCTATGAATATGATCACGAATTTGTCTAAATATGGCTAGAACACCCGGTTCATGAAAGTCGCAAGTGCATTGGTTAGTCCAAAGGGCATTATCCTAAACTCATAATCCCCATAACATGAACGTAAAGTAGTTTTCTATATGTCCTCTTCACGAATCTTCAGTTGGTGGTATCCCGACCTTAGGTCTATCTTGGAGAAGTAGGTGGCCCCTCAGAGTTGATCAAATAAGTTGTCTATCCTGGGGAGAGGGTATTTATTCTTAATCGTCACCTGGTTCAATTTCAGATAATCAATGCAAAGTCGCATACTTCCATCTTTCTTCCTGATGAATAGCACGGGTGCACCTCATGGGGACTTGCTTGGGCGTATGAATCCTTTCTCTAAAATTTCGTCCAACTGATCTTTCAGCTCCTTGAGTTCCACGTGTACCATATGATAGGGTGCTTGGGATATAGGATGAGTGCTTGACAACACCTCAATTACAAATTCCAGTTGGCAATCCGTGGGTAAACCAGGTAATTCCTCCAGGAAAACTTCTGGATAATGGTTGACCACTGGAATCTCTACTAGACCCTTCTTTGGTGTGTCCTTACAAGTGATTTGTGCAAGGAATACCTTACTTCCTTTTCGTAGCAAGTCCTAAGCTTCCATACATGACACTAGATGTATTCCGACCCTTCCTCTGTCTCCTTCAAATACAATTTCTTCTTTTCCCGGGCCATGGAAGGTTATCCTCTTTTTCCCACAGTCTACTTGGGCTTGATGCGTGCTTGAGCCAGTTTATGAACCAGAATCGATTAAGAGATGGTAAACTGGGAATTGTATGGACCCTAAGTGACCCAAGGAGTAAAAAAAGACATGGAAATGGACTTGTGAAGGAATTGGGGATGAAAACCAAATCGGTTCAGGTGAACCAGATCCGAATCGGTTCAGACCGATTTGAACCACTATTTAACTAGATCCTAAATTTATTTTTCTAGGAGGCTTAAATAATTCAAATTTGAGATTTGAGGCCACCATTGGATAGAAAATGAATTTATAAATTTTTTAGATTTGAAAAACTCGGTCGAATGAGGGGTGAACCGGCCGATTTAAGCTTTGAACCCGGTTCGAACTGGTCCGGTCCGATTTGGAATAGTGTCATCATCTTCCTCAGGATGACAGCACTATTCACTCACTAAAAAATCGAAGCAGAATCGGTGAAAAAGAAATATTTCCGTTTGGTACATTTCAGGTCTTTAATGCCTGTAATAACAGACAACCAATGGGTCCCCGAGCTCCCTATATAAAGAGCCCCTCTCCATTTGTCCTCTCCAAACCTGAAAAGCTCACTCTCTCTCAGTTGCTTAATTTTCTGGTGAAGCTTAAACCAGAGCTCCGATACAGGGTCAATTCTGAGTCAAAGAAGGCAAGGTCGGGTTCATTAGAACTGGGGAGAAGTCAACTACACGGTGGTGACATCCGTTCGTTCCGAGAGTCATCGGAGGAGCGCCGGCGTGATCGAATAGTGAAGCAGCTTCAACGGGCCGAAGTTGCCCTGTTTCAACCGAGTTGAAATCAGTCAATCCGAACCCTCCTTAGGCCAAACGAAGCTCTCTCGACACCTCCTCAGCCCTTCCACGGCCGAATTAGGACCAAAAGGTAAGCCAATTAGTCTCCCCTTTACAATTTCCGATTAGTGTTAGAGAGAGAGTTAGCCGAATTTCAATGAAAAAATTATAATCCAATTTGAAATCAATTGATGTCATTCTTGATCCTAGGAAGAACCTTTAGAGGAGAGCTACCTGCCCAGATAGAAAGCTCAGATCACCGCGACCTCACCAGTGAGAAATCGAAGCTTTCTCTCTCTACAGTCTATTTTTCGACAAAGCTTCGTTTGAGCTCATTCCAGTGTTAAAACCTACAATTCAAAGTTCCTTAGAATCGTATGAATATGTAGAAACTCAATTTCAATGAATAGAGGTATTTGATTGGTTAATTTGATGAAATCAAATTCGGTTGTGTTAAAGAGTTGAAATTGGGGGAAAATTGTGGAAATTTGGGATTTTCAAAAATTTGAAGGACCAAAATGTAATTTACTAAAATTGAGGGTCAATTGGTCATGATTAGAATATGATAGGGCCAATTGAGAAATTTTAGAATTTTTGTGGCAAAATTTTAGAAGGGCAAAATGGTAATTTTGGGAAAATTGAGGGCCAAATTAAAAATTTGGGAAATTAAACCCCTTTTTGTTGAATCTAATAAAGTGAGGTTATAAGATAAATTTTAAAAGTTTCGGGACTCAATTTGAGGAAAAACCCGACAATAGGGATTTAAAGTTAAAGAAAAATAAATTTAGGGACCTAATTGCAAATATATATAAAGTTGGGTTTTCTCATTCACTGGAAGGAATGAGTGCTATTAGGCCAAAAAATATTGGACAACTATGTTCATTTCGTGTAGGAGAACAAGACATCAGGAATGCCAGTTGAGGTCCAACATGCAAGGGACGAAACTCGACTAAGTGGAATTTCACTGCACGATCGGGTGAGTGGGATTTTATGTCATAGCTAGTTGGGGATGATAAGCACATTGAATTAAAAACCCACTACTATGTGGTATTTTAAACATCACGACTTAGAGTAGTGATGTGAAAACTATGCGGAAAAACTATTTACCGGTGGTAAGTAGATCATACCCAGTTGGTATGATGAAACTTTCTCGAAGGAAGTTGAAAACCCGTTAATCGGTTACGAACGGAGATGTCCTTATATCGGGTCGGTGTAATGGATAGTGAAAATATATTTTTGTCGGAAGTGTTCTCCCTTGACTGTGTGCCAATGCTTAAACAATTTGGGAGACCTTCTCGATGGGAGCTTGAATAGCTCCTATAGGTCGGGGGCCTCGGTTTTGGAACTTGGGGGCTAATATGCCCAGTTTTTGAAAATCTCGAATAGTGGGCCATAGGCCAATGGGCACGAGCAGGAGCTTGTAAATGAACATAATATATATGCCATAAAATTTTAATAAGAAAATTGTATGGTCATAGTACCAAGGCTGGTCCGACATTCTCAGTCAACTAGCAGCAGTGTGACATGATCGATCTCTAGACCAGTCAAGACAAACAACTATAGGTTGAGTTGAAAGTCGGGACCGTTGGACTAATGACACCACAGATTACATGGCATAATAAGAAAACAATGTTTGTGCATGCACTACGAGTATGAGTTTATCATGACACCCATGAGGCGTAGTGATGCGTCCTAAAGTCCCTGGATGACCCAACGAGTATAAGGGCAGTTCGTCATTCCAAGTGACCGTGCAAAATTTGGAGTAGCACCAAGCGCATTAGACCGGGGTGGGGATAGGATGAGGTCTTTGTCCTCATATGGACACGAAGAATCGATTTCGGGATTGAGGGTCGGATGTCACGTACATCCACTCATTCTTAGGATGGAAGTGGTCATACTTCTATGTAGGTGGCTGGTAAAGTCGCTCCGAAGCCACAAGTGGGTGTAGTGGTCGTGCTGTCCTGCGAATGTGTGTAACCTTCATGATGAAGGATGTGTGTTGGGTGATGATACACTGTGATAATAAGAAATGGTGGAAAAACCTGAATTTTTAAATGAAGGGATTTTTGAAAAGTGAGGAGTCTAGCACACTCCAAAATAAATCTTTTTCCTAAAAGTTAGAATTAGACTTTAACAAAAACCCATTCATTGAGTTGTAGAAACTCACCCCTCTTTTCTATCCCTTTTCAGGAAAAGAGAAAATGACTAGGAGTAATACTGAGCCTTACCCTTTATCAGATATGCTTAATTTTTCCTTAAGCTTACATTTTAATTGATACATGTCTTCTAGGGAACAAGGTTGAAATTTCGCCTAGCTCCTCTAGGGTAAAAGAAGGAGGAAACTCCTCTTGAATTAAGAAAGAGCGGCAGGTTGTTGATAGGGATCCAACCAACCGGGAGAATCTTGGTGGGCTCCTCCATTAGGGCCAACCCGGTTCCATTAGGCCTCCTCGACTGCCCTGACCCTTGTCCTCCCTACATCCCACCATTTCCATCTGACGGTGCCTTGTCTGGATTAACCGCTCGCATTCATGGGCCATGCCCACTATAGTGGCTAGGTTAGTGAGGCATCCCAAAACCCCCATTCGGTCTCTTATATCCATGTTGAGACCGTCAATAAACTTTTGGTAGAGGTCGGCTAGTCCTGCTAGGTTAGGGGCAAAGGGTCACAACTCGTTGAACCTGGTCTCATATTCCAAGACTGTGTGGGTTCCCTGGCGAAGTTGGAAGAATTCCACCTTCTTTTCATTGATGAGGTGGGGAGCCAGGTATTCTTCCAAGTATCTCCCTTCAAACTCTGCCTAGGTAGGTGGAGTCGGGAAGAGGCTTCTAGCGTTGTCCCACCATCTTTTTGTGCTGGACTCTAGGAAAATTTCAGCCAGTGTCACCCTCTCATCTATGGGTATCCTGATGATACCCATGAACTTTTTTAGGCTTTCCAACCAATCCATGGTGGCCCCGACCTCCTTCTTCCAATAAAATGGCTTACATCCCAATTGTCGGAGGATCTTCAAGTATCTGGGGATGTTGAGGAGGGATGGAATAGGTGCGGAAGGGGGTTGGGATTGTACCTCCTCCTGGTGGGTTTGGGACTCAGAATCTAGGTGGGGTTTGTCACTAAGGTTGGGTTCTTCGAACACCTTGGTGAATTCCTCATACAATCGTTGGTGTTCAAAACTGATGCCCTGCGTGACTGTGGTAGTTCCAAGGAATTCTATCTCCAGTACGAGGTTTCCAGTGGAATCAGCAGTTGCGGCCCTTGTTTTGTTGACTCTTCGTTTGGGCGTCATAGCTAGTTTAAAGTTTTCTTTAATTAGTATTTATGTTATAGAGTTTTGATAATGTATCTGGGAAAACTTGGCTCTGATACCACCAAAGTTGTCACGCCCTGACCCGGTTTGGCCAGGGTTTGATGGACAACCCACCACTACTTGTCAAGCATACTACTTGTCATGCTTTCCCTGGATAACATTTAACAAAAATGAAACTTTTAAATTTGTGTACCTGATTTTGGGTATGGGGAAAAACCGGCGCAATTGCGTTCCTTACTAAAAAAGTTTAGAGGACGGTGGTGAGTTCGACAACTGAGTGAGTGGGAGAAAATTCTTTCCTGAATGCATAACTTAGTAATTTCAATTATTTGATAATTCAACTTATTTCTTCTTGGGTTTCACAAATTATCAACCGCCCTCCTTGCATAAGAGGGATCACACATTCGTAAAATGGTCCTCAATCGCACCACTTGTGGACCGGGGCACCTTTACCGTCCACCATGATAGAGGGATACTGCATCTACCCAGAGTTTGTGCGGACATCAATAACCCGACCCCAATCCCAAGTTTCTCCACCATGTCTGCTCAATGGAACGAGACCTCATTCCCCCTACTACCTCAGACTTCGTGTGTAGGAAGCTTCTCGACTTCACAACATACTGAACAACAATACTGCCCTTATGCTCCCTAGGTTGTCCAATAGTCCATGGGTTCCATCACTACCTCATGCAAGGTGTCCTGATGGCCCGAACATCATGGTCCATTGGATGAATTGGATCCGAGGATTGCCGAAGAAGCGCCGACATAATTAAACAGTGAAACAGCACTAGTAGACCGAAGCTGCCTTGTTTCAGCCTAGCTAAAATTAGCCGAATTCAGCCCTCCTCTAGCCAAACCAAGCTCTCCCAACATCCCCACAACCCTCATATGAGCTCAATAATGCTGAAAGGTGAATAGTAGGAATTCTTGATCCTAGAAGGTACTTTAGGAAGAGAGCTACCTTTCCCGATAGAAAGCTCGGACCGTCATACCTCCGATGGGACAAGTGTGATTGGAACGCCAGCAAGAGAAAACTCACGTCAACTTGGAAAACCAACCGCAGACAAACACATCACGGTTAATGAGTGAGTGGGCTAATTTACACTTGATACCCAGTTGGGATGATGAGCACTTTCATTTAATGAAAACCTACTTACCGGTTGTGAGTGGGCTAATTTACACTTCATACCCGGTTGGGATGATGAGCACCTTTTCTAAATTGGAAGCTATCGTGAGTGGGCTTACTAAAGTCATACCTGGTTGGGATGATGAGCACAACTTAAAGTTAAAAATCACTTACCAATTATGAGTGGGATTTTCTATCATACCCGGTTGGGAATGATAAGTACCTTAGAATGAAAACCCACTACTTAATGGTATTTTAAACATCACGACTTAGAGGAGTGATGTGAAAATCACACGGAAAAACTACTTATCGGTTGTAAGTAGATCATACCCGATTAGTATGATGAAACTTCCTCGAAGGAAGTGGAAAACCCGTTCATCGGTTATGAGCGAAGATGTCCTTATACCCAGTCGGTATGATAGATAGTTGAAAATATATTTTGTCGAAAGTGCTCTCCCCTGACTATGTGCCACTACTTAAACAATATGGGAGACCTTCTTAATGGGAGCTCGAATAGCTCTTATAGGTTAGGGGCCTCGATTTTGAAACTTGGGGGCTAATATGCCCGATTTTGAAAATCTCGAACAGTGGGCCATAGGCCAATTGGCACGAGTAGGAGCTCGTAAACAAACATGAGATATATGCCATAAAACTTTAAGGAAATGAATTGTTTGGCCATGGTACTAAGACATGACCGACATATTCAGTCAACTAGTGGCAGTGCGACATGATAGGTCTCCGAACTAGTTAAGACAAACAGCTGCAGGTTGAGTTAATAGTCGGGGTCGTTGGACCAGTGGCACCACAGATTATAAGGCATGAGATGAAAATGCTGATATTACATGCATTGTGTGTGTGGGACCTTCAAGATGCCCAAGAGGGGTAGTGATGTCTCCTAGGGCCCTAGACGACCTAGGGGATATAAGGGCAGTTCATCGGACCAGATGACCTTGCAAAGCTCGACGTAGCTTCAAGCGCACAAGACTAGGGTGGGTCGGGATGAGGTCTCTGTCCTCATACAGACACGGAGAATTGATTTTGGGATTGAGGGTCGGATGTCATGTACATCCACTAATTCTCAGGGTCGAAGTGGACGTCATTCTATTTAGGTGACCGATAAAGTCGCTCCAGCACTACTAGTGGGTTCAGTGGATGGGCTAGCTTGCGATTGTGTATTTTGACCTTCATGATGAAGGATGCGTGTTGTGTGATGACACACCGTAATTAATAAGAAATGGTGAAAAACTGAGATTTTTAAATTGGATAAAATCTAAAGGAAAATAAGGAGTTTGGCACACTCCAACTTGTAAATGTCACCCTCGGTAGGGTAAAGGTTTTAAAAACCAATATTTGAGGAAAGGATATTTTAAAAGAAGATAAGGAGTTTGGCACACTCTGATTAAAGTTGTTTTGTTTATGAAAACTCACTCCCAACCCCCACTCACTGAGTTGTAGAACTCACCCTCTCCCTTTTACCCCTTTTAGGAAACCAAGAGAAAACCAATCTTAAAGACTTCCATGTATAGGAACTATAAAATCAGGTATGTCTGTTTTTCAGTTTTGTATAATGTTATTCCAGGAAAGGTACAGGATTAAAGGATGTCATACTCCTCCTGGGTTTAAAAGAAGGGAAAACCCTTAGTAAACCGGGAAGACTGGGGAGTTGTTCATGGGGATCCGACCAAATCGGGTCGGGACGTGACAACTAGAATAGTATCATAGCCTATTTTCTTGAATACATTATCAAGAATATATAACATAGTAACTAGGAGAAAGTTTTAAAATTTTCAGATGGCTCCCAAGAGAGGAACCAATAAAACTAGGACTCATGTCGCCAACATTACACAACAATCTATTCCTGTAGGAAGACCACCCTAAAAGTTCTCCAATGCCTAAGGTGTACTAGAAAGTTATTGGAAATGAAACCACATAAGTGCACAAAAAAAGGGTAAGGAGTAGAGACTAATGTTGCATGAGTTTTGGGGACAAAACTCCTAAAAAGGTGGGGATTAATTGTAACACTGTGTTTTTAGTAACAAAAAAAAATTTAGAATAGAAAAACCAAATTGGTTCAGATGAACTCCATCCCATTAGAATACGGAAGTTAAGCGTGCTTGTGTGAGAGTAGTGCTAGGATGGGTGAAGTGTTAGGGATCCGATTAGTACTCTAAAGTTAAGCGTGCTTAGGCGAGAGAAGTGCTAGTATGGGTGACTTAGGAAGTATTCATGTTACATTCCCTCAATAGTTGTCAAACCATATTTTATTTAGTAACCCAAAATCTAATAATATACTAGCACTAATGCACCAGATCCTATCAAAATATTGAAGTTAAGTGTGCTTGGGTGAGAGTAGTGTTTATTGACTTATATTATAAGTTTAAAATTCAATTGATATAATTGGAATAAATAAAATGAAAAGTGTAAATTATTAGGGAAAAATAATGAGATATATATATATATATTAATCCTACTTCCCTAATGTAAATATCATAAATACCTATATTTATTTATTGAAATTAATACTAATAATTTAATACATATATTTAATTATTTGAATTAATATTAATAAATTCTCATCAATTTCCCGAGAATAATGACAAAATTAATACCGTAGTAATAAATACTCCCCATTTAATACACAATTCTACTCCTATATAAAGAGCTCATCCCCATTCATTCTCCTCACACTTGAAAACTCATTTCTCTCTCTAATACTCCATTTCCCGGTAAAGCTCGAACCAGATCTTTGACTTAGGCATTTTTCTTAACCTCAGAAGGAGAGGTCAGGCTCTTTAGATTCAGGAGGAAGTCAACTATCTGATAGCAACCTTTATTCAATCCGAGGAATGTCGAAGAAGCGCCGACATAATCAAAAAGTGAAACAGCTTCGGTAGACCGAAATTGCCCTATTTCAGCCTAGCTAAAATTAGCCGAATTCAGCCCTCCTCTAGCAAGCTCTCCCAACATCCCCACAACCCTTTTACGACCTCAACGATGCTAAAAGGTCAATAGTAGGAATTCTTGATCCTAGTGATATGTCCAAGAGGAGTAGTGATATGTCCTAGGGCCCTGGACGACCTGGGGGATATAAGGGCAGATTATCGGACCAGGTGACCTTGCAAAGCTCAACATAGCTTCAAGCGCACGAGACTAGGGTGGGGTCAGGATGAGGTCTCTGTTCTCATACGGATACAGAGAATTGATTTCACGATTGAGGGTTAGATGTCGCGTACATCCACTCATTCTTAGGGTAGAAGTGGATGTGCTTCTATCTAGGTGGCTAGTAAAGTCGCTCCAACGCCACAAGTGGGTTTAGTGGACGGGCTGGCCTGCGATTGTGTGTTTTGACCTTAATGATGAAGGATGTGTGTTGGGTGATGACACACCGTAATTAATAAGAAATAGTGTAAACCAAGATTTTTAAAGTGGATAAAATCTAAAGGAAATTAAGGAGTCTGGCACACTCCAACTTGAAAATGTCACCCTCGGTAGGGTAAAGGTTTTAAAAACTAGTATTTGAGGAAAGGATATTTTAAAAGAAGATAAGGAGTTTGACACACTCTAATTAAAGTTGTTTTGTTTATGAAAACTCACTCCCAACCCCCACTCACTGAGTTGTAGAACTCACCCCCTCCCTTTTACCCATTTCAGGAAACCAAGGGAAAACTAATTTTAAAGACTTCCCTATATAGGAACAATAAAATCAGGTATGTCTGTTTTTCAGTTTTGTATAATGTTATTTTAGGAAAGGTACAGGATTAAAGGACGCCTTACTCCCTTCGGGTTTAAAAGAGGGGAAAACCCTTTGTAAACTGGGAAGAGTGGCAGGTTGCTCACGGGGATCTGACCAAATCGGGTCAGGGCGTGACAGTATTGCTCTCATTGCGAGGCCTTCCTGGATCAAATCAGGCTTCAATTGATGACCTGAGTAGTGCAAATTTTAGTGTTAAAGTTTTTGCAGAATTCGGCCGTGCACAATGTTTTTCGGCAAAGGGTGGTGGAGAGAGCTTACCTTCTTAGCTCAGTGGGAGGTTGGGGCACCTCGTGGGGCGTAGGGGGTCTGGCTTCGCCGCAATTGGCCGAGGGAAGGCTCAAAGTGGGCGGCAGGGGGCTAGTTGGTTTCTAGTTGAGGAGTGGCAACACTGTTTGAGCTTCCTCGCTTCTCCTCGGCGGCTATTAGGCTTAATGCAAGGTGTGGGTGGGTAGAGAACTTCCTCCTAATTCCAAAGGCACCCAATGTGGCTTCGGAGGTTGAGAAAAGTCCTGTCGTCGGAGCTCTAGTTCGCTGCTCACCAAAAAACTCACTCTTCTTCTTTTTCGCTCGATTATGGGATGCTAAGAAGGAATGAGGGGGTGCTCTTTATATAGGGAGCTTGGCAACTGTTCACGCTACTCGCCAGCGTAAGACTCGACCTCTAACTTGGCCGTCGGAGACCTAACCGGAGTATTTTTTGAGTCGCCGGAGACTCCAGCTTTTCCGGCGACTCCCTATGTCACGCCCCGACCTAGTTTGATTGGATCCCTATGAATAACCTGCCACTCTCCTGGTGTAAGAGGAGTTTCCCCCTTCTTTAACTCAAGAGGAGCCAGACGTACTTTTAACCTTGTTCCATGGGAAAACATATATCAAATAAAATGCAAGCTTAAGAGAATTTAAGCATACCTGACAAAGGGTAAGGTTTGGTGTCATCCGTAGTCATTTTCTCTATTTCTTGAAAAGGGATAAAAAGAGGGTTTAGTTTCTACAACTTAGTGAATGGGTATTTTTTTAAAAAAAATTAAACTTTCGATGAAAATAGTTTTCAAATTATAGTTTGCCAGGCTCCTTAATTCTTTTAAATTTTCCCATCTTCAAATTTTAGTTTTCAAAATCATTTCTCATCACAACGATGTGTTTATAAACCAACACATGCCCTTCATCATGAATGAATATACAATCGCAGGCCAGCCCGTCCACTGAACCCACTTGTGGCGTCGGAGCAACTTTATCGACCACCTAGATAGAACCACATCCACTTCTACCCTCAGAATGAGTGGATGTTTGCAACATCCGACCCTCAATCCCATAACAATTTTTCATGTCCGTGTGAGGACAAAGACCTCATCCTGTCCCTACCCCGGTATCTTGCGCTTGAAGCTACGATGAGCTTTGTAAGACTTTTGGCATGACTAATTGCCCTTATATCCACCAGGTTGTCTAGAGCCCTGAGACGCATTACTACCCCTCTTGGGCATCTTGAAGGTCCAATAACACAGTGCATGACAAATCAACAGTTTTCACATGAGCCATATAAGATGTGGTGCCACTGGTCCGACGGTCTCGACTCTCAACTTGACCTACAACCATTTGTCTTAACTGGTCCGTAAACCTCTCATGTCACACTACCACCAGTCCATTGAGTATGTTGGTCTTGTCTCAATACCATGGCCAAATAATTCATTTACTTACATTTTCATGGCACATTAATAATGTTTGTTTACGAGCTCCTACTCGTGCCAACTAGCCTAGGGCCAATTGTTCGAGATTTTCAAAGTTGGGCATATTAGCCCTTAAGTTCCAAAATCGAGGCCTCTAGCCTATATGAGCTATTTGAGCTCCCATCAAGAAAGTCATCCAAAATTTTTAAGCAGTGGCACACAGTCAGGGGAGAGCATTTCTAACAAAATAAACTTTTCAACTATCCATCATACTAACCGGGTATGAGAACATCTCCACTTATAACTGACAAGCGGGTTTTTCACTTCCTTCTAGTAAGTTTCATCATACTAATCAGGTATGATCCACTTACAAATGGTAAGTAGATTTTCCGCGTGATTTCCACATCACTCTTTTCAGATGTGATGATTAAAATCCCACTTAGCAGTGAGTTTTCATTTTCAAGGTACTTATCATCCCAACTAGGTATGATATTAAATTCCACTCAACCGATCGTATAGTTTACTTCCTCTAATTCGACTTTCATCCTTTGTGAGCCTTGACTCAGTTGACATTTCTAATATCTCGTGTTCCTATATGGTATGAACATCTTTGTTCATTATCATTCGACTTGATAGCCTTCATTCATAATTAGTGGCTAAAAATATCTAACTTTTTAAATATTTGAAATTTGGTCTGTAAAGTTCTTTTTATTTCCCTTAAGACCCCAAATGCCAGTTTTTCTCCAAATTGAATCCAGAAGCTTTTAAAATCTCCCTTGGAAACTCAATTTATTCACTTTCACAAAAAGGGTTCTAGTTTTCCAAATTCTCAATTTGGTTTCCATTTTTTCCAAAATTACCATTTTGCCCTTTCTTTACAAAAATGGTAAGTTTTACCCCAAAAATTCTAAAATTTGCTTAATTGGTCCTCTAACACTTTTATCATGCCCAATTGACACTCAATTTTACAAAATTGTATTTTAGTCCCTCAAAATTTTTAAATCCCCAAAATTTCCCCAATTTCAACTTTCAAACCCAGTTGAATTTAATTTCATCAAATTAACCAATCAAACGAGTTTAATTGTTGAAATTGAAGTTAAATTGGAGTTCCTACATCTTTATACGATTTAATTGCACTTTGAATCGCAAGTTTTGATGTCGGAACAAGCTCAAATGGAGTTTCATCGAAAAATAGAACGTAGAGAGAAAGCTTCAAATGCTCACCATCGGGGATGTGACGGTCCGAGTTTTCAATCTGGGTAGATAGCTCTCCTCCTAATGTTACTCATAGGATCAAGAATTGCAACAATTGATGCCGAATTGGGTGAGAATTTTATCATCGAAACTCTTTCGGTTCTCTATCTAGCACCGGTCGGAAATTACAGAAGGCAGTCGAATTGGCTTACCTTTCAGTATTAATTCAGCTGTAAAAGGGCTAAGGAGGTGTTGGGAGAGCTTTGTTTGGTTTGAGGAGGGCTCAAATTGGCCAATTTCAGCTCGGCCAAAACAAGGCAGCTTGGGTCTATCGGAACTGCTTCAATGTTCGATCACATCGGTGCTTCTCCAACGACTCTCGGAGTGAATGGAGACTACCACTGTGTAGTTGACTTCTCCCCTGTTCTAAGGAACCATACCATGCCTTCTTTGGCTTGAAAAAGACCCTACATCAGAGCTCTGGTTTGAGCTTTGCTAGAAAACTGAGTAGGTGAGAGAGAGTGATGTTTCTAGTGTGGAGAGGATGAATGGAGAGGGGCTCTTTATATAGTGAGCTCGGGGACTCATCGATCATCCATTTGGCACCTTTATGACAGTCATTGATGGCCTAAAACATACTAAACAAAAACATTTCCTCTTTGTCAGTGCTACTTCGATTTTCTGGCGAGTGAACGGTGCTATCATTTGAAGGAAGAAGACGACATTGTTTTGAACCGGTCCTAACCGGGTTCAAAGCTTATACCAGCCAGTTGAGACGTGATTCGACCAAGTTTTTCAAAATTAAAAATTTACAAATTCATTATCTATCAAATGGCGGCCTCAATTCTCAAATTATAATTTTCTAAGCCACCTAGAAAAATTAATTTTGCATCTAGTTCAATAGTGGTTCAAACTAGTCTAACCGGTTCAAACCAGTCTAACCGGTTCAATCCAGTTCGGATCCGGTTCACCTGAACCGATTTGGGATCAATAAATTTCATCACTTATGTGACTCTTTAGGTCACTTGGGATCAATAAATTTCACAATTTGCCCTCTTTCTATCGGTTCCGGTTCAAAACCGACTCATTTCTTAAATTGGTTCAATATAGTTCAGATCTGGTTCATGCGAACTAGTCTGGTTTTTCTCTACCAATTTGTCCTAAGGTTAATGAACCCTTTTTGGTCACTCGAGAGTTTTAAATTCTCCAATTTGCCCGTTCCCCAATAATCAGGCTTGTGAACCAGTTCGGTTTTCTCACTCGATTTAACCGGTTCTTTTTCGATTTTTCCTTAACTCCAAAGAGTGGGGTTTACACACTCTCTCTCTCTCTCTCTCCTCTATCAGCGTTTGAAGGTTGAAGACGATGACATGGCGGTCGTGCCATCTGGCACGCTGTGATTGGTCAGTTTTTCTAACGTAGAACGCCAGTTCGGCCACTGCGTCAGTCGTTGACCCGTTGACCAGACACGTGGTAGCCTCTAATTGGCTGCTCGTGTCTACGTGGCATGCTGACAAGGTGCCATCAAGAGCTCAGACCATCACACCTCTGACGGTAATCTTTCGAAGTTTTCTCTCTCAACGTATAGTTTTCCAACTAAGTTTCATTTGAGCTCGTTTTAGACCCAAATTTTGCAATTCAAAGTTGAATTGGATTGTATAGAAGTGTGAGAACCAATCCATGCCATCAATTAGAGCAATGAACCCTATTTGAATGGTCAATTTGAAGAAATCAAATTCAGTTAGTAGAAATGGGTGAAATTTAGGGAAGAATTTGGGGGAAATTGGGGGTTTTGAAAAATTGAAGGACCTAAATGCAATTTCTCAAAATTAAATGTCAATTGGCAATGAGAAAGATGTTGGAGGACTAATTGGTCAATTTTTGAAAGAATTGGGACTAATTGGCCATTTTTAGAAGTTAGGGACAAACGGTAATTTCAGAAAAGTTGGGAACCAATTTGGAAATTTGGAAAATTTGAATCCCGTTTACAATTTTGAGAAAATTAAGTACTCAAGAGGGATATTGGAAACACCAGGGACTTAGTTAAAATAATTAAACATTTAGGGACCTAAAGTTAAAGATTATTGACTTTAGGGACTTAATTGCAATAATGCAAATCATGCCAATTCGTTCCTTATAGGGATATTCAAATCATGTAGGAATGAATTCAGATAAGGACGTGAACAAAGTAGCTCAAGCATGATTTGGAAAGTTGACTGGGGATGAATACATCACAGTTATCGGGTGAGTGGGACATTTTATACATCATATCTGGTTAGGGTGATGAGAAATTTTAAGCTAAAAACCTACTTACCACTTGTGAGTGAGCTTGCTTACACTTAATATCCTATTGGGATGATGAACACATTTTAAAAAGTTAAAAAAAAAACCTATTTATCGGTTGTGAGTGGGAATTTTATAAATCATACCAGTTGGAATGATGGACACCCTTTATAAGAAAGGACAAACTCACTTACCGGTTATAAGCGGACCTACCTCTATCATCACACCCGGTTGATGCAATGAGTACTTGAAACTAAAAGAGATTTTGTCAGAATTGTTCTCCTCTAACTATGTGCTATTGCTTAAACCATCTGGGAGACTTTCCTAATAAGAGCTAAAACAGCTCTAACAAAGCCCGTGGACTCGAATTTGAACTTATAAGGTTAAAGGCCTAGTTTTGAAAAAATACGTGAAGTGGGCCTGAGGCCAGTGGGCACAGGCTGGAGCCCGTAAACAAATATGAATAGGAAGAGCTATGGAAACTCTCATTAAAAGTGAAAATGTTTGTGTGATTCGTCACGGTACCAAATCAGGACCGATAAGGCTCGATGGGCTAGTGGCAGTGTACTAGGATTAAGTCGACGGACCGGTCAGGCAAACAACTACAGGATAAGTCAAGTGTCAGGGTCGTTTGACCGTCAGCACCAAAGATAATGATTATATATGAAAACTATTGTTTGTGTATGCACTATGAATCAGGACCATTAAGATACCCAATAGGGTAGTGATGGATTCCAAGGGTTGTTGTACGCAATCAGGGAAGGAGAATATATTGTGTTTGGGCTTCTCGTTGTACCAGTTAGTTATGAAACTACTGTGTTGGGAATTATTGTGCATGAGACTAGGGTAGAGGCGGGATGAGTTCTTCATTCTCATACGGACACGAAGTTATGTTGAGTTTGAGGGATTGACACCTGTGGCGCCAATCATATTCAAGGTAAAAGTTAGAGACTTCTATAATGGTGAACGGTAAATACAATACGATCCACAAGTTAGTGCAGAAACTAAGAGTGAATATAGGAAGTGTTATTAAGAAACTAAGAGTGAACTAGGAGAAGTGTTGTTAAGAAATAAAGGGTGAATAAGAGAAAGTGAATAAGAGAAAGTTTTGTTAATACGGTTAGTTTTTCGAAATAAAAAAATACATAATATTTGGAAGGTACATGAATACACATTGTGATCATAAGTTATTCACATGATTGGTTGAGTAACAAATTTTCAAACAAAGATATTCATTTGAAAAGTTCTTGGATGTAACATACATCTTTCAAAAGATTAGTTTAGTAATTAACTTTCGACCAATGTTACATTTTAAAAATATCCATCTATGTAATGAGTATTAAATATTTTAAATAAGTTATAAATGCTTTTGTATATGGTTAGTTTTGAGTAAAATATAAAACATGAACACTTAAATGTTAGTATTTTCACTACTAAGCGTACTCCATAGCTCTCCAATTTTTTTTAGGAAAGGAGTGAAAGAAGACAAATACGATAGTTGGATTGATTTTTTTTACTAGCTCTAAGATCGATGTATGAATTCTCTAATATAATACATGAAATTTAAATGGATAAATTTTGAACTATATAGCAAAACTTTATATTATGAATATTACTTCATCAATATACTATAGTATGGCAGATACCTATTTAGTACTGAGAACTAGTGACAGTTTGTCATTTAGGTATAACATTCGAACATTTAGGTATAATATTCGAACTATGGGTCAGGGCTTAACACAGCACCAGTCGGAATTCTAACTCAAGATACTCACTACTCGTTGATATATGGAGTAAATATTGTTGTTCTACTAAATTAACAAATTTTATCCCCAAGAATTTTTAGGCAAAAAGGGCTAACAAGTAAAGAGAACTGCAATCTACGATTAAACAAGTTGAAAGCATTTGACGAAAATAAAACTTAACATTATTAAACTCGAATGTTGTAAGAGTTTAATAATTACATTAACTTCAAGTGGGCGATCTAGTGGTCATGCATATCAATTATGGTTACACAACCCACTAGAAATAAGTTTATCCTAAAATGAGATAAGCGAGTTGAAAATTAACTATTTCAATATATAATTCTTAAAACTTTATTATACGAAAACATGTAATAATATATGTTGAAGTACCGTATAACTTGATCTATTAAGAAGGTATATAACCAATTTTATCAGTCTTGTTAAGGTTAAATCAGGTCGAAGGAACAAGCATCATGGCAACATAGGGCGGTTATTGTATAGAGGGACTACTTTTCAATTGGAGCCTGATGTCACACATGGTCATCTTGTGTGCGCTTCAGGGGGGAGATGGGCAATGGAAGACTATGCCAAAATACTTCCCACCTTCTTCGCCCATTCCTAATATTTAAAAATTTTATAACTAATTACAAAATATCACCTAGGTTTTATTTAATAATATTGGTTAAATAATAATCAATATAGGGAGGATATCCAACTTTTACAAAAGTGCATGATTTAGTATATTAATACATTAACATTTTCCTAAAGAAATTATCAAGATATTTCCCCGTACCACTTGGATTCAAGAAAATAACAAGTTAGGTATATGATTACAAATACATAAGCTTTATATCCATCTGGCCACAAACTGTATAATATATCATCAACTGCATGTGCAAGTTAGTCCATAGTCTCTCGAACACGGAGCCATTGGCATAAAACAAATGAAATTATTTTCGATATGAATATATAAGTAATGATTTTGGAAAACTTCTGGAGATTCAATGTGTGAAGGGGATATTCTCAATGGAGAATCCCTTAATCTTTCATGGTGAGTGTGAAAAGGAACCTATTGTTCAAAAGCGCCACCGTCTTGTTGGGTTGATCAGCATTTAGATTGACGCCCGCCAAAGGTGGGACTGGAGATGGACTTTTAACGCTCTACCTGCATTATTACAAATATTTTTTTTCTCCATCGTAGTATTTAAGGGAATAAGCTGCATAAAAATCCATGATAAGAGTCTACGCATAACCTCTTATTGGATGTCTTATTCATCTCATGCATGCTATTCAAAAGAAACTCTTTCATCATAAAGCGAGAAGAAAGAAGTTGTAGCTTTACTTGCAAGGCGAGATATAGAATGGATGGACTCATTTACCAATTAATTAGTCAAACGGGCATGCAATTGGCTGCACGCCGATCTGATATAGATTCTGAGTAGTGGGGATGATCATCTTAGGGTTAGCTGAATCTTATTATAAGTGAAAATAGGCAGCTGGGTGGGGTGTAGGGCAGGTGGCCCATGGAGACTACTCTTGTGGTCAGCTATAATAATTAGCTCCATTTTTTAACGTATATATAAACTATAATTAAGGCTGAATACATTTACAATAGAAGGGATGAAACTAACTGCAAGCACCAGTTTGCATTATAAGCCCTTTTATTGTTCTCGCAAATCAAGAGGTTAAGAAATGGAGGTGACAGCTTTTCCATGGATTAATTAAGACGTATATGAAGAATTTGTGCGTCCATGAGAGGTGGTACATATGAGCTCCTGCCCCTCTCCCTACAAGTAATATTCTCTGTCCTCCCTCATGAGAGCTATAGGGGCGAGGACCTCCATGACTGCTGTCTCACTGCTACGCACCATCCATGGATATCTCAAGAAGCCACGGAGATTTGCATTCCTTCCTCCTTGACGGCCATAAAACTCACCCGCTTCTTCTGCATTTTATGAACAGAAGACAGACATGACTAAAAGCAATGGGACAATTCATTTTATTCTTTTTCAGATCATATAGGTTTACTGAATGATATATAGACAGCATAGCCATAATTTGAACCCAGTGAAATATGTATATATATATATACCTCACGTTTCTTTAGACCTTCATGATTCCTCCTCCCATGGCTTGAATGATGTTCCTGTTGCTGCAACGAGCTGCTCCCCACACTTCCTTCCTCGCTTAGATTACCGCCGTCGTTCTTCTGGCCAGCGGCGTACAACTTCATGATTTTCTCAGCCGCTTCAGCTTCGTCTTTGCTCTCTCTCATCAACTTCTCCACTTCTCCCTTAGGAAGCCTCAGCCTCAACCTCGTGCCTGAGCTCCCCACCGCCCCATCGCTGCCATCGTTATTCCCATGCGGTGCCGCCTTCGCCATGAAGGAGAGGTCCGAAGTGGATCTCCGAGACAGCATGAGGTTCTCGAGCCTGTCCTTGGCGCTCATGGTTATCCCCGATCGGACTCGCCTCGGGATACCCTTCTCTTTCGGAAGCTCCACCAGGAAGTACAGTCGCCTCGGCCGCAGCAGCTGATGCTCCAGCAGCGGCTTCGCCCTGACGCCGTAGTGCTTCACGTTCTCGGAGTCCAGCAGCACCAGCCCAGGGTGGTCCTTCAACACCTCCCCAGCCGCCACCGGGGCCTTGAACTTCAAAGTCTCACCTGTGATCTTCATCACCTTGGCCAGCTTCCTGTCTCCTCCTCCAATGGCGTTGCCCATTGAATCGAGAGAGTGTGTAGAAAAAAGCTCCAACGGGATTGATTTGATCTCTGTGCACTGTATCCAATTGGGTATCACTTGATGCTTATAATTTGGTGGGTTGTCGGCAACAACTGAGCTGATGAAGTATATATGGATCGTTAAAGTTTGTTGAGGGGAGCACTGGTCAATAAAGAAGCAAAATTTGAATATCTTTTGTCAAAGCGTTTGACAAGTCTCCGAATTTGATTTCCAAAAACAATTGCACCGGATTTTGTCCTGTCGTGGCTACGGTGGCAATTACACGTACACTGACTATTTTTGTCATTGTTTGATGGATAGACATCCATGGATGAGTAGCCCTTGATGATTTTCTTAAATACGATATATTAAAGAAAAGAAGGTTAGTTGATTTAATTATATTATTCGTTAAATTACAATTTTACGTACAAATTTTGAACATTAATAATTTTGCATTAAAGGTTTAAAATATTATACTTTAACTTAAAATTTGTGATAAAATAAATATTTTATTAACAATTTTAAGTTTTGTTAAATCATTAAATTACACTAACAAGTATTTAACTATTTTTCATATATATTATCACATCATCATTTTTATTTGAGTCATATCAAATTAAAAAAATATATTTTATTCTAAATCATAATCTAATAAATTCAAGTATTAATTTCTAATATGTTAATTTATATATAAATATTTTATTTAACTTAAATTACATATAAAATTTTAAAAATATATATGTATTATATATACTTTTTAATTAATAAATTTTATATATAATTAAAATTTTATTTAATAAATTTGAAATAATAAATAAAATATTTTACATAAATATATTTTAATTCTCTATAATTATAATTTTTTTAAAATAAACTATATAATTTTAGTATTACTGTTAAATTTAAGTTAATTATTTTGTACGATATCATAATTTATATATAAATATTTTATTTTATTTAAATTATATATAATTTATATTAAATATTCTTTTAAATTTTATTTATTTTGTATAATAAATAAAATAAACTTTTATTCAAATATAATTCACTCATTATAGAATTTTAAGTGATAATGATATAATTTTGCTATCAATAAAATGTCAAATAAAATATTTATTTATAAATCAAGATATCATATAAATATACAGGGTAAGTTTGATATTTTAGTGTTATTAGGGATAATAATAGATATATTTAAGTAAAATATTAAATTTACTATTTTAAATTAATTAAATATAAAATTATTTTTACTCTTTTTTCATTATATATACTGGGAAGAGTTATTAGATTATTATTTAAACTAAATTATATATTTTAAGTTAATTCCTTATCATCAATAATTAGGATGTTTGGTTTTCCCCACAAAAAGCAAAAGGGAGTTCAATTCTATGTAATTAAACTATAATTTAACCATTTATCCCATTTATGAATGCATCTATGCAAGAAGGCCCTTGTACACTGAAGAGTAATGCTTATGGAGAGGGGCAAGACTGGCATCCAGAATCAGAATCAGAATCAGATGATGTGATTAGTAGTGATAAAAGCTTCTCTAAAATTTATCTTTATTTTCATTTCGTTCTTTCTATCTTTGTAAGTGTCAGGTAAATGCGTAAAGTACCGCTAAAAACACGCTTGGATTAATCGATAATCACGGCGGAGATTCGAAGAAGTAGATCCATCTTTCAGTTTGTCGGCTTTGACTTTCGGGTTTGAAAATTTTTAACGCTGATGTCCCATCGCTATATCCATGCACTCACCTTCGATGCTCAATCATCCACATGGCACGCATAGCGGCTCCATGGATACAATCTGAAACACGACACCACCGGCATCCAACTAATCTCTAAACTTGTAACGTGTACTCCAACCGATCAAGACTGGCCGGGGTTTGTCTGGAATGGATCGAGTCCGACGACGTGGGAAATCTCCGGCCATCAATATGGCTCTGGTTTAGTTCAACGAAATTGTGCGTTGCTCCCCAATTTCGATCATGGAAACAACAATCTCATCGATACTAGTGAATGACGTCATAATTCAATCACGTAAACTAATTAAAAAAGAAAGTTTTGCCTACTGTTGAACTCTAGGCTGGAAATTAATAGATTATATATATATATATATATATACACATATAAGTTTGTGTTCATTTCCCATGACTTAATATATTTATATAAAGAAACTTTTTTTGGCTTACCCCTCAAATATCTGATAATAGAAAATCGTAAATTTATTATATCTATTAATTAGAATTCAAAAGTCATTAAAAAAAAACTGTAGAGTATATCAAATCTCTCTTAATAGGGATAACTTCTTTGGTAAGTATATGTGTTCCGCGTGTATGAGGAAGAGAGATGCGTGCTTAAGATTTGCTGCCTTTCAGATTAATTTTGTTGGTCCCAAACTTGACTTTCTCTAGAAAGTTGAACGCTTGTATATGTAAAAAAAGGAAAGGGCTTATACTTTATGCATGCATGATATGATATGATATGCTCTCAATACCTCCCATTAACAATATATTATGAAAGAATTCTTGGTATTGGCCAGTGGCCTCCCCCTGTCACCATTTTTTAACATCAAGTCTTCAGATGTGTTCTTTTTTATTATTTTAATCACGTTCATTTGATTCCATAATATTAATTTTCTATTACTACCACCGATATAAAAGTAGAAATGATAGTGATGATGAGTCATCAAACCCACAAAATTTTAGTTATTTATAAGGTTTTATATCATTACACTATCCACTCATTCTTCATTACATAATATATTTGAGTTTTTAGATTAATGCAGGGCTAATATGGCCATTATAGGGGACGGGCATATGGACCCAAAGCATAACAGTGTCTCTTCTAAGGGAAGGGAGACTAAAAATGCAGTCAATCGGGGGTCGCTGAACTCATGACCTTGAAACGTCTCTCAAGTCAGCACACCATCGATGTCATCCTGGTCCTTATCTCAATTGGCTTTTGATCATTGACCAACCGCTGGATGTACAGTTCTTGGTGGCTGCAGAAACCCTTCCGCCATGGAAGGAACACCAAACAAGATTTATTCACGACGAATTGTGAGATCCTCAACATAAGAGTCTTGTCAGCATTCAACTTCCTCTTAGGAGTTCCTGCATATGGACTTCCAATGGTGATAATATAATAAACAGCCCCTGAAAGTTGAATAACATAAGATCTGGACGTCTCGTTTCGCGACTCCAATGTTGTCTGCATGTTAATTCGGTCAAAAAGATCACATGCAGTAGGTTGTGATTAGTCTTCATTTACAATTACTAGCGGCAAAGAGAAGGAAATAACAATATGAGTCTATTACCTCTTCATCCCCTAATTACTACATAAGTTATTTTTAATTTTATATGTTAATATATGCATATACATTTTTCTCTATTTGTATAAAAACTCTCAAAGTTATAACTGGTTGTTAAATTTAAAATTGCATGAGTATACATAAACTATTTCCAATGTTACACATTGATACATATATTTTTTCTCCATCGGTACCAAAATTTTATGAAATTGTAAATATTAGTACAAAAATAAGCTTGATGCTTTAAATTAGTATTTGTATGTTCCTTGTTATAAAAAATCTATTTAGTTTTTTTTATACAATTTATCAATTTTATTTCGACAATATTGTAATTATTATTAAAGATATTTTTGAATTTTAACAAGATGGACTTTTACAAGTTCTAGTGCTAACTAGAAATAAATATTTTATACTAATTTGTTCCATTTCAAATAATTTATATGCTAACATTGGTAAACAATACTGATCAAAGCTAAATATTACAAGTAATGAAAGATAAAGCACAAGTGCTTTACTTTTCTTTTACTTGTAAGTGGCCTTGTCAGCATGCCAACAACACAGTCCAAAGATGAATTCTTCTATCCTATTATCCATTTTAGTAGACAATATTGAAAATTGATAATAAATTAACTAAAATATAAATATTACAAGTAAAAGTTAACATTATAATTTTTAAATTAATATAAATTCAATAATTTGTCAGTACAAATGACTCTATTGGTAAACTTATATTAAATATTGGAGTATAAAAATAGAGAGAATTTATGTTTATGATAATTTTACCATTTATTAGAGATATTCCACCCAATCTGGATTAATTATATGAGTAATTTTATTTCTTAAAAATTAAATTCAAACTTATATCTCTCTTCTTCAATTTATTATAATGGACTCTTAATTTGTCGGATTACTTTTTAAAGAGTTAAGGTAAGTATTGGATCCAAACAATGATTTTGAAAATATTTTTCAACTCCAAAGTGTGAAGGGGATATTCTGAGTGGAAGATCTCTTTCATGGTGTGAAAAGAAACTTATTGGTGAAAGGCTACCTGAGTTGATGTTCATCAGATTGGCCGCCACCAAAAAGTGGAGTTAGACTTTTAGCGCTCAACTTGGATTATTGCATTATTATGTTACGAGGGAAAAGTATACAACCATTAGAAAGTTGCTTACAACAATTTGATGCAAAATCTTGAAAAAAATGCTCTCTCGCATAAAATAGAACATGTCTAAATCCCTATCTTTCATAATAAACTATTAAATTTTTACTAATGATATCGACCGTTATTAAACCAATGTCATCAATATAATAAAGGGACTCGGCATTATGAAATCCTAGTTACACAACGATTTAAAAAATATTTAAAAGTATGACTATGAATGGGCACGTTCTAGGTATATATAAAAAATATTATTATATTATTTTAAATAGATATAATATATGTAATATAATATTAAATAGTTAAAATTATATTATATATATATTTTTAGTATTATTTATTTATATATTTATATTATTATTATTAACCTATAAATAGAAATATTTATATATAATTAATTGAGTTATTAATAAATAATTAGTCCATATAGTCTATCAAACTTATTTTTTTAACATTTTTACTACACTCTTTTATATTCTTATATTTTATAAAAATCATTGTATCACATTTATTATATTTATGATAGCATCACCCATATAACTACTAATTTCTATTTTTCTTTAATTATTTACTTAATAATACTTAGTGTAGCTTACAAATTAAATAAATCAATATAAGTTATCATGTTAAAAAATGTCCACCATTCTCTCTACTCTCCATACTTTTATTGCTATTTTTCATCTTAAATTAGATATTATCTCAACCCTAATAAAAGAATAAACACAAATAATAACTTGAATTCGTGAGTCCGACAACATCAAATTTGCTTAAGTCTCACTTTTATTATCAGTCTAAATCTACCCTAATAAATTATAGATTGAGGATTTACCCTAATAAATTATAGATCGAGATTACGTAAATATTTTAATTCACATAATACGAGTTTTAATCAATTCGCTTACTTTGGTATCGCATAACAATATGTCACTCGACCAACTTTTTAGCCTCGAGAGCCTATTTGTCAAATTTGTGATAAACACGAACATTCAACTCATTATTGTTCTTTCTATAAATTTAAGACTCTCTCCAACTCTCAAGTTCTCTTTACTTATGGTAATGAAGCTAGTACGGATCATCTTAACTGTTTTGTTGATTCATGAGTGACCACTCATATCACTAATAATTTATCTCAAATGTAAAATAAGACATTTCCTAAGAATTTGTTAATTATAGACGGGACAAGTTTAACCATTTTTATCCTCAAGATCTACTTCTCTTAGATCTTCTATGGTGGATTTCATTTTAACCATATCTATTATTTTACTCAAATTTTCCTTAATTTACTCCATTTTTCCAATTTACTAAAGATAATACTTGATATTTTGAATTTTACTCTACTCACTTGCTTATAAAAAATATTTTTTTTACCAAAAGTTGTTGCGCACTCGCAAATGAGTATTGTACTGTTTTCGTACTAGTCGTACTTTTTTTTATGTTATCTCTAGTTATTTGTGTAACTCATACTAAACCTACTATATTTAGTACATCTTACTTTTACTATTGTTAATAGTGTATTTTCTAAATATTTATCAGTAAAAGCTATCTCAACTTTATCATTACCTAATTCATATTCTTATGACAAAATCTCAACATTATTTCCTTTTAACTCACCATATCAGCACTCATTCTCTTGTACTAATTCATACCAACGTTCCTGTTACATCTCACACATTTCATTTTTACTATGTTTAGTTCCTTGATTACTATAATATGTTCTCGTGGTTATTTATCATGAAAATGTGTTAATATATTTTATCTATTTTTTAGTCATTCGTTTGTAAGTTAAAAATTTGCTCCCCTGCAAAATTAAAATTTTTTAGTCAAATGGTGTCAAATAATTTATTTCTACCTCCTTTTGGTATGAACTTTAGCTTGTTAGCATTGGTCACAGCCTTTCATGCCCACCCACACCCCAACAAAATAGATTAGCTAAGTATAAATATTGTTATATTGTAAACATGAGACTCACTCTCTTAATTCATTCTCATGCTCCTTCAAAATTTTGGGATTTTTCCTTCAATACATATGTCCATCTAATTAATCACATTCTTACTCGGTCTTCAGGATTTCGTTCTACTTATGATATACTTCATCATACCCCTTCTAATTATAAATCTATGCATGTGTTTGGGTGTCTCTATTTTCCCTACTTTTATCCCTATTTGTCTCACAAACTTTAGTGCCGGTCCACTCCTTTTATTTTTCTTGACTATCCTTCTCATCATTTCGAATAACACATTTTGGATCTTCGTACTAATCACATATTCACCTGTCGCACTATTATTTTTAAGAAAACAATATGTCCCTTCTCAACAGACAATATGCCTCCCCCCGCTTCTGTGGAGTGCTATGATGTTCCCCTCCCGACCCCCCATCCTGTCCCGACTCTGGTTTTCAGACTCAAGTACGTCAACTCCCTCTTCTCCCACTACACATGTTGACCCTCCTTCTCCAACTGTCTCTCCTACCGACCAAGACCCTATTGTGGCACATCCTCATATGGTCACTCACTTGCAAGATGACTCTTTGCCCCCGTGACGTTTTACTATTGACCCTTCTATATTTTTTATCACTCCACAATAATCTTGCACTTACGCACATGCCTATCATCATGCCCCTTGGATGCATGCCATGCAAAAAGAATTATTTGCCCTTCTCTACAATTGCATATAGGATTTGATGCTTGCACTGCCTAGTCAACTCATTATTGGTTGCAAGTGGGTCTACAAAATCAAAGAAAATCTTGATGGTTCTATTGCTCGATACAAGGCTCGTCTCGTTGCCAAAGGATTTTTACAGCAACATGGGTTTGATTATGATGAGATCTCCAGTCCTATTATTAAGCCGATTACCATTCGAGTGATTATTTTTATTACTGTTTCACTTCATTTTTCCATTCGCCAGTTGTATGTTAATAATTTGTTTATTCATAGCCATCTTGCTGAAGAAGTCTACATTGCAACAGCCATTAGCTTTTGTCGACTCTTTTTTTCCTCATTATGTCCGTTAACTTCGTAAATTAGTTTATGGTCTCAAACAGGCATGTCGTGATTGGTTTATGTGCCTTAGTTCTTTTATCACTCAATTGAGTTTTCATAATTCTATTGTAGATACCTCTTTTTTCATTTATTGTACATCCACATTCATCATATTTTAATTCATCTATATTGATAATATTATTATTACTAGATCTCCCAATGCCACTCTACAACATGAATTCTCCATCAAAGATATGGGCTCTCTCCATCATTTTCTTGGTATTGAAGTTCACAATCATTGTCATGCCACGACCCGGTTTGGTCAGATCCCCGTGAACAACCCACCACTCTCTCGATTTATTCAAGGTTTTCCCTTTCTTTAAATCGTGAGTAGTAAGGTGTCCTTTGTACCTGTACCTTTCCTAGAATAATATTAATCAAAACTAAATGAATTAAATTCGCATATCTGTCTTGCAGGTTTAGCTAGCGGGAAGTCTACAGGTAGGTTTTTCCCTTGGTTACCTGTAAAGGGGTAAAGGGAAGGGGGGGGGGGGGGGGGTGAGTTCGACAACTCAGTGAATGAGTATTTGAAACATGAGTTTTTTTAAAACAGTTTGAATTGGAGTGTGTCAGACTCCTTATTTTCTTAAAAATTATTTTTTCCTCAATTTCTCAGTTTTCAAAACCATTAATCATCATTATCCACAGTATGTGTGTTTAACAACCAACATGCTCTTTATCATGAAGGGATCACACATTCGCAAGGCAGCCCATCCACTGCACCCACTTATGGCATCGGAGGACTTTACTGGCCACCTAGATAGAAGCTGTCCACTTCTACCTTGGGAATGAGTGGATGTATGCGACATCCGACCCTCAAACCCGAAAAGAAACTCTGTGTCTGTATGAGGACAGAGACCTCATCTCGACCCCACCCCGGTCTCGTGCGCATGAAGCTACATTGAGCACCCCTCATTGTTGGCATGACAAACTGCCCTTATCTCCACCATGTTGTCCAGTAGCCCCACCTATATTAAGCTCATAACACCAGAGATTGTATGAAGAGTTCACCTGTGTGTTTGGACAGCCTCACCTCACTCCTGAGGTGTACACCAATCCTCAAGATGAGCTTGTGGAAGTACAATCTCATCCTCTCCTACTAACGTTCCTCCTACCACCCCCACATGGGAGCAATTTGAGGAAAGATATACGGAGGGATACCTAGCTCCACATCTAATCAACGAGAAGAAACAAGACTTCCTCTGACTCCGATAAGGGCTTAACTCTATCTCGGAGTATGAAACCAAGTTTAACGAGTTAAGACCCTAGCCGGACTTGTGGATGTTTGCCAATGATTTGTGGACGGTCTTAATATGGACATACGAGACCGAATGGGAGTACTAGAACGCCTCATGGATTTAGCTGCAGTCATCAGCATGGCCCATGAATGTGAGCGTCTAGTATAGACGAGATTCCACTGGGTAGAACAAACTAGTAGGAAAGAGGAAGAAGGCCAGGACAGCCAAGAAAGACAAAAGGAGCCAGGTGGATAGAAATGGAGAATAGGAATGGGGTTCCCTAGGACAACAGAAGGTTATCATACATAAAGAGAGATAAATACAACCTCGCCAAGAAAAAGGCCCTATTGTTCCAAGTGCCAAAAAATTCATGAAGGTCTATGCCGAATATGCTACGAATGTAGACAACCTGGCCACTTTGCGTAGAAGAGCACTAGATAGAGGGCAAGACATCACCACTACATTGAGAGTCCCAACTAGAGTATACAACCTTACCCAAGAGAAAACACAAAAGGACCCTAGTATCGTAGTTAGTACTTACCAAAATTCCCTTGAATAAATATAGCTAAAGATTGTAATTTGTTTTCATCATAATAAATTTATATTTCTTTAAAGATAAACTTGTGATGCAAGTAGGAGGAAATACAAACAATGTACCCACTAAATTTCGAGGAGGAAACGGGAAAGAATGGCATCTAAGTGTGTCATTTTGAGGATAGATACACTTAAGGACACATAGAATTTCAGAAGAAAAGGCGAAGAATACTACCATGGAAGGAAACCCTGGGGAATCATACATATCCTAACTAAGAGGTAATGGAACCAAGTGACGAGGGATAAGGATATGAGTTTGCAAAGGAAGTGCATGCTGAGGTGAAAGAATTAAGGGAGGCATGCTAGGATGATCCAAGGAAGTAAGTTAAACCCAAGGGAACGATTTGACAGCTTGGACTCTCAATTTTGAAAATTTGAGCAAAAACCCTCAAGAGGAAGAATCCTACCCTAAGTTGAGGAGGAAATGAACATAAGGATATCCATTTGGACTTGTGGGTAATACATGCCTAGTTATGATGAACTCCAAGAAGTGAGTAAACAACGAAAAGGAAAAGACATTCCTTAAGTGCCTAATTCAAAGGGGCTAAGTGAAAGAACAAACAAAGTGTTGGCATGTCAAGTAAATCTTGAGTTAACATTAAGGGAAATTATTTTTGATGCAAAGGATGTTGATTAAGTTTTGGGGACAAAACTCCAAAAAGGGGGGAGAATTGTAAACCACATCCCTTTAAGACAAGGAAATCGGGAAAAGAACCAATCAACCCGAGTGAGAAAAATCGAACCCATTCACAAACCCGATCATCAAGAGAACTGACAATTTGGGAAATTTACAACTCCTGAGTGACCCAAAGGGTTCATAATATCTTGGAAAAGAACCTTAGAACGAATTGGAAGAGAAATATCATACTGGTTCAGGTGAACCGGATCCAAGCTGAATTGAACTGGTTTATGAACCGAACCCATAGGAAGAGGGCAAACTAGGAAATTTATTGATCCTGAGTGACCTAAAGAGTCACAAAGTCATGAAAAAGGACTTTATGATAAATTGGATATGAAAACCAAACTAGTTCAAGTTAACCGGATTGAACCGATTTAGACTAGTTTGAACCAGTATTGAACCGAATGCTAAATTCATTTTTCTAGGTGGCTTAGAAAATTCAAATTAGAGAATTGAGGCCACCATTGGATAGAGAATAAATATAGATGAATTTAAAATTTTTTAATTTTTGAAAAATTTGGTCGAATCAGGCATAAACCGACTGGTTTTAGCTTTGAACCTGGTTCGGACCGGTCCGGTACGAAATAGTGTCATCTTCTTCCTTCATATGACAACACTATTCACTCCCTAGAAAATCGAGCAGCGCTAGCGAAGATGAGATGTCTTCGACCAGGGAGTTTCAGGAAATGAATGACCACCATTAAGGCGTCAATCGAATGGCCAAGAAGTCCCCGAGCTTCCTATATAAAGAGCCCCTCCTCATTCATTCTTCTTACACTTGAAAACTCCATTCTCTCTACACTGCTGCATTTTCTGGTGAAGCTCGAACTAGAGCTCCAATTTTGGATTCGGGGAGAAGTCTGCTACACACCTGTAGTCTACATTTGCTCCGAGGGTCACTAGAGAAGCGCCGACATGATTGAACAGTGAAGCAGCTCCGGTGGATCGAAGCTGTTCTATTTTGGCCAAGCTAAAATCGACCAATTCGAGCCTTCTCAGGCCAAACCAAGCCCTCCCAACACCTCCACAACCCTCCTACAGTTGAATTAGAGTGGAAAGGTAAGCCAATTTGGCTGCCCTCTGTAATTTTCGACTGGTGCTAGAGAGAGAACCGACAAAATTTTGATGAAAAAATTCTCACTCAATTCGGCATCAATTGATGCAATTCTTAATCCTAGGATCAACCTTAGGACAAGTGCTATCTACCCAGATTGAAAGTTCAGACCGCTGTGCCCCCTACAGTAAGCTTTTGAAGCTTTCTCTCTATGCCCAGTTTTCCAACAGAGCTCTGTTTGAGCTCATTCTGTCATCAAATCGTGAGATTTAAAGTACAATTTAATCGTATGAAGATATAGGAATTCCAATCTAACTTCAATTTCAACAATTAAACTCATTTGATTAGTCAATTTGATGGAATCAAATTCGATTGAGTTAGAAGGTTGAAATTGGGGGAAATTTGGGGATTTCAAAAATTTGAGGGACTAAAGTGCAATTTCATAAAATTTATGGCCAATTGGGCATGATAAAGATGTTGGAGAACCAATTGGGCAAATTTTGGAAATTTGGGGCAAAACTTACCATTTTTGTAAAGTACGGGTAAAATGGTAATTTTGGAAAAGTTGGGGACAAAATTGGAAATTTGGAAACCTGAACCCCTTTTTGTGATTTTAAATAAATTGAGGTCCTAAGGTGAAATTTAGAATTTTAGGAACTCAATTTGGGGAAAAATCGGCATTAGAGACCAAAAGTTAAAGAAAAATAACTTCTAGCAACCTAATTGCAATTAATTGAAAAGTTTGAGTAGTTCATCAATTTAGGATGAATGAACACTATTAGGCTAAGAGATAATGAACAAGGATGTTCATATTGTAAATCTCGCCCTTTTTAGTTAAGGAAAATTGGGAGAAGAAACGGTCAAAACGAGTGAGAAAAATCGAACCGGTTCACAAACCTGATCATTAGAGAACGAGCAATTTGGGAAATTTAAAACTCCCGATTGACCAAAAGGGCTCATAAAGTCTTGGAAAAGAACCTTAGGACAAATTGAAAGTGAAAAACCAGACCGGTTCAGATGAATCGGATCCAACTGGATTGAACTGATTTATGAACTAAGTCGGTTCATGAACCGAAACCGATAGAGAAAGGGCAAAACGGAAAATTTATGGATCCCAAGTGACCTAAAGAGTCACAAAAGTCAAGAAAAAGGACTATAGGATGAATTGGAGATGAAAACCAATCCAGTTCAGGTGAACTGGATACGAACCGATTTGAACCACTATTGAACTAGATACTAAATTCATTTTCTTGGTGGCTTAGAAAATTCCAATTTGAGAATTAAGGCCACCATTTGATAGATAATAAATTTAAAAAATTTTAATTTTGAAAAACTCAGTCGAATCGGGCCTAAATTGACCGCTTTAAGCTTTGAACTTGGTTTAGACCGGCTCGAAATAATGTTTTCTTCTTTTAGATGACAGCACCAACGAAGCTGAAAAGTCTCCGGTTTAGGAGTTTCAAGCAATGAATGACCGCCATTAAGGTGCCAATCGGACGGCCTAGAAGTCCTTGAGCTACCTATATAAAGAGCCCCTCCTCATTCATCCTCTCCACACATAAAAACTCCATTATCTCTCAACTGCTCCACTTTCAGGTGAAGCTCGAACTAGAGCTCTGACTTGGGCACTTTTCAGAGCCAAACAAGGCAAGGTCGGGTTCTTTGGATTCGGGGAGAAGTCAACTACACGCCTGTAGTCTCTATTTACAACGAGGGTCACCGAAGAAGCGCCGACATGATCGAACAATGAAGTAGCTCCAACGAACCGAAGCTACCCTATTTTGACCAAACTAAAATTGGCCAATTCGAGCCCTTCTCAGGCCAAACCAAGACCTCCCAACACCTCTATAGTCCTCCTACAGCTGAATTAGAGCTAAAAGGTAAGCCAATTTGGGTCCCCTCTGTAATTTCTGACCGGTGCTAGAGAGAGAACCAACAAAACTTCATTGATAAAATTCTCATCAATTAGGCATCAATTGATGCAATTCTTGATCAAAAAAGGAACCTTAGGACGAGAGCTATCTATCCAGATCGAAAGCTCAAATTACCGCACCCCCAACGGTAAGCTTCCGAAGCTTTATTTCTCTAAGTCCAATTTTCCAGTGAAGTTCTATTTAAGCTCATTCCGACATCAAATCATACGATTCAAAGTGCAATTGAATTGTATGAAGGTGTAGGAACTCTAATCTAACTTCAATTTCAACAATTAATTTCAAATAAATGAAAAGGCTGGTTTTCTCATTCATTTGAAATGAATGAAGGCTATTAGGCCAAGGGATAATGAACAAGGATGTTCATATCGTGTAGGAACACGAAGTATTGGGAATGCTGGCAAGGACAAGCTCGCATGAATTCAAAGAACCGACCGAGAGGAATTCACTACTTTAATGGGTGAGTGGGATTTTAATATCATACCCGGTTGGGATGATAAGCACCTCCGAAATGAAAACCCGCTGCTAAGTGGTATTTTAAAATTCACACTTGAGAGTAGTGATGTGAAAATCGCACGAAAAAAAACTACTTGCTGGTGTAAGTAGATCATACTCAGTTGGTATGATGAAACTTAGTTGAATAAAGTGGAAAACCTGCTTATCAATTATAAGTAGAGATGTCCTAATACTCGGTTGGTATGATGGACAGTTGAAAAGTATATTTTGTCAGAAGTGCTCTCCCTTGACTGTGTGCCATTGCTTAAACATTTTGGGAGACCTTCTTGACAGGAGCTCAAATAGCTCTGTTAGGCTGGAGACCTTGGTTTTGGAACTTGGGGGCTAATATTTCCGATTTTGAAAATCTCAAATAGTGGGCCCAAGGCAAGTTGGCACAAGTAGGAGCTCATAAACAAGCATTATTAATATACCATGAAAACTTAAGTCAATGAGTTGTTTGGCCATGGTACCAAGACAGGACCAGCATACTCAGTCAACTAGCGATAGTGCGATATAACAAGTTTCCGGACCAGTCAAGACAAACAGTTGAAGGTCAAGTTAAGGGTCAGCACCACAAATTATATGGCATTATGTGAAAAACTGTTGATTGTGCATGCACTGTGTTACGGGACCTTCAAGATGCCCAATAGGGGTAGTGATGCGTCCTAGGGCTCTGGACGACCTAGTGGAGATAAGGGCAGTTAGTCGTATTAGAAGTCTTGTGAAGCTCGATGTAGCTTCATTGCGCATGAGACTGGGGTGGGGATAGGATGAGGTCTGTGTCCTCATACTAACATGAAGTATTTTGGTTTGAGGGTAGGACATCAGAGACATTCACTCAGACTTCGGGTAGAAGTCAAAGACTTCTATGAGGGTGGATGGTAAAAACGCTCCGATTTACAAGTGGTTGCAGTCGACGTAACTGTATCTCATGAATGTGTGTGATCCCTTCATGATGAAGGGTGTGTGGTTTGTGAAGCACACCAAATATGGAAATGGGAAAAATGTTATGAAAACCTTGGAAAGGATTTGAGAATCTTTAGAAAATAATTGGTAAACATTGGAAAAAGGTATTGAAACCAGAATTTGAGGAAAGAATATTTTAAAAGAAAATAAGTAGTCTAGCACATTCCAATTCAAACTCTTTTATAAGAAACTCATTTTTCGAACACCTATTCACTAAGTTGTCGAACTCACCCGTCCCTTTACCTCTTTTCAGGAAACCAAGGGAAAATCAACCTTAAAGATTTATCAATAGCCAAATCTTAAGGTTGATATGTAAAATTTATATTTAGTTTTAATTAATGTTATTTCAAGAAAAGTACAGGTAAGAAGGATGCCTTACTCCCCATTGTTTAGAATAGGGGAAAACCCTTCATGAACCAAAGCGAGTGGCAAGTTGTTCACGGGGATCCGACCAAACTAGGTTGCGGCGTGACAACTTGAATTGTATCAGAGCCTATTTCCTCGAATAAATTATCAAGACTATATAATATAGTAACTAAGAGAAAATTTTAAAATTTTCAGATGGCTCCCAGGACAGTAACTAAGAAAACTAGGATTGATCCCCCTATCCCCACTCTATCCCCATAGGGAGATCCCCCTAAAATACCCAAGAAGTCCCAAAGAACTAAGAGACATTAGTGGGAAGTATCCAGAAGCATAGTGCAAGGATCTACTGAGGTCACAATCCGAGTACGAAGGAAGCCAAGCCTAAGGCCACTAACGCCATCAAGAGCTTATAACCTTACTAAGGCGGACGCTTGTCAAGAACCCAATAGCTCCCCATCTGTTTCATAATGGAGCTAAGACCCCAACCTATTGTACTACCTCTCCAATAATAAAGAACTCCAAGTTCCTAAAACCATATCTCTCAAAATGATGTGACTTTGTGCCTCGGCTATAGGAAGATTTCCCACAGAAAGTAACTAAACAAACCCACATTACCATAGACACTATGGAGACCAAGGAGATTCTCATCCCAAATAAAGGAATGAATCAATGGAATTGTTGGGCAAAGAAGGCACAACAAAAAAAAATTGTCAAGATAATTAAGGAGTCTAGGAGAACTCTTGGAGTAACCGAGCAAGGAAACAACCCATTACAAGTGTAAGGATATGAAGTGAAAGACTGTTCCACACCACAAGGATTTAGGACGATACCATACCTAGAAATACAACTCCTACTCGAAATTTCAACTACATACAGGAGGAAGCTTTTCAAAGATCCTAGCATAGTGGTAGGAAGGAAAAAGAACTAAAGGTAGGACTTCGATAAACCGCAAACAAGAAAAAGTGTAGCTGCAGAAGATTTTCCCTTAATAAGAAATTTCTAGCCATTTAGGAGCAAAGATGGTAGTGCCTCCATGAGAGAAGACCAGCCGAGCATTGACGACAAATGAAATGCCTTGAGATGGCAAATACGACTCACTTTGGAAAAAGCAGTGAAGCCAAATAGAGGTTTTAGACAAACATAGCGGAAGGAAGCAATTCATTACAACAAGATAATCAAGGAGATTAAAGGACGCCCTAAGGAAGACCAAGAAGTAGAAAGGACTACACCCTAAAAAGGGTAGACATTAAGGACAAGAAAACTCGAGAAACAACTACCCTAAGATAATGAGACCAAAGGAATGGTAGAGATGAGATAGTTAACGAACTGATACTCGTGAAAGCCATAATTTAAGCTCAAACAAAAGAGGGAGAGGTGGAAATGCCAAATATTTGGAAAAAGAAGGATGAATGAAATTCCTTAAAAAGACCAATGGCCAAATTAACGATCAAACACAAGCCAAGAGAGGAGTAGGCAAGCCTCTCACATGATCAAGAGATCTTGAAATAAGGAGGGTTTGAACTCTCTCTAAAAGAAATAGACACGTACTAAGATACAAGTGAGGATGAGCATAAAGTACAAAAGATGTGCTCGTAAGATTTCAAGAGTAAAGGTAAACAGGAGAAGATGACATCAAAGGATGTTATTTAAGGGTAGATATTCCCTAGAGCAAATGAAAAAGGAATTTCGGGAGAAAGGGAAAGAGTCCTACCAAGGAAGGAAACCCTGGAATGACGTATGTAACCCAATTGAGAGGTAATGGAACCAAGTGGAGAGGGATAAGGAGATGAACATGCAAATGAAGTGCATGTTGAGGTGGAAGAACCAAGGAAAGCATATTTGGAGAACCCAAGGAATAAGTTAAACCCAACAAATGGGTAAAATAGGAAGTTAGCATCAAAAGATATTGTGACTAGCAAGAATGACTGGACTGCCCATAATAAGTAAATAAAGGAAAGAACGTCCGAGAAACATTGGGAAAGTAAGCTCTCCAAATAAGATGTGGCTAAGGAGGAATAACCACCATTAGTAAGATGGGTCGTAGTCCACACATGCATAACGGAGCCTAAAGAGTGTACGGTTGAGCATAGTGTGGAATGCATGGAATAAAACCGATAATCAAAAGTATCTCAAGTAAGGAATAATGGATGAAACAGAAGTTGTGGATAGAGAAGGATCAGAAGTGGGCAAATTCCCAAACACAAATAGGGATGCGAATAAAGGAAGAAAGAACCCTACAAGGAATGATAAGAAGGTGGAGCATGTACCTCAGAAGATGGAAATTTCTATTGTGAGGGACATAGTAGAGAACGAAATCGAAAGAAGGGAACCTTCCCAAGCAAAGGAATCAACACATAGATCAAAAGTGATTATTTTAGAATGAAGAATCATGAAATGATTACGAGTAAGTAAAAGTGGATTAAGGAATAAGGAAAAATCCTTGGATAAAGAATGCTAAGGACTTAAGAAGGAAAGAATCCTAGCTTATCGGTAAACCATTGGGAAACCAAATAATTGGAACTAGAAATACTCAATAAGCAAGTTGAGAAAGGATGAATGGGTAAGGAGAACCGACACAGTTATGTAAGTTGATTAGATAATGGTAAAGTTAGTCGAGGAATACTATCAAATGAAAAGAGGGATAAAGTTATACAATCCCTAAGAGTTTGGAAAGTTGGGAATAATCCTAAAGGAGGTGTTCTAAAAATCTAATGGACATAGGGACAAGATCTAGAAAATGTCAGGCTGTAAGGGGCATGTAAACCCAACAGTCCTCGAGGAAAAACATGACTCAAAATAAGGAAGAGTCAGTTAGCAAGCATGACAAGGTCAAACATAAAATTTGGACTGAAATTGTAATGAACAACAGATGAAGGAAGAGTCAAAATAGGACAAAAAGGTGATAACAAGGAAACCCATGAAAATAAGTATGTAATGCTCTAAAGAACATCGAGCTAAGGGTTTTAACAATTAAGATGTTAACTAGACACGAGAACGGTTAGATATCTTGGAACTCCCAATCCTGAGTACAAGACCTCAAAGGGAAAAATGTTGCTCTAAGCAAATAAAGATGTGAATCTAAGGATATACCCTTAAGTAAGGATATACCCTTAAGTCAAAGACTTCTATGAGGGTGGATGGTAAAAACGCTCCGATTTACAAGTGGTTGCAGTCAGCGTAACTGTATCTCATGAATGTGTGTGATCCCTTCATGATGAAGGGTGTGTGGTTTGTGAAACACACCAAATATGGAAATGGGAAAAATGTTATGAAAACCTTGGAAAGGATTTGAGAATCTTTAGAAAATAATTGGTAAATATTGGAAAAAGGTATTGAAACCAGAATTTGAGGAAAGAATATTTTAAAAGAAAATAAGTAGTCTAGCACACTCTAATTCAAACTCTTTTATAAGAAACTCATTTTTCGAACACCCATTCACTAAGTTGTCGAACTCACCCGTCCCTTTACCTCTTTTCAGGAAACCAAGGGAAAATCAACCTTAAAGATTTATCAATAGCCAAATCTTAAGGTTGATATGTAAAATTTATATTTAGTTTTGATTAATGTTATTTCAAGAAAGGTACAGGTAAGAAGGATGCCTTACTCCCCATTGTTTAGAATAGGGGAAAACCCTTCATGAACCAAAGCGAGTGGCAAGTTGTTCACGGGGATCCGACCAAACTGGGTCGAGGCAACTGCGTTTGGACTCCACGAAGTTACTATATTTGAATTCCACGAGGCTACTATGTTTGGGGCTTCCTGAAGCAACTGCGTTTCAGTTCCATGCGCACGAGACCAAGATATGGTCTTTGTCCTCGTATGAGCATGGAGTTTTGTTACGGGATTGAGGGTCGGATGTCACATACATCCACTCATTCTCATGGTAGAAATGGACGTGTTTTTATCTAGGTGGTCGGCAAAGTCACTCCGATGCCACATGTGGGTACAGTGGATGGGTTGGCCTACGAATGTGTGTTCCCTTCATAATGAAAGGTGTGTGTTGGTTGATAAACACACTGTTTTGATGAGAAATAGCTATGAAAAACTGATATTTTAATAAGGAGATATTTTAAAGAAATTAAGAAGTCTGGCACACACCAATTCAAACTTTCTTTTTGAAAAATCAAGTCTTAAACCCCTATTCACTAAGTTGTAAAAACTCACCCCCTCCCTTATACCCCTCTCAAGTAATCAAGGGAAAACCTACCTAAGAACTTCCAGTTAACTACACTTGCAAGACATGTATGGAAAGTTTAAATTTCATGTAGTTTTAATTAATGTTATTTTAGGAAAGGTACAGATTTAAAGTACACCTTACTCCTCACGGTTTAAAATAAGGAAAAACCCTCAATAAATCGAAAGAGTGGCGGGTTGATCACGGGGATCTGACCAAACTAGAAAGTGACATCTAGTTCAAGCTTCACCAGAAAATGGAGCAGTAGGGAGAGAGAGGAGTTTTTAGGTGTGGAGAGGATGAATGAGGAGGGGCTCTTTATATAGGAAGCTCGGGGACTTCTTGGGCATTAGATTGGTGCCTTTTTTATGATCATTCATTGCCTAAAACTCCCTAAATGGAGACTTTTCATCTTTGTCGGTGCTGCTCAATTTTTCGGCGAGTAAATAGTGTTGTCATCTGAAGTAAGAAGATGATACTATTCCGAACCGGGTTCAACGCTTAAACGAGTCAGTTCAGGCCCGATTCGACCGAGTTTTTCAAAATTAAAAATTTATAAATTTATCTAAATTCATTCTCTATCCAATGATGGCTTCAATTCTCCAATTTGAATTTTTTAAGCCACTTAGAATAATGAATTTAAAAACTTATTCAATAGTGGTTCAAATTGGTTCAAACCAGTTCAATCTAGTTCTGGTTTGGTTCACCTGAATTGGTCTGGTTTTCACTTCCAATTCATCTCAAAGCCTTTTTCCATGACTTTTATAACTCTTTAGGTCACTCAAGATTTTTAAATTTCTCATTTTGCCCTTTCTCTAACAATTGGGGTTCGTGAACCGGTTCGGTTTTCTCACCCGGGTTTATCGGTTCTTTCCATGGTTTCCTTGTCTTTAAGGGATGAGGTTTACAATCATATTGATGGTATTTATCTCACTCAATCTAAGTACGTTCGATATTTATTATCTAAATCTGCCATGGATATTTGTAAGTCTGTATCTACGCATATTGCTCCTATATCTCGACTCTACCTCAAGGATGTGACACATATTTCAGATCTCACTCCGTATCGTTAGATTGTGGGTTATCTTCAATATTTCACTATCATTCGTCCCAATATTTCCACCACTTCCTCAACATGGGGTATTTGTCATTTTTTATTAGGTCTCTCCTTCGTTGTGAGTTGGTGAAATTGTGAAAGTGTAGTTTTGTAAACCTTGACCTTTAAAGATAAGAAAACTGAGAAAAGAAGCAATCAATTCAAAAGGGAAAACTGAGTCAGTTCATGAACCTTAACTGATAGAGAAAGGGTAAAATAAAAAATTAACAAATCCCAAGTGACTCAAAGAGTAATAAAAATCATAGAAAAGAACCTTGGCACAAATGGGAAGAGAAAACTAGACTGGTTTAGGGCAAACCAGGCCTGAACCGAATTGAACTGATTTAAACCATACGTGAACTAGTCTAAATTCATTTTTCTATATAGCTTAAAATATTAAAATTGGGAAATTTTAGCCACCATTAGATATAAAATAAATTTATAAATTTTTAATTTTGAGAAAACCGGTGGAATCGAGGCTGAACTAGCCGATTTACGCATTGAACCCGGTTGAACCGGTCCGGTCTGATTCGAAATAGTGTCTTCTTCTTCCTGAGGATGACATCACTGTTCATTAATACAGAAATCGAATAATGTCAGGGAGCTTAAATTGCTCCGTTCAAGCCATTTTAGGGGATAAGCTCGACCAAAATGGAAAGTGGTCGGGCAGAGGGTCCCTGAACTCCCTATATAAACAGCTCTTCTCCATTCATACTCCACACACCTTAAATCTCCATTCTCTCTCAACTGCTCCATTTTTTGATGAAGCTCAAAGCGTAGCTCTGATATAGGCTATTTTCTCAGCCTTAGAAAGCAAGGTCAGGTTCTATAGACTCCGAGGGAAGTCAGCTACCTGACAGCAACTTTCTTTCTACTTAAGGACCGCCAAAGAAGCGTCGACGGAATCAAACAGTGAAGCAGCTCCAAAGGACCAAAGTTGCCCTATTCTGGCCAAGTTAAATTTGGCCAAATTCAGCCCTCATCTGGCCAAACCAAGTGTCACGCCCCGACCCAATTTAGTCAAATCCCTATGAGCAACCTGCTACTCCTTTTGTTCTGTGAAAGGTTTCACCATTTTTAAACCATGAGAAGTAAGGCATCCTTCTCTTCTGTCTTTCCTGTAATAGTATTATACAAAAATGAATATTCTAAAACTAACATACATGTCTTACAAGGAGGTTTTTAAATTTTAGTTTCCCTTGGTTACTTGAAATGGATAAAGGGAGGGGGTGAGTTCTACCACTCAGTGAGTGGGTGTTGGGAGTGAGTTTTCATGAAAACAACTTTAATCAAAGTGTACCAAAATTCTTATTTCCTTTAAGTGGATCTTTTCTCAAATTTCTGATTTTTCAAAACCTTTTCACAAGGTTTACCAATTTTTTTTACAAGGATTCTCAAACCTTTTCCAAGGTTTTAAAAACCTTTTTCCCATTTCCATATTAAGTGTGTTTCACAAACAACACACGCCATTCATCAAGAAGGATACACATACATTTGCGATATGTAGTTACGACGACTGCACCCACTTGTGGATTGGAGCGTTTTTACTATCCACCCTGATAGAAGTCGCTAACTTCTACCCGAAGTCTGAGTGAACATCCCAGACGTTTGACCCTCAGACCCAAAATACTTCATGTCCATATGAGGACAAAGAACTCAACCCAACCCCACCCCGATCTCATGCGTAAGATGCTATGTTGAGCTTCCCGACTACTAGCACGACAAACTACCCTTATCTCCACCATGTCGTCCAGTAACCCTTAGGACTCATCATTACTCCTCTTGGGCATCTTGATGATCATGTACTTCAAGTGCATGCACAAACAATAGTTTTTCCACATAGCCATTTATCTTTGGTGCCATTGGTCCAACGACTCCAACCCTCAACCCGACCTGCGGCTATTTGTCTAAGCCAGTCCGTCGACCTGACCTTAACGCACCGTCACCAGTCCATCGAGTATTGTCAGTCCTATCTTGGTACCATGGCAAAATCACACATTCAATTCATTAGAAATTTTCATGGCTTTCATATCTCATTTTTGTTTATGAGCTCCTACTTGTGTCAATTGGCCTTGGGCCCACTACACGTGATTTTCCAAAATGAGCAATTAGCCCCACAAGTTCCAAAACCGAGGCCCCTAGCCCATCTGAGTTGTTCTAGCTCCTGTCAATAAGTTCTGCCAAAAAGTTTAAGCATTGGCACACAGTCAGGGGAGAACACTTCTGACAAAAACAAAGTTTCACTTCATCGCATCAACCAGGTGTGATGATACCTACCCTTACAACCGATAAGTAGGTTTCTTCTTCCTTTAACAAAGTCCATCATACCAACCAGGTATGATTTTCTCTACTTACAACCGGTAAATAGGTTTTAGCTTAGTTCTCCCATTATCCCATCTGGGTATGATGTTAAAATCCCACTTACAAGTGGTTTTTCATTTCAAAGATGTTAATCATCCCAATTGATTATGATGTGAATAAGTCCATTCACACGATAACCGTGACGTGTTCGTCCTTTGGGGCTCACAATTTTCAATTAATTACACTTTGGACCCTAAATTTTATTTCTTTTCACTTTAGGTCTCTAATGCCCATGTTTGCCCAATTTGAGCCTCAAGGTTTCCAAAATTTTCTTTTGACTGTGCATTTTACTCAAATTTGTATAAGGGCTTATATTTTCCAAATTTCCAATTTGGTCCATAACTTTTCAAAAATTACCATTTTGCACCTACTTTCCAAAAATGGCAAATTTGCCCCCAATTATTCCAAAAATCGACTAGTTGGTCCTCCAACATTGTTTCTATGGCCAATTGGCCCTCAATTTTGGGAAATTACAAAATAGTCCCTTAATTTTATGAAATTCCAAATTTCCCCAAATTCCCCCTTTTTAAACTAGCCGAATTTGATTTCTTCAAATTGACTATTTAATCATTGTTAATTACTTCAATTGGAGGTGTAAATCAGTTTCTACACTTCCATAAGATTCAATGGAGCTTTGAATCACAAGAATTGAGGCCAAAATGAGCTCAAATAGAGCTTCGCCAAAAACATTTACGTAGAGAGAAAAAGCTTGGAAAGCTTACTGTTAGAGGTGCGACAGCCTGAGCTCTCTATCGGGGAAGGTAGCTCTCTTTCTGAGTTACCTTCTAGGATCAAGAATGCCTACAATTGACCCTGAATCAAATGATAATTTTTTCAGTGAAATTTCACAATTTCTCTCTCTAACTCTGACTTCTAATGACTGAGGAGGGCTGAATTGGCTTACCTTTCAGCTTAGTTGAGGTCGTATAAGGGTCGTACGAGTTTCGGGAGGGCTTGATTTGGCCAGAGGAGGGCTGAATTTGGCCAATTTTAGCTCGGCCGAAACAAGGCAACTTCAGTCCTTTAGAGCTACTTCATTGTTTGATTCCACCGGTGCTTCTCTAGTGGTCCTCGAATCGAACGGAGGTTGCTATCATATAGCTAACTTCCCCCGGAGTTTAAAGAACCTGACCTCACCTTCTGAGGTTAAGAAAACTACCCAAGTTAGAGCTCTAGTTTGAGCTTCACCAAAAAATGGAGCAGTTGAGAGAGAATGAAGATTTCAGGTGTGAGGAGTATGAATGCAGAGGAACTCTTTATATAGGGAGCTCGCGGACTCCTGCCCAACCATTCCACCCCTTGGTCGAGCTTATCCTTGCCCTGGAACGGCCTGAACGGAGACAATTCCTCTTCACCTACATTGTCCATTCAAGCATTGAATGAATAATGTCGTCATCTGAAGGAAGAAGACAACACTGTTCCGAACCGGACTGGAACAGTCTGACTGGGTTCAATGCTTAAACTGGTCGATTTAGGCCCGATTCGACAAATATTCTCAAAATTAAAAATTTCTAAATCTATCTAAATTTATTCTATATCCAATGGTGGCTTCAATTCAATAATTTAAATATTTAAAGCCATCTAGAAAAATGAATTTAGCAACCAGTTCAATGATGGTTCAAACCTATTCAATCTGGTTCACCTGAATCGGTCTAGTTTTCTCTTCCAATTTATCCCAAAGTCTCTTTCCATGGTTTTTATAACTCTTTGGGTCACTTAGGATTTGAAAATCTATCAATTTATGCTTCCCTTCTCGGTTGGGGTTCATGAATCAGTTCGGTTTTCTCTCTTGAGTTGACCGACTTTTTTCCTGGTTTTCTTATCTTTAAGGTATGGGGTTTACACCAAGCCTCCCTGACACCCCCACCGCCCTTACACGACCGCAACAAAGATGAAAGTTTAGCCAATTCGGCCCTTTTCTATCATTGTAAGTCGGAGTTAGAGAGAAAAGTGCTAAAACTTTACTAATGAAATTCTCCTACGATTCGATGTCAATTGTAGCAATTCTTGATCCTAGAAAAAATCTTAGAATGATAGATACCTTTCCAAATAGAGATCTCGGACTGCCGCACCTCTGACAGTAAGTTTTCGAAGATTTTTCTCTCTATGAACGATTTTCTAGCGAAGCTCTGTTTGAGATCGTTTCAAACTCACTTCATGCGATTCGAAGCTCAATTGAATCGTATGGAAGTGTAAGAACTGATTTATACCTCCAATTGAAACAATTAACCCCAATTGAATGGGCAATTTAAAGAAATCAAATTCGGTCATTTTGAGGTGAGAACTTCAGAAATTTTCTGGGAAATTTTGGGGATTTCGAAAAATTGAGAGACCTCTTTGCAATTTCCCAAAATTGAAGGCCAATTGGCCATTAGGAAGATGTTGGAGGACCAATTTTTTTATTTTTGTAACATTTGGGGCCAAATTGCCATTTTTAGAAAGTAGGGGAAAATGTGTAATTTTTGAAATCTTGGGGACCAAATTGGAAATTTGAAAAACTTGAGCCACTTATACAATTTTGAGTAAATTGAGGACTCAAAGGTAACTTTAGAAACCTTGGGACTCAATTTGGGGAAAAGTTGGCATTAGTGACCTAAAGTTAAGGAAAATGAACTTTAGGGATCTAAGTGCAATTAATCGATAATTTATGAGCCAAGGTTGTTATGTCAAACCGTAATTGAAAAGGCTGCCCAAATCATTTAAGTACACACGTGACCGAAACGTAAGCAAGAGAAAGCTCGCATAGACTTGGCAAACCGACTAGGGACAAACACGTCACAATCATCGAGAGAGTGGGCTTAATTACATCATACTCAATTGGGATGGTGAGCACTTTATAAACGAAAAACCACTTGTGAGTGGGACTTTTAACATTATACCTAGTTGGTGTGATGAGCTCTTTTAGCTAAAACCTACTTAGCGGTCGTAAGTAGAGGAAATCATACCCACTTGGTATGAGGAAATTCCTTGAGGAAAGGATAAAACTAATTACATGTTGTAAGCAAGAATATCATCACACTCAGTTGGTGTGATGAAGTTGAAAACATACTTTTTGTCAGAACTGTTATCCCCTAACTGTGTGCTAATGCTTAAAAGATTTGGGAGACCTTCTTGACGAGATCTAGAACAGCTCAAATAGGCAAGAGGTCTCGGTTTTTGAACTCATGGACCTAAATGCCTAGTTTTGGAAAATCACGTTGTAAATGTCCCACTTTTGAGTTAAGGAAAACTGAGAAAAGAATTGGTCAAACTGAGTAAGAAAACCGAACTAGTTCACAAACCTAATCATTTGGGAACGGGCAATTTGAAATTTACATCTCCCAAGTGATCTAAAGGGTTCATAAAATCTTTGAAAAGAACCTTAGGACAAATTGGAAGAGAAAAACCAGACCGGTTTAGATGAACTGGATCCAACTTGATTGAATTAGTTTATGAACCGAGTCATTTCATGAAATGAAACTGATAGAGAAAGGGCAAACCGGCAAATTTATGGATCCCAAGTGACACAAAGAGTCCCAAAAGTCATGGAAACGGACTTGAGAATGAATTGGAGATGAAAACCAAACCAATTCAGGTGAACCGGATTCTAAATTCATTTTTCTAGGTGGCTTAAAAAAATTAAATTTGAGATTTAAGGCCCCATTGGATAGAAAATGAATTTAGATGAATTTAAAAAATTTTAGATTTGAAAATTTCGGTCGAATGGGGTGTGAACTGGCCGGTTTAAGCTTTGAACCTTGTTCAGACCGGTCCAGTTCGGTTCGGAACAGTGTCGTCTTCTTCTTTCAGATGACAGAACTATTCACTCACTAAAAAAACATGTAGTGCCTGTGAAGCTAAAAAGTCTTCGAACAGGGAGTGTCATGCAATGAATGACCGCCATTAAGGGGCCAATTAGATGTCTATGAGCTTCCTATATAAAGAGCCCCTCCCCATTCATCCTCTCTATACTTGAAAACTCCACTCTCTCTCAACAGCTCCATTTTTCGGTGAAGCTTGAACCATAGCATCGAACTTGGGCACTTTTTTTAGCCAAAGAAGAAGAGGTTGGGTTCCATAGAACCAGGGATAAGTCAGCTACATGCCCATAGTCTTCGTTTGCTCCGATAGTCGCCAGAGAAACACCAGCGTGATAGAATAGTGAAGTAGCTTCGGCGAACCGAAGCTGCCCTGTTTCAGCCAAGCTGAAATCGACCAATTAGAGCCCACCTCAGGCCAAACCAAGCTCCCCCAACACTCCCTCAACCCTCCCACGGCCGAATTAGGACTGAAAAGTAAGCCAATTCGGCTCCCCTCTACAATTTCCAGCTAGTGTTAGAGAGAGAGTCGACAGAATTTCAATGATAGAATTCTAATTCAATTTGACATCAATTGATGTCATTCTTAATCCTAGGAGGAACCTTAGGAGGAGAGCTATCTGCCCAGATAGAAAGCTCAAATTGTCGTGCCCTCACCAATGAGCAATTAAAGCTTTCTCTCTCTACAATCTGTTTTCCGGTGAAGCTCCGTTTGAGCTCGTTCTGGTGTTAAAGCTTGCAATTAAAAGTGCTATTAAATCGTATGAACAAGTAAAAACTCAATTTCAACTTCAATTTCAACAATTAGAGATTTTTGATCAGTCAATTTAATGAAATCAAATTCAGTTGTGTTAAAAAGTTGAAATTGGGGGAAATTTTGGAGAAATTGGAGATTTTCAAAAAAATCGAAGGACCAAAATGCAATTTCATAAAATTGAGGGTCAATTGGGCATGATAAGAATATTAGAGGGCCAATTGAGCAATTTTAGAATTTTTGGGGTAAAACTTACCATTTTTGTAGGAAGGGCAAAATGGAAATTTTGGAAGCCAAATTGGGAATTTGGGAAACTTGAGCCCCATTTTATGAAATAGAGTAAATTGAGATCCCAAGAGGAATTTTAAAAGTTTTGGAACTCAATTTGAGGAAAAATTGGCATTAAGGACATTAAGTTAAAGAAAAAATAACTTTAGGGACCTAAATGCAAATAAAGGAAAAGTTGGTTTTCTCATTCATTTGGAATGAATGAGGGCTATCAAGCCAAAGAATAATGTACAACCATGTTCATTTCTTGTAAGAAAAGGAGACATCAGGAATGCCAACTAAAGTTAAGCTTGCTAGGGAAGGAAATCGACTAAGTTGAATTTCACTGCACGATCGGGTGAGTGGGATTTTATATCATACCCGGTTAGGGATGATAAGTATTTCGAAATGAAAACCCACTACTTAGTGGTATTTTAAACATCACAACTTAGGGGAGTGATATGAAAATCATGCGAAAAAACTACTTATCGATTATAAGTAGATCATACTCTGTTGGTATGATGAAACTTCCTCAAAGGAAGTGGAAAACACGTTCATCGGTTATGAGCGGAGATGTCCTTATACTCGGTTGGTATGATGGATAGTTGAAAACATATTTTGCCGGAAGTGCTCTCCCCTGACTATGTGTCACTGCTTAAACAATTTGGGAGACCTTCTTGATGGGAGCTCGAATAGCTCTTATAGGTCGGGGGCCTTGGTTTTGGAACTTGGGGGCTAATATGCCCGATTTTGAAAATCTCGAACAGTGGGCCATAGGTCAGTTGGCACGAGTAGAAGCTCATAAACAAACATGAGATATATGCCATAAAACTTTAAATAAATGAATTATTTGGCCATGGTACCAAGTCAGGACTGACATATTCAATCAACTAGTGGCAGTGCGAGATGACAAGTCGACGGACCAATCAAGACAAACAACAGCAGGTTGAGTTGAGGGTCGGGGCTGTTGGACTAGTGGCACCACGTATTATATGGCATGATGTGAAAATAATGATTGTGCATGCATTGTGATTACGAGACCTTCAAGATGTCCAAGAGGGGGTAGTGATGTGTCCTAGGGCCTTGGATGACCTAGTGGGTATAAGGGCAGTCGTCGGACTAGGTGACCTTGCAAAGCTCGACGTAGCTTCAAGCGCATGAGACTGGGGTGGGGTCGGGATGAGGTCTCTGTCCTCATACGAACATGGAGAATTGATTTTGGGATTGAGGATCGGACGTCGCGTACATCCACTCATTCTCAGGGTAGAAGTGGACATGCTTCTATCTAGGTGGCGGTAAAGTCGCTTTGACGACACAAGTGGGTTCAGTGGACGTGCTGGCCTGCGATTGTGTGATTGACCTTCATGATGAAGGATGTGTGTTGGGTGATTATACACCGTGATTAATAACAAATGGTGATAAAAATAGAGATTTGAAATGAAAGAATTTTTTAAAGAAAATAAGGAGTTTGGCACACATCATAATAAATCTTTTCCTAAAAGTTAAATTTCAAAAACTCATTTACTAAGTAGTTGTACTCACCCCCTCCCTTATACCCATTTCAGGAAATCCTGGAAAGCTTACCCCTAAAGACCATCAACTAATACGCTTGTGAGACAAGTATGATCAAATTTAAAATTTTATGCAGTTTTGAATTATGTTATTATAGGAAAGGTGCAGGTTTAAAGAATGCCTTACTCTTTACGATTTATAACAAGGGAAAACCCTTAAATAAAACGGGAGAGTGGTGGGTTGATTACGGGAATCCGATCAAACTGGGTCGGGGCAGGACACACGTCTAGTGGGCCTAAGGCTAGTGGGCACGAGCTTGAGCTCATAAACAAACTTGAGCTAAGAAAGCCATGAAATTTCTAATGAAATGGTTGTGTGATTTCGCCATGGTACCAATTTAGGACTAACAATACTCGATGGACTCACGACAGTGCTTCAGGTCTAGGTCGACGGACCCGCCTAGACAAACAACTATAAGTAAGGTTGAGGGTCGGGGCCATTGGACCATTGGCACCAAAGATAATGGCCATATGTGAAAATTATTATTTGTGCATGCACTTGTGGTACAAGACTATTAAGATGCCCAAGAGGGATAGTGATGGGTCCTAAGGGCTACTAGAGGACATGGTGGAGATAAGGGTAGTTCATCGTGCTAGTCAGTCGGGAAGCTCGGAGTAGCTTCTTGCACATGAGACCGATGTGGGTTCAGGATGAGTTCTTTGTCCTCATACGGACATGGAGTGGTATTCGAGTATGAGTGTCATATGTTGATAACATCCACTTAGATCCAAGGTAGAAGTGGACGGGCTTCTTATCTTGGTGGATGGTAAAGACGCTCCAATTCACAAGTGGGTGCAGTGGACGGACTGCACCTACGAATGTGTAATGAAGGGCGTGTGTTGGTTGCTAAACACACCTAATATGGTAATGGGAAAAAGGTTTTGAAAACCGAATTTTTAGGAAATTTTCTTATAAAGAAAAATGAAAACCTTGGCACAATTCAAATGAGCTAATTGTCTTGAAAACTCACTCCCAACACCCACTCACTGAGTTGTAGAACTCACTCCCTCTCTTTTATCCATTTTCAGGAATAAGGAAATATAATAAAGAAAATGTGAAGATTTATCCCCCGTCAGGTATGTTTAAAGTTTCTTTTAAGCCTGTATTTGATTGATTTATGCTATTCTAGGGAACAAGATTTGAAATTACATATGACTCCTCTTGATTAAAATAAGGGGAAACCCCTCTTAAACCAAGAGAGCGGTAGGTTGATCATGAGGATCTGACCAGACCGAGTCGGGGCATGACAAGTTTGAACCTCTATATCCAAGGGTTTCTTATTGACCCCACCATATTCATTTCTTCTCCATGTTTATGTACCTCCTTTAAACTATTTCCCCTAACTTCCATAATTTCAATCACCTGTTCCTAACCTATGGTATAGGCCATTTTGTCAGTGCTATCAGGGCATGACAAGTTTGATCCTCTATATCCAAGGGTTTCTTATTGACCCCACCATATTCATTTCTTCTCCATGTTTATGTACCTCCTTTAAACTATTTCCCCTAACTTCCATAATTTCAATCACCTGTTCCTAACCTATGGTATAGGCCATTTTGTTAGTGCTATCCGGGGGTATTTCTGATGTTGGTTCTAGGACTGAGCAATTTTTTGTTTGAGGTCTTTTTTGGTACTCTTATGTTCTTTGTTTGTTTTGTGCATGAGAATTGCTATTATTTGATTGGTCTACATTAGCATGTGGGTTTCTTTTGTCTTTATTGATGAATAAACTCGAGTATTTTTTTTATTGCAACCCTCATGTGTGGTCCATACTTACAGTTCTCCAATGGTTACTCTGGGTAGTGTTTAACTCCGTTAGTGAGCTTTCCACATCTAAAGCAAAAGTTAGTCAGTATTTCATACTTAAATTCCACCCACGGTTCCTCACCATTTTTTGTGCTCACCCATGCTCCAAGTGTAAGTGGTTTGGTAATATTAGCAAGGATCCTCATATATAGGAAGAACCCAGTGTCACTTGGGGTCCTGCACACTTAAGACTTCTCTAATAGTTTGCCCCGACTTCTAGCCATTTGTTTGGGTAATAAGGTTCCTTAGTAATTTGTGTGCTTGCACCCAAAAGGGTATCATCAAGAATTCCACATGATTCAAGCTTTCAGTGTCTTCCTATTCCTTTAAGTAGAGAGTGTGACATTCAATTGATTAAGGAGTACCCTCTAAGAAGTTCGACCTAGGCGTTGCTTACTTGAATTTAAATGCATGTACATTATTGAATGCTATTCCAATTCTAAATTCTCTTAACTCTGTTCACGACCATTTTAACACCCTTGTTACTGTCCTCCAATTCATTTTTCTATCGACATGTGTTTTGGTCTACTATCTAGAGTATCAGGGGTCAAAGTAATTTTCAAGCCCCTTTACCAATTAACTCAAAACTAATAGGAATAATATCAATAAGACTAGATAATACATTCTTTTTGTTTGAAATCTGTAAATTCAATTAGCAAATAATGTATATTCAAACTAAAATTTACACGGTTAGTGATGTCCCATTATGGTCGCCACACTAATCCTAAACTCTATATGGAACCTACTACTTATTTCTTTTGTTTCAGAGACAACTCAAAACATGTAATTCGCGGAGAGAATACCTCTAAATCCAATGTGAGAAGTGACAATTAACCGGACTATGATTTCACTCCTGCGGTTGTGAGATTCACAATAATGAGTGAGTTACTCCGAGGGCAAAACTAATGTTCAAATTCATTGAACCAGGGACGGGATTCTGGGGAAGGAGAAGCAGGGTAAATCCTACCACCAATCAAATAAAGCAAATTCTCATTCGGTTTATAGTAATTTCGTTAAGTCTAACCTAAGTTGTTGATGCGGGGTGCCGATTCACAGGGCGCTGTATTCCAATATTACTAGCAATACTACATATGGGTGATGAGGCCCGGAGAAATACGCAACTTAGTCGGTGGACATCAGTATAGTTTCGAGAAGGGCGGGCCGAGGGCAGATATATGCGATGCTCAACATTTGCGACCAGGGTTTTCTCTCCATAGAAATGGGGAGAGAGTTCAAACAATTGCAAACGAAAATTATGTTTTTAATTATTTTTTCACTCACTCTATTTTTTTTAGCTTAAATTTTATATAGGGTTGGATTTTGTGCATCGTAGCATGAGCGAGCATGCTAGTTCTACATTTAGTTAAATTGACAAAAAAATTGATTGGTCATACAAATTATATATATTATGTAATTAAATTGTAGGAAAATAATACAGGAAATGAAATTATTTGCATTCTACATTTAGAACAAAACTATTAATTCACTAAAAATAATATGCATATAAAATAATAACAATAAATAATCTTACATATTATGAGTTGAATGCTTGATGAGCCTTAATAACAAATGTCATACTATAATACAATTTCGGTGGATTATTCAGATATTGCAATATCATACCAATTGGGCGGAATGATTTCATGATTAATCATGTTGATTCGAGGGATGATTCTTGAACTGTCTTGGAACAACACATTATGAAGGGAGTTTTCTTAATGGGTGAGATCACTTTGCATGGATTGTTTTTCGAAGGCCATAGAAAGTGCAGTTAGACTTTTAACACTCTTGTGTGCTTTTTAAGAATTTCTTTTATCATTGCTAGAAGACTTTCAGCAATTAAATTTTAAGTAAGCATGCTCACATCTTAGTAGGTTTAATTTGGGGATCGTAAGTGTAAAGCAAGAAATAGCTTTTTTTCTTGCAAGGCAATATCTGTAACGTCTGGCTTGCGCTGGGTAACTGATTTACCAACGTCTTCTCATGAATGAAAATAGGCAGTTCGTCGAACTCCCCATTTGACAGTTTACAGCTTCCAAAAGAGATCTTGCAAGGAAATGGACATGTAATTAAATCTTCACAAAGAATTGCTGTAAGAACCAACTTATCAGTGACATCCCCCTCTTTTAGAGTGAAGAGCCATCCCAATGGGAGATGGAGCCACAATGATAAAAAATTTCCCTGCCTCTTGCTCTTCTTTGTCAGCCTTTTGGATCTCAGAAAAAGAAGGGGCGGAAGGAAATGGAGTTTCAAGGATGATAAAGGTGTAGAAATCAAGAAAGATCAAGGGCTGTTTGCTTGTGGTGTCTGTGAAGGAGATTGAGCAGCGATGTTGCCTTTCTCTTGGCCCTCTCGCTCCCGCTCCTGGCCAGCGCAGTTAGTGGAATCACCGCCCCAAGCCTGCTAATGCACCCGAGATTCTCTGCATCCCTCTTGCATAGAGAGAGGAGTATTGCAGCAGCATTCTCCTTGTTCCGCGAGACACCCGTCCTCGTGAGATCAATCAAGACAGGAATCATGCCGGCCTTCATCATCGCAGCCTTGGCCTCATGGCAGCTGGAAAGAACCGAGAGGATCACCAAAGCTTCGTCCACCATGCAGTGGCCCGAAGCTGTCAGTATCATCAGTAATGCTGAGATGATCCCTGCTCGAACAGCCCGGCCCCTGTTTCCCTGATACATGCAGAGGTTAAACAGGGCAGTTGCAGCATCCTTCTTCCCTCGTGTGCTGCCTGTTTGGAGCAAATCTACCAATGCAGGAATCGCCCCAGACGACCCAATGATGATCTTATTCTCATCCCCTAGTGAGAGGCTAAAGAGGGTTGCTGCTGCATTCTCACGAGCTTCCATGCTTCCAGATCTGAGTACCTGTACGATAGAAGGCACTGCACCAGCGAGCATTATAAGCCCTTTATTGTCCTCATAAATAGAGAGGTTAAGGATGGAGGTGACAGCATTTTCCTGGATTAAGACATCCTCTGAAGTTAGTAAGCGGATGAGAGGTGGTATGGCTCCTGCCTCTGCAATTAGTATTCTATTTTCAGTTCTCCGTTTGGAGAGAGATCTGATTTCAGTCACGGCAGTTCTGATGTCTACAATGGATTGACCTGAAAGCTTTAAGACAAGGGCCTCTATGGTTGCCATCTCACCGGTTATGTCACGGAAAGTACCATCGATGTTCTTTATTTTCCCATTGACTATACCAGTAGGTTGTTGGATGTTGTGGGTTGAGCACCACTGAATGATTAGGTTTCTGAGAACATAATTTGGGGTGAGTGTCAGATTCTGGAGCTTCTGCTGGGTCTTGGGGCATGTCAAGTTTCCATTGTCGATCCATCTTTGTATGTATGATCTCTCATATGTCTGTAAAATGAAACCATGTGCATGTAAGAGAAAGGGAAAGGTGCAGTACCGGAAATATAAATTGATAATTTGTTTTGAAAAAAATATATAAGTTGAGGTATGATATGCTGATGGCGCCAATTGTACCTGTCCAGTGGCTACAATGACAGGATCTCTCATAATATCTAATGTAATTGGGCAGAGAAAATCATCAGGCACAGTAACTGCACCAGAGTTCTTATCTTCCTTGGAGCACTTTTCATCTGTGTTTTCCTCTTGAGTAGACGCTGAGAGAACATTTTTATCAGCATCTGATGAACAAACTTTTGATGATGCCATCAAATTTGTGCTGACCGTGATTGTACGATCTGAAGATTGTCTGTTCAAAGCAATGGGTTTTGGAATGGACCTAAAAATTGCAGAAACCTCATGATCTACATTTTGGGTGTTCTGAATATGCAAGGTTCCAATGGCTCGGCCTGATTGAATTAGGTCGAGGTCTTTTATAGATGGTTGGGACATGGTCCGCGACAACAAATTTGAATTCATAGGTCCATACTTCCCTGCAGCTCTCTTCAACTGAGCTCTCACCAAGTCAACCTAGAAAGGAAGAAATAACATTGAGGGTAAAGATGGTCTAGGGAAGACCTGAGCCAAATTGTTCAAGTTATGGTGCCTACCTGCTCCATAACTTCTTCGCAGATGTTGAATTGGTCATATGGTAGCTCCCCAAGTGCTTTCTCCAATTTCCACGTCACACGTTGAAATCGAAAGGTGATTTTCTTTGCGTCTCCCTCCTTCAGTCAAGAAAGCTACATTTCTCAGTAGGAAGAAGATATACATTGACTGTAGGTACCAAAATAGCAGCAGATACTGTAACAGAGCTGTTGCAAATAGAGATCAAATGATAAATAGCAGCAGAAAAATGATCCTGACAGGGATAAAAGGTAACCAAAAAGCATCATCCACTGCCTCAAGTTTCTGCAGAATCATGCTGTGTAAAATTATTCTTTCTATAAGAAGAGTGATTTCTGGGAAAGTTTGACCCGCCAGAGCTATTCAGAACTAAGCTACATAGACAGAGAGTTCACTCCAATTGAGTATCTAAAATGGTGTTGCAGAAAAATTCTCCATCCTTTCGAAGGGTAAATACTTGTATCTTACTCATGTGTCAATGGATTCCTAATTGGTCTACGAATAAAAGTCTTAATCATTCCCTTTGACCACTAAGAACATTTCGCTCAGATTGAAATAATTAGATAACAGTCCAATGGATATCTTGCAACCAATTGAAATGCAAATGGCCATACTCTTTTCAGTAGATTGCATAATTTCCTAACCAAGATAGGTGGGGTGCGCACAAAAGCTTCCAAGATATCGGTAACTGCAAGCTGGTCTAATGTATGAGACCGATGACAACAGTACAAGTCGTTAGTGTAGACTTCAAAATGAAGACGAGAGGAGGCTTACAGAAGAGGAGGCGGGATCGAAAATGGAGGCAACAGAGAGAAGGCGCTTTGCTGCCTGCAGCGCGGCAGCAAGATCCGACCACCACGGGTCCTCCGGAGAAGTCCAGGAGCTGCACCCGCCCATTAAATCCCTGATTTCCTCGAACAAGCTAGTCAGTGATGACACCTTGCGGACCAGATCTGCGCATTCTTTTCTGAAGAGATCTCCCCCTCGTCCCCCTTCTCCGCCACCTCCGGCAGCTCTGTTGCTGTCACTGGATATCCGAACAATGTCGTGAGCGAGCTCCAGAAGCGCCCCCATTGGGTCCGCGGCTACGCCATCGGCCATAACTCCACCAACCGACTAACTCAGGCCCCTACTCGAGAATTCCTCACTATCCGTGGGTTCATGTGCAAGAGCTGCTCCTCAAATTATTATAGAGCTAATTAGTAGTAACAGCCACTTGATTTTACAACCATGCCCCTACCACACAACTGCGCGTACTATGATTGGACTAGGATGATTTTTCTTATAATAAACAATTTGTACAGAACAATTATTGAAACCAGGGTTAAACTAAGGTCCGGTCTGATCTACTCTGGTGTCTGTCTGGTTATCGCATCACGGGGACCAAGGAAGGGTGGGGAAGAAAATGGGGGAAAGGACAAGAAGGAGAAAAAGAAAGCACTACAATTGCACTTCTTTGTAATATTATCAATGGCCAAGAGATCCCTCCCTCTCTCTCTCTCTCTAATTTTTCTAGAGAGTGAATGCCATCTCCTGATGTGGGAGTGAGTCATCGTATTCTAACGTTCTAGATATCGCTAGTTCATTCAGATGTTTCTTCCGCAGTAAAGGAGTTTGGAGACTGATCTTTCATTGGTCTTGTGCTTCTGGGATGATGTGAAGAGTGCTTTGTTAATTCATATGATACAATTGACACTCTGTTATGGGGAATTGAATGGCTGGAGATATGACCATTCGATGTAACCGATGAATTACACTTGCTTCTGAATAGTGGGTGTGGGGGCAGAAAATTCGTAGTACCTCCTAAGTCCTAATGTCCGCCCTTCATCCTCTTTTTGAGAATCCATGTGAGTGGGAAGTGAGTAGAAAGGAAGTATGTTCTCACATGGAGTCACAGCTCGCAAGTAACCTTGAGTAGTGCAAGAAACTAGTGCTAGCTAATAGCATATGTCAAAAAGCTTTTGTCAGTCGCTAGTTTCCTGCATCTTCTTTATCCTACAAACTTTATTTTGCATCGAAGCGGCTTTGATGGTTGCTTGTCAAGGTAATGCATGGACATATTATAGAATCATTATTTATGACAAGTAAAAGATTTTCTTTGTCATACCAAGCAAGTAGGGTGAATGAATTATTATGTGGTGGTGGGGGAGGGCCGGCGCTAGGAGGGAGTAGATAAGTTGATGCCCAGAACATGTTCTTGATTGCTCGTGATAGGAATCCGAGGAAGTGTCGGTTGTGATGTGAGACAGAAAGATTGACAGATGATAGTGGATAGTTGACTAGCTATGCGGGGATGAGAATGGGATGGTGATTTTTTTTTGCTGGTTTTCTGGGTGGGGTTGATGTTGACTTGTAGATCTCGCTATGGCCACATGAGGAGGTCCAATAAGTTAGACGATGGAAGAAGCAGTGAGTCCAGACGAAAAAGAGAGATCATGGCTCCAAATCCAATTCACATGCCAATTATGCGCAACCCAAATCGCATTTCCTCCACATCCCTTTTCAATATGTTGTTAAGTTTTTGATGGGTTAATCCTGAGAATGCATGTGCCTGCCTGGCATTGGTTGACTAAAGCAAAGCAGGAAAAAAAATGGAACATGCCAGCAGTACTTTTTAAGTAATAAAAAGTGGATTTGGCAGATGTAGTTTCAGTTCTTTTAACCAACATAGATGCCATCCATCCACCCGTTTCCTTCTACTCTTTAACCGTATCTAAGTCAACTCTATCATCTCATCACATTGTCATTTTTTCCATTTTATCTTTATTTTTAAATATAATAATAAGTATTATTAATATTATTTGAAACCAAATTGAAGTTCATCCTAAAACTCTTAAATTTTGAGCTTTTATGGGCAATTAATTCTAAAAAATATCTTATAATTTAATTGTGGAATACATAATCATAAGTCTAGATAATTGAGTAATATTTATCAAATATTTGCTTTCCATCACACTTAGAAATTTATAAAAAAAATTATTGTCTATTTTCTTTAGTGGTTAATTAAAAAAATTATTTAATCCACTTGGGGTTATCTAGATCAATGGGTTACGTAGAAAATATGATAATAATTATAAATTCTCTATTTGAAATACTCACATGTCCGCCATTTACAAAAAAAAAAAGTCATGGGTTGTATTCACTGCTCCTACCAACGAGAGTTGAATCAGCCCACTACTATTGCAGTATGTATAATGATATAAAACTCATGAATGACGAAAAATTAACATTTCTTTCGAATCAAAATTTTCCTATATACTCTCTACTAAGTCTCTTAATGTTTTCTTCTTATGGTCTAATCATTAAATGGATCATTATTACCATCAATTCCCTACCAGAGTCCTATCAAAAAGGGATGTTACTAACACCATAAGAAGTAGGGCATCTACAAGTAGGGCATGATTTGATCACCTTTTGCAAATCCTTACTACAAGTAGGGCACCACGTAATCAATCAACAACATTCTCACTTGTCCAATCACTACGAGTTATTCAAATCCAATAATTCATCTTTATTGGATCAACAAGAGTGTGCAACTGTTCTTTCTGCACAAAGTTTACAATTATAAGTAATTTGAGTATTGATCTTCGAAACACTTTACCTATATTATAAATCAAATTAGACAATTCAAACTATTATCTTTAAAAGAATAATATGATTTATTTTCTATATTCATATAAATTATTAGTTTATATTATAAGTAAAATATCAACCTATCATCTATAATCATGAAAATACAAGTCACTGTGATATTGAAATTCCGAATACTAATTTTGAGGTTTAGTAAATTGATGATAAATTTTACTTAATAACTCTATTAGTGTCACATTAACCTAATTTCTATGCCCTGGATTGAACAACAACTCAATCCATCCAATGGATACCATTATGGTAGGTACTTTTATAAAATAGTACAAATATGACTAAGAATTAGAATAAAATACTTACAATTTTCAATAGAAATTAAAACTTTTTCTTTATTAGAACCGTGCATCTAAAATTTGTACAAAAATCATGAGAGTATAATAACTTATAAATATAATATTAAACATTTGTATGCGTATTTCAAAATATATATCTCAAGTTGCTCAAGTGATGTAGGTGGTGTCTTGTACTCATACTTTCACGGGTACTTGTTTTTACTTAAAATTATTTTGGGAGAGGATGAGGTTACAACTTAATGAATGAGTTTACTAGTATTGGACCACTACATAACTTATAACCCCACACTTTACTAAAATACCTATACACGAACATTTCCTAGATAGATTTTTAGATTATATTACTTTCATGATTTTTTTTACCCTTATTACTCATGACTTATGATATTCACACACATATGTATCTTGGTGGAGTCACCGCTCACCATGTATCAAATCAATCAATCACATATGTTACACCCCAACCTAAATTCCGGGGTCGGGGTCCAATGACAACCCGCCATTTCCTCTCAATGCTATAATGATGTCTACCTTCACCAAATTAGTACCGACGAGACTAAAGCTTAGAATTCAGTCAACGATCAACTGAGGAGAAACCTCATTAATAAGGCTAACCAATGAGGAGCTAACATGTGGCAAAGGTGTCACGTCAGCGGCCGACTAGGATGTTGGAGAGCGATTGACCAATCAAAGGTCGACACATGGCAAAGCCATGTCAGATGATCCTAACCAATCAAAGGTTAACACGTGGCATTGGCACAATGCACCAAGTGGGAAAAATGCTAAATTTAAATCAACTAATTAGAGCACGCCACGTGTCACGGTCAATGGATGGTCAAATGTGGTCAGCGACCACATTGGAACGAGCGACCGATGGGAGGTCAACATGTGGCTGGTCAATGAGTCAACATATGACTTGGACATTGAATGGGAAGCCACATCAATGAAAACAATCAATCAAAGGGTGCCACTTACCAGCTCGCACATGCGAAGCTTGCACCCGCGCGTACATTGTCATCTTTAACCTCTAAACTAGATAGATAAGGATGACAGAATGACTGCTATCATGTAGATGGCTGATAAATCCTTCCAAAATGGCCATAAATAAGAGAAATTATGGTTGATTGATTGATGAATGGATAGACCTGTTTGTAAAATCCGTACTTTGGGACCAAAGAAAACTTGGAAAAAAACCGGTATAGATTTATATATATAGAAATAAGCCGATTAATGAATGAAAAATAGTTAACGTGGCAAATTGAAAAATCAAAAGTGACAAAAAATTTACAAAAATTACAAGGAAGAATCAGGAAGAGGAATTGAGGATAGAACCGGACCAGTTTGGCGTGAACCGGACCTAAACTAGACTAAACCAGGATGAACCATAGTGAACCGATTCACTAATTCATTTTTTTAGGTGGTTTAATAATGTCAATTTGAGAAATTGAGGCCACCATTAGATAGAAAATAAATTTTAAAATTTTAGAAAATCGGTAAAATTGACCGATTTTTGAATTCGGGACAGTGAACCCGGTTGGATCGGACTGGTCAACAGTTAGATCGACTAGCGAATCAGACCGGTCAACGGTCAATGGCGCCCTATCAGCAGCCACGTAGACACAGGCAACCAGAGGCTGCCATGTGTCCGGTCAACGGTTAGTTGGCACCCGTCAGCATGCCACGCAGACACGAGCAGCCAATGAGAGGTTACCACGTATCTGGTCAACAAGTTAACTGTTGACGCGGTAGTCGAGCTGGACCCCATGTTAGAAAAACTGGCCAATCACAGTATGCCACGTGGCACGACCACCATGTCATTATCTTCAACCTTCAGACACTGACAGAGAGGACGGAGGAGAGAGAGATGTGGGAAAAGTTGAAGTCTCCAATGACTCAAAAAACTACCCGGTTAGGTCACTGGTGGCCAAGTCGGAGGTCGAGTCTTATGCTGTGTGAACCCCGCTCTTTTGAGTTAAGGGAAACTGAGAAAAGAACCAGTCAAACCGAGTGAGAAAACCGATCCGGTTCACAAAACCAATCAATTGTGAACGGACAATTTAGGAATTTACAACTCCTGGGTGATCCAAAGGGTTCATAATACTATGGAAAAGAAACTTAGGATGAATTGGAAGAGGAAAACTAGATCGGTTTAGATGAACCGGGTCCAACAGGGATTGAACCAGTTTATGAACCGAGTCGGTTCATGAACCGGAACCGATAGAGATCGGGAAAAAGAGAGGAATTTAACTCCATTTGTACTCCAAAGAAATTCATAAACCTTGGGAAGGAACCTTAGAACAAAGTGGGAAAGAAAAACCAGACCAGTTCGGGTGAACCGGACCCGAACCGGTTTAAGGACCGAGTCGGTTTATGAACCAGAATAGATAAAAGAATGGTAAACCAAGAAGTTTATGGACCCTAAGTGACCTAAGGAATCACAAAAGTCATGGAAATGGACTTGTGAAGGAATTGGGGATGAAAACCAAACCGGTTTAGGTGAACCGGATTCCAACCTGTTTGGACCGGTTTGAACCACTATTGAACCAGATCCTAAATTCAATTTTCTAGGTGGCTTAAAATTTTCAATTTGAGATTTGAGATCACCATTGGATTGAGAATAAATTTAGAAATTTTTAGATTTGAACAACTAGGTCAAATGAGGGGTGAACCAACCGGTTTAAGCATGAACCCGGTTTGGACCGGTTCGGTCCGGTTCGAAATAGTGTCATCTTCTTCCTCAGGATGACAACACTGTTCACTCGCTAGGAAACTGAAGAAACATCGGCGAAGAAGAAACGCTTATGTTCGGGGTGTTTCATGTTTTCAATGTCAGTCATAACGGTGCCAAACAGACGGCCAACGGGTCCCCGAGCTCCCTATATAAAGAGCCCCTCCCCATTCATCCTCTCCACACCTGAAAATCCATTCTCTCTCAACTGCTCCATTTTCTAGTGAAGCTCGAACCAGAGCTCTGACATGGGGTCTTTTTTGAGCCAAACAAGGCGAGGTCGGGTTCTTTAGAACTGGGGAGAAGTCAACTACACATTTGTAGTCTCCATTCACTCCGAGGGTTGTCGACATGATGAAATAGTGAAGCAGCTTCGGCGGAGCAAAGCTGCCCTATTTCGACTGAGCTGAAATTGGCCATTTCAAGCCCTCCTAACACCAAACCAAGTCCTTCCAACACTTCCTCAGCCCTCCCACGACCGAATTAGGACTGAAAGGTAAGCCAATTCGGCTCCCCTCTACAATTTCCGACTAGTGCTAGAGAGAGAACCGGTAGAATTTTAATGATGAAATTCTAACTCAATTCCGCATCAATTGATATGATTCTTGATCCTAGGATGAACCTCAGGACGAGAGCTACTTGCCCAGATAGAAAGCTCATTTTCCAACGAAGCTTCATTTGAGCTCGTTCCGACGTCAAAACTTGTGATTCAAAGTGCTATTGAATCGTAAGAAGATGGAGGAACTCAATTTTAACTTCAATTTCAACAATGAGAGATATTTGATTAGTCAATTTGATAAAATCAAATTCGGTTGTGTTAAGAAGTTGAAATTGGGGGAAAATTGGGGATTTTTGAAATTCGAAGGACCAAAATGCAATTTTATGAAATTGAGGGTCAATTGGGCATGAAAATAATGTTGGAGGACCAATTGAGGAATGGAAAAAGTTACCATTTTTGTAAAGGAAGGGCAAAATGGTAATTTTGGAAAAGTTGGGGGACCAAATTGAAAATTTGGAAAATTAAACCCCTTTTTGTGAAATTGAGGTCCCAAGATAAATTTTAAAAGTTTCAAGATTCAATTGGAGAAAAAATCGGCATTTGGGGAATTAAAGTTAAAGAGAAATAACTTTAGGGACCTAATTGCAAATAACTAAAAAGTTTGGGTCTTCTCATTCGTTTGAAATGAATGAAGGTTGTTAAGCCGAGTAATAATGAACAAAGATGTTCATATCGTGTAGGAACACGAAGTACCGAGAACGCCAGCATGGACGAGCTCGCGTGAATACAAAGAACCGGTCTAGTGGAATTAACTGTGTTAACGGGTGAGTGAGATTTTATATCATACTCGGTGGAGGATGATAAGTACCTCGGTATAAAAACCCACTATTTAGTGGTATTTTAAACATCACAATATAAAGGAGGTGATGTGAAAATTTTACAGAAAACTACTTACCGGTTGTAAGTAGATCATACTGGTTGGTATGATGAGACTTCCTCAAAGGAAGTTGAAAACTCGTTCATCGGTTATAAATGGAGATGTCCTTATACCCGACCAGTATAATGGACAGTGAAAACCTATTTTTGTCAGAAGTGCTCTCCCCTAACTATGTGCCAATGCTTAAACTATTTGGGAGACCTTCTTGACAGGAGCTCGAATAGCTCTTATAGGCCAGGGGCCTCGGTTTTGGAACTTAGGGGCTAATATGCCCAATTTTAAAAAAATCTCGTACAGTGGGCCCAAGGCCAATTGGCATGAGCAGGAGCTCGTAAACAAACATGATATATGTTCCATAAAACTTAATAAGTGAATTGTTTGGCCATGGTACCAAGATAGGACCGACATGCTTAGTTAACTAGCAGTAGTGCGACATGACAGGTTGACGAACGAGTCATGACAAACAACTACGGGTTGAGTTGAGAGTCGAGGCTGTTGGACTAGTGGCACCACAAATTACATGAAAATATGAGAAAACATTGTTTATGCATGCACTATGAGTACGGGATCATCAAGACGCCCATGAGGGGGTAGTGATGTGTCCTAAGGGCCCTAGACGACCCAGTGAATATAAGGGCAGATCGTCGTTCCAGGTGTCTGTGCAAAATTTGGAGTAGCACCAAGTGCATGAGACTGGGGTGGGGATAGGATGAGGTCTTTGTCCTCATAACGGACATGAAGAATGTATTCCTGGAATGAGGGTCGGATGTCGCGAACATCCACTCATTCTCAGGGTAGAAGTGGACATACTTCTATCTGGGTGGCCAGTAAAGTCGCTCTAAAGCCACAAGTGGGTTCAATGGTCATGTTGACCCATGAATGTGTGTAACCTTCATGATGAAGGATGTGTGTTGGGTGATGACTCATTGTGGTAAATAAAAAATGGTGGAAAAACTGAGCTTTTTGAATAAAGGGATTTTTTTTTAGAAAAGAAAGGAGTTTGGCACACTCTAATAATAAATGTTTTCTTATAAGTCTAAACATTTGGAAAACCCATTCACTGAGTAGTCGTACTCGCCCCGTCCCTTATATCCCTTTCAGGAGATTTCGGAAAACCTACCCTTAAAGACCATCAACTAAGATGCTTGTGATACAGGTATAATAAATCTAAATTATTATGTAGTTTTGTTTATGTTATTCCTGGAAAAGATACAGATTTAAAGGACGCCTTACTCTTTATGGTCTATAATAAGGGGAAACCCTTTAATAAACAGGGAGAGTGGTAGGTTGATCATGGGGATCCGATCAAACAGGGTCGGGGCGTGACACGCTAGCTGCCGAGTCGGAGGCTGAGTCTTACTCCGACAAGTAGTCTGAACAGTTGTCGAGCTCCCTATATAAATAGCACCCCACCATTCATTCTCAGCATCCCACAATCGAGTGAAGAAGAAGAAGAAGAAGAGTGCATTTTTTTATGAGCTACAAACTAGAGCTTCGATAACGGGACTTTTCTCAGCATCAGAAGCCACATCGGGTGTCTTTGGAATCGGGAAGAAGTTCTCTACCCAGCCCTACCCTCAGTTTAGTCGAAGAGCTACCGAGGAAGAATGAGGAAGCCCGAACAGTATCGCCGCTCCTTGGCCAGCAAACTTGTAAACCCCGCACTTTTGAGTTAAGAAAAACCAAGAAAAGAACCGGTCAAACCGAGTAAGAAAATCGAGCCGGTTTACATTTGAGAACACGCAATATGGAAATTTACAAGTTTCGGGTGATCTAAAGGGTTCATTAAACCTTGGAAAAGAAATTTAAGAAACTTTTGAAAACAAAAACCAAATTGGTTCAGGTGAACTAGATTTCATAAGAACTTTAAAGTTAAGTGTGCTTGCTTGAGAGTAGTGTGAGGATGGGTGACCTACTCGAAAGTATGAATTTTTTTTGTAACCCGAAATTTCGGTATAACCATAAATTAATATATATTAAATTATTAGAATTAATATGAATAATTTAATACCTAAATTAAATTATTAGAATTAATACAAATAATTTAATATCAAAATTAAATTATTAGAATTAATACTGAAATTGAATTATTGAAATTAATACCAATAATTTATGGTAATATTAATACTATTAATAAATCTTGCCCATATAATACACGGGTTTTACGCCTATATAAAGAGGTCATCCCCATTTCATTCTCCTCACACCTGAACACTTTTCTCTCTCTATCTCTACTGCTCCATTTCCTGGTAAAGCTTGAACCAGAGCTTTAACTTGAACAAAGGTCGGGCTCTTTAGAACTGGGGAGAAGACAGCTATTTGATAGCAAACTCCAGTCAATCCGAGAATCGTTGGAGAAGTGCCGACATGATGGAATAGTGAAGCAACTCCGGCGAACCGAAGGTGCCCTATTTCGGCCAAGCTGAAATCAGCCATTTCAAGCCCTCCTCAGGCCAAACCAAGCCCTCCCAACACTTCCTCAGCCTTTCCACGGCCGAATTAGGACCGAAAGGTAAGCCAATTTGGCTCCCCTTTACAATTTTCGATCGGTACTAGAGAGAGAGTCGACAGAATTTCAATGACAAAATTCTAATCCAATTCCACATCAATTGATGCAATTCTTGATTCTAGGATAAACCTTAGGATGAGACCTATCTGCCCAGATCGAAAGCTCGGACCGTCGTGCCATCACCGGTGAGTAATCGAAGCTTTCTCTCTCTACAGTCTGTTTTCCGACGAAGCTCCATTTGAGCTCGTTCCGGTGTTAAAATCTAGGATTCAAAGTTTTTTAGAATCGTATGAACATGCAAGAACTCAATTTCAACTCCAATTTCAATAATTAGAATTGTTTGATCGGTCAATTTGATGAAATCAAATTCAGTAGTGTTGAAGAGTTGAAATTGGGGGAAAATTTGGGGATTTTTGAAATTCAAAGGGCCAAAATACAATTTTATGAAATTGAGGGTCAATTGGGCATGAAAATAATGTTGGAGGACCAATTGAGGAATTTTGGAATTTTTGGGGCAAAACTTAAGATTTTTGTAAATGAAGGGCAAAATGGTAATTTTGGAAAAATTTGGGGAACCAAATTGGAAATTTGGGAAATTAAACCCCCTTTTTGGTGAAATTGAATAAATTGAGGTCCCAGGATAAATTTTAAAAGTTACGGGACTCAATTTGAGGAAAAACCGACATTAGGGGCTTAAAGTTAAAGAGAAATAACTTTAGGGCCCTAATTGCAAATAACTAAAAGTTTAGGTTATCTCATTCATTGGAAATGAATGAAGGCTGTTATGCCGAGTAATAATGATCAAGGTTGTTCATATCATGTAAGAACGCGAAATACAGGGAACGCCACCAAGGACAAGCTCGCGTGAATACAAAGAACCAGTCTAGTGGAATTCATGACATTAATGGGTGAGTGGGTTTACTAACATCATACCCGGTTGGGATGATGAGCACAACTTAAAGATAAAAACTACTTGCCAGTTGTGAGTGAAAATTTTATATCATACTCGGTAGGGGATGATAAGTACCTCGCTATAAAAACCCACTGTTTAGTGGTATTTTAATCATCACCACTTAGAGAAAGTGATGTGAAAATTATGCAGAAAAACTACTTACCGGTTGTAAGTAGATCATACCCGGTTGGTATGATGAGACTTCCTCGAAAGAAGTTGAAAACCCGTTCATCGGTTATGAACGGAGATGTCCTTGTACCGGTTTGTATAATGGACAGTGAAAACCTATTTTGTTAGAAGTGTTCTACCCTAACTGTGTGCCAATGCTTAAACTATTTGGGAGACCTTCTTGACGGGAGCTCGAATAGCTCTTATAGGCCAGGGGCCTCGATTTTGGAATTTGCGGGCTAGAAGTGGTCGTGCTTCTATCCGGGTGGCAAGAAAAGTTGCTCCGATGCCACTAGTGGGTTTAGTAGTGATACTGACTTGCGAATGTGTGTAACCTTCATGGTGAAGGATGTGTGTTGGGTGATGACACACCGATAACTAAGAAATAATGAAAAAACCTAATTTTTTTTTAAATGAAGGGATTTTTTTGAAAATAAAGGAGTCTGTCACATTTCATATAAATATTTTTCTTAAAAGTGAAATGTAGACCTTTAAAAACTCATTCACTGAGTAGTCGTACTCACTCCCTCCCTTATATCCCTTTCAGGAAATCCCGAAAAGTCTACCTTGAAAGACCATCAACTAAGATGCCTGTAAGACAGGTACGTAAAGTTTAAAATTTCATGCAGTTTTGATTATGCTATTCTAGGAAATGGTGCAGGTTTAAAGGACGCCTTACTCTTTATGGATTATAATAAGGGGAAACCCTTTAATAAACCGGGAGAGTGGCGAGTTATTCACGGGGATCTGACCAAACCGGGTTGGGGCATGACAACTAGGGTGGTATCAGAACCTGTTTCCTTGAATATATAATCAAAACTATAAAATATTGTAACTAATAGGATTTATCCTAAAATTTTCAGATGGCTCCCAGGAGAGGAACCAAGAAAACTAGGAATGGCTCTACTCAACACCTTATCTTCATAGGAAGACAACCCTAGAAGCTTCCCAAATGCCTAAAGCATGGCAGGAAACTCAAAAGAGCAAATGAGAAAGTATCCCAGAGAATGGTGACAGGACCTATTGATGTCACAACTCTAAGTATAAAGGAATCCAAGCGTGAAGCCATAAAATGGGGCATATAACCTTACATGGGAGGATGCTTATCAAGAATCTCGTAGTTCTCTAGTTATTTGGTGACCATTTTCTGTAATAGGGTCAAAATCCCCAACATACTGTACTACTCATTAATGAAGTACTCCAAATTCCTAAAAAACCCTGTCCCTCAAATGATGTGATCTTCAAGGAAGACTCCAAAAAGAAAAAAAAACTCTCACAGTATCCAAACTTAAGGACGAAGGAGCACCAAAACTAACAATTCCCAAGAAAACGCCAGGAGGAACCACTCATGTTCATGTAATTACAAGCATGAATGATAGGGACACTGCGTGGAGAAGTGCCCAACCTTACAAAGGACAAGAATCAAGTTAACCTAGAGGGGAATAGGACAGGAAGTGAAAAACTATCCCACATCGCCAGGAGTAAGGACAATATTTTCCAAGAATAAACACCCCACAACTATAGGAAATCTGAAAGGATACCATTCCAAGAAACATGACTCCATTTGCAACCACAAATAAGAGGAAACTCTTCAAAATCTTAGCAAAGTGGTAAGAAGGAAAAAGGGGTAAAGGTAGGACCTCAATAAAACCACAAACGGAACAAAGGATAGCTGAAGAGAATTCCCCCTTTAAGAAGAAAATCCAAACAATTTAGGAGCAAAGAAAGGAGTGCATTCACAAGAGAAGACAAGACGAACATTTGATGACAAACGGGACGTATTGGGATTATAGGAATAAATCACCTTGGAAAAAGCAACTATGTCAAATAGGAAGTTCGAACCAACAAGACAAGAGAAAGCAAGTCGTTACAACAAGATAGTTAGAGGGAACAAATGACACCCTAAGGAAGACCAGGAAGTAGAAGGGGCTACACCATAAAAAGGTTAGTGAGATGGACGTTAAGGACAAGAGTACTTGAGAAATAACTGCCCTAAGAAACTTAGACCAAAGGAATGGTGGAGGCGAGGCAGTTAACAAACTAATATATGAGAAAACCATAATTTGTGTTCCAACAAAGAAGAGAGGGGCAAAAAGGCCAAATACTCGGGAAAAGAAATCCTTAACGGGACCAAAGGCCAAATTAACCAAGAAAAAAAAAATAATAGGCAAGCCTCTCACATAATTATCAAGAAATCTTGAAATAAAGAAGATTTGAACACTACATAAAGAAATACACTATGAAAGTAAACTTTAGAGGGATGCATACGACTAACTACCCTTGAACGAATTTTGATGGGCGGATGGACATAATATGGAGTGCAAGAAACCAACCCTTAATTGGGAAATGTTTTAAAGGAAGGAAGTATCGTGATGGCCTAGTGTTACCTACTTGGAGAGAGCAGGAGAACTAAACAATAATTTCAGGAGAACAAAGTAGAAAGAAGAAATAAGTAACAACAGGACGACCAAAGAGAATAAACAAAACCCTAAGAAAGGCTGAGATGTAGTAAAGACTACACTCTATGAAGGACAAAGGATGGGCATGAAGGACGAGTGATACAGCTGCCCAGATGATAAGATAAAAAAAATGGAGAGAAGGAGACAGATGAAGAATTGGTCTTCGAGAGAATCCTGGATTTAAACCACGACGAAGAAGGGAGAAGTGAAAAGGCCAAAACATTGGAAAAAGAAGAATGAAAGAAAATCCTTAAAGAAATTAATGAACAAAATCGGATTTCTAGTTTAAAGTCTTGAGACGGTTAAGTGAGCTTCACGAAGGATGAACAAGAGATTTTGAAACAAGAAGGATGTGAACCCTCCTTAAACGGAAATAAGTTAATGGGTTAACATCAAAAAGATGTTGTGACAAGTATGAATGAGTGGACAACCCATACTAAGGTAATAAAGTAAAGAATGTTCGAGAAACATTGGGAAAGTAAGTCCTCCAAATAAGATGTGGCTAAGGAGGAATAACCGTAATTGGTAAGATGGGTCATAGTCCACACGCACATATGAAGCTTAAAGAGTGTACGACCGAGCATAGGGTGGAATGCACGGAATAAAACCAATAATCGGAAGTATCCCATCTAAGGAATAAGAGATAAAACAAAAGTTATGGATAGAAAAGGATCCAAAGCAACAGATACCCTAACATAGATAAGGGTGCGAAGAAAGGGAGAAAGAACCATACAATGAATGATAAGGAGGATGAGCATGTAACTGCTAAGATGGAAATCTCTATTGTAAGGGACATATAAGCACCAACAATGCTGAGTAAAATGTAACTCGAGTAAGAAGGAGTTAGTTGGTAAACATAACAAGGTCAAATATAAATTTGACCAAAGTTGTAAACAATGACGGATGAAAGATGGGTTAAATTGGGACAAAAGAATAATAACACAAAAACATGTGAAAACAAGTATGTAATGCTTGAAAGAACATCGAGCTAGGGGTTTCAACGATGAAGAGAATAACTAGACAAAGGAATGATTGGGCATCTTGGAACTCCCGATCCTGAAATCTTGAGTAAAATCCCCAAAAGGAAGAACCTTATCCTAAATAAAGGGAGATGTGAACCTAAGAATATACATTTGGATTAATGAGCCATACATGCCTCGTTATTATAACACCATGGAAGGAGTAAGCATGAGAAATGAAAAGAAATTCCTTAGATGAATGATTACGGGGACTAAGCGAAAGAGCAATCAAAGTGTTAGTATGTCAAGAAAATCCAAGTCAATATTAAGGAAAATTATTCCTGATGTGGAATATATTGGTTAAGTTTTGGGGACAACACATTTGGATTAATGAGCCATACATGCCTCGTTATTATAACACCATGGAAGGAGTAAGCATGAGAAATGAAAAGAAATTCCTTAGATGAATGATTACGGGGACTAAGCGAAAGAGCAATCAAAGTGTTAGTATGTCAAGAAAATCCAAGTCAATATTAAGGAAAATTATTCCTGATGTGGAATATATTGGTTAAGTTTTGGGGACAACACTCCTAAAAGGAGGGGAGAGTTGTAAACCCCACACTTTTGAGTTAAGAAAAACCGGGAAAAGAACCAGTCAAACTGAGTAAGAAAACCGAGTCGGTTTACATTTGAGAACACACAATATGGAAATTTACAACTTCCGGGTGATCTAAAGGGTTCATTAAACCTTGGAAAGGAAATTTAAGAAACTTTAGAAAACAAAAACCAAATTGGTTCAGGTGAACTAGATTTCATAAGAATTTCAAAGTTAAGCGTGCTTGCCTGAGAGTAGTGTGAGGATGGCATCCCCATTTCATTCTCCTCACACCTGAACACTTCTCTCTCTCTCTCTCTCTCTCTACTGCTCCATTTCCCGGTAAAGCTCGAACCAGAGCTTCGACTTGAATAAAGGTCGGGCTCTTTAGAACCAGGGAGAAGACAACTATCTGATAGCAAACTCCAATCAATCCGAGAATCGTTGGAGAAGCGCCGACTTGATGGAATAGTGAAGCAACTCCGGCAGACCGAAACTGCCCAATTTCGGCAAGCTGAAATCGGCCATTTCAAGCCCTCCTCAGGCCAAACCAAGCCCTCCCAACAATTCCTCAGCTTTTCCACGGCCGAATTAGGACCGAAAGGTAAGCCAATTCGGATCCCCTTTACAATTTTTGATCGGTGCTAGAGAGAGAGTCGACCGAATTTCAATGATGAAATTCTAATCCAATTCTACATCAATTGATGCAATTCTTGATTCTAGGATGAACCTCAAGACAAGAGCTATCTACCAGATCAAAAGCTCGAACGTCGTGCCTTCACCGGTGAGTAATCGAAGCTTTCTCTCTCTACAATCTATTTTTCGGCGAAACTCCATTTGAGCTCGTTCCGACGTTAGAATCTGTGATTCAAAGTTTCTTAGAATCGTATAAACATGCAGGAACTCAATTTCAACTCTAATTTCAATAATTAGAAGTGTTTGATCGGTCAATTTGATGAAATCAAATTCGTTAGTGTTAAAGAGTTGAAATTGTGGGAAATTTTGAGGATTTTCGAAATTCAAAGGGCCAAAATACAATTTTATGAAATTTAGGGTCAATTGGGCATAAAAATAATGTTAGAGGACCAATTGAGTAATTTTGAAATTTTTGGGCTAAATCTTACCATTTTTGTAAAAGAAGGGCAAAATGGTAATTATGCAAAAAATTGGGGGACCAAATTGGAAATTAAACCCGTTTTTTGGTGAAATTGAATAAATTAAGGTCCCAGGATAAATTTTAAAAGTTATGGGACTAAATTTGAGGAAAAAATCGACATTAGGGACTTAAAGTTAAAGAGAAATAACTTAAGGGACCTAATTACAAATAACTAAAAGTTTGGGTGTTCTCATTCTTTGGAAATGAATGAAGGCTGTTATGCCGAGTAATAATGAACAAAGTTGTTCAAATCGTGTAGGAATGCGAAATACCGGGATCACCAGCAAGGACAAGCTCGTGTGAATACAAAGAACCAGTCTAGTGGAATTCACGACATTAACGGGTGAGTGGGTTTACTAACATCATACCCGGTTGGGATGATGAGCACAACTTAAAGATAAAAACCACTTACCAGTTGTGAGTGGAAATTTTATATCATACCCGGTGGGGGATAATAAGTACCTCGCTATAAAAACCCACTGTTTAGTGGTATTTAATGATCACCACTTAGAGAAAGTGATGTGAAAATTATGCGAAAAAAAACTACTTACTGGTTGTAAGTAGATCATACCTGGTTGGTATGATGAGACTTTCTCGAAGGAAGTTGAAAACCCATTCATCGGTTATGAATGGAGATGTCCTTATACCGGTTGATATAATGGACAGTGAGAACCTATTTTGTCGGAAGTGTTCTCCCCTGACTGTGTGCCAATGCTTAAACTATTTGGGAGACCTTCTTGACGGGAGCTCGAGGGCTAGAATGCTCATTTTTTTTTAAAATCTCGTAGAGTGGGCCCAAGGCCAGTTGGCACGAGTAGGATCTTGTAAACGAACATGATATATGTTCCATAAAACTTAATAAGTGAATTGTTTGGCCATGGTACCAAGATAGGACTGACATGCTCAGTCAATTAGTGACAGTGCGACATGACAGGTCGACGGACTAGTCAAGACAAACAACTGTAGGTTGAGTTGAGAGTCAGGGCCGTTGGACCAGTGGGACCACATATTACATGGCTTGATAAGAAAACATTGTTTGTGCATGCACTGTGAGTACGGGATCATCAAGACGCCCATGAGGGGTAGTGATGCGTCCTAAGGGCATTGGATGACCTGGTGGCTATAAGGGCAGTTCGTCATTCTAGGTGTCTGTGCGAAATTTGGAGTAGCACCAAGCGCATGAGACCGGGGTGGGGACAAGATGAGGTCTCTGTCCTCATATGGACACGAAGACGTGATTTTGGGATTGTGGGTCGGATGTCGCGTACATTCACTCATTCCTAGGGTAGAAGTGGTCGTACTTCTATCCGGGTGGTAGGACAAGTCGCTCAAAAGCCACTAGCGGGTTCAGTAGTGATACTGACTTGTGAATGTGTGTAACCTTCATGATGAAGGATGTGTGTTGGGTGATGACACACCGGTAACTAAGAAATAATGGAAAAACCCAAATTTTTAAATGAAGGGATTTTTGAAAAGAAAGGAGTCTGGCACACTCTATATAAATGTTTTTTCTTAAAAGTTAAAAGTAGACCTTTAGAAACCCAGTCATTGAGTAGTCGTACTCACCCCCTCCCTTATATCCCTTTCAAGAAATTCCGGAAGCCTACCCTTAAAGACCGTCAACTAAGATGCCTGTAAAATAGGTACGTAAAATTTTAAATTTCATGCTATTTTGATTATGCTATTCCAGGAAAAAGGTGCAGGTTAAAGGACGCCTTACTATTTACGGTTTACAATAAGGGGAAACCCTTTAATAAACCGGGAGAGTGGTGGGTTGATCATGGGGATCCGACCAAACTAGGTTAGGGCGTGACAATAACCTTCTATTTCTCATGTATGGACAACTAGGCCTAAATCTTAGTTTATTGCATTTAGGTTCCTAAAGTTCATAATTCTTGACTTTAGGTCCATAGTGTTAAATTTTCCCAAATCAAGTCTGAAGGGCTTCTAATATCCTCTTTTGGTCCTTAATTTACTTAAAATTATTAACGAAGCTCAAGTTTTCCAAATTCCCAATTCAGTCCTTAATTTGGATCCGAAACGAGCTCAAATGGAGCTTCGTCGGAAAATTGAACGCAGAGAGAGAAAACTTCGAAAGCATACCGTCAGAGGTGCACTGGTCTGAGCTCTTGATCTTAGAATGTAGCTCTCGTCCTTAGGGTCCTTCTAGGATCAAGAATGGGTACAATTGATGTCAAGATAAAGGTGAATTTGGTTAGCAAAGTTCAACACTTTCTATCTCTAGAACCGATATGCAATGGCGGAGGAGGGTCGAATTGTCTTACCTTTCACCTCTGTGGAGGTCATGTGTTGGCCATGGGAACTATGAGGAGGCTAGGTTTGGTCGTAGGATGTCTAAATTGGTCAAATTCCGATCGACCAAAATAGGGCAGGTTCGAACTGACGGAGCTGCTTCACTATTCGACCCCATTGGCGCTTCTTCGGTGATCCTTGGGTCGAAGGAGGTTTCTATGAGGTAGATGATTTCCCCCTGGAGTCTATAGGACCCTACTTTGCTTCTGAGGCTTCGAAAAGTGCCCAAGTCGAAGCTTTGGATTGAGCTTCCCCAAAAAATGGAGCACTTTCTTAAGGAGGACAATTTGAGGTGTGTGGTGGATGAATGGATGGGAGCTCTTTTTGTAAGGAGCTTAGGGACCCTTTATGCGACCAGTTTCCATACTAGTTGAGCTTATCCTCACCCAAAAATGCTTAAAATGGAGGGAATATTCCTTCCCCGGGAAAGGAAAGTTTCTGAATTGATGAACAATGTTGTAATCCGAAGGAAGAAGACGACACTGTTTCAAGCCCAATTCGACCGATTTTGTCACACCTCGATCTTGTTTGGTCGGATCCCCATAATCAACCCACCACCCCCTTGGTTAAAGAGGGGTTTCCCCTTCTTTTATTCAATAGGAGCCAAGCATAAATTCAAACCTTGTTCCCTAGAATAACATAAATCAATCTATAGCTATCTTAAAAGGAACTTTAAGCATACCTGATGGAGGGTACATCTTCACGCTCTCTTTCATTTTATCTCCTTACTTTTGAAAAAGGGGTAAACAGAGGAGGTGAGTTCTACAACTGAGTGAGTGAGTGTTCAAAGTGAGTTTTCAAACAACTTTGGTTTATAAAAACCATGCCAAGGTTATGATTTTCTTTTTAAATGGATTTTCCTCAAATTCAGGTTTCCAAAACATTTTCCACGTATATATTAGATGTGTTTAGCTCTCTTAGCCTATCACCTTACCTCGGGAGGCATTTAGCAAACAAATATATGCCCTTCATGAGGAAGGGTACACACATTCACAGATGCAGCACATCTACCGCACCCACTTATGGATCAGAGCGTCTTTACCATCCACCATGATAGATGCCCATCCACTTCTACCCCGAGTCTGAGTGGATGTTCCAGACGTCCAACCCTCAGACCTAAATGCCACTTTGTGTTCGTATGAGGATAGAGACCTCATCCTAACCCCACCCCGGTCTCATGCGCAAGAAGCTCCTAGAGCTTCAAGACTGATTGGCACGACGAACTGTCCTTATCTCCACCAAGTCATCCAGCAGCCCTTAGGACCCATCACTACCCCCTAGGGCATCTTGATGGTCATATACCACAAGTGCATCCATAAACAAGAGTTTTCATATAGTTATCCATCCTCTTTGGTGCCAATGGTCCAACATCCCCGATGCTCAACCCGACCTGTAGCTGTTTGTCTAGGCTGGTCCGTCAACCTGGTACTGATACACTGTTGCTAGTCCACCGAGCACTATCAGTCCTGACTCGATACCATGGTGCAACACACAATCAATTCCATTAATTAGGAATTTTCATGGCTCTTCCTAATCAAGTTTGTTTATGAGCATCTGCCCGTGTCCACTGGCCTTAGGCTTACTACACGTGTTTTAAAAAACTGGGCATTGAGCCCCATGAGTTCAAAAAATGACCCCCTGACCTATCTGAGCTATTCTAGCTCCATATAAATGTTTTTCTTAAAAGTTAAAAGTAGACCTTTAAAAACCCATTCACTTAGTAGTCGTACTCACCCCTCTACCACCACTTCAATAAACCGGAAAGTGGCGGGTTGTTCACGGGGATCCAACCAAACCGGATTAGGGTGTGACAAAACTGCTCAACCCTCTACCACCACTTCAAGCTTCCCCAGGACCAATTGCGGCCAAACTCGACCCCTTACACCCCACCTAGAGGTGTCCTGACCTTTCCCCGAACTAAGAAAGCCGATTTCTGCAAAAACTTTAACACTAAAATTCACACTGCTCAGGTCATCAATTGAGGCATGGTTTGATCCATGGAGGATCCCCACGATAAGAGCAACACATTAGTAGCCAAATCTTCAATCATCAGACCATCACCGGTAAGATATCGAAGATTTCTCTCTCTAGACTGTATTTTCCAGTGAAGCTCCGTTTGAGCTCATTTTCGAGCTAAATGAAGTGATTCATGGCTTAAAATGACAAGTAAAACATAGAGGAAGTGATCTAAATCATGAATGGGGACAATTAACCATGTTTTGATGGTCAATTTGATAAAATTGAGATTCTGAGGCCAAAAGCAAATTTTTAGAAATTTGGGCAAATTGGGGATTTTTCAAAAATTGGGGGCCGAATGGCAAATTAATAAAATTGAGGGCATTTTCATGAAATTCCCTTCCAATTAAGGGTCAATTGGGCAAATTGGATAAAATGGAGGAACAATTTGTAAAATTTGAGAAGTTGGAGTCAAATTGTAATTTTGGGAAAATTTGAGGCTAAATGACAATTTTAAAAAATTGACGGGTCCATGGGCAATTTTGATAAAAATAAGGACCCAAAAAAGATAATTGGAAATCCTATGGGTAAATTGAAGAAAAGAGGGAAATTAAGGATTTAAAGGTAGATGCACAAACCTAAGGGGCCAAAGTGCAATTAAGGAAAAATATGACGGCCCATCTGCAAATGCTCAAAGAGATGCGGTCCATTAGTCCAATACCCTAATAAGGATATTTGTGTGGTGTAGGAGTAGACTCCCAAGCGCTAACTTCCAGAAGGATACCGCGAGGCCAGACTTTGTTGGGATGACCACACCAAGATTACCGGGTGAGTGGGAACTGCTATGACATCAATTCCGGTTGGAATGACGGTTTAGTTTTGAAAACCATTTTCTCAAAATTAGCCTCCCCTAACTGGGTGACTCTGTTAAAACATTTGGGAGCTAATTCCAGGCTTAGGCTTAGTATGCCAGTGGGCCCAAGGCCAATGGATATGGGCATGGACCCGTCTAGAACGAGTATGTGATAAGTGTTGCTAAAAGATCCAAATAATGTGAACTTTGTGTGATGTCCATCGAGCCAAGTCTGAGTTATCGAGCTTGTTGGGCAAAACCGATACTCTGCCGAAGCAAGGTTGTCAAACCTGTTGGGTTAGTATGCATGGGCCGAAGCCAAGCCGATAGACTATTGCGTTGGAGGGCCAAAGATAAAGGCTATAATTAAAAAAATTGTTGATTGTGCATGCACTATGATGTTCGGGCCATCAGGACACCTAGCATGAGCTAGTGATGGAGCCCAAGGATTGTTGGACAACCTAGGGTGCATAAGGGTGGTTTGTCGTCTAGTAGGTCATGAAGCTCATGGAGCTTCCTACGCACTGAGATCGAGGTAGTAAGGGAAAGGAGGTCTCGTCCTACTAAGTGGACATGATGAAGTGATCAGAGTTTGAGAGTTGGACTATTGATGTTCACTAAAACTTCGGGTAGAGGCAGTGCACCTTTATTAGGGTTGATGGTAAAGGTGCTTCGGTCCACAAGTGGAATGGTCGGGAACTATTCTGCGAACGTGTGATCCCTCCTATGATAGGAGGGCAGTTGTTGATCATGTGAACATAAAGATCTGAGAGAAAACTTTTGATGGAATATTAAACATTTGAAAATACTGAATCAAACGTTTCCTAAAAGATTTTTCCCCACTCATTGAGTTGTCGAACTCACCCTCTCCCACTTAACATTTTTAGGAAGGAACGCGACTATTCCAGCCTTATCCTCCCCAAACCTAATCTAGGTATAAAGATTTAAAATTTTTAGTTTTGTTTAATATTGTACAGGGAAAATATGACAGGTACTATGCCTAGCTCTCTTCGATCTCCTTGAGAAGGTTTCTTCGAGGTCCGGGAGAGTGGCGGGTTGTTCACAAGATCTCGACCAAACTGGGTCGGGGCATGACAACTTTGGTGATATCAAAGCATGTGTTTTCCAGATATAATACCAAGACTTTATAACATAAATTATAATCAAAGAAAACTTTACCCTAGCTGTGGCACCCAAGAGAGGAGTCAAGAGAACAAGGGCGACAATTGCTGACTCCGCCGACAACCCCCTCCCGGAGGTAGAATTCCTAGGAGCTCTATCTGTCCCACAAGGCATCAGCTCCGAACACCAAACGCTATATGAGGAGTTTACCAGGGTGTTCGGGGAACCCCACCTCAGCAACAAGCCCCAACTGGACTCTGTGTCCCAAACCCACCAGAAAGAGGTCCAATCCCAACCATGTTCCGTACCTATTCCACCCTTCTTCGATATCCCCAGGTACCTCCAGACGCTCCAACAACTAGGGTGCAAGCCCTTCTTCGAGAAAAAGGAGGTCGGGGCTGCCATGGATTGGTTGGAAGAAATTCATGGGGTACCATCAGGATACCCTCAAAGGAAATGGTTAAGTTGGAATATTTATTTATGGAATCCAGTGCGAAGAGGTGGTGGGATAATGCGAGGAGCCTCTTCTTGACCACACCTACCTGGAAAGAGTTTGAAAGAAGGTACACAAAAGAGTACCTCGCTCCCCATCTAATAAATGTAAAGAAGGTGAAAATTTTCCAACTCTGCCAGGGAGCACACAAGGTCTCAGAAAATGAGACCAAATTCAACTAGTTGAGACCCTTCGCCCCCCACTTGACAGGACCGGCCGACCTCTGCCAGAAGTTCATTGATGGTCTCAATATGGATATAAGAGACCGAAAGGGGTTTTTGGGATGCCTCACCAACCTAGATGCCATAGTCGGCATGAGGCATGAATGCGAGCGGTTGTGTCATGCCCCGACCCGGTTTGGTCGGAGTCCGTGATCAACCTACCACCCTTCCTAGTATCATTCAGATGTATCTACCTGAATGAGCCAGGGAAGGTGAAGGCGTGTTTATGTTCGAACCCTTACTTTAAGTTGGGGGTAAGAAGCATACCTTGAGGGCCTGAGCACGTCCAAAACTTCCTGTCTGGGTGATGTCCTGAAAAGGGGTGAGAGAGGAGGGTGAGTAAAACACTCAGTGAGGGAAACTACTATAACATTTTACTTGAATTCATCTTTTCTATCCTTTTAGTTAATTCTTTTTGTTATTTCACACAATCACATGATCAATAATCACCCTCATATCATAGGAGGGATCACACATTCACAGGACGATCCTCGACCGTGCTACTTGTAGACTAGAGCGCCTTTACCGTCCACCCTGATAGAGGGTTACTGCTTCTACCCAAAGTGTGAGTGGACATCAATAGTCCGACCTCAAACCCCCAAATTTCTCCACCATGTCCGCTCAATGGGACGAGACCTCATTCCCTCTACTACCTCGGTCTCCATGCGCAGGAAGCTCCTTGGCTTCACAACCTACTGAATGATAAAACTACCCTTATACTCCCTAGGTCGTCCATTAGTCCTTGGGCTCCATCACTACCTCATGCCAGGTGTCTTGATGGCCCAAACAATAGGGTGCATGCACAATCAACAAGCTTTTTGAATTATTACCATTATCTTTGGCCCTCTTGCACAATAGTCTATTAGCTTGGCTTCGACCCACCACACGTACTAGCCTAACAGGTTCGAAGACCTAGCTTCGGTAGAGCAGCGGTTCGGCCCAACAAGCTTGACAACTCAGCTTGGCTCAGTGGATATCAAGCAAGTTTCCCCTTATTCAGGTCTTTTAGCCTCATATATCACATGTCTATTTTGGACGAGTCCATGCTCGTATCCACCGGCCTTGGGCCCACTGTCATCTCGAGCCTAAGCTTGGAATTAGCTCCCAAATGTTTTAAGCAAAGTCACCTAATTAGAGGATGCTAATTCCGAGATAACAGTTTTTAAAGCGAAATCGTCATTCCAATTGGAATTGTAAACCCCACACATTTGAGTTAAGGAAAACTGAGAAAAGAACCGATCAAACCAAATAAGAAAACAAAACCGATTTACATTTGGGAATAAGCAATATGAAAATTTACAACTTTCGATTGATCCAAAGGATTTATTAAACATTGGAAAAGAAACTTAAGACAAATTTAAAAACAAAAACCAAATTGGTTCAGGTGAACTAGATTACATAAGAACTTTAAAGTTAAGTGTGATTACCTTAGAGTAGTGTTAGGATGGGTGACCTCCTGGGAAATATGATTTTTTGTAACCCAAAATTTCGGTCAAAAAATTTTAGTACGGCTTATCATAAATAGCCATCAATTAATATATATTTAATTATTGGAATTGATACAAATAATTTAATATCAAAATTAAATTATTAGAATTAATATCGAAATTATCTCACCTATTTAATACACGAGTTTTACGACTATATAAAGAGATCATCCCCATTTCATTCTCCTCACACCTAAACACTTCTCTCTCTCTCTCTACTGCTCCATTTCCCAGTAAAGCTCGAACTAGAGCTTCGACTTGAACAAAAGTCGGGCTCTTTAGAACCGGGAAGAAGACGCTATCTGATAGCAAACTCCAATCAATCCGAGAATCGTTGGAGAAGCACCGACATGACGGAATAGTGAAGCAACTTCGGCGGACCGAAGCTGCCCTATTTCGGCCAAGCTGGAATCGGCCATTTCAAGCACTCCTCAGGCCAAACCAAGCCCTCCCAACACTTCCTCAGCCTTTCCACGGCCGAATTAGGACCGTAAGGTAAGCCAATTTGGCTCCCCTTTATAATTTTTGATTGGTGCTAGAGAGAGAATCGACCGAATTTCAATGACGAAATTCTAATCCAATTCCGCATCAATTGATACAATACTTGATTTTAGGATGAACCTCAAGACGAGACCTATCTGCCCAGATCAAAAGCTCGGACTGTCGTGCCTTCACCGGTGAGTAATTGAAGCTTTCTCTCTCTACAGTCTGTTTTCCAGAAAAGCTCCGTTTGAGCTCATTCCGACGTTAAAATCTGCGATTCAAAGTTTCTTAGAATTGTGTGAAGATACAGGAACTCAGTTTCAACTCCAATTTCAATAATTAGAAGTGTTTGATCGGTTAATTTGATGAAATCAAATTCGGGAGTGTTGAAGAGTTGAAATTGGGGGAAAATTTGGGGATTTTCGAAATTCAAAGGGGCCAAAATACAATTTTATGAAATTGAGGGTCAATTGGGCATGAAAATAATGTTGGAGGACCAATTAAGGAATTTTGGAAAATTTGGGGAAAAACTTACCATTTTTGTGAAAGAAGGGCAAAATGGTAATTTTGGAAAAATTGGAGAACCAAATTGGAAATTTGAAAAAATGAAACCCCTTTTTGGTGAAATTGAATAAATTGAGGTCCCACGACTTCGTAGGAAGACAATCCTAGAAGCTTCCCAAATGCCTAAAGCATGGCAGGAATCTCAAAAGAGCAAATGAGAAAGTATCCCAGAGAATGGTGACAGGACCTATTGAGGTCAAACTCTAAGTATAAAGGAAGCCAAGCGTGAAGCCATACAATGGGGCATATAACCTTACATAGGAGGATGCTATTCAAGAATCTCGTAGCTCCCTAGTTATTTGGTGACCATTTTCTGTAATAGGGCCAAAATCCCTAACATACTGTACTATTCTATTAATGAAGTACTCCAAATTCCTAAAAACCCTGTCCCTCAAATGATGTGATCTTCAAGGAAGACTTCAAAAAAAAAAAACTCTCACGGTATCCAGACTTAAGGATGAAGAAGCACTAAAACTAACAATTTCTAAGAAAACGCCAGGAGGAACCACTTATGTTCATGTAATTACAAGCATGAATGATAGGGACACTGCGTGGAGAAGTGCCCAACCCTACAAACAGGAATCACGTTAACCTAGAGAGGAATAGGACACGAAGTGAAAAACTATCCCACATCGCCATGAGTCAGGACAATATTTTCCAAGAATAAACACCCCACAGCTATAGGAAATTCAAAAGGATGCCATCCCAAGAAACATGACTCCATTTGCAACCACAAATAAGAGGAAACTCTTCAAAATCTTAGCAAAGTGGTAAGAAGGAAAAAGGGGTAAAGGTAGGACCTCAATAAAACCACAAACGGAACAAAGGATAGCTGAAGAGAATTCCCCCTTTAGGAAGAAAATCCAAACCATTTAGGAGCAAAGAAAGGAGTGCATCCACAAGAGAAGACAAGACGAACATTTGATGACAAACGGGACGTATTGGGATTACAGGAATAAATCACCTTGGAAAAAGCAACTATGTCAAATAGGAAGTTCGGACCAACAGGACAAGGGAAAGCAAGTCGTTACAACAAGATAATCCGAGGGAACAAATGACACCCTAAGGAAGATCGGGAAGTAGAAGGGACTACACCCTAAAAAGGTTAGTGAGATGGATGTTAAGGATAGGAGGACTCGAGAAACAGCTGCTAAGAAACTTAGACCAAACAAATGGTGGAGGCAAAGCAATTAACGAACAAATACTTAGGAAATCCATAATGTAAGTTCCGACAAAGAAGAGAGAGGCAGAAAGGTCAAATACTCGAGAAAAGAAGGATACAAGAAATCCTTAAAAGGACCAAGGGCCAATTAACAACTAAACTCAAGCCAAGAAAGGAATAGGCAAGCCTCTCCCACAATGATCCTGAAACAAGGAAGATTTGTACGCTCCCTAAAGAAATAGACAGGTACTAGGTACGAATAAGGATGCAAATAGAGCATAAAAGATGTGCCTAAAAGATTTGAGTAGTAAAGGTAAATAGGAGAAGACGACATCAAGGGATGTCATTTAAGGGTAGAAATCCCCTAGAGCAAATGTAAGAAAAGAATGTCAGGGGAAAGGCAAAGAATCCTATCAAGGAAGGAAGCCCCAGAAAGACATGTGTATCCCAATTATGAGGAAATGGAACCAACCCTTATTTAGGAAATGTTTTCCAAGAAAAGAAGTATTGTAATGGTCCATTATGACCTATTTGGAGAGAATAGGAGAACCATGTAGAAAGAGGAAAACTAGTAACGGCGGACAACCAAAGATAATGAACAAAACTGGATGGAGTGAACCTTCCCAAGCAAAGTAATCGACACATAGATCGAAAGCAATTATTTTAGAATGAAGAATCATGAAGTGATTCATGAGCAAGTAAAAGAGGATTAAGGAAAAAGGAAGTCATTGAATAAGGGATGTCACTAAAGAAGAGAAAGGACATAAGAAGGGAAAAAAAATCCTCGTATGTCAATAATCATCAGGAAACCCAACGATTAGAATTGAAAGGACCCAATAAAAATGTTTGGAAAGGATGAGTAGGTAAGAGAAATCCATGCGGTTATGTGAGACATAACTTCAAAGGCATGATGGATGAGAGAATAACAGTAAAAAGGATAGTTGAGGAATGCCATCAAAAGAAAAGAAGGATGAAGTTATATGATCCCTAAAAGGTAAAAAAAAAAAAAGCTAAGAGAGACCCTCAAGGAGATGTTCTAGAAATCTAATGGACAAAGACAGGTACTAGAAAATGCCATGCTGTAAGGGGTATGTAAGCCCAACAATCCCGAGGAGAATATGACTCAAAGTAAGGAAGAGTCGGATAATAAGCATGACGAGGTCAAACATAAAAATTTGGATTGAAGTTATAATAGACAACGAATGGAGGAAGGGTCAAAATGAGATGAAAAAGTGAGAATAAAGAAAACTGTGGCAACCAGTACGTAATGCCCGAAAGAACATTGAGCTAAAGATTTCAACGACCAAGGGGTTAACTTGACATGGGAATGGTTAGGTATCTTGGAATTTTCAATCTTGAATATAGAACCTCAAAGGGAAGAATGTGTTCTAAGCAAAGAAAGATATAAATCTAAGAATATACACTGAAGTAAGGTATGTCTCGTTATGATAAACTCCATGGAGGGAGTAAATAATATAAAGGAAAAGAAATTCCTTAAGTGAAGGATGTAAAAAGGACTAATTAAAAGAACAAGAGAAGACTTTGCATGTTTAGCAAACACCAAAGGAGCATCAAAGGAAATGATTACTCATGCAAGGATGTTAACTAAGTTTTGGGGACAAAACTCCTAAAAGGAGGGGAGAGTTGTAAACCCCGCACATTTGAGTTAAGGAAAACCGGGAAAAGAACCGGTCAAACCGAATAAGAAAACAAAACCGGTTTACATTTGGGAATAAGCAATATGAAAATTTACAACTTTCAGTTGATCCAAAGAATTTATTAAACATTGGAAAAGAAACTTAAGACAAATTAGAAAACAAAAACCAAATTGGTTCAGGTGAACTAGATTACATAAGAATTTTAAAGTTAAGCAATTTTATGCGAACCTACGGCTTATCATAAATAGCCATCAATTAATATATATTTAATTATTGAAATTAATATCAATAATTTAATACCTAAATTAAATTATTAGAATTAATACAAATAATTTAATACCTAAATTCAATTATTGGAATTAATACAAATAATTTAATACCGAAATTAAATTATTAGAATTAATACCGAAATTAAATTATTGGAATTAATACCAATAATTTATGACAATATTAATACTAGTAATAAATCTCGCCTATTTAATACACATGTTTTACGACTATATAAAGAGGTCATCCCCATTTCATTCTCCTCACACCTAAACACTTCTCTCTCTCTCTACTGCTCCATTTCCCACTAAAGCTCGAACGAGAGCTTTGACTTGAACAAAAGTCGGGCTCTTTAGAACCGGGGAGAAGACGCTATCTGATAGCAAACTCCAGTCAATCCGAGAATCGTTGGAGAAGCGCCGACATGATGGAATAGTGAAGCAACTCCGGCGGACAGAAGCTGCCCTATTTCGGCCAAGCTGGAATCGGCCATTTCAAGCACTCCTCAGGCCAAACCAAGCCCTCCCAATACTTCCTCAGCCTTTCCACGGCCGAATTAGGACCGAAAGGTAAGCCAATTCGGCTCCTCTTTATAATTTTCGATCGGTGCTAGAGAGAGAATAGACCGAATTTCAATGACGAAATTCTAGTCCAATTCCGCATCAATTGATACAATACTTGATTTTAGGATGAACCTCAGAACGAGACCTATCTGCCCAGATCGAAAGCTCGGACTGTCGTGCCTTCACCGGTGAGTAATCGAAGCTTTCTCTCTCTACAGTCTATTTTTCGGAAAAGCTCCGTTTGAGCTCGTTTCGATGTTAAAATCTGCGATTCAAAATTTCTTAGAATCGTATGAACATACAGGAACTCAATTTCAACTCCAATTTCAATAATTAGAAGTGTTTGATCGGTTAATTTGATGAAATCAAATTCGGGAGTGTTGAAGAGTTTAAATTGGGGGAAAATTTGGGGATTTTCAAAATTCAAAGGGGCCAAAATACAATTTTATGAAATTGAGGGTCAATTGGGTATGAAAATAATGTTGGAGGACCAATTGAGGAATTTTGGAAAATTTGGGGAAAAACTCACCATTTTTGTGAAAGAAGGGCAAAATGGTAATTTTGGAAAAATTGGGGAACCAAATTGGAAATTTGAAAAAATTAAAGCCCTTTTTGGTGAAATTGAATAAATTGAGGTCCCACGATAAATTTTAAAAGTTACGGGACTCAATTTGAGGAAAAACCGACATTAGGGACTTAAAGTTAAAGAGAAATAACTTTAGGGACCTAATTGCAAATAACTAAAAGTTTAGGTTTTCTTATTCATTAATGAATGAAGGCTGTTATGCCGAGTAATAATGAACAAGGTTGTTCATATCGTGTAGGAACGTTAAATAACGGGAACGCCAGTAAGGACAAGCTCGCGTGAATACAAAGAACCAGTCTAGTGGAAATCACGGCATTAACGGGTGAGTGGGTTTACTAACATCATACCCGGTTGGGATGATAAGCACACCTTATAATTTAAAAACCACTTATCGGTTTTGAGTGGGTTTACTAACATCATACCTGCTTGGGATGAACCCACTGTTTAGTGGTATTTTAATCATCACTACTTAGAGAAAGTGATGTGAAAGTTATGCGGAAAAACTACTTACGGGTTGTAAGTAGATCATACCCGGTTGGTATGATGATACTTCCTCGAAGGAAGTTGAAAACCCGTTCATCGGTTATGAACGGAGATGTCCTGATACCGGTCGGTATGATGGACAGTAAAAACCTATTTTTGTCAGAAGTGCTCTCCCCTGACTGTGTGCCAATGCTTAAACAATTTGGGAGACCTTCTCGACGGGAGCTCGAATAGCTCTAATAGGCCGGGGGCCTCGATTTTGGAACTTGTGGGCTAAATGCCCGATTTTGAAAATCTCGTACAGTGGGCCCAAGGCTAGCTGGCACGAACAGAAGCTCGTAAATGAACATGATATATGTGCCATAAAACTTAATAAGTGAATTGTTTGGCCATGGTACCAAGATAGGACCAACATGCTCAGTCAACTAGTGGCAGTGCGACATGACAGGTCGACGGACTAGTCATGACAAACAGCTGCGGGTTGAGTTGAGAGTTGGGGCCGTTGGACTAGTGGCACCACAGATTACATGGCAATATAAGAAAACATTGTTTGTGCATGCACTGTGAGTACGGGATCATCAAGACGCCCATGAGGGGTAGTGATGCGTCCTAAGGGCACTGGACGACCTGGTGGCTCTAAGGGCAGTTCGTCGTTCTAGGTGTCTGTGCGAAATTTGGAGTAGCACGAAGCGCATGAGACCGGGGTGGGGACAGGATGAGGTCTTTGTCCTCATACGGACATGAAGAAGTGATTTCGAGATTGTGGGTAGGATGTCATGTACATCCACTCATTCCCAGGGTAGAAGTGGTCGTACTTCTATTCGGGTGGCAGGAAAAGTCGCTTCGAAGCCACTAGCGGGTTCAGTAGTGATACTGACTTGCGAATATGTGTAACCTTCATGATGAAGGATGTGTGTTGGGTGATGACACACCGTGGTAACTAAGAAAAAATGGAAAAATCCAAATTTTTAAATGATAGGATTTTTGAAAACAAAGGAGTCTGGCACACTCCATATAAATGTTTTTCTTAAAAGTCAAAAGCTTTTAAAAACCCATTCACTGAGTAGTCATACTCACCCCCTCCCTTATATCCCTTTCAGGAAATCCCGGGAAGCCTCCCCTTAAAGACCGTCAACTAAGATGCTTGTAATACATGTATGTAAAGTTTTAAATTTCATACAATTTTAATTATACTATTCCAGGAAAAAGGTGCAAGTTAAAGGACGCCTTACTATTTACAGTTTACGATAAGGGGAAACCTTTTAATAAACCGAGAGAGTGGCGGGTTGATCACGGGGATCCGACCAAACTGGGTCGGGGCGTGACAGGAATGGACATCATAGTGGTTCCCACTCACCTAGTAATAGTGACATGACTGTCCTAGTGAGATCCTGCCCCGTGGTGCGCTTCCTTGAACCGATATGCGAACAATCAACTCATGCATGGTTCATGTACCCATAGGTCCTCGTACTATGCGAACATAAGGGACTTCCTAATTTCGGGTATTTACACATAGGTCCTCGAACTATGCATTATTTGCATTTAGGTCCCTAATTTTCATTAAATCTCCTTTAAGACCTTAGGACTTCCAATTACCCTTCATGGGTCCCTAACATTTCCAAGTTTACCAATTAGTCCTCAATTTTTTCAAAATTACCAATTGACCCTTAATTTTCCAAACATTGCAATTTGGTGCTTGAACTTTCAAAATTTTCCAATTGGTCCTCCATTTCACCCAATTGCCCAATTGGGTCTCAGTTGGAAGTTAATTTCACAAAATGCCCTAATTTTCCTTAAATTGCAATTTGACCCCCAATTTTCCAAAAATCCCCCAAATTTCTCAAAAATTGCAATTTGGCCACCAGATCACAACTTCATTCAATTGACCCCAAAATTTGTCCAAATTGCACATTGACCCTCAATTGGGGTGAATTTCATAAAAAAAACCTTCAATTTCATGAAATTATAGTTCAACCCTCCAATTTTTAGAAATTGCACAAAAGTCCCCAAAAGTCCCCAAATCGCCCATCATCTTCTTCCCCAATTCAAACATTTGGTACTTCGAATCTTATCTCGTCTAATTGACGGCTTGTAAGTCCATATTTTCTTCAATTCTTGCTTCTAATTGCCTCCTCTAACTCTCCTCGATCGTCCTACACTTCGAATTTCTGAACTTGGCTGAGTTTTATGCCCTGTCGGAGCTTCGTCGGAAAATTCACAATATAGAGAGAAAGCTTGCATTTCTTACCGACGGAGGGGCGTCAGCTGGAGCTTGAGGTGGGGGCAGCTAGAGCTAGTCGAGGAGGGTCTAATAGGATCAAATTCTGCTGCAATTCGCGACTGTTCTACAGGAATTTGAAGAGAGAAGTTTCAGTTGGTGCAACTCTAAATTTGAAGAGCTAGTCGAGGGGAGGTGAAATTGAGTTTATCAGTGTCACACCCCAACCCGGTTTAGTTAGATCCACGTGAACAACCCATCGCTTTTTCTAGGTTCAAGAGGAGTTTCCCCCTTCTTTTAGTCAAGAGGAGCCAGGCAAAATTTCAACTTTGTTCCCTAGAAGACATATATCAAATAAAATGAAAGCTTAAAGAAAAATTAAGCATACCTGATAAAGGGTAAGGCTCGATGTTACTTCTAGTCATTTTCTCTTTTCCTGAAAAAGGGTATAAAAGAGGGGTGAGTTTCTACAACTTAGTGAATGGGTTTTTCAAAGGTATACTTTTAAATTTTAAGAAAAAAATTTATATGGAGTGTGTTAGACTCCTTTCTTTTCAAAAATCCCTTCATTTAAAAATTTGGGTTTTTCCATCATTTCTTATTTACCACGGTGTGCCATCACCCAACACACATCCTTCATCATGAAGGTTACACACATTCGTTGGTTAGCATGACTACTGAACCCATTAGTGGCTTTGGAGCGACTTTACCGGCCACTCGAATAGAAGCACGACCACTTCTACCCTAAGATCGAGTGGATGTATGCGACATCCGACCCTCAATCCCGAAATTGATTATTCGTGTCTGAATTCGACCTCATTCTATCCCCACCCCGGTCTCATGCGCTTGGTGCTACTCCAAATTTTGCATAGACACGTGGAATGATGATTTGCCCTTATACTCACCGGGTCGTCCAGGGCCCTTGGGACACATCACTACCCCTCATGGGTGTCTTGATGATCCCGTACTAATAGTGCATGCACAAACAAAGTTTTCTTAAATTACCATGTAATATGTGGTGCCATTTGTCCCAATGGTCCCGACCTTCAACTCAACCTATAGCTGTTTGTCTTGACTGATCCAAAGACCGGTCATATCACACTACTACTAGTTGACTGAGTATGTCGGACCTGCCTTGGTACCATGACCAAACAATTCACTTATTAAGGTTTAATGGCACACACACACATATATATATATATATATATCATGTCCTTTTACTAGCTCCTGCTCATTTCCATTGGCCTATGGCCCACTATTCGAGTTTTTAAAAAACAGGGCATATTAGCCCTCAAGTTCCAAAACCGAGGCCCCCAACCTATAAGCACTATTCGAGCTCCCCTCAAGAAGGTCTTCCAAATAGTTTAAGCATTGGCACACAGTCAAGGGAGAACACTTCCAACAACCGATGAATGAGTTTTCATAACTCATGAACGAGTTTTCAACTTCCATCGAGGACATCTCCAATGAACAAGGGAGAACACTATCCATTATACTGACCAGTATAAGGACATCTCCATTCATAACCGATGAACGGGTTTTCAACTTCCATCGAGGAAGTCTCGTCATACCAACCGAGTATGATCTACTTACAACCTGTAAGTAGTTTTTTCACAAACTTTTCACATCACTTTCTCAGTTGTGATGATTAAAATACTACTAAACAGTGGGTTTTTTATACCGGTGTACTTATCATCCTCAACCGAGTATGATATATAATCCCACTCACCCGATAGTGTAGTGAAATTCCACTTAGTCGGGTTCCGTCCTTAGTAAGCTGGACCTCGACTGGCATTCCTGATGCCTCGTTCTCCTACACAAAAATGAACATGGTTGTTCATTATTCTTTGGCCTAATAGCCCTCATTCATTCCAAATGAATGAAAAAACCCAACTTTACATATATTTGTAATTAAGTCCCTAAAGTTATTTTTCTTTAACTTTAAGTCCCTATTGCCAGATTTTTCCCTAAATTTGAGTCCTGAAACTTTTAAAATTTACCATGGGACCTAAAATTATTTAATTTCACACAAAGGGGTTTAATTTACCAAATTTCCAATTTGTTCCCTCAATTCTTCCAAAATTACCATTTTGCCCATTTTTTTAGAAAAATGGTAAAAATTTTTGCCCCAAAAATTCTGAAATTTCTCAATTGGTCCTCTAATATTCTTATCATAACCAATTGACCCTCAATTTTAGAAAATTACATTTTGGTCCTTTGAATTTTCAAAAATCCCCAAATTTCCCCAAAATTTTCCCCAATTTCAACACTTTAACACTGCCAAATTTGATTTCATCAAATTGACCAATTAAACATCTCTAATTGTTTAAATTGGAGTTGAAATTGAGTTCCTACATGTTCATATGATTCTATGGAACTTTGAATCGTAGATTTTAACGTCGAAACGAGCTCAAACGGAGCTTCGCCGGAAAACAGACTATAGAGAGAGAAAGCTACGATTTCTTACCGGTGAGGGCGGGGCCGTCGGAGCTTTCTATCTGGATAGGTAGCTCTCCTCCAAAGGTTCTTTTTAGGATCAAGAATGACATCAATTGATGTCGAATTGGATTAGAATTTCTTCATTGAAATTTGGTCGACTCTCTCTTTAACAACGATGTGAAATTGTAAAGGGGAGCCGAATTGGCTTACCTTTCGGTCCTAATTCTACCGTGGAAGGGCTGAGGAGGTGTCGGGAGAGCTTGGTTTGGCCTGAGGAGGGCTCGAATTGGCTGATTTCAGCTTGGCCGAAAAAGGGCAGCTTCGGTTTGCTGGAGCTGCTTCACTATTTGATCATGCCGGTGCTTCTCGGTGACTCTCGAAATGAACAGACACCACCACCGTGTAGCTGACTTCTCCCCGGTTCTAATGAATCTGACCTTGCCTTCTTTGGCTCAAAATTGACCCTATTTCGGAGCTCTGGTTCAAGCTTCACTGAAAAACTAAGCAACTGAGAGAGAGTGAGCTTTTCAGGTGTAGAGATGGCGAATGGAGAGGGGCTCTTTATATAGGGAGCTTGGGAACTCGTTGGCCGTCCGTTTGGGACCGTTATGACAGGAATTAAAGACATAAAACATACCAAACGAAAGCATTTCTTCTTCGCCAGTGTTTCTTCAGTTTCCCGACGAATGAACAATGTTGTCATCCTAAGGAAGAAGATGACACTGTTCCGAACCGGACCGGACCGTCCGAACCGAGTTTAAAGTTTAAACCGGCCGGTTCACCCCTCATTCGATCAAGTTTTTCAAATCTAAAAATTTATAAATTTATTTTCTATCCAATGGTGACCTCAAATTTCAAATTTTAATTATTTAAGGCATCTAGAAAAATAAATTTAGGATCTGGTTCAATAGTGGTTCAAACCGGTCTGAACTGGTTAGGATCCAGTTCACCTGAACCGGTTTGGTTTTCATCCTCAATTCCTTCACAAGTCCATTTCCATGTTTTTTGTGACTAGTTGGGTCACTTAGTGTCCATAAAATTGTTGATTTACCATCTCATAATCGAATCTGGTTCATAAATAGGCTCGGTTTTTATACTAGTTTAATCTGGTTCGTGTCCGGTTCACTCGAACCGATATGGTTTTTCTCTCCCACATTGTTCTAGGTTTCCTTCCCAAGGATTATAAACCTGTTTAAATCTTAAGGGATCCATAAGCGTCTTGGTTTACCCATTCTCTATCAGTTCTGATTCAATGAATCAACTCAGTTCATAAACCAGTTCTATCCGATTTAGACCTGGTTCTATTGAACTGCTTTGGTCTTTCTTCTTCATTCTATCCTAGGGTTCTTTTTCCCAAGTTTATGAACCTTTTTTAGTCACATGGGAGTTAGAAATTTTTAAATTTTCTCATCCCCTAACAATCGGGTTTTTAGACCAATTAGGTTAAAGATTCAATTTTACCGGTTATTTCCCCGGTTTTCTCATTACTAAAGGATGGGGTTTACAACTCTCCCCTCCTTTTAGGAGTTTTGTCCTCAAAATAGTTACACGTTAAATAACTGAGGATAACTATCCCTCACCATAGACTCGATTTCCCATATCTCTTCTTGCACAGATTCGTTCTACCACAACACCTTGACCATAGGAATTTTCTTATTCCTCAAATTCTTGTCTCTCCGGTCAATGATTCATACCGACTCTGTCTGATAAGTCAGGTTCTCTTCTAGTTCCATTGGAGGTCGGTCCAGTACGTGACTAGGATCAGGCTAATATTTTCGAAGTATTGAAATTTGTAATACAGTATTTTCTACAGATCAGGAGGCAGTTCTAATTTATAAGCTACTGGTCCTATCCTTTGAATAATGGGATATGGACCAATATATCTGGGTTTCAACTTTCATCTTTTCTGAAACCTAAGTATTCCTCTCTATGGAGATACTTTGAGAAATACCTGATTGCCCACTTTGAACTCCAGATCTTTCCTTCGATTGTCTGAATAACTCTTCTACCTGTCCTGTGTAGTCTTAAGATAACTCCTTATTAATTTTTTCCTCTCTGTGGCATCCTCTATTATCTCGGTTTTCTCTAACTTCCTTTCCCCTACTTCTTCCCAAAATAAAGGTGTATGACAGGGTCGTCCATAAAGGGCTTCATAGGGAGCCATCTGGATACTGGCCTGATAACTATTATTATACGCAAATTCCATCAAGCATAAGTATTTTTTCTAGCTTTTATTCATGGTGAGTACACACGCCCTTAGCATGTCTTCCAAGGTTTGGATGGTCTGCTCAGACTGACCATCTGTCTAAGGGTGAAATGTCGTACTCATGTGGAGTTTGGTTCCCATGGTGTTTTGCAGACTCGACCAAAACTTGGAAGTAAATCTTAGATCTCTATCCAATATTATACTCACTAGAACACCGTGAAGTCTTATTATTTCCTTCATGTATAGGATGGCTAGTTGTTCTACTATGTCTGTCACTCTTATGGGAAGGAAATGAGCTGATTTGGTCAATCTATCCACAATTACCCAAATCACATCTTGACCTTTTCTAGTCACTGGCAGGCCCGTGATGAAATCCATGGTGATGTGCTCCCATTTCCACTCTAGAATTGGTAAGGGTTATAGTAGTCCTGACGGTTTCTAGTGCTCTGCATTTTTTTTTTGTTGGCAAAATAAGCATCGGGCTACATATTCTGCAATGTCCCTCTTCGTACCCTTCCACCAGCATCCTTGTTTGAGGGTGCGGTACATCTTATTACGCACTCATCCACCCATTCTTTAGGCTCCATTAAGTGAGCATGGACCACAACCCGTCCTAACGTCAGTGGTTGTTTCCCCGAATTTATTTTTTAATCAAGGGCTTACTTCTCCAAGATTCCTCCTGTATTCATTCTTTTACTCTCTTATTATTGTAGTCCACCCACTCTTATTCGTTACGACATTCTTTGATGATGTCGTGCTATTTATCCATTCCTTTGGTTTGATTTATTTCTTAGGACCTCATGAGTACTTTTTCTTGGTATTCGATCTTTCCATCTCAACCAACATTTCATTTGTGAGCTTATCATTCTTTCTATTTTGGTTGGGTCCATTCCCTCTTAATTGGAATACACATGTCTTTCTGGGGCTTCCTTGGTAGGATTCTTTCCATTTCTCTTGACATTCTCATTTGCTCTAGGAGATTTCTACCCTTAAATGACATCCCTTGATGTCATCTTCTCCTATTTACCTTTACTCCTCAATTCTTCCTTTTCCCAGGTATTTGGTCTTTCTGCCTCTCTCTTCTCAATTGTTGTAATAGGATGTGTAATTTGTCTTTACATATGTCGTCTCAGTTCGATGCTCACGATTTTAAGCATCTGCTACCACATTAGCCTTTATGGGTGTTATTTTATTGCAAGATCATAATCCTTCACCATTTTTAGTCGTCTCTCCTGACGGGGTTTAATTCCTTTTTAGTTAGGAAGTACTTATAGCTCTTGTGATCTTTGTTTATCCTGTACTCAATCCCATGAAGGTAGGGGTACCATATCTTTAGTGCCAACATTATCGCGACTAATTCTAAGTCATGAATCAGGTAATTTCTTTCTCCGATGAGCTTTCCATTCTCCTTCCCTTCGTATTTCCTTCTAATTCTACCATTGAGCTCCTTAAATTTTGAGCTTATTCTTGCTCTTTGGATCCAGTAGTACCTTCGTTTGACCTTGCTTTATTCCCACTCGCTTCCATATTCGCCTACTCCCTTGAGGTGGTTCTCTTATCCTTATTGTTTTCAAAGCTTTTGCACCTTTATATCCCCAGTGTTTCCCTATTTGTGTTGGTTGGGGTATATTCTCCCACTATTCCCCATCTCCCGTTAGACTTCGCTTACTCCTCCAAATCGTTTGGTCCCATTAAGTTATTTCCCTACATAATATTCCTTTGGCGTTCCTAATTCGAGTTTTCTAGGCCTTCTTCTAGTGGATCATGCTCAACCTCCTAACACTCTTACCTAACCACTCATACTCTCTGATGTTTGATCGCCTTATTCCATGGAAAATTCTCTCCTACATTGAAGGCTTGGTACGCCTCCTCTACTCTTGTTTTTCTTCGACTCTACTTTACCTTCCATCCATTTCTTATCTTCTTAAATTTCTAAGGAATTTGTTACACTTAGGGATTCCTGTCATTGCACTTTCTCTTCATCTTTGCCAGGTGAAATATTAATATCTTTTCCCAATCGATCAACTTCTATTCTTGTGGTCATACTTCTTCTTGATTCTCTCGAAAGTTATGTGTCCTTCAATGGTTGCTCCTCCAAATCCTTTTTCCTTTCTTTAGGATCTCCACCAGATGAATTTCTCCTTTTCTAAGTCCTAAAGTTTGAGTTTAACTATCCATAAGCCATTCTTCCTAAGGAAGATTTTCTTCTCTTAAACTTTTATCTACTTAGATTTTTCTCAAGGAACTCGAGAGTTTTAATAAACTTCTAATTCATTTGAGAAATATTCTCTTGCCAAAATTTTGGCTTATTACATGATTTCTCTACCCCCTAATCCCTTGGGGTCATAGGACTAGAGTTAACCCTAAAATGATTATGAGACTCTTGGTCGAAAGGCTCTGAGTAATTGATTGGGGTCCATTTGTGCTCCTTAATAGGACAAATTTCATGTGTGGCTTCAAACTCGTACCACCTTAGTACTTCCGCCTCGCAATCATATGTCCATTTCATCCATTGAGACGGATTGAAGTCAGGTTGAGTGGGTGGAGGTACTTGGTGGACCTTCATGAAGGTGGCATAAGCATCCCAATAATTATCCCATGCCTCGTTCTTGGTGGGGTTCCTCTTCTGTGGTTGTGGTATTGGAGGAGGGGTTGGACTTCTAGGAGGTGGTGATGGTTCCTCTTGTCTAGGAGGAGGGTATATGATGCCTTCTGATTCCAGTAAGGCTTCAACTAGCTTCCGGTAGTCCTCCACCATGTCTTTGGGTACTCGTTTTTCGCCCCTTATGAACCTCTGAAAGGCTTCCTCCCTTGGGTTGGATGTCTTTTTCACGCTTATAGGGGAAGGACTAGATTTTCTTGCTAATTTTATAGGGATTCTCATTCCTACAAGATAGTTTAGAGTTGGATTAATATCAGGGCATATTATTGATAATGTTTCAAGGGAACTAGGCTCTGATACCACTCTAGTTGTCACGCCCCAACCCGGTTTGGTTGGATCCCCGTGAATAACCCACTGCTCTTTCTCGGTTCAAGAGGAGTTTCCCCCTTATTTTAGTAAAGAGGAGCCAGGCAAAATTTTAACCTTGTTCCCTGGAAGACATATATTAAATAAAATGCAATCGTAAAGAAAAATTAAGCATACTTGATAAAGGGTAAGGCTCAATGTTACTTTTAGTCATTTTCTCTTTTCTTGAAAAGGGGTAGAAAAGAGGGGTGAGTTTCTACAACTCAATGAATGGGTTTTTCAAAGGTCTACTTTTAACTTTTAAAAAAATATATTTATATGGGGTCTGCCAGATTCCTTTCTTTTAAAAAATCCCTTCATTTAAAAATTCGGGTTTTTCCATCATTTCTTATTTACCACAGTGTGTCATCACCTAACACACATTCTTCATCTTAAAGGTTACACACATTCACAGGTCAATACGACTACTGAACCCACAGGTTACACACATTCTTCAACTTTACCGGCCACTCGAATAGAAGCACGACCACTTCTACCCTAAGATCGAGTGGATGTACGCGACATCCGACCCTTAATCTCGAAATTGATTCTTCGTGTCTGAATGTGGACAAAGACCACATCTTGTCCCCACCCCGATCTCATGTGCTTGGTGCTACTCCAAATTTTGCATAGACACCTGGAACGACGATCTGCCCTTATACTCATCGGGTCATCAAAGGCCCTTAAGACACATCACTACCCCTTATGGGCATCTTGATGATCCCGTACTCATAGTGCATGCACAAAAAAAGTTTTCTTAAATTACCATATAATATGTGGTGCCATTTGTCCCAACGGTCCCAACCTTCAACTCAACCTGTAGTTGTTTGTCTTAACTGATCCGGAGACCTGTCATGTCGCACTACTACCAGTTGACTAAGTATGTCAAACCTACCTTGGTACCATAACCAAACAATTCACTTATTAAAGTTTAATGGCACATATATATATCATGTTCTTTTACGAGCTCCTGCTCGTGTCCATTGGCCTATGGCACACTGTTCGAGTTTTCAAAAACAGGGCATATTAGGCCTCAAGTTCCAAAACTGAGGCACCCGGCCTATAAAAGCTATTTGAGCACCCGTCAAGAAAGTTTTACAAATAGTTTAAGCATTGGCACGCAGTCAGGGGAGAACACTTCCAACAAAATAGGTTTTCACTGTCCATTATACTGACCGGTATAAGGACATCTCCGTTCATAATCAATGAATGGGTTTTCAACTTCCATCGAGAGAGTCTCATCATACCAACTGGGTACCACTAAATAGTGAATTTTTATACCAGGTACTTATCATCTCCAACCGGGTATGATATATAATCTCACTCACCCGATAGTGTAGTGAAATTCCACTTAGTCAGGTTTCGTCCTTAGTAAGCTAGACCTTGACTGGCGTTCCCGATGCCTCCTTCTCCTACACGAAAATGAATATGGTTGTTCATTATTCTTTGGCCTAATAGCCCTCATTCGTTCCAAATGAATGAGAAAACCCAACTTTACATATATTTGCAATTAAGTCCCTAAAGTTATTTTTCTTTAACATTAAGTTGTCTGGTTTTTCCCTAAATTTGAGTCCCAAAACTTTTAAAATTTACCTTGGGCCCTCAAATTATTTAATTTCACATAAAGGGGTTTAATTTCCCAAATTTCCAATTTAGTCCCTCAATTTTTCCAAAATTACCATTTTGCCCCTTCTTTAAAAAAATGGTAAATTTTTTTGCCCCAAAAATTCTAAAATTTCTCAATTGGTCCTCAAATATTCTTATCATTACCAATTGACCCTCAATTTTAGAAAATTACATTTTGATCCTTCGAATTTTCAAAAATCCTCAAATTTCCCCAATTTCAACTCTTCAACATTGCCAAATTTGATTTCATCAAATTGACCAATCAAACACCTCTAATTGTTGAAATTGGAGTTGAAATTGAGTTCCTACATGTTCATAAGATTCTAAGGAACTTTGAAACGCAAATTTTAACGCCGGAACGAGCTCAAACGTAGTTTCGCCAGAAAACAGACTATAGAAAGAGAAAGTTTCAATTTCTTACCGGTGAGGGAGCAACTGTCGGAGCTTTCTATCTGGATAGGTAGCTCTCCTCCAGAGGTTCTTTTTAGGATCAAGAATGACATCAATTGATGTCGAATTGGATTAGAATTTCTTCATTGAAATTCAGTCGACTCTCTCTCTAACAACGATGTGAAATTGTAAAGGGGAGCCGAATTGGCTTACCTTTCGGTCCTAATTCTACCGTGGAAGGGTTGAGGAGGTGTCGGGAGAGCTTGCTTTGGCCTGAGGAGGGCTCGAATTGGCTGATTTCAACTCGGCCGAAAAAGGACAGCTTCGGTCTACTGGAGCTGCTTCACTATTTGATCACGCTGGTGCTTCTCCGGTGACTCTCGGGATGAACGAACGCCACCACCGTGTAGCTGACTTCTCCTCGGTGCTAATGAACCTGACCTCACCTTCTTTGGCTCGGAATTGACCCTATATCAGAGCTCTGGTTCGAGCTTCACCAAAAAACTAAGCAACTGAGAGGGAGTGAGCTTTTCAAGTGTGGAGAGGACGAATGGAGAGGGGCTCCTTATATAGGGAGCTCGGGAACCTATTGGCCGTCCATTTGGCACCGTTATAAAAGGAATTAAAGACCTAAAATGTACCAAACGGGAGTGTTTCTTCTTCGCCGACATTTCTCAGTTTCGCGACGAGTGAACAGTGTTGTCATCTTAATGAAGAAGATGACACTGTTCCAAACCGGACCGGACCGGTCCGAACTGGGTTTAAAGCTTAAATTGGCCAGTTCACCCCTCATTCGACCGAGTTTTTCAAATTTAAAAATTTATAAATTCATCTAAATTCATTTTCTATTCAATGGTGGCCTCAAATCTCAAATTTGAATTATTTAAGCCACCTAGAAAAATGAATTTAGGATCTAGTTCAATAGTGGTTCAAACCGGTCCGAACCTGTTAGGATCCGATTCACCTGAACCGGTTTGGTTTTCATCCCCAATTCCTTCACAAGTCCATTTCCATGTCTTTTGTGACTCCTTGGGTCACTTAGGGTCCATAAAATTCCTGGTTTACCATCACTTAATCGATTCCGGTTCATAAACTAGCTCAGTTCTTAAACCGGTTTAATCCAGTTCACCCGAACCGATCTGGTTTTTCTCTCCCACATTGTTCTAGGGTTCCTTCCCAAGGATTATAAACCTCTTTGAATCTTAAGGGATCCATAAGCATCTTGGTTTACCCATTCTCTATCGGTTCCGGTTCAATGAGTCAACTCGATTCATAAATCGGTTCTATCCGGTTCAGACCCAGTTATATTGTACTGCTTCAGTCTTTCTTCCTCATTCTGTCCTAGGGTTCTTTTGCGAAAGTTTATTAACCTTTTTTAGTCAAATGGGAGTTAGAAATTTTTTAATTTGCTCGTCCCCTAACAATCAAGTTTTTAGACCAATTAGGTTAAAGATTCAATTTGACTGGTTCTTTCCCCGACTTTCTCATTACTAAAGGATGGGGTTTACAATCGGGGCCTGTAGGGGTGTTGTGGAGGGTCTTAGGCAGTTAGTGGTGGCCATTGTGGGTGGTGGAAGGGGCAGATGTGGTGAGGTGGCATTCGGCAAGATCTCGCTTGTCATGCCCTGACCCAGTTTGGTTGGATCCCCGTTATCAATACGTCACTCTCCCGGTTTATTAAAGGGTTTTCCCTTATTATAAATCGTAAAAAATAAGGTGTCCTTTAAAACTGTACCTTTCCTATAATAACATAAATCAAAACTGTATAATATTTTTAATTTATCATACCTGTCTCACAAGCAACTTATTTGAGTATCTTTAAGAGTAGGTTTTCTAGAATTTCCTGAAAGGGATATTAGGGAGGGGGTGAGTACAACTACTCAGTGAATGGGTTTTTGAAAATTAACTTTTAGGAAAAATATTTATATTGGAGTGTACCAGACTCCTTATTTTCTTTCAAAAATAATTTCATTTTAAATCTCTATTTTTATCACCATGTCTTATTAATTATAGTGTGTTATCACCCAACACACATCCTTTATCATGAAGGTCAATCACACAATCACAGGCCAGCCCGTCCACTGAACCCACTTGGGGTGTCGGAGCGACTTTATCAGCCACCTAGATAGAAGCATGTCCACTTCTACCCTGAGAATGAGTGGATGTACGCGACATCCGATCCTCAATCCTAAAATCAATTCTCTGTGTTCGTATGAGGATAGAGACCTCATCCCAACTCCACCCCAATCTCGTGCGCTTGAAGCTACGTTGAGCTTTGCAAGGACCTTATCATGGTAGCTGGTACGTCCCAACCCCCTCTTAAATCGAGTCTATAGCAGGAGTCTTATAGTCCACCCTTTTTCAATTAATAAAATATGTTTACTTTAAGAAGTCCATTAACCTCCACTCAGGTTTCGTACAAGTGTTCGGAAAGGAAAGGTACACACTCTTTGACTTAGGGGCGGAACGATCTTTTATCAAGGAAACCCTAATCCTAAAACTCCTTAAGGAACCCTCCCCTCTCCTACCACCCCTCCACATTTAGGAGAAACACAGGAGTGGCACGAGTGCGTTAAAGCCTGTGAAGTGTAGATAGGAAGGACCACCCTAGAAGCCGACCTGATTCCTCTTCCACTACGAGAAGTAGAGGTCATCTTGGTAATGGACTGACTAAGAACGCATCAAGCCCAGGTGGACTGTGGAAGTAAGAGGATAACCTTCCAGGTTCTGGGAAAGGAGGAGGCTGTAATTGAAGGGGACAAGGGAATAGCAGGAATACACCTGGTGTCCTGCATAGAAGCATAAAACTTAGGTATTCCTCGTACAGATCACTTTCAAGGATTCGTCGAAGAAGGGACTAGAAGAAATTCCGATAGTCAACTGTTACCTAGACATTTTCTCGGAAGAACTACCCTGTAAACCCCGTCCTTTGATAATAAGAAAACAGGGAAAAGAACCGGTCATTTCCAAAGAGAAAATCGAGTCGGTTTGTAAACCGAAACTGATAGAGAAGGGGGCAAAACGGGAAATCTATGTATGCCAAGTGACCTAAAGAGTCACAAAAGTCATGAGAAAGGACTTTAGGGTGAATTATAGGTGAAAACCAAACCAATTCAATTGAACCGGACTTGAACCGGTTTGAACCACTATTGAACCGATTTCTAAATTCATTTTTCTAGGTGGCTTAGAAAATTCAATTTGGAGAATTGAGGCCACCATTTGATAGAGAATGAATATAGATGAATTTACAAATTTTTAATTTCAAAAAACTCAGTCAAATTAGGCCTGAACTAGCCAGTTTAAGCGTTAAACTCGGTACGGACTGGTCCGGTACAGTTCCGAACAGTATCGTCTTCTTTCTTCATATTACAGCACTATTCACTCGTCGAAAAATCGAGCAACGCTGGAAAAGATGAAAAGTATCTGGCTAGAGAGTTTTAGGAAATGAATAACCGCCATAATTGTGCCAATCGGACGGCGAAGAAGTCTCTGAGCTTCCTATATAAAGAGCCCCTCCTCATTCATCCTCCTCACACCTGATAACTCCACTCTCTCCCTACTACTCTATTTTCCGATGAAACTTGAACCAAAGCTTTGACTTGAACATTTTTCTTAGCCAAAGAAGGTGAGTTCAGGTTCTTTAGATTCGGGGAGAAGTCAACTACCCAACAGTAGTCTCCATTTGCTACAAGGATCACGGGAGAAACACCGACGTGATCGAACAGTAAAGCAACTCCGACGGACCAAAGCTGCCCTATTTCTATCGAGCTAAAATCAACTATTTTGTGCCCTCCTTAGGCCAAACCAAGCTCTCCCAACAGTCCCTCAGGCCTGATACGACCGAATTAGAGTGGAAAGGTAAGCCAATTTGGCTCACCTTTTGAGTTAAGGAAAACCGAGAAAAGAACCAGTCAAACTGAGTGAGAAATACCAGACCAGTTCACAAACTCGACCATTTGAGGGTTCATAAAACCTTCGAAAAGAACCTTAAGACAAATTATAAGAGACAAACCAGAACGGTTCACATGAACTGGATCACATCAAAACATTGAAGTTAAGAATTATAATTTTTTTTGTAACCCCAAATTTCGGTCAAAAAACTTTATGCAAATTTGGTTTAATTATAATTAATAGTACGCCCTATCATAAATACCCATAAATTAATATATATATATATATGTATATATATATTTAATTATTGAAATTAATACCCATAATTTAATACCTAAATTAAACTATTAGAATTAATACCAATAAATACCCACCAATTTATGGCAACATTAATATTAGTAATAAATCTCCTCCATTTAATACACAATTTCACACCTATATAAAAAACCTAATCCTCATTCATCCTCCTCACACCTGTACACTTCTCTCTCTCTCTCTCTCTCTATTGCTCCATTTCTCGATGAAGCTTAAACGAGAGCTTCGACTTGGGCAGTTTTCTTAACCTCAAAAGGAGAGGTCAGGCTCTTTAGACTCTAGGGAAAGTCAGCTATCTGATAGCAAACTCCAGTCAATCTAAGAATCGCAAAAGAAGTGCCAACATAATCAAACAATAAAGCAGCCCCAGTAGACCGAAGCTACCCTGTTTCGGCCGAGCTGAAATCGGCCATTTCAAGCCCTCCCCATGCCAAACCAAGCCCTACCAACACCTGCACAGCCCTCCCACGGCCAAATTAGGACTGAAAGGTAAGCCAATTCGATTGCCCTCTACAATTTCCAACCGGTGCTAGAGAGAGAACCGACAAAATTTTGATGAAGAAATTCTAACTCAATTCAACATTAATTGATGCCATTCTTGATTCTAGGATGAACCTCAAGACAAGAGCTATCTGCCCAGATCGAAAGCTCGAACCGCTGTGCCCCCGACGGTGAGTAATTGAAACTTTCTCTCTCTACAATCTATTTTCCGGCGAAGCTCCATTTGAGCTCGTTCTAACATCAAAACTTACGATTCAAAGTGCTATTGAATCTTATGAAGATGTAGGAACTCAATTTTAACTTCAATTTTAACAATTAAAAGTGTTTAATCCGTCAATTTGATGAAATCAAATTCAGCTATGTTAAGAAGTTGAAATTGGGGGAAATTTTGCGGAAAATTGGGGATTTTCAAAAATTCGAAGGACCAAGATGCAATTTTATAAAATTGAGGGTCAATTGGGCTTGATAAAAATGTTAGAGGGCCAATTAAGGGATTTTAGAATTTTTGGGGTGAAACTTACCATTTTTTGTAAAGGAAGGGCAAAAGGTAATTTTGGAAAAGTTGGGGGACCAAATTGGAAATTCGGGAAATTATACCCCTTTTTGTCAATTTGAATAAATTGAGGTCCTAAGATAAATTTTAAAAGTTTGGGACTCAATTTGAGGAAAAACCGGCAGTAGGGACTTAAAGTTAAGAAAAAAGAACTCTAGGGACCTAATTGTAAATAAATAGAAAGTTTGGTTTTCTCATTCATTTAGAATGAAAGAAGGCTATTAGGCCGAGGGATAATGAACAAGGATGTTCATATCGTGTAGTAATATGAAGTATTGGGAACGCCAGCAAGGACAAGCTCGTGTGAATACAATGAATCGGTCGAGTGGAATTCACTACATTAACGGGTGAGTAAGATTTTTATATCATACCCTATTGGGATGATAAGCACCTCGGAAATGAAATCCCACTACTAAGTGGCATTTTAAACATCACATCTAAGAGGAGTGATGTGGAAATTACGCGGAAAAACTACTTATCGGTTATAAGTACAACATATCCGGTTGGTATGATAAACTTTTTAAAAGGAAGGAGAAAACCCGTTTGTCGGTTATAAGCGGAGATGATCTCACACCCGGATGGTGTGATGGACAGATTAAAAGATTATTTTATCAGAAGTGCTCTCCCTTGATTGTGTGCGACTGCTTAAAATTTTTGGGAGACCTTATTGATAGGAGCTCGAAATGCTCAAATAGGCTGAGGCCTCGATTTTGGAACTTGGGGGCTAATAGGCCCAATTTTTTAAAATCTTGTACAATTGGCCCAATGTCAGTTGGTGGGAGCAGGAGCTCATAAACAAACATGAGTTATATGCCATAAAACTTTAAATAAATAAATTGTTTGGCCATGGTACCAAGACAGGACCGACATACTCAGTTAACTAGCGGCAATGCGACATGACAGGTCGACGGACCAATCAAGACAAACAGTTACAGGCTGAATTGAGGGTCGAAGCCGTTGGACTAGTGGCACCACAGATTATATGGTAAGATGTGAAAATACTAATTGTGCATGCACTATGATTACGGGACCTTCAAGACACCCAAGAGTGTAGTGATGTGTCCTAGGCCCTCGACGACCTAGTGGGTATAAGGGCAGATCGTCGAACCAAGTGATGTTGCCAAACTTGACGTACTTCAAGCACATGAGACTGGGGTGGGGTTGCAATGAGATCTTTGTCCTCATACAAACATGGAGAATTGTTTTCAGGATTGAGGGTTGGATGTCGCATACATTCACTCGTTCTTAGGGTAGAAGTGGACGTGTTTCTATCTAAGTGGCTGGTAAAGTCACTCTGACGCCATAAGTGGGTTTATGTGATTGACCTTCATGATGAAGGATGTGAGTTGGGTGATGACACACCGTGATTAATAAGAGATGGTGATAAAACAAAGAGATTTGAAATAAAAGGATTTTTGAAATGAAATAAGGAGTCTAGCACACTCCAAACAAATCTTTTTCCTATAAAGTCAAATTTAGAAAACCCATTCACGAAGTCGTTGTACTCACCCCTCCCTTATATCCCTACCCTCAAATACCATCAACTAATACGCCTGTGAGACAGGTAGGATAAATTTAAAATTTTATGCAGTTTTCATTTATGCTATTCCTGTAAAGGTGCAGGTTTAAAGGATGCCTTACTCTTTACGGTATATAATAAGGGGAAACCCTTTAATAAACCGGGAGAGTGCCATGTTGATCACGGGGATCTAACCAAACCGGGTTGGGGCGTGACAGAACCGACAAAACTTCATTGACCAAATTCTCCATCAATTTGACATGAATTGATGTGATTCTTGATCCTATGAGTAACCTCAAAACAAGAGCGATTTTCCCAAATCGAAAGCTCGGACCGTCGTACCCCCGATGGCAAGCTTTCAAAGCTCTCTCTCTAAGTCCAATTTTTCGGTGAAGCTCCGTTTGTGCTCATTCGGGCATCAATTCATGCGATTCAAAGTGCAATTGAATCGTATGGATGTGTAGAAACTCAATTTGACCTTCAATTTCAGCAATGAACCTCGATTAATTGGTCAATTTGATGAAATCAAATTCAGCCAGTTTGAAAGGGGGGAATTGATGGAAAAGTTCAGGGGAAATTGGGAATTTCAAAATTTTGAGGAACTAAAGTGCAACTTCCCAAAATTGAGGACCAATTGGCCATGGAAAAGATGTTGGAGGACCAATTGGTCAATTTTTGGAATTATTGCAGTCAATTTTACCATTTTTGTAAAGTAGGGGCAAAATGATAATTTTTGAAAAGTTGGGGACCAAATTGGGAATTTGGAAAACTTGAACCCCTTTTTTGTGATTTTGAATAAGTTGAGGTCCTAAAGTAAATTTTAGAAGTTTTGGGACTCAATTTGTTGGAAAATTAGCATTAGGGACCTAAAGTTAAAGAAAAAGAACTTTAGGGACCTAAATGCAATTAACTAAAAGTTTGGACATTTTATTCACTCTTGATGAATAAATGATATTAGTCCAAATGATAATGAACAAGGATGTTCATATCTTGTAGGAACACGAAGTACCGGGAACTCCAGCAATGACAAGCTCGCGTGAACGCAAAGAGTCGATTAAGAGGAATTCACTGCATTATCGGGTGAGTGGGAATTTTCACATCATACCCGGTTGGGATGATGAGTACCTCGGAATGAAAAACCACAACTAAGTGGCATTTTAACATTACACCCAGATGGGGTGATGTAAGAAAACACACGGAAAAACTACTTACCTCTTGTAAGTAAATCATAACTAGTTGGTATGATAAACTTACTGGAAGAAAGTAGAAAACTCGCTTATCAGTTATGAGCAGAGATGTCATCACACCCGGTTGGTGTGATGGACAGATAAAAAAAATTATTTTGTCAGAAGTGCTCCCCCTTGACTTTATGCCACTGCTTAAATATTTTGGGAGTCCTTCTTGACGGGAGCTCATATAGCTCAAATAGGTCAGAGGCCTCGGTGGCTAAAATGCCCGATTATAAAAATCTCATACTGTGGGCCCAAGGCCAGTTGACATGAGATGGAGCTTGTAAACAAACATGAGATTAAGTCACTAAAACTATAATGAATGATGTGTTTGGCCATGATACCAAGACAAGATCGATATACTCGATGGACTAGCGGCAATGTGACAAGACAGGTCGACGGATCAATCAAGACAAACAATTACAGGTCGAGTTGTGAGTTGGGGCTATTGGACTAGTGGAACCAAAGATTAAATGGCTTATGAAGAAAACTATTATTTTGTGCATGCACTAAGGTTCGAGACCATTAAGACGCCCAAAAGGGTTAGTGATGCAGTTAGGGATGCTTGACATAGCTTCTTGCACATAAGACTAGGGTGGGGTCGGGATGAGGTCTCTGTCCTCATGCAGAAACAGAGTTTCTTTTCAGGTTTGAGGGTTGGATATCATGTACATCCACTCATTCCCTGGGTAGAAGTGGATGGGTTTCTATCTAGATGGCCGGTAAAGTTTCTTCGACACCACAAGTGGGTGTAGTGGATGGGTTGCCCTGCAAATGCGTGATCCCTTCATGATAAAGGGTGTGTGTTTATTGTTAAACACACTGACTGTAAACCCTACCCTTTTGAGTTAAGGAAAACCAGGAAAAGAACCGGTCAAACCATGTAAGAAAATCGAGCCAGTTTACAAACCCGATCATTTAGGAACAAGCAATTTAGAAATTTATAACTTTCAAGTGATCCAAAGGGTTCATTAAACCTTGGAAAAGAAACTTAAGACAAATTAGAAGAGAAAAACCAAATTGGTTTAGGTGAACGAGATCCCATAAGAATTTTCAAGTTCAGCATGCTTGCCCAAGAGTAGTGTGAGGATGGGTGACCTCCTAGGAAGTATGATTATTTTTGTAACCCAAAATTTCGGTCAAAAATTTTTATGCGAATGTACACCTCATCATAAATCGGCCATAAATTAATATATATTTAATTATTGTAATTAATACCAATAATCTAATACCTAAATTAAATTATTGGAATTAATACAAATAATTTAATACCTAAATTAAGTTATTGGAATTAATACCAATAATTTATGGTAATATTAATACTATTAATAAATCTCTCCCATTTAATACATGATTTTACACCTATATAAAGAGGTCATCCCCATTCATTCTCCTCACACCCAAACACTTCTCTCTCTCTCTACTGCTCCATTTCCCGGTGAAGCTTGAACCAGAGCTTCGACTTGAACATTTTTCTTAACCTCAGAAGGAGAGGTCAGACTCTTTAGAATCGGTGAGAAGTCAGCTATCTGATAGCAAACTCCAATCAATTCGAGAATCGTTGGAGAAGTGCAAGCATGATGGAACAGTGAAGCAGCTCCAGCGAACCAAAGCTGCCCTATTTCGGCCAAGCTGAAATCGGCCATTTCAAGCCCTCCTCAGGCCAAACCAAGCCCTCCCAACACTTCCTCAGCCCTCCCACGACCGAATTAGGACTGAAAGGTAAGTCAATTTGGCTCCCCACTACAATTTTCGGTCGATGCTAGGGAGAGAACCGATAGAAATTCAATGATGAAATTCTAACTCAATTCGTCATCAATTCATGTGATTCTTAATTCTAGGATAAATCTCAGGACGATAGCTATCTGCCCAGATCAAAAGCTCAGACCGTCGTGCCTTCATCGGTGAGTAATCGAAGCTTTCTCTATCTATAGTTCATTTTCTAGCGAAGCTCCATTTGAGCTCGTTTCGGCATTAAAACTCATGATTCAAAGTTCTAAGGAATCGTATGAACCTGGAGAAACTCAATTTCAACAATTAGAGGTGTTTGATCAATCAATCTGATGAAATCAAATTCGACTGTGTTAAATAGTTGGAATTTGGGGAAAATTTTGGGGAAATTGGGGATTTTCAAAAATTTGAAGGACCGAAATACAATTTCCTAAAATTGAGGGTCAATTGGGCATGATAAAAATGTTAGAGGGCCAATTGAGAAATTTTAGAATTTTGGGGTGAATTTTACCATTTGTAAAGGAGGCAAAATGGTAATTTTGGAAAAGTTCGAAGACCAAATTGGAATTTTGGAAATTGAAACCCCTTATTGTGAAAGGGAATAAATTGAGGTCCTTTGATAAATTTTAAAAGTTTCAGGACTTAATTTGAGGAAAAACCGGCATTAGAGACTTAAAGTTTAAGAGAAATAACTTTAGGGACCTAATTACAAATAAATGAAAGTTTGACTTTCTCATTCATTTGGAATGAATGAAAGCTATTAGGTCGAAGGATAATGAACTGAGATGTTCATATCATGTAGGAACACGGAGTACCGGGAACGCCAGCAAGGACAAGCTCGAATGAATACAAAGAATCGGTCTAGTGGAATTCATGGTATTAACGGGTGAGTGGGTTTACTAACGTCATACCCAGTTGGGATGATGACCACAACTTAAAGTTAAAAACCACTTACCGTTTGTGAGTGGGATTTTATATTATACCCAGTTGGGAATGATAAATATATCGGAATGAAAACCCACTATTATGTGGCATTTTAAACATCACAACTTAGAGTAGTGATGTGAAAAACATGCAGAAAAACTAATTACCGGTTGTAAGTAGATCATACCTAGTTGGTATGATAAAACTTCCTCGAGGGAAGTTGAAAACCCGTTCATCGGTTATGAACGGAGATGTTCGTATTCCCGTCGGTATAATGGACAAATGAAAATATAATTTTGTCAAAAGTGCTCTCCCCTGACTGTGTGCCAATTCTTAAACTATTTGGGAGACCTTCTTGACAGGAGCTCAAATAGCTGTGATAGGTCGGGGACCTCGGTTTTGGAACTTGGGGGCTAATATGCTCGATTTTGAAAATCTCGTACAATGGGCCCAAGGCCAGTTGGCACGAGTAGGAGCTCGTAAACAAACATGAATTATATGCCATAAAACTTTAAATAAAGGAATTGTTTGACCATGGTACCAAGATAGGACCGACATACTCAGTCAACTAGCGGCAATGCGACATGATAGGTCGACGGACCAGTCAAGACAAACAACTGCGGGTTGAGTTAAGGGTCGGGGCCGTTGGACCAGTGGCACCACAGATTATATGGCATGATAAGAAAACACTTATTGTGCATGCACTGTGAGTACGAGGCCATCGAGACGCCCAAGACGGGTAGTGATGCATTCTAAGGGCACTGGACGACATGGTGGGTATAAGGGCAGTTTGTCGTACCAGGTGACTGTGCGAAATTTGGAGTAGCACCAAGTGCATGAAACCGAGGTGGGGATGGGATGAGGTATCTATCCTCATAAGGACATGAAGAATTTATTCCGGGATTGAGGGTTGGATGTCGCTAACATCCACTTATTCTTAGGGTAGAAGTGGACGTACTTCTATCTAGGTGGCCGGTAAAGTCACTCCAAAGACACAAGTGGGTTTCGTGGACGTACTGACCTGCAAATGTGTGTTTAACCTTCATGATGAAGGATGTGTGTTGGGTGATAACACACCTTGATTAAATAAGGAAATGGTGATAAAACCCGAGATTTTGAATGAAATGATTTTTTTGAAAAAAGGAGTCTGGCGCACTCCAACACAATTCTTTTTCCTAAAATATAAAAGTTTTGAAAACCCATTCACTGAGTAGTCGTACTCACCCCCTCCCTTATATCCCTTTCAGGAAATCCCGAAAAGCCTACCCTTAAAGACCATAAACTAAGATGCCTGTGAGACAGGTATGGTGAAGTTAAGATCTTATGCAGTTTTGATTATGCTATTCTAGGAAATTGTGCAAGTTTAAAAGAAGCCTTACTCTTTATGGTTTATAATAAGTGGAAACTCTTTAATAAATTGGGAGAGTGGTGGGTTGATCACGGGGATTCGACCAAATAGGGTCGGGGCGTGACACCAAGTGTGGTTAATGAGGAATAATGGTTTTGAAAAATGAGAAATTGAGGAAATAGTTTCAAGAAAATAAGGAGTCTAACACACTCCAATTCAAACTATTTTTCTAAAAATCAAGTTGTAAACACCCATTCACTGAGTTGTCGAACTCACCCCCTCCCTTATACCCCTTTTCAATTAACTAGGGGAAAACCTATCTAAAGACCCCGAGTTAGCTACACCTGCAAGACAGTTATGTAAGTTTAAATTTCATGCAATTTTGATTAATGTTATTCCAGGAAAGGTACATGTTTAAATGATGCCTTACTTCTCACGGTTTAAAAAAGGGAAAAACCCTTAATAAACCGGGAGAGTAGCGGGTTACTCACGGGGATCCGACTAAACCGGGTCAGGGCATGACACTTCAGTGATATCAGAGCCTGTTTCCTCGAATACATTATCAAGACTAGAAAACATAGTAACTAATAGAGATGATTTTAAAATTTTAGAATGGCTCCCAAGAAAGGAACCAATAGAACTAGAGTCGCAGTGTCCGACACTACCCAACCACCCCTACCTGTGGAAACTCCCCGAGGAGCCTAGACAACCCCTCCTGGACTAAGCTTGGAACACCAGAGGTTGTACGAGGAGTTCACCGATGTATTTGGGCAACCTAACCTCATTCCTAAGGTAGGCACCAATTCTCGGGTTGAACCAGAGAAAGTGCAATCCCATCCCCCTCCAGTAAGCATTCCCAGAAATCTCAAAACTCTCCGTCAACTGGGTGTAAGCCTTTCCTCGGAGAGAAAGATATTGGTGTCGCCATGGATTGGCTGGCAAATGTTAAGAAGCTGATGGGATTAGTCAAGATACCACCAGAGCACACGGTGATCTTGACAGAATTCTTCTTGGAGGTAAGTGCCAAAAGGTGGTAGGACAATGTTCAAAACCTGCATACCTCCACTTCCACTTAGGAACAATTTAAGGAAAGGTACGCAGAGGAGTACCTAGCCCCTCACTTGATTAACGAGAAGAAGCAGGATTTCCTCTAACTTCGGCAAGGGCTTAACTCCATATTAGAGTATGAAACCAAATTCAATGAGTTAAGACCCTTTGTTTCGGACCTAGTTGGGCCTGCAGATATTTGCTAGCGGTTCGTGGACGGTCTCAATATGGACATATGAGATCGTATGGGAGTACTAGGATACCTCACAGACCTAGCAGCGGTAATCAATATGGCTCATGAGTGTGAGCTACTGGTGCAAACCCGACACCGTCGGATGGAGCAGACGACCCGAAAGGAAGATAAGGGTCAAAACCATCAAAGGAACCCGACCTCACCTTATTTGGCTTTGAAAAATGCCCAAGTTGGAGCTTTGGTTTGAGCTTCACCGAAAATTGGAGCAGTAGAGAGAGAGAGGAGTTTTAGGTGTGAGAAGGATGAATGAGGAGTACCTCTTTATATAGGAAGCTCGGGGACTCCTTGGTTGTCCGATTGATGCCTTTATGGTGATCATTCATGGCCAAAAATGCCCTAAACAGAGACTTTTCATCTTCGTTGGCGTTGTTCACTTTTTCAGAGAGTGAATAGTGATGTCATCTAAAGGAAGAAAATGACATTGTTTCGAACTAGACCACACCGGTTCGAATTGGGTTCAATGCTTAAATCGGCCGGTTTAGGCCCAATTCGACCGAGTTTTTCAAAATTAAAATTTTCTAAATTTATTCTCTATCTAATGGTTGCTTAAATTCTCCAATTTGAATTTTCTAAGCCACCTAGAAAAATTAATTTAGAAACTGGTTCAATAGTGGTTCAAACTGGTTCAATCTTGTTCTGATCTGGTTCACCTGAACCAGTTTGATTTTCTTTCCCAATTCATCATAAAGTCCTTCTCCATGAATTTTATGACTCTTTGGGTCACATGAGATTCGTAAATTTCCCAATTTGCCCTTTCTCTAATTGTTGGGGTTCATGAACCGATTCGGTTCTCACTCTTGGGTTGACCGGTTTTTTCCCTAGTTTTCTTACCTTTAAGGGGTGGGGTTTACACAGCAATCATGGCAAAAAGCTATGAAGTGAATTGGGTGCAAGAACCTGATCGGTTCAATGTGAAATGGACCTGAACCAGGTGGAATGGGGATGAATTGGGTTGAACCGTGAAAAACCAGTTCAAAGATCCATTTTTCTAGGTGGCCTAAAAATAACAAATTTCAAAATTGAAGCTACCATTAGATAGAAAATGAATTTAGATTAATTTAGAATTTTTTAAATTTTAGAAAATTAGTTGAATTGAGCCTAAACTGGCCGATTTACGATTTTGGGTCATCGAACCCAATCGGACCGAATCGGTCAATAGTCCAACTAGTCAACGGACTACTACCAGTTTAGCGCCTAGTCAGAAGACGCGAGCAATCAGCGTGCGATATGTGGTGAAGTGCGCCCAATCAGCCGCCCAGTTAGCGCCTAAAAGCACTGACCAATCAGAGCGTGACAGGTGTCCCTAGTCAACGATCAAAATAAGAAAATACACCTCAGCGATGACCAACCAATAGGAGATTGACATGTGTCCCAGTCAACGGTCAATGTCTAAAAGGCCTAGTCATCAAAGAACAACCAATGAGGAGCAGACACATGTCAAAATTGCCATGTCAGCATCCCAAAAGGATGTCGAAAAGATGACTGGCCAATCAGAGGCCGACATGTGATGGCACCACGTTGGATGACCTTGGCCAATTAGGGGCTGACACGTGACAATGACACTATGCACCATGAGAGAAATCCGACACATTTAAAATAGCCAATTAGAGGATGTCATGTGTCATAGTCAGCAGTCAAAAGAAATCTGGTCATTAGCCACGTAGGCAGAAGTAGCCAATGGGAGGCTGCCACGTGTCCCGTCATAGTGTCAAAAGCTGGCATGGTTGTTGAGTAGAACACCGCGACAACAAAACTGACCAATTGTGAGGCATCATGTGACACTTTCGCACGTGTGAAGCTCGCATGTGCAGAACAAATTCATCATCAACCTTAGTCTGTTGAGTGATCCATGATCGTCGGAGGAGGACCGAAACTTCCACTCCAGATAAGTGGTTGCCATCGGTAGAATCGGGCGAGTTAGACGTCGAAACCACTGCGAGCCGGTAGCCTTGTTGGTTGTCGAGCTCCCTATAAATATAGCACCCTCCTACACAACCTCCCCACAGCTTAGGCACCCTCTAAAGATAAAATGCTCCTTTTCTGATGAAGTACCAATCAAATGTCCAACGATGGACCATTTCGCAACCAAAGGAGCCCGATAGATGGCATCAGAATCGGAAAGGAGTCCTCTAGCTCGTGGAAACCTCAACTTGGCCTAAGAGTAGTCAGAGAAGTGTCGAAGCAATCGCATAGTGAAGCCGCTCCAAAGGTCCGAAGCAGCTAACTTTCGATCAACCCAACCCTGTCCATCTTCGACCTTCTGCTGTTGGAATTGACCTCCTCCAACCCCGTGAGATGCTTTCTAACCCCTCCTAGACACTAGGTAAGCTCAATTTCACCTCACCTTGACAAATTGTTTAAGTTTTAGAACTCCACCTCCTCGAAACATCTCTCTTTAAATTCTCATAGTTCGACGGTGAATTACAGTGGTATCCAATCTTGGTAGGACACCCTCAACGACCACTAGTTGCTCGCACATCAAGCTCCGGCCACCGCCCCTCCATCGGTAAGCACATCGAGCTTTCTCTCTCTAATGTTGTTTTCGAATGGAGCTCCGATAGAGCTCCAATGAAGCTCAAAACTTAGCCAAATTAAAAATTTTGAAGTGCAAGATGATCATGGGAAGCCATAGAAGGTGAATAACAACAAGAGACGGAGAAATTAAGGACATCCAGGTGGTCAATTGGATGAAGTAAGAATCGAGAACTCCAAAGATTCAATTTGGGGGAGAATTGGGGACAAATTTGGGGGATTATCAAAGTACGGGGACTTTTGGGTTATTATTCCAAATTCAAGGGCCAATTGGCAAAAATGAAGAAATCCAGGGCTAATTGGCAAATTTTTGTGTGGGCAAAATTATCGGTTTTTATGAAATGAGGTCATTTTGGTAATTTCAAAAAACTTTCAGGGCAAATTCATAATTTTGATGAATTGAGGCAAATTATGAATCGGGGCCAATTTTTGGAAGCTCAGATCGGGTGAAGCGGACCCCTAAGGATATACATCGGAAAGCACGCCCGAGAGCGGATTCCATTTGGACAAACGCGTCGCGACTACTAGGTGAGTGGAAAATCTACAACATCGATTTCGATTGGGACAATGGCCTTGCCTCTAAACTGGTTTTCCCAAAATTAGCATCCCCTAACTAAGTGACTCTGCTTGAAACATTCGGGAGCTAATTTTAGGACTTAGACTAGATGATATAAGTGGGCCTAAGGCCGATGGACAAGGGTAGAGACCCATTAAGAATAAACATGCCATGAAATGCTAAAAGTCCTGATAAATGCTAAGTCAAAGCTAGGCTGACTTGTGTGACACCCACCCAGCCAAGGTTGGGATGTTGGGCTTGTTGGGCCGAATAACTGCTAAGTCAAAGCTAGGCCATTGAACTCGTTGTGCTGGTACGTGTAGTGCTGAAGCCGAGCCAATGGACCCTTGGGATAGTGGGCCAAAGATGAAGGCTATAATTGAATAAGATTCTTGATTGTGCATGCATGTGATGCGGAACCATTGAAATATCTAACAAGGGGTAGTGGTGGTTCTAAGGACTGTTGGACGACCCAGGAAGCATAAGGGCGGTCCGTCATCCAATATGTCGAGAAGCTCTGGGAGCTTCCTATGCACTAAGACCAAGGCAGCAGGGGGAAAGAGGTCTCGTCCCACAAAGCAAACATGAAGAATCATTAGGGTTTAAGGGTCGGACACGTGAGGTCCACTCAAACTTTGAGTAGTATGTTAACCTCTATCATTAGATGGTAAAAACACTCCGGTCCATAAGTGGAACAATCGAAAATCGTTCTGCGAATGTGTGATCCATTTCTATGATAGAAAGGGCAGCTAATACGTGGATGCTATGTGAACGATGGCTAATGAGTTAAGCAACTAAATTAAAAGAAGCGATCGTTATAGAAGTTTTCCCTCACTGAGTATATATACTCATTTCCTCCTCTCACCCCTTTCAGGAACGTTTGAAAGAATCGGAATAGGAGAGACTTAAAGTTCCAAGCAAAGGCTCGGACCCTGAAGGTACGTTTCCCATCTCAAGCCTATTTCACATTAAGGGAACGAATGTAGGTATGCCTTCACCTTCTTCGGACCATAAAGATAGGAATGTTAGGATGGTTCGGGGAAGGGTGGCGGGTTGATCACAAGTCTCTGATCAAATTGGGTCGGGGTGTGACATACATGATCACGGATAATGAATCCATAAATTATCCGATAAGTCCCTAAGTTTTTTTTCTTAACAAATAAACTTCAAATTATTTTCCAAATTTTCCTTACTTTACTTTATTTGTAATTTTATCCCTAAATAATTTTATTTAATATGAAATTATTCATGATTACAAATAAAGCATTTTATTCACTTTTAATTACAATTAAATTCACCAAAAATTATTTTAATTACAATTAAGCATCTAATTTCATTTAAATCATCCATTTATGCTAATTGTGGGAAAATCTTCAAATTTCCAAAAAAATCCCAAAATTTCCACAAATACTCTAATTGCCTAATTTCTCCAAAATTGTACTTTTGCCCCACAAATCTCATTTCATCAAATTGATCAATTAAACTAAGTTAATTTCCCCCTATCATGCTACTAATCATCTCCTCTACCTCTTCACATGATCATTTCAAGCTTTGAATCATTTAATTTGGCCTAGAATTGAGCTAAAACAAAGTTTCACCGAAAAATATTTCTACAGAGAGAAAGTTTCAATTTCTTATCGGAAAGGATGCGCTTGCCAGAGCTCTTGATTTGGGGAGCTACCTCTCGTCTAGAGGATCCTCTTAGGATCAAATTTCACCTCAATTGGTTCCCTGAATAGGGAGAATTTTATCAACAAACTTTATGTAGTTTTCTCTCTATAATTTCATTATTCCGGTCAAGGGCAACAATAATTGCTTAATACCAAAGGTTTAAGAAGGACTAGACTCGATCGTGGAGAGTCATGGGAGTGTCAGCCTCACCATAAGAGGTCCGAGGTGGCCTGAATTCAGCTCGAAAGTTCCTACTCAGAGTCAACAGCCGGAGTGACTGTATTGTGAGGGCTCATTGACACTTCTTCAGTGATTCTCGAGCTGAACGGAGTGTGCAGCCAGATAGAGGACTTCCTTCTGATTTCTAGGAACCAGAATTCACGTTCGAAGGTGGAGAAAAGGGTCGATGTCCGAGCTCTAGTTCAAGGATGGTTGGAAACTGGAGTAGTTCGTTTTCTTCAAGCTTTCAAGGGATTTAGAGTATGAATGGAGGGGAGCTCTTTATATAGGGAGTTCGGGGACTTCCATTCCTATCCATCCATCTATCGGTCATCCATTAACTCTCTGATTTACTCCCTTGTAGAATAGGTTGAATGATCATCGGAGTTATGGAGACTTTTGGCCTTCCCTACTATTCCTTTGTCTGAAGGAAGAATACGACACTATGTGTGCACGTACAAGTTGTCACATGGCGCGTCGTGATTGGCTAGCTTCGTTGACGTAGCGTCTTACTTAGCATTTGAATCATTTGTTGACTTGTTGACCAGACATGTGGCGACCTCCCATTGGTCGCTTAGTCCAACGTGGACTTGGCTAAATCTGACCGTTAGTTGGCCATGACATGAGGTGTTCTCTGATTGGCTGATTAAAATTTGTGAGATTTCCGACCTAACGCACTATGTCATTGCCATGTGTTAGCCTTTGATTAGTTGTGGCCATTTGACATGGTCTTTCTACATGTCAACTTCTAAATGTCGACCTTTCTCGAACATACTAATCAGTTGTTGACCTGGCACCTTTGCCACATGTAAGTCTCTCATTGGTCAGCCTGGTTGAAGGGGATTCTCCTCAACTGACCATAACTGAGTACACGTGTTTTGATTTAAGACATTTATCATTGCACTGCTAGCCCAATAGACTTTGACTTGGCTTCGGCTCAGCAACTTCAACAAACATTATCAAGTTATGATAATTTTATCATGTTCTTAAATCAGACTTATTTACGGAATTGGAACTGTTTTCCATTTATCTTGGGCTCACTTGTACAAATTTTCAAAACATTGTCTTGGGCCCACTTCACTTTTAAAATTGTGGCATTGGGCCCACTTTTATAGAACAAGATCTAACCAACCCTATGTCGATCATGGACTACACTTATATCATACATCGATGATACAAGTTTGATCATCCCCTTATGTGTATCCATACACTTGTTTGAGGGTAGTACTATAATCATGATTCATGCTTTATTCAAAAAATGTGTCACAAATTAGTTTAAGCTGCTTCACATAGTAAGAGGATCACATTTTTGGAAAAATAGGTTTTTCTAACCAAGCATACTTACACTTTGCGAGTAATTACGTATCACCGGTCCAATAAGACTTGATACCAAAAATCTCACTCATACTAGATTTGTGACTTATTCATCCCAAAAAGAATTTTGATACCTTGGTTTGGATTATCGGTTGTAGGTAAAGGTATTCCTTTAACATCTACATGATAACGGATAAGGGATTCATTAATTATCTAATAATTTCACTTAGATCCATATATTTTCTTTAATTTCATATAAGTACCGAAGTTTATTTTCTTGACAAATAAACTCCAAATTATTTTTCAAAAATTCCTCAATTTACTTTATTTGTAATTTTATCGCCAAATAATTTTATTTAATATAAAATTATTCAAAATTACAAATAAAGTATTTTATTCACTTTTAATTGAAATTAAATTTCCCAAAAATTATTTTAATTACAATTAAGCCTCCAAATTCATTTAAATCCTCAATTAACCCTCCATTTATGTCAATTGCACAAAAATCCCCAAATTTCCAAAAATCCCAAATCGCCCAATTTCTCCAAAATTGCACTTTGGCCCCCGAAATCCCATTTCATCAAATTGACCAATTAAACTCAGTTAATTGCCTCATATCATGCTACTAATCATCCCTCCTACTAATTCACGATCATTTCAAGCTTCGAATTGTTCAATTTGGCCTAGAAGTGAGCTCAAACAAAGTTTCGCCGAAAAATATTTCTATAGAGAAAGCTTTAATTTCTTACCGGCAAGGACGTGGTTGTCGGAGCTCTTGATTTGGAGAGCTAGCTCTCGTCGAGAGGATCTTCTTAGAATCAATTTTCACTTCAATTGGTGCCCTGAATAGGAAGAATTTAATTAGCAATGTTTTAGCAGTTTTCTCTCTATAATTTCACTATTCCGACAAAGGGCGACAATAATTGCTTAACTCGAAGGCTCAAGGAAGACTAGGCTTAGTCGTGGATGGTCGTGGGAGGGTCAACCTCACCTTAGAAGGTCCAAGGTAGACTAAATTTAGCTCGAAAGTTCATGCTCAAAGTCGACGGCCAAAGCGACTATACTGTGCAGGCTCACTAATGCTTCTCAAGTGATACTTAAGTTGAAGGGAGTGTTCATCAAGGTAGAGTACTCCCTCCCAATTCCAAGGAACCTAAATTCGTGTTCAGAGGTGGAAAAAATGGTCGATGTTCGAGCTCTAGTTCAAGGATAGTCGAAAACTGGATTAGCTCATTTTCTTCAAGATTTCGTTCCTATCCATCCATCTATCAGTTGGCCATTAACTCTCTAATTTACTCCCTTGTCGAATAGGTTTAATGGTCATCGAATTTGTGGAGACTTTTGGCCTTCCCCACTATTAATTTGTTGGAAGGGAAAAAACAACACTGTGTGTGCATGTGCAAGCTTTGCACGTGTGAGTTTGCATGTAGTACGTTGTGATTGGCTAGCTTCGCTGACACAGCATCTTACTCAGCGTTTGAATTGTGTGTTGACTAGTTGACCAGATATATGACAACCTCTCATTTGTCACCTTTTCCAACGTGACGCTTGGCCGAATCTAACCGTCACTTGGTCATGACACATGGTATCCTCTGATTGGCTAATTTAAATTTGTAAGTTATCACACCTAACACATTGTGCAATTGTCATGTGTCAGCTTCTAATCGGTTGTGGTCATCAGATGTGGCCTTGCCACGTATCACCTTCTGATCAGTCAACCTTTCTCGAACATACTAGTCGTTTGCTGATCTCACACATTTGCCATGTGTCAATCTCTTATTGGTCAACCCAACTAATGGGGATTCTACTCAGTTGATTGTTGAATGAGTACACATGTCATGCTCCCATTAGTTAGTTTCCAATGACACGGCTTTTTCTTCATATTATCGTTAACCAATGGCACGTGTTACACTCTGGTTGACAAGCACTTTCAGATGCTGACCAAGCGGCTGACTGGGCATGATTTGCTACGCGTCACGTGCTGACTAGTCAATGACCTTGCACACGTTCCATTGATCAACTGGATCGTTGACTAGCTCGTTCATACCAGGTTCAACGACCCGGAATAGAAAATCGGTTGATTCAGACACAATTCGACTAATTTTCTCAAAATTAGAAAATTTAAATTTTATCTAAATTCATTTTATACAAATTGTTTACTTAAATTTCTCAAATTAATATTTTTAATTCACCTAAAAAATTAATTTTTAAACCGATTCAACTCATTTAAGGCCCGATTCACCCTGAATTAGTTTGATTCTCCTATCCATTTTGGTTTATAATTTTATTTATATTATTTTTATATTTTTATTGAACCCTTTTAATTTTATAATTTATGTTTTGGGTTTTTTACCAATTTTGATTTATTTTGAACTATACTTTTTTTTTAATTTTCTAATTCTCATTTTAAATTTTCTTATTACGAGGAAAATGTATTTACAAATCACCTCAAATTTAATTTTTTTATATGCAAAGTGGAGAAGAAGAATAGTGGCAACCGACTTGAAGAGATTGATTTAGTTGATTATCGGCTCCTCACCTCCCCTTATTTTAATTTTTATTTTTTAAACTTTCTAAATTTATTTATTTACCTATATAAACTAGAACCGACATATTTTCATAAAGTATTGACTATACAATGGAAATTTAACTTGTAAAATTAACTTCAAATTATTCTAAATTCTAAATTTAGTATTCAAAATATTATCTCGAATTTAAAATTTATTATTCAAAATATTATCTCGAATTTATTTTAACTTGAATTTAAGAAATTGAAAAAAATTATAAGATTAGTTTTTATTTGACGGTACAACCAATGTGAAGTACAACCTAATTTAAGTTTTTTTTTTTCTAAAGTGCAATTTTACCACTATAACTTAATTGTAAATCACTCTCCACTTTAATCACATATAGTTATTGTCTCTGTCTTAACATGATGGGTCCTTCTAACGAAAATCAATGGAATCTTTATATGGTGGACTCCCTTCATTACTTTATTCATTTCCCTCAACATATGATATGTTGTTAATCAAGCATATTATTTAAGTTCAATAGTATCACTAATATTAATGCTTGTTCATGCTCGTAAAAAATAAATAAAATGTATTAAGATCAACTATTATTATGTTTATTACTGTGTTGGTTTTGTTCATTAGTACATGTTACATATGTCGAACTTGTTGATCTATTAACGAACTGAATATATACCTCTACCCCAAGATCCTACCGTTCAAACTCACCATTGGCGCACCATCCATGAGATTGCGAATAAGTAATGGAAATATTTATGGGCCCGACTTACAAATAATCTTGTGGGCAGCTCACACAGGTAGGCACCACCACATCTGTTGCAACCTAGAGAATCATGTGATTCACATAAATATCAACAACACAAAGAATAGTAGAATTAGCCCACTACTATTACTATTGTACTATGTATAGTGAAACAAGCCTCATGAATGATACGAGCAATTTAATTCCTTTTCACTTACTTTCACTCCCAATTAGGGGAATGAATATTCGATAGTTACTAGATAATATTTAATGATGTCCATGGTCAAAGAACAATGCTCTTTGACATAAGAAAGGAGAATTGCAGGTGAGATGAGGACCAAAGTGGCTACCCTTTCTTTCAAAACTTTTCAACCACTCCATTCAATGATAACCCAAGTTGACCTTCATTAATATATCCTAAAACTACCGACTTCCAACAAATGAATTGTGTTTGGAGTTTGAATCTCAACACGAGATTTCTACGTAACACTTTTCATCTTCTCTACAAGTTCAAAGAGAAATTGTCATATTTATCATTTAATTGGCTGCTCTCAATTGGTCAAACTGGAACTGCCCACACCAAAAGACCTCTAAAATAAGACTATCGTAATCTCAAAGGAAGAGAAGCCTTTTGCCAAGATTCCACTCAATTCTCCTCCTCAAACTGTAAATATAAGAATTCCTCCCAATAATAAAAACAAAAAAGATTGAAGGTATTTGTCATCCTCTACGTTATGCTTAATCAATCCACTTGAGAGTTTAGTGGAGTGATATAACTTTTATAGTTTTATCGGATCATAGTCTCTTGCGGGTTCAACGTCTCAATGCCCCCAACGAGATGCATCGGCTTTCAAGGATATGCTCGAAAGTGTTCCCTTCGTGCCATCTACTGTGGTTTAAATTTGCTAGCGGTGAGGGGAAAAAGTGACCATTAGATAAAGAGAAGTGGAGGTTCTACGTACCCACTTCGAGTCGGAGCTGAACTACTTTATCTTGATAATTAAAATTACTCACGATATCATGTGAAGCTCCCTCCTTGGCGATCAAGTGACCTCAGGGATTTTAATGCGCAGGAGAGGGTGTATCAATTCAAGGCAATGTACAGCTACTACTGCTACTACTTCTGGCACTGCCCACTGGCACTGCTGACTTCTATTCACGTGAAACAAGTGAGGAGAAGGGGCAAACACAAATGAAAGATCATTGCAGTGATTGCAATGTACACCTACCAAATGAGGAGGTCATAAAATTTGGGGAAACTACATAATTAATTTATCAAATTAATATTATAATTATTCAAACAATATAATAAATAAAAAAATCACTAACTATGGAATTGAATTGTTCATCTTATCCAATAAAAATAATTTCGGGTTGGTTTATATGTTATATTCGAAACATAAATTGGACAATCAATTTAATTTTCATCCGGTTTGAGGTATACTTAGTACACGTGCAACATCTACTGGCTCTCTCGGTTCTCTCTCCCGACCATTGTTGTCCACGTGCTCGCTACTATTCTTCCATGAATCTTCTGCTTGACGAGTCGATACTCACTACCGCTCGTTCCATCTCCATAACAGCACAGCTTAGAGCAACCAATTAATTCTTGAGACAGTATACACTGTTTATAATGAAGCTTCATCCTTTAAAATTTGTTAGGTCTTGTATAAAAAATAAAGGGACAAGCTTTAAGCATGCATGGAGCACCAAGATTGCTTTGTAGATGCTAATACTGGAAGTAACCTATACCTTTTTTTTGCACAATGAAGTAAGCTATACCTACGAGCCTACTATTAGCCTCTTCTATGTATTCTATTTAAGAGATTGAGATTTGCTATTACCTCAATTAATCCATATTGTTTTTTTCCTTTTCTTTTTGGTTTGAATGTTTGGTAAGTTGGCTAGCTAATTGATTAACAGATCTAGTGGGGTGCATAATTATAGTAATTTATATGTATAAATCTTCGCTAGAATGCCAACTTGGATCAACTAATATGGATACTTGTTGTCTCATCCTTGGATTATAAAACAAAGTAATAAATGGTACGAATTTCCTTTATAGTAATTCAATTTCCATTATTTTTTTTCTCATTTTCTTCATTTTTTAGATTAATTATTTTATATAAAATTAAATGTAACTCATTTGAATAAGTAGAAAATAAATATATATTAAAAAACAAATCCAACAAAATTCTATAGTGAGTCGATTTAAATAATTTTAAAATGGTATTTACCAATTTATTGATGTACTAAAATAGATAGTATATAGTGTGTGAGTGTACTATACTTTCTATTGATAACCGGCAGTAATGTTGCACCAGTCCCATTTTCCCTTGTTTTAAATAATAAATACATTTTTTTTAATTAATTAGCTGTGTTTCTTTTTCTGGAATTAATTTCTACATTCGTCAATCAACTGTCATCACACTCAGTTTCTGGTACGTGCAACAGCATGAATTAATAGAATAGTATAGGGCGGTACAATGGCAGGCGATCTCGATAAGTTTGTCGACGGATCTCATAGATCGAGCTAGATGAAGACATGAATCTGGCTTAGCAAAAAGGCAAGCTGAAAAACTAGGAGGGAATTTGCGCATCCGCGGATCGATCAAATCGGAATTATATTTTACAGTGCTTTTCGCGCTTGATCAACTCATCGTGACGTCCAGGTTCAAGTCCGGGACCCTGTCTTTCCGGCAAGTCCTACGACCGTAATCTCGATCATCCTGCTGGTTGTAATTCCCCCGATAGGATTTCACAGATGGAGATGGTGATGGTAATTGCAGGTTGAAGTTTGAGGAGGTGGCCGTGCTGGATACGTTACTGGGGGGTCGAGCTATTGCCGGAGTCAGTGAACGGAGGACGCCTTGAACCGGCCGGTGGTTGTTGGGGTCGACGCCCATCCTCAGGAGCTTCTTCCGTAAGTGAGAATTCCAATGGTTTTTGACTTCATTGTCCGTGCGCCCAGGCAGCCTCCCGGCTATGAGAGACCACCTGCACATTAATTAGATGGCGTCATCTATTGGGAAAAGGGAAACAGATCTTCTTCTTCTTCTTCTCCTTCAAGTAGAAAACAACTGGGGAATTAATTTTGATAAGGAAAAAGGAGAACCCACCGGTTGCCAAGAAGGGCGTGGAGCTTGATGATGAGATCTTCTTCATCCTCAGCAAAGTTGCCTCTCTTGATGTCGGGCCTGAGGTAGTTTATCCATCTCAGTCTGCAACTTTTTCCACAACGAAGCAGTCCTGATCGTCAAAGACCGCCACAATGCACACGATCAGTTTCGTGTAATTTATGATCAGTCTACCATTGTATGACCTTTTTCCAGTTTCTAGCTGCATATGTATATACCTGCACCGCGAGGAACCGCACCCCAGCAGCCTTCGCCGTTCTTTCGGATGTAGTCGATGAGCTTCTGGTCTTCTTGCTTCGACCAGGCTCCCTTGGTGGTGTCCTGATTGTCACAACTAGGCTTCCTCGTCATCACCTTGATTGCTTTCAGATATGGAGGTGGAAGAGGAGGATCATGAATGACCCAAGATATTAAGAGATATATATAGATATATAGAAGGTGTATATAATCTATATCAACTAGTTGGCCGTACTTATATAGATTGAAAAGGAGTATCTATAAATTATAGTTTTAAATAAAATAACTAATTAAAACTTTGAAATGTAATAAAAAAATGATCATTTTGTTAAAAAAAATGACAAAATGATAAAATGATTATATAAAATGATCATTTTATATAATCTTTTTTGGTGACATGACTTGAGATGATTTTAAATATTGTGAAAAATTACACATCAAGCTTTTATTAGGAATATTTACATCATAACCACTATATAATACTTCAAATTTTAATTAACTTAAATTTATGATATAATATTTATTACTGTCAATATAAATTATATTAAAAAATAAATTTAAATTATATATATTTTTTAAATTTGTAATATTTTATATAATTTTATATAATTTAAAATAAATATAATTTTTACTCAATAAAATTATAAGAAAAACTATATATAATTAATATTTTATATAATTAATTTGAAATAATAAACTAAATATTTTATACTAATATATCTCTCATTCTTTATAATAATAGAATTTTAATAACAAATTATATAATTTTAGTATTATTCAAATATTAAATTTAATTAATTAATTTATACACCACATAATTTATATATAAATATTTTATTTAACTTAAATTAAGTATAATTATTACTAATAACTCAATATATATAATTCTTCAATATGTTATTAAGTATAAAATATATCTAATTAATTTTTTTATAATCTCACATCAATATATATTATCTCCCTGTAGATTTTAAGATATAAATTGTATTATTTTAGTATTACTAAAATATATATATGCATTATTTTTAAAAACACAATTTATTTATAATTTTTAATTAATAAAATTATAAGCAAAAATTATATATAATTAAAGTTTTATATAATAAAATTTAAATAATAACTTGAATATTTCACAAAAATAGATATCAAATTCTCTATTATTAAAATAATTAGAGTAAATTATATATTTTTATTACTACTAAAATATCAATTTTAAGTTATATATTTGTGTAATATCATAATTTATATATAAATATTTATTTAACTTAAACTATTTATTTATTTTTATTAACTCAAAATAAATATATTTTAATAATTTTAAGTGAAATTTATATATAATTAAAAATACAATTTTAGAATAATATTACCTGTGAAAATTATGTAAAATTTTAATTAATAAATATTAAAAACTTATACATATATACTGAGTTATTAGTATTAATTATACTTACTTTAAGTTAAATAAAATATAATATATAAATTGTAATATTTTACAAATACATAACTTAAAATTTACATTTTAGTGATAATAAAATTACATAATTTATCAATATATAAAATAAGAGAAATATTTGTGTAAAATATTTAATTTATTATTTTAAATTAATTATATATAATTTGTAATTTTATTATGTAAACATTATATTTAATTTGTATTTATTTTAAATATATATGATTTAAGTTAAATAAAATATTATAAATTTCACACAATTTAATTTTAATATAATTTATATTGATAGCTCAAACCAATTAGAAGCTAAAGTAAATTAAAATTTACAAGTATATCTATTATTATACAATAATTGTTATATTAGTATTTTTACTATATAAATATTTGATTATCCACTATTAATGGAAAATAATGAGTTGAAAGATTATATGAAAAATTATAATTGAGCCAAATGGTGATATGGAAAGCCAATGAAGTTAGTGAATAACCTAGTATGATAAAAACAAAGAAATAGCTAGTGTTTCGTATATATCATGTCTTTAGTGTAAAATCCTCACATGCAACCAATGGTTTGATTTGTGTGGTTAGACAGATTTTTTTCTTAATTAGATGTATTAGTTCAAATTCATATTAATAAAAGTTATTCATCTTATAAGAGTTTTACCAAGATTATCCAGGTGAAATCAATAGATATTAATATATACTTAACCTCATGTACCAAATTAAGTGACCGTGACAAATTTTGGATCAAATTGTATTGAAATATATAAAAATTTATATAGAAAAATTCCAGATTATGGCCAACAATCCCCTAAATTCGTCCATAATTAGTTCATGACTTTATCTTGTAGTGGGCTGATACTGATTTATCTTATTAATGATATCAACTATTCAGAATGTGGTAGGGGAGTGGGGGAGTAGGTAAAATGCATGGAGGAGAAAGGATAACGGAGAAAAGGAATATGGAGATAGTTGGATGAAGTAGTAGTAGTTAGGTTGACTTACCTGCCTGTTTGCTGCTCCATGCAAGAAGATGAGCGTGCATTGCTGTCAGCTGCGCGGTTCACTTCATTCCGCCGGTCCCCTCATTTTTTTTCTTGAAAATTCTCATTTTCCTTGGCTTACTTTTTTTTTCTCCATCTCATTACCTGTATACACATTCGGCCATAAATCAATTCACCTTCATAAAAGTTTATTACCAGCCATAACATAAAAGTTTATTAAAATTTGCATAGTTAGCCTTAATTGTTTGAGAATGATCTATATTTGGTTAAAAAAGTTTGTTTGATCTCATAAGGTGTCAATTTTTAAAATTTGAAAGTATCTCATTCACCCTAAAATGTTTCTAAATGTTGGAAGGTCATCCTAAAAGTTGCTTGACAAAAATAACCTAAACTTTTGAAATTAACTCATTTGGGTACAAAATTTTGAAAAAATTTCAATTCAGTCCAAAAATATTTTAAGAAGACTTTTGAATATCAATATAAAAAGTGTACCCAAGGCTCATTTAATCAAACCATTGGTTTGACTTGTGAATCAAAATTTTGATTTGTGAATCAAAATCAAAATCAAAATATTTTGGACTGAATCACATGCAACCAATGGTTTGACTTGTGAATCAAAATTTTGTACCCAAGGCTCATTTAATCAAAATTCTAAAAGTGTTCCATTTTTCAAAATTTTATGACTAAATAAATGCTTAGAATGTAATAAGATACTATTAAAAATATTTGAATATCAATATAAAAAAATGAAAATTTAACGTTTTACTTCAAATATTGGAAAGTTATTTTATAGTGCGAATATTTTTTTTGCACAAAGAAATTCATCCATTAATTAAGAATGTAGCAAAGTTGGCTCGTTGGTAAATGAAGATAAATGAACGGACGAGTCATACAAATCCTGTTCAACACAACGAAAAATAGTGAAGTGCGCATTTGTAAATCTACTGTTTGGCACATTTCCTTCTATGTACTAGTGGGTTATACAGAGTTTTACATTTCTGCTCATATTTCTACTCGAAGATTATGAGAAATGCAAAGGCGCGTATTGAGTTACTCCAATCAAAACGAAGTTAATTTACTAGAAATCATAAACTTCTCTATAATTTAATATATTTACCAAAGGTTTAAATTTTAAAAGTTTTAATTCCGGTTCAATTATAACTGAACTATATTTACATCTTTTAACGCAACAATACAAAGAAATAATGTGTTATACTCACTCAAATTCTTGATTATACAAACAACTCGTTACATTTTTACTATATTATAATATTGAGTATGAAACAAAATAATATAAAATAAATATATATTTTATAAAACTTAATTAAATTATAAATAATAATATATTATTTACATCCAAAAATAATTGTAATACTAAATTAATATTATTAAATAAATTTTATACCTTAACATAACATAACGATTCTCAATAAGAATTTAGTCTGAACAATTATATTCTTGAATTACTTTTAAAATGATGTGGGGTGAGATTTAGAATTTTTTAGGATTTACACTAATGAGTAATAATTTATTAAATCGAGAAGTAATATTTTCGAATCAGTAATTATTTAAAATTTTATACATTGTATTTTAAATATTTTGTAGACAATATTCATCAACTCCTAAACTTTCAAAAATATTAGTACTTATAATATGATTTATAATTACATTACTGTAGCTCAAAAGTACGTTACCAACCACATATTTAAATGATCACATGTAAAACGGTAATAATCTCAGACAATTTTTTCAAATATTGGAAAGATGTGATCCATTATTTCTACTATAGGTCAATAGACTTTGGACTCCATACTATGAATCTTTGAGTCTTAGTGTACTAAAAAAAAATTACTTCCCCCATTATTTGTTCTCATGGAATCCAATAACCATATTAACCTCCATAGTATGAATCTTTGAGTCTTAGTGTACTAAAAAAATCCAATCAAGTTTATTCATAAATATACTTATCTTTCTATATGTTAAATGCCTTCTATGTATATTATTCTATTCATAAAATTATTTGAACATTTTTCTCACTGTTGAAAACATATCGAGTCAACACTCATATTTTCTCAAATATGGGTCGTATTCTATTTTTATAAATGTTGAATTACCTTAATCCATTCTCCAAAAGTTTTGGGGATTTTTCTTCAATTATATCCATTGTATACTTTTATATATTTTCTAAATATATTTTTATAAATCATTACTCATAGTTTGTAAAAGTTGGAGTAAATAACTTAATCGGCCTAATCAAGCATGTAAATGTAATTTTTTCTAAATAAGAAAACCAGATATGGTAACCGAAAAATTTGAAATAAAATTAAGTTTCAAATAGAATTGAGATCATAGAAAGAGATCAAACGAGATTAAAAGTGATACAACTGAAACTTAAATTACCAATTCTTCAAAGAGAATTGACACAATTGGCAATTAGAAGTGAGAACCAGACCAACCAGAGCTAAACTAGATCAAATCGAACCGAACCGAGATGAACTTGTTCGAAGATTCATTTTTCGGGGTGACACAAAAATGACAAAATGGTAAATTGAAATCACCACCATGTAAACAATTAATTTAAATGAATTTAGAAAATTTTAATTTTTAAAAAAGTGGTCGAATCAATTCTGAACTAGTCGATTTTTAATTTCAGGTCATCAAAACTGGTTCAATCGAACCAATCAATGGTTTAGTCGGGTCAACGTATTGTGTGCTAAGTAAGCGCCCGTTCAATATGCACGACCAATAAGAGCGCGATGCGCGACAAGAGCGCGATGCGCGACAAGAGCGCGAAGTGCGACAAGCGCGCGATGTCATCCATCACATCAACATCTGTAAGCACTAACCAATCACAGATCGACATGTGTCTATCGTCAACGGTCAACTAATGAAAATCCATGTCGATTGGACTGACCAATTAGATAGCAATACATGTCAATAATCAATGGTCAACCAATAAAATTCCACGTTAGTGGGATTGACCAATCAGAGTACGACACGTGACAAGTAGGCTAGGTCAGTACCCAACTCGAATGTTGGAGAACTATTGACCAATCAATGAATAACACATGGTATTGCCATATCAGAAACCCTCAACCAATCCTAAGAGAACACATGGCAGTGGCACGAGACCTCAGATGAGGAATATAACTTATTTTAATCAATCAATTAAAGAAAGCCACGTGTCAAAGTCTTAAATGATCATTTGATGGTCATATTTGATCAACTGCCACATTGGATTAAATGACCAATTAGAGGTCGCCATATGTTAGGTCAAACTACCAAATAATGACATGGATACCTAGTCAGACGTGACATCAATAATTTCAACCAATCATAGTGCGCCACATGATAGCTCGTGAAGGTCACACACATTCATACAATGTCATCTTCTACCTTCAAATGTCTTAATGGAAGAGGAGGGAGAAAGTCGTCATAACTCTGATGAGCACTAAATTGCTCCCACAAGTCCTTAAATTGGAAAATTAATGCCGACAGAACATATAGGACCGAGAGTCACCGAGCTCCCTATATAAAAAACTCTTCTTCTGCAAAAGCATAGAGAACCCATATCACTCCATTTTCTAACCACCTGCAAATAAGAGCTCCAACATAGACCCTTTTCTCTACCTTAGATTGTGAATTTGGGTTCCATGTAATCCTAAGGAAGTCCACCATCCGACGGTGTACTTCATTAAGCTCAAGGATCATCAGAAAAGCGTTGGTAAGCCTACACAGTAACCTTGCTCAAACATTTGAACACTCCCTGAATAATTTGAGCCAATCCTCCCTGACCATCCTCAGCTAAGCCCCATCTTCCCTAGATCCTAGTGATAAGTCTCTACCACCGCCATTCGCCGAAATATTCGATTTACAGAGCAATTTTACTAAATCAAATTCTAATCACTCATCCATCAATTGAGGCGCCATTTGATCCTAGAAGGATCCATTTGGAGGGAGCTAGCTTCCCACACCAAGAACTTCGACCGTCGCATCCTCGCCGATAAGAAAATGAAGCTTTATCTCTAGAATGATTTTTCCGACGAAGATTCATTTAAGGTCATTTCTAGGCCAAATTTGATAAACCAAAGCTTAAAATGATCATAGGGACATGGGGAAGATGATTAATATCATGATAGGATGAAATTAAGGGAATTTAACATGATTTCTTGAAGATCAAAGTTATGGGAACTAAAATGCTTTTTTTGAAAAGTTGGGGACTAAGTTGCAATTTTCAAAATGATGAGGTTTTAAGTGTAATTAGTGGTAAATCAAGGACCCAAAGGGAAGTAAAGAATAATGAAGGACCTTAAGGAGAGATTTAGAATTTAGGGACTTAATTGTAAATAAAGTATACTTAGGGACCAATATGTAAATAAAGGAAAATATAGGGATTTAAGTATAATTTCATATTTAATAGAACTCAATTGTTTAAAATAATGTATGAGAGGAATTCCCTACATACGTGTGCAAGCAAAAGCATGAAAATTTAGACATCTATCTAAGACAAACATGTCATGGACCCTAGGTGAGTGGGATTTCTAACATAAGTATGGTTGGACTCATGACACATTAAATAATGATACAAAAAACACTTTTTTCCAAAACTATATTCCTATGACTATTTGAATCCCGCTTAAAACCATTTTCATGATATATTTATGTTATGAGTATGAATTCTAAATACTATAGATGTGAGCATGAACCATGTTGCTAAAATGAGTCCAAGACCATCATTTTCAACAAGAAGTGGGCCCAAAAACATCTTTGAAAACTCATGAGATGATAAGGACAAACCTTGTTCCATATAAAATTTTGTTATATGGATTAAGATTCAATTGATTATGTGAATTAATAACTATCGAGCTGGAAGCGAGTTTCGTCCCATAGGGCTGATAGAGATGATATTAAGATAAAATACCTTAATATGTTTGCTTTATAAACATGACCGTAAGAGGCCATGTATGAGGTAGTGATGGTCATAAGGACTACTTGTAAAACCTGCATTTTTTTTAGTTAAGGAAAACCGGGAAAAGAACCGGTCAAACCGAATAAGAAAACCAAGCCGGTTTACATTTGGGAATAAGCAATATGAAAATTTACAACTTTCGGGTGATCCAAAGGGTTCATTAAACCTTGAAAAAGAAACTTAAGACAAACTAGAAAACAAAAAACAAATTGGTTTAGGTGAACTATATTCCATAAGAACTTCAAAGTTAAGTGTGCTTGCCTTAGAGTAGTGTGAGGATGGGTGACCTCCTGGGTAATATGATTTTTTTGTAACCCGAAATATGATTTATTGGAATTAATACAAATAATTTAATACTGAAATTAAATTGTTGTAATTAATACCAATAATTTATGGCAATATTAATACTATTAATAAATCTCGCCCATTTAATGCACGAGTTTTACGCCTATATAAAGAGGTCATTCCCATTTCATTCTCCTCACACCTTAACACTTCTCTCTCTCTCCCTACTACTCCATTTCCCGGTGAAGCTCGAACTAGAGTTTCGACTTAAACAAAGGTCGGGCTCTTTAGAAACGGGGAGAAGACAACTATCTGGTAGCAAACTCCAGTCAATCCGAGAATCATTGGAAAAGCGTCGGCATGATGGAATAATGAAGTAGCTCCAGCGGACCGAAGCTACCCTATTTTGGTCAAGCTGAAATCGGTCATTTCAAGCCCTCCTCAGGCCAAACTAAGCCTTCCCAACACTTCCTCAGTCCTTCCCCGGCCGAATTAGGACCGAAAGGTAAGCCAAGTAGGTTTCCCTTTACAATTTCAGATCGTTGTTAGAGAGAGTCGACTGAATTTCAATAAAGAAATTCTAATCCAATTCGACATCAATTGATGTCATCCTTGATCCTAGGAAGAACCTCTGGAGGAGAGCTATCTGCCCAGATTTGAAAGCTCCACTGCCACGCCCTCACCGGTGAGAAATCAAAGATTTTTTCTCTCTATAGTCTGTTTTCCGATGAATCTCTGTTTAAGCTCATTCCAACGTTAAAATCTGTGATTCAAAGTTCCTTAGAATCATATGAACATGTAGGAACTCAATTTCAACAATTCGAGGTGTTTGATTGATCAATTTGATGAAATCAAATTTGGAAGTGTTGAAGAGTTGAAATTGGAAAAAAAATAAAGGTTGGGGAAATTGGGGATTTTTGGAAATTTGAAGGACCAAAATGTAATTTTCTAAAATTGATGGTTAATTGGTCATGATAAGAATATTAGAGGGTCAATTGATAAATTTTATAATTTTTGGGGCCAAATTTTACCATTTTTCTAAAGAAGGGGCAAAATGGTAATTTTGAGAAAATTGAAGGACCAAATTGGAAATTTGGGAAATTAAGCCCCTTTGTGTGAAATCAAATAATTTGAGGTCCTAAGATAAATTTTAAAGGTTTCGGGACTCGAATTTAGGAAAAACCCGGCAATAGGAACTTAAAGTTAAAGAAAATTAACTTTAGGGACCTAATTGTAAATATATGTAAAGTTGGGTTTTCTCATTCATTTGGAACGAATGAGTGCTATTAGGCCAAAGAATAATGAACAATTATGTTCATCTCATGTAGGAGAACGAGACATCGGGAATGCCAGTTGAGGTCCAGCTTGCTAAGGACAGACCCGACTAAATGGAATTTCACTGCACTATCGGGTGAGTGGGTTTACTAACATCATACCCGGTTGGGGATGATAAGTACCTCGGTATAAAAACCCACTGTTTGGTGGTATTTTAATCATCACCACTTAGAGAAAGTGATGTGAAAATTATGCGAAAAAAAAAACTACTTACCGGTTGTAAGTAGATCATACCCGGTTGGTATGATGAGACTTCCTCGAAGGAAGTTGAAAACCCGTTCATCGGTTATGAACGGAGATGTCCTTATACCAGTTGGTATAATAGACAGTGGAAACCTATTTTGTCGGAAGTGTTCTCCCCTGACTGTGTGCAATTGCTTAAACTATTTGGGAGACCTTTTTTACGGGAGCTCGAATTTATAGGTCGGGGGCCTTAGTTTTGGAACTTGAGGGCTAAAATGCCTAGTTTTTGAAAATTTTGAACAGTGGGCCATATGCCAATGGACAAGGGCAGGAGCGCGTAAAAGAACATGATATATATATATATATATATATGTGTGTGTGTGTGTGCCATTAAAACTTAATAAGTGAATTGTTTGGCCATGGTACCAAGGCAGGTCCGACATACTCAGTCAACTAGTAGCAGTGCGGCATGACCGATCTTCGGACCAGTCAAGACAAACAGCTACAGGTTGAGTTGGAGGTCGGGACCGTTGGGACAAATGGCACAACATATTACATGGTAATTTAAGAAAACTTTGTTTGTGCATGCACATGAGTACGGGATCATCAAGACGCCCATGAGGGGTAGTGATGTGTCCTAAGGGCCCTGGACGACTCGATGAGTATAAGGGCAGATGTCGTTCCAGGTGTCTGTGCGAAATTTGGAGTAGCACAAAGCGCATGAGACCGGGGTGGGGACAGGATGAGGTCTCTGTCCTCATATGGACACGAAGAAGCGATTTCGAGATTGTAGGTCGGATGTCGCGTACATCCACTCATTCCCGAGGTAGAAGTGGTCATACTTCTATTCGGGTGGCAAGAAAAGTCGCTCCGAAGCCACTAGCAGGTTCAGTAGTGATACTGACTTGCGAATGTGTGTAACCTTCATGATGAAGGATGTGTGTTAGGTGATGATACACAGATAACTAAGAAATAATGGAAAAACACGAATTTTTAAATGAAATGATTTTTGAAAACAAAGGAGTCTGGCACACTCCATATAAATGTTTTTTTTTCTTGAAAGTTAAAAGATTTGAATCCCATTCACTGAGTAGTTGTACTTACCCCCCCTCCCTTATACCCCTTTCAGGAAGTCCCGGAAAGCGGAACCTTAAAGGACTTGCGCAATTAAACGCCAGCAAGATAGGTACAACTAATTTAAATTACTATGCAGTTTTGATTTATGATATTCCTAGAAAAAGGTGCAGGTTAACGCCTTACTCTTTACAATTTATAATATAAGGGAAAACCCTTTAGTAAATCGGGAGAGTGGCGGGTTGATCACGGGGATCCAACCAAACCGGGTCGGGGCGTGACACTACTGGTTAGAAAGGTTGATACAAGTGAATCTATCACTGGTCTAGTATCTTAAGGACTCTTGGAGTCCTATGCGTAGTAGACCTGGTAAATGTGAAAGGTCAAGTTCCTCATTAGAGTACAACTAAATACATAAGTCTGTGAGAGGGGATAATGTGCCCACACATACTATTTGATCTTATCAGATTAATGGTCGAGGTTGTAGTCTTGTACCATGTTGGTCAGTAAAGATGGTCCAAACCACAAGTGGGACATATGATATTTCCATTCTTCTATTTGGTGATCCATTCCATGATGGAATGAGTGCTTATGTTGTGTACTATGTTTTCCCAATTCCATAAATACCAAATTATAATATGTGTTATTCTTTCTAACCTTATAAAACCTTATAGAGAAACTTTTATGGTCTAAAATTAGAAAATTCCTACTCATCAAGTTGTCGAACTCACCCCCTCTCTTAACCTTTTTAGGCATCATGAAAAGAAATCTTTACACTAACATTCCTATATGGTACGTATAAATTTGTAGATTTATGTACAACATATACTCATATTGTTCTAGTATATTTATTTATAAAATAAATCTTTGCAAGGAAACTTAATTTTATATCGGTATTTTGAGCCTCACTCCTACTAAGAATATAATGATAGTTGCTATTATTGTGCCAAGAGTAGTGGTAGATTGTTCATAGATTCCGACCAACTAAACTAGGTTGGAGTGTGATAGAGCACGATTTTAGAAATCTCACTCACCTTGTCTTGGGATCTTGTTAGCCCGGTGAGTAGAACACCTTGGGCTCCTTGTACATGGGAATATCCATTCATACACGATGATCATCATTGTGGTTGTTTTGACCTGCATGTTAGGAAATATATTAAGATCAGTTAATACTCAACGTGGTTGAGTCAACATTGATTTATTCAAATAATCAACATGAGGTCAACTTTAGCTTAGCCCAACACCCTCTAGCCCAATTCGGCTAAATTTCATGGACGACTCTAGCCTTATTCATAGGCCACATGATATATATATCCATTGTAATTTATTTCTGAATTATTTACCTTAAAAGTCCAAGTAAACCTTCATTTCTGAACCCATTTAAAAATGATGCAAGCACATCTCATTTAAGTTCAAAACTCTTTCTCTTAGTTGATTAAAGAGAACCATATATATATATATATATATATATATATTGTAAAATCGAGAATCCCTGAATCAGAGAATAATACCAAATCGAGAATTTACAAATGTGGACTGAGTCGAAAGCCTTGTTGGGAAACCCTACTCAATGTGATAACAAAAAGTCAAAAGAGCCTTAGAAGGCATCTGAGAGTGAAAGTAAAGGGGAAAATCTAGGGAAGAACTGACTCATACTTGGTTCGAACTGGTTTAGGTCACAAAACTCTTGATTTTTAGAGTAGCAAAATAAACTGGAATCTAAAAATTCATGAGTCCATTTAATAGGAAATTGGACAAATAAATTTTAGTTATTTTTTTGGGCCAAGAATCGATTTAAAAGGGGTGAGCCAGCCAAGAAACGGTCGATCCAACCGATAAATTCGTTGGAAACTGATTCACTATAGTGCAAATCGGTCAGCGTGTCATGTAGGGTGCACACACGTGCCACATGCACGGGGTGTGCAGTGCACAGACACACACACGTGTCATCTTCCTTGCCTAACTAGAGGCCCAAACTCGATTAAAAACTCGAATTTTCCTAACTAACTTCCAAAATTTGCCGCTTGGAAAATTAATTTATTATGAGGGCCACAAACTATGGAATGATGAAAGGGGGCTATGGTTGGGTATCAACGTAAGTCTAGAATCTAACCATATAAAGATTGGATATTCTCCATCAATTTTGGGATCAAAATTTACTTTGAAATTCAAATAACTCCACTTTTTAGTGAGAGAGCACTATGCATCATTTCAACCACCAACCTTAGAGTTCTAGGTATCCTTGGAAAGTAAGACCATGAGCTTTCTAACGCCACTACTTTCGTCCATCGACGACCACTCTACTGGTGTCGGTAAGATCAAATAGTACCTTATCTTCTCTAGTTAGAAATAGAGAAGTTGTTTCGAGGGCCATTTTTGGCAGCCCCGACGACCAATTAAGGCTAGGAAAAATTAATGAGACTCCTTGAAGTCTCAACATTCCAAGGCAACTAGCCTCAAATGTTTTTGGTAATTGTAGAGGTAGAATTAAATCATTGAATCTTGGATTTGCTTTAGAAATAATAGAGACTGGTAAAGTGCTAAATGGAGGTGGCTCATACCTTCGTTGGAGATGAAATTGGTGTCCATGAACTCCTTTAGGAGTTAGCAATTAAACGACACCAGTGCCAGTGATCGCAACACCATCTCTGGTGAGTTCCCAGTTTTGACCCGATTTTGATTCTCTAAGTTGAGTGATTCTATTTAAAGCTGATTGTCACTATTTAGATTGAGTGTGGCCAAACAGAGAACACGATGGCCTTAGGGAAGTCTAGGAGGACTCCATAACTTAGTTTGAGAATTTTTGGGGTCATTTTGTTAGGAAGGAAAGGTCGTGGACCAAAATATAAATATTCATAAGTTGAAGGACCCAATTGGGAATAAGCTTTCTTAGGGTTCTTCCTAAGGGTCTTCATAAAGTTTAAGGACCCTTTGGAAAGTTTGGTTAAATTTGAAAAGTAGGATGGCATGTCCAGAAAGTAAAAAAAAGACCTAAATACCATTAAGGGAAAGTTTAAGGACTAAAGTTTAAATAAAGGAGCTTGCATGCCTAGAAGTGATTTCTAGAAAATCTAAGGACCTAGATGAGGTTAAAGAGAGTATAAAGACTCAATTGGAAGTTTTGAGAAATTTAGGGTCCTAGAAAGATTGGTTTAAAGCATATGGACAAAATGGTAATTTTGCCTAAAATGAGAGACTATGTGGTAAATAAGAGGAAATGTGATTAAGGAAAGTTCCTAAGGTATTTGGAGGACATGCATTGAGCCTAAGGGAACTTGAAGACTCAAGAGAAGGACTTGGAAAAGTCTTCAGTCAAAAAGGGGAAAGATTCATGGTAAAAAGGGCAAAATGGTAATTTTACCCAACTTAGGGACCAAAAGATAAATTGGGAAAAGTAAGGCCTCTATGTGGTAATAAGGAAATTCTAAGCACCAGTAAAGGGTAACATGAGAGATTATGACTTTATGCCCTACTAAATAACCGTGGAGAAGGCTAGAGAAGGGACGTGTCCTTGGCTAATAAGTCGAGTCAACTGGACCCTAGGGGCAAAACTGTATTTTCATAGGGTGCTGATGTACTTGGACTAATCTCCTTGCCTTAATCTAAACTTTGTATAAGGACCACTAGATCACTCAAGTTAGGACTTCTAGTGCCAGATCCACGGGAAACCTACTAGAATGAACAAGTTTTGAAAATCACGATGAGTGTGAGTAATGAGGGCAGTTTCGATTGGACCAATCGAAGCACCTATTTTGCTTTTGTATGTTGTCATAAAAGGAATGTGAAGCTTATGTTTTGAAACTTATATAAGAAGTGTAAAATGATTAAATGAATGCCCACTAAATAAAATAATATTTAAGTTGTAAACCTTGACCTTTAAAGATAAGAAAATTGGGGAAAGAACCGGTCAACTCAAGAGGGAAAATCGAGCCGGTTCATGAACCTTAACCAATAGAGAAAGGGAAAAATGGGAAATCGACAAACACCAAGTGACTCAAAGAGTCATAAAAATCATGAAAAAGGACCTTGGGATGAATTGGAAGAGAAAACCATACCGGTTTAGGTGAATCATACCTTAATCCAATTGAACCATTTTGAACCATCCTTGAACTATTTGCTAAATTCAATTTTCTAGGTAGCTTAAAATATTAAAATTTGGGAATTGAAGCCACCATTAGATAGAGAATGAATTTAGATGAATTTAGAAATTTTTAATTTTAAGAAAACTGGTCGAATCGGGCATGAACCGACCAATTTATGCATTGAACCCGGTCGGATCGATCTGATTCAGTTCGGAACAGTGTCATCTTCTTCCTCCATATGACAGCACTGTTCATTCAATGCAGAAATGGATAATGCTGGTGAAGCTTGAATAGCTCCGATCAAGCCATTTCTGAATGAGGATAAGCTCGACCAAGAAGAAAAGTTGTCGGGTAGAGGGTCCCCGAGCTCCCTATATAAAGAACTCCTCTCCATTCATCATCTACACACCTCAAATCTCCATTCTCTCTCAATTGTTCCAATTTTCGATGAAGCTCAAACTAGAGCTCTAATATAGGCATTTTTCTCAAGCTTAGAAAGCGAGGTCAGGTTCATCAGATTCCCGGAGAAGTCAGCTACCTCACAACAATCTTCGTTCGACCCAAGGACCACCGAAGAAGCGCCGACGAAATCAAACAGTGAAGTAGCTCCGAAGGACCAAAGCTGCCCTATTTTGGCCGAGCTAAGTTCGGCTAAATTCAGTCCTCCTTTGGTCAAACCAAGCCCTTCTGACACCCCACGATCCTTAGACGACTACAATAGAGCTAAATTTTAATCCAATTTGGCCATCCTATGTCATTTTCTGTTGGAGTTAGAGAGAGAAAGTGTGAAACTTCACTGATAGAATTCTCCCTCGATTCGATGTTAATTGTAGTGATTCTTGATCCTAGGAGAATCCTTAGTATGAGAGCTACCTGCCCAGATAGAGAGCTCGGACCGTTGCACCTCCAACGGTAAACTTTCGAAGCTTTCTCTCTCTACTAATAATTTTCCTATGAAGCTCCATTCAAAATAGGCTAGGTGTGACCTTCTCTAGAAGCTTTAAACCGCATCATTTGGGTTAGAATTGGGCTCAAATGGAGCTTCGCTGAAAAATCACTCATAGAGAGAAAAAGCTTCGAAAGCTTACCATTGGAGGTGTGGCGGTCCGAGCTCTCAATTGGGGAAGGTAGCTCTCATCCTGAGGTTTTTCCTAGGATCAAGAATTGCTATAATTGACATCGAATTGAGGGAGAATTCTGTCAGTGAAGTTTCACATTTTCTCTCTCTATCTCCAACGTGCAACGACTGAGTAGGGTTGAATTGGCTTACCTGTCAGCTCTGTTAAGGTCGTATGAGCATTGTAGGGGTGTTGGGGAGGCTTGGTTTGGCTAGGGGAGGGCTGAAGTTGGCTGATTTCAGATTGGCCGAAACAAGGCAGCTTTGGCCCTTCAGAGCTGCTTCACTGTTTGATTTAATTGACACTTCTCCAGCGGTCCTCAGGTCAAAAGGAGGATCCTATTAGATAGCTAACTTCCCCGAAGTCTGTAGGACTCAACCTTGCCTCCTGAGGCTGAGAAAAATGCCTATGCAGAGCTCTGCTTCAAGCTTCACCAAAAAATGGAGCAGTTGAGAGAGAATTGAGATTTCAGGTGTGTGTAGGATGAATGGAGAGGAGCTCTTTATATAAGGAGCTCGGGGACCCTCTGCCCAGTAACTTTCCTTTTTGGTCGAGCTTATCCTCACCCTAAAATGGCCTGATTGGAGTCATTTTTCCTTCATTGACGTCATCTGTTTCTACATTGAATGAACAGTTCTATTATATGAAGGAAGAAGACGACACTATTCCGAATCGGACTTGACCAGTCCGATCGTGTTTAATATGTAAATTGGCTAGTTCAAGCCCAATTTAACCGATTTTCTCAATATTAAAAAATTTTAAATTCATTCTCTATCTAATGGTGGCTTCAATTATCCAATTTGAATATTTTAAGCTACCTAGAAAAATGAATTTAGAAATTGGTTCAATCTGGTTTATTCCGATTCACCTTGAACCGGTTTGGTTTTCCCTTCCCATTTTTCCCAACGTTCATTTCCATTCTTTTTATTACTCTTTAAGTCATTTTCGATTTGTCAATTTTCCAATTTACCATTTTTATCGGTTATGGTTTGTGAATCGGCTCGAATTTCTCTTTTGAAACAACTAGTTCTTTTCCCGATTTTTCTTATCTATAAAGGAACAATGTTTACAACTCTCCCCTCCTTTTTGGGGTTTTGTTCCCAACACAAATTACATGTTGAACAACTAAGGGTAACCATCCCTCATAACACTCTCGATTCCCCATGTCTCCTCTTGTACGGGTCCGTTCTGCCAAAGAACCCTATATGAATCTTCTTGTTCCTTAAGTTCTTGTCCCTCCGATCAATGATTTGCTCTGATTCTATTTGATAAGTCAGGTTCTCTTCTAGTTGTGGTGGAGGTCGGTCCAGCACATGGCTAGGATCATGTTGGTACTTCCGAAGAACCGAGATATGAAATACATTGTGTATTCTCTATAAGTCTAGAGTTAGTTCTAATTTATATGCCAATTGTCCTATCATTTGGACTATGGGGTAAGAACCGATGTACTTTGGTTTCAACTACCCTGTTGTTGAAACCTAAGTATTCCCCTACATAGGGATAATTTGAGGAACACTTGGTCTCCCACATCAAATTGGGACTAAACTTTCCAAAAATTTTCAAATCAGTTCCTAAATTTTCTAAAATTATCAATTGGTTCTTAAATTTTTAAAAAATTTCCAATTGGCCCTCAATTTCATCTAATTGCCCAATTGGACCTCAATTGGGAGTTAATTTCATAAAAATCTTCCAATTTTCCTTAAATCACCATTCGGCCCTCAAATTTTTAAAAATCTCCAAATTGCCCAATTTTTCTAAAATTGTAATTTGGACCCTAAAATCACATTTCATTCAATTAATTATCAAAACTTGGGTAATTGTCCCTAATCTTGATCTGAATCATCTTCTCTATGTTTCCCTCATCATTTCAAGCTTTAAAACACCTAATTCAGCTTGGAATGAGTTCAAACAAAGATTCGCCGGAAAACTTGGTCAAGAGAGAGAAAGCTTCAATATATTAATGGTGAGCGTTCGACGATCAAAGCTCTTGCTTTCTCTGAATTGCTCTCCTCTAATGGATCCTTTCTAGATCAAGCCACATCTCAATTGGTGGCCTGAGCAGTGCGAATTTCTCAGTTTAAGTTTTAGTAGAAACGCACTGTGAATAGTATTTTTCGACAAAGGGTGGTGGAGGGAACTTACCAATTCAGCTTAGGGAAGGTCCGACACCTCGAGGGGTGGTCTAGAGAGCTTGGTTTGGCAGGAATTGGTCTAGGGATGGCTCAAATTGAGCTCTAGCAGCTCGGGTTGTCGACCGCCATGGAGCAATGGTACTGTGTGAGCTCATTGACACTTCTCCAATGATCTTTGAGCTGAAAGGAAGTTGTGGTTGTGTAGCCGACTTCCTTAGGTTTCTAAACAACCCAAATTCATCGTCTGAGGTGAAGAAAATTTCCCAAGTTGGAGCATTAGTTCGAGCTTCATTGGAAAACTAAACACTTCTTCTTCTCGAGGCATTTGAGGGGTGGGGAAGATGAATGGGGATGAGCTCTTTATATAGGGAGCTCGTGGACTGACTGACTTACCATTCCTTAATCACTCAGCCTCAATTACACATTTTTCGGTTGGAATCGAAGGCATTTAATAGTCATTGGATTTTCGGCAGCTAGCCTGTCCTCTCTCTCTCTCTCTCTCTTTCACTCACTCACTCTCTCTCTCCCTCTCACTCACTCTCTCTCTCTCTCATTCACTCACTCTCTCTTTGCTGCCAAGTTGAAGATGACACTGTTCCGCACATGCGGAAGTGCCACATGGAACCTCCTGATTGGTTGTCTTTACTAATGTGGCCTCTCACTCAACATCCTAGTCAGTTGTTGACCCGTTGACCAAACAAGTGGCAGCCTTCCATTGGTTGCTAGTGTGGACGTGGCTGCTGACCGACTTTCTGTTAACCGTTGACCGAGACACGTGTCGCTCTCATATTGGTCGGTCATTGTTGAGGTAGATTTTCTTCCTCTGACCGTTAACCAAGGACACATGCCACCTCCTAATTGGCCAGCGCTTCTAGGGGCTGATTAATCGGCTAGTTGGGTGCGCTTCACCACGTGTCGTGCACTAATTAGTCACACCTGTTGACTAGGTGCTCACCTTACAACGCTCTGTTGACCAACTAGACCGTTGATTGGTCGGGTCCGGGGTTCGGTGACCCGAAACAAAAAATTGGTTCGTTCGAGCCCAATTTGACCGGTTTTCTAAAAATTAAAATTTTTTAAATTAATCTTAATTCATTTTCTATCTAATGGTGGCCTCAATTTTCCAAATTGATATTATTAAGCCACCTAGAAAAATGAATTATGGAACCAGTTCAACCTGGTTCGACTCGGTTCAAGTCTGGTTCACCCTGAACTGGTTTGATTTTCACCTCTAATCCACTTCATAGTTCTTCTCCATGATTTTTTTTGTGGTTTCTTGTTTACTTGGGATTTTCCAAATTTCCATTTTTAACCCTTATTTACCATTTTTGGTTCATTTATGTGCCTGGTTTTCTCATGAAAATTGTTAGTTCTTTTCCTGATTTTCCTGGTTCGAGAGGACGAGTTTCACATCCCAGCTCGAACCAGGTCTGAACTAGTTTTCTTACTGTTTCTTTCCAATCCTTACCCTCATGTTCTGGGGCACCCCCAAGTGTCTCTTAAGCTCTACTTTATCGGTCTTGCCTCCTCCATTGATCCCTCTTTTCTGTTCTAGCTCGATTTAGTTCCCCGGTTAACATTCCGTCTCCCAATTCAATCCTTTCCCTAGTTTTTCTCTTCCCTGTTTATGCATTAGGAAATTCCTCGGTGTTACATAAACAATCATGCACAAGCACATAATCATGCCTCATCATTAAATGTCATTCATTCATTTATTCAAGATGGTGAGCCCATAAATACATATGAGCATATTCTCCTAGTCTTTCACGTAGATTGGCCCACTCATTTGAATGTCGATGGATCCCCATCGATCATTGAGGTGACCATATCCCACAAACTTTTGGTCACACTTATGGACCTCGTCATATAACTCATTAGTCCTAGTACACCGAAAAATCAAATTTGCACTCCCCTTATTAGATTCGTTTTCTAGTTACCATTGGTAGTTGACATGACCTCAAGTAGGTATTTGTAAAACTACTGATTGGGCTCGTCCACCAAAATTACAAATGTGATGCATTCATGTTAAACAATAACTAACTAAAACAAGTCATTTATACAAGCAATTGTGTATTAGGGATTGATTTGTTAACTAGTTATCTCATCTATTGATATCATTATCAATTTGACCTCAAAGGCGATAATACATTGCACAAGTCTTATTTACTTGTAAAATTATTGAGCCATTGTCCTTCTTTCAAAATACATACTTTTAGCTTATTACCAAAAGTTGCATTTATATTAGTTTATAAATGCTGGGCCTTATCCCTTTCAAAAAAATTGGGTCTTAGGCTTTCATAAATATAGGGTCTTAGTCCTTTCATAAACATCAGGCTTTTTCCATAGCATGAACATTGAGTCGTAGCTCATTCATTCCAAGCTTGTTCTAAAGAGTAGGGTTATCACCCATTTTCAAACCCTTAGGTTTACACCCATCTTTTCCAAAACTATCAAGTCATGTACCATGTCTCAAATTGTCTTGGATATCTTCCGTCTTTTGATTAAAGCTTGTGTATACTTTTTTATGGATTTCTCAAAATATTTTCCAAATCATGCATACTAGCATTTTATAAATAAATAATTATTGACAACATTGGTTAAATCATACACAAAGTTAGAAATTTCACTCACCCATTATTCGAGACTTATTCATCTCGAAGATACTCCAAATATCTATGCTTCTTTTGCACAATTGTGTATATATATATATATTCATACAAATAATATGCACACATCATTATACTATTTATAGTTATTTGGAGTGGGTGTATATCAACATATATTATATCGTCTCATAATTTCCCATAACTATGGTTTTGCCCTTAAGGCACAATTTGCTCAGTTTAGACAAACCCTTTACACTATTATTCACTTTATCTCATCAAATTAATACAATTTCTCAATACTTATCAAAATGGTCATTAGATTCTTATTCTCTAAAAATCACAATAAGGTTCTTACATTTGCATAATTACAACGTGCCCCTCTTTATGCAAAAATTATCATATTTCTCTCATTTTTGCAAAAATGACCATTATTTCCACCATTTATCCAAAAAATGATCATTTACCCTCCATTGAGCAATAAGGACCATTATGCCCCTCTTACAGTAAAAATTAGTATTTTGCCCTTAATTTACCAAAAATTATGATTTTGGCCCCTAAACTTTCGAAAACTACATTTGAAATCTCAATTTGTCCCAAAATGACCTCATATTCCCTTAGGCTTTACTTAGGGACTATTTCTACAAATTTTCTCATTTTGTAAAATCATCCCAAAGTATTCAAATTTTGTGTGGTCCCCGAACTTTGAAAATCACCACAAACAACTTCAAATTTTACAAATTCCTCCCAAATACTTTCATTAACCTCCTAAAAAATCGTGAAAGTAGTTGGGGGTCTTACCCCGACCGAATTTGGAAAAAATTGGTTGTTTTCCAAAAGTGACTAAAATAGAGGTATCAGAAGTGTAGTCAGAAATTCTCTCCAAAGAGGGCATCACTGGTGATCGATAATTTGGTGGAATGAAATCAAGGACAAGGAGACTCATTATGTGGTTGTGGTCGACCAAGTGGTCTCCAGAGTTGGGTGATTTTGGCCTCGAACATTCACAAATAGAACTTACCAAACACACTCATCATAGGAAATCAACATGTGACGATCGATAGTCGCCTTGCCAAAGGTCAACCAAGGCTTGTGGGAGATAAGGGAGAGGTAATGGGTTCTTTTGGCACCGATGTTGACCAGAGTGGTGGTCGGAGGTGACCAAATTTGGCCTCAAAAGGGCAGGGTAACATGTGGGTTTTTAGTTCTAAAAACATAGTAAAACAATAACCCTCATGCGGTATTTTCTGACCAATTTGAGTTAGAACTTGGCCATGAACCTCAAGAGTAGTCCCTTATTGATATTTTGAGATAAAAACCATCTCATTCGATGGTCAAGTGAGGGAGAATTTTGAGGTCAATCATTATGTGCTCAATAGTGTGTCCAGTAATGAATTTTTTAACTTTGGGTGAATTTTTTGTTATGTTGAGAAAGAGATAACTCAATTAATTGTATAAGTGGACTAATATGGGAGTTTTTAGCTCAACCATATTTTATTACATCCAATTTGTTCAAAAACTAAATCAATTAGGTCATTTTTTTCTAATTTCTTATAGTTGTGATCCACTGGTGCAAAGGGGGAACATGTGACCAATGGTTTTGAGTCGGGTCAACCCAACTTAAATATGTTGACTTGGCTTCTTTTTTTAAATTAAATTACATTTTTTTCCTTCTTAGGTCCCCCGGTAATTTAATCTAAAATCCCTCGATCTCAGTTGGTTAGAATTGATTTTTCCAAAAATTTATGTTTCTCGCTTGGTAAATCAATTCTTAATATGATTGGATCTCAATTTCTAGTTTGAGTTTCTATTCTAGGTTCAACCTCAATTTTTTGTCATATTTGATTTCAAGTCTCTATTTGGGTTTTCATTCGCAGTTCGAGTCTCCATTCCAGATTCAATCTTAATTTTTGGTTCAATTGAGTTTAAACTTCCTATTGGTAAATCCCGATATTATAGACATTCTCGCTCCCCAAAGTCACAAGAGTTGTAAATCCAAGTAATAAAAAGAGATAAATATTTATCTGGGCACCACAGTCAAGCATCCTACATAAAAGAGTGGGAATTTAACACTTGTACATTGTCCATGTTCCACCATAAAAATAAACATCCACTTAGACCAACTGGAGCGATATTTACCCCTTCTAGGAGCTGCAACTACTTCTGATTCTATCTAGTTTATCTGCCAATTTTTTTGTCTCCATTAGAAAAATGATATCATGCCTCATATTCCTAACTAGGTTATTAAGTGTTTGAATTGTCAGTGCAAACCCTAAGGGAACGTGCAGTTGTATCAGGTTAGCTACGACAACCCTTGTACCAATCCCTAGATGTTCCACCTCTATTACCAGTATTAAATGTAATTCAGCTTCTCATAGGAGGCTGCCCTTATCCCTAACTAGATATTGTGTGTTAGATGTCTGCTTCTTTCCTTTCCTCTGATAATATTTGATTGAGATCATTTTCTACTTGGAAGCCACTGCCCTTATCCGACCTTTTTTTGTACTGGGTGTTGCATCGGTATTATAGTCCTATTCGGCCTCCATGTGATTACATGTCCACTTAAGTGAAAGTCTATTAAGATCTTTAATAATCTGGATTAGAATAATCAATAATTAGTCCTTGTGTCTTCTACTTGAGTCGGGTGTTCAACCTCATAAAGGAAAGGAGTTTCATGTCCCTCCTCATCTATTTTTTCAATGTAGACTTGTCGGCCCAAAATTACCTTACTGTTCTACTTCTATGCAGACCAAACAATAATTATTTTTTAGCTTATCGGGGGAGGGTGGGGGATATGATCAGCCTCAATCGCTAAGTCTCCCTACCCATCAGGGCTTGGCTTATTGGCACGTGAAGAAATATTCGACATGAATTTCCATGGGCCATGAATAGGTTACTTTACTTCATCTCTTGGTTAAGTTCGTGTTAAAATCATACTTGATGTCATGGGGTTATTCTCATCGATTGCTTGTTCCCAAGAATATTTTGTTTGATGTAACACTTCACCACATTTAAAACAAAAAAAAGTGAGATGCATATTTATTTAGATTGTAATCAAATATCCTCATATTTTGTATTCATAGTACACACCCTTTTAGTCAAAAGTTTATCAATACTAATATTGACTCTAAGAAATGTACCAACACAATTGCCAATTTTTTTACTCTTGAGAGTTTAATTTCTAGGTAACTTGTGTACTTGCATTTACAAAAAAAATATATGTTTAAGTTGTAATTGATTGATGTGTCTTTTACTAACTTAAGAATAAAACGTGATCATTAATATACTAGGGACTTTTCTACCCATCTTTTATTGTCGTACTAGCCTCATTGAAATCAATTGAATAAAAATTCACTCTTACCGCTTCTATTTTTAGTTGATCAAACTTAGATAATGACCATTTTAATACTCACCTAAGTATATCTCAACTAATTTTTTTCCACTAGCACATACTTTTTGCTATAATGGCAAGAAGTGTAATCCATACCAAGTATGTGGGCACCTTAGTGGAACCACGGAGGAACTTCCATAATTGGTGGGATGATTAATGTGTTACGACTCTCCTAATCATTTCAAGGAGAAAAGGAAAACATGTCGTTAGGCAGCAACTACCTTGGAAGTATCAACTCAGGGAAACTAACATGTGAAATGGTAGTTGCCTATCGAAAAGGTTGGGTGTCGGAAGCTTGTAAGAGTATGATTGATAGGGTTAAGAGAAATTTTGAGGGCTAGAAGTTATGAAATTATTGTGGTCAACAAGAATGATATCCGATAAAGATTTTATGCTATATTTGGATTGAGTGATTTGAAAAAATTTAGAGATAAAGTATTTAGGAGAATAAGTGAATTGATAAATTTGGATTGGATAAAAATTAATTGTTTGAATGGAGGTTAACACTGTATTTGGATTGAGTAATTTGGAAGGATTTGGAGAGGAGATTACTTTACTTCATCCCTTAGTTAAGTTCGTGTTAAAATCATACTTGATGTCATGGGGTTATTCTCATCGATTGCTTGTTCCCAAGAATATTTTGTTTGATATAACAATTTACCACATTTAAAACAAAAAAAAAGTAAGTTGCTTATTTACTTAGATTGAAATCAAATATCCTCATATTATGTATTCATAGTACATACCCTTTTAGTCAAAAGTTTATCAATACTAATATTGACTCTAAGGCACAAATACAAGTTATTGTAATACTGGGATCATCAACCCTAAAAAATGTACCAACACAATTGGCAATTTTTTTACTCTTGAGAGTTTAATTTCTAGGTAACTTGTGTACTTGCATTCACAAAAAAATATATGTTTAAGTTGTAATTAATTGATATGTCTTTTATTAACTTAAGAATAAAACATGTCCCTTAATATACTAGGGACATTCCTACCCATCTTTTATTGTCGTACTAGCCTCCTTGAAATTAAATGAATAAAAATTAGCTTCCTTGAAATCAAATGAATAAAAATTCACTTTAACACTTCTATTTTTAGTTGATCGGATTTAGGTAATGATCATTTTAATACTCACCTAAGTATATCTCAACTAAATTTTTTCCACTAGCACATACTTTTCGCTATAATGGCAAGAAGTGTAATTCATACCAAGTATGTGGGCACCTTAGTGAAACCAGGGAGAACCTTCCATAATTAGTGGGATGATTAATGTATTATAGACTCTCCTAATTATTGCAAGGAGAAAAGGAAAACATGCGGTTAGGCAGCAACTACTTTGGAAGTATCAACTCACAGCAACTAACATGCGAAGTGGTAGGTTGAGTGCCAGAAGCTTGTAAAAGTATGATCGATAGGGTTTTGAGGGCTAGAAGTTATGAAATTATTGTGATCAATAAGAATAATACCCGATAAAGATTTTACACTATATTTGGATTGAGTAATTTAAAAATATTTAGAGATAAATGTTTTGAAGAATAAGTGAATTGATAAATTTAAATTGGTTAAAAATTAGTTATTTGAATGGAGGTTAACACTATATTTGGATTGAATAATTTGAAAGAATTTGATGGAGATAGGTTTGGAGTGACAATAAATCACTTATTTAATAAAAAAAATAGAGTAGTTTAGAGGGATTTAGAGTGGCCAAAAATCACCTCTAAACCTTCTCAACCTCTACATTTACACTATAATACAATTACTTCAAAAGTGGGTATTTAAAGTGATTGTGTAATTTATTTCTTAAATTACTTTAATATCTTTATTTATTAATTGATTTGTTTATTTTTATATATTTTAAATAAATTTATATATTAATAATATTTTATATAAATTTATAATACAAATATTATAAATAAAAAATTATTGTATAAAATATTTTAAATATAATTTATTTATATATGATATTTAATAAATTATTTAATGTAATTAAAATAATAAATTTCTCTTTTTAATTTTTTTATTAATAATTTTTCACATAAATTCAGCTATAATAAAAAATATTATTAAAAAATTTTAACACTTCTAAGTCAATAACTTAACTTCTGCTCTTAACAACTCCTAATATTTTACCTATAAATCACTACTAACCTCTCAATCCAAATATAACTTAATTGAGATTAAATATTATTAATAAAAAATTTAGAAAGAAAAATTTACTATTTTAATTAAATTAAATAATTTATTTGTTATTACATATATAATTAAATTATATTAAATATATTTTATGTAATTATTTTTTATATAATAAAAATATTATATATTTATATCATATAATTTATATAAAATATTATTATATAAATTTATTTAAAATATATAAATAATAATAATAATATAAACAATAAATTATAGTATTAAAATAATTTAAAAAATAAATAATACAATTTCTCCCAATACCCAAAAATATAATATTAAATAGTATAAATAAAGGGAATGGAAGGTGAATCCCTCCCAATTAAATAGAGTAAATGTAAGGGAATAGAGGTGATTTTACACCGATATAAACCACTCCAAATCACTATATTTTATATTAACAAATAAGTGATTATTAAACACTCCAAAATTTTACTCTTCAAAATGCTACAAATCTTTTAATCTAAAAATAGTATTACGACTTTATTTGCAGCACATTAGTACAAATGTTAAGCTCCCGCCATTTGTGTGCTAACTGAAAAAAGTTAGGATGCCATAAAAGGGGACACTATCGAGGAACTAAGACTAGAATCCTCACATGGTATGTGTTCCTTAGATATGGAATCCTATGACATGTGAAACTTAGACATAGAATCCTCATATGGCATGTGTTCCAATTGAGAGTGAGTTAATTGTGATAAATTTATGTTTTTTATTTTTTATAAGAGGCTATATAATCTCTCATTTAGTGTAATTATATTATATTCTCTTTTTAATACATGAATTTTTTATATTAAAACAAATTATATTTACTAACTTTTTTGTAGTGTAGTTCAACTAAAACACTTTCTAAAATTTATTTCTTTTGATTCCTGAAGGAAAATCTAAAAAAATTGAAAAGCATGTAATTGGGAGCTCACCTACACAAATAATGAATTCATCCCAATTTTGTAAATTAATAAATGCACAAAATAGAGTTATAGATTTTAAGTATATCGTATTACAAGCTAAATTTTTAACCATTGATTAGACATGATTAGTTCAATAATTTTGATATTATTTAAAAATTATTATAGTTAAATAATATTTTAAATTTATATTTACTTAAAATACATTATTATAAATATTAAAACTCTTTAAATTTTATAAAATTATAATATTTTTATATTTTAATAAATATAAAATAATTTTCTCTATTAAAAAGAATACACCAATCTGATCTTCAGGATCATCACCACGGCACTAACCCATATGGATTGTTCGTTAAAATAACCTTTCTGTTCTCATTTATATTATTTTTAAATTGAGTAATTTTGAGATATTTTAAAGTGGTGGTTTGTATTGGATTAAAAATCACCTTCCAACTTCTCCCACCTCTAAAATTTGAACTAAGATATAATCAAATATAGTTATTTAGAGTGATTATTTTAAAGTGGTGATTTGTATTGGATTAAAAATCACCTTCCAACTTCTCCCACCTCTAAAATTTGAACTAAGATATAATCAAATATAGTTATTTAGAGTGATTATTTTATTTATTGATTAAATTACTTTAATATTTTAATTTATTATTTATATTAATATTTATTTATTTTTATTTTTATTTAATTTAAATAGATTTATATATTAATAATATTTTATATAAAATTATATAATATAAATATATAATACAAATATTATAAATAAAAAAGTATAGTACAATATAATTTAATTATATATAATAATTAATAAATTATTTAATTTAATTAAAATAATAAATTTATATTTTAAATTTTTTTTATTAATAATCATTACCCTCACTTCATTTATTTATAATTGATTATTAAAAAATTTTAACAACTACACATTAATCACTTCATTTTCCATACAAACACTATAAACTACTTAATACAAATATATTCTTGACAATAATATCTCACTTTTCCTTCAAATTATTCTAAACCCCTTAATCCAAACTATTAGAGATAATGTCTCACTTTATCTCCAAATTACTTTAAATCACTCAATCCAAACATATCTCCAAATTACTTTAAACCACTCAATCCAAACATATTCTTAACGATGTCTCAGTTCACCTATCAGTCCAATCAGAATAAGAGTACCACCATATCTCTCAACTACTACTCGGAAAAGTCTAAACATGGTCCCCAAATGCAACAAAACATAATAGAAGATGCTGGTTTGGTTTGGTCATCCAATACCCAAATCTTTAGAATGCATACATAGTAAGCCAAATAGAATATAAAAAATTCATGCTCCATCATGTTCAAGATCAACAAGCTTCAGCTCAGAACTAGAGATCCCCACTTCAGGTAAACAATATTTTGAAATCAATTGCGACCCAAAGGAGACCACCAACAGCAACTGCATCAGATAATATATTTCCAAAAGAGTAACATCTCCCATCAGTTGTTTCTTGTTCCATCAATATGCCTGATGCGAACTGACTGATGTTGAAAACTTATCAAGTTTCAAGATTCTGCATTTTTTCACATAACTGCATCAGAAAATGTCAGTGTTTAAGATTAAGTTTGAAATCAGTTGCCTCATTTTGCAGCTCTTGTAGTATTAAGACAAACCATGGGAAAATGTGAAACAAAAGTATAAAAGATTTATGTTTTCTGATAATTTTCTTACTTGCAAATATGATCATGTTTCTCTGGTTACAAGCTAGACATAACTCCAGAAAATGAATGGCCGTTTGCAGCCAAAATTGGGGTGTGTTTGATGTTCTTGATCCTGTCTCTTCGAAGGGCATCCGGATGCACACCTGCCTTATGAGCGGCAACTACACCAATAGCTTCCCAATAGTTTGAAACCTTCAACTGTATAACGACAAGGATAATGAAAACTGTGTAGTAGTTTGTCAAATTATAAGATTTCTCAACTAGAAAGCAATATAAAATGAAGCAGAAAACCTATTGAATTCATACCGCTTCAATCCCCAACTTATCAGGAGTGTCGTTGAGAACAGTTTCATTCTCCTCCACAACAATAACAAGTGGCTGCCAGAAACATAGCAGTAAGAAAGGAGCACTCCAGTGAATACAGGTTTTTGATACATCAGTTTTACAGTAGTCACCTTTTTTCGTCTTCTTGCAAAAGCAAGAGTACCATCTCCTCCACATGCATCTAAAGGAAGAATTACACTATCAACATCATCAACACATATGCATCCATTTACTGCAGCCTTGGATTTGTTGAGTACATATTGTGGAGCTTTACTTAGCCCAGCAAGCACACAAGGTAGAAATGTATATCCAATCTGTGGCATTCACATACAAGGAAGAAAGCAGGTTTGGTGGAATTTGTGATAAAGACCATGATAGCAATGCCATTATAAAGATCATTATCAGCTCTTTGTTGATGCCAAGATATACAGTAAAAATAAAGAACCTGTCTGGGATGAAGCTAACACATTTTGCTTAAAGTTGAAAAGAAAATACTCAGAGCAGTGCAAGGCTTGCTGATAGTTATAGTTACGAGTAAGTGGAGTTGAACAACTTCAAAAGATTACAGACTGAGAAACAATATAGAAGGATTACTAAAATGTGAAACAATCTTTACGTATTGTATTGGTGAACTCGATGATGCACGCTTTTGATTTTTCTTGGTGTTCTGTTGATCAAATGTTTTTATTTAGAAGCTTATTGAATGCTGTCTGATAATACATACAAGGTGAATCATTGTTCCTTCAGAAACAATAGTTCACCTAGTCAGACAGCATCTAACCAAAAGATTTGATCAATAGAATACCAAGAAAAAAAAAAGCATAGATCACCCGGCCGCTATACCAAAATTTTATACATCTTTGTCACCTTTTTCTATAGAAAGAGCTTCTATATGATGCCAACCATTTCATCAAGGTGTGAGAGATGACATTGATGTACATTAGTGATTTCTTGGAAGAAGACAAACATAATTAACCATCGAATTAGTTCCAAGCATCACGGAAATCCCAGGTTATTTCAATGACAATGTAGGTAGGTATTAACATTAGATAGTTGAATATTTGACTCCAAGAATTTGACTATGGCTAAGATTACTCAGTCCGGTCCAAGCAAAGGTCGTTTTGCATATTTAATGCAGTAAAAGGAGAATAAATTAACTTGGATGGGGAAAAAGGAGAGAATACATGCTTATACAAATTTGTATAAATCCCAGTGAAACTGACCTCTTCTGCAGCTGATTTTGGACTAAGTGATGTGCTCAAAGGCAGGGGCAATGATGCTGGGGCATGAGCACACGGTATCTGAAGCTCCTTCACAACCATATGACTTATGACAGCCTCAACTCCAGCAATATCATCCACTCCCTGGAATATAAAAAATGCAAACGGTGAAAGCAGATAGACCACCTTTAATCTAGAAAACCCCAACTGTAATAGTAAAACCGGCTTCCTGTTTAACCCATAAAAATAAACAATTATTAGAGTCAACTAAGCTAAGGGACAAAATGAAGAAGTGCCCGGAGGATGTTTTCTGGACTTATCTAAATCTACCATGTCTTCAAGTGTGCTGATTACAGTGTTCCCTAGATCCATGAGCCACTAATGTGTTAATTCATCCAGAGATGCAGACCCAAGTAATTCAAGCTCAGGCAAATTATGTCAGAAGTATCAGTAACATACCATCCCTTGTCTATAATCATCTGAGTCATCTACATCATCATCAGGAAAGCGTCCCACAACAGCAATAGCATCAATATTTGATCGGTTAATGAGTGTTTCTGCAGCTCTTAAAAGGGAATTGGGGTGCTTAATTCTTCCTGTTGATTGGCCTGTAACTGGGTTAATCCATCTCTCAACCTGCAGTAGTACTTGATATCAATTGATAACTTCAAGTCAGGGATCAGAAAACAATTCAGATTTAAAGGTATGTGTTTGTAATGCAAGGTGTATTTCTAAAAGAGTAAGCAGCCAAAATGTAATCACCAATTAGCTTTAGACCATAACACATTAGAACTTTATGCAAGCATATTCGAATTTCAGAGAAAAAGAAAAGGGCGTGAATGTAAAAGCAACTTGAAATATGAAATGACCTACCTCTAGTGGGGTGTCTGTCACAGTATATTCCAGGACAGGCAAGCCGAGGGAAGCCCTTGTTGCATCAGCCACCTGTAAGTGGCGTATCCGGAGTGCTTCTTCTATTCCACCATCGAGGATCAAACCAACCTAGTTTCAGCACAGATCATAAAGAAAATAATTGCTTTGGATAAATAAAGAGAAATATCAATTCTCTCAAAAATGATTTAACAAATAATAGATGTTAGATGAAGCCATATTCCTATACCTTGTTCTGATGAACAGGTTGGAGGGCCCATAAACCTTCTGCAAATCGATCAAGAGCATAACCTTCAACATATAAGACATTAGGTATTGACCAATAGAGCATTGCTGCATTCAGTACCTGATAAAGTAAAAACATGTCCAAGTAATGAGCAAACCCAAAACAAATATGCAATAAAAGGGAAACATGTATATATCATTGACAAAGAATAGGCTCAGTTGTAAGAACTAGGCCTCTCGTAGTGCATCAATATGTAAATAGACAATCACATTCCTCACAATGAATGCAGCATTTTGCAGGGAACTTTTATTGCCAGAGATTTACATAAGATTTATCATCACTAGAGCTGGCTGCATAGTCACAACAGGAAAGATGATGGAGCCTTGTTTGGTTAAAAAAGAATTAGGAAGAGTAAATTTTTCAGAGACGAAAAAAGAAATATGATTTGTGACTCCTTGCAAGAGGCTTACAGCTCTTGTGACCAATGCAAAGATGCACACATATATCTTTATTTTCTAGAATTCTCAAGAAATACTATAAAACACAGAAATGGGATCTTTCATCATTCTAATATGAGAAAATATTATAAAGGCTTTAGGCATCAATAAAACAAATGCCCTAACAAGTTCCATTTCAAAAATTAATCATATGAATGAGTGGAGAACATGCTGAACTGATGAAAAGATCTGAATAACAGTCACTAAAAATAAGGTAAGGCGGTCAACACATTTCCCTTTTGCATATTGAAAAATCCATGAGATTGGCAAACCAGGTGGGGAAATGGAAAGATATAAACGTACATTGGGGTGAGAGATGAGGCAATCAACAACAGAAGAGAGTGCCCGAACCACAGGGAGGGCATCCCCTGCATACCCCCCAATTGAAGCACCTACTCCTGTTGGGACTATCATCACGCTTGTGTAATCCCTTCTCCACTGCAAATCAAAAGGTAAATAAGATGAAGCTGTGTCAGTCATATTTTCCAATAAGTGAGGAATGGAATTGCACATGAATTCTAACAAATTATCAGTCAATCAGTATTCAGCCTTGTGTTGAAATGTTGATTACTGCAAGATTACCCACCTTTCCAGATGCACTGCAGGAAGCTGAACAGGTAACATGCTGCTTCGGTGGCAACTGCCCAGATTTCACAGAGATGAATCCCCGGGAGAGTGGAAGGCCCAGACTTGCTGCAGCTCCCACCGAGGCCATCCCTTCCTACGGCAGGAAGATCATCCCCTCAATATCGCAAAACTAAATATGAGAATTTTCACGAGTATTTCACTGGTAATTCATCCAAATTTGAAAGAGATTATCGAAACGGAAAAGGAGTGTGTCCCATGTCTCCTATCTTGTATAGATGCAAGCGACCTAACTTCTTATGAACTACCGAAATTGATCAAATGAGGAACCAAATACTCATGCTGATGACGGAGATGAAGCTAAAGTCAATAGTGCTAATGCAAAAAGCGAACATGCGAACTCAGAGGCGGTTCTACCACTGTGGAACACTTTCCAGGACAAAAGAATATGCCCAGAAAACGCCCAGTGCATCTAAGAAGAAGAGAGAAAGAGAGAAAGAAAGTACTAAGAAGCAAGAGATAGGAGGATATGACGATTGCTAGTCGGCTTGCTCCCGCCAACAAGCTGGCTGGTACAGAGAGAAGAATGAATAACTAAGGGTTTAATTAATTATTGTAAAAAATTAAAAAATTTCCAATTTTTAGGCCAATTTTTTTTCTATTATCCATCAAGCTTTTCCGTACTGTTACCAAGCAGTTACCTCAATATACATAGATTTCACAAATTTTTATCATATATATATATATATTGTAGAGTATATAATGAGTGTACTAATTTTAAAGATTTGTACTAACTTATAATTTTATGAAAGTAATTTATACCAACTATCTAAATTTTCGTGAATTTTGCAATTAGGAAAATTCTTTAAAAACTATAAAGTTAAATCAAAACAAAAAATATTATCAAATGCTTATCTCATAATTCTTTTTTATCAATAATACTTATCTCATAATTGAAAATTACTTAATAGTACTCTTTAATAAAATTGGGTTTGGTGGAATATATTTGTAAAATACTAATTTGAGAAAAAATATAATTTAAAACAAATGAAATAAAAAAATAGAGTTAAATCAAAATTACGAATAATAAATCCGATTTAGATATTAAATAATAATTAGTATTAGTTCGAATATAAATTTTAGTAAGTTGATAAATTGGTTTGAGTTCAATTAAAAACAAAAATGGTATGATTTTTTAAAAAGTTTCAAAAATAAAAAAATATAAATTTTTTATGTTAGATAATAGAAAATTTATCAAAGAAATTTAAATATAAATTAGTAAAAAAACCGTTCAATAATAGGAAAATAAAAATTATTGATAATATGATAGAAAATTTGTCAATAAATTTTTTAAAAATAAATTAGATAAAAAAAATTAATTAAATTAAAGATAAATCAATCCAAAAAATAATTAAAATAAGTTGAATGTAAACCGTTTATAATTGTGTCAAACGTGTACCACCAACGTGCAATATTGCCGCCAGACTTAAAAGTAAAAAAATACAAAATTTGACATAGTCAATAAAACAAAATTTCTTCTTCCCCGTTCCTCTTTTTTTTTTCTTACTATACGACAATCAAAATTTGAATACTCGAATTTTTTGAAAAAAACATTAATACGTGTTTGAGTTCAAATTGAAATTTGGATTTAATTGAAGAGTAAACTTATTTTTTATTTATTTTTGGTTCTAAAACCAATAATTTTAACGGTGAACGCCTCTTTTAAATTATTTCTCATTATTATTAATAAAAAGGTAAAAAAGATAAAATACGAGCTTGTTTTATAACAATAGTAATTAATTTTTGTTGTTTTTAGGTCAACCTATTTACCCGTATAGATAATATTTTTCATTGTTCACTAATAAATCAACTAATTAAACTTATATTTCTATGATTAATTCGATCCACATTGGATCAAGGCAAACGCATACGAAAAAATTGTTTGAATTTAAAAAAAATTGCTTGGATGACAAAACTTACCATCAATTTAAATTAATTCTTGTAAAGTTACTGGAGTTATTAATAAACAAGGATTACCATCGATTTAAATTAATTATTTTAAGATTATTAGAGTTATTAATAAACAAGGATAAGATATGGTAGCCTTAGAAATTAAGTAGATAACTATATAAGGCTATCGATTAATGGAAATTCTCTTATTATGTTTTTTGATGAATTAACTTATAAATACTATAAATTTATTTTTTAACTATCAAAATGAGTGATTCAATACTATTAGAACCACATTTAAGTAAGTTTTTTAATTCCATAATACTAGGACATGACAAAATAATAACTACACTTAAACTACCAAAAACAAAGTCTTTTTTAAGAATATTTACATTACCACAAAACAAGACTGAGAAAAATTTCACAGATTCTCATTAGTTTCTTAAGTATTAAATATTAAGACTAAATAAATTTATAGAAGTCCTTATTAGTCTACAATTACTAATGTTATTTTGCCAGCTACTTTGATCTTCATTTGAAGTGATTCAATAGTCCATAAATTTGTTATATCCCAACTCAATTTTCTAAGTCATCCCCTCTATACTACTATAGGGTTTGTTCACCAAAATAGAACTGATATAATAAATGCTTAAAATAAAAAATTCTATTAAATTCACAGAAAATTTAAAATTTTTACAAATCATGTGGTGTGCCTAAATTAAATACAACTTTTTCTCATGAATAAAACAACTGATAAGTAACATATAAATAATATTCGTGCATGCATTTTGAGTTTCGTGCCTTGCGTGCGTTTGAATGTTGAGCATATGTTTCTCACAACTCATTGAATGTGTTTATCAACATCGAGCAATGACATGTGTTACAACCCTGTCTTTACTCAATCTTTATCTCGAAGTTCAATTATTCTTCACTTGTATCTTTTACGAGTTCTTTTATTTACCATTCCTTATAATAGTTTTGAGCTCGTATTTTTTACCTCAGGAATTCATTTACCATTTTACAATTCACATATCAAATGCATATAATCAACTCTTGAGTACTCACACATGCGAACTTCGGGTGCGACTAATATGTGTGTCATATTGCACTCCTAAGGAAGATACTTAGATAATTGACCCTCTATTATCGTTTTCTATAATATATACACCATCACAACTTCTATTATAGTGCACCCACCACGGTGATTATGAAGACGATCTCATTATATGATGTCGATGATGTGTTATCCGATATCCATCCACTCTACATAACTTTGGATTACAAGTGATGTATGAACCCCTATCATACACATCGATCTATGAGGTGCTTTTAATGTTCTAGTAGATTTCTTTACTAACAAATCATTTTGTGTCAATAGGTTGTTGTAAGTTTTAACAAAGTGAGAAACATATTGTTAGTGACTATCCTTATAGTTAAATTGTTGAAATTTGGACAATTATTTCGTAAGTAACTCGATCTTATAATAGTTTGACTTGTTTTAGGAAGATAGAGACAAATTACTTGCTTGAACTTAATTTCTTAAAACCTCTTTAATAAAATATTGTATATAATATGTAGGTATCAAATCAACCACAATGACTCATATGATCTTTATTGTAGTGATATCATACTTGCTACTAATATTGATCCTCTACGTTTCGGCTTGTACGTAGTTTTCAAGAACATTTCAACAACTCTAGGCACTTTTAAAACTTCCACTATAGCTTCAATCAGTTGGGTTATTGTAGTGGGTGCATGTTGGACTTATTAGCCCTTTTTATGGTCTTTACCGTGTTCCCGAGGTATTTTATTTGATAATCTTTTTATTGTATACTTTTAATAAGAAAATTGAGTTGATGGATACATTTTCTCCCAAATATATTGCATTTGTCATCATGGAAGGGAGTATACTAGTGTTGCTTCAATTTTCTACCTATGCATTCAATTGTTGAGGCAGAGGAGATCTCCGATGTTATTGTGAAGCTGAGGCAGACCACTTGTGGAGATAATTTATCTTTATGATAATAATGTCCTTGCCTCTCCTACACTTGTGGTATAAACCTTTATTTCAAGATTGTATCTACAATATCAACAATAATAAGATTGATATGAGAATGGGTGGCATGGATGCTAATGCATGGGTCGAGACATCACTAATCTCAATTTTATCCTTCAAGTGTTATATGCTTGTAACTTTAGCTTTAAATTAGTGGATAAATAAAAATAAAAATGATCCTAAAAACTTGTATGCAACAAATTTGTATAAGTTAGTGTACAAAATATGTAGTACAATATGATCGAATTTTATTGATTTAAAAGTTGTAAATATATTCGATAATTTCAATAAAATAAAATAAAATAAATTATCTAATTAATTTTATAAATATTACATGAGCATTATAAATAAGTGATTAAGTGTTATATGCTTGTAACTTTAGCTTTAAATTAGTGGATAAATAAAAATAAAAATGATCCTAAAAACTTGTATGCAACAAATTTGTATAGGTTAGTGTACAAAATATGTAGTACAATATCATTGAATTTTATTAATTTAAAAGTTGTAAATATATTTGATAATTTTAATAAAATAAAATAAAATAAATTATCTAATTAATTTTATAAATATTAGGTGTGCATTATAAATAAGTGATTAATATTATATTTTTTAGTTGAGAATACACACGAATTTTATGATTTAATCGACCGATTATTGAATAATTTAAAATTTTTTTTGATAACTTTCCTAATTTTGTACAATTTTCTCATATTATTTATCTTATATTTAATATTTTTGTGATTTTATATAGATATCAAAAAAATTATAAGCACCATTCAATTAGTTAGAAGTTCTGAAAGGTTTTTTTTTCTCTTTTTATGTATCATCATCTTAATTTTTTAATATATATTATATATATGCACATAAATATATTAAAATTATATATTTATATAATATTATCTTATTTTATTATCTAAAATAATAATTTATTTCAAATAATATTTGATAATAATTTTATTAACAAAATTATTTTACTATTTATTTAAAATTTATTATTATTATTATTATATTCAGTCAATATTATTTAATAAATTTATATGATAACTTATAATTAATTACCAATTTTTTTAGCATTACACTTTCTCTAAATATCAAGAAAATATAACACTTCAAAATTTCTAACAAGTACTAAAAATTATATAAAAAAAGTTAAGAAATCCTAAAATACTCACCTAAAATCCCTAAGAATATAATAAATCATAATTAGAGCTAAGAAAATATTAAATTTTGAAAAAAAAATCCAATTTATCAAAGAAAATATAAAATTCTAGAAAATATAGAAATTAAATTAATATAAAAATATTATTACTCGCTGAAATCATCGCTTGGGCCGCCCTCCCCCCATACAGGGCTTGTTGGAGGTTAGCTACATAGGAACTTCCCAAGGGTGGGACTACCAGAGGTTCTGAACTTCCTTTAATGGCCCCAAATAAGGTTTGGTGATATGTGGCCTAATCACAAAAGTTGGTGACAATGGCCTAATAGCTACATGTATTCTAGTATTATTTTTAGTGTATTTCCTTTACACGTTGTTTAAGGTTAAGAGTCATTTATTCTAGTGATAAACGAGGAATTCTAATTCGCTCATGTCCTATGTAGATTGATCCATCCATAAATCGGTTGGGGATAATTTTTGAGTATTTTATGTTGGAATTTTTTTAATTTTAAATATTTAAAAATGTTTTTTAAATATATTGATTTTTATCTTAAAAAAATTCTTATAGGATTAAAAATATTATTTTATCATATATATATATATAATTATATATACATATGATTTAAAATATTTATTTTTTTTATAAAACACTGAAAAAAGTAATTTAAAAAACATACGTTCAGTACTAAAGTCCTGCAATATCATCCTTCTGGAGAGGATCAAGTTCAACAAATTGATGGAGGGAGTGGAACTTGTGTGCTGGAACTTATAATGAAACGATCAAAAAGGCATTACAGCAAAAGAATCTTTCTTCCATTGGTATATATGAACGATGAACTACAATTTTAGAGTTCAATTCAATCCAAGGCCATCTTTGAAAATGACTATATAATCGTGCTTTTATTAGGTACGTAGGGGTTTCCTTCTTCGACAGTAACCGAAGGAAACGTACTGCAATGCATCGTTTTGCTCGAGGAACGTCCATGTCTTTATCCCTTTTTTTACTTAAATCCACAAGTCCATTTGTGGTCAATTCGCAATACCATCCACAACTAATAAAACATCATTTAATAAAAAAAATAAATTTGTTTTAGTGATTTGACACATATTTATCACTGAAAAAAATGAGGGTAGAGACTCACAAAATGCTTAATAAAGAGCATATTAATATTTATTATAGACATGAAAAAGTAAATGGCGTCAAATAAAAAGGAAAAGAAAGTCGTATTAACGGTATTTTATTTGTCAGTGAATGTATAATTAGAGATAAATTCTTTAAATAATATCTTTAATTTAATATGTCTGATTATATTATATTTTTTTCGTAGTGTAATATTGTATTATAACTTGAATGGTTCACTATTGTGATTATGATAGGAAAACATTAATTTCTTGTGAAATGGATAATTCGGTTCTAAAATTTTAAAATTTTGATTTTTTTTCAATTCTAAATTTGGGATTTCTTAACTTTATTAGTCTTCCTAAACTATTATAGCTAACTCTGTTAAGATATTAATTTTACATCAATAATTTTTTTGATAAAAAAAATTAAAAAGAGTTGTATTATTCAATTTAATCATAAATATTTTCTTTTTCAAAATCAAAAGAGGGAGGTGAGTGGATCCATCCACAAAGGTGAAGGTCCCTCAAATTGATGCCGTTTGATCTTTTGTGTGTCTTGTTTATCATTTATGGAACAAATCTTTATAAAAGAAGAGTAATAGAGATGGTAAAATCAAATTTTAGGATCAAAACTAATTATTTTAAAAGTATTATGGTAAATCTGAGAAAAAAAATCTTACAGGGTAAATTTTAAAAAATGTAAGCTTTTGTACTTTAGCATTATGAAATTAAATATAGATGGAATGGATGACTTGGCATAATGGTGTCGTGGAAAGAAGCATGTTTAGGAGATATGTCAGCATCAAAATTGTGACAATAGCATATGATTGAAAACGTAATGATGTTGATAAATATTTTTTTATTCCAATCAATAATAAAAATATGAGAACTAGAATAATAAATCAATAATAATGGTAAATTAGTATATAAACTATGGTATGAAAAGTGAAACAATTTTCATTACTTTTTATATTAAAACTTATATTAAAAACTTTATTTAGAAAAGTACATTGCATTTAACATAATATGAAGATTTCTCTCTATGTTAAGCCAATAGAAAAGTTGGTTCAACAACAATAAGGGCACACAAAAAACTGGATATAATCTTTGTACACTATAAAATATTTAAAGGTAATTATCAATATAATTTGTTTAAGAGTTTGACACTCAACTATAACATAACTATAATATGTGTGATATATCCCATGGTTCATTTATTAAGTCTATATAATAACATCTTGCTATAGGTGATATAATTGCTACAATTTAATATTTTTATATTTATGATTTTAGAATGATCATATGATTATAATAATAATTTTTTCTTGTAATTTTAAAATTCATTAGTCTTTTTCAGCTAGGGCAAACACTATTGCTACAAAATTAACATCATGCATATGATAATTCATCTCCGGTTTCTTTAATTGTCTAGGGGCATAAGCGATTACTTTCATTTTTTACATTAGTATGCATGGTTGTCCTTGATCTATATGTTATACTCTCATCCTTTCAGTACTGGGTTTAGTTCCACAAAACCTTTTTCACACTTCTCTTTTCACTAGTAGTTCACTCTCTTATGTCTCTCTCGGGTCAAGGGGTAGCATGTATAGAGAAATTCTCCACAAATTTATGATAATATCCCACAAGCCCTAAGAAACTCTATACCTTCGAATGGTCGGCAGGTCGCTCCAATTTATTATGGCATCTATCTTTGAGGGGTTTACTTTCATGACCTCCCTTGAAACCACATGCCCTATAAATCTTAATTCCCAAATCCAAAATTAATACTTGGAAAACTTGGCATACAACTCATTCTCCCTTAAATTTTGTAGTACTACCTTTAGGTGTACCTCATGTTCCTCCTCCGACTTTGAGTAGACTAGAATGTTTCTCAATGAATGCTATCACAAATTTATCTATCTACTACTGAAATATATGTTTCATTAGGTTCACAAATGATGTTGGGGTGTTGGTTAATCCAAATGGCATCACTTAAAACTCATAATATCTATAACGAGTCTTAATTGTCATCTTTTGTATGTTATTCTCCTTGACTTTTAGCTGATGATACCTTGACCGTAGGTCTATCTTTGAGAAATATGGTGTCCTTAAATATTGGTGGAATAAATCGTTATTTCTAGGAATAGGGTACTTATTCTTAATGGTCACTTGATTTAACCTCTAGTAATACACACACAATATCATGAGTCCATCCTTATTCCTTACAAATAACATGAGAGCATCACAAGGGGGTGAGTAGGTCATATGAACCCTTACTATAGAAATTCATCTAATTGCATCTTTAACTCCTTCAATTTGGTCGGGGCCATCATGTATGACACTTACATTATCGAGTGTGTGTTGGGTATAATATCAATCTTGAAGTCGAATTGTCGGTCCAAGGGTAGCCCTAGTAGATCTTCCAACAATACTTCAAAATATTATTGTACTACCTTCACTTGGCTAGGAGATTTGCTTGGTGTTATTCACTCGAAATTCTTTCCAAGAATATGGTGTATCCCTTTCTTATTAACTCATGAGCCTTTAAGTTTGATATAATATGATGGGGTCCCATACAATTTTATCCTTTTAATATTCCCCCTTCCAGACTTGGGGAACAAAACATCATTATCTTCATCTAGCAATCTACAATGGCATAATGCTTTAATAGTTAGACCATTCCACAAATAACCTCTAGTTCCATTAAGGGTAAAGGGACCAAATCCTCCCCTATTGAGACCTTACAATCCTTTAATACTTTATTTTTATTACATTTTCTTCCAAAGGGGTGTGTATTACGAGTCCTTGTTTCATTCACAATACACTATTTGGTAGTTTAATCCCCATCTCTTATTTAATATAAGATCAATTTGCTTAGAGTCAATAAGGGTGAACGCTTCTACACCACATACTTCAACTCATCCTCTTCAAGTAAAGCTTCCATTATTTTTATTCTGAAATGGCAACCATGTTCTTATTACAACATGTTTTGAACTCTCTTGACTAGTTACATGGTTTCTAAATACCCTTCCCAATTCATTTCATACTTAATTAATATTCTCAATTAGGGTTCTCAGAAGTACTCACTACTAAATTTGGTTATGCTTTAGCCTACTCCTAGGTCAAATACACACGGGCTTATGTATGTTATTAATTATCATTTACTCTCGTTGCTCCACCTTTGGTGTTGTTTGCTTGTTATCCTCCTTGAACAGTTCGGGTGGAGGGTTCTCAAATCAAGGTAGTCACTAATGATTGTTTTCTCATTGGACATTAGTGGGAGATGTGTCTGGTCTATCCACAATTGTAGCATGCAAACATATAGCAAGGTCCCTCAAGTCTCTTTTGGCATCTCAGACATTGAGGCAAAACTTTTACACTCATGCTACTCCTAATGACGCTATCTTGAACATGTCTCATTGTAGTACTTGTTAGCTTACCCTTAGTAGGGCCCATTAGACAAATGTGAGGGATTTGACTCGACGTGCGCATTGCAACAATCTTGGTGAAATTACCCATTCCCTTATTAAGTTTTTATGGGAGAGAACATCAATTATAGTCCTCTTTTTGTCTTCTCATTCCCTCATACCATCTCTTCCTAGTGTGGATGATATAATTAAGGATGTCAAGTCACTTGGTTGTCCGAGACAAGAAGGGAGAAGTGAAAAGGCCAAAACATTGGAAAAAGAAGAATGAAGGAAAATCCTTAAAGAAATTAATGACCAAAATTGGATTTCTAGTTTAAAGTCTTGAGATGGTTAAGTGAGCTTCACGAAGGATGAATAAGAGATTTTAAAACAAGAAGGATGTGAACCCTCCTTAAACGGAAATAAGTTAACGGGTTAGCATAAAAAAGATGTTGTGACAAGTATAAATGAGTGGACAACCCATACTAAGGTAATAAAGTAAAGAATGTTCGAGAAACATTGGGAAAGTAAGTCTTCCAAATAAGATGTGGCTAAGGAGGAATAACCGTAATTGGTAAGATGGGTCATAGTCCACACGCGCATATGAAGCTTAAAGAGCGGACGACCAAGCATAGGGTGGAATGCACGGAATAAAACCAGTAATCGGAAGTATCCCATCTAAGGAATAAGGGATAAAACAAAAGTTGTGGATAGAAAAGGATCCAAAGCAAACAGATGCCCTAACATAGATAAGGGTGCGAAGAAAGGGAGAAAGAACCATACAATGAATGATAAGGAGGTTGAGCATGTAACTCCTAAGATGGAAATCTCTATTGTAAGGGATATAGTAGAGAACAAAACCAGAAGGAGGGAAACTTCCCAAGCAAAGTAATCTACACATAAATCGAAAGTAATTATTATAGAATGAAGAATCATGAAGTGATTATGAGTAAGTAAAAGTGGATTAAGGAAAAAGGAAAAACCCTTGAATAAGGAATGCTAAGGACTTAAGAAGGAAAGAATCCCAATTTATTGGTAAACTATTGGGAAATCAAATAATTGGCACCAGAGAGACCCAATAAAGAAGTTGAGAAAGGATGAGTGGGTAAGGAAAATTGACACGATTATGTAAGACATGTTGTCAAGATACGAATGATAATTGGGTAATAGTCAAGGTAGTTGAGGAATACTACCTGATGAAAGGAGTGATGAAATTATACAATCCCTAAAAGCCTGGAAAGTTGGAAATAACCCTAAAAGAGGTGTTGTAGGAGTCTAATGGACTGAGACAAGTTCAGAACTATGTCATATCATAAGGGACATATAAGCACCAACTATGCTGAGTAAAATGTAACTCGAGTAAAAAGGAGTTAGTTGGTAAACATAACAAGGTCAAATATAAATTTGACCGAAGTTGTAATCAATGACGGATGAAGGATGGGTTAAATTGGGACAAAAGAATAATAACACAAAAACTTGTGAAAACAAGTATGTAATGCTTGAAAGAACATCAAGCTAGGGGTTTCAACGATGAAGAGAATAACTAGACAAAGGAATGATTGGGCATCTTGGAACTCCCAATCTTGAAATCTTGAGTAAAATCCCCAAAAGGAAGAACCTTATCCTAAATAAAGGGAGATGTGAACCTAAAAATATTCATTTGGATTAATGAACCATACATGCCTCAATATTATAACACCATGGAAGGAGTAAGCATGATAAATGAAAAGAAATTCCTTAGATGAATGATTACGGGGACTAAGCGAAAGAGCAATCAAAGTGTTAGTATGTCAAGAAAACCCAAGTTGATATTAAGGAAAATTATTCATGATTTGGAATATATTGGTTAAGTTTTGGGGACAAAACTCCTAAAAGGAGGGGAGAGTTGTAAACCCCGCACTTTTGAGTTAAGAAAAAATCGGGAAAAGAACCGGTCAAACCGAGTAAGAAAACCGAGCCGGTTTACATTTGAGAACACGCAATATGGAAATTTACAACTTCCGGATGATCTAAATGGTTCATTAAACCTTGCAAAAGAAATTTAAGAAACTTTAGAAAATAAAACCTAAATTGGTTTAGGTGAACTAGATTTCACAAGAACTTCAAAGTTAAGCGTGCTTGCCCGATAGTAGTGTGAGGATGGGTGACCTCTTAGGAAGTATGAATTTTTTTTTGTAACCCGAAATTTCGGTCAAAAATTTTTATGTACGCCTTATCATAAATGACCATAAATTAATATATATTTAATTATTGTAATTAATACCAATAATTTAATACCAAAATTAAATTATTGGAATTAATACCAATAATTTATGGCAATATTAATACTAGTAATAAATATCGCCCATTTAATACACGAGTTTTACGCCTATATAAAGAGGTCATCCCCATTTCATTCTCCTCACACCTTAACACTTCTTTCTCTCCCTCTCTCTACTGCTCCATTTCCCGGTAAAGCTCGAACCAGAGCTTCAACTTGAACAAAGGTCGGGCTCTTTAGAACCGGGGAGAAGACAGCTATCTGATGGAAAACTCCAGTCAATCCGAGAATCGTTGGGGAAGCACCGACATAATGGAATAGTGAAGCAACTCCGGCGGACCGAAGCTACCCTATTTCGGCCAAGCTGAAATCGGTCATTTCAAGCCCTCCTTAGGCCAAACCAAGCCCTCCCAACACTTTCTCAGCCTTTCCACGACCGAATTAGGACCGAAAGGTAAGCCAATTTAGCTCCACTTTATAATTTTCGATTAGTGCTAGAGAGAGAGTCGACCGATTTTCAATGACAAAATTCTAATCCAATTCCGCATCAATTGATGCAATTCTTGATTCTAGGATGAACCTCAGGACAAGACCTATTTGCCCAAATCGAAAGCTCGGACTGCTGTGCTTTTACGAGTGAGTAATTGAAGCTTTCTCTCTCTATAGTCTATTTTCCGGCGAAGCTCTATTTGAGCTCGTTCCGACATTAAAATCCACGATTCAAAGTTTCTTAGAATAGTATGAACATGCAGGAACTCAATTTCAACTCCAATTTCAATAATTAGAAGTGTTTGATCGGTCAATTTGATGAAATCAAATTCGCTAGTGTTGAAGAGTTGAAATTGGGGGAAAATTTGGGGATTTTCGAAATTCAAAAGGCCAAAATACAATTTTATGAAATTGAAGGTCAATTGGGCATGAAAATAATGTTGGAGGACCAATTGAGAAATTTTGGAATTTTTGGGGCAAAACTTACCACTTTTGTAAAAGAAGGGAAAAATGGTAATTTTGCAAAAATTGGGGAACCAAATTGGAAATTTGGGAAATTAAACCCCTTTTTGGTGAAATTGAATAAATTGAGGTCCTGGGATAAATTTTAAAAGTTACGGGACTCAATTTGAGGAAAAATCGACATTAGGGACTTAAAGTTAAAGAGAAATAACTTTAGGGACCTAATTACAAATAACTAAAAGTTTGGGTTTTCTCATTCATTGGAAATGAATGAAGGCTGTTATACCGAGTAATAATGAACAAGGTTGTTCATATCATGTAGGAACGCGAAATACCAGGAATGCCAGCAAGGACAAGCTCGCGTGAATACAAAGAACCAATCTAGTGGAATTCACGGCATTAACGGGTGAGTGGATTTACTAACATCATACCCGGTTGGGATGATGAGCACAACTTAAAATTAAAAACCACCTACCGGTTGTGAGTGGGTTTACTAACATCATACCTGCTTGGGTTGATGAGCACAACTTAAAGATAAAAACCACTTACCGGTTGTGAGTGGAAATTTTATATCATACCCGGTAGGGGATGATAAGTACCTCGGTATAAAAACCCACTATTTAGTGGTATTTTAATCATCACCACTTAGAGAAAGTGATGTGAAAATTATGTGAAAAAAAACTACTTACCGATTGTAAGTAGATCATACCCGGTTGGTATGATAAGACTTCCTTGAAGGAAGTTGAAAACCTGTTCATTGGTTATGAACGGAGATGTCCTTATACCGGTTGGTATAATGGATAGTGAAAACCTATTTTGTCGGAAGTGTTCTCCCTTGACTGTGTGCCAATGCTTTAACTATTTGCTTCTCGACGGGAGCTCGAATAGCTCTGATAGGCCAGGGGCTTTGGTTTTGGAACTTGGGGGCTAAATGCCCGATTTTGAAAATCTCGTATAGTGGGCCCAAGGCTAGTTGGCACGAGCAGGAGCTCGTAAACGAACATGATATATCTGCCATAAAACTTAATAAGTGAATTGTTTGGCCATGGTATCAAGATAGGACCAACATGCTCAGTCAACTAGCGGCAGTGCGACATGACAGGTTGACGGACTAGTCAAGACAAACAGCTGCGGGTTGAGTGGAGAATTGGGGCCGTTGGACTAGTGGCACCACAGATTACATGGCAATATAAGAAAACATTGTTTGTGCATGCACTATGAGTACGAGATCATCACGACGCCCATGAGGGGTAGTGATGTGTCCTAAGGGCCCTAGATGACCCGGCGAGTATAAGGGTAGATCGTCGTTCTAGGTGTCTGTGCAAAATCTGGAGTAACACCAAGTGCATGAGACCGGGGTGGGGACAAGATGAGGTCTCTGTCCTCATATGGACACGAAGAAGTGATTTTGGGATTGTGGGTCGGATGTCACGTACATCCACTCATTCCTAGGGTAGAAGTGGTTGTACTTCTATCCGAGTGGCAGGAAAAGTTGCTCCGAAGCCACTAGCGGGTTCAGTAGTGATACTGACTTGCGAATGTGTGTAACCTTCATAATGAAGGATGTGTGTTAGGTGATGACACACCGGTAACTAAGAAATAATGGAAAAACCTAAATTTTTAAATGAAGGGATTTTTTTGAAAAGAAAGGAGTCTGGCACACTCCATATAAATGTTTTTCTTAAAAGTTAAAAGTAGACCTTGATAACCCATTCACTGAGTAGTCGTACTCACCCCCTCCCTTATATCCCTTTTAGGAATTCCCGGAAAGCCTACCTTGAAAGACCTTCAACTAAGATGCCCGTAAGATAGGTATGTAAATTTTAAAATTTCATGCAGTTTTGATTATGCTATTCCAGGAAATGGTGCAGGTTTAAAGGACACCTTACTCTTTACGGATTATAATAAGGGGAAACCCTTTAATAAACCGTGAGAGTGGCGGGTTGTTCATGGGGATCCGACCAAACCGGGTCGGGGTATGACAAGTATCCTGGAGAATGGTGCTAGGACCTATTGGTGGCACAACTCTAAGTATGGAGGAAGACATTTATCAAGAATTCCATAGCTCCTTAGTTATTTTGCAACCATTTCCTGTGATAGGGCTGAAAGCCTAATCTTTTGTATCCCCTTATTAATAAAATACTCAAATTCTCAAAACTCTCTCTCTTGATGATGCAATCGTGTTGAGAATATGGCCTAAGAAAAATAAATCAAACCCACACTATCTTGGAAGCTAAGGAAAAGTTACATCCCGATTATGGAAGATGAATCAGGGAATTAAGAAACCTAGGAAGACTCTTACCATGACCCTTTAGCAAAGGAGATTCAGTAAGAAAACTGTCAACGTGATCAGACTCAAGTACGGTAGAGCACCAAACCAATAGTGACCCTGGAAATGCCCTACTCGAAGGAAAGAAGGGACCACAACAATCCATGTAAAGGAATAACCTATTACAAGTATGAACGATTGAGATATTACCTGAAGAAGTGCCCAACCCTACTAAAGACAAGTACTAAGATAAACTATTATAGGTGTAAGGAAAGAAGGGGTGTGTAAACCCCGCACATTTGAGTTAAGGAAAACCGAGAAAAGAATCGGTCAAACCGAATAAGAAATCCAAACTGGTTTACATTTGGGAATAAGCAATATGAAAATTTACAACTTTCGGTTGATCCAAAGAATTTATTAAACATTGGAAAAGAAACTTAAGACAAACTAGAAAACAAAAACCAAATTGGTTCAGGTGAACTAGATTCCATAAAAACTTCAAAGTTAATTATGCTTACATGAGAGTAGTGTGAGGATGTGTGACCTCTTGGGAAGTATGATTTTTTGTAACCCGAAATTTCGGTCAAAAAATTTTTATGCGTTATCATAAATAGCAATCAATTAATATATATTTAATTATTAAAATTGATATCAATAATTTAATACCTAAATTAAATTATTGGAATTAATTTAAATAATTTAATACCGAAATTAAATTATTAGAATTAATACCAATAATTTATGGCAATATTAATACTAATAATAAATCTCGACCATTTAATACACGGGTTTTACGACTATATAAAGAGGTCATCCCCATTTCATTCTCCTCACACTTGAACACTTTTCTCTCTCTCTCTCTCTTGCTCCATTTCCCGGTACAGCTCGAACCAGAGCTTCGACTTGAACAAAGGTCGGGCTCTTTAGAAACGGGGAGAAGATAGCTATCTGATAGCAAACTCCAGTCAATCCGAGAATCGTTGGAGAAGCGCCGACATGATGGAATAGTGAAGCAACTCCGACAGACCAAAGCTGCCCTATTTCGGCCAAGCTGAAATCGGCCATTTCAAGCCCTCCTCAGGCCAAACCAAGCCCTCCCAACACTTCCTCAACCTTTCCACGGCCGAATTAGGACCGAAAGGTAAGCCAATTTGGCTCCCCTTTATAATTTTCGGTTGGTGCTAGAGAGAGAGTCGACCGAATTTCAATGACGAAATTCTAATCCAATTCCACACCAATTGATACAATACTTGATTTTAGGATGAACATCAGGACGAGACCTATCTGCCCAGATCGAAAGCTCAGATTGTCTTTCCTTCACATATGAGTAATCAAAACTTTCTCTTTCTATAGTCTGTTTTCCAGCAAAGCTCCATTTGAGCTTGTTCTAACGTTAAAATCTGCGATTCAAAGTTTCTTAGAATCGTATGAACATATAGGAACTCAATTTCAACTCCAATTTCAATAATTAGAAGTGTTTGATCGGTCAATTTGATGAAATCAAATTCGTTAGTGTTGAAAAGTTGAAATTGGGGGAAAATTTGGGGATTTTCGAAATTCAAAGGGGCCAAAATACAATTTTATGAAATTGAGGGTCAATTGGGCATGAAAATAATGTTGGAGGACCAATTGAGGAATTTTGGAAATTTTGGGGAAAAACTTGCCATTTTTGTGAAAGAAGGGCAAAATGGTAATTTTGGAAAAATTGGGGAACCAAATTGGAAATTTGAAAAATTAAACCCCTTTTTGGTGAAATTGAATAAATTGAGGTCCAACGATAAATTTTAAAAGTTACGGGACTCAATTTGAGGAAAAACTGACATTAGGGACTTAAAGTTAAAGAGAAATAACTTTAGGGACCTAATTGCAAATAACTAAAAGTTTGGGTTTGCTCATTCATTAATGAATGAAGGCTGTTATGCCGAGTAATAATGAACAAGGTTGTTTATATCGTGTAGGAAAATTAAATACCAGGAACGCCAGCAAGGACAAGCTCACGTGAATACAAAGAACCAGTCTAGTGGAATTCACGGCATTAACAGGTGAGTGGGTTTACTAACATCATACCCGGTTAGGGATGATAAGTGCCTCGATATAAAAACCCACTGTTTAGTGGTATTTTAATCATCACTACTTAGAGAAAGTGATGTAAAAGTTATGCGGAAAAACTATTTATGGGTTGTAAGTAGATCATACCCGGTTGGTATTATGAGACTTCCTCGAAGGAAGTTGAAAACCCGTTCATCGGTTATGAACGAAGATGTCCTTATACCGGTCGGTATGATGGAAAGTAAAAACCTATTTTTGTCGGAAGTGCTCTCCCCTGACTGTGTGCCAATGCTTAAACAATTTGGGAGACCTTCTCGACGGGAGCTTGAATAGCTCTGATAGGCCAGGGGCCTCGGTTTTGGAACTTGGGGGCTAAATGCCCGATTTTGAAAATCTCGTACAGTAGGCCCAAGGCCAGTTGGCACGAGCAAGAGCTCGTAAATGAACATGATATATGTGCCATAAAACTTAATAAGTGAATTGTTTGGCCATGGTACCAAGATAGGACCGACATGCTCAGTCAACTAGCGGCAGTGCGACATGACAGGTCGTCGGACTAGTCGAGACAAACAGCTGCGGGTTGAGTTGAGAGTCGGGGTCGTTGGACTAGTGGCACCACAGATTACATGGCAATATAAGAAAACATTGTTTGTGCATGCACTGTGAGTACGGGATTATCAAGACGCCCATGAGGGATAGTGATGTGTCCTAAGGGCACTAGACGGCCTAGTGGCTATAAGGGTAGTTCGTCGTTTCAGGTGTCTGTGCGAAATCTGGAGTAGCACGAAGCGCATGAGACCGGGGTGGGGATAGGATGAGGTCTCTGTCCTCATACGGACATGAAGAAGTGATTTCGGGATTGTGGGTAGGATGTCACGTACATCCACTCATTCCCAGGGTAGAAGTGGTCGTACTTCTATCCGGGTGGCAGGAAAAGTCGCTCCGAAGCCACTAGTGGGTTCAGTAGTGATATTGACTTGCGAATGTGTGTAACCTTCATGATGAAGGATGTGTGTTGGGTGATGACACACCGTGGTAACTAAGAAATAATGGAAAAATCCAAAATTTTAAATGATGGGATTTTTGAAAACAAAAGAGTCTGGCACACTCCATATAAATATTTTTCTTAAAAGTAAAAAGCTTTTAAAAACCCATTCATTGAGTAGTCGTACTCACCCCCTCCTTTATATCCCTTTCAGGAAATCCCAGAAAGCCTCCCCTTAAAGACCGTCAACTAAGATGCCTGTAAGATAGGTATGTAAATTTTTAAATTTCATACAGTTTTGATTATGCTATTCTAGGAAAAAGGTGCAAGTTAAAGGACGCTTGACTTTTTACAGTTTACGATAAGGGGAAACCCTTTAATAAACCGGGAGAGTGGCGGATTGATCACGGGGATCCGACCAAACAGGGTCGGGGCGTGACAGGGTGTTTCACACCTCATAAATTCAGGGCAATAACTCCTCAAAGGCCACGAAGGACTGGAGACCGAAACCATGGAGCTGGCTAAGTAAGCAGTTCACCAAGAGGTCAAGAAATGACGAGGTAAATGCAAAATTTAAATTTCTTCTTAAGAAGGTCAACTCGAGAAAGATACCTCAAGAGTAGGGATAAGGTACATGGGAAGTATATCTAGAACCCTCTCATAAGGGGCAAACACAGAGGGTGAAGAAGAGAAGGAATACGCTGGGAAAGGGAACTCTGGAGGGATGCATACAACTAAGTACCTTGAAGGAATCATTGGATTGGCAGATGGACATAACATGAAGTGCAAGGCACCGACCCACCGTTAGAAACTTCTTGATGGAAGGATGTATTGGAGGCAAATTATGACTTGCCTTGGAAGAGTAATAGAGCCAAATAACGGGATGTATTAGAATGAATCACCCTGGAAAAAGTAATAAAGCCAAATAGGGTCAAGGAGAATAAATGACACCCTAAGAAAGGATGAGATGTAGTAAAGACTACACTCTATGATGGACAATGGGATGGGCATGAATACAGCTGCCCAGATGATAGGACCAGAAAAATAAAGAGAAAGAGAGTTAAAGAACTGGTCTTCGAGAGAACCATCGATTTAAACCACAACAAAGAAGGGAGTAGTGAAAAGGCCAAAACATTGGGAAAGAAGAACGAAGGAAAATCCTTAAAGCAATCGATGGCCAAAACCGAGTTTATAGACTTAAGACGGTTAAGTGAGCCTCACGAAGGGCGAACAAGAGAATTTGAAAAAAGGAGGATGTGAACCCTCCTTAAACATAAATAATCTAACGAATTAGCACCAAAAGATGTTGTGACAAGTATGAATGAGTGGACAACCCATACTAAGGTAATAAAGGAAAGAATGTTTGAGAAACGTTGTGAAAGTAAATCCCCTAGATAAGATGTGGCTAAGAAGGAATAACCACAATTAGTAAGACGGGTCATAGTCCACACGCACATATGAAGCTTAAAGAGTGGACGACCGAGCATAGGGTGGAATGCACGAAATAAAACCAATAATCAAAAGTATCCCATCTAAGGAATATGGGATAAAACAAAAGTTATGGATAGAGAAGGATTCAAAGCAAATAGATGCCCTAACATAGATAAGGGTGCAAAGAAAGGGAGAAAGAACCATACAATAAATGATAAGGAGGATGAGCATGTAACTCCTAAGATGGAAATCTCTATTGTAAGAGACATAGTAGAGAACAAAACCGGAAGGAGTGAACCTTCCTAAGCAAAGTAATCGACACATAGATCGAAAGAAATTATTGTAGAATGAAGAATCATGAAGTGATTTATGAGCAAGTAAAAGTGGATTAAGGAAAAAGGAAGTCATTGAATAAGGGATGTCACTAAAGAAGAGAAAGGACATAAGAAGGGAAAAAATCCTCGTATGTCAATAATCATCAGGAAACCCAACGATTGCAATTGAAAGGACGCAATAAAAACGTTTGGAAAGGATGAGTAGGTAAGAGAAATCCATGCGGTTATGTGAAACATAACTTCAAAGGCATGATGGATGAGAGGATAACTGTAAAAAGGATAGTTGAGGAATGCTATCAAAAGAAAAGAGGGATGAAGTTATATGATCCCTGAAAGGTCAAAAAAAAAAAAGCTAAGAGAGACCCTAAAGGAGTTGTTCTAGAAATCAAATGAACAAAGATGGGTCCTAGAAAATGCCATGCTGTAAGGGGTATGTAAGCCCAACAATCCCGAGGAGAATATGACCTTAAGTAAGGAAGAGTCAGCTAATAAGCAAAGAGGCCGAATATAAAAATTTGGACCGAAGTTATAATAGACAACGAATGGAGGAAGGTCAAAATAGGACGAAAAAGTGATAATAAAGAAAATCGTGGAAACAAGTACATAACGCCCGAAAGAACATTGAGCTAAAGGTTTCAATGATTAAGGGGTTAACTAGACACGAGAATGGTTAGGTATCTTGGAATTCCTAATCTTGAGTACAGAACCTCAAAGGGAAGAATGTGCTCTAAGCAAAGAAAGATATAAATCTAAGAATATACCCTGAAGTAAGGTATGTCTTGTTATGATAAACTCCATGGAGGGAGTAAATAATATAAAGGAGAAGAAATTCCATAAGTGAAGGATATAAAAAAGGACTAATTGAAAGAACAAGAGAAGAGTTTGCATGTTAAGCAAACAACAAATGGACATCAAAGAAAATGGTTTCTCATGCAAGTTTGCAAATTAAGTTTTGGGGACAAAACTCCTAAAAGGAGGGGAGAGTTGTAAACCCTGCACTTTTGAGTTAAGGAAAACCGGGAAAGAACTGGTCAACCCGAGTAAGAAAACTGAGCCGGTTTACAAACCTGATCATATGGGAACAAGCAATTTGGAAATTTCAAATTCCGGGTGATCCAAAGGGTTCATTAAACCTTGGAAAATAAACTTAAAATAAAATAAAGACAAAAACCAAATTGGTTCAAGTGAACGAGATTCCATAAGAACTTTGAAGTTCAGCATGCTTGTTTGAGAGTAGTGTGAGGATGGGTAACCTCCTGGGAAGTATGAATTTTTTTGTAACCAGAAATTTCGGTAAAAAAATATTTATGTACGCCTTATCATAAATAACCATAAATTAATATATATTTCATTATTGTAATTAATACAAATAATTTAATACCAAAATTAAATTATTAGAATTAATACAAAAATTAAATTATTGGAATTAATACCAATAATTTATGGTAATATTAATACTAGTAATAAATCTCGCCCATTTAATACACGGGTTTTATGCCTATATAAAGAGGTTATCCCCATTCATTCTCCTCACACCTGAACACTTCTCTCTCTTTACTACTCCATTTCTCGGTAAAACGTAATCTAGAGCTTCGACTTCAACATTTTGCTTAACCTTGAAAGGAGAGGTTGGGCTCTTTAGAACCGGGGAGAAGTCAGCTATCAGATAGCAAACTCCAGTCAATCCAAGAATCACTAGAGAAGCGCCGACATGATGGAATAGTGAAGCAGCTCCGGTGGACCGAAGCTGCCCTATTTCGGCCAAGTTGAAATTGGCCATTTCGAGCCCTCCTCAGGCCAAACCAAGCCTTCCTAACACTTCCTCAGCCCTCCCATGGCCGAATTATGACTGAAAGGTAAGTCAATTCGGCTCCCCTCTACAATTTCCGGTCGGTGTTAGAGAGACTGGCAGAATTTTAATAATGAAATTCTAACTCAATTCTGCATCAATTGATGCGATTCTTGATTCTAGAATGAACCTCAAGATGAGAGTTATCTGCCTAGATCGAAATCTCGAATCGTCGTGCCCTCACCGGTGAGAAATCGAAACTTTCTCTCTCTATAGTCTATTTTCTGGTGAATCTCCGTTTGAGCTCATTCCAGCGTTAAAATCTGCGATTCAAAGTTTCTTAGAATCGTATGAACATGCAGGAACTCAATTTCAACTTCAATTTCAATAATTAGAAGTGCTTGATCGGTCAATTTGATAAAATCAAATTCAGTAGTGTTGAAGAGTTGAAATTGGGGGAAAAATTGGGGATTTTCGAAATTCAAAGGGCCAAAATGCAATTTTATGAAATTGAGGGTCAATTGGGCATGAAAATAATGTTAGAGGACCAATTGAGGAATTTTGGAATTTTTGGGGCAAAACTTACCTTTTTTGTAAAAGAATGGCAAAATGGTAATTTTGGTAAAACTGGGGGACCAAATTGGAAATTTGGGAAATTAAACCCCCTTTTGGTGAAATTAATAAATTGAGGTCCCAGGATAAATTTTAAAAATTACGGGACTTAATTAGAGGAAAAATTGACATTAGGGACTTAAAGTTAAAGAGAAATAACTTTAGGAACCTAATTGCAAATAACTAAAAGTTTGGGTTTTCTCATTCATTGGAAATGAATGAAGGTTGTTATGCAGAGTAATAATGAACAAGGTTCTTCATATCATGTAGGAACGTGAAATACCGGGAACGCCAGCAAGGACAAGCTCGCGTGAATACAAAGAACCGGTTTAGTGAAATTCACGGCATTAATGGGTAAGTGGGTTTACTAACATCATACCCGGTTGGGATGATGAGCACACCTTATAATTTAAAAACAACTTACCGGTTGTGAGTGGGTTTACTAACATCATACCTGGTTGGGATGATGAGCACACCTTATAATTTAAAAAGTACTTATCGGTTGTGAGTGGGTTTACAAACATCATACCCGATTGGGATGATGAGCACACCTTATAATTTAAAAACCACTTACCGGTTGTGAGTGGGTTTACTAACATCATACCCAGATGGGATGATGAGCACACCTTATAATTTAAAAACCACTTATCAGTTGTGAGTGGGTTTACTAACATCATACCCGCTTGGGATGATGAGCACAACTTAAAGATAAAAACCACTTACCGGTTGTGAGTGAAAATTTTATATCATACCCGGTAGGGGATTATAAGTACCTCGGTATAAAACCCCACTTTTTAGTGGTATTTTAATCATCACCACTTAGAGAAAGTGATGCGAAAATTATGCGAAAAAACTACTTACCGGTTGTAAGTAGATCATACCCGGTTGGTATGATAAGACTTTCTCGAAGGAAGTTGAAAACCCGTTCATTGGTTATGAACGGAGATGTCCTTATACCGGTTGGTATAATGGACAGTGAAAACCTATTTTGTCGAAAGTGTTCTCCCCTGACTGTGTGCCAATGCTTAAACTATTTGGGACATCTTCTCGACTAGCGCTCGAATAGCTCTGATAGGCTAGGGGCCTCGGTTTTGGAACTTGGGGGCTAAATGCCTGATTTTGAAAATCTCGTATAGTGGGCACAAGGCCAGTTGGCACGAGTAGGAGCTCGTAAACGAACATGATATATGTGCCATAAAACTTAATAAGTGAATTGTTTGGCCATGGTACCAAGATAGGACCGACATGCTCAGTCAACTAGTGGCAGTGCGACATGACAGGTCCACAGACTAGTCAAGACAAACAACTACGGGTTGAGTTTAGAGTCGGGGCCGTTGGACTAGTGGCACCACAAATTACATGGCAATATGAGAAAACATTGTTTGTGCATGCACTGTGAGTACAGGGTCATCAAGATGCCCTAGAGGGGTAGTGATGCGTCCTAAGGGCACTGGACGACCTGGTGGCTATAAGGGCAGTTCGTCGTTCCAATTGTGTGTGCGAAATTTGGAGTAGCACCAAGCGCATGAGACCGGGCTGGGGACAGGATGAGGTCTCTGTCCTCATACGGACACGAAGAAGTGATTTCGGGATTGTGGGTCGGATGTCACGTACATCCACTCATTTATAGGGTAGGAGTGGTGGTACTTCTATCCGGGTGGCAGGAAAAGTCGCTCCGAAGCCACTAGCGGGTTTAGTAGTGATACTGACTTGCGAATGTGTGTAACCTTCATGATGAAGGATGTATGTTGGGTGATGACACACTATGGTAAATAATAAATGGTGGAAAAACCTGAATTTTTAAATGAAGAGATTTTTGAAAACAAAGGAGTCTGATACACTCCATATAAATATTTTTCTTAAAAGTCAAAAGCTTTTAAAAACCCATTCACTAAGTAGTCGTACTCACCCCCTCCCTTATATCCCTTTCAGGAAATCCCAGAAAGCCTCCCCTTAAAGACCGTCAACTAAGATGCCTGTAAGACAGGTATGTAAAGTTTTAAATTTTATGCAGTTTTGATTATTCTATTCCAAGAAAAGGTGCAGGTTAAAGGACGCCTTACTCTTTATGGTTTACAATAAGGGGAAATCCTTTAATAAACTGGGTGAGTGGCGGGTTGATCACAAGGATCTGACCAAACCGGGTCGGGGCATGACAAAAGGAATCACATGTTCGTAAAATAGTCTCCAACTATGTAAACCCCGCTCTTTGGAGTTAAGGAAAATTGGGAAAAGAACTAGTCAAACCGAGTGAGAAAAACTGAATCGATTCATAAATCCGATCATCAGAGAATAGGCAATTAGGGAAATTTGTAACTCATGAGTGACCTAAACGGGATCATAAAAACCTTGGAAGAGGGCCTTAGGACAATCTGGGAGGGAAAACTAGACTGGTTCAGGTGAACCGGATCCGAACCAAGTCGAATCGGTCATTTCCAAAGAGAAAACCGAGTCGATTTATAAACCAGAACTGATAGAGAAAGGGCAAGTCGATAAATTTATGGTTCCCGATTGACCTAAATAGTTACAAAAGTCATGAAAAAGGAATTTAGGATGAATTGGAGGTGAAAACCAAACCGGTTCAGGTGAACCAGATTGAACCAGTTTGAACTACTATTCATCCAAATGCTAAATTTATTTTTCTAGGTGGCTTAAAAAATTCAAAGTGAAGAATTGAGATCAGCATTGGATAGAGAATGAATTTAGAAAATTTTAATTTTGAAAAACTCGGTCGAATCATGCCTAAACCGACCAGTTTAAGCGTTGAACTCGATTCGGACAAGTCCGGTCAAGTTTGGAACAATGTCGTCTTCTTCCTTCAGATACTCACCGGAAAATTGAGCCAATGCCTACGAAGAGGAAACATTTCCATTCAGTATATTTCAGGCCATCAATGACTGTCATAAAGGTGCCAAACGGACGATCGACGAGTCTTCGAGCTCCCTATATAAAGAGCACCTCTCCATTCATCCTCCACACACCTAAAAACCACATTCTCTCTCAACTATTCAATTTTCCGATGAAGCACGAACTAGAGCTCCGATACAAGGTCTTTTTTGAGCCAAAAAAGGCGTGGTTGGGTTCCTTAGACTCGAGGAGAAGTCAGCTACACAGTGGTAGTCTCCAATTGCTCCAAGTGTCACCAAAGAAGTGCCAGTGTGATTGAATATTGAAGCAGCTCCGACGGACCAAAGCTGCCCTATTTTTTTCAAGCTAAAATCAGCCAATTCGAGCCCTCCTCTGGCCTAACCAAGCTCTCCCAACACCTCCTCTGTCCTCCTACGACCGAATTAGTGCAAAAAGGTAAGCCAATTTAGCTCTACTCTATGAATTCTAATAGGTGCTAGAGAGAGAACCGATAGATTTTCACTAACTAAATTCTCCCTCAATTCAACATAAATTGAGGGGACTCTTGATTCTTGGAAGGACCTTTGGACGAAAGCTATATGTCCAGATCGCAAGCTCTGATCACTGTGCCCCCGACAGTAAGCTTTCGAAGCTTTCTCTCTCTATGTTATGTTTTCCGGCGAAGCTCCATTTGAGCTCGTTCTGGCATCAAATCATGCTATTCAAAGTGCAATTAAATCGTATGAAGGTGTGGGAACTCTAATCTAACTTCAATTTCAACAATTAAAATCATTTAATCGGCTAATTTGATTAAATCAAATTCAACTTAGTTGGAAGATTGAAATTGGGGTGTAAATTGGGGAAATTTTGGGAATTTTGAAAATTCGAGGGACTAAAGTGCAATTTCATAAAATTGAGGGCCAATTGGGCATGATAAAGATGTTGGAGGACCAATTGGTCAAATTTTGGGGTGAAACTTACCATTTTTTTAAAGTAGAAGCAAAATGGTAATTTTGGAAAAATTGGGGACCAAATTGAGAATTTGGGAAACTTGAACCCCTTTATGTAATTTTAAATAAACTGAGGTCTCAAATTAAAATTTTAAAGTTTCGAGACTCAATTTGGCAGATAAACAACATTTGGGACTTAAAGTAAAGGAAAAAAAACTTTAGGGACCAAATTACAAATATTTGAAAAGTTTGTTATTTTATTCATTCATAATGAATGAAGGCTATCAAGCCAAATAATAATGAACAATGATGCTCATACCATGTAGGAGCATGAGGTATCGGGAACGCCTGCTAGGACAAGACTCACGAGGAGACGAAAGACGATTTAGAAGAATTCACGGCATTCTCGGGTGAGTGAGACTTTTATATCATACCCGATTGGGATGATAAGCACATCAAAAATAAAAACCCACTACTAAGTGGAATTTTAAACATTACACTTGAATAGAGTGATGTGGAGATTACACGGAAAAACTAATTAACGATTGTAAGTAGATCATATCTGGTTGGTATGATAAACTTACTGGAAGGAAGTAAAAAACTCGCTTATCGGTTATAAGCAGAGATGTCCTCACACCCGTTTGGTGTGATGGATAGATGAAAAGAATATTTTATCAGAAGTGCTCTCCTCTGACTGTGTGCCACTACTTAAACTTTTTGGGAGACCTTCTTGATGGGAACTCGAATGGCTCAGATAGGCCGGATGCCTCGGTTTTGGAACTTGTGGGCTAACATGCCCGATTTTGAAAATTTCGTACGGTGGGCCCAAGGCCAATTGGCACGAGCAGGAGCTCATAAACAAACATGAGTTTAAGACATGAAAATTTTAAATAAATGATGTGTTTGGCCATGGTATCAAGTCAGGACTAACATACTCGATGGACTGGCAGCAGTGCGACATGACAGGTCGACGTACCAGTCAAGACAAACAACTGTAGGTCGGGTTGAGGGTCGGGCCTGTTGGACCAGTGCTACCACATATTAAATGGCTTATGTGGAAAACTGTTATTTTATGCATACACTAAGGTACGGTACCTTCAAGATGCCCAAGAGGGGTAGTGATGCATCCTAGGGGCTACTAGACAACATTGTGGAGATAAGGGCAAATTGTCATGCCAGCAGTTAGGGAAGCTCGATGTAGCTTTATGCTCTTGAGACCGGAGTGGGGTCGGAATGAGGTCTCTGTCCTCATACGGACACAAAGTTTTATTAATGGGATTAAGGGTCAGATGTCACGTACATCCTCTCATTCTCAGGGTAGAAGTGGATAGGCTTCTATCTAGGTGGCCGGTAAAGTCGCTCCGACGCCACAAGTGGGTGCAGTTGATGTGCTGCCCTGCGAATGTGTGTTCCCTTCATGATGAATGGTGTGTATTGGTTAATAAACACACCATTTGTGGTTAATGATGACAAATGACTATGAAAATTGAGAGTTAAGGATGAATTTTTTTTAAAGAAATTGAGTCTGGCACACTCCAATTAAAAAGAACTATTTTATTGAAACTTTAATTTTTTGAAAATGCCCATTCACTGAGTTGTATAAACTCACCCACCCTTTTTTTTTATCCATTTTCAAGAATTAGAGAAATGAATAGGGATAACACCGAGCCTTACCCTCTGTCAGGTATGCTTAATTTCTTTTAAGCTTGCATTTTATTTGATATATATTATTCTAGGGAACAAAGTTGAGATTTCATATGGCTACTCATGAAAAAAAGAAGGGGGAAACCCCTCATGAACCAAGAGAGCAGCAGATTGTTCACGGGGATCTAACCAAACCGGGTCGGGGCATTACAACTTGAGTGGTATCAGAGCTAAGTTCCCTTGAAACATTATCAATATTATGCCCTAACATTAATCCAACTTTAACTCTTGTGTAGGGAGGAGAATCCCTAGGAAATTCACTGTGAAATGCAACCCTTCACCCATAACCTTGAAAAAGATACCAAAACCAAGGGAAGTGGTCGTTTAAAGATTTTTAAAAGGTGAGAAAAGAGTACCCAAGGATATGGTGGAAGATTATCGTAAACTGGTTGGAGACTTATTGGAACCAGAAGGCATCATAGACCCTCCTACAAGACAAGAGGAATATGTACCTCCTCCTAGGAGCCCAACTCCTCCTCTAGCCCCACAAAAATTGGAGAGGAATCCAGCCAAGAAGGAGGCCTAGGATAACTACTGGGATGCATGCCACCTTCATGAAAGTCCACCAAGTACCCCCACCTACTCACCCCAACTTCAATCCCTCCCAACGGATGAAGTGGACATATGAGTGCAAAGGTAGAGGTACTAAGGCGGTATGGATTGGAGGCCATACATGAAATTCATTCCATAAGGGAATACGAATGGACCCCAACTAGTTCCGTAGAGCCTTCTGATCAAGAATCCCACAATCGTTCTATGGCTAACTCTCGGCCTATGACCTCAAGGGATTAGGGGGTAGAAAATTTCTGTAATAAGTCAAGTATGGCAAGAAAATTTCTTGAATGAATGAAGTTAAATTCTTCTTGATAAAATTTATGAGTTTCCTCGATAAATTCAAACAATGAGAGTATGCTAATAAAGATCAGCAAAGAAAGGATAGAAAATCACCCAAGGAAGGAAAAACAATTTAATTCTAGCTAACCATAACCTTTAAATTTTTTCTCAGAAGTAAAATGAAATTTGGCAAGGAAGAAACTCTTAGAGTTCACCCAAAGAAGACAAAACCTAACCAAGGGAAGGAAGGAGAAGTTAGAACAAAAGGAGGTGAACATTAAAGAACATGGGATGAGTCTAAAGAGTTAAGGAAGGGTTTCAAAGAATAAGAGTAAAGAAAACAAATAGACTATTCCAAAGAAAACCAAAGGAATGGAAGAAGAAAGAAGGAAGGTTAGGGGGAGTAGGAAAGATGTTAAGACAAGTAAGACAAGATAGGGAAAAGTGAAAGGAAAGAAGTACGATAGAAAGAAACCCCAGGAATAATACCAATGCTGGGAAAGGAGTTAGGACACACATCCTTAGGAATTCGATAGTAATAAGTGACTTTGTTTGGGGATAAGGATGTAAAACAAAAAGGAATAGAAGATAGGGGAGAAATCCAGAGTGAATCACCATACAAAGGTCAGTAAGTATAAGAAAGGAATAAAAGAACTTTCAAGGGGCAGTAGGGAAAATGAATGTGAAAATCCCAATATGGGAGTCCCTAGAAGAAGAATAAAGATAGGAAGTGGAATCGTGGAAAGAAAAAAGTCCCAAGGTAAGGTAATCAACAGAGGAGATATAATAAATTGGAGTAGGAACCATGACCTCATTAAAGGACATAGACGATTAAGTAAGTACCTGGAAGGCCAAGTGTTATCTACTTGCAACAAAGCAGGGAACCAAATAGGGATTTTAGACGAATGAAAATTGAAGGAAATAATCCATAACAACTAGATCCTCTAGGAAATAAACTACACTCCAAGAAAGATGGGAAAGTAGTAAGGATCATACTGAAAACAAGCCAAAGGGATGGATATCAAGGACATGAAGATTTGAGAGATAATCATCTCAAAACAATTAAACTAAGAGGATGATACAAGTGAGGGCAGTTAATGAACTGACCCTTGTGAAAGTCACAATTATAGTAAAGAAGGAAAGGATGGAAAGACCAAACCTTTGGGAAATAAGAGAAGGGGAAAGCCTTAAAGAGATTAATGGCTAAGACCTAAATAACGACTCGAAAGCTATGAAATGTTAAATAGACTTTCTATAGGATGAACAAGAGATTATGAAACAAAGGGGATGTGAAATCCACCTCAAACGAATAAATGAGTAATGGGAGCAAGGGAGAATGAGGTGAGATAGACGAAAAGTACTCATAGGATCTCAAGGTTGGATATTCACAATGGTAAAACTATAAGGAAATTTTGAGAGAAAATAAGTGTAAAACTTACCAAGGAAGGGAACCTTGGAAAGGCACGTGTACCAATTAGGTGGAAATGGAACCAATAGAATTGGAAAGAAGATAAGCTCCTCTAGGACAAACTAGTAGAGATGAAATAATCAAATGTAAAGGAAAAGTAACTGTGAAGGTCCAAGGGATAAGTTAAACCCAAGTAGCGGGTATGTAGGAAGACAACATCAAAAAATGCCATGCGACTAAGAAAGGAACTAACTTGGACTAAAGGATCGTTAAATAATCACGAGTGAATAAAAGTGGTTTACAAAAGAGAAGGGTCCTTCCAAGAAAAGACGCCCTTGGGAATTGGGAATGAGGTAAGAAAGGAAGGGCTACAGCATATCAGTAAGTATCGGGAAATTCAAAAACTTGAAAATTTGAAAGACCCGATAAGGAAGTTGGAAAAAGATTAGTAGGCAAGGAAATTAATACGGGTCTAAAGGATATGGCATCAAAGACAAGTTCCAAAGAATGTCGTGCAGTAAGGGACATGTAAGCCCAATTGTCCCAGGAAAATATTACTTAGATAAGGAAGAGCCTATGATTGAGAATGATGAGGTCAGGCATTAAAATGTGGAACGAAAAAGTAATAACCAAAGAATTAGGGAAGGATTCAATGTAGGAAAAAAAGATGATAACACCAACACCTGTGGAAGTATGTACATGATGATGGAATGGACACTGAGCTAAGAAGGTCAACAATAAAGAAAGTAACCAAATGTAAGAAGGATTTGGTATTAAAACTCACAATCCTAAAATCTTAAGAGAAGGATTTTGGAATGGAGAAATAGTGCTTTGGGAAAATGAAGGATGTAAATTTCAGGATATGATCTTAAACCTTCTAGTGAGATATGCTTAGTTAAAGTAAGCTCCATGGACTGAGAAAGGGATGTGAATAAAAAAGAAAATCTTAAGTATGTGATATAAGGAATAAACAGAAACAATCGAGAAGGTTGTAGATCGATAAACTACAAATTGACATCAAGAGAAGTTCCTACCAGTGCGAAAAACATCGAATAAGTTTTGGGGACAAAACTCCTAAAAGGAAGGGAGAGTTGTAAACCCCACTCTTTCGAGTTAAGGAAAATTGGGAAAAGAACCGGTCAAACTGAGTGAGAAAAATTGAACCGATTCACAAACCCTATCATCAGAGAATGAGAAATTTGGGAAATTTGCAACTCATGAGTGTCCCAAAGGGGGTCATAAAAACCTTAGAAGAGGGCCTTGGGACAATCTAGGAGAGAAAACCAGACCGATTTAGGTGAACTGGATCCAAACCAAGTCGAACCGGTCATTTCCAAAGAGAAAACCGAGTTGGTTTAAAAATCGGAACCGGTAGAGAAAGGGCAAACTGAGAAATTTATGGA